>JAAVVG010000002.1:0-1200000 GCA_012976225.1 Golubevia sp. BC0850
TAATTCCTCATCCGATATTCTATTGTTCTCTGTCCTAAATCTTCAGCTCTTGTTGACTTCCAGCCTATTCTACCTTCGTAACTGTGCCCCTCGTATCGCCATCAACCCCCGCAACAGATACCTTCCACTTTCGTCGGCTGTTCTTTTTTTAGAAGGATCTGTGATGGTGGAAGAAGAGTCCGACTGGTCGTTATTATTGGATTTCATCGAATTGGTTTTGCTAGGTAAAGAAGTAGTTCTACCTAATTGATGATTTGATGAAAATGATTTTTCGTTGACGTTTCAGAAGTATTTTGAGCTCTGTTAGAAATCAAGGTTTGAGTAGTCGAATTCTCTTTCCCTCTATCTCTATCTTGCTTCTTTTCTTTAATTTGATCTTTGATCGTTTCAATCTCTTTCAACTGAATTTCCTGAGATCCAACAGTCAATGAATTTTCTTCTTGTTGAGATCCACCAAGTCTGTTCTTACCTTCTTCAACTCCAACCTGATTCTGATCTTCTTGACTACCATTGTCCCCCGAATGATTCAATTGTTCATTCAAATCAGCCAAGAATCTCAGAACTAATTCTTCTCCTCCTCTTTCATTTCCTTGTCCAATTCCATTTCCACTCGAGATCCGATTTCCAACATCTTCATCATCATCGTCTCCATCGAGAATCATATCACCATCATTTGTCATAGAAGTCCTCTTAGATCTTCCACCAGTAATGGAATTAGAATCAGAATTTCTAGATCTCTTGAGTCTCCCTCTCAACTTAGAAGGAGAAGAGTAAATTGTCTTGATTCTTTTATGATTGGAAAACAGATTCGAGTTGGAAAAAGTCGAGGAGGATTAATAAGAAGAATGATCATTATGAAGACTAACGAAGCGAGTGATGGATAGATTCGAAGATTTCTTGATAGAATCTAGATTTCGCTTCTGATTTGGATTTGAAGAATTAGGTTTGTTAGAGGATGAAGTCAGGAGGGATGCAGATCCATTCTCATTCTTGTCCCTCACTCTTCTAGACTTGGATCTCTCATTTAAATCCTGAGAACCTTTCGGATTTGATCTAGATTTCCTGGTTGGAGACTCCATCTTTCTCTCTTTCTCCCTTTCTCTCTTTCTTGATCCTGTGTTGTTGTTGTTGTTGTTGTTGTTGTTGTTGTTGTTGTGCTCTGCTAGCCAAGCTGTCTCTCCTTTCCCTTTCCCTTGCTCTTTTCTTCCACTCCAGCCTCATTTCCGTTATTAGATCTACTCGTCTTATTCCTCTTACTAAAATTTCAGGACTAGGATTGCCGTTGTTACTCGATTTCCTGACTCCCTTAGTCTCTGATTCAGCCTGATTCAATTTCAACAGATGATTCTTGAAAGCTTGACTACTTAAAGAAGGGGATTCACCATTGCCGCTTGTGGTTTTAGCGTTAGTTGCTTGCTGAGTTTGGTTTAGAGACAACAAATTACGAGTTGGAGAATTGAGCCAATAAACCGAAGGAGCAGCGTTGACATCTTTCCTCCTCCTACTGACACTACCACTACCATTATTACTACTATTCCCACTGGTTGAAGATGAGGCGTAATTGCAACTCATGATTGAATTCCGACTTGTTGAGGAAGTACAAGTGAAGGAATGGAAATCCAGGCCTACGCCATTGCCCACTCCTACGCCCACGCCTACGCTGGATCGGATGGGAGTGGGAGTTCTACGAGTGGAATTTAAAGTGAGATCGCCGATGGATTCGGGTGGATTGTTGAAACGATAACGTTAACGTGTCGAATAACTCTGACATTGGCGAGAGAGAAGGAGGAGAAGGAGAAGGACGAGGAAGAGGAATAGGAATAGGAAGAGGAAGAGGAAGAAGAAGAGGAAGATTCAAATGTGTGTGTGTGTGCTTGCTTGATTGGGTTGATTGGGTCCACTGGTTTGATTCTTGAATTGGATGGGATGGATCTGATTTCAATTCAATTCAACCCACAAACTTGCTGATTCAAATCATCTCGGCCCAACTTTGGAGAGGTTAAGAGAGAAGAAAAGGTCCAAGATTCAAACTGTAGCAGGCGGTAGGCGTCATCACTAGAAGAAATCACGCGCCAATCAAAGCTCATCTCCTTCTTGATCAACAGGAAGGGAAGAATTGCACAAGATTGATTGGGAAAGAAAAAGAGTAGCAGTAGGTTCAGAAAGAGAAAAGATGAATCGGATTTCGAAGCGAACGACTTGCGTCAAACAGGATTTGATTACGAGATTCCCTCGAGGCTCGACCTCTTGAATCTTGACTTTTATCCCAACTACAACTACATATATAACTCTCTTCATCAAGGTTCTCAAAACATGAATAAACTATCAACCAACATACTTGTACCTACTAGAGAGTATCTCCAAGAGACATAGTCAGATCCAGAAGAACCTCTAGACAATGGTTGAAAGTCAATAGGCATACTTAGATGGAAGCAAAAGGAATTAATTGGATAGATCTGTTCATAATAAACAAGCAACTGAATAGATTAAACTGCAATCCACTCTTAGTATGATCGCAAGTGCGTCGATCAAAGTAGAACACTTTCAAACCCAAGATGGAACAGTATGCACCTTCGGATCCCTTGTTGAGGGTCTACTCTGATCCCACTGTCGTCTTCCTTTATTTTGTTCTTATTTTTTCCATAAAGTTTTTTGACCTCCATGACCAATTTTCTCTTCTCGATTGGAAATGAACGAGAAATCTTTGGCGTCGACTTGATTTCACTTTCGACATTCGATCTCGAAACTCGACACTTGGCTTGTTGAAGCAACCTGAGCACTCATCAGTTCGTTGCAAAAATGGTTAAACTACTCAAGTCAGACTGAGTAGGATACTAGTCGAAAGAACTCCTATTCCAAGGAGAAGGTGTAGTTTGGAAAATGAAGGTCTTGAGCTAAAGGAAGAATCTGGAACATCGTCTTCTGCTATTCGATAGACCGTCGCCGTTGAGAGATCTGCACCATTGTTTGCTATGCCTGGAGTGACAAAAGAGCAGCAGAGTGAGGAGAGAAAACAGAAAGTGGGGGAGACAGCGAGAGAGATCAGAGAATTGAAGACGCCAGAGAGGAGAGCGAGAATCTCATCCCGAACCAAATCAAGCGAACTCACAAGTCCTCTGGTCTTGCGTCAAAGTTCCATTGTCGATGACAAAGAATTGATTTTGATCGTTGCAAGTCTGAGTGTTGAGGTCTGGAATACAATCCAGCACTTTGAGCAGACAAATTGTACCGAGCAAGAAAGTTGCAGGCTTGGAGTTAGGGACTCCATAAACGGAGCAATTGAGGGCACAAGAGCTTGAAGAAATGATGCCAGAGTTCATTAGAGTTGCAATCTGGAGGAGAGGATGGTGCGAGAAGAAAGAAGAGAAGAGAGAAGAAAGAAGAAAGAGAAGATGTTTGATTGGTGGAGCAGCCAAGGCGAGCCGTGCTAAGCGTTGGCTATCCGCGGATTGACGTCACAGGGCAACTCTCGTAGAATTCCATCTTTCTGTTGTGCCTTGTGGGTACCATATGTAGCAGTATGTGCAATTCTACATGTGGAACAGATTCTTAAATTCTCCGACCGGACCTTAATCGTATGTAGAACCTCGTCTGCCTGGGGTGAAGTGGGTTTCTTGTTGAACACGCGGAGAACCAGGCAACTCTTCCTGCAACCCACGCGGTTGCAAACAATGAATGTGATACGTGTGTACTCGAAAAGAAGACTCAGTCTTGCCGAACTCAATCGCAGCTACTAGGAAGAGGGGGACATTTCGAAGAGATTTAGTGGGGAGTGTGTTTGGACTTTGGACCCACCCTGACACCACGCTGTCTAGCAGCTGCTTGATCTTGACTTTTGCACTGTTCGAACCGACCAACCAACCATAGCCGAGCAATAAACTATGGTTGATTGCTTTTACGTGTGGCGCAGGAATCATTCTCTCAGGTGGAGCTTTGATATCCATTGAAGAAGCCATGTACAAAAGCCTGTCAACCTTCTCGATATCATTGCTCTTTCCTCATCGAGATCACTCTCGCTTCGCAACCTCCAACCTTCAACCTCTACTACATACTACCATGACACCACTATTCTCCGCTCTAGGTGCCGTTCTTGTCTCAGGTCTCGCTCTAATCCCTTCTTCCCAAGCCGCCCCTTCAACCATTCAACCTTTGACGTATTCGCCAGCCTGTGCGAACGCAAATTCAAATTCCGGGGTCATCAATGGCAATACCTACTATAACTGCTATTATCCTGAAACCTTCAACTCTAACTGCGCTAGTATACGAGATGAATTTGCCAATGGAGCCTGTGACTTGGGAGGTTACGTTCAAGGTCAAGCTAGATGTAGAGTCCTTGGGGATGGTAACGATAGTTGTGCTGTCTGTTCTAACATCGAGGATATGTACGCAGCATGTGGAGCAATGTACACTGTGTTATCGACCATCGAAGACCAATGTCAAGGGCATCTAGGATCAATCTGTAACGGAGCTGGCGACTCGAGTCTCAGTGAGTGTCTATGGTACAGAATGGAGAAGATATCTCCTCTTGGTAGCATTGTTCCCCACTTGTTTTGCTCAATTTCGATCTTTTGTTTTCATCTTTTTGTTCTTATTTTTTCCTAGCCTGGGTGACCAATGGACAGCCACATCAAGCTATGCCTCAAAAGAGAGACGCTCTCGAGAAGAGAGACGACACTTTCATCATCGATCAACAGATCGAGTATTATCTTGATGATTCCTACCAGGAAGCTCTTGGAAACCCAAGTCGCTCTGGATCTGTTTCTGTCTCTGGCACTGTTGTAAGTCTACTTAGCTTCAACTGCTATCTTCACAGTGGTTTGAAGACTAGATAATCGAGTAGTAACGCCATGGGTGGCAACGCCTTCTAATTCGACCTCTATCCTTCTTGACCTCGTTCCTTCAGTCAGCCTCTAGAACTGAAATGGTAGGATCCACCGTCGGAGCCTCAGGACTCATCACGGCTACTGTCACCTACTCGGTCTCTGTGACGCAGTCGTACTCTGAAACTAGAACGCAGACCGTAGATTTTGACATCTGTAATGGCGAGCTTGGCCAGGCATATTTCAACCCTTATTTCGTTCGCACTGTCGGTCATTTCGAAAGTGAGTTTATAATCCGCCAGCACTTGGAGGGAGCGGATTTCAACATGCCAAAATGCTGAATCTTTTTCCTCTCGTTTCTACGCGCGCGCCCTTTTGACCTAGACTCTGGAGAATCCGCATCTCGCAATGAACCAATGGTTCACTCCGATGGCAGCGCTTGGGGTGTCGTAGATGTCAATTGCGGTGTCTAAGAAGGTTTTCGACTTATCTAGGTTTGACGAACCCGAAAAAAAGAAGTCAGCTCTTTCGCCCTTCTACTTTTTTTCTTTTTTTCTTTCTCTCTCCCGGCTTGCTTCTCCTTTGCTCCCTCTTTCGCTTTTGGTATTCTGCTACTCTACTCTCTACTTCTGATTCAGTATGTGCTCACCATTGCTGCTTGATACATTTTCTAGACCGAATCCAGTTCTCCAGCCTCGTTTTTTCACTCACGCAACCTTTTCAACTTGCAGTGATAAAGAGCCATCTGACTTTTGAGAGTGAGAATCTCTTTCGCTAAATTTGTGCGAAGCCAAGGATCGAGAATGGGACTGTTTGGGATCAGAGTGAAAGCAAGTGGAGCAGAACCAGAGAGGTAAGCGACGAAGTGGATGAAGACGAAGTCGAGTTGGATGATCTTCAGCCTCTGAAAAAGACGTTCGCCCCGAGTCGTTCGACTTCCTCTTGATCTCACTTTCCACTCTGTGTTTCTCTAATCTCTGCAGATAGACATGATCTGATAACTTTACGAGGAATGAGAGAGTCTTGACCACTTTCTCAATTCATTCCCAAAGGGGAAAGGCCGGTATAATCGGAAAGGAGAGAGAGCAATGTCACGGTCTCACCCATCACCGTGACCCCAATCAATGAAGATATCTCTGTGATTCCAAGATATGTACAAGTACATATGCTGAATCGAAAAGCGAGATGAATCAAGGCATGGTTTTCTGTACAGGTATGTACGAATACTAACTCCTATACATAGTCTAACGGCGTTTCCTTCAGCGTGGTGCAAAATGAAAACCTACCCAAGGGAAATGAAATGAAATTTCTTCCTCAATTCCTTCCTTTCCCCCAACGACAAGAGAGGATTCCGACTTTAACAGTCTGTAATCCTTCAATTCCATTCCAACTCTTAGAAATCCTCAATCCATCTTTATCTCTTTCCTTCAGTTGCTCAACATCAAGTAAGCCAAGCCATCGACAACGACGACAGAGCTCAACTCTTCTTCTCCGTCCAATCTGAATCACCCCACCACTCACTCGAATCTGAAACCACACGACTGGCAGACAGTAGCGAATTCTATACTGCTTACTTTTTATTCTTCATACTCAAGTTCGATCCATAAAGTTCATCAAAAAAGGATACAGATAAACACAATCACAAAGGAATAGAGTAGATAGTCAAGTATTCTCCCCCCCCCCCTCTCTTCTTTCCTTCTCTTCTCTTCTCTTCACTTCTATCTCTTCTTTATTTTTCTCTTATCTTACTTTCAATCACTTCAAATTCAACTCTCGTTTATTACAATCACGACCTCAATCTTCAACAAGAACCATCTTCAACTGAAACCTATTCCTCACTTTCTTATTTTTCCTCAAACATGACGGATAAGAAAGCTTTCACTTCAACTTCTCCCACTTCTCGATCTAATTCAAATCCAAACTCAGCTTCAATGAATCGAAATCCTTCAATTCCAATCGTTCGAACGGTCCAAAGGAAGCTAGCGAACTTAGCTTCTACTCATCCGATAGAATTGATAGTTGGTGTCTTTTGTCTAGTGACAATTGCCTATTTCCAATTACTTCATGCAGTCACGAATTCAAACTTCTTCGAACCTTTGAATCAGGAAATCAATAGGAATCATAATGGCATCTTTGGAAATGACGATTGGTGGAATTTCAGTTGGGGTGCAGATTTAGCAGAGGCTTGTGGATCTCTCATCTTCTCATCAAGCAGCTATCGGTGAAGGAATGGTTTATGTTTTGAAATCAAATTCAAATCTATGGCTTCCTTTGTCGGATGAGAATCAGGACAATTATCTGGATGAAAAGCTTTTCGATCAATCTTTGACTTGTTTCATTGATCCAGTTTTGATTTTGAATTGCGATGCTTCTTCTTCTTCTTCTCTACTGAAAGATTTTAATTTACCTTCCATTGCTTCCACTCTGAGATCCCAATTGAGTTCTGCTACTTCTTCGTTTTCAATCTCTTCACCAAGTTCGATCAAGGGTGAAAATCAAAGTGCATAGTCTTTAGGTATCATCACTCAAGATTCAAACTCGCCTTCGAGGAAAGCCAACTTCCTAAACCTATCCTCATTCGGTTTCTTATCTTCCGTCTTGCAAGACTCAAATTTTTAGGGTTATCCAGGACCTGGTCAAGATTCAATCTCTCCAACAGCAAACGGTATCGATGGTGGAAGATCAAGTTATTCTCAAGAAGAATCTTTCGTCAAAGCCTTGACTGCTAGATTGAAAACCGAACCAACTTTGAGATGGGCAGTTCCTCAACCTGTCCCAGCGAAGACCAACGTTACTGAAGCAGTTGATAAAGCTGGAATGTCAATGGTTAGAGAGTACTGCATCGAAATCGCTGTCATGGCAGTCGGAGCTACTTCTGGAGTTTCAGGTTTAAGAGAATTCTGTCAATTAGCTGCATTGAATTTCATCTTTGATTGTGCGTTTTTATTCTCTTTCTATTCTGCTATTCTAACTGTCATGGTTGAAGTTCATAGGATCAAGATCTTAAGAGGAATGCTTAGACCAAAACCAATGAGAGCAAGTACTCCTCCAAACGTAGATGATGGCGATTGTCCAACTCCTACTTCAGCTTCTTCAGATCCAATGCTCAACACAGACAAATTTCCTCAGAGAAGAAATCAAATCAATGCTCCCGTTTGGAAACAGATTCTGAGATTAATCTATGGAACTTTATCTTCAACTGAAGTCTCTGGTTTAGATGGAAAGGGTGAAATTCAGTAGCAAGATTGAGAGTATTGTTGATTATTGCTTTCTTGACTTTGCATTCGTTGAATTTGATCTCCACTTTAACAACTCAAGCTGCAATTACGAGACATCATCATACTTCTGAACCGAGCCCGTATTAGAACATTATCGGATCTTCATCAATTTTCTCAATCGACCAGGATTCTCAACTCATCAGTCCTCTATTGAAATCAATTCTCGAATCTCAATCAAAGGGAAGTGATACACCACCTTTGATTGCAAGGATTTCTCAACCTACAATTCTTGTCTTGGTCGATGCTTCTCCAAGTGCCTCTAGCACCAGAAGTGCTCTGGCTTCTGCAGCTCTGAACGCTTCTGGAGCCGTCGATTTCTCTTCATCTACAAACCATTCTTCTTCTCCTTACTCGAACTACAACGGAAACCTTCTGGGATCATCTCATGCTTCAGCTTCAGAATCAAGTATGCCAGTCTTACATTCATTCATGTCAGGATGGACTATCATCGTTGGAGATCCAGTCATTTCGAAATGGATGTCATTGGCTCTAGCCATTCCAATCTTTTTGAATGCCTATCTGTTGAAAGGAGTCGCTACTGGAAATGCTGCAGTCGCAGATGGCAATGCAGCTGGTGCTTCTGCTTACGCCGCTGCTAGAATGATTGGAGCTCATTTGGATTCCGGGGAAAGAGGTAGAGGTAATTTGACTATTGGGAAATCTATTGGAAACGAAAGATGAAGAACCAGGCCTGCTTTGAAAACAACACACTCTCATCAACATTTAAGCGATTATCACAAGAAATTGGCTGCTTCTGCTGCTGCTTCTGGTGGAAAGAGAGGGATTGGAGAGTTGGAATTGGTCAAATCTGTAGCTATTCCTGCAAGGCAAGTGGCTCAGAAGGCTGGTGCAACTCCAGATGATCCAGGGGCAACTTCTTCTCGACAAACTATCGCTTTGGGAAATGCAACTACCGAAGATGGGAATGTCGTCATCAGATTCTTCGATGAATTGGTGGATCTCTACGCTGGTGGTGCTGGTTTCTTCTTCTTAACTGATGAAGAAATCGTAGTCTTTTCCCAGAAAGGAAAGATTGCAACTTACGCTGTGAGAAAGATCCTTCAAGACAATGAGAGAGCTGTCAAGGTTAGAAAAGCTCTCATCTCCAGAGCTTCAAGCCCCAAGACTTTGGAAACTTTTCTCTGTTACCTCATGCAGCTTACAATTATTCTCAAGTCATTGGAGCTTGTTGTGAGAACGTAGTTGGAGTCATGCCAATTCCAGTCGATATCGCTGGACCTCTTACTATCGATGGTCAAGTCACTTCACTTCCAATGGCTACCACCGAAGGACTTCAGTCGTTTCAACTTCAAGAGGTTGTAAAGCTTTGAATGCAGGTGGAGGAGTCACCACAGTTCTGACTCAAGATGCAATGACTAGAGGTCCTGCAATCGAATTCCTTTCGATCGTGTCTGCAGCCAAGGCAAAGAGATGGATCGATTCCAAAGATGGAGCTTCAACCATCAAAGCTGCTTTCGATTCAGCCTCTAGATTTGCAAGACTTTCTCATCTTCGCTGCGTTTTAGCTGGTAGAACTTTTTACGTTAGATTCGCTACTGCAACTGGAGATGCAACGGGAATGAATATGATTTCAAAAGGTGTGGAGAAAGCTCTTCAAATGAAGGCTAATGATCAGTTCCCAGAAATGAGGGCCTTATCGTTATCTGGTAACTGCTGTACAGATAAGAAACCAGAGGCTATCAATTGGATTGAAGGTAGAGGAAAATCAGTAGTTGCCGTAGCTGTCATTCCAGGAAACATTGTTTCTTCAGTTTTGAAATGTACAGTGGCAGACTTAGTCAATCTCAATACCAAGAAGAACTTAATTGGATCAGCAATGGCTGGAAGTATTGGTGGTTTCAATGCTCATGCTGCAAATATCTTGACTGCAATTTATATCGCTGCTGGTCAAGAACCAGCTCAAAACGTCGAATCTTCAAATTGGATCACTTTGATGGAACTCATCAACGATGGAAAGGATTAACTGGTCACCGTTCCAATGCCAAGGATTAAAGTTGGCACTGTTGGTGGTGGAACTATTCTAAGTCCTCAGAGAGCTGTGTTGGAAATGATAGGAGTGGCGGGAGCTAATCAAGAAACTCCAGGAGTTAACGCTCAGAGATTGGCTAGAATCATCGCTGCCGCTGTAATGGCTGGTGAATTGAGTTTGATGGGTGCTTATTTATCCTTGTACATAGGACGCCAAGGAAAGCACGGCCAGCAGCCAGAGGGACGGGTAGCTGTCTTGTTGACTGCCCCCACTTTGAGATCTTGTAGATGTCAGAAGGTTGCTTGACTTTCTCTATCTGATCTCCGAAACAGTTCTTCTTCTTCCTCTGGAGTGCTCTCCTTCCCTTCTTGCTCAGGTTGGCTATTTCTAGGATTAGTTGTTCTGTCTCCTCTTGCCTGTCTTCCTCCTCTTGTCGGATCAGGGTGAGTAGCTTCTCCTTTTCTCTTCTCTCTTTCATGATCGAGTCCATCTCGTCGTCCCAGTAGGCAAAGCCTTTTGTCCTCCCTCTCTTCTTCTTAGGAGTGGAGTCTGTCAAGCACTTGCTGAGAGTCTCGTTCAATGAGGTAGCGCATCGATCGAGCAGACTTTGATGAACCTCTTCTCCTTCCCCCACTTGCGCCCTTTCGATCAGGTCCATCAGAGGTGTCTTTGCCTGTTCCAAGACGTTCTTGAACTTCTCCCAGTCCGTTTTCCGATAATCCAGGCCAGCTTGTTGGGGTGCTAGTCCTTGTGTTATGGAAATGGTCGTGAGTTATGTCTGGTGGTCCGATCCAGTGGACAGATTCGGCTCAACTTACCCTATTATTATTATTTTTTTTAGTGCCTAACCCCTTGGATTACAAAAAGAGCAGCTTTGACAAAGTTAGGCAGGGAAGACTTGATTCAGCAGAGACCGCTTTTGAAAGGGTCAAGCTTCAGTGACTAGATTCTCAGAATTCAAATTCAAAGCTCTGATTCTTTGCTGAAATGAGGGAGGGGATGCTGTTGTTGCGTCTGACTGTCTTGTGAGGCTGAGAACTGAGGTTGACATTGCTGTCCATCCAAATAGTTTTTGAAGATCAAAATACAACTTCAATCCTTGGTAGAGTACATTGACATCATGATTTGAAAGAGTTCTGAGGCTGGTCAATGGCGATATGGCGATATGGCCACGAAAGAGACAGGAAGAAGTTATTGTTTCGCATAACTGATACCATCACCACCTTCTACTGTCATTAATGAAAGAGTACCTTGCTGTTCCGATACGGATAGCATCATCATCAAGACACGTTCAAGCTCTGAGACTAGCTTGGCTACTGGCTATTCTTTACGTCGAGGTGTGGAGTCTCACTTTAGCAGCCAGTCTAAGAAGTTGTGGGTGGAAAGATTCGGATTCAAACGAGGTGAGCACCAGCTGCAGTCTGAATTAAAAGGAAGTTAAGATCCTGCCTCAGTGCTAGGAAGAGAGAAAGAGAAGAAGAAGGCTCTCAAACGTTCTGTCTGACCTAGCTATCTCCACTTTCACCTCGATTAGGAGTCTACTTCTTCCTTCAACCTACTGCTTCTCACGGATCCTCAGATAGCTGACGAAGCTACGAATCCTCATCTTCCTAGACTAGTATCTAGCTTTATCAACTGGTTCGCTGATCAGTACATCAGGAGAGCTTACAGAGCTTTGATTAGAGGGAGTGCTCCTTCGAATGGCAAGGATGGCTTGGACGCTGTCATTTGGATGGGAGATCTTACTGATGGTGGGAGGAGAGAACAGTTATTGCAAGATGAGTGAGTAGAGATCCAGCATCGATGAAGGCACGGAAAGGAAGAAGCAGAGGAGGTCAACAGGAGATGATGGGAGAGAAGGTCGAAGAGATGCTGATCTGGAGGACCCGGGTACACGCTAGCTTTAAGGAAGTCATATAAAGCTTCAAGCTACCCAAAGATTGAAATTTGAAACGGAAGAGTAAGAAGGAATGAACTCTTATCCTATGTGTCCATCTCTCCCTCTCCTCATCTTTAGCTGGAAGTCACTCCACAACAGATTCGACTCTCTAATCAACAGACCACTTCCCTCAAGTTCTTCATCATCCCCACAAGTTCCCCCCTCATTCTTCCTCTCCGGAAATCACGACGTAGGTCTACCTCTAGCTCCAGGTCAAGCAGCCGGTCTCTATTCGAATCCTTTATCCTATCCTCTATTCCTTCAAAGATATGGAACCCCAATTCACGATTTTCCAGGGGTTCTGAAACTCTACGTTCCACCAAACACAGACTCTTCTGAAACCTTAGGTCCTTCAGAACATAAATCCTTCAATGTTAGAATGCCGATTTTCGCAAACGGAAATCAGAAAGGACAACAACCTACACATGAAGTTATCTTAATAGATGGTCAAGAATTGGTTGGAATGCAAAGAATCGGTGGGCCGTACAGATCTAAAGGAGATCATACTCCTGGAGAAATGAATGGGAAATTGAGAGAGAAAGCAAAAGATTGGCATAAGGAGACGTTTGAGTTTGTTGAAAGTCTGAAGAGTGAGAAAGGTGAGTTAGGTTTTATAGGTTATTGCTCATTCCTTCGAATTACTGTTTGATCATTATTAATCTAAATTGACGTCTATCACTTCTTCCTCCCAGGACCTCTACTCCCGAGAATCCTCATCAGTCACGTTCCACTCTATCGACCACCTCCAGTCACACCTCAGGATGATTTCTGTGATGTTCCTTTCAAAACTGTAGCTCATGGAATCTTTAGAACACCTGGAAGTACACAAAAAGGTCTCCTTCAAGGAACAGATAAAGGATCAACTTTTCAAAATCTCATCGGACCTGAAATTTCAGAATGGGTGTTAGAGACTATTCAACCCTCCCTGATATTCTCAGGAGACGATCACGATCATTGTGAAGTGCTTCATACTCTGCTCTATTCAACTCAATCTCGATTTGAAAAAGAAGGGAAACTAAGACCTAAGATCGAGATGGAAGGTTTTAGCGAAGATTTATTAAGGTATACGACTCCTGAATTGACTTTGAAAGCTTTTTCTGTTAGTAATCCAAGTAGACCGGGATTTGGGAGATTAAGTCTTTATTCAAGGAGCAGGGAAGGGGCAGTTGTAGGACCGAAAATGTCTGGAATCTCTTATCGTCCTTGTCTGTTACCGGATCAACTTAAGCTCTCAGTCACTGTCTATCCAATTCTTGGTCTTCTGACCCTAGGAATTCTAATTTGGAAGAGCGACATTAGGCGGTCGAATGGAGATTCTGATAGGAGAGGAGAATATGAAATGCTGGGTGGGACGGAAACTGAAAAGGAGGAAGAGAGGCGGAAGAGGTTAGAAGTCGGAGGCAGAGAACCAGCTTCAGTCTCCAAATTGAGTCTGTCTCAGAGGTCCGAGAATGTTTTTGTGGAATTCGTCTCTGTTGGTCTCGTTGCTTTCTCGATGTGGGTCTTCTTTCTCTGGGCTTGATTCCAAAGCTGTTTCTTCACCCTAGACTTTGTCAACTCTTGACTCCCCTCACCGTCTCTTCTCTGTTTCTATTTCATGTATTTCTCTGCTCATCATACTCAATGTTCAACCCCAATTCAGAGGTTTCTACTTAATTTAGACTTGGGAGTGGCGAAACGTGACGATGTGGCGGATGTGCGACCTTCCGACGCGTCCTCGAGTTATTGTTGTTGGTCCAACTTTCTTTCCCTCCTTCCTCTTTCGGATTCCAAACATTCCTCTTCTCACTTTCCATTTACATACACTCGAAGCTTGACAGCAAGAATCGCATCGCATCCGTTCATAGAAGGTGAAAAGGATAAGAAGATCAATCAACCTTGAATCGAATTCAGTATGACGCAACCACATCAACAATACTCTTTCACCTCTCCATCTTTCTCTTCTTCCTCTTCTTCATCTTCTCATAGTTTCGTTCTTGCCTCAAATCCAGATTCTTTAAATTTCAACGATCAACCTCATAATTCATCATCATCTCCATCTCCATTGAAGCAAACACCTCAATCTAATTCCTCATCCAATCCAAGTCTAACAAAGGAGAATTCACCCTTCCTCACATCTCCATCTTCTCCAACACCTCAATCACCATCCAAACCATCCGATACAGTCAAGGGGAACACTAGATCTTACAAGCAGATTATGAGACCCGTCTCTCCCTCCGATCCTCCTGCTGTTGCTGCTGCTGGCGGTGGACCGAGGAACAGAAGTAGAAGTAGGACTAGAGCTAGAAAAGCAAGTAGCGTGGTGATCGAAAGCAAGGAATGGGAGAAGATCTATCATCAACAATCTAATGAGGAGGTGGAAGAAGAGTTTGAGAAGATGTTGGTGAGTAGAGGAGAGAGAGAGAGTGGAGCGAAGCAGAGGGATGGCATGGAGAAGACCAGTGACAAGGGTAGTCCTGCAGATACCCAGTAGAAAGAAGTTTGAATCAATTCATTGCATCTGCATTTGAAAGAGGAACCAGGAAGTGCATCTATCCTTCGCAGTCCAATCCTAACTCTAACATCTCCCTCTTCCCCCCCCCCTCCACCTCTTCCAGACCGAAAGGGAGATCCCTCCAGCTCTGCGAGTCAAACTCACGTCTCTAGAATCCACCGTCAAATCGTCTATGCTTAGAGGTCAAGCAACTCTAAACCTCTCTTCTCTAGCCGACGTCTACGGAACGACTTCCAACAAACCTAGAACTAGAAGCCGTAGTCCCTCCAAATCCAACCACAATCCGAATGGAAGAGGTGCAATTCCTTTCAAAGGAATCAGGAAAAGTAAGAGCAGCTCTAGTCTAGCTGCGGAAGCTGAGGATGAG
Organism: Golubevia sp. BC0850; assembly: GCA_012976225.1. Classification (NCBI taxonomy): domain Eukaryota; kingdom Fungi; phylum Basidiomycota; class Exobasidiomycetes; order Golubeviales; family Golubeviaceae; genus Golubevia; species Golubevia sp. BC0850. Next base: position 14,889 of record JAAVVG010000002.1, read on the forward strand.
AAACGAAGAATAGGGACCGGAACTCCCTCGATGGAGCAAGAAGACGAACAACTCTTCGTAGCTCCAAAAAGGAAGAGTTTGTTTGGTGGAAGTAATAGATCACGTTCTGGTGGGATCAATGGTTCTTCAAGTAGCTTTCATTTACCACCAAGTCCAGAGAAAGGAGGTGCCAACAAATCCACTACCTCAGTCAATATGATTCAACCTTCAACTAATGGAAAGACTAGATCTAGGATTAGAACCACTAGTTTCGGTAAAGACGTTTTACAATCACCTTCTTCATTTAGAGAAACTCCTTCTACTTTTGCGGCTTTACTTCAAAATTCAAGTTCTATCAATCTATCTCTTCCATCTCTCAAAAGGATGAGAGTCCTACTTTCTACCGAATCTCCAATTTGGTTAGGAGAATTCATATCTAATGGTGGTTATCAAGGGTTGATCTCTAGATTGAATGAGATCTTTGAAATGGAATGGAGAGATGATGTTAGAGATGATGGAATTTTACATGAACTGCTCAGAGGTTTGAATGCTTTGGCTGGAACTGAAAAGGGTAAGGTGGCTTTATCTAACGAGAACAACTTCCCTGCACCTTTTGATAGGATAGTTGATTTACTATTTTCAGAGAAAAGGCCTGGAGATATTGGAACTAGGAAATTGATGGTTGAATTAATGATTTCAATGAACTCTTTACAAGCTGAACAAAGTTTAAGAACTCAAGAACACGATTCTCCAAAACCAAAAATGGATGAAGCAGTTGCTTCTCAAGATGGTTATTCTAAAATCTTATCCTCCAGAGTTCCATCTTCTGCCTTCTCATTAGCTCGAGTTTCTTGCTCATCAATCAAGGACAACGCTTTTCTGATTCTATTTCTTTTACTTCATAATCCTAGAACTCCTTCACAAGAAAACTTGTTGGCCTTCGTCAAAGAAGCGCACGCTCAAAGGCCTTTCAAAACTTATTTGACCGAAGTAGCTGGAACCTGTAGAGATTACTTTTGGATCTTTTGTCATTCTCAAAATCGATTCTGGAGGTTGAACGATGTTGATGTTGGAGAGGTTGAAGGACCAAAAGTTCCAGGTGGTATGACTGGAGGAGTCGAGTTTGAGGCTATGGGCTACTTGGTGAGTTGAGTCGAGACTTAGAATTGAATGTTCGAGACTGCGAAGGTCTAATATTTCCTTACTAATCACCTCTTTCTCTCTTCTTCCAAACAGACTACTCATTTAAAGCTGATCAATACTGTCGCTTCTCACCTTCAAGATTCATGTCAAGGTAAAAAAGGAGCTGAATCGATGGCTGCTTATGAGTTTCATCAAATGATGTTTGCTTCCGGCTGGGAGAGAATTTTAGCTGTGAGTTGAAAAGATAAAAGATTAGGTCTCGACTATCTTTGATCGCCGACCGATGCAGCGCCTCTTCTCTTCTTTCCTTCTTACAGACCATTCGTCGATCTTCTCAAGTCTATTACGCTCCGCTTCATCTAGAACTAGCACGTTACTTCCATCTAGCTTCTCTCTGCCGATTCCAGGTTCCAGCGAACCTTTCGGTCTGGCTAGCGACTCCAAAATCAAATAAAGGAGCAGCTCCAAGTCTTGCAGATCAAATGGCAGCTGCAAATCAAAGGAATGAGAGAGCCGGAATTCCAAAATCTACCTTTATCACCGCTCTTCCCAATCAAGAAACCTGTTCACCTCAGATCTCGAACTTACCGAAGATTGAATCTCTGAACTTAGGCCTGGAGAAAAAGGAGAAATCCAGTCCTTCTCCAAAGAAAGAAACCCCAGTCGGATCTCAATCTCCTGGAAAGGTTCGAAGGGAACTATCTAGCATTCCAACTTCTCAGCCATCTAGCTCTCAAGCTGTTTCGAACCCTTCTTCTCCAAGTAAGGTCGTCTCTCCAAGTTCGGATGCAGCTTCTGCTTTCGCTCCGACTTCCACAGGATTGGAACAACCTTTCGCTTCTGGTAGATGGATGGCAAACGAGAAAGGAATAGGACTTTCTTCTAGTCCTCCAAAGACTTCTTCGACTCCAAGATCTGAGTCGCCTACACGTCAAACCCTTGTCAAAACACCTCCGACGGAGAATTCGAAACCTCCCCTTCAAGATCAAAAAGTGTCTTCTTCCCCTTCCAAACCAAGTTCTCCAGTCTCCAAATCTTCTTCTTCCAAACGAGCGATTTCTCCAAAGCAGCAATCACGTCAACACTCTACTTCCAATTTGGTAGATAAGGAGAATCCGTCTTCAATTTCATCTGCCTCTGCTTCTACTACTCCAAGTCTAGGATCTCCTCTACCAAATCCATTCGATCGTTTCTATCCAACTCAACCTCAAGCGGATTCTCCAATTCTCAATCAGAATCTTTCGAAAAACATAGATACTGAAATGGGTCCTGCTGCTCCAAAGAGAGGAGCTCAAGATTCCGTCGTTGGAACTGCTATCAAGAGATGGGAAATGAGAGCTCAGGATTCGTTGCCTAATGGCATCCCTAGTAAAGCTCGAGGAGGATCTTCAAGCAGTGCTGGTGTTAACGGAAATGGGAATAGACTACCTGCGGGAGCTGGCTTGGGAATTGGCTGGGCTGGTAATAGATGAACTTCCAGTATCAATTCGATCGCCTCAAACTCTGCCTCAAGACTACCGATCGCCTCAAACTCTGCCTCAAGACTACAACCATCACTCTACCATCTACTGCTTCAATCTCCTTAAATCTCGAATCAATTTCTCTTGTATGGGCTATGTCTTCCTACCAGCAAAGTACAATTCAATCTCGCATCTAGTAATCATCTCCAGTCTCATGTTCTAGTTTGTTCCTTCTCTCTCTCTGTTGAGGAGACCTAGTTCGTTTCCTTCTTTGTTTTGTGGTTTTTCGATTTTTGTTTGATTCTCTCTCTTCCGTCTTGAATTTCTAGATGAAATCTCTCCTCATGTTCTGTAAATAAGCATCGACTTTCTGGTCTTTGGTATTTGCAATCAAGCAGAAACCTTCTTCCAGCTTCGTTTGAGTAACACCTGTGAGCTGAATAGTGATATTGATAAGGGGTCGCACATCTTCGCACATCTTCACTTCTCTCACTCACTCCTTCTCCTCCAACAACGAAGCCAGATTTGAACAAAATCAGCATCAGAGTCAAACTGAATTGTCACGAACGAGATCAACAAGAAGGGGCTTTGATATCTGAGTGTGAAGAATCCGTCTCGAGAGTTGGAAAGAGAAACAGGAGTGGAGAACTCCTTTCTGAACACTTAGGGGTGGGACAGAACGACTTGATGCGAAATGAAGGCACGTATCGTCAAGACTGGAAGTAACTGGAAAGCAGTTCAAATAGAGGAAAGTTAGGGGTGACAGGGGCGTCAGTACGTACTTGTAAAACGATTGTCGATTCAACTTCTTCCTTCCCAAAAAAAAAACCCGACTCAACTCACTCTACCTCTAAACAAACACCTCTACAGAAAAGAACTCATCTTGATGATCGTCGAAATCAATCTTTTCTTCCGCAACTTGCTGCTTTACAAAATCAAGTTCCCTAACAAACATGGACAATCTATATATCAGTCTCTTCAGTGGCTGCATTCTGACGCCATCCACTTCCAGCTTCTTATCTACGTTTTGTTTCCTCATACTTAGTAAAGGAGAGAGCCACTTCATCTCAATTTGTTCTGGGCCAGGATCGACGAGTCTTAATTCTTCTAACAAAGGACATCTGTTTGTTAAATTATTGCAGCCTTTGAAGGTCTCGCACCATAGTCTCGATACGGATGGAAGACCGGAGAGAAGAATAGAACGTCTTGTTAGAATCAGCATTGAGGTTGGTGGAATTGTGATCCAGGAGGGGAAGCTGGTTGAGGAGTGGCAGTCCATTTCAAGTACCTTTAAGTGAGGGAAGTTGATGATCTGCACATGTGTTCTTTTTCCACTACTAGAAATGTTGAGATACAAATGCTTTAAGGTTTGAGAGGGTAGTTGCAACATCTTGTTCCATTCGGAGTCTGAAAATGCTTCCTTGACAGCGAGAGACGTAAGATTGTCCAGGCGCCTTGGACTGACTTCCAGAACAAACTTTAAATCGCCGATCTAAAGAATGACTAAATCATCGGTTGAATTACTACATCTTACACTTTTCTCTCTCGACTAATTTACGAAGGTGAACTGCTGGGTAGAATACAAAGCTTCTTCTGCAGTAGATTCTGCACTCGATTAAATTGGGTAGCTGACTTGCAAGTTGACTGAAACGAAGGCTGCGTATTATCTCATCTTCATGAACTACTAGAACCAGAATCTTCAAAGTATCTTTCGACTTCAATAACGTTTCAATAACCCTTGGAACTTGAGGATCTCACATTCCTATTATGATTTCCCTCATAGTACTATGGCTCTTCTCGTCAAACAGATTCAAAGCATTGATTTTATGGTAGCTGAGCACGTTAGGCTCAGAGGGCCAACGCAATGGTGGTACGAGACTTCTCCAAAGACTTTCGTTCTCCTCTGGGATCTGAAACCAATCCTGGCAGACTTCTCTAACTAGTGATGCTTCAACTGAAGTCAGATACTTGAAGATACCGAGTCTGATGTCCGAAGGAATGTTCTCCATGAAAGCAGAGCTCTTAGAGGCAGTGTCTTTTACTTGTAGTGAAGTAAGTTCAGCTGGAAGAGAAAGGAGAGAGAGGAACCAGTATTCAGAGAAAGGAGTTTAACGCTTGCTTCCGCTGCCTTGGAAGATCCATTTGCGACTTACAAGATTCTAGGAAAGCCTTTCAAGAGAACCTTAAAAGAACCTTAAACTTGCAGATGTTTGGGTCGAGAGCAACCCTCGAACACGCGCTGCTCTCCAAGAACCAACTTCTCGACCCGAAACCCATCTCCAGATTTTAATATTTTCCTATCCTGCAATCCATTCATTCAAGTCTATCCATCAACTATTCAAAAGCAATTCATTCTGCTTGAATCCTTTCATGTCAACGTCAAGAAGTAGAGCGGCAGCTGCTGCTACAGAAGCCAGAGAAGGTGATCTGTTCGAAGGAGTTCCAGGAGGTCAAGATCCAGAAGTAGATGGAGAGGAAGAAGAGGAAGAGGAGGAGGAAGATGAATCGAATCAACCAGGTCCATCTATCACCATGCAGGATGGAACGGGAGCTGCGGATGGAGAGACAGAGCAAGTAGTGAACCCTCAGGAAGAGGACATGTACGGTGAGTTCTCTTTCTTTCAGCGCCTCCGCTGCTTTTCGGAGATTGATATTGAACGATATCGAGTTTAAATAGTCAAGATGAAGGCGGGATTGGATGAGTGTGGATCTCGTAGCATCGAGACCAGCATTCGAGGAGAGGGAAGAAAGAGGGAGTTGGAGAGGGAACTCAACCGAATGGTATCATCTTCTGCTGCTGATTAGCTGCTCTACGTTGAATATTATTCAAACATTTATTCATTTAGAAAATCCTGCTGGCCGAAGGACATATGGTGTGAAGAGAGAAGATAGGAAGTAGATCTATTTGGATCTCACCACGAGCAAGAAGAATGCGACCCTTTCCAGGGATCGTATTCTTTAAGCAGATGCCAATCATTATTTTATAGATTGGATGTCAAACTCTCAATCATCGCAGCAATGCACGAGTTGAAGTCATTAGCTTGACCTCTCTACTCTCCCTTCATCAAATTCTAATCTTTCTCCCTCTCTATGCCTTCTCTTCCTGCAGATTCAGACTCTCCTTCAGACACAGGAACAGACTCTTTGACATGGATCACTTGGTTCTGCTCTTTGCCAGGCCATGAATACTTTGCCGAAGTGACGGAAGATTTTATCGAAGACGATTTCAACTTGACGGGGTTAAACGCTTTGGTTCCTTTCTACAAGGAAGCTTTGGAGATGGTTCTGGATGTGGAACCTCAAGAAGATAGTCTCAAGATTCCAGATGTTTCTATTGTTGAGAGTAGTGCGGAATTGCTTTATGGGTTGATTCATCAGAGATATATCTTGACCAGGCAAGGTTTGGCTCAGATGGTGAGTCTAGATAAACGTGGGGAGTAGAGAGAAAGGTACTCCTTAGAATGATCGATATAGTCCTACTGTCAAAAGACGAGCATATCGGTACGCCGTTGCTGAAGAAGGATCCTTGATGCTTCCTCGAACGGAAGGGAAACGAAGAACTTTCTTTTCGAAGCAAGCGGTGTTTCCTAAGGCTCGTCTCCTCTCACTAATTAATGAAGAAACATTTTCTCAATTGCTATTGGTCTACAGGTCGAGAAGTACGAGGCAGGTCATTTCGGATACTGTCCTCGAGTGTTCTGTCATTCTCATCCGGTTTTACCTTGTGGAAGGAGCGATCTTCCCGGTCTCGACACGGTCAAGGTGAGTACAGTCTTTCTATAAAAAAATAAACGAAAGAAATCTTACTCAGAACCAACAGAATCTGAACTCACGCATACATTCGACTTGCTCCCACTCTCTTCCTCGCTTCTCTCTTTTCCGATGATCTCATCCTCGATCAGCTGTTCTGCCCAAATTGCATCGATAACTACGCTCCTCCTAGCTCGCGATTCCATGGTGTAGATGGTGAGTTCTCTTTGACAGGACCCCATCAAGCGAAGCCAAAAAGTTTCATCCATCTCACCTTTGTTTGAAACATCAATTCATTTTTTCCTCTCACAGGTGCTTTCTTCGGAACGACATTCCCTCATCTTCTATTCCAGTGCTACAGAGATCTTGCCCCTTCACCCATCGCAGCTCCAGGTTCTTACAGCTCTTCGATCAATCTACGACCTTCCTCTTCAAATCAACAAAATGGTATCGAACTTCCCAACAATCAAGCTGCACCTCCAATTCCAGCGCCGACTATGAGAGCCGATCAATTAGGATTGAAACCTTCCCAAGCAAGGTTGTATGTTCCTCGGATCTATGGTTTTAGAGTTTCGGAACAAGCAAAGAGTGGTCCAAGAATGAGGTGGATGAGAATGAGACCTGAGAATTTTGAGGAGTTGGAAAGTGGGGCTCCACCTGGAAGTTTGGCTAAGCCGGAAGCTGATGATGGAAAAGAAATTAAACAGGAAGAAGATGTGGGTCCGCTTTAGAAGGGTTTCGTTAAGTTCTCTACTGTCCCTATCTCTCCCCCTCTGTCTAGTACAACACCTCCAAAAATACCATCCTGTTTCAGGTTCTCCGAAAATCCAGGCACAGAAAAGGGACCGAGTTGGGTTTCGACAGCCTCTCATTATTACTGCGACTCGTCAACCTGATTTCTCATTCTAACGATTTAGGCTTCCCTTTGCATCCTCCAACCTTTTCTTTTCCTGTATCTTCTACGCCTGGCTTTCCGTCCTTTATCTTTCTGTTCTCTTCTCCTCTCTTGTTACGTCTTTTTTTTGGCTCTCTGAACTCATGTTTCACATTCCACACTCGAAATTCGATTTAGACCAACTGACAGACCAACACGAAAGTGTGGATTCAGACATGAAGTTGGGCTCACACATCTTTTCAGATCAAAGGGCAAACGAATAGATGTGGTCTCATTCTCAAAAATTGAAAGCGACGGTATGAATTATACAAGCTTTGGAAAAATTGATCGTTCTTTCAATCCTACCTCTTCACCTCCTCTTTCCCTCCTTCTCCTTGTTTTTCTTTATTTTCTGCTCTCCATTTCCCATCCTTCTCCCTTCTCTACCTATTCCCCCGCCTCTCTCTTCTCACTCTCATTCATTTTCTGTTGAGCAGCCACCATAGCTTGAGCATCCGTCGTTCCATTCTCCTTTCCAACCAAATTCTCATCTTCAATCTGACTTTGATCTGCACTTGCAATAGTAGTATTAGGCTTGATCTCGGTTTCAGAAGTAGAAGTTCCCAATCCCGTAGAAGTTCCGACGTCATTCGAACCAATTGGTTCATTCGGATTTCCACCAGTAGAATTTCCAAGATTTCTAGAAGATAAAGGAATAGAAAGCTGAGTAGCAGCAGTTCTTTGAGAAGCAGACCTGTAGAGTCTGAGAAGGAGAAGAAGAAGGGGGAGGGGGGTTTGAAAGAGTAAAGTTAAGACTCAAGTTGAAGTCAGTTCCTTCTTCATCTCTCAAGCTGCCGCTTCAGCATTTCACAGAAAATTTCCCTCATAACGTCCCAAGATTTAACTCACCCGATTCTCTCACTAGGAGCCCCACCACCTCCCCCAATCATAGCTGCAGAACTGTTCATTCCAGTAGCACTGGCCGCTACACTTTCCTTCCCAGTTCTATTACTAGCATCACTACCTCTCCTGCTCAACGGAGGCAGAGCCTTAACACTTGCAAAAGTATCGCTAGAATTTCTTCTACCATCAATGAAACTTTGACCTCCAATGGATTGACCTCCAATAGATCTAGCGCCACCATAACTTCTACCATCACCAACAGACATTCCACCAATAGAAGGAGCATGTCCATGATTACTGGTGACTCCTTTTGAATAAGTACTAGCTCCACCTCCTAAACTAGCAGCAGCTGTAGAACTTGCCAAAGTCAACATACTAGCATTGTCAGATGGGATTCCAATGGGATTTGGATTGTTTGAAGGATGAGGACGAGAATGAGATGGGACATTGACGTAAGGGATCTCTTCTGGAGAGGAATCTTGGAGAGGTAAAGCTATGATAGTTCCGCTAGCTGAACGTCCTAATGGTAGAGGTGCAGATTGAAAGGAAATTGAAGCTGAAGAAGCAGCAGGAGCTGAAGGGTTGATAGAAGTGGAAGTTGGAGGAAGGCTTGAAGTTGAAGGTTGAGAAAGGTTTTGGTTTGAAAGAGGTGGACCTGGAAAAGAAGTTGGAGGAATCGAAGGTGGAAGTGCTGCTCCTGATGATGATGGAGGTAAATCCCCGTGACGATATTGGGCTATGTGAGCCATTGGAGCTGTGAAAACGAAGAAATCAAGAGAGAATAAACATGGGGGGTCAGTAGAGAAATTGAAAGAGAGATCTTTATCCCCTCGAATCGTCGTCTCTCAGAAAAACCAAAAGAATTCCTTTCAAAAAGGCGTCTTGGATGAGGAGCCACCTCAGACTTCAAGATCTACCTCGGGACCTTTGATCAAAGGAGACTCCTCACTCCCAAACTCCCAACCACTGGGGGCATCCCTATTCAATTCACTCCCAAAGAGCTAGATAAAAGAGAAACTCACCAGCAACCGTACCTGCAGCTCCATTATTAGTTTCCAAGCTCATCAACGTAGTAGGTTTAGTACTTGCTCTACTATTAGATTCATCTCCATCTCCATCCCCATCTTCTGAATGAGAGTCACCTGAACTGGCTCCAGCTCCGTCCTCCTTTTCCAGGACTGTAGCAGTTCCAGTTTCTCCTTGAAGGTGATTTGATTCCGATCCAACTGGTTCGACTGATTCTTGAGATTCCATAGGTGAAGGAGCGCTGATAGGAACAGGTCCAGTTGAGTTGAGAGGAGGAGGAGCGATTTCTTCTGCCAAAATAGAACCTGGAGCAGCTGAACCTGGCATACTTAGAAATAATCCATTAGAAGTTGAATCTTGAAGTTGAGGAGCTTGAATTGAGAGATCTTTTGCTTGATCTGGAGAAGTTGAACTTGGGTGATAATTACCACTTAAAGTTTCTCTTTCCACCATTCCTTCATTCCCAGGATTTCCAGCTGCTTTATCAACCAAACCCATTCCCAAAGGTTCATGTTCAGGTAGACCAGCTAACTGAGGAGGTGGAGAAGATAGGTTCCCATTGGCATTGGCAGCTTGAGTATCGTCTCCCAAAGTCAAAGTATCAGCCAAACCATTTGACTGTAAAGGTTCTGCAAGACGTTCCAAACCTGGCACCACTGGGACTGATGTGAGTTGAGAACTGGTTCCGGATGATAGAGGCAGACCAGTGGCATTAGTAGTAGAAGTTGAAGCTGAAGTTGTTGGTAGACCTGAAACTGAAGGAGTTGGTGGTGCAGATGAAGAAATAACGTTCTTAGGAGATTTAGCATCACTCTTTCTATTGGATCGAGTAGATTTCCTCCATGAAGATTTGGTTTGAAGTGCTGGTGGAGAGAGTGAGCGTGGGCTGGCTGCTGTTGCCGATACTCCTGAAGCTGAAGTATCTCCATTTACTTCTGAGGTATCATTAATTGAATTTGAATTATATTGACTGTTGGATTGAACGTGAACGTCATCACTCCCTTTACGACCTAATTTCTTTAGGAACCAACTTCCGATTGGCTTCGGCTTCTTTGAGGAAGTTTGCGATTGAGATTGGGATTGGGATGGCTTGGGAGTTGAAGTTTGGGGAATGATTGTGGCTGCTGTAGTCGAACTCATCCTTGGGAAAATTCAGACGGAATGAAGTGAGAATCGATTGAGGTCGTTAGGAAGAGATGAGATGAATTGCATTGGCCTTACCCTAACCCTAGCCTAGCGTATTCTCAAAGAGCGCTGCACGAGAGACAACTCCACTCGACACCTTCAACGTTTCAACCTCAACTCCTTCACCTTTCCTTTCAATCATGTCAGAATATTTGAACAAGTTCAGAGATGTAGCTCAAAAAGCTGGTGTTCAAGTAAGCCCTCACCCCTCCACCCTGATAGCATGGTCTTGAAAGATCTCACTCCTCCCTCCCATCTCCTCTCCTCTTCTCTGTTCAGGCTACGGCTTTTGCTCAAACCACCTCAAGACAAGTTCAAGAACAAGCTAAGCTAGCAAATGCTGGATTCTCGTGAGTCTGAGTGCACGGCGCAGCCTTCTCTGATAGCTATCAAGATGTCAAGGTTCGAATGCTCACCTTCTTCTACTCTACTCTCTCCATCACTCCAGACTTCCAAAGGAATGTGAAAGAGCTGCTAAGATTCTCCAGTCTTTCTTAGGTGAGCATAAAGAAGCGAGACAAAGCAACGTAGAGTGTGGGTGAGGACTGGGACATTGAGTGGAAAGAGATTAGAGAAGACATGCCATCCGGAATGAAAGGGTGATAGATGCCATCCTTTGAAATGCTCAAATGAAAAGAGGTCAAGTGAGATCCGATCTCTCTTCGAGGTACAAGGTAGCAGAGCAAAGGAAGGGGGCAGGAAGTGGGATCTCCTTCTATCGGTTCTCCCTATCCCTATTCGTATAAACCAAGAGCTCTCTTTGGATGCTCCGTCAAGAGTTGTTCCTGAATATCTATATCATCTCAAGAGTCTTCAATTAACCATCGTCTTGCTTCTAGGGCTTTTTGTCCTCAATCCTCGGATCTGTGTCTCCACCTACTAACCTCTTTCCCTTCCCCTCTTTTCTCTCTGTCTTTCTACTCCCCTCTTTTCTCACTTTCTTTCTACTCCCCTCTCTTTCTTTCTTTTCTCCTCTCCTTTTTTCCCTTCGATCAAACTCATTTCATCTTTCAACAGCCGACCCAGATCACCCAGACTCAGCTCTCAACGCCATTCCCAAGGCAGTCCTTCAGAACGCTAAAGGTTTGGCTGTCTTCAGTGTCGTTAAAGCTGTGAGTGCAAAGTTTTTTTTTTACTTTACTTCGATTTATAAGACGTCGTTTCGATCTTTATTTGGGGGAGTTGATGTGGTTGAAGCTGTTGGCATGTGGCTTCGAAAAGAAAGGGGGGAAGGTAGTAAGAGGGTTCCTCTGAGGAATGGTTCGTGGGGTTAGAGGATTGAAAAGTCTTCCTAATGGAACACCGGTTATCCTTGAAATCAAAGGGAAGTCTACGTTTGCTCATACGAAGAGAGTATTAGCAAGATGGGGTTCTGGGCTCTCTTTCTCCTAATTAGAAGATTCTCAGCCTTGTTCCCATCTTTCTGAAACACTGCCTTTTCTTTTCTTCTCCTCAACCCTTGGCTTTTTCTTCTTTTTTTATCTCTCTCTCAGGGATTCATCTGGTCCGGAAAAGCTGGATCTGGAGTGGTGATCGCTAGATTGGAAGATGGAAGTTGGAGTGCTCCAAGTTGTATTGCAACTGGTGGGATTGGATTTGGTTTACAGGTGAGTTTGAGGATCAACCTTATCTTTAGATAACCAAAGAAAGGAAGAAATTGAGAGATTGGAAAGAGTGCTCTCGTCTTCTAAAGGTTCTCTAATTCTTTCCTGACTTCTCCCTTCCTTTTCCCCTTCCGCCTTCTCCACTCATTTCTCTAATTTTGCAATCCCTCGAATCATTTCTTCTCGATTGTATCAAATTCTGGACCCTGAAAGATCGGAGCTGACCTCTCAGAATTCGTGGTGATCATGAACTCAGTAGAAGCAGTTCGAGCTTTCACTTTGAAGGGAAACATGACTATCGGAGGTAATTTGAGCGCAGCTGCTGGTCCTATTGGAACTGGTGGAAGCATTCAATCTGGAATGGCTCACCCTGCTCCTATGTTCAGTTATAGTAGGAGTAAAGGTTAGTACATAATTGGAGATTCTTCAAAAAAATCTCCTTCGTCTGTCTCGTCGCCATTCCCCTTGCCTCTCAAGAAACTCTCTTCATCATCTGGGAAGTTTCGAAGAAATTGAAATCTTCTTACGCTGACTCTCTCTTCCTTCAATCTCTTGGAACCGAAACCCACCAGGTCTTTACGCCGGAATGTCCTTAGAAGGAACAGCTTTGGTTGAAAGAGCAGATGCCAATGAAGCCTTTTATGGCCAAAAAGTTCCTGCAGCTCATCTTTTGACTGGAATCATTCCTGCTCCGGAAGCCGCTACAGCTATGTATGAGATCATCGAGGCTGTGAGTGTAATTCTTCTCTTGGGAATCAATTTCAGACTCCTTGACCTTCATCTCTTCAAGAAGTCTTTTCCTTTCTGAAATTAAAGGAAAGGGTCTCTGACCTCTTCTGTTCGTTTCTCGGCGTCTTTGAATTCCCTTTCTTTTGATTTCTAAACCCAGGCCGAACAAGTCGATGAATCCTCTTTACCTCAAGCCTCATACATTCCAAGTCAGCAACCAGGAGGTCAACCAGCTCCAGTCAACGCTTACAACTTGAGCTCGGAAGCTGCTGCGAAGCAGAGTCCGACTACTGGGAATAATACTCAAGGAGAGAAGAACAATACCGTCTTCGATGCGTGAGTGGCGTGGGTTGGAGCAAATGGACATCTTTGCAACTGAAAACCACTTTGCTGACCTTCATCTTCTTTTTCTTCCCACTGCCTAATCCTTCGCATTCTTTGCAATCCCCCCCCCCCCCCCCAATCAGTGGAAATCATTAAGCGCAGAGCTCGGAGGGCTCTGCGGATCATGGGGGTTTCGAATGCTGTGAACTTCTTTCATTGGTTTCCTTGATCACTTTCTCTGCTGTTTTTCGTCGTTCTTTCTTTGTTCAATGTCAAATATGTCCTGTTGCGAACTCTGAGATTCTTAGAAGCTGAAAGGGGAGTGTCGATTCAAAAGACAAGCGGAATGTTCGAGAACAACACCACTTGCAGCTGTTTCTCCTCCCCGACCATCGCTCCCCTCCTCTTGGATTCTACTCCATGATCATAACCTCAGCAGCTGATGCTTTGGCTCTCTTCTCAAAGAGACCGCCAGTCTGGGCTACAACCACTGTAGCCAACTCCCGTTCTACCAACTCATTTCAACAATCAAGTGACTCATTCCAACCACTCAATTTATCTCTCAATCGTCGACCTTCAAATCTTCCACAACCTCTCCCCCTGCATCGTCTTCAAAGTGGAATTAGAAATGGATACGGTTTCAGGCCACTTACCACTTCATCCTCAATCCTAGCCTCAAACAATAATGGTGGATTCAATGGATTCCGCATGCCAAATCAGCAGCAACAAATGGGAGGAGATGAAGAAAGAGGAGCAACCTTAGCTAAGTACTCGACAGATCTGACAGATTTGGCAAGTAAAGGTCTATTAGATCCAGTCATAGGTAGAGATTCAGAGATCAGAAGAGTCATTCAAATCCTCAGTAGGAGAACCAAATCATGTCCAGTCGTCGTTGGTGAAGCTGGGATAGGCAAGACTGCCATCATTGAAGGTCTGGCTAGAAGGATTTCAAGTGGTGAAGTTCCTCAAAGTATGAAGGATAAGAAGATCAAGAGTCTAGATCTTGGAGCCCTGTTAGCTGGTGCGGTCCATAGAGGTAGCTTTGAGGAAAGGTTCAAGAATCTATTAAAGGATTTAGAGGAGGAACAAGGAGAGACAATTCTTTTCATTGATGAGGTTCATATGTTATTGGGTCTGGGGAAAGCGGAAGGTGCTCTTGATGCTGCTAACATGTGAGTATTGTACGTAGAATCTCGGGAATGAGAGGGCTTGTGATGAGATAAGAGCAAGAGTGGAAGACTCATCATACCCCTCGTCTTCTTCTCGATCCTTTATCCCAGGATGAAGCCTCTTTTAGCAAGAGGAGGTCTCCAATGTTGTGGTGCTACCACATTCGACGAGTACAGGCAGTCGATAGAGAAAGACGCTGCCTTGTCTCGACGCTTTCAACCTGTTATAGTTCGAGAACCAAGTCCGAGTTCTACTCTCTCGATCTTGAGAGGATTGAGGACTAGATACGAAGTACACCATGGAGTTGGAATCAAGGATGAAGCTTTGGTCACTGCTGCGAGCTACGCTGCTAGGTATCTTCCTGAGAGGTGAGTTTGAAAGATGAGCTTGGCCGCTTTCTGTTTTTTTGAGCTTGCTCTTTGTTTACTCATACTTTCCTCATTGCTGCTTTTCCCTCTGCAGAAAGAACCCAGATGCCGCAATCGATCTCATTGACGAAGCAGCTGCCGCCCTTCGACTTCAATTGGAATCGAAACCTGACGAGGTTGAATCTCTAGATCGCAAGATTCTCACTCTTCAAATCGAGCTCGCTTCCCTATCTTCGGAATCAGATCAAGTCTCAAAGGATCGAAAGGCCAAGTTAGAACTTGAGCTGTCTTTAACTCAAAAGGAATACGATGGGCTGATGAAGATCTGGGTCGAAGAGAAACGCAAGATCGACGACATCAAAGATCTGAAACTGAAATTAGAAGAAGCAAGAATCGAATTAGAGACTATTGGAAGTGCTGGGAACCAGTTGGAGAGAGCTGCTGAATTAAAATATGGAATCATTCCAGATCTAGAAAAGAAGGAGATGGCTCTAGAGAAAGACCAAGAAACTGGTTTATCAGCTCTACTTCACGATAGAGTTACCTCTGAAGACATCGCTTCTGTGGTTTCAAGGATCACAGGAGTGCCTTTGAGAAATCTTCTTAGAGGAGAAAGAGAGAAGCTTTTGAAAGTCGAAGAACATCTCAAACAAAGAGTTGTGGGTCAAGATTCGGTCTTGGAAACCATTGGGAACTCAGTCAGATTATCTCGAGCTGGTTTAACTTCTCCCAAGAGACCTTTGGCCAGCTTCTTACTCTGTGGGAAAACTGGAACTGGAAAGACTGAGACTTGCAAAGCTCTAGCCGAGTTCCTTTTCGATGATGAACAGAGTCTGATTCAGATTAATTGTAGTGAGCTCTCGGAACAGCATTCAGTGAGTTCAAGGTCGATGATGGCCGAATGAAGGTAATCGATTATTGATTTCTCTTTCTTTTTCTCCAATCAGGTCTCGAGATTAGCTGGTTCGATGCCTGGATACGTTGGGTATGAAGAGGGTGGAAGGCTCACCGAAGCAGTAAGAAGGAAGCCGTATGCCGTAAGTAAGATTGATCAGTCGTCAATTTTTGAACCCCCCAGAAGCGAGAATTGGAACAAAGACTGAAACCTCTGATCTCATTTCGCCGTCGTCTCTCTTCTCCTCCAGATCGTTCTCTTTGACGAGATCGAGAAGGCTCATCGATCGATCCATCAATTGCTGTTAGGGATCTTGGAAGAGGGAACCCTCACCGATTCTCAAGGTCGAGTTGTCTCATTCAAGCAAACAATTCTAGCCTTCACCTCAAATCTGGGTTCAGAAGCTCTATCTCTACCAGGTTCGATTGACGAAGAGACAGGAGAGATCACTTCTCAAGGAAGACATGGAGTCGAAGTTTCCTTGAGAAATGCTCTATCTCCAGAATTCAGGAATCGACTCGACGAAACTCTGATCTTCAATCAATTGAACAGGACCGCTATGAAGAGCATTGTGGATTTGAGATTGAAAGAGATCGAAGAAAGGTTAGAAGAGAACAGTTTGGGTCAATCAAGTTCAGATTCTATTGTTGAAAATTCGGCTGAAAGTTCAGGTCAAGTCTCCTTCAACAGAATTAACCTGGAGGTTTCGGATGAAGCTAGTGACTGGTTAGCTAGAGAAGGTTACTCGACTGAATATGGAGCCAGACCTTTGGGAAGACTCATTCAGAGACAGATTCTAAATCCTCTAGCTAAAGGAATGATTGAGGGACAGTGTAGGGAAGGTGAGGTAGTAAAGGTCGACGTTGTGAAGGATGGGAAAGGGGAGAAGTTGGAGGTCTTGATGCCAAGTAGGATCACACCTCAAGAGGTAGTTTTGGAAGGAGAAATTGTGAATAGAAATGAAAGGAGAAAGCAGGAAGAATTTTAATCGAACAGCTCATCAAAGTAAAAACATCACCACTCTCTCGTTTCCTTCTCATCTGCATCTTGTATTTTTGGAAAATCCCACCACTCATTCTGTAATCGATCTCTGCCTCACCTTCTGGTCTGTATGTATCGTTGAATCTCCTTGTAGCTAACTGCTTCTTGCTGGCGGTCGATTGGAGCAGAGCAGCTATGAGGTGAGCTGAACTTCTGAAATCTGAACTCGATCGCATCTGATCTTGAACTATCACCTCAACTTTTATCTTCTTTAATTCCTTGTGTTTCAACAGCAAAGCTAGAAGCTAGATCTGAACTAACATAAGAGTCATGTGGTTTCCAACAAAAAGGTGAAGTTGACCATTCTAATCGGGCAAAACGATGGACGACATGGGGATTGAACCCATGACCTCTGCCTACCCCGAGGAGTCAAACCTCGCCAATTTTTCACATGGTCGATGCGAAGGCAACTTTCTACCACTGAAATAGACGCCCCTGTTTAATCAGAACCATCGTCTTCCAAAATTAACAACCACATCAGCTCCACGATTTTATCAGCCGCCGATTTTGAAATTCGAATTTTTTAAGACAAATCGAATCCAAAATCCTGTAAAATCACTTTTGGGGGATGATGTTTCAACGCCAATTGAAGCCTCAGGGTCGATTTATCATCTCTTCTAGAGTCTGTTCAACAAGGTTCCTTGAACGAGACTCATACGTGCGTAGAGTTAAAAGGATGACAGTGCTAATCAGACCCTCTTAAGATGTGAAGAGCCAAAGGAAGGGAGAAAGGACTTCTGAGAAAGTTTACAATCTATCCTACTCAAATATGAGGACGGAAATTATGGGGAGGAAAGGGAGAGGAAAGAAGGCAGGGGCTGGTGATTCTCAGGCTCCACACCAGCTCTTTCCTTTTTTTCCGCTGCTCTTGGCTGTTGATAGACTGTGATAGAGATTGCCTTAAACAACTCTTAAAGATGACCAGGAATCATCAACACAACTTCAATGATGTTGAGAAGTGGAACAAGGTGACTCAATAACTTCAATTAGAACATTAAACAAAGGTCACATTAATTCACCCAATCACATCTCCCCAGTCTTGAAGAATCTTAAGAATACATTTCCCTAGGGTTTGAGTTCTTGATTTTGGATCCAATGTTTGGTGCCAGTCCAACTCTTAGTCTGTCGCCAGTTGCTTCACCAGGAGGGACTGAAAGTCAGACTAGGAATCACCCTCCTGATTGAGCCAGAGTCTCCTTGGCTAGAATTTCGAGGTGAGTTCAGCCGTAAGCCGGCTCTCTGACGGAGCTTGGTATTATACCAGGGAAGAGAGACTCCCTGGTCCGTTCCCCAGATCCAGAGCTCAGAGACTTGTTGGAGGTAGCTACTGGAATCTGGATGTATCCCTGGATTGCGTCGAGATGCTTGAGCTTCTGTTTCTTCTGCTACTAACGCTTCAGTGACGTACAAATCGGGAACCAAATCAAAGGCGCCTGTGTGCAAGTATGGAAGGGAAAGAGTCAGGCGTCATAGAAAATTGAGTAGAGAGAGTAACCTCCCCTCTGATTGATAAACAGTTGTTTAAGGTGGTAATCACTGTCAGATATGTTTTTCTGTGTTGCTTTATCTTTCCCAAGTATTTTTCACTTCTTCTCCAGGTCAAAAAAACAGGGAAGAGGTCTTCCTGCAGCTGACACGTGCCATGTCCTCCGTTAGGCTTTTCGGCAAGACCAAGGGAAGAGGTTCCAAAATCATTATATCGATAATGGAGATGGAGAATCAGAATCCAAGAAGGATGTAAAGGAAGGCGTCGGCACGACTACCACTCACTTCCTCACATTCTAGGACGACTGCTTCGAAGAGCAAGACCTCAAGCCAGTTGATCAGCAGTCAAAATACAAATTATTCTCTGCAGATCATTTCTTGCGGTGAACTTTACAGGTGCATTCCTTCATCTCCATCGTTGTCTCTCTGATTTGATTCACCTCCACCTTGTAGCTGACTTTGAGGAGCGTTGGAGTCTTGATTCTCCCCTGAAAGAACATTTCTAGCCCTACTGTTCAAGTCATTTTGAACAGTGAATGGAGGTGGAGCTGTCGTCGAAGGCGTCGAAGAAGAGATAGCGTAATGAGGATTATCAGAAGAGACACCAGTCTTCTCCATGAGTATCATTCCCAATTTAGAGACTAGATTAGACTGCCTTGATCTGCAGAGTGAAACCGATCAGCATGAATGGTAGAAGAGAGATTGAGTGAGCGGAGCGGTCTTGAGGAAGACCTGAAGAAGGCTCTCACTTCTCACAACGACTCACATAACTCCTTGATTCTCTTGGATACTGGACTTCAATTCCCTCTTATCACTCTCTTCTAGACCGTCTTCTGGATCAGTCGAATTGGCGAACTGGTTCAGCTCTTGATTCGACCTCTCAAGATGGGAGATGGAATTCTGAATTCTGGAAATCTCTGAACTGATGGTTGAGACGTCGAGCTCTCTTAGAGACGCTTCTGGGATTGAAGATGAATCTGCAAGGTTCAAGACTGATCCTGAGTTTTGAATGATTAGAGGCATCTTTTCTGAATGACGGATGGAGCGGAAGAGCAAGTGAGAAGATCGAAATTGCTGAAGATGATCGAGATTTTGGTTGGCTCCCAACTCCAACATCGATCTTCCCTCAGATAGCAAGAGAAAAGGAATTCAAATAGCCGAATGATTTCAAGGCGGAATTAGAGTCGAGCTCCTTCAAAGAGAGAGTCAGCAGGGCGCAGCAACAGAGCAAGAGCAAGAGCAACACCCAAACGACATCAACTTTTAGGATGCAATCTATCATCAACTCCTGCTTCAATTCCCTTTTCCTGTCCTTATTTCTATTTACATTCACAATCAGCTGCTACTGCTATCAACCTCCTCAAGAATTCATCTTAGTTGAACCTGTCGAACCTCAACTTTATCGACCTCTACTTTTATTTCCTTTCTATCCTTTAGACTTGAAATCTCAGCTCATCCTATTCACAACTTTCTCCTTAGCAATATCGACTTTATCCATCTATCTCTACAGGATTGAGAAAGAAGAATCTCTTTCGGAAATCATGGTCTTATTTCTAATCCAACCTGTCGGATTCGTTAGAGATCTGAGCTCCACTCTCAGTTTCTTTCATCCCAATCATGATAGTCGTAACTCAAGTAAAGATAGTAGTAATCATAAGCCGATAACTAGGTTAAGAAGAGCTGAATATCTAAAGGCGGCTCCAACTTTTAACTCCTCTCCTACTAATCTCCTCACCAGCAATCACAAAACATCGACTACAAAACGAGCTCATACTGAATCGTCTCATTATCCTGGAATTCATAATACTGGAAACACTTGTTTCTTCAATAGCGTGGTTCAAGCTCTAGCTAGCACTGGTGAACTGGAAAAGCACTTGAAGGTGATAGTTAGCGAGGCTGAGAATTGGGATGTTGTGACTCCTGTCACTGATGCGCTGTTGGAGTTGGTCACTGGTGAGTCTGAACATATTCCTTGATGTTTCGGAAAGCGAAAGAGGTCAGGGAGAGAGAGCGGAGGCAGGCAGGAAGGCAGGAAGGTCTGAGGAGAGACAGATACGAGAAGATTCTCATTCTTCCCAATTCTCACCATTCTTCCCTCTTCCTCTATTCTCGGCACCTCCGTATGCGATTCTATAACAGAGCTGAACACACCGTCGACGCACAGGAAAGCAGTCTACCCCTGTCAATTGACCTCTGCTCTCTCAACTCTATCTCAACAAAATGGGTTAAGATCTCTAGTAGGAGCTCATCAACAGCAAGATTCTCATGAACTGTTCATTCTTCTAGCTTCAGGAATCTCTGATGAATTTGAGAATGTCTTGAATGAAAGAGAAAAGTTTAGAGCCGAAGGTTATGTCGGTTTGAAATCAGCCTTTCAAGACGAAGCAGAAGAGAGTACCTCAAATCCTCACTTCAATTCAGCAGCATCTTTATCTCATCTGAATCCATTTGCATCAACTATCGCTCAGAGGACGTCATGTCTGAAATGTGGCTACTCAGAAGCTATCAGGTTGTTCAAAAATGAAGAATTCAGTCTAAACGTTCCAGAGAGGGTTTATTCTTGTCATCTTGAGGATTGTCTAAGAGAAATGATTCAAATCGAAAGGGTCGAATGGTTTTGTCATAGATGTAGTTTGAGAGAAAGTTTAGATAGGGTCAAAAGTGAAATCTGGAGGTTGGAAAATGGAGATGGAGAAAAGAAAGGGAAACAAACCATTTCTGCTTCAAAGAAGAAAAGGATTAGAGAAATCAAAAAGTTTCAAATTAGATTAACGACCGGATTGGAGAACAATGAACATGAGGATGAATTCAATTCGAGCTTGGCTTCGTTGAATTCTAGTTCCAATGTTGCTAATAAGGGTAACTTTAAGATCGAACGAGTTTTATCTACACTCTCTACTAAACAGATCATGGTTGTTAAACCTCCTAGGGTTCTAGCTCTTCATTTAAATCGATCTAATTTCTCCTCGAGCTCATTTTCTGGTCCGAGTAAGAACAATTGCAGGGTTTTCTTTGATGAATTTTTGGATTTAGGAAGATTCGTCGTTGATGGTCAATTGGTGTTAGATGGTAGGAAAGGAATATCGGACCCAGAAGGTTTAGAGGACGAGATCAGTGGGAATCATTTACCAATTGGATACAAGCCGATCTGGTATAAGCTTCAATCAATAGTGGTTCATTATGGTGGACATTCTTTTGGTCATTATGTTTCTTTTAGGAGAAGACCTAAGTTAGGTGATGGACTTGAGGAGGAAGAGGAACTTCATCAAGATTTGAGAGACGACTCCCAGAATCTGAATAACAATACAAATGGAGTTGGTTATGACTTTTTAAATCAAGGTGCTAATGGTATTCCTTTCAAACATTATGGAGAAGATGAGAATTGGTCCAGGATTTCAGACGATTCAGTTGAGAAATGTCATTTGAAAGACGTTTTCAATCAGAATCCTTTTTTAGCCTTCTATGAGAAAGTTGATCAAGGAAGAATCGAGGGAGCTGCGGTCAGGGAAGTGGTGAATGGAAATGGAAATGGAAAAGGAAAAGGAAGGCCGAATGAAAACGGGAATGATGAAGAGATACAGTTGCCAAAAGGGTTAGAGAGATTGAATGGAGTTCTACATGAGGGAGGTAGAGTCTTGGAAAGATGGCAACAAGGCTTGAAAGATCAGAGAGGTCCAAGTCCTTCTTATCAAGATGAAGGTCTCGTTCATTGAAGAAGTCAAACAATTGTACTTTTATTCCATCAGAGAATAGATCTCGACTTTTCACTTCTTAATTAGTTTATCAATTGACCGCGTTCTTTCCCGACGTCGTCAATTGCCACTAGTCACTTTCTCACTTTCATCAATTAAATTTCTCAATACCATCGTTCGATTGCTCTCTGGTGGTTGGCTGGATGATCGTTTGGTTGAAGAACTGATGTTGATAAAGTACAAGATGGGAATGAAAGACAGAAACTAGATGGGAAACAGAACAAATACAAAGCAAAACACAGAACATAATTTTCTCTTTCTCTCCCCCGCCCCCACTCTCTTAGTCCTTTCGAAGATTCGACTTCCACTTATATCTCTCTTCAGTTCTCTTCTTCTCCTCAGCCAGCCTGTCTTTTCAATTCCTTTGCGCGATCCGCTACTTCTTGACTATCAGCGGCTGGCTGAGACACGATGTCTTCGGAATCAGAAGAACCAGAGACTCCTTTGTTTGAATCGCTATCTTGATTGGATGCCAGCTGTAGCAGATTCTTGGGATTGTAAGAGTTGGCTTTTGACCTTTTGGAGCTTGAACCAGCGCTTGATCCAATAATTTCATTCTCTTTTCCTTCCCTCTTTCCACTTTCATTCTGGGCCTCTTTCGATTCCATTTTCCTTTTGGCAGAACCTGACTGAGGAGCAACTTGCTCTTGACTTTCTTCTGCTTCCTTGAACACCATCTCTTTGAGAACGGCATCGATTCTGGACATCGATTCTGACTCGACGTGAAGGGTAGAACCTGTTCTTTCTCCTAAGCCGAAACTCAACATCATACGAGTCTTTGCTAGTTGATTGAAGATCGATGATGTTTGTGCTTTATACCACTTGTTGCTGGCTTCGTCTGTTTCTAGAACGGCTACAAGAAGCTTAGTGAGGTCTTCTACGAAGAGGAAGAGAGAAGTGTTCCATCGAGGAAACCATCAGCCTCTAAGTCGTCAACATAACAAGCAAAAGCAAGAAGGTTCCTGCAATCTGCCATTCACTTCGTCTCTGTTTCAGTACTCACTTTCAAAGGCACCACCCAAAGAGTCTTCACACAGAATCAGTGAAATGGAAGTAGCGAGACTCAAGCCAACTCTAGCTCCAATTCCCTCCGCCCTTCTGTCACCGAATTCCAGATCCAAACTGAATGCCACGGACTTGAAATTCCTGATCAGTAAGCCAGTCAGAACTTGGGAAATTTGAGATAAGACGATCTCTTTGAATTCAGTGAGATTCTCCAAGAGTTTGACCAAAGACTTGTATGCTTCGAGTTTGATTTGGTCTTGGATTAAGTTCGATTCCAAGATTCGAAGGCATGCAGAAAGTGGATCCTTCACCTGAGAATCGATTTCTTGAGCTCTACTTATATGGGTTTCGTCTGAAGCTAAGTCAGAAGCTGCCAAACCCATCGTAGTGGGAGCTGGAGTCGAGCCACGTCCTTCTTGAGGAGAAGGAGGAGGAGAAGAAGATCTTGCAGCTTGAGGTTCATTTTGAGGAGGCGATGGAGGATGAGAGAAGGTCTCTCAACGACTGCTCGCTTCTGGAGGACTGGGAGCGTTTGAAGTTTCGGCGTCTTGATCTGTTGGTGGAGCTTGGGCTTGAGGTTGATGACCTTGAGCGCTTGCTGAAGTAGCCATAGCCGCGGTGAAAGTTTGATCCTCCCTTAGATCTTCTTGATGGAGACTGGTGCTATTCCAAGGAGGAGGATCGATCCCTTCATTTTTCCTCAGCTTCTCTTCCACTTGCGGATCATCTTCAGCGCTTTTCTTCCTAACTTTCAACCATTTCTCCCTTGAGCTAACCAATTTCTTTGTTTGGAAATCCAGATCCATATCTAAAGCTAAGTTGAGGTACTTTTCCGCCACTCTTCGGTCAAATCGTTGACTCGAGTACCCACCTTTCCAAGATCAAACGCTTCAGTCAACTCCAGAGCTACGTTTCCATCATAAACAACTTCTAACAAAGCTTCTCTGGTATAACTCTTTCTCTCAGGTCCACGAGTAATCCCATTCTCTTCATCTTGAGACTTGAATTCTTCGGCGTTAGAATCCAATCTGTCGACGTAAAAATTCCAACTGACTTCTCCATCAGCCTTCTTGCCTTCAGAGATGAAAGTCTCCGCTCCATTTTCACTT
Organism: Golubevia sp. BC0850; assembly: GCA_012976225.1. Classification (NCBI taxonomy): domain Eukaryota; kingdom Fungi; phylum Basidiomycota; class Exobasidiomycetes; order Golubeviales; family Golubeviaceae; genus Golubevia; species Golubevia sp. BC0850. Next base: position 38,691 of record JAAVVG010000002.1, read on the forward strand.
AAAACATGTTGAAAGAGTTGGTAGAAGTGGAATCTTGAAGATGGATGAGATAGTATCGTGTTTGGTGTCACTGAGTCTGGACGAAAGATGTTGACGAAATGTAGAAGCTCCGGGAGAGTGGAATGACGGGCTATTGGCAAGAGCTATAAGGAGGGTGGAGCGAGAAGAACATCTTCGGCCAAGAACTCTGAGAAGAGAAGCTTTAGGAAGAGAGAGACAACTCACAATGTCAGTTGGCCAAGATCCTTTCCCACCTTCAGCGTCACGAAGCACAGCCTTCATCTTTTCAAAGTACTCTTTCCAAAGCATCAGACTCCAATTTACCTCTTTCACCCAAACTCGATGTTTGGCTTCTTTCACTTGATGACAAGTGTCGTAACGCTCGCAGGCGTAGACTCTTGATTTGATCTGCTTGTCGGTGGTGACAATTTGACTAAGGAATGGTTCCTCGACTTTGAAAGCTTGATACATATTGTACGTGTACTTGTCCACATGAATCGATTTCCCGAAAGCTTTGGCTACTCCTCCCTTCAGCATATCTTCTAAGCCCCATGTCCAGCAATTGAGGAAGATTAAGGTTTCGGAGGGAAAGAGTCTGAGAAGAGAAACCAGATCCCGAGTTGCGTCCTACTCAGACATAAGCCGAGAATAGGCCCAGAACATCTCAGTGTCTAGATAGATCTTCTTGAGTCTGAGTGAGGAATCCGGTCCTTTTGAAAGGGATTGAGGTGATGATGAACGTTCTTCATCCAATTGCTTCACTTTTACTTTTCTATCAATCTTCTCTGCATAAAGAGCTCGATTGCGATCTTCCCTTGAATCTCTGGACTCTGCGAACTGATTGAAATCTCTGCGATCTCCAGCAATGAAGCGTTGTAGGGCTGGGTTTCGAATCAGAGAGTCGATGAAGTGACCCTCCGCTCTGAGATCTCCAGTATGAAGGACATTTCCATTTGAGCCTTGAATTAGAGTCATACTACTTCCAGGCATATGATTGGCTTGAAACAAGGTGATCATTACCGTTTCCTATTCGTATTCGAATTCGGTCGGTGTGTTGAAGGGGAGGGCCACCTGTGGAACAGAGGATGGAGAAATGGTGATGGATAGCAAGGTCAGTAGAGACAAGGTTGACTACTAGTTGCCGTACTATCGTCAGGAAGACTTAAAATTGAATCTTGGAGAGTGATGTAGAGTCCCATCCAATCTGTGCAATACGTCTTTGCCTTGAAATCTCTTGGACGTAATCTTCTGCAGGACATCAAGAACGGTCTCAAAGCAGCTAGGGCGAAGGACGAGGAGAACTGGGAGCAAGTACTCTCTGAAGCTCTTCAACGAGCGGCAGAGCAAAGGATCGCGACGCCCTATCAAAACCCAAGACTCGAGGTCACCATGTTTCAACTTCCAAGCAGATCAAGTCAGACGATTTCAGGAGGGCAAGAGCGATCGTCCAGAACGGTGGCTCTGAGGATCACTCAGTCTCACTCCTTTCTAGGGAGACTATCATAGTACAGCACACCAAAGAAGATATCGAAGCACTTCTTGGAGGCGATGCCTATCTATCTCAGCCGACCGGGAAGTTCCCACCTTTCAAACACAAGGAAGTCCCGGACTGGCAAGCTCTCAAAAGGCTGGTGCTCACAGATCTAGCTCTCTCGCCTTCCAAAACCAGAGATGGTACACTCTCACCCACCGTTGTCTCTGAAATTCAAGTAGCAGTGGACCAAAGGATCAAAATGGAAGAGAAGGAAAAGAAGGAAAGGATATATCGTCGGGTCACCATGCCGGACATCAACGCTGCAGAGGACGTTCTTCACTCGAGAAGAATCAAACAGATAAAGAAAGAGGTCTTTAGAAGGGAGTGTCATTTCGAGAATAGAACAGAGGCGGGGTTGCTCTTTCGACTCGACTCTTTACGAGGTCTGACTCTGGTGTTCACTTCCACTCTGATCTCCCACTCAGGCTCCTTTGATCTAGTACCGGATTGACTTGTCACCAACGTCTTCGGAGTGAGAGAAACTGAAGCTCGAGCATCTCGTTTCTCTCCAGAGCTACATGCAAAGTCTGAGAGGCTCATCCGGCGAATCTCTGACCTCTGGAAGAGTGAGGAATGGGCCACATAGTTTCTCTTTCCTCACTTTCCTCCTATCTCCCTCCGGGACTCGTCCAGCTCTGGAGCGCCTTCAAGGTTAAGGGATCCAGCCAAGCTGACTCCTGCTGAAGAAAGCGGTCAATTCTCGGACTATCCCATCATCGTCAAGATGGCCATCAGAAGAGCGATTCTCGAAAGGATTCTGAATCACAATTCAAAGGGACAAAGACAGAAGCGGTCTCCCTCCCAAGTCATATCAATCAACCTCAACAGAGCCTTCGAATTGATCGAGGGTTGGAAACGATCAAATCCAAATCAGAAGCTCGAGTAGAGTCTCTAGGGATCTGATTCGCATTAACCCAGTTCCAAATCGAAGTCAGCAACTTGAGTATGAGGGTCGAAACATATCTTCAACAAAAAGAAGACTGGGACACTCATAATTAGTGACTCTTCTCTTATGCTGCCCGTGCTTCCCAGTCGTGTCTTCGTTTACTCCCGCCTTCGTGTTACTTTAGATACCCTGTTTTGGTCTTTCTCTGTCCATGGTATTCCTTCTTCTACCTCGCTCGGTATTCTCCTATTATCCTCGGATCATTACTTCAGAATCGAGGTCAAAAAGTAGTTAGACATGCTAAAATACGATTGAGGTTGAACAAAAGGAAAGGAAAAGGCAAGCTTGATAGATAAAGAACAAGATGAGAAGAACTCGAAACCAACTGATGAAAAGGAACCGAAGATGTAGAGAAATAGAAATGATGTCTCATCGAAAGGAGAAATGCAAGAACTGGACGAAAGATAGTAAAAGAGGAACCGAAACCAAAGGAAGAGAAGGCCCAGCATCTCAAGGATCCACTCCTCCTGTCTCTAACAACATCTTGATATTCCGCCTAGCCGCTTCTTCGGTTTTGTCTTCCTTCCCACTTTCCCCTTCTTCTTCCCCATTCAGCAAGTCCCTCATTCCACCCACCCATCTCCAAACCTCAAATCTATGATTCAAACCTCTTTCTTCCTGAAGAGCGTAAGGACCACCATCTTCACCTCCAATACAAGGTCTGACTTGATTAGCACCACAACAACCGCCAGCACCAGGACTTGGAAGCAGAAAATAAACTGCTTTAACTCTAGAGTGAACCAAAGCCATGCAACAATGAGCACACGGTTCATGAGTTATGAAGAGAGATAAGGTTGTTAGAAGATAGTCTTGGTCTTTTGAATTGGTGTTAGGAGTTGAAGTTCCGTTAGCATTGGCATTAGCATTGGCACTAGGGGTGGTAGGAGAAGAAGTCGAAGATCTTGGGATTGTAACTCGTTTTGGAGATTCAATTTGAGGAAGAGTTGGAGAATTGGTTCTTGAGATTTCACCATTCGTAGATCCTTGAGGTGGATTTCCAATCCTCTTAGGACCTTGAGCTTCTGTATCACCTCTAACGGCATCAGAAGATAAACCAGTGAAAAGATTGGAGGACCTGTCTCTTTCAGCTCTTTTCTCCGCTACTTCCTTAATGACATTAATTACTGCATGTTTGATTGGATTTCTTTCTTTAATCCTTGTATCCCAAGCATCAGATCTGAGATAATTCCTAGGTAACACGAAAGAAGATTTAGAAATGGATTTTGAAGCCGAGGAGATGAAATTTGAGTCTTGATGATTGACCGCTCTATCATCGTTTGTTACCGATTCTTCGTCTTCGGAAGTTCCATTGTTTAATTCAGCCACACTAGATTCCTCTCCTGGATTGAAACTCGGAGTGACATGAGCGGCGATTGGAAGCTGTCCATTTTCCTTCGCCAATTTGGCCAATTCGATAACCAACTTGAAGTTCTCTTGAGCCCATCGAACTCTCTTCGGAGTCCAGGATTTTGAATCTTCGACCCTATCAACCAGACCAGGTAGAGGACCAGCTGAAGGATGATTGTTCATGGCTCCAGGAGGTGGTAAGGAAGAGGAAGATGAAGAAGGAGAACAACTACCTCCTATCTGATTGATTGGTGTTGAAGCTCCGCTACCACTTCCACTCAAAGCTAGAGGATCTATTCCATGTCGAATTACCACAGGCCAATGCGAGCACCATTCTTGTAGTCTAGCTTTCGAGGGTGCAGGTCCTGCTGGAACTGAAACTAGATAGGGTTCAGGATCATAACCATCTGGAAGAGATGAAGAAGGCTTGATCTTGAGTCTGCTTTTTCCTTTTCCGAATTCCCGAGAGATCTCAGAGTTGATTGAAGTAGAAGATGATACTGTGGTGTTCGGAGTTGAACTTATACCTAGAGGACTGGGACCAGAACCTTGAGCTTGACTTTCTTGAAAAAACGATGAAGGAAATGAAGTAGAAGTGATAGATTCGTGATTGGAATTTGCATGGCTAGAAGTAGTAGCCTCGTCTCTGGATCTCAATAAACCAACTATCGTCTCCTTATTAGGACCTTCGGATTCCAAGCAAATCAACGCAGTTAGAACCGGTTGTGAGTTCTTATCTCTGCCACAATCGCTTCTCCTGAAAGCCCTAAGATGTTTGATTCCTCTATCAGGATCATAACCAAATTCTTCTTCTTCACTTTCATCTTCCACTTCTTCTTCCTCTTCCCCCTCTTCTTCATCTTCAAAGGAACTCGAATCATTTGAATTCGAAGAGTTCTCTGAACCTGAACTTCGTTCCCCTCTATTTGAATTCAGATTGGAGCCTCCAGGAATTCGTCGTCGAGTTCTTCTTGACAAAGCTCTTGAGTTGACTTTTAGCCATTGAAGAACGTGATTGCTTAACCTCGGAGGAACATCTATAGCCCAAGCATTGACCAAAATCAATGGAGCTTCAGCAGGATCCAAAGCAGCTGTGATTCTAAAAAGTTGAGGGTTTCTTGGAATCGAAGTTTTAGAAGCAGTAATCGCCGCTGCAGTTGAAGCTGAATCTCTAGGAAGTACCACAATCTTGGGTCTATGATTTCGAGAACCAAGATTTGATGCTTGAAGACTTGATCCAGTCCTAGAAGTAGAAGCTATCTCTTCTTTAATCACCTCTTCTTCTTCAGTATCCGTTTCTTCCTCCTCCCTTTCTTCAGAAGAAATCGATTCAGGATCAGACACTCCGGCCATCTTTCTCCATTCTGCAGCTTCATCATTTGCTTCTCTTCTTTCCTTTTCTAATAGGTTCTTCTCTCTTCTTTTCTCTGGAGTGTCATCTTCTTTGTCCCACCACATTCTTCCAGCTCCATAGCTGATGCAAAGCTCTTCTCCTGCTTCAACGTCTCGAATGAGAATATATCGAATAGATTCGTCTGAATGCGAGAGAGTGTAAGAGACGTTGGGAGAGGTCGGGTGATGATTGAAGAGGGAGCCTGGAGGACAAGAAAGACGAAGCATTGGGATAAGGTCATGTCAGCTTCAGGTTGAGCTTTGGTCCATCTTCTGTCCATGAGAAGCTTCGAATACGTCGTATTGCGTCGTATTGCTTGAGCATTCTCGAATCGAAGACTTCTCTACTCGTTCTTGCTAGTCATCACTTTTCCCTCACTTCTCTTTCAACCTCCAAACTCACCAAGACCAAGAGCCAAAGCCATGACATCTTTCCCACCTTGACCTTTTCTCCAAACAAAAGTATAATCATCCAATCTAGTGAATCTACCAAAAGATTGATATTCTTCAGCTGGGAAAAGAAGAACTGGACTGATTTCCAAGAGAGTACCAGCTTTGAGAGGAGTGGAAGTGAAAAGACCTCTTCCGGAATGAGGAGTGTCTTTGATTAGAATGGAATGAGGATTGAGATGAGGGGGTGAAGTTGAAGTTGACGAGGATGTAGAAGAAGTAGAGATAGAATTGGTGGGAGGATCAAGCTCCTTCTCCTCCTCCTTCTGCTTCGTCGTTGAAGTTGATGTGAGAGGTAAGGAATTGAGAATTGAATTTGAAGTAGAAGTAGAGGTGAAAGAAGATTTAGGAGACTAAAACGTTGAGTGTCATGGCAAGAGAAGATGGAATTCTAGTTAGCCAATCTTCCCTCATCCTACATCCTACCTCTCTATCCTACCTGACACTCACCTTTGAATCTAATGAGCCATTCACTGTAATTGATTCACGAAGTCTATCTGCCTGCCCCTGCCCCTGCCCCTGGCCACCATCACCATCTGCATCTGCCTGCTCCTCTGACTCTGAAATGGTTTTTTTGACATTTTTGGTTTCAAAGATTTGAATTTGATTGGCTTCATCTTTCATAAAAGGTCAAAGAAGGTGGGTGGAAATCTTGAAAAGTTAACTTGAGAAGTTTGCTTTTTTGGATGAATAACTAAGGGTATTCACAGAGAAGAGTAAAGGAAGGGTAGGAGGGAGATGAGAGGGGAAGAAGAAATGGCTGGAGAAGAGCAGATGCAAAAGAGCAAAGCTTGCTCTTCTCTTGCTCCCAACTCGTCATTCTATTTCGATCTTGCATCTCCATTGATAGAAAGAATGACGTTAACTTTCGAAAAGTCTGGCAAGATCTTGTTGGCCGCAGTTCAAGACACACCTGTGAATTTTGATTTGGAGGCCTCCATCTCAAAGTTTCAGGTCTTGACTAGAGAAGCTGGTGAGAAAGCTCGTGAATTGGTGAAAGGAACTAAGGATGAAAATTGTCCAGTAACCGTGGTTTTTCCAGAAGCTTTTCTAAGTTGCTATCCAAGAGGTTATGATGTGAGTGATGAGTCCCTCATTCACTTTCTCTATCAACACCTTCAGCCCTTTTTCCTTCCACTGACTCCCTCTCTTCTCCTTCTTTACCTTTCTTAACTCCTCTCAATGACTCCAGTTCGGAGCCAAAATAGGATCCAGAACTCCAGAAGGTAGATCCTGGTTCTCACGTTATCATTCTTCTTCAGTCCCAGTTTCCGACCTTTTAAGTCCTTCAATGACTTCCATTCTAAAAGCCGCTTCTTCAAACAAAGTCACTTTAGTAGTTGGAGTTATTGAAAGATGTGATGGTCCGATTACAGGATTAGATCCAAAAGAATATGGAAGTTCAGATAAAGGTGGAGATGGGACTCTCTATTGTACAAGTTTGACGATTGATGAAACTGGGAAATTACTTTCAAGTCATAGGAAATTGATGCCAACTGGAACTGAAAGGTTGGTTTGGGGTCAGGGGGATGGAGCTGGTGTTAGAGTGGTGCAGACGGTGAGTCAAGACAAGTTGGAGCTTTGTGAGATGTTTTCTACCTTTTCATCTGACAATCTCAACCTTCCTCGCCTCTTCCCTTTTCCAATCCCATTCTTATCTTTCCTGCAGGCATCCGGAAAAGTTGGAAGCGTCATCTGCTGGGAAGTGAGTGTTTTTTCCCTTACGCTCCCCCCTCCCAGTTTTCTGTCGAATCTGTTTTTCACCTTACTGAACTCTGAAGATCTTTCTCACCCCAACAAGAACTACATGCCGCTTCATAGAGCTGCCGTCTATTCTCAAGGAGTAGAAGTCTACACCGCTCCAACTGCAGATTGTCGAGATACCTGGACTTCCTCGATGCGACACATTGCTTCGGAAGGCAGATGTTTCGTCGTGTCTTGCTGCCAATTCAACAAAGTAGAGGATTATCCTGAAGATTACCCTCCACACAAAGGTGAGTCCCTCTCCTGTCGGCGAAATCATCTAAAGAACTTCGTTTCTGTTTGCCACACTTGAGTTTGTCATCCCAATCTCGACCTGCTTTCCCTGAGACCTCACTCACTGCTCCTCATCTACCCGCTCTCCAGACCTATCAAAAGAAACGATTATCACTCGAGGAGGCTCAGTCATCGTTTCTCCAATGGGTGAGATCATAACAGGTCCTCTCTTTGACTCGAAAGGAATTCTGACAGCTTTGGTCGACAGATCGGATCTGACCGATGCAAGAATGGATTTTGATGTAATGGGAAGTTATGCAAGAAATGATGTCTTCTCGTTGAAGTTTGATAGCAGAAGTAAAGGTGCTGTAGATGTTTTGGAGGATTCAAGTTGAACGAGGAGACGCGCAACGGAAAGGGAAGTTCAAAGGAGTGGGAATCAATTGGCTCAGACTTGGCCCTTTGAATTGTTTGATTAAAGGAGAATTGATTTTGGTGATTGCGATTAAAGGGAAAGACAATGAATACGGAACTTTTGGTGTGTTGCTTGCGAGACTTTTTGTTTCTTTTTCTTCTCTCCTCCGACCTGGCCATTTATGTTCCCCAACAAACGTTCGGAGCTATAATTTATTGATGCTCTCGATTTGTGTTGGCTTGCGTCCAAGATACGACACGGTTGTATAGCTGATAGGATGAGGTAAGAGAGTCGGAGAATGGTTCAACATGAAGTGTCGTGATGAGTTTGAGACTTGAGAAAGTAGACTCACAGCATCTTTGACAAAGGTGCCTCCCAGACCTTCTAGATGAACTTCTCTCTTCTTGTGACAGCTGTGGGAGTAAGCGTCGGAGAAGTCGAAGAAAAGACGATCGCGTTAGGGTTAAGCCAGGGAAGCGAAAAGTCTTTTTCCTTCGAGATGACACTTACGTTTGAGCGTGTTTCCTGATGAAGAAAGATTCGGAATGAAATAAATAGGATTCATTTAATATCGTCAAAGATGGACCCAGGAAGAAGCGGAATCGATACCTGTCTGCAATGAGAATCGTCGACTTACCACCAGAAGATTCTGTGGAAAAGAGGAGGCAAGAGATCAGCTGGATGCTCCTCTTTCAGCTTCTACGGATACTGTTTCATTCACTCGATAGGTTTCTTGAGTACTCACTCCGGAACCTTGATTTCACCGAGCTTGATAGATTGAATGTCGACGACTGGTTTGCAAGTGAAAGGGATGAAGGCAGTGAGATCTCTCTCTCTCATCCTTCCCATATCTGACCAGATCAGAAGATTTTCGGTAGGATAATAGTGAGATGACTCACATTTTTGACAGACATGACATTTCCCTTGAACCATAGAATCTCTGTTATGATGCTTCGAAATATGCTTAGTTACTACTTTGCGAAAGGCAACAGGTGGGGTGAAAGGCTCTGTAGAAAAGAAGGATCGAAGTAAATGGGATTGGGAAAGTCAGAAGATGAGCAAGGTAAGACCTATCAGAAACAATTACTTCTCCTATGACTGTCACACTTCGATTTCAGAAGTCACTCACCTCCGGTCTTCGAATCGATTCCATGAGCGTTTTGCAGGTGATAGTTATAGGCTGAAGGAATCATGAAGAATGATCTGTCGGTTACTTCATCTCATTTGACATGAGATTGGCTACTTCGAGAAAAGGTCGCTTCAACCCAGATCCCTTGAACCTCATTCTCACCTGAGTTCTTGGTCTTAAACCACATCTTGTGTCCATTCTCCAAGCAAATTGGACACAGACCTGTCGTAACAGAAAGATGATGACAGACAAGCATGCAAAAAGAGTAAGACGCTAGGACGGAAGGGATGTTAGAAGAGAGCAAGCTGACTGTCAACTCGCCTTCTTTAGCAGCTCCAGTTGACTTGATAAACCTTGGAGTATACAGATCGAAGAGACAATCAGGCTCATTTCTATCTCCAAAAGACTGGACTCCGCGTTTGGCTTGTTCCAAGATGTCGGGATGAAATCTGAAGGGAATTGAGACGAGACGAAGAGATTTTCAATAGGTGCGCAGACTTTCCCCTTTCTGTCTTTTCGTCCAGGCTCCCTCTCTTGATGCACTTACTTGGAAGAAATTTGGCCGCCAAAAATCTGGATTTGAAGAGAAGGAGGTAGACTTGAGGGGACTTGGTAGCGTTGGTAGAAGCCAGGAAAGAGAGTGGATTGTAGTTGCATTCCTTGAGGAAACATTCTCTGACTTTCAATTTTGGAAGTTCCATCTGAGATCGTACCATTTCTCAATTGATCGTCTGCGGGAACAGGAGGAGGGACAACGTCTTCTGCGACATCAGTTCCCTCACTTGAGATTGTTGAGAGATCGGAGCTTGAATCGTTCTCTTTGTGAAAGTTGAAAGAATCTTTTTCCACGATAGGAGAAGTCCAACTGGAGTCTCTGCTGGTTTGGAAGGTTTTGTTTGATACTGAGCCAGAAGGAGATCTCTTCAATCTTTTGCTACTTGAACCGAATTCTGCTTCTTCTTCTTCCTCCTCATCCAAATCTGTAAGATCACTTCCATAATCTAGATGGCCCTCTCTACCATCCTCCAGAATTTGATGACCTTCCATCAAAGTAGCAGGAAGCTTGTCTGCCAGAATGTTGCTCGTTACTATTGAAGGTTTTGCTTGAGCGTTCGAAGTTGGAATTGCGGAACTGGCTCTTTTCCAAGACGCTGCTGCTGCTGCTGGTTCGTCAAGAGGAAGACTTCCAGCTCTTCTTCGACCTCTCAGACTCAAAGGGACAGGAGCTTTTGGATAGAAAGGAACCGAGGAGAGAACGAAGGAGGACAAAGGCGAACCGGCGGAGAGTGAAATTTCTGCTATTTCTGCTTCACGTGAAGTACGAGCTCTTGCGCCCCTTCTATGTCTCCTCCAAGTAGCCCCTTTTTTCTGAGTAGAGAACGATGGAATCGTATCTTCTGGGGGTTCCACGAAAGTGATCTTAGGTTTCGAAGGAGGTCTAGGTTTGGGCTTGACTTTCTCTTTGACATCAGGCAGGCTAGATTCCAGGACTTCCATCTCCTTTCTATCGACGGATCTTTGAGAAGACAGATCGATTAATGATTCAGAGTCCTGACTCATCGATAGGTGCTCTTTGACTCTGACAGCTTTTTGAGACCGTGTTTCGACTGTTGTTGAAGGAGTCGATCGAGAGAAAGACAGTAGAATGTCTGCTACAGATTCTGTTTCTTCGACCATTGTAGAATCTGTGGTCCTAGTAGCGATTAGTTTGTTGATAGGGTTCAGGTTCTGCTCTTGTTGTTTCAGAGGCGAGATTGTTTCTTGATCTTGAAGAATTGATGAAGGCTCTGGTCCTTTCTCCGCCGTACTGGAGAACCGAGTCTTTATACTTCTGTTAGATCTGGTAACTTGAAGGGGAAAATTTCGGCCTAGTGAGATAGCAGAAAAGGGAGTTAGATAGATGCATCAGCTAATGAAGCTTACCGAGTAATGTCTTCCAAGTGCATCAACTCACTCTCTTTGTTTTGGGACGATCTGCCTGATCTTCTGTTGTCCGACTTATTATTTCTCAAATTGTTCCTAAGTTGAGGCTTTGCTTTGAGCATTTGAGTTTGAGGAGCTGCTCGTCTTTGAGATTCGAAGGCCCCTTTGCGAAGAAGTTGAGTTTCAGCCCCAAGTTCCTCATCCAAACCATTGTTGAACTGAGTTCTTGATGTGCCGACAGAATTCCTAGTATAGATTTGTTGTCCAGACTTGTAGTAAGTGGGATGCTGTTCTCTTCTCATTTGAGACGAAGAGAGTCGAGCTCTTGAAGGCTTCTCTGATGGCGATTGAGGTCTTGACGACTCGGCCTCGGTCCTTGAAGACGAAAATGAAAACGAGAGAGCCCCGGTAATTGTGTCTTGGGAGTCTCTCTTTCGTTTCGCAATCTCAATCTTTCCGTTCTTGAAGCCGATTCTGTCCTCCAGGTCTTCAGATTCATCACTTTCTAGTTCCCTCAGTCCCAAGAAAGTAGAGTCCTTTGAGCGACTCCCTCTAATTTTGAACAACGAAGTGGGAACTGGTGTAGATGACAGAGCCATGAGATCTGGAGATTGGGAATGTAACCAGGACTGAGTCGGAGTCTGCTTGTCGAACGAGTTGATTCTGGAGTTTGAAGAGTTGGAAAGCGACCTCGAGTCTGATGTTGAAGTTGTCGAACGAGATAGAAAACTGATTGTTTGAGTCTGATCAAAGAAATTGAGAAAGAAGAGAGCCAAAGAAGAGAGGTCAAAAGAGGTGAGAAATCGATCAAGAAGACGGAAAGTAGCCGAAACCCACTCACCATGGCTTGAGTTCCAGCACCAGCAAACAACCTTGTAGGAGTTAAACTCCTGGGAATCATGTTTCTAGATCCTCTGCTACTACTTTCTGCCCTATTATCCCCAACCTCATCTCCGAATTCAGTGTCTTCATCGTCGTCGTCGTCGTCAAAGAAATCTTGACCGAAGTCCGCAGCTATCGGCTGACTCTCACTTTCTTTCGAGAAGGATCCTCCATTGGAAGTTGAACCAGTTAAGAGAGATTTTAAGTGAGACTGGTTCTTCCAAAGAGACAGAGTCGAGTTCAAATCTTCTTTCTCGTATTCTTGACTTTGAGAAGTAGGAGAAAAGAGATCTTCGTCTTGACGGATTTTTCGAATGTATGCCATCCCATTTCCTTGATCTCCTTTGGTGTTCTCCCAAGTACTTCTTAAATCATTCAAACCATCATTAAAATCTAGATTACTCATTCTACTGGTAGGCTTGCTGTTGAAGTCGATTGGTGAAAGCGTCTTCCCACTTCCACTTCTAGAACTGAAGCCTGTACCCGCCCTACTCCCGACTCTCGGTCCCATCTTCCTTTCGATCAGCTTCTCCAATTCCTCCTTTCCAAAATTCAGACTTTGATTCTCTTTCCTATTGAGGTTCTCCAACTCGGAACCATTCCTAGTCAAAGATTCAAGTGGAGACAACCCGAAAGGATTGAGATTCATTTCTTCATCTCCATCTCTCCTTTGTTCTAGTTCTTTATCTTGCTCTGACGTAGTTCTAAATCTTATGTTCTCTCTAAGTTGTGCTTTATCTTGATCTTGTTGATCGAAGTCTAAACCTTGCTGCAACAAATCTTCCTCGTCTTCGGTTTCGTGTGACCTTATCGAATGAGTTCGATTACGTCCTTGAAGAATCGAACTAGATCTTTCCATGATTAAGAGATTGGAAGGTTGACGTCTCGGTTGAACTGGAAGAGCTTCCCTTGATTGTCTGAGAATCTCGGGAGACCAAACGGCTGAGGTTGAAAGCGGCTTCTTCGCTTCTTCTCGTTAGGTTTGAGGGTTGCCTTGGTATTGATTTTGACTTGAAATTCTTAAGGTAGCTTCAAAATCAAGGATGGTAGGAAGCTGGAGGTCAGCAGAACAGAAGTTGCGAGTTCTGTTGTGTTTGGTAAGAGGACAACAGGATCGCGGTGAGGAACCAGTGTGAACGAACCTCTTTCTCCACCCGAAAGTCTTCTCCTGTCCAGATCAAAGGTTCATCGAAGCAACGGAACGATTTCAAAAGTTTGATCACCAGTTAGAGATCAGGGCCAAACAAATTAAAGAAACGTTCAAGGCGATGTAAAGGGCAAGATACAATGATTTAACACTCTCAATAGAACACCAACTTTAACTTTCCATCTCCCAACTTCTTCCTGATTCTCTCATTTCCAAGCAACCTAATCACCTCATCTCTATTTTCCTTCACATCCAACAAATTCATTTCCTTCCCATCGAGCCAACTCAAATCCAAAACCAACGTTTTCAATCCTTCCAAATTAAAGCTTTCATTCTCAATCAAGGCCAAAATTCGATTCGGAGTTCCAACAGCCAAAGGAGTCTTGGTGGTCTTCAGGAATGTAGTTTGAGCTGCAAGTTTCAAATGTCGAGAGAAAAGTTTAGCGACTGTCAAAGTTGATGTTGAAGTTGGCTTGCTCGTAGGTTTGCCTGTTTCTTTCTCATTAGATTTTGACTTTTTCTTGGCCGGCTTTGAAGATTCTGCAGGTGGAGGGTTTGGTAGAAGTGATCTCAAACCTCGAGCTAAATCGGTGGCTCGAACTGCATTTCCTGTGATGATGCAGATGAAGGGACTTCCATTTCCTTCGGATGAAGAGTCCTTCGGAGACTTGAGATCTAGTTTTTCTAGATCTTTGAGCTGTTTTGGGAGGGTTGGAAGGGCTGGAAAAATGGATGGTAGAGCGACGGGAGAGAGAAAAGGAGAGAGATGAGCAAAGGTCGACGAGGACAGACAAACAGGGACCCTTGAACAAGATGAATGTGACATCATGGGAATTTGAATTGCTCGATCGAAGATAGGATTGGGGAAGCTGAGCAAGAAACGGCCTGGAGTTAAAGCTCACCTTGGGTCAAAAAGCCAGGAAGATTCTCAATCGAACGCTCCTTTCTGAATTCCACCTCTTGGAGCATCTCGTCTGTTGAAAAGGACGATAAAACAGATGACAAGAAAGTGAAGGGGCAAAGAATTCAATGGTCAGCAAGTGAAGTTCCAAAACGAGGCAAGAGGTTCGCAGCAAAAGCAAGCATAGTCAGAAGACTGTTCGACTGCCTTGAGTTCATGTTTTTGCAGTGATTTGAGCGGGGAATCTCATAAGAGTTTTGAGAAATCCAAGCCATTAGAGAGAAAAAAAGAACTCACCTCTAATCCTTAATTCATCCAACTCCATCTCGGAAAGTTTGTTCAAACTAAGTCTCATCTTCTTGAAGAGATAATCTGTTTGATAAGAGGGAGGTTGAGAAGCTACCGATACTATGCTAGCAGCTTCAATTTCGATTGCTTTCTGAAGTAGTGGGGAGAGAAGTAGAGGGTAGGGAAGGTTGAGAATGAGGTCTTTGGATCTGCTGGTCTTCCTCCCACAAAGCGAATTCTCCGTCTTGACCAAACGTTCCTCTATGTCAAAACGAATCCTAATTTCCAGGGTCATAGATTCCAACAGCTACCCTCCCCTTGTCCATCTGCAGCATCCTGTTGTTCACTCACTTTCAACTTCCTAGCCTTTTCATTCTCCTTCCTTTTCCTCTTCTTATTCTCACTAGCAGCGGTTAGAGCTCCATCCACTTTCTCATCTTTTCGTTCAACCTTTCCGTCCCTGAGATCATCACCTTCACCTCCGCTCATTACGGACTGATTGTCCCAAACTTCTCCTTCTCCATCTGAACCTGCGTCTGCGTCTTGATCGACCACCAGCACACCATCTTGTTGAGAGCTTGAAGCAGAAACTAGTGAGAAATTGTCATCGATTGCTAGATCGTCTTCCAATGAATCTGCCATGATATTCGATCGATTCGAGGAATTAATGAGAGTCACTTTTTGAGAAGAATTCAAGATTCAAAAAAATCTCCAGATCATCACAACCACCCACCACCGAATCATCAAGTAGTTCAACTCGAAGCTGAAAGGGGAAGAAGAAAGGAGATTTCACAAAGTAGGAATTAGAATCGAGAAAGGATTCAAGAAAGCGGAGAAGAAGTAGAAGAGGAAGCAAGTTCAAGCGATGTCATCCTTCCAGAGGCTTAGAACAACAGCAGTTAGACCTACTTCTAGATCGTCCAAGGTCTCTAGTTATTCTCCTTTGATTTCCAGAACTAGATATTTATCAACTTCATTAACTGCAAGAACGGAAATCAAACATCGAGGCAGTACAACTTCTTCCACCTCGAATCAAGCTTCTACTTCCCCTCCCCCTCCTCCTGCTCCTGCCTTCATCTCCAATAGGCTCAAAGCTTTCTTCTCCAAATCTATCGTCGAACCTTCATCTTCTTCAAGCTCTAATGGTAACAAACTTTCAAAGTTAGACAGATCCAGTCAGAAGTTGAATCAGATCCATGAAGCTATTTTAGCAGGAGAAAGAGCTGCTTTAGGTGCAGTCGAAGCTGATCGTAGGAAGTTAAGAGAAAGAGCGTTGAGGATGAGAGCAGTAGAGAATCAAAAGAGAGCTTCGACCAGTCAATCTATGAAGGAGGCCCATTTTAATAATCATGGAAAGAAGGAGGAATCCAGATTGCCAACCATCATCAATCTTCAATCTTCTACTACTACTTCTACTCTTCCTCCTCATGTGAGCCCACCTTCAAGGAAACTCTTTGATCCACTCAATGCCTTGGAATATAGACTGGACAAGATGCTATCAGAAAGTGAAGGAATGGGAACGTTGGCAGTTAGGTTACAAGCTAGAGGCAGAGAAAATGCTTTACGAGACAGACTTCTTCGAACGTCTCTGGCAGCTCAGGAAAGGAATGAGAAGAAAGAAGCCAAGAGATTGAGAAGAGAAGCTTTGAAACTATCCAAGAAGGAAGGCAACTCTGAACAAGAGCTTGATTCCAGCAAGACATGGAACGCACTCGCAAAATCGATTGGAGGTTTGGATGATCACTCTTCAAAACAAAGGGAGGGAATCGCCATCCCTGTCAGTGAACCTTCAGACTCTCTTTCTGAATTATGGGGTACGGATACACTGGAACCTTCTTCTGAGAGTGGCTTCCCTACAACTTCGGATCTACTTCAAAGAGACGTTCCAGCTCATCTGGATGGTCCTCATTCCTTCGCTGCAAGAGCTCCATCTCCAACTCCCTATCTTCCACCGTCCTTCTCACGAAAATTTCCTTCTTCAGTCAGAGAGCGAGGAAGGAAAGTGACTACCTTAGTTTATGGAGGAGAAGCTTTACTGAAAGCAAGAGTCATTAAGAGACCTCCTCGAAAGGAAACGGACACTTCACAACTAGATTCAGATCAATTAGAGGCTAGAGAGAAGGCTAGGATTTGGTCAGAACAGAGACAAGGAAGGATCTCAGGACCTGACGTTCCGGTGGAGAAAGTAGAACCCCTCAGACCGATGGAGGTACCTCCTCTGGCTCATGGATTAGATAGAGTTTTGTTCAACCCTGGAGTCTACTGGTTAAGAGATCCAAGATCTGGAATTTACAATTTCGATCCTACTCTGAGGAAGATCTTGGACGTGGATCTTTTCGATTATTCTGCTTTACCTCCTTACATCACTTCGAGTAAAGATGAAGAGCTGATCGAGTTGACGAGGAGAGCCAAGAGGAAGTTCTGTGGAAGTACTTCGAGTATGTGAGTTTGCTCAAGATGTTGAGGTCTGTTGTTCGAAATTGGGCTTTCACTGACGATCATTCCTTTCTTTCGTATCCTTCTCAGGACGGCTGTCTTGAGTCAATGCTACTTCTTACTTAGTGGCTGGAGAGATCCAGACACGAGTGGGTTCAGTGCTCCATTCGATTCGATGGTGAGTATCTGACAACTAAAAGTTTCTCGAGGATCCAAAACAAGGAATCTGACAACCTTCCGCTCTCTCGAAATCCTATCCAGCTTACTGGATTCTCCGCAGGAGCAAAGCTTCCGGCTTCCATTCTACTGAACCATAATCCGCCAACCGATCCCTCTTCCTCAAGCACCTACGCCATCGATTCAGACAAGGCTGCTTCTGGAGAAAGTGAGAACAATAATTACGTCTTGACTCAACTTGGAAAGAGCATGGAGAAGTTGTTGACTTGTTCTCCCGAAGAGTTCCAGCGATTTCATAGACTTAGAAGTAGAGGGATCGGAGAAGAAGAGAGAGGAAAAAAGGAGAGCTATCATTATGCTATGGTGAGAATCGCTACCAAAGTCTGGCTCAGTTTCAGCAACTGCGAACCTCTTCCCTCTTACATTTCATTCTTTCCTCTCTCGTTACGCCCTTTCTCTACAGACTGACAAACTGATGATGCGATCTCAGCTGGATTGTCAAGATTCGAGACTACCAAGACAGACGTTCGACCTCAAGACCAGAGCCGTTCTACCAATTCGAAGCGACAGAGCCAATTGGGTCGAACATTCCGGATATCAGATCCGAAACTCTCTTGGTTTGATTGAAAGTTTCGAAAGGGAATACTTCGATATGGTCAGAGCTGCTTTTTTGAAATACAGCTTTCAGGTGAGCGTCGATGCTACTTCTTTTGATCGATTCGGAACGTCTGGGCATAGCTGACATTTCTTTGATCGTGATTCAGGCTCGTATCGGTCATATGGATGGAATTTTCGTCGCCTATCACAATACAGGAACGATGTTTGGTTTCCAGTACTTCCCTTTGGAGGAGATGAACAATAGGATCTTCGGCTCGACTGAGATGGCTGAGCAAGCTTTCAGACTGTGTTTGGCTTTGATGGAAAGAATTCTGGAAGTCGCTACGGAGTTATTCCCGAACGAGGTGAGTTGCTTTCTCAAACTCCGAACGCTTGGTTCATCTCTGACCTTTTCCTTCCTTTCGATTCCTCGCAGACTCTGAAGCTCACATTTGAGACACCAGATCCTACCGGATTTGACAATCGAAGGGACTGCGATGCCATGAAGGTCTTCGTGGAACCTGCTTCAGTCGAAGCGCCAGACGAATCTGCTTCTACTGCTTCCGCGGAGGAGGGATCAAACTCTGACGTCCAGCGATCTCGAAAGATTGCTCAGTTAGAGATCAAAGTGGATAGGTATCTCGATGATGGTCTTGTTGAAGGACCTGTGGACTTCAGCGCTCCTCCAGGAAGAGCTATTGACCCTGCTACCGAGGACGAGATCGAAAAGAGGATGAGGGAAGCTCTGCCTCCTGTCAAATGTGAGTTCCTGCGCTTCTTCCGTTTGCGTTCAAGTACTGACCGGTCACCTCTCTCTTCTCGCCCACTTGCAGGGGAAGTCGACTACTCAATCACACCTCTTCAGATTTCGGAAACTGAGATCCAACGAAACCTCAAACAGTTACGAGTGCGGCAGAGAAGACTCGGCGTCTTGACCCTCCCGAACGTCGAAGCAATCAACGTTCGAGATCAAGAAAGAGAAGCCGAATTGGCTCAAGATCCAGAGGCTTTACTTCAATTCCTGGAAGACAGAGCCAGTGGAGTCGCAGCTGGTATGCCCAGAGCACCTGGTCAACACGAGCCGACAGATCCTTCTTCAATCGTCAAGTCTATCCAGCAGAAGAATCTCAAGCTTCAAGAATCGGACGAGACAAGAGAAGAGGAAAGAAGCTTGGCTTCGACCTCCGAAGCTGCTGCCGCTGCTTCCCTACCGTCTCTTTCACCTACCTCCTGGAAGAAGGTTTCGCCTGCGGATCAAAGGATGAGGAGGATGAGGGAGCTCTCCAGACTTGGGGCTCAAGATGCAAAGGAGAGGGAAGAGAAAGATACGCTCCAGATGTATGAACGAAGGGATTAGGGAGACTTCTTCTGACCCACGATGCCATATAGATTTGCCTGTAATTTAATAAAGCACCACTTCCATGTAATTCTGTTTCCAGCAATTTCCTTGCACATCTCGTCTGCTATCTCTGAGCGTCGCTGTGGGTTCACGAGAAAAAGGTAAATACAATTGCTGATGATGAGGATATTGAAGCTCGAAGCAACAACAGCTGAGGTCATACAAGACCGACCGAACGAGAAAAGGAGAGTGTTAAGAAGGCGGGAAGGTGAAACATAAGCGGACGATAGAAAGCAAAAAGGAAAGGGAGTGGACCAGGAAAAATAAAGAGATGAGGTTGAGAAAAGAGAGTGCAATAAGAACGAAGCAAAGAGTTTGAGAAACTGAGCTTGAATGTCTGGATATCAATAAGAGAAGGGAAAGAAGATACGAGCCAGAAAATTGAAAGTTTTTTCGGGAGATATGGTGACGAGGTTGAAGAGAACGGGGGTGGAAAAATGAGAAAACATCAGCTACTTGAGCTGAGAGTTGAAAGAAGTGATTGAGAAAGATAATTCTTGGAAGAAGTGAACGACCTTGAGACTTTTGTGATTTGAAAAGATGGGTTTGATCCGTTTCGTTGCATCCAGTTCTTCCAGCTTCATTTGAGAGTTTTGGTCGAGTGAGAGAAACTAAGCAAGTAGAGCAGCGATGGCAACAACAGCCACGAAGGCGAAAGTTGCTGGTGCTTTGAGATTGATTCCGGCATCGGCTGCGTCTCCTCCTTGAGTTAATTTGTAGCTAGGAGTATCGCTCTTCTTTTTGACGGCGTATGAAGCAGCGAATTGTCCTGGCATTCCACAGGTAGCTGAATAGAAGAAGGTGAAGGTGAAGGAGAGTACTTATCAGCAACAAAAAGGGCTGACGTTCAACTCGCATAGACGGACTTACCTCTGAAGGTGCTGTTGCACTTGTCCACGCAGGCAGATCTGTCAGCTACGCTGGTGGTTCTGACATCCTTACAGGCATTGAGACACATAGTGTTCCTGAGCGTACAGTCGTTTGAAGAGACTGGCCAGTTGTACTCTGAGAGTAACGACTTTCCCTTGGAACAAGTACATCTGCTAGCCATAGTTTCCGGGTTACAGAAGTTGTCGTCGACCTTGGCTTCTGGGTCTTCACATCCTGCTTTGGTACACCAGGACTCTTGTTGGTCACATAGCATTTGCTTTGTAACAGTATCCTGGGGAAGAGAAGGAAAGAATAGGACGGGAGGAAAAATTAGATTAGAGGAGGTAGGACGGGAGGAAAGATGAGGACGGTTCAGACTCCTTCGCCGCGTCCACCTCTCTATTGATCTTTCTTCATCTAAGCACCTGTCGTAGAACCTGTTTTCCATGTCCGATCGACCACTTCTGGAGACTCACCTGCATGCTTAAGTTCCAGTCGAAGTCGGGTAGTCCATCAGTACTAACGTCTTGCATGACATATGGAACTGACGATTGCATGACCATGGTGTCTGGATTCCAAGTAGCAGTGGCTGTGGCTGCGACTAGAGTGACATTTGAAGAGACAGTTGGGGTGGCGACAGTGGAGTTCGAGGAGGCAGAGGCAACTGCAGAAGAGTCTGAGGAGAGGAAAGGAGAGAGGGGAGAAGCGATCAGAGCGGGTCCGAAGCCACACACTAAGTTCAATCGGGTCTCAAAGACTGTTTGAGATGCCCTCATAGAGAAGAAGGAAGGTTAAGGCGTCTGAGGTAACCACCATTCATCCCCCGCTGCCCACCGATCCTGGCCCTCCACCTCATCTGTTTTCCCGCTGATTCTCTTCTCAGCTTATTTTCCTTGATGCTCAGTCCAGCGATGCAGAGGAGACCGTGAGGTTTGCTGGATGGCCAAAGCAACAAGGACTACTCCGAGATTCCATCTCAAGGCTGCCTAGATCCGAATAAGCTGGGCAAAGCTTTTGGCCAATACTAAAGAATGTGTCAATTAGACCAAAACCAAATTCCTACAGTCCTCAATCCTAGTCTTGAGGAAAGAGCAGAATGAAGGCATCTTCTTGCAAGGCAGGATCTGCTCTGGATTCCGACAATTCAGCCTGTCATCTGCTGCTCCTTCGTTTTGCTTGCGCTGCTCTCTCTTGAAAAGTGCTCTTCACTTGTCGATTTGAGAGAAACTTACTGTTCTGAGCAGAAACGACTGAGACGGCGGCCAAGAGAGCTAGAGTTTTGAGGAAAGTCATTTCGAAGAGGGTTTGCTGAGATTGAGGCTGAGGAGATGAGGTTGCTGCTACTGCTGAAGGTGGGGATTTGAAAAGAGAGAAAAGAGGCAGACCTTGAAGAGAATGAAAGAAAAGAAAATGAAACAAAGAGGCAAGATGGATATGAAGAGAGGATGGAGTGCGGGGTAGAAGAAGAGAATGGATGAATTTGGACCTGAGTCTGAACCGGAGCGCTGAAAGTTGTCACTTTTTGAAGATGTCTGAGTTGGTCAAGGTCGTGTGTGAGGAACGAAAGCTTGAAGATTGGAATTAAAATGCAGAATGTATATAGTGAATTAGATCGAAACAAATGCTGAGAGACAAAGAATTGAGATGTTTTGGTACAGAAACTTAAAGACAAATTCACCGCTGGTCGACCTATACGACTTGTTTGAGACCTGATTGAACTCTCCATCTCACGTAAAACAGAAGTATTCCAGCAAAGATGAATGCCAGAGCCTCCCAGATGATGACGAAACGATAGCTTTCGGGGGTCCCTCTGTTTGCCCCTCCGTCTCGAATCGTTTGATCCACCATCTTGCTTCCGATCGAAGTTGCAAAGATCGGCGGAATCACGATGGCAAGGAAATTGATCGATACAGCTGATCCTAGACGTTTTAGACCTGCGGGAAGACAGAGGAGAAGGAGGGTAGAAGTGAGAGTTTGAAAATCAGGGGGAGCTCGCCTCTCTCGTCTTGTCACTAACCAACGATTCTGGCCGTAGCAGGAACAGAGAGAGCCCAGAAGCCTCCAGCAAAGAAGCCCCAGAACGCTGCAAACACGATCATGACTGCGAGCGATCTGGAAGGGAGCCATAAAACCAAACTTGTGCCACCAGCTAAGAACGAGAAAAGCGAAAGCGTGTTGAGTACTCCGGCCTTGTCTGCTATCCAACCGCTTGCTATTCTCCCAACTATGTTTCCAGCTGCGATGATAGAGATGACAGCACTAGCGTTCTTTGAGGAGATTCCGATCGTTGAGCAGTACGAAGCTACCAAAAAGATGCACGTTGTGTAACCAAACATCTGAAGGAATGAGAACACTAAGTAAAGTCCGTAGTCGAAATCGATGACACTGAAGTCAAACAGCTTGTACTGGACTTTCACGACTTTGGAGTTTGACGATGTTCGCTCTCGTAGAAGAATTACACAGATGACTCCAAGGAATAGAATTACGAAGCCGTAGACTTTTGAATGAAGGGAAGGAGAGAAATTCAGCGTGAGTTCTGCGAGTGGTAGTCACTAAGATAGCACTCACTTCTAAGAGCCCATTGAATCGAAATTGAGTCTATGATGACTGTGTGGCGAGATAGAGTAGGAAGTCGAGATCAGTTTCGAAAAGAGATGAGGTTGGACTGGAGCGAGACTTTGCTCTTTCTTTCATTATCAAGTCTATCGAGTCCAGCTGCTCACCTTGTCCAACTGGGGAAAGAATCACAGCTCCTACGCCCGTCCCAGCCGAGGAGATTCCGGTAGCTATTCCTCTCTTAGCAAGGAACCATTGAGATGGCAGTCCGATAGAAGGAATGAAGACTAGACTAGAGCCTATACCGAAAAGAATTCCTTGCGATAAGAGCAATTGCCAATACTGATTCGCGAGACTCGCCATCTCCAACGCGAACACCAGGCAGAACACTCCAATGGCCACAGGCGTTCTGACTCCAAGGCGCGAAGTCAGGACGTTTGCTAGAGGTCCCATGGCAAAGGCGAATCCAACTGCTGTCCCTCCGATAAATCCTGTCTTGAAGGAAGAGACATGGATTGGAGAATCTGGGTTGGTCGTGTACGCTCTCTGAAAGATACCGTAGACGTTCCCTACGCCGAAGGTGATGAAGTTGGCGATAAAGGCTGCGGAATCAAAGTTGTAAGATTTTGCACTGATTTAGATCCAGAAAGGAAGAGGACTGAGAGGTATTGAGCTCCCCAGGTTTCGTTGTGACTCACCTCCTACAACTACACTCCAAGCTGCTGCGCCTCCATCTGGAGGTGGAGATGACTCTACTTCTATTCCTTTCGGTTGTAAAGCTACCGACTTCTCAGAGAGGTGCTCGGATTGTGAAGTGATCTCTTCGTGCTGAGCATCTGGACTCTGCCTCACCTCGTCAGCTAAAGCTTCGAACCTTGAAGAGTTGGATCCTTGACTTTGAAGAGTGCTCATGGTTTGAGGGAGGAAGAACTGTTTCTGAGAAGAGATACCAGCCTTTTCAATTCTTCCTTTTGTAGAAAGTTGATGAAGGCTTTGGCGGTCGAAGTTTTTGAGAGCTGCTTTGCTACCTCTTCTCTCCGATTCGTCCTCTTCTAGTCGCTAGTCCAGTCTCTTCTTTGGATTCAATAGGCTCGATTCAATCTTGAATAGGCAGAATCAGATTTGGAGGAGACGGTGGTCGAGAAGAAGGAAACAAAACCCAAATTTCTCGACAAGATCGAACTTCGGCTTTGCTCGGTGGTACGAATGCACGCTGAAACTCGCCATCAAGTTTGTGTGCGCTGAGATCGCTGAGACGAATGAGGGAAAGATCTTGAAATCGTTTGAGATTAAGTGATAAGAGTAAAGTAGTGAAGCCTGAAGCATGAAGGTGAGGGTGGGGAGGTGGGAGGTATAGGCCGCGGGAGGTTGAGAAGATAGTTCCACTTCCGCCTCCCAATCTCGGAGTGGAGAAAGAAGAAAGAAAAAGAGAAAGGAAAGAAGAAGAGTGGGGGGGAAAAAAAGTGAGAAAAGGAAGAAGAGGAGAAAAAATGTTCGGTGAGATTTGTTCGATTTTTCTTCTCACACCCAAACTCTTCCCACCAAAAAGTAGTGTTGCAAGTTTTCAACCACCAACGTCAAGACCATCTTCAAAATGTCCGGAAATTCGTCAAACCCTGCACACAAGGCTGGAGTACCAAGAACTGGTGCGTTGAATTCAACCAGGATTCCGAAATAAGGGAAGGAGGGAAGGAAGGAAGAGGTTGCTGCGGGAGGAGGAAGATTTCTTCACCTGGAAGAGAGAAGAGCTGCAGCGACTCGGAGCGCTCCTGCAATGAGAACGGAAACAAAGAGGGAATGAATTTGACGGAGAAAGAACTGGAAAGTGAGTTGGTAGATTTCGAGAACTAGGGGAACTGACGATTCCTCCTACTTGCCTGCTCTTACTGCCATCCAGGTCTCGCTTGGGGAATCAACAGAGGTCACCAAACCACTCGTCGTACCCTTGCCCCAAAGCCATCTAATAGAAAGGGACTCAGGACTCAACGTGCTGCCACTGTCCAATCTGTCATCAGAGAGGTTGCTGGATTCGCTCCATACGAGAGAAGGGCCATGGAACTGATCAGAAACTCAAAGGTTAGTCTCGTCGATGAGTTTGTCGATGGATGGGATTGGATTGATTGAACTTGCAGAGGTGCATGAAGGGGTTTGGAGAGACGCTCGAGATGTGGCATGCTGGTAGAGGAAGGGTCAAGGTGGTGGTGGTGCTCCAGAGATGGTGGACGACTCAAGACTTCACTCTCAAATCCATCAAGAAGCAAATCATTCCCATCCATTCAAATCCGTCAAGAATCCGCAATTCATAATTCCATACCAAAGCCAAGTGGTTCATACATGGTGGGATCGGCAAGTTGGGGAGGAGGAACAACCTCGCAAGATTGCGAGACCTCAAAGTTAGCTGCTGGTCCTCAGTCAAACTCATTCAAGCATCAATTCAGAACACGCCAATAGGTCTGTCCATTTCAGCTGCATGCTGAGGTGTCCTGATGACCTTCCAAGTGCTAGCCCTACCCACCACCACCTACGCCCAACACCCACCTACCACCTTCAACTCATGGCATACATCGATGCTTTCCAACAAGATCAAGGAATCGAGTGGAAAGAGCTCATTTTAGTGCCTGACGAGGAAGCAGGCCTGACATTTGAGCTGGGAAATGGAGGTATTTGGGAATGATGGGATGATGGTGCTCGAGCTGATTCTCACTCGCCACGATGATGAGCTGCTCATTCGAGAACTCAGCTATCCGTTCAGATGAAGCTCAGAGGAATGTCGGTGACGGTGGAAGGATCAGAGCATCGGGAAGGTTCTGGTCAGATGAAGCTGTTGCTCAATCCAAGGTAGCTTCACCTTTGCTCTTCCTGAGCATCAGCTCTGGGATAGCTCTACTACCTGATTCTGATCAACAGAGAGACTCTAGAGGACTCCTCTCAGGCTGGAGTCTGGAAATTCATTCTCGGGCAATCTTTTGAAGTCTTGAATTTACAACAATTCCTCCTCTCCTCTCTCCTTCCTTCTCTTCTTCTCCCACAGGACAAGCGTGCCCGTAAATTCATCAAGAGAAGAATTGGAACCCTTCGTCGTGCCAAGGGAAAGATGGAGTACTTGACTGGAGTCATTGCTGAACAACGTCGTGCTGGTCATTAAGTTAAAAATCTTCTTCTCTTTCAAGCAGATTCTTTTTCTTTTCAAACCTTCATTTCTCAAGTTCCTTGTTTCTTATTCCTTTCTTTTGTTCTTTGATCCAATTTTCATTTTTTTGCTTCCCTCGCATCTTGATTCTCTTCCAACACATTCCAACCCTCCATTTTCTTTTTCTATGCCTTTCTAAACTTCTATGATTTGGAAAGATTGGACTCGGAAAAAACCCTCACTTTTTTGGTGTTCATCTTAACCAAAAGAAAAACAAAAAACCTTTAATTAAACTCACATGTATTTTCTTCACGATTACAGCCAACCAACCGTAACCCAAAAGCCTCTTTCATTGAATAGAATTTTCTTTGATGTCTCATACTTATTCTTCCTGATGTCTCGAAGATGTGATTAGATGGATTTGATCTTTCTGGGGAAATCGAATGTCGACTTTGAATACTTTGTACCGAAGAGAAAGTCTTTTCCGGTCGCAAGACGGAGACGTTTGAATATCCTTATGAACCAAAAGAATAAAACTATAGACCTCGATTAGAATGACACGAAACACCAACACACTCAAGGAAAATTCAAATTCTGTTCTACCATATGTATGTATTTGTACTCTCTCGTCACATCAAATTCTCACAAACCCAACCCACCCCAACCCAATCCCCCACCATTCCCTTGATTTTCCAACCAATCATTAGAACTCCAAAAGCAGGTAAGAACCCAAACCTAGTCCTAGGTAAAACAACTTTCAAAGCTATCAACGTTGAAATCCCTCCCAGGAAAGTTTCGATGATTTCTGGAACTGAGAGGTTGAGATTGGGCTGTAACGTCTCGAAGCCAAGATTTCGAAAGCTATCTGGAAGTTGGAGTTTGAGAGTGGAAAGTGTTGATCCAAGATTCAAGTTTTTGGAGAAGGAAGATGAAAATGGGAAGGGAAATCCTGATTCCGAAGAAGGTTGATCGAAATTCGGTAGGACTTGAGAAGTGAGAGTGATTCGTTGATGATTCCTAGGGAATTTACTTTCCCACAATAGAATGAGAGAATTGAGGAAAATGGTTGAGAGACTTGAAAGTAGTAAGGCTTTTGATATCAGAGTTGGGTTGAAAGATAGGGGAGTTGATGGGTTTGAGAATCGCTTGGAGATTTGGTAGAGGATGTAAGAGAGGCTTAAGATTGTAATATGGAGCGAGAGGGATTCTGTGGTGAGGTTAAGATGTTAGAAGATAGGGATGATCAGTGGAAGCTGGCGACGAAGGCAAGAAGTGAGTTTGTGGGATCCCGTGAACTTCTTCTTGACTCTTGGGAACTGTTTCCAATCTTGAGAGATCTGAATTATTTGGTCTACTCGCCTAAAACTGTTGATCCTAGGACGTTTGTATAGCTTTGAATCATCTGGTCGATCGGTAAGGCTGTCGTTGGGACGATATCTCCTTGATCTAAATTCCGTGAATCATCATTCTTCACAGAAGAGTCAAAGATCGAGGAAGTTGAGCTTCCATTGAAATCCAACCGACTGGAGTTAGTTGTGGAGTGAGCGCCTGAGGGTGAGGAGGGGAAGAGTCGAAGGAAGAGAATCAGAACGAGATTCCGAGGAGACAATCAAGAGAAACAGCTTCAACTCATCTTGTACTTACATAGATAGAACCACCTAATGTCTGTCGGAAGCAGAAGAAATAGAAGCCAACTCAGTGAACGAACTGGCAGTGGGAGTTCTCCATTATGAAACTAACAACTTTGAACCAAAAGAAAAGCCAACCATCTTCTGAGTATTTCAGAAATTTTTTTAAATTCGACTTTCCAACCTTTGCGATGTTGTACTTGACTAATAGATTTACCTTCACCTTTGTGCTCTTTCTTCTTCTCCGTCTCTGTCTCTGTAGTTGAGTTGGAATGGTTTGAATTAAAAAGGAAATGAGCGAAAGCTTGTGGTTTTGCTAGCAGAAGATCCAACAGAATCGTGTTCAAATGTTGTTCAACGTAAGGATCAGCCAAATTGGAATTTTGCTTGCACTTGGAGTGATTGGAAGGTGCGCGGCATGGTGTGAGTGAGAACGAGTTGGGTCCATAATGCGTGGTTAGAGATGAAACTGGATATAAACAATGTATACAAGCTGGCATCGGAATTACTTGTAAGTAGAAGAGAGAATTGACACGCTGGAATTGCCACGCTGGACAGCTGGAAGGCAACCAAAAAGGAAGAAGCTTCTGGCTCTTCTTGACCAAACCACCAACTCATTCAATCTTATAATCCATTAGCACCATAAGAAGCAATCGATTCAAGATGAACGCAGCAGTAACAAATGTGAGTAGTGATTCAATTCACCATCAAAGACCACAGAGAGTAGAGGACGGCCTGTCTTCTACCAAACCCCAATCCCCAATCCAGCCATCTAATCTCCCATCCTCTTATCCTCATCCACATCCTATGCTCCCCTCCCATTCAGATGGCCTTCATGTTCGGAGCGATGCAAGTAGCCAAACGTATCCCCTTTGAAGACAATCCGGATTACCTACTCTACGCTCGTATCTCTTACGTTTCAGCTCAATTGCTCTGTCTTTCAATCTTCTACTATTGTTCCATGCGCATCAAGCGAAAGAACGATTTGACCGTTTTGAAATACGTTGAACCAAAGAGCGCAATGTCTCAAGAACCAGGCGAATTGGTCACCACCACCAACAGAGATTACGATTTGACTGAAATCTCCAAAAGTATGAGAGGGGTCATGATGGGAATGGTCTTTGTCGCTGGAATGCATTTGTATATGGGCTATACTAATCCGTGAGTATACGCAGAGGGGATCATTGATGGAAGAGCTGGGCTTGAAGAGGAGAGGGAAAGAGGCTTAGAAGGGAAGGATGTCCTTTCTTTCCTGCTATACCTTCAATACTTCTTTCAGAGCTGAGCAACCCATGATCTACTCGATTTGCTTTCAATCTACCCTCTGTATGGTCACCTCAGTCCCTCACAACTCGAATCTAACTCTCCTTTCTTCCCCTCCTTCCTTCCTTCCTCAAACCTCCCTCAACCTCCTCATCTAAAAGTCTCGTCATCCAGTCGATTCTACCAGTCAAGAACGCTTTGGAATCAAAGCAAGCTCTACTTTGGATCTGGGGAAAGCCAGCCACTGGGGATTTGAAGAGACCTTTCAAGGCTGCTCCTGGTTTACTTGGTTAGTATCCCATTCTATCTCGGCCTTTTTTTCCACTATCCTAAAGGGGTGATGCAGGAGATTCGGAGGGAATATATCAAGGGGGCTTTAGGAACGTCATTGAAAGTTGAGAGCTGGAGAAGAGGTGAAAGAGATAAGGTGGAAAAGTCTGGGGGAAGTTGGGATTCAAGAGAAGCTTTCTAACTAAAGAGCGCTTCTTTGGACGATGAACTCCTTTGATGAAACTTTCAAGAAAAGGAGAAAGCATCTGGGTAAAGCTCAGTGAAGCTGTGCCTCCAGCCAGCAAGACGAAGTTCGAGATGTACTTTGGGAAGGCAAAGTCTTTCGATCAAGTCTCTCACTCCTCTCGAACTTCACGCTTTCTCTTTTCGAGAGTTTTTTCTCTTCGTCTCTTCGAGTTCCAAACTACTAATTCTCATTTCTTTCCTTCCTTCTGATGCTTCTTTCCCCTCGATCCGACCTTTCGTCCCCTTCTCTCCTTCAAAGATCAATTCACTGGAGCCGGTGCTACTGGAGGAGAAACTGATTCTCAAGCTATCAAGTCAGCTGAAGTTCCAGGAGGTCCAGCCGCTAAGAAGTCTCAGTAATTCTCTCTTACCCCAGCTCTCAGCTAGATTTCTACCTTTCCTCTCGAGTCTCGAACTCAAGTCGTCTCTCAAGCGACCTTCAGTGAATGACTAAGCTCCTTCTCACAAACTCGACTCAAATTGTTCAAGCTCAATTTCAGAACAATGTCGAAAAGAACAAAATCCTTTTAGAACTCTTCCTTTTACTCTATGATAAACTCATTCCAACCCCTCCCCCCTCTCTTTCTCCTTGCTATCTTGATCCTGGGTACTCGAAAAAAGTTCTCATTTCTGTATATACAAACGCAGATTCTGAATTTGAATGCATCTCAAAAACATTGAAAAAGGTAGTGGGAATTCCTTTAGTTGGGTTGCGAAATGCGAGGTGGTCTCGTAAAATCTGGTTGATGTCTTAATGTCTTGAGAAACCAGGGACCAGGCCTGATTTGTCAATATACGAACTTCACACATCGAGATTTTGTCAGAATTAAAGAAGATTGGCCTTTAAAAACCAGGTATCTGCGAAAGGTACAAAACGAAGGAATGAGACAAGAGAGAAAATGAAGTTGAAAGTGAGGAGGACCTGTAAATGAGACTTGAAGATTTAAAGGCACGAAAGAGGCATGGTAAAGCAGGGTTGGATTGAACGACTTGATCACTGTAGAAGAGTCTTGAGGAGAGTTGAGAGGTTGAGGATGATTGACCTCACCGAAAGATAGTTGGATTAGAAGGTTTTCAACTAGCTCGTCTTCTCATGTGGATGCGATGCTTCCACCCTTCGATCAGCTCAGAAGCCCTTTTGATATCAGCTGGCAAGACTTGGGAGGGAGACCGGTTCCTACTTTGGCTCTTAGAATTGTGATTCAGAATCCTTTCGAGAATCGCTCTTCTGATGGCCATCTTGACGATGATGGGATAGTCCGAGAATTGACCGCTTTCTTCAGCAGGAGTCAGCTTGGCTGGATCCCTTAACCTTGAAGGCGCTCCAGAGCTGGACGAGTCCCGGAGGGAGATAGGAGGAAAGTGAGGGAAGAGAAACTATGTGGCCCATTCCTCACTCTTCCAGAGGTCAGAGATTCGCCGGATGAGCCTCTCAGACTTTGCATGTAGCTCTGGAGAGAAACGAGATGCTCGAGCTTCAGTTTCTCTCACTCCGAAGACGTTGGTGACAAGTCAATCCGGTACTAGATCAAAGGAGCCTGAGTGGGAGATCAGAGTGGAAGTGAACACCAGAGTCAGACCTCGTAAAGAGTCGAGTCGAAAGAGCAACCCCGCCTCTGTTCTATTCTCGAAATGACACTCCCTTCTAAAGACCTCTTTCTTTATCTGTTTGATTCTTCTCGAGTGAAGAACGTCCTCTGCAGCGTTGATGTCCGGCATGGTGACCCGACGATATATCCTTTCCTTCTTTTCCTTCTCTTCCATTTTGATCCTTTGGTCCACTGCTACTTGAATTTCAGAGACAACGGTGGGTGAGAGTGTACCATCTCTGGTTTTGGAAGGCGAGAGAGCTAGATCTGTGAGCACCAGCCTTTTGAGAGCTTGCCAGTCCGGGACTTCCTTGTGTTTGAAAGGTGGGAACTTCCCGGTCGGCTGAGATAGATAGGCATCGCCTCCAAGAAGTGCTTCGATATCTTCTTTGGCGTGCTGCACTCGGATAGTCTGCTGAGAAAGGAGCAGTGAGACTGGCCCAGAAGCAGAGGAATAATGATCTTCGGAGCCACCGTTCTGGATGACAGCTCTTGCTCTCCTGAAATCGTCTAACTTGGTTTGCTTGAAAGTTGACTGGTAGTGACCTCGAGTCTTGGGTTTCGATAGGGCGTCTGCGATCCTTTGCTCTGCCGCTCGTTGAAGAGCTTCAGAGAGTACTTGCTCCCAATCCAACTTGTCCTTCGCCCTAGCTGCTTTGAGAGCGTTCTTGATGTCCTGCAGAAGATTAAGTCCAAGAAACCCCTTTCGATTCGGAGGCTCGAATCTTCCAATAGGATTCTGTAGAACTGGGCTTCCATCCAGCGACTTTGAGATTTCACAGCTCGAAGTCGAATTTTGGCAGTAGTGTCTTCCATTGGTACAGAGGTTTCGAGGTTGAAGTTGATAGGTAAAGAGAGATAGGTATTGATGTCGGATCCACCTGCTAGTCGTTGATTTGATGAGGACGGAGAAGAGGATTGGTTTCGAACGAGGAGAGGATTGGGAAAAGGACGGAGGAGGTTGAGGTTTTAAACATTGACGACACGTTCGAGTTGAGAGAGGAAAGACATTGCTTTGAGATGGATTGGATGTTGCTCGAAAGATCAGACCGTAGAAGGAAAAGAAGAGAATGGGAAGAAGAGAGGGAATGAAGCAGAAGGATGTGGTGGGCGAGGGGCTCTCAACTTGTCAGAGAGGGCGGCGTCGAGGGCGTGAGTAGAGCAGCGAGCAGTGAGCAGCGAAGCGGGGTGTTTATTGTCGCTCGCTGACCTTTGGTATCGAGTAATGGGCGGACCAGCGTAGCTGGTCGGACAGTGACAGGGTTTGGGGCAAGAGAGGGAGAGAGAGAAACCCACGGGCTGGACACGAACAGCCAAGGCAGAGACGAACGAAGAGAGAAAGCAAACAAAAGAAAAAAGAGAGCTGGGAGGCAAGCAGTAGCAGTAGTGTTTGAGCGCGCTTGAGGAGCAGTTCTTGGGTAGAGGAGAGGAGGAGAGGAGAGAGTGGGAGAGGGAGAAGGTGTCTCTGCCTCTGCTGAGTGCGAAGCGACTGCCTGTCGCTTCCAGTTGAGAGCCACTCCGTGCTCCTCGATCACTCTCTGGTCGTCCTAATTTCCTTTGGAAGTCGCGCACTCACCGTCCCTCCCTCCGAGCACTTTCAAGAAACAATGAGCGCATATAAGCTATAATCGTTCAGATCTTTTGTTTCTCAATCAGCTGGTGGAACAGCCAACGATGCCATTCGGAATCAAAAAGAAGAACAAAAAGAAATCGGAATCAGAGCTAAAGGAATCTAAATCTTCTTCAAAGTTGAAGGATTCTCAATCCAATGCAAACCAGTCTCATCTTCAACCTCAATCTAATCAGTCCAATGGTCAAACTTACAAATACGCTCCCAACCTCAAAAAGAATCAGCTAGACATCGGTGGCTTACCTGTCAATGTGTTCGGTCTAGATGAGCTATCGCCGGCTCTGAGTAGAGCCACTGCAGCTCCTCTACCTGAGGTCTGTTTGACGATTCATTGTCATGGGAGGACTCAATCTGCTGCCCATGATGAGGAACTCTGTAGACAGCTTTGGGACAGAGTTCAAAGGGACAAGTCTCAATACGGAGGTAGTAGAGAGCACTTGATTGTCAGCTTTGATGCCAGGAATCACGGACATAGGATGACTTCAGAAAAAGGACGGACTGATTGGAAGCAAGGGAATGATAAGCATGCGTGAGTAGGATTGAATGTAGGACTGGGACAATATTCAGGGCGCGAATTTTGGTGTGCCTTGATGTTCAAGTTCGATGGGAGGAACAGAAGCAGAGAGGAGCTCGATATGGTTGGGGGGGGGAGGTCCCTCAATGCTCTTCTCCATCTGGTATCGATCTTTCAGCCAATTTTTCCGAGGGCTTGATATAATCACGCTATACCCGTGAATGTTCTATGCAGCTCGACTCGTGCTGACGGACGAGTTTGCTCTCTTCAACCCCCCACGCAGTCTGGATCTCTACGCAATGTACAGTAAGTCATCTTCAACGTTTCTCTCCTACCTTGACCCTTACACTGAACCATAACGTTTCATCCTGTCTTGCGATCTGCTTCCAGATGGAACAGCAAGAGACGTCTCCTTCTTAATCGACTTCCTTCCCTCCTATCTCTTTCCCCACGACGAGAGAGTCATCACCAAGTGGGCTGTTACTGGAAAGTCTCTGGGAGGACACGCTGCTTGGATGGTTCTTGGTAAGTCAAGAGCTCTCATCCGACTACTTTACAGCAGCTTTTGAGCGCGTGGATTTCATTTCTGATCCTCTACTTCCGATCCTTCACTTCCCCTTCACAGCTGACGATCCTAGAGTGACCATTGGATGCCCTCTCATTGGAATGCCAGATTACAATCGACTATTGGCTTATCGAACCAGATCAAGTTTCGTGGCCAATGCTCCTCCAACAGTGCCAAATAGTCTCAAGACTTTGATCAGTCAGATTGATCGTGAGTGCTTACGGACCCTCACCTAAGTCCAGCTCTTACTTTCCATCACCCTCGATGTTGTTCCATGCTGATCGTGTCCCCCGAACTGATTGAACCTACTTTGCTAACCTCCGTACACTCGCCTCCAACTCGCCCCCTTACAGCCTCCTCGAAACCTTTCTCCTCTTTCTCTCAAGACAACCCTTTCCTTGGAAAATCGATTTGCGTCTGTGCTGGTTCCGTAGACAAGCTTGTGCGATGGGAATACAACGAGGATTTCTTAAGAGGCTTGGTTCTTGGAGAACCGAATCCCAGAACTGGACGAATGGATAATTTGAAGATTCACGTCGAAGAGAATGTCGGACATGCGGTGACTGAAACGATGATAGAGGAGGCTGGGAACTGGATTTGGAATTGGGGTGTCAGAGAAGGAACTTAGGGGATTGAAGTCTTTGTGAAAGCTTCGTACTTGGATTCATATACCACCACTTTAATCAACTTCTGCTCCTTCTTGTATTTAGATGATGAGACGAGCGAGATTCCTTTTGATTTGCTAGCTTGCCGAGAAGAGATTCAGAGAAAGTTTCTATTGAAGAGAGAGAATACTGATGAAATACAAATTTATCGAATCGGAAAAGTCTCTTCTTTTAATTATCTAAATCCTCGATCTCACGGTTTCCGCTAAAGCACTCTACTTCACATCGGCTTTAACCTCAACCGGAGCAGCCTCAACAATCTGAGGCCAGCTTTTCTCCATTTCCTTAGTTCCAGCAGGAAAAGGTAGATCCGCGACTCCCTCAGGTAAGTAAGCTTCATTACTTTCATTCCCCTTAGCGGTTTCCCCACTTCTCAATTTACTCTTGTTACTTGCATTCTTAGCTTTCCCAATTGTATCTCTGACCGAATCATGAAGAGTCACAATCCCACCTTTTGGTCCAGGAACGTTTCCCAAAACCAAAATCGTATCGTTTCTAGAATCAATTCGAAGAACTCTTAAGTTTTGGACTGTTGCGTGTCGGTTTCCTCCCATTCTACCTGCCATTTTCTTTCCTGGGAAAACTCGACCTGGATCTTGATGTTGACCTGTTGAACCATGAGAACGATGAGAAATCGAAACTCCATGAGAAGCTCGGAGACCGTGGAAACCGTGACGTTTCATTACTCCCTGGAAACCGTGACCTCTGGTTATCGATCGAACATCTAAGGATTGTCCTGGTACGAAGTGGAGAGCTGAAAGCTTGGTTCCTATGAAGGGGAGGATGTGAGAGAGATCGAGAGGGGAGGAGGAAGAGATCAGCACAAATTCTTCGGATGTATGCCTGGAAACTTGATCATGAAGATTTTGAATTACAATTTCAAATCAGCTGTTCACTCAGAAGAGCTGATCGGAAGGGAACTACCTGGAGAAGGCAGTATGAGATGAGGAAAAGCAAAAGCTTCCCTCCTTTGAACCCTCTTTAGCCAAGCCCGCTCCTCCCAAATTCATAGCCAATGGATCAATGGGATGGATCTTGAAGATCCCATAACCTTTTGATTTGAAAGTCGAGTTTGAGTCCGCAGCCATTTCTCCTCCCCTACTTTCTTGTCAGCTACTCACCTAGCGGTACCTTTGCGTCCTTCGAAATTCTGAACTCTCTAATGACCTTCTTCCCCGTATTCTTGATTCCAGCCTTCTGTAGATGACCTCTGATCTGCTTTGTGACCTTAGTAGAATCAGTGGCTGCGACTTGAAGAGCGTAGTACTTTTCCTTCTGCTTGAATCCAACTGCTCCTCCTTCTAAGTCTTCCTGCTCGAATCCGATTTGAGCACTGATCTGATTTGAATCAACTTGAAGAACTGTAGCTGGAACATGAGCACCAGTATCAGCTCTGAAATAAGAAGTCATTCCTTGTTTACGAGCGATTAAGCCAACTCGAAGAGAATCTGGAGTCCATTGAGAAGGAACCGTGACTTCTGGTTCTGATTGTGAGGTTGATTGAGATGAGTTCGGCGTTGTTGTGGGAGTTGCTAGTCTGGAGATTGAACTTGAGGATAGAGAGCGAGATGAAGAAGGACAGGAAGAAGAGGAAGAATGTTGGATTTTGAGGTTCGCCAATGAAGAAGAAATGGATACAGCTCTCGCAATAGAAGGAGAGCTGACTGATGATAAGATTGCCCTGCTCGTCCTTGAACTTGAGTTTGCTAAACTCGATCTGCAAGCCATCTTGGTTTGATTGGTGGTTCGCAGATAAAGTTGGTCTGCGAGCAAGAGGTTTCGCCATCGTCTTTGTTTCCTTCTCTTAATCTCTTTCTCTCCCCTCGTCTCGTTTCCTTTTCTCTTCTTGTTCTTTCCAAGCTTCGCAAGATCACTTCCTCGACATGATGATTGGGTCTCTTAGGTTTTATCGGAGCATCAGCAAGACCTTCGCCCTCAGAACGACCACCTCAAATTTCAGCATCAGAGCAACTCGTTGCCTTACCAATCACTCATTAGTCCGATCCAATCCCTGTCATCCAACGAGTTCTTTACCTATCAGGTCCCTTTCAGCATCCCATCAAACAAAGTTCAACTCAAATACCTACCAAGAAACGAAACTTCGTCTTTGAGTCAAAATCTCAAAGTCGCTGGATGGAAGCCCAGTTCTACAGAATCCTATTGGAAGATTCGAGCCTCCGAATCGAAAGGGGTTTCTTGGACTTAATCTTCTGCAGGACATCAAGAACGCTCTCAAAGCAGCTAGGGCGAAGGACAAGTTGGATTGGGAGCAAGTACTCTCTGAAGCTCTTCAACGAGCGGCAGAGCAAAGGATCGCAGACGCCCTATCGAAACCCAAGACTCGAGGTCACTACCAGTCAACTTTCAAGCAAACCAAGTTAGACGATTTCAGGAGAGCAAGAGCTGTCATCCAGAACGGTGGCTCCGAAGATCATTATTCCTCTGCTTCTGGGCCAGTCTCACTGCTCCTTTCTCAGCAGACTATCCGAGTGCAGCACGCCAAAGAAGATATCGAAGCACTTCTTGGAGGCGATGCCTATCTATCTCAGCCGACCGGGAAGTTCCCACCTTTCAAACACAAGGAAGTCCCGGACTGGCAAGCTCTCAAAAGGCTGGTGCTCACAGATCTAGCTCTCTCGCCTTCCAAAACCAGAGATGGTACACTCTCACCCACCGTTGTCTCTGAAATTCAAGTAGCAGTGGACCAAAGGATCAAAATGGAAGAGAAGGAAAAGAAGGAAAGGATATATCGTCGGGTCACCATGCCGGACATCAACGCTGCAGAGGACGTTCTTCACTCGAGAAGAATCAAACAGATAAAGAAAGAGGTCTTTAGAAGGGAGTGTCATTTCGAGAATAGAACAGAGGCGGGGTTGCTCTTTCGACTCGACTCTTTACGAGGTCTGACTCTGGTGTTCACTTCCACTCTGATCTCCCACTCAGGCTCCTTTGATCTAGTACCGGATTGACTTGTCACCAACGTCTTCGGAGTGAGAGAAACTGAAGCTCGAGCATCTCGTTTCTCTCCAGAGCTACATGCAAAGTCTGAGAGGCTCATCCGGCGAATCTCTGACCTCTGGAAGAGTGAGGAATGGGCCACATAGTTTCTCTTCCCTCACTTTCCTCCTATCTCCCTCCGGAACTTCAAGCGTGGGTTCTCGCAGCTACATCATCTAGCGAAGTTGACTCCAGTTCAAGAAGGAGGACGAAACGCAGGCTACCCCATCATCGTCAAGAAGGCCATCAGAAGAGCGATTCTCGAAAGGATTCTGAATCACAATTCTAAGAGCCAAATGCAGAAGCGGTCCTTCTCTCAAGCTACAGAAGCCGATATCATCAGAGCTGTTGTGTTGATCAAGGGATAGAAAAAACTGAGTCCAAATGAGAAGCTGAGATGAAGGTGGCGTTTTGTAGGATTGGGGAACTTTGAATTTCCAGGGTTGCTCATACTTTACTTCATTTTGCTACCAATGTCCTCAAAACCATCGCATTTTGAACTATCAATTCGACAGGCCGTCGTTGTGGTGTATCTATACTTCTTTTTGAACCATCCCAAGCCTTCCTTGGACGTTCGTTATTCAATCAGATCGGCCATTCAGTTCTTTTTCTTCACAGCTACAAAGCAAACGAATCTTGAAACATTGAGAATCATCTATTGAGACTATAGTGTAGAGACATGAAAATGAAGAAAAACTGGCGTTAAGCTGAACAGAGGCGGGAACAAACAAGAGAAGGAGAACACAGAAACCGTTGATTCAACAGAAATGATGAATAAGGGAGAATGAATCTAGCATTTACAGAAGTCTTCGTTATTTCTTCTCTACCACGAAACTGATGTTTTACTTCTATCCAACTCTAACCCATCTTCTCCCTCCTTCTTAACCGATATCAACTTCTCTTTATCTCTCCTCATCTCCCTTTTTCCACCCCGTCAAAACTGGAGGTCCATCTGAGGGTAGATCGATCATGACTCTGCCAGAAGTTCCAATAGGGGTATTGGGGTTACTGTCGTCCTGTTCTGTTCCTGGAACTTTGAAGATGCTCTCGCTGGCACCAGAGACTGCGATAGAAGGGATCGAAGAAGGTGTCTGAGAAGGGCTGAATTGAGTTCTCTGAGGAGTCGAGAGTGGCGAAGCTTGAGCTAACTCTGGATTGGCGGAATTGTTTGAATTCCTGTTCGAATGAGATCCACCTGTAGATGAAGTCAAGGAAGTAAGAAGAGAAGTGATTCTACCTCCTCTACCTCGTGACTTTCCAGACGATTCATCATCTCTACTTTTACTCTGACTCAGAACGACAGGCTCAACGTTGTTGCCAGTTCCAGCATTTCCTCCGCTCATTGGATGAGATTCCTTTGATGCACTGAGACTGGCGTTGCTGAGCTTTCGGTCTCTCAATCGACTGCCTCTTCCACCACCCGAGTTTCCTGCTCTAGAAGGAGAAGCAGATCTACTTCCTGGTCTGCTCGAGATGGGAGTAGGAGCCGAGTGATCGTGAGAAGTGTCCACACCGAGGAAGGAGATCGAAGATTGTCTTTGATGAGACTTGTCTTGCTGAGGGCTTGAATCGATAGAATTAGAAGGAGTTTCCGCTTCGTCGACCATTTCTTCTTCTTCACCTTGAGCTTGATTGGATCCAGCTTTTCTACCTGAGAGACCAAGTTGACCAGCCAAGACTCTCTGGCGCATGGATTGCCTTCTTCCTCCCATGGAGGTAGCGGAAGGCCTGGTGTGAACCAGAGGAGCTTTGGAGGTGCTCTTCCTTCTCGGGGAAGATCCAGGAGTTCCAGGTGGAGATCTCGAGCGCTCCGAGGAAGCGTTGGAAGACATAGTCTGAGTCGAGTGAGAGGGAGAGGGACCGAAGGGGTTGTTGAAAGAAGTCGACCGATCCTCTTGACTATCTGGAGTTGATTCCCTTCTCTTGCTACTTTCATCCATTCCTCCGAATAAAAGAGCAGCTCTGTCATTCCTTTCTAAGCTAGTCTCGTCTTCGGTTGGGACTTGAGCTTTGGAGTTCGTTCTACCTCGAGCTTTCTGCTTCGAAGTCTCCCACCTTGATGGAATTCCTAGCCTGATCAGATGAGTAGCAGCATCTCTGACTCCCCAAGATTCGTGCTCGTTCTCCGAAACGTAATGTTTGAGAGAGTCCATGTTTGCATGAACCCAAGCTAGAGCGGGTGATTCGGCGCTGGAGATTGATTCTCTATCTTCCTCAGTTAATTGATCCAGGTTGATGATCTCGACCTTGGGATCGTCCGATCTAGATTCCAGATGCTCGATGATTAGCTTGTGTCCTTCTACCCAAGATCGAGTTCGAGGATAGCCAGAAGAATCGTCTCCTCCTCCGCACCTAGAGATGGCGAGGGCTTCCCTTTCCTGTTCCTTAGACCTGCGATCGAGTCCTTGCTCTTCATCATCTCTGTTGTCTCTTCTGACGTAGGCGTCCTCATCCTCTTCTCGGATGGCTCCACTGTGAAGGTCTCTGTCCATAGGAGCGTCGCTGATGTCTTGACCTTCCTCCTCTCTGCTCCTTCGACTGCTCTCCTCCTCCATCTGCTTCCGCCTCCTTTCTCGAGCCTCGTTCTCCTCTTTCTTCTGAAGCATAGCAGCCTTGTACCTTCGAAGTTCGCAGGTATCCTCGCCAGCCCATTCTGATGCTGGGTCGGCGTCGTACTCTTCGTCTTCGTAGTCTTCAGGATCTTCGATTTCGTTAGCAGCTCTCTCTAGATCTCGTTCGGTCCGAGTGTTGATCAAACCGATGTCTGGAGAATTATAGAATCCAGTTTTCTCTTGATCCGTTGCTGCAGCAGTTGCGCTGTCTCCGCTTCCACTTCCGCTTCCAGTGGTTGTCTCTTCTCTTCTCAGCTCCTTCTCAGCATCTCCTCCGATAGCTCCTTTCCCGATGATTCCTAATTGCGAGTCGAGAACTCTTCTGATCTCGGACATTTCACCTTCTCCTTCCTTAGGTTCCTCTACCTCTTGAGATCGGAACCTTCTCACTCGATTCATCCAGTCAGGACCATCTGCGTTGGAGAAGGAGGCGTGCTTCGACCAAGTTCGGGTGATAGTGTGAGCTCTTCGTGAGAATGCGAAAAAAGGAATCGTCAATCCATGGACTGTGATGGAGCACAGAACGAAAAAGAAGACGATAGGCTGGATAGTCAACGCTAAGACGTCGTTGCTGGTTTCTGGGGGATTCGGAACCTCTTCTGGGAGTTCAGTCCTTCCGAGGGTGGCAATGAAGATAGCCCCGACTCCGATAGGTCCAAAATGACCACAGAAGATTGACTCTCGGAAGGTCTTGATGTCTGGAATCCATTTCCATAGAGCGATGATGATTGGAATTCTCTTGAGGAGAAGAACCAGAATCGCCAAAACGAACAGTCGCCAAAGCGTCAAAGATCCTCCTGCGTCGGTGAACTCGTGGAACGGCATCAGAGCTCCAATGTAGATGAAAGTTGCCTGCGAAAGAAGGGAAGAGAAAACAAAGATGTGAAGACAGAGGGAAGTAAAGACAAGGAATGATGGTCAGGCGTGGTTCTCGATCCGACATAGCTCTGATCTTTCCGATCCAGCCAGTAGTAACGTACAGTATTGAAAAGCAGGTCTACGATATTGGAAAAGTTGGAATCTTCGGTTTGACGAGTGAACCATCCGCTATGGAGATGGAGAGGGGAGGGAAGAAGTTTGTTAGAGGCCGGCAATTGTAGGTCCAGCGATCCCTTATTCACTACTCACT
Organism: Golubevia sp. BC0850; assembly: GCA_012976225.1. Taxonomy (NCBI): domain Eukaryota; kingdom Fungi; phylum Basidiomycota; class Exobasidiomycetes; order Golubeviales; family Golubeviaceae; genus Golubevia; species Golubevia sp. BC0850. The sequence goes on from JAAVVG010000002.1 coordinate 79,295, forward strand.
CCCAAGCAAAAGCAGTTCCACAAGCGAAGGCAGCTAGAAGATCGTCACTTCCCAACAATACATTGACTCCCATACTAGCAATAGCTAAACTGACGTACTGAGCTACGAAAGATTCTCTGTCGACAAGCTTCTTTCTCTCAGAGAATCTCATCACTTTCCTAGCAGCCCATCCTATGAGAGCTCCCAAGATCGTACCGAACACGATCTGATAAGCGAGAGAGTCATAAAACTGTGAAGATGAAAGGAAAGTGAGATTATGCTCGCCTGAAGATATAGATTTTTGCTCTATCACTCACCCACTCTGCCATTGCTTTGCCTCGATTGTCTCTATTGGTAGTCAAAAAGAGCGCCAAAAAGAGGAATGGGAACGCTGCACCATCATTGCATCCTTGTTGTTCAAAATTGAGAAAGAGAAGCGAAAATGTGAGAAGGAGAAGCGAAAACATCATGTCTTCTCATCCGTGTCTATAGTCTTTCTTCATCTTGCATCCCCACTCACCTGATTCGCACATCAGCATGTGTCTCAAATGAGCAGGAACATGTTTCTCAGCCCAAGGACCACCAACTACAGCTTGAGCTAAGATAGGATCCGTAGGAGTGACGCAAGCAGCTACCACCATTGAGTTGAGGAAATCCAGACCTGGAATCAGAGCGTAGATGAGACCAGCAGTCACCATCCAACCCCAGATCATGACAGGTCCTAGAAGCATGATGATAGATCTCCAATGCTTCAGGAGATACTTCTTTGGAAGTTCTACTCCAACAGCGAAGACTGATAGAGCTACTGTAACTCTCATGACTTCCAAGGTGACTTCATTTGTGATGTGTCCTCCTGGAGCTCGGCTTTCGTTACCTCCCCAGTCTGCAGGATCGAAAAGTCCTAGAGCTGCTGGTCCTACGATGATTCCAAAGACTGCTGCTAGAGGCGCTTCTCCGAGGTAGAGTCTCTCCTTGATGAAGAGAGAGAACATTCCAAACTGCGAGGCGGAAGGAGAGAAAAGAAAAAGGATGATCCAGAGAAATGTGGTATGGAACAATTTGTCGAGATAAACCTCAGCGCCAGATGAACAGCAGGGAACGATGCGAAGGGAAGCCTGAGAATCCCCCAAGGCTGTTGAGCTACTGGGATTTCAGCCAAACTCTCCTCGATCTACCTGATTTTCAGTTTGTCAGAGATGGTCTTTGGAGAAGGATTTGATCTTTGTGGACGAGATCGCTTTCTGTACGATTGATCGATTGGCAAGCACCAGAAGGAAAGACAGGCAGAACCCTCCTTCCTGGCTAGCAGCTCTCCTTTCTCATCTTCAGCTGAGCATCAGAGAGATGTTCTACCGTACTAAGCATGCTACTTAAGGGCTTGGCACGCGATCTGAATAATGGACATCAGAATGAGTCTTCTGTAGCCACCACCACCTCCAACTTGACCTGACTCAGTCCCGTCCCGTCCAATCCAATTTGTCCTTCTTCTTCTATCAGTCTATCAGTAGCTCTGCGTTCCACCTTGTCTCTCATATCAAGAACTTGCAGCGTACTCACGATGGCGATGAAGAAGCCCAGCCCGACATAGATGAGGTGAACAGCAGTGACCTCAAAGGGTCTAAAATGACCCGGTGAAACCTCTGCTTCTACCATTTGGATGGAGAAGAGAGGGGTAGTGAATCTATATGTATGAGTCTAAGTTCTTGTGGATGAAATGACTGATGGAGAGGATTGGTATCGAAAAGGCAGGTGAAGAGGATTTAGAAGAGAATGGAGGTCCAGTCTCGCAGCATCAGGGTTTGGATCGATCTTGCTTGTATATTGCCTTGGGAGATTTTCAGTCTTGAGGGAATTGAAATCTTGAGACTTGGAATTATCCGAATCTACCAGAGGTTTATTGGAATCCTGCAGGAAGGGTGTTGGTTCCGAAGTAAGGAGGTGCGTTGTAAATTTTGCCCTGCCTGCAAACGAGGTACGTCATCGGAGAAAAAGGGGTCTACTTTCTATTGTTCAATCTCTTGAGCTTTTGATCTTGAATTTCTGAAAGGATGTGGTGAAAAGATTTGGATCTTGATTCAAATTGCCTCGGAGGAAGAAGTTCGAATCAGGTAGAGAAAAAAAAGGGGGGAAGCTGTTGTCACTTGTTGACCTCGACTTTCTACTTGCAAGCCTATTGAAAATTGAGCTTGAAGATTCAAAGAACTTGTTGTGATTCTAAGAGAGTGTCAAGATAGGAGAAGGGGAAGGGTAGGAGGAGGGTCTGGTAATTCTCCCTAAGACGAATTGTTCGCTCGACCTCTTGTCAAAGACGTGCTTAGGATAGCTTTCCATGCATTAATCTTTGCAATGTTGAGTAAGCTGGGTGCCGGCGTACAGCACCGCGTCCTTGCCACTATACACCCAGGTTGTCAACAACCAGACACGTCCTCTGCACTTCGAAAGCAAACCCCTCTCTTACTCACACAATACATGAAGTATTCAAAGAAAGGCAGATTACAAATATCAAGGATCCCCATTAACAAATGATTTGAGATAAAGCAATTTGACAAAAGAGGGCAGGTAGAGGTGAACAGAAAATAATGACAAGAAACTTCATCGAACAAATACAACAGATACAACAAATGGGAAAACAAATGGAAACACTTTTCACCAACCCTTTCATCTCAACCCGAATCCTCCCCCTCCAAAGGTTCCGCTCAAAGGAGGAAGTAATCGACCAAAATTCCTAAGTTCTTCTTCTCCTTCTCTCTTTCCCCCAATTCTTTCTCTCTCCTCCTCATCTTCAGTTTCTTCTTCCTCCTCACTATCAAAAACAGTCCCCATCCAAACGTCACCATCGACTTTTTCAGTTTTGATTCTCATTCCACCGAAATCCTTTGGGTCTTCAAAAGCACCCAAAGCTCTAATTCTTGCCAATTCTTCTCCTTCCTTTTGAATTTTCCCATCCCTCATACCAAGTGTCACGCCAGTTCTGTTTTCTCTATCCGTTCCTCCTATCTTAGAACCAAATCCAATCTTCTCAGAGATCTCATCTTCAAAAGTCAAGGTGCTAAGTTCTTTAGGACTGAAAACCTTAATCCCTCTAACATGAGTGTCTTTACCATTTAAATGATTTGCTAGAATGCAAATTTGTAACATGTTGACGTAAATTGGAGGTTGAGGGGGTTTATCAGATCTGGCTGTTGGATCATCTTCTTCAGAAATTGTGGGGTCTGATTTATCTAAAAGGAAGGATTTCCATCCTCTAGGTTCGGTGAATTCCCTGGTAGAGGGTAAGGGTAAGATACGATGATTTCGATCAGGATTTGATTAATGTCGAAATCAGCTAGGTAGAAATGTTGAGAGATGAAGGGGAACGAGCGAGGGGGAGAAGAAAAGGAACGGTAGCAGGGAGAGAGAAAGCTCACCTAGTTCTAACCTCCTGTAAATCATGATAATGAGTTCCGGCTTTGATCATGATTTTCGTTGCCGTGTATGAATCATCTAGAGTGTAATCCAAAAAGATAGAGACGTGCTTTCAAGACCATGGAAGGATGACAAGGGAGTACGTTAGAATGAGCTTGATATTATTCAAATTGGGAAATCGTGGATCTTGCCGTCTCTACCTACTGTCACTGGAGTTCGTTTTGCGAATTGGATGTTAACAGCATGAGGTTGTTGTCCGTCACTCCTGGGGAAGGTTGAGATAGCAGAGGCAAGGTAAAAAGAGATTAGAAAGGGAGAGAGAGACTGGAGGCCACTTTGTTCTTTGATGACTTGAAAATCGAGCCTTTGAAAATGAGATCAATTCAAAAGAGTTGCTGATTTCTTCAACTCAAGGCGTGGAGGGGTTTCTGCAAGATGGAAGGCAGCTCGACTTGAACCTCGCAGGTCTATCTTCCCTCGATGACCCTTTGCTTCTCCCTTTTAAAACACCAGTCTGACTTGATTGAATGTTCAGTCTCTAGCTGAACCATCCATTCCAACCGATGCTCTCTCTCTCTCTCTCTTTGACCAACGAAATTGAGCTTGTTAATCCTCACTGCCAAAGAGCATTCAAGCTTTCATCTCTAAGCTGAGCCAGACCGTTTCCAACTTTTTGGGAACTGAGAAGCCACTGAGTACCGGGTTGAGATCCAACGTCTCGTTTGTTAGATAGATCTACTTGTACAAGGGGAATAGGAAGAGGGTCAGAGATAAGAGGCAAGGGTTAGGGATTGAATTGAATGGAGGGCTCCCCTCCTCTCCTCTCCTCTTCTTGAATCGATTTCCATTTGACTTGATTCGCTGAGATTTACTTACCTGCAACGTCGTAGAACATGAGACTACAGATGATTATGCGACTGAGATCTTGTGTTGTTCTCTTAGAAGTTGCAACACTTCTCTTCTCGTCAACTTCATCGCTTCTTCAATTCAATCCATCAATCTTCAATTACAATTTGAAATGGCAGCCAACCTTTCAAGTTCTTCGACCCCTGGAATTGGAATTGATCGACCATCCAAGATTAGGTCAGAAGTAATCATGTGTCACGATCATGCATCTGAACCCGATTTACCATTCAAGAACCCTACAGTATCACCACCTTTCTAGATAAACTTGCCAACAAAGTACCAAGAGCTTGGCTTAGATACAACAACATGGATTTGAATGATTCAGAGTTGATTAATTCATTCGAATTAAGGCTCTGTACTTGTAAGAATGGTAGAGTACTTGGTGGAAAAGAGCCTTTGGATTTAACAAAGACTTTGAGCCAGTTGGGATTGAAAGCTGGTGGTAGGGTATTCATTCAGAAGGTTGATCCAAGAGTTGAAGAGGCAGAGAAAGTTTTACAAGAAAGTGAGTACCTCAGAGACAAGTAGAGAGAAGCACTGAGGATGCAAGGGATGGAGGGACTGTGCTGCCACTCAAAGAGCAAGGTTGTTCTCAGTAGGAAATGGTTTGCTTCTATCATTGAGTTATTGGTGGAACGTAGCTTCAATGCAAGGTAGAGCTTCCTTGACTGGTCGTCGATGATAGATTGGCTTTCTTTCCCTCACACTGACCCTCCCTTCATCCCCCCCCCTCTCTCTCTCTTTTCTCTCCTAACGTATAGCTCCTCAAAACCCCAAAGATACTTCCACCCGTAAACTTGTCTCAACCTCAACTTCCTCTCAACCATCTATCAAACGTAAGAAAATTGAAACCTCTTCTCAAGATCGTTCTCTTTCCCTTCTTTCAAATCCCTTTTTGAACTCCAATTCCAATGCCAGCAAGTCCTTCAGTTCAAATTCAAGTTCCAATTCCAAATTCTTCAACAGGAACAGGAACTCAAACTCAAACTTTTGCTTTCGATTCTCCGACAATGAAGGATCTGGATCTTCTAGAACTCATTCTACTCCCGAAACTTCTCCTGAAATCTTTTTAACACCACTTGAAATCCAGAGAGATCTTGAAATTTTGGACGCTTTGAAACTTAAGGTTGATCAGAAAAAAGAGGAACTGGACACTGGTCCAAAGGAATTTAGGAAGAAGTTGGAAGACAGTTTTGCAGCTATGAGAAGGTTTTTTAGCGGAGAATAAAAGAAAGAGGGGAGAGGGTTTAGAATGAAAGGGTTTTGGTTTGGTTGAAGATAGATGGAGGAAGGTTGTTGAACAGAAACGAGAAAATGGAAAAAGTGGGAGAAGAAATAAAGTAAATCAAGATCTCAAAACGAAAAGTTCAAAGAGACGAAACGAAGAAGAAAGCTTCAGAAAACAAACATCATCAAAAAATTAAGTCTCCATTCATTTGTACTTTTAAGAATCGGTCCCATTTTCTCAACTCATTCACAAAAGTCTCTTCAGATTCGAATCCCAGCTCGTCTGACCCTTTTGTTGTGAAAATGAGTTTCATCCTTCAAAAGTTGGACAGACTGAAGATCACGCTGAGTACAATTGAATTCCCTTACAAGAGCGAAAGATCTTGGACCAAGAGAATTTTTTCGGCTGTTCTGATGAGAAGTTGTTGATGGTGACTTTGATTTTGATTTTGGATAGGATTACATGGGATTCGTTGATTGGTTGTGATAGAATTGAACGAGACGGAGTGATGAGAGAAACAGTTTGGAGGCATTTAAGAGGGGCCAGGAATTAATTACAGAAGTTTAAAGGTCAATGCTGACATTCAAACTCTCGAAGAGGACAGTAGAGATCCTAGAGAGCCATTGTGAAGAGATCTAAATCAACCCTCTTCTTCTTCTCTCATTCTGAGCCCTGATGCTGTTCATCCCCAAACGCTGTTGATGTTTGATATGGAAGACATTGTGATTGATTTCTTGAGTCGAAGGTTCTCTATCAGCTTGAACTCCAGCGGATCCACTAAGTTTTTCAATTGAGAAGACGCTATTTGAATTTGAAGGGCTCACTAAAGAAGGTTGCTGAGATGGAGTGTGAGGTTGAGAAGACCAGGATGTCGATGGAGGAAGTTGAGAAGTTAATTGAGTTGGAGATCCTGGATTAGAACCTGTTGGTTTTTGATCACCTTTAGTACTTCCAGTTGGAGAGCATGGAGATGCTGAAGGTGGAGCTGAAGAGGTGGAAGGAGCTGGGTTGACTGGAAGTTCTCTGATAGGTCTGGAAGGTGAAGTTGATTGAGTCTTGAGCTCATGAAGAAGACAGATGATTTCTGCTATTTCGAAATCTGGAAGGCAAAGATAGAAGAGTGTCAGTGGTACCATCTCGAAATTCTTCTCCAATTCAAATCGAACGTCGACAGTTTAGAGTCTGTCTCTATCAAGAATCCATACTAACATGCTTTAGATCTCTCAACCAAGAGCACTCTCATGTTTTTCGAGTTCTCGGAGAATTTCGCTAGTGTTGCACTGCTATTGAAAATGAGACCACGTTGGGTGTTGATCTGTGGATTTCAGAAGGGATTCGAGATCAGGACAAAGAAGCGAAAGCGTCGCAGTTCAGAGTTTATGCTCTCTCACCTCTCTTATGACTCACAATGGTTTCTTTCATCTGAAGGTGACTTTGTGAAACTTCTTGGGCAAAAAGTAGCTGAAGAGTTGCAGAAGCCAATTCTCTTTTAGCATGGGTGTGAAAGGCTAGAATCTTTTCTTGTTTGAGATCTGCAATCGACTTGAGACACCACAGTAAGCTGTTCGAGGAAGACATCAGGACTAAGACTTGATCAGTCAAAAGGGATGAACATACACATCACCCAAACCGCTTGTACTGACCTTTCAAGAGCAGAAGCAAGAGGAGACCTACCTGTACCGAACCCAGATCTTTGTTCGAAAGTAGAGATACTTTCCATTACTTTACAAACGTCCAGATAGGGTACAGTAGGTAGGAAGCCTGCTCCAAGCTTTCGAGCTCCTTCTGCCAATAATTCAGGAAGGTTTCCTAGAACGGATTGGGAGAATAGATGTTCGATGAGATCCATTTCGAGCTTGAATGTGAGAGTCGCTGACTAGAGAAGTGAAGAATCGAGTTGATTCAAAATGAATCAGAATTAAACAACAAGATTTGGATCGAATTGAGGAAATCAGAGGAGTAGAGAGGGGTGGAGGTGAGAGAAGATCCAGGGTCGCGGAGGAACAAGAGGATCAATCAGATTGACTGAATCTACCCTTCTTTTAATGGAAAGTAACTCACCTCAGCTACAAGTGTCTGAAGTCTCCAAACTTCAAGCATAGTTTGAAACTCGATACGATCACTGTTCTTCCAGTCCGAGGAGAGAAGCTCAATAGCCCTCTTCAAAGTCTATCATGTGGAGGAACAGTTTGGTTGAGCAAAAATGAAAGTAGTTTGTATTCAGAGAAGGCATGTTCAATAGGAAGAACTTGGATAAGATGAGAGCTTCAAGTCTTCCCAAAGCGGATCTGTGTACCTCAAGACTCAAACTCACCTCTTCCCCGATTCTATCTCCCAGCCAACTCTCAAGTTCTCTATCTCTGGGTCCAAAAGGTAGATCGAATCGAGTGGAAGAATCAAAAGGGAGATCTCTGGAGAAAGATGCCTCTGGAGAATAAGGAGGAGTTGCAGCGGCCATCTTTTAGAGGTTGGGAAGAACAGAAAGAAGTTCTTGCTTCTGCGGCTTTTATATACCTTCGCCACTCTTTCAGTTTTCGGTTGATTTCCGGCTGAATTGGAGGTCCGAAGCGACGACTTTCAAATTTCACTTTGACAAAGCCACATCATTCCCAATGCCAATGTCACGTCACTCGGCACACTCGAGACGAAAGAACACAGAAGACAGGATTGTGAATTAGACGGATCATATTAAAAGTAGAGAATTAAAGTGCTCGAAGTATTAGCGAATCAAGTTTTCTAAAAGTGAGATCTATCTACTGGGAAACACAATTGACGCTACCCAATATCTAACTGCAAAAGCAAAGACACTCCCCATCACTTGAATCCCCATCACATGTAACCAGAGAGAATACTCCGTGATTTTCGGACCCTTGGGTTGGTCTACTGAGAAGTTCGGATCTTCTTGACCATCTTTCGAGATGGTCGAGGTTGACTTCGAGTCCGATCTTTCGACTCCTCGGAAAACTAGAATTGCGTTGAGGAGAGTTAGATTGCTGCATTCTGTGATTCTTCCGGTTGAAGGATCTGAATAGAGACGAACGATATGAGCAACCTCACCAAGACGAAGTAAGAGCTTTACAGGAAGAGAGGCAGGTTTTGATGATGGGAAAAGTGCTGTTGATGGGTAGAGACTGAGAGTCTCTCGGTGAATCCTAAGAGGAAGGCCATAAAGTGAGAAGATAGAAAAAGGAACGAAGGAGAGATCATCAGTGGGACAGCAGTTCAAGCTGAGAATTGAGATGATTGGGACGTAGCAGTAGAGCTCTTTTCTCGAGCTTTTTGTGTTCGACACTCACCGAGGTAACCTGTGCCTAGGACAAGGAACGAACCCAAACAACTGAGGACAGCTCAGTAGGAAATTGAAGATTTGAGGAATGAAGAAAAGTAAAAGAGTCTTGCTGAAATGACCCAAAACTCCAGCGCAAGCTAAAACTTGACCTGCAAAGTAGCAGAAAGTGTCTCCCACGAAAACCTTCGATGGAAACCTTTGAAGAGAGGAGGAGATGAGAAGCAAGTTGGATCAACCAGAAACTCAAAGAAAGAATAGCAGAAGCAAAGAGGTCGAAGAGGACATTCATGTCGAGCCAAAAGCTTCCAAACCTAAAAGGTCAGAATGTCACTCGTCTGCCTCTCCGTTTCTCCTTTCGAAAGCTGATCGAACTCACTTGTTCCAAGCCAGCAATCCTATGCAGCAACCACAGAAAGGCATCAAGAGATAGAGACTGAATAAATGTCTCTGACAAAGTTCTTCTGAAAAGAAGCTACTACCCAATTTCCCGCTCTTAAGATCTAGATAAAGAAAATCGTTCCAACAAATGCTTAAAGCGATGATCAAAGCCTGACCTACTTCAACGCCATTGATCCCTGCTAGTATGTTGATTGAATTGGTGCAGAAAGTTGAGAGGAGCGAGATGTAGAGGTAGTAGAGCGGACCTGCCACCATCGAGAGTGATGATCAGAATCACAATTGTCAGCATGATTTCGAGAGTTTAATAGCAGAGGGAATTGGAGAGAAAAGGGAGGGGGAAACAGATCAGGGTCTTACTCACCTAGATTCAAAACCTCTCCTCCGACCATCCCTCTTAAGGCAACAGGCCAACTTGGAACTACAATGTTAGTTCCACCCCCGCCTGCGTAGTAGACTACTAAGAGAGGGACTGAACTGATGATTGGAATTGGGATTTTGTATCTCCATCGAATATCGAAGACGTCGTCTAGGAAACCTAACATAATTGCTGAAAGGAGGGATAGAAGAGCTGATAGGAAGGTTGCGAGCTGCGAGAGACGAGGAGAAAAGCGATAAAGGAAACAAGAGAGCAGAGACGGGGAAAGAGTCGGCCGGAGAAACTAGAGAAGGGTCCTAACGTTGGCATACATTCAAGAGTCAGAGAAGGAGAAGCGAGACGACCTCGTCCTCGTTTCTTCATTCACGAGTCCGTATGGCTCGAAGCTAATTCTGATGATGTATCAACGTCATTATCAACTCAGATTAAGCGTATCGTTGTTCTAGTCTCCAAGCCCTGCCCACTCTGATGACCTTCCCCAGCCTTCTCATTCGCTCTCGATACTCTGATCTACTCACCTCGTGATGTGGAAACCCTTCTCTCCCACCAATATCTCCACTCCAACCTTTCATATCTGATTCCATCCCTTCCAAATCCCCAAAACCGTTCCCACTACTATCTCTACTAGTCATGAGAATCGTTGATTTCCTAGCTGGGCTTAGATTGAGCATCTCAGATAAAGGAGTCAACCAAGCTTTGAATGGTGAAAAGCTTGGATCTGAGAAATATCGGAAGGGAATGAAGAGGAAGAGTAGAAGAATGTAGATGCAGGACGAGGGTAGACCCATTGATTCGGGGCTGGATGATAGAGACGGTTTGGAAATCAGTTCAGCGTATATCTAAGAACATGATGAGATGAGATGAGATAGTTCAAAGGACTCACATTTCATCTTTACTTGCAGGTTTCAACATGTCTCTACCCTTGAAGCCTCGTTCTTTGAAGACATCCTTTGTAGATTGAATTCCTTTGCTGGTTAGAACTACAGCTAGAAGTGAGAAAGCGATAGCAGGTAATAGACCTGGAAGGTTGAGATCGAAATCTATCAATCTTGTTAAAGGGTTTGAAGGAGATACGTTTGAGATAATGTTTGGAGCATGAGCTCGAAGTAAAGTTGGAAGAAGTAGAGGTGGAAGGATTGGAACAAGCAATGACAACGGAATCAAATGAGAGTTGGACGTCATGCTTGATTGAGTTTCTTGATTTGGTGAGAAACACTGTTCATGTTCCAGTTCCAGGGATAAGTACGTACGAGTTTGGCAATGAAGTGAGGTGGGAATCAAGGATAATCGCGATAATCGCTGCTGGCTCTTGTCCACTTCTCCTACCCTTGCCACCCTCGATTCCCTACGGTATATCATCATACCGATGCATTCTATCAGTTAGAGAAATCGCATCTTAATCCACAAGAAATGGAAAGCAACCTCGACCTTAGTTTCTCAAGAAAGTCGTCTCAACCCAGCAACGGCAACACCAGCTCTACTCTTTCTCCCCACCCCAAAGAACCAGGCGCCTGAATGTTAGTCTCTATGGCTTAGATTCTCGCATTCTTTGGCTTGTGCTCATCTACTAGAACAGCGGACTGAACTCTTTCCATCCTGCTATTTCCATCTCCTAACTGTTCCTCAGGCCCTCATCTCTGGGTTTCTTAAAAGAGTATCCCTCTATAAGAATCGACAGATTTAACAATCAAATCAATAGAGGACATCCACCAGTAGAGTTCTACTGTCTGACTCACATCGTAGGCGTCTCTCACTTCATCTCTTCAGTTCTCTCGAAGAACAACACTTCTCAATATCCTCCCATCCCCATCTTCTTTCTTCTCTTCTTACAGCATACAGATCATCTTCTTGGACTTCAACAAGCTCATCTATTCTCTGCTCCAATCTATTGCACTCAAGCTACTAAAGATGCAATCTTGTTGGTCGAGCCTTATAGATCTAGAGAAGCTATCTTGAATAGAGATTCAGCTAAAGGCCCCGTCAGACCTTACTCTGGATTGTTTCAGAGTCATCAAGAAGTCAAACAGAACACGAGGGGAAGGACTGGAGTTGGATTGACAAAGGAAGTGGATGTGTTGGTGAGTCAAGAGGTTGCTGACGGGAGATCTTGTAGGAACTGGAACGATGGATCGTGGTGATGATCGTTAATCAAGCAGTTCAAAGCAGGGGATAATTCTTATCTTTCCTTTTCATCTGGGGTCCTGACGACCTTCCCTTTCCGTTCACAGACTGTACTACCCTACAACACCCCAACTCGAGTCAAGTACCTCTCTGGGTTCGTGACTTTGACAATTCTGGACGCCAATCACATGCATGGAAATGCAATGTTCTTAATCGAAGGATCAAACGGAGCAGTCCTTCACACTGGAGATTTCAGAGCTGAGAAACTCTGGTGCGATTCTCTGATTCGAAATCCAGCGATTCAACGTTACATTTCTTGGAACCGAAGAGATTTAGATAAGTTTGGAGAAATCGAGGTCTCAGGTTCTCTTATTCCAAAAGCAATGGAAGATACTGATTGGGCAGAGAACTTCAAGGGGAAAGGAAAGGAAGCGGAACCTAAGCCTCAAGATCAAGAACCTTCAACTCAAAGTTCCTCTTCGACAGTTCCTACATCTTCAAAACCCGAATTATCTGATATGTCTCTCAGATTAAAGAACATTTATCTGGACACAGAAATGTTGCCAGCTTATTATCAAGTCATGTCAAAGCAAAGAGCAACCGAAGATTTAGTTTCCCTACTCAGGTACTTTCCTTCTGAAGCTTTGATCTTTTTAGATTCTTGGACTTGGGGATATGAAGACATGTTGAAAGGAGTGGCGAAAGCCTTTGGGACTCCAATTCATGTCGATAGGTACAAGGCATCGATGTATGGAGCTTTTAAATCTGAAGATCCTTTCCTGGATTTTGTGGTCACGAATGAGAAGGAGGTTAAATTTCATGCTTGCGAGAGATTTAAACCTTGTCATTTGGTTGAGGAGGCTAGGAAGGGAAGAACTGAAAGGGGAGGCGGTAAGACCTTTTTGGTTTGGGTGAATGCGGTTGAGAGTAGTGTTGAAGCTTGGGAGAATTACTTTCCTAAGATGGAGCAGATTTTGAAGAAGGCTAGAGATGGGAAAGGACCTTGGCCAACTGAAATCGTGAGTTTCTTCTCGCAAACTTGTCGATCACTTGAAGGGAGGAGCTGACGCTGATTTGGGTTCTCTCTTCCCCAACCCTTCTTTAGAAATGCCCGATTTCAAGACACAGTCCTCTTTCAGAACTTCTAGAATTCGTCAATCTCTTTCGTCCACACGCAGTCACTCCTAACTCAATCCAACCTGCAGCAGTTTCAATCTTCTTTTTCTATCAGCTCTTTCACCATGTTCTGAGCGACGTTGGATCGAAGGCGTTCATCTCTGAAGGCCAGAAAATCTTAGGTAGATCTAAATGGGAGGCTTGTCTACACAAGTTGGACTCTTACATGCAACATCTCAAATCTCAAGACGAAAAGAAAGGTACCTTTCGTGGACCTGACAGATGGAGTTATCTAAGAGAAGGTTTGATGAAAATTTTCGTAGAACATAGTAAACGTGTTCATCCTTTACTTCAAGAAGGATGTGACTTCAATCTTTTCAGTCAAGAGGTAAATGAGGAAATGAGGAGATCCATGAATCAACCAGAGATTTCGGATGATGAGGAAGAAGATTCGACTCCCAAAGTAGCTGCTACTCAATCAGGATATGATGGAGACGTTAGTGGTCGACCTGTGAAAGCAAATCAACTTCAGAGAAGAGGTTCCAATCATGGATACGAAGGGGACGTCAGCGGTCCGACTCCAAGAGGTCGACTCGACAAAAATGAAGAAGATCAAGAATCTCTTGGAATGGCTCGAGAATCTCTTCCAGCTTCCTCAAATCCTGATAGTCAAACTAGAGCTCAATCCAGGAACTCTTCTTCTCAATCGCAACATGTGGAGAGAGAACATCGCTCTTTAGAAGCTCCGATACAGAATCAACCCGCCAATCCTCCTCCGACCGTCCGATCTCAAATCAATTTTCTGACGGAAGAGTTGGCCGGGAAGTACGTCCCTTTGGCTGCGAAGCTTTTGGAAGTAGAACTTAGGTCGAAGAAACTGGCAACCTCAACCGAGAAGTGGATGAAGTTCAGGAAGAAGCATGCTGCAGAGGCTCGACAGGTGGAGGAGGAGCTGAAAAAAACAGAAGGGATCGATCCTCCTCCTTGGGACAACTCTGGTCTCCGTCGAAACGGAACTTCGAGGAAGAATTTAACGTCTACTCCAGCTGTGGCTCCTCCAACAATCGCTCAACCTCGACAACCTCAACCTCAACCTCAACCCCAACCTCAACCTACACCAGCAGATCGAGTAGCGGAACGAGTCGCCGAAGCTTCGAAAGCTCCAGGTCCTCCAGAGGCGAGCAATCGCCAAGAGACCTTCTCCCATTCTTCACCGCCTCCTCAAAATGAACCGCAAGCTGCAAAACCTTCTCCTCCTCTTCGACGGAAGACAGGGCGTAGCTCAACCCCAGCTCCCACTACGATGGGTCTGGCAGCTTCTGACTTAGCTTCAGACGAAACGCAACGAAGCAGAGCTACTCAAGAAGTCGAATCTCAAAGGAAAGACCCTCTGTCCGAATGGGTTCGAATCTTGGAGTCAAGTTCAAGTCAAGACCAACTCAATGATCTCTCACTTTCCTTGGAAAAAGTTCAAGATTGCATCCGAGCTTATGATTCTCTGGTAAATCTACTCGATAGTCCTGAGATTCAAACTGGTGAAAAGAAGTTGGGAGACTCCGTTCAAAGTTTGAGTAGCTGTCTCATTCGAGATCTCAAGTTCTTGACTAGAGTCTACTCCTTCAGGTCTAGATTCGATGCCGACTCAAGTGTCGTCGGGAGACGAGCAGAAAGAAAGGAGATGACAATGAGAGCTAGGTTTGGACTCGGCGTTACCACTGCTGTCGCTTTGGTTTTGGGGACCGATTCGACAGCTGAGATGCTCGAAGGTGAGTCACTGAAGAATGACGAGAGGTTGGCGAATCCTAGCGACGGCAAGTAAGCTGACTTTCATTGCCTTCTCGTTCTTCCCACAGCGGATCCACTGGAAAGTCTCTTCAAAGCCGCTTTAGAAACCGCGGAAATCAGCAACAAGTGGTATAAGGAAGTCTACCTTGCCAATCCTACCTCTCAATCTTTGAAGCTATTCAATCAACTCGCAAAGGATCGGATGATGTTGAGCTTCTGCCTTGAAGAAAGATCCAAACCAGTCTTACACATCGAATCTGCCTGGATTACTTCAAGAGTCAACTTAGTTCTCAAGGAGATGGTGTTCGACCTCACGAGTCTAGAAAATCCTGAATCGGAGAAACAAGGTCGAAGTCACTCAGAAGATGCCTCAAGGAGATCGAACGGACAGGTTTTGAGAAAAAGAAATCTGGATACCAGAGGCGACCAAGACCGGGATGCAGAGAGAGATAGCTCAAGCTCAAAGAAATCAAGATCGATGCCGATAGATTCTACTCTTCCGACAGTGAAAGCCAATCCAACTTCAAACTCAAAAGGAGAAGCTGATGATCCCTCATCTCTAGAGACTCAAGACACCTTTTCTCAACCTGTGGCTGATAGTCAAGAAGTAGCGGCGTTGGCCAAAGAAATGAAGAGGCAAGCTGAGGAGAAGAGAAAGAAGCAAAGCGAGAGCGCTGGGAGAACAGCAACCTGAGCTGCAATGGGCCTTCGAAGGAAAGAGAGGAGGAAGGAAGGTCTGGATTGGGTTTTGTGGCTGCATTTAATTTCCATCTGAGGATTTGATTCCGTATCCTGTCTTTTACTATACCTTATCATTGTAATTCTATCTTCACAAGTTATAGAAACAAAGTTCGATCTCTCCTTGTCGACTTCTCTTCCCAAAAGGCGACGCAACAGCAAGTCATCTCTCAGAAAGAAAATCGAAAGTAGCAAGGAAGAATCGTGTTTCATTGACTTTGACTTCGGAAGCGTTTATAAGTAGCTTACAATGTTGACGCCTCTCATCTTCACCCGTATCTCTCGTTCCAATTCGCGACCAACTCTCCCGCGACTTTCCTGTCTTGTAGGAGTTGAGCCAAGCAGAAAAGCGGATGTTTTTTTGTCTCTTCAGCTTCTCTACCCAGCCCTTGAACATCGCAGATTTCGAGTTGCAGTTTCTTGGAAGCAATCTCTTCGATGGATGAAAAGATCGAGTTGAAACCTTTCCCTATATCCGAATGAACGCTCACAGTGATGCGAGGAACACATGCGATTGTTGGAGTAATTAATTTGAGAGTGGAAGAGATGCTTCGCAATTTGAGGGAGGTGACTTGAGTTCCGTTGCCATTGGCTCCGAGGTAGGGCATCGAGAACTTTAGAGCCTCAAGGCGCTTGGATGATGTCAGAAATTGGATCGTAGTGGAAAGCAATCTCTCCCTGCGGAACAACTCTAATCGTTCGGTCACTTTCATGTCGTAGGTGCCGAGGCTGAGTGACTTGAGGGTCGGCGCGAGAATCCATAGAGGTGCTGAGCAAGGGCGTGCACGGAGAAAAGAAAAATTGGAAAGATTAGTTAGGAGTCCACCAGAGTCTACGAGATCACTTTGACAGACCAGCGAAAGAGCAACTCACCCGGAGGATGAATAGATTCCGACGGCGGATTTCCTTGGATGAAGTAGTCCTCATCACATGCGCTGACGTCCAACTCGAGTTCTTCTAGAGTCGATAGGGATTGAAGATGAGAGATCACTTCTGAAAAGAGGGGAATCGCCGGGGTCGTCCAGCGGAGAGTTCGAATTCGTGAAGTCCAGCAGCTGCAGATTGTGATGATGGCTAGCTTAAGGTCCATAGCGTTGGTGATGTTCGAATCCCAGCCAGTACCATCAGGTCCAGTTCCTTCGTACCTCTGAAGCTCTTTGATGCGATCCTTTAGATTGTCAATCTCTATGTCTACGCTGTCCACACTAATATAATCATCGTCATCGCTTTCCTGATCCCCGTGCTTCAACGACCCGATCTCGGACTGCAGTTCATCGATCTCAACTCTCATTGATCGATGCTTGAAAGCTTCTCCTACGTATTCGGCGGGACCCGGTAGCAATCTGTGCTCTGGCCTATGGAAGAAAGGATATGACCACTCCAGATAACAGGTATGAGTGTAGCCCCCAAGAGTCGGATTCCGTTCCAAAGTCTTCCATAGAAGACCTATCTGGCGACAGGTGGTGAGGTGCACCGTTCCAAAGAGTCGAGGTAAGCACGCGGCTCGAAGAGCTTTGCTGACGAGGGAGAGCGAAAGCAAAGTCTGCCAAAGGGTAGGGTTTCCCCCGTGGAATGCCTCAGGATAATGTGAACAGCCACTTTTAGCGTAGTCAGAGAAGGATTCTCTCCCTGTCCAGATAAGATCGAGTATTCGGCTGTGGAAGAATGGGTAAATGAGGTGGATCAGCCATCTGATTCCTTCTTTTTATGCTCAGGCTGCCTTTACTCACCTCGTCACTTGCTCTGGAAGATCTAGAGTCGCTATCTTCATCGTGGACGAGAGTTAGCAGCTTGAGGGGAAGGTTCGAGGTGAAGGTTCAAAAGAGATGAAAAGTTCCTTTTCTTTTAGGCCGAAACGCTCTTTTGACGCCCTTCTTGTGGCGCCAAACCACAAGGTTTTACTGAGTCTCCCTCGAAGCGCCTGCACCTCGACGTCGACACTCACTGCCTTCTCAGATAGGATCCAATACACACTTACAGCATATTTTGATGAGATCTAGAGTGGTTGAAGCTCCATGAGGTTTTGCTCATGGGAAAGTTCCCGCCAGGATGACGCCCAGATGAACGCCAAATGAGAAAACTTCACAAACAACAAGGTGGCGAACTCTGTATACACTAATCAGATTGTTTCGAGCTACTGGCCCACCAGGTTTCATCTCGAAAAAAGGAAATGAGCGTAGATGTAAGTTACTGAGTGACTCAGTCGTTGTCACCATTCAAAAGGAAGCATGCTCGAGAATTCTCCCCCTTCGCCATCTTCTTTTCCTTCTACTTCTTTTTCTCTGCTTTCCCATTCTCTTACCGGTCTTGCTGGTTAAGTTTCTTCTTTTCCCTCCAACTTCATTTCTACCTTTCAACATGCTCAAGTTCTACTTCCTCCAACTGGCGATCTTTGCCTTTCTTTCAACAACTTTCGCATTCCCTGTTCCATTTCAGTCGGGGGAGCTCGCGGTCAGAGTGTCCAAAATAGGAGTGTTTTTCTGTAATAATAAATTCGAGCTTAAAAGCAATACTTATAGAGACAATGCCATTGCTGGTCAAAGGCCGGGAGTTGTTAGAGGCGAACCAGGAGTGAGCAACCCAAAAGACAAGTTTCGCTATCTAGATGGACCCGAAATGAGCAAGTATTTATCGGATGAGGATGGAATTCTCCAAACGGCGAAAGAAGCCAAAGGGAAAGGGGCGTCAAAAGAGCCTACTCGAAACGAAGCTGATCAGTGAGTTGAAAATTTGAGACGTCGACACTTCTTATTCTCGTTCACCCGACTGATGTGTTGTGCTCTCGACTCCCTCCACAGTATCGTTGAAGCCCAGTACATCAAACACATAGTTGAGAATGTCATCCTTACAACCCAAAACGCGCGAGCCATCTTTTGCCGAAGACTTCAACTAGAATCGGAAATTTACAAAGGATTACTCGATGCCATCAATGTAATCGACAACATCGCCTTCTTAGACAAAGACATCAACAACATGAAGCTACAGTACACCAAGTATCTCCTCAGAAGTTCTCTCTCTTCTATTACACCGTTCCCTACCTGGACCCATCGGAAGACTAACAGTGTGGCAAAAGACGACTTGCCCGAAGTAATGGCGGAACGAGTTCGAGCTCTGGCGGATTACTATCCTAGGATAATGGGGAATCAAATCAACGTTATTGCAGCGGTTTACGACAGTCTCAAAGCCACAACAGATTCAGCAAAATTTGAGATGGCCGATAGAAAATTTGTTTTAGAACAGGTCTGGAGAGATACGAGCAAGTTAGGAAACCATCTTAGAGGACAGGTCGAACAAATGATGGCAAGTGGAGCTATAGGTCCAGACAGCCAGGTCGCTGATTGGGCTTATCCGGATCCAAATTGGGCTAGTTCTCCCCCAATCGATCAAGGGTTATGCGCCAGAGGCATGCTCTCGGGGCTGGATCGAAGATGTGCTGTTTTGGAAGCTCCGAGGTTAGATAGAGGTGCGTTGGTTTATAGCGCGGCAGCTTTAACATCTTTATTCGGAGACCTCAACAACGATGATTTATATGAAGACGACAAGCAAGAACCACCAGTAGATGCACCAACCTTAACTATTACTGAACCGATGCCATCTAGTCTCACAGTTCATAACCTGTTCCCAACTCCACCTTCTTTTACTATCACTGTGGGTCCAGAAATCTTCAACGATGCTCCAAGCTCAGGTGTCACCCCTCTCTCTTCAATTCCAGCTTCAACTCCAGTTCAAACCTCCTCTCCAATTCCCACTCAAGACCTGGGTTTGTCGATCTCTACCGCTCCTGTCCCCAACGATGCTCCAACTTCTTCGCCACCTCCAGCCATTTTACCAACTTCAACGACTACGAGCTCTCAAGGACCACTTTCTTCCATTGCCCAAGTTACCTTTTCGCCACCTCCCCCTTCTTCTCGCCTTTCTGTTTCTCTGCCACATCCTCTGCTGCCTCCTTTGCCACCCACCGACTCCCCAGCACCAACTTCTGCGCCAACATGAATGCATCTCTCTGCCCTTTAAATCCTTGTCAAGTTGCAAAGAGTCGTGGTCCTGTAGTTTTGTAAAAGAGTAGACGAGAAGAAGGGACCAGTGAGAGAAGTTCTGTCGATGTGACTTGTTTTTGGATAGAATCAGATTTTTATTCGCAAATGAGTAACAAAATTATTGAAGTCTTTCAAAGCAATTCCCAGCAAGTCTAGAAGTCATTTGCTTCACCTTACTTTACTTTCTACCAATCCCAACCTCGAGGTGTAGATGAAGAAGAGAGATGACAAATTGTCCCGTTTCACTCGCTCTGCTCTCACTCCATCTTTCTCCGCTATTTCAAAATTCACACTTGCAGTCGCGAAAGCTGTATTTCGATTGAATTGTCGGTGTCGACTTGTACCTTATCAACTTCGCCTATAGCCTATCCCAAAAGAAAAAAACAAAAAGAAAAAGGAAAAAAAAAAAAAAAAACTTTCATATCCTTTCACTTTCCGTCCCGCCTCGGCAGTCCCTCGACCCCTTCTCTAGTCAGCTTTCTTCGCACTCTACCTATATTGACCACCCCCATTTTGAGTCTGTTGACTCTGAGTTTGCTGCATCATCAATTGAAGTTGAGCCATATCGATTCCTTGAAACTGAGCATTATAATTAGTGTTAGAAGGATTAGGATTGGAGTTAGATTGAGAATTTTGAGCAAAGCTTTCCCATCCACTGGGTTGTTGACCATTGAGATTTGAATTCTGTTGAACATTCCCTTGACCTTGTTCCTGATTGACGTTTTGATTCCTATTAGCATTAGTATTACCATTACCACTAATCTGTTGAGGGATCCCACCCATTGTATTCCCACCTCCAGGAGTAGGGAAATTAATAGGTTCATTGAAAACGATTCCAATAAGTCTTAAAACCCCATTTGGATTCTGAAGACTAGTTTGAGGGATTTTGAAAGGTATCAATGCAATCCCAGTTCCACTTTTTGGACCATGACTTAAAAAAGCAGACAAATTCTTGGATTCTAAACTTCTACAGAGAGATCTAAAGACGCTTTCATTTGAAGGTTCAGAAGGGATGGAACCATCTGGATTTGGTAAGGAAGAAGGATTGAAGAATAAAGTTGGTAGAGATCTTGATCTTGCTAAGGATTGCATGTCAGTTGAAGAAATTGATAGAACAGTCGTCATGTGAAGTCGAGATGGCCAAGGAAGCATTCTTGAAACGGAGAAAGAAGGGGGGGGGGAGAAAGGTTAGAAGATCGGCGAGAACTCGGAACAGCACTCTAGATATAGAATCCAAAACTCACAATTTATCCTTGTTAGCAATCAGTCCTTGAGGGAGACAAGCCTTCAATCCCATCGTGACATCCTTCTTCTGAGTGATCATTTTCTGAGGTTGACCATTTACAGGAATCGAATTCGGATCTGGAACATTCTGATTGATTGACCAAACCAGAGTTCCCCACCAAACCTGGGTCTGATTCGAAGTTGGAGCTGGCTGTGAGACTTGTTGAGGTTGAGGCTGAGTTTGAGGTGGAGGCTGATTGACTGTAGGTGTAACTTTCGGTTCTTTTGAAACCTGATTACCAGTCGACTGATTAGTTCCCGAAGTAGAGGAATTAACTGAAGGTCCAGCAGGTAATTTCCAAGATCCCTTGATCTCCATATTTTGATTTCTAGATTCCTTTTCTATGCTAAGTAGATGTTGAAAGATTGGAGCTAAATCAGGTCTACTCCCAGATTTGTAAGTTTCAGCTGCACTTCGAAGGGCGTGCTGTTGGGAAGTTACTGTTTGAGAAATTTGGAGAGAACATGAGATCCCATAGCTCAAAGTAGTTCTTCATCCCTCGAAGAGATCGAAACATCAGCCGAAAGTAACACAAGAGCAAAAGTAGAAACTCACAAGCTCTCCTAAAACTTTCCAACAATTGACTCTTCTTATTCATCTCCTTGCTCAAAAGATGAGCTCCACCAACCTGTTGAATATGTTGTTGATGATTCATAGCATGCGCGTTCAAACTTTGAAGTAAAGCTGAGATTTGAGTTTGAAGCAAAAGAAATTGTTGTTTCATGTGTTGGAACTCTTGACCAGCTTGGATTGGAGCTGAACTTGAACCTCCAATTGTAGAACCAGAAGCAGTCGAAGAAGAGGGTGCGTTGTTGATAGGGTTCGTTGGGTTTTGAGGGTTGGAGGCTGGGGCGTTGGTTTTCCCAGGGATTTGAAGTTGAGATTTCGTTGTTGTCTTTGTAGGTTCAGAAGCTTTGGATTTGGTTTGATCATTTGAGGTCCCTTTGACCTCAGTGGTATCTTTATTCCAACCATTAAATCTTAGACTTTTGATTCCACTTGAAATTGGGATTTTGAAATTCGAACCCAAGATTAGAGATGGATTCTCTCCTTCTACTTCTGAACTAAATAACTCAGTTTCTACATCTCCTTGTTTCTCTTTGGAAGAAATCAATTTGTGAACCAAAGATTCTAGAGAAAGTGGATTCCAATTCGTCGTCGTCGTCGGACTGGAATTGGAATCGAAATTGGAAAGTTCACCTAGATCTTCAACCAAAAGGGTCAAGATCGCAATTCCTAAATCTCCTTTTCCTAAATCCTTACACACCGAATAGAGATCCAAGAAGTCGTTTCTAGAATTCAAACAGAAAGGTGAAAAGATTGGTTGTCTAAAGATTTGAGGTGAAGGGTTCTTTATGGTTGATGAAGGAGTCAAATGGATAAGATACCTTCCTAAAAGGTTTGGCTCCAAAGAAGGAACAGAGCTTGAACTTGAAGTATAAGTTGAAGTAGAGGCTTGATTTGAATCTTGCAAAAGAGTAGACCCCGAAGATTGAAAGATCTCCAAAACCGATTTGAGAGCTTGAATCAAGTTCTTTGGTGCTCGAAGGTTCTCTTGAGCTCTCTCTTTTCCTTTAGTTCTATCTGATCTGATTCCATTCTTACTATCAGTTTCAATGTCTAGATTCATCTTATCCTTACTCTCATTCCGTTCGCCATCCCCATGCATCACTTGTTCCGATTCCAAATCTAACCAGCATTGATCCAATGAGGTATCCAACTCGAAACCGGATCTTGAATCTAGTTCAAGTGTCTGGTGATTTGAAATATAAGATCTAGGAATGAATGACAGTAAAGGTTGATTGATGAAATAAGATCTGAAGGGAGTTGAATTGGTCTTGACGCAGGTAGAGGTAGAGGTGGAAGCTTGGTGATCCTTTGAGTAGATGACGCTTGCTAATCTGATTCCGATGGGAGATTGAGAGTGATTGTTACTAGAATGAATGTTTATCAAGGATTGAATTAGAGGTTTGAAGAAAGTTGAATCTAGATTGGAAAGGTTCTGTCTTGAGGAATTGAGATCATCGTCACATAGAAGTAAGACTAATTGAATCTCTGCAGCAGGTGGATTACTTGTACTTGTACTTGATGAGAACAAGGATTGACATCGTATGTCTAAGGATGAATGAGAAGGTGAGTTAGAGGTGGAAAGAGTGGAAAGAGGTAGAGGGACTTGAAGATGACTGAGAGGTACTTGGACTCCTCCGACTCCCACTCCGACTCCCACTCCCTGCATCTGCGCTGCTGCTACGTTCATCATGACTTGCTGATAGATCTTGGACTTGCTTCGGTCTGTTCTTCAAGAGAAGAGTAGAAGCCTAGGTCTTTCAGAGGTAGGTTTGGTTAGTCCAAAGAAGTTCAAGATTACTACTATCTTGGAATATCGTCTCCGATGACCGAAAGTGCTTTTCTTCCTGACTGGAAAGTTCTTCTTCTGCTTCTTCCTTCTTCCTCTTCTTTCACCCACAACACAACCAACGATGACTGAAATCTTATCTCATCCTCAAATCAGAGATGGTTGGTTCCATGAAGGTGAGTAGGTACAAGTGGACTTCCCAGATCGATTCACTTCTCTCCACCTGACCATCTCTTTTTCCTTCCTCCTCCCTTCTCCTCCTCTCACCAGCCAATTCTCAATGGCCAGGTCAAGCCATGTCTTTACAAGTCCAAAGAATCCTACATCACGAGCAATCCAAATTCCAAGATGTCCTAGTTTTCCAATCCACCACTTATGGAAACGTTTTAGTTTTAGATGGAGTCATTCAATGTACAGAGAAGGATGAATTCTCCTATCAAGAGATGATTGCTCATCTACCTCTTTGCGCTCATCCAGATCCAAAGAGAGTTCTTGTAATCGGTGGTGGAGATGGTGGAGTCTTGAGAGAAGTTTGTAAACATGATTCAGTTGAGGAAGCTGTTCTTTGTGATATCGATGAGGTGAGTACGAGTAGATGAGGGCAAAGGTGCGAAGCAGATGAGGGATTGGAATGATCATTAGGCTGTTGATTCAGGGAGGGTCTAAATAGTAGAGAAAGGAGAGCCAGAACGTGGAAGCTGATTTCACCTCAACCTTCTGTATCTCCCATCAATCTTTGTCAAGGCCGTCCCTCGTGTTTCCAAGAAATACTTGCCACGTATGGCGGATGGGTTAACTCATCCAAAAGCAAAAGTCATAATTGGTGATGGATTTGCATTCCTTCAAGATGCAAAAAACAAAGCATCTTTCGATGTAATCATTACAGATTCTTCAGATCCAGTAGGTCCAGCTCAAGCATTATTTGAAAAACCCTATTTCCAATTGTTAAAAGAAGCCTTGAAACCAGGAGGAAACATTTCAACTCAAGCTGAATCTTTATGGATTCATTTACCAATCATTAAAGATTTATCTGAAGCTACTAAATCCATTTTCCCAGTTTCTGATTATGCTTATACTTCCATTCCAACTTATCCTTGTGGACAAATCGGTTTCATGATTTGTTCTACTCAGAAAGATAGGAATTTAAGAGAACCAGTTAGAAAAGTTGAGGGATGCAAATATTACAATGAAAACGTTCACAAAGCTAGTTTCTGTGTACCTGAATTCGCTAGGAAAGTTATTGAAGAAGGAAAAGACATTCCAGGTCCTACTATTGCTAGTGGAGATGGTGAAGACGCTACTAAGAGAGCTCCAAAGAAGGTTCTATTGCTTGGATCTGGTTATGTCGCCAGACCTTTCGCTGAATACATTCTAAGGTACACTGAATACGAATTGACTGTTGGTGAGTTGATCTTCTCCTGACTTTGTTTGTTTTCGGGGCCAAGATTTGTTGTCCGAATTCCTGAATCTCTACTCTCTCCTCCCTTTCCTCCCAATATCCAGCTTCTGCTCACGTAGAGAACGCTCAGCGCATGTCGATCGCTCTTCCAAGGACCACAGCTATCTCAGCTGATGTCAACAACCCAGAAGAACTCTCCTCTCTAATCGGAAAGCACGACATTGTCATCTCTTTGATCCCTTACACTTATCACGCTACTGTCATCAAGGCTGCTTGTCAACACAAGGTCGATGTCGTAACTACCTCCTACATCTCTGACGCTATCAGAGAGCTGGAACCAATGATCAAGGAAGCTGGAATCACAGTCATGAACGAGATCGGTCTAGACCCTGGTTTGGATCATCTTTACGCTGTTAAAGCTATTGATGATATTCACGCTCAGGGAGGAGAGGTGAGTTTCGACTTTTCCAAGCTATTATTCAGCGTCCTTCCCTCTTTCTGTTTCTATCTCTGATTTCTTCTTTCTCTTTTTCTTCCAGGTCAAATCTTTCCTTTCCTACTGTGGAGGTCTACCAGCCCCGGAAGCCGCTGACAATCCTTTGGGATACAAGTTCTCTTGGTCTTCCCGAGGAGTTCTTCTAGCTCTCCGCAACACCGCCAAGTATTACCAAGGTGGAGAGACCATCACCATCTCAGGACCAGCTTTGATGGAATCTGCCAAGCCATACTACATCTCTCCAGCCTTCTCCTTCGTCGCCTACGGAAACAGAGATTCTACCACTTTCAGAGAATCTTACAAGATCCCAGAGGCCGATACTTTGATCAGAGGAACTCTACGTTATCAAGGTTTCCCAGAATTCATCTTAGCTCTAGTCAAATTAGGTTTCCTAGATGAAGAAGCTAAAGAATGGTTGATCCTAGAAGATGGGAACCCATCAACCAAACTCTCTTGGAAAGATGTCACTTCCAAAATGTTAGGATCTCAAACCACACTTTCAACTTCAGAATTAGAAAACCTAGTCAAATCGAAATGTGAATTCAAATCGGAAGAAGAATCGAGAATCGTTTTGAAAGGATTAAGATGGATTGGATTGTTTGATGAGAAAGCTATTCCAACCATTAGAGGTACTGCTTCTCAAATGAAGGATTCTCAAAAAGGTGGTAACTTTTTGGACACTCTTTGTGCAACTCTTGAAGGAAAATGTTCTTATGAAAGAGGTGAAAGGGATATGGTAATGTTACAACATAGATTTGAAGTGAAATTCCCAGATCAAGATGAACTTAAAACTTTGACTTCTACTTTACTTGATTATGGTGTTCCAGAAGGTTTCTCTAGTATGGCTAAACTGGTAGGAGTTCCTTGTGCTATTGCTACTAAATTGATTTTGGAAGGTCATCCTGGTTTGAAGAAAGTTGGAATCGTGGCTCCTTACAGTAAGGAGGTTTGTGATCCTATTAGATTGGAACTTAATAAGGAGGGAATCTCGTTGACTGAGAGATGGATTTAATTGTTTTTTCTACCTCAACAGAAAGTGGGAAACATCAATCGATCAATCTCTTGACGCTCAAAAACTTTTTTACTCTTTCGGTTGCTTTGCCTTATAATTAGTTAGCCTTGTAGTCTTTTCTTATTTACTTTATACAACCACAGCCAAAAGATCGAATACAGTAGAGATCAAATAGAACAGCAGAGTTAGAGAAAAATTCTCTATCGGGTTGTCATCGAGCCGCACAGCTTCTTTGAATCTGAGTCTCCTATTTCAAGACAGCGAAACATCAGTCGATGAGAAAACTTCGGAGATACTTTGAATAGAATTACGCCATGACTTCAAACCCTTACATGCTATAAATTACACTTCGATTCTAATTTCTTGCCTTTCACTTGAAGAAACTTCTGATATCCTTGTTCCCTCCCTTCTTTGGACTAGAATTGCTCTTACTACCTCCATCCTCTTTCTCTTTCTTTTGCTTCTTCGCATTACCTGATTTTTCGGTTTGCTTGCCACTAGCCTTTCCTTCCCGACCTCCCTTCTCCCCTCCTTTCTCATCAATATCTTCATCTCGGCTCCCTTCTCTCATTCCAGCCTCTCTCATGAACTCCTCTTCTTCTCTCTTCCTCTTCTCCTGTTTCTTGAACATGTCTTCAATGTTACTCGTTCCGATTGCTGCTTTCTCATTCGCCTTTGATTGACTCGTTGCTTTAGAGGGAGTCGATTTTGAAGCTTTCGGAGGTGATGGAGAAGGAATTGGAGGATTCCAAGGCTCTGGCGAGAATTTGGACGAAGGTTCAATGGAATTTGAAGTAATGGATGGGAAGATTGGATTTGACTTTGAAGCTGGAGATTCGATCTCTAAAGAAGGATCTGATTTCTCTTCAAGGTCCGTTTGCATCTCGTTTGCTACTTCAGATAAAAGAACTTGTTCTTCAACTTCCACTTCTTTTCCTCTAGGTTCCTCTGACTTGTCTTTGATATCCTTCCCTTTCAGGCTGCTTTCGCCTTCAACTTCGTTGGTCTTGAGCTCTTCTTCAGTCTTTTCTTTTTCTCTCCCCTTTCCTTTTTCCGTACTCTCTCCCTTCCCACCCTTGGCTCTTCCAAAAGCCGCCATGATACCATCTTTCCTCTGATTCACAGGTAAAATGAAGTTTGGATTGTCATTTCCAACTCTTCCAACCTCTCTTGGACAAGGATAGATCTCCAGAGTTTCCTCGAAAGGTCTCATAAGAGATGCGACTTCCTTCAAAGAAGGAGGGGAAGAGGTTGAAGGATTTGGAAGACCTAGCCATAGAGCCATCGAGGCTGAAGTTGGAAGAATCACTGGCATACGCTCATGCTGAGAGGGAAAGAGGTTAGAGAGGTTAGCAAATGAAGGATAGCTGCTCTTCGAGTCTCTTCATAATTGAAGGGCTCCAAATGGAAAGACATCATTCCGAAAAAAAGAACTTTCTCGACTGATGACTTTCACTTCATTTCGATTTGAGAGATGGCAAGGTAGGCAGCATACACTCAAAGCAAACTGAGTCCCACCCACCACTGCTACCGTACTCACGAAATGCATCTGCTTATTTGCTTGAGTGGTCACAATAGTGAAACTGTAAGTATCCTCTTCATCTCCATCGAATCTACACTTCTCCCAAAGACCAGCCATTGGAACCATTCCTTTCTCCTTTCCATCCTTATCTTTCCTACCTTTTCCCTCTCTGTCCAACCCAATAAAATGAGCAATGATCTCATCTTTCGACCCCACTTTTTCTTTATGCTGCCATTCGTAGAAACCTTGAACGAATAGGATACATCTCTGACTAGGAAGTAAAGGACTCCAAATTGAACCTCTGGGAGCTAGGATCGTATCATCTCTTGCGTTGATGCTTCTTGCTGCGTCTAAGCCAGTTGGTGGAACCTTGCAGTGCTTTGAGACTAGACCCCACTTCATCGTGTCTAGTAGTAGAGTTGAAGAAGAGGCATCCTTGAGACGTAGAATTGGAGATCGAGTCTGTGGAGCAACATTATGGGATGGTCGGTAACTGTCTGCTGTAGCTCCAATTTCTAACTGAGCTTGGCGTTGATCGTCGTTGTTTTGATTGATACGATCAACTTGAGATTGAATTGCTGCTCGATACTCAGCTGCTCGTAGAGCATTGGCGAATCTGCCGCACATGGGCCATGGAGTGGTGTGGGTGGAAAGGATTTTGTTGACAACTTTCAACTTTAACATTTCTCGATTGTTCGAGTCTCAGTTCTGCACTTCCTTGGCCGCACACTCTTTAATTCTGCTCTGATCGCAGACAACATCTCGAGGGAAACGTAGCCCAGAGAGTGGTGGAAATATCCATTATTTGAAAAATTGCCAGAGAGATTCAGCACACCCTTGAGCCTTTGGGACTGTTCTCACTTCTCAGACTCTTTCCTTCTTCGCTCTTCCGCTGTCTTCTTCAACCTTTTCTATCCTATTTGCTAACGTGGGAAAGAATTTGAGACGGCTTCCATCAGCCATTGAGTGTTAGAAGCAAGACTTTCATTGTGATGAGAGCTTGACAATTTCTGCCTCCTTCGTTCTTTCGATTTTGGCCAATTTTCGTTTGAAAGCTCTCTACCAGTCTAGAAACCTATCGTTTCTCATCAATGCCGACCAATTGTTGTGCCTTAGACCAATGGAAAAATTTGCAATTTTTCTGTTTCGGAATGAGAAACAAGGACTTTAAATATAGGAGTAGGAAGTCAAAGTAAGAGGGGAAGATTACTGGTACAGAAAAGATTCACCTTGTCGAGGTAAGAGTCCCGCTGAAAAGACATTTCTATGAAGGAAGAGAGAGGAAGGGAGGGCATGGGAGTAGAGTAAGAAGGAGGAATGTGAACAAGAAGTTTTGAGCATCTTGTTTTGGGCGTTGTTGGATGTTTAGTGGTAGACACTCTGGTTTTGACGAGGTGGCTTTGGGTGAATGTTCTGTTCAGGTTGAAGTGTCGGCAAAGGAGAAGAACAGAGAGGGAGAGGGAGAAGATCAGCATTTCGAGAAGAAAGACCTTCGGACAGCTTCGACTTTTGGTCTTCCTCTTTTCGATTTTTGAGATTTTGGGAAAGAAATGAAGAAGAGAATTCGATACTTGAAGAAAGGGGCATATGAGAGGGCTCTGGACTTACGTTGTGAGAGGTGACTCCTTCAACACGATGAGTGGCGTTCAAGTTCCTGCAAAAAAGTGAATAGGAAAGAGAAAGAAAGGAGTGAAACTTGTTAGCAAACTATTACTCAAGCTTCAAGAAAGAAAAGAAAGAAGGATTAGTGATCTGGGATCTGGGATTTGAAGAAAAGACTCACTTGGTCAAAGTGATTTGGAAAACACTGGATCCACCTTCACGAGCGATGATAGTTGAACTTGCAAGGAAGAAGACTTTCAGAAACCAATGAATAGAGAAGGGGGAAGAAAGGTGGGTCAGAAAGTGAAAGAAAGGGTGACTTAATGTTTAGCTTTGAAAGGTTAGCCAACAAGCATGGATTGAAAAGACGTGGGGTAGGGGACCAAGAAATACTCACGCCAAATCTTATACCATCTCTCTCCATAAGAAGCCTTAACTTTCTGTTCATTACTAATCCAATTCTCCAACCATCTTTGAATGGTTGCAGAATAATGAACTCCAAGGACATCTGCACTTCTAACTTCGAAACCAGTGTTTTCCAATTGATTAATGACCCAACCTAATGAACAACTAGCATCAGCACCAGGGAAAACATATTTATTCATGAATAAACCCCAAATGAGATCCCAAAATTGCCATTGAGGTCTTAAACCAGCTACTTGAAAAACAAAAGTTCCATCATCATCAAGTAAATTATAAACGTTTTTTAAGAATCCGGCATAATTACGAATTCCAACATGTTCAGCCATTTCCAAACTAACGATTTTATTATAATGACCATTGTTAACTGGAATGTCTCTATAATCCATACATAAGATTCTAGCCTTCTCTGAAGAAATCCCATTCTTTGAAATTCTTTCATTTCCAAAATTGGCTTGTTCTTTTGCTAGAGTTACACCAGTTACGTCTGCGTCGAAATTCTTTGCTGCAAAGGCAGATAAAGTTCCCCAACCACATCCAATGTCTAAAAGTCGATCTCCTGCTTGTAAATTCAGTTTGGAACAAACCACAGACAATTTATTGTCTTGTAATTCTTCCAAAGTTTCTTTTTTGTTGAGATCTGAAATCATTCCTGAGGTGTAAATCATTTGTGGTCCTAAGAACCATTCGTAGAAATCGTTACCGCCTGAAAATAAGAAGAGGTGAAAGCAAAGAAGGGGGGAAGAAAGTCAATAATGTTATGGGAGGGTGGAAAGGAGAGAGGTCAGAAGAACTTCCCCCTCGAAATTGGAAATCCAGATGTACCAGAAACCTTTCACTTGGAATCTTTGGAATCTCAAAATCAAAGTGGCAGCTTCCACGAGATAAACGAAAGACCAAAACACGTCCTAAGGGAAGATTCCATTTCCTCAAGCTCCAACAGCTTTCAACCCCTCCGCTAGAATTCCTCCTTCCCAATCTCCCCATTTCTCACTTCACTTCCTGTCTTCGTTCACTTCTATTCTCTCTCCCACCCCCTCTCCCTCTCCCAATCTCCCCTCCCAAAAACTCACGATTATAGTTATCTCCCACCTGTTCCAAATCCTGCTTAGCAGTGTGCATGACCACATCTGGAATCAAGTTCAAAAAGACATACCTAAACAATTCTGGTGTCATATGCATATGAGCCCAATCCAATCTATATTCCAAAAGTTCCAACATGGTGATTCCCTCCTTGATTTCGATCTTGTTGTCAAAGTAAGCGTCATGAAAAACTTGCATTGGAATTTTGTTTTGACCTGAATATTTCTTGCGGAGGGAAGAATCTTTGATGTTTAGGTAGTGTTCGATTGGTTCTAGAGAGAGAAGAAGGGGTAGAAGTGAAAAGCAAGGTTAGGGGGTGGAGATAAAAGGGGTTTGAACTCAAGGTTTAAAAAGCTGTTTTAATCTTTCGTTATGTTTAAAAGACCAGACCATAACAGAAAAGGAGAGAAAGACCGAAAGCTTTCCCCTATCAGTTATTTCTTCCTTCGTTCTAAACTTAAACTCACTTCCAGGTAAAGTGACCTTATCATTCTTCCTAGGACCGTACATGCTCATGATGGTCCAATAAGCCACTGTAACTGGGATACCAGTGATAAGTGCCAGTGTCCAATATGCCCACCAAGGGAACCAACTTGCCTTAACGAAAGGAATCAATCGTAAAAGGAAAGCTGGGAAGAAGATGACTAGAAGTGCTAGGTGAAGGTTTGAGAATGTACCGTTACCTTCAGCTGGTAGAAGTGCATTGGCGATAGCTGGCTGTAGGATTAGTTAGTGGAAGTGGAAGGGAAGAGACAGGGTTAGGAAGATTGGAGACAGGACAAGGGAAGGGAATGGGCAATGGGAAGGAAAGAAGCGACTTACGTATTTTGTTAACCTGACTTTTCCACCTGGAGCCATTCCTGCATTGGCATTAGGATTTGAAGAAGTAGAAATAGGGACTGAAGCAGAATTCGACATGAAAGGGACTTGCTTTCTTGCTGGAGATTTCAAGGGTGGGGAAGTTGGAGCTGCGACAGAAGTGCTGGAAGTGGAAACTTGAATTCCAGAAGAAGCCTGCTGTTGAATCTGTTCTTCCATTGAAGCTGATGCATCCATATTGAATTCAACTGGAAGGACTGCAAGGATCAAGAACTAGAAGAGGAGAATGAATGAAGAGAGCACTTCGGCTTGGTTGGTTGGCTTATCGAGGGAGACCGCGTTTGCAGCCGAGGCTATACGCAAATGTTTGGAATATTGACTTTTTCTTCTAAAACGAAAAGAAGATCCCATCCTCCTTCCTTCCACCTGCACCTGGACCATCTTCTCTCCTTTGAGATCCTAAACCTGTAGTAGGGCAAAGAAGGTCAAAGTTTACTAATCAAGAATCCAAAAGAAAGAAGCAAGCATCAACTGAAGCAGAGGTTCTCCTCTCCTCTCCTCTTCCTTTCCTTCCCTTCCCTTGCCTCTCAACGATGAGCTCCTCTTTAGCCTCTCAACTCTCCAAATTGCCAAATCATTCCTCCAGATTATCATCAAAATCCTTAATCTCATCTTCATCTTACTTATTTCCATCTCGTCTAGCATCAACCCAAGATTTAGAGACGATTCACTCTCTTGCTCAAAATGGTTGGTCTTCTCTAAGTTTGACTTCCACAATCTACTCAGAGTCTGAATCTGGCTCAAGACTTTTCGGTGAAAGAAGTAAAGAAGAAGATAGAATGATGATGAGTAAAGAAGAGAATCAAGAATTGGATCATCAGATTCAAGATTGGTTAGAATTGGTTGGAGAGAATCTTTTGGGAAAAGATTCTGCTAAATGTTTGGAATGGTTGGTTAGGAGATATAGGTGAGTTCTTTCAAGATCAATGATCCATTCACATGAAGGCTCAGATAAGTTGTAGGGGGTTGAAAGGGAAGCAAGGCAATTGGACTTGGGAAGAATTTCTTCAATTCTATTCCCAATGTCACTCCAGCCTTCTCTTCCTACTCATATGAATCTTCGGATGTGATGCCATATCCTCGCAAGTCTTGCTGACCCCAAATCTATGCTTCCTATCACACTTTTGCTCTCCGATTCTTACTTTTCACTTGATCCCCCTTCAGAGCCCACGAATTCAACGTCGAAATCCTTCTATCAGCTTTCCTTCCATTTCACGAAACTCCTCAATTTTCAAGAATGCTACAAATTTGTAAACTAGAGTGAGTTTGGGGGGCTACAAGAATGAAGACGCACCTCAAACAAGAGGCAAAGGGAATTGAACCAATTCATCGTTGACAAAGAGCTTCGCGACGCTCTAACGCCTCTAGAACTCAACCAAGATCTTACGAAGACCTGCTTTCATGAAAAGTTAAGGAGCGTTTCTCGTCTTGCTTCTTACTGACCAGCCTCCCATCATCCTCTCCTCTCTCTCTCCCGCCACCTCAGTTCCCTCGCCCAATTTTCTTTCCTCCTACCACTTCAAAAATCCTCCCTTCCCTTAACTTCCTCTCATCTCCTTTCCTCTCTTTCATCCACCTCAACTTCCTCCTCTTCTCTAGATCTTCTCAACTTAATAATCAAACTTCCCATCAAATCTCAACCTTTCGAAACTCAAATCACTTTTTGGTGCTCCATTTTGATTCGATTCCTAGCCTTATTTTCAGGTAACGAAGGGGTTAGTTCTGAAGATACCATCACTCCAATTTCCTCAAAGAAACCCAAAGGCAACAAGACAACTGAAGAAAGGAGAAACCAAGCTCAAGTTTTGGCTTCGATTTTATTACCCAACGTTTTAATTCTGAGTAGGAAAGCGCAAGCAAGTTTGAAGGGTTCTAGTTCAACCGGAATCGGAGAAAGGAAAATGTCAACCAAGTTAGCTCAAGAAACTCTTACGGCTTGTAATTTAGTTT
This sequence comes from Golubevia sp. BC0850, assembly GCA_012976225.1. NCBI lineage: Eukaryota > Fungi > Basidiomycota > Exobasidiomycetes > Golubeviales > Golubeviaceae > Golubevia > Golubevia sp. BC0850. Next base: position 112,678 of record JAAVVG010000002.1, read on the forward strand.
TGAGCTCTTGTTCTAGAGCTTTTCCTTTAAGTTTGGAGACTGTCAAGTCAATTGTGGATGGATCTTTCAAAACTTCTGGAGCTTCTGAAGAAGAGGGAAAGAACAAGAAAAACAATTTAGGTCAATTGATTAACAAAGAAACCAAGAACTCAATCTTGTTCTTATTGTTTGGCTTATGCGGAAATTTAGATCCTAATTCTTTGGATTCAAGTCCATTAGCTCTTACTTCAAACAACAGCATCTCGAGGAACCAGATATTTTCAGCCTGTACTATCGAGTCTTTACTGAAGTTATTAGGAGGCAGAAAAGCTCTCGTTAGCTCAATTAGAGAATTCAGAGGACAGTTCGATTTATCGAGCTTCTTGAAATTCTTAATTGGTGGTTGTGTTGAGAGTTTATCAACTGGAGGGAATGATTCAAAACAGGCTCAAAAGCTGTTGGAAGAATTAATGAGCATTGAAGGATTAGATCACGAAATCTTAAAAGAGTTGGTCAGGGTTTTAATCAGATTTGTTCCATCTTCAGACTCAAGCTCAAATGACACTCAGGAAGTCCATCTCTTCAGAATAGAGATCTTAGCCAGATTTAGACAAAGAAAACCTCAAGTCTGGGAAGAAACTATCTCTTCTCTAGTAGAGACTCAAATTGAAGAGAAATCTCAAATCTGGAGTTTAGTCAAAGAAGTCATGGCTTTCGGAATTGGGTCTCCAACTTCCGATTCGATTTCGCAGAAGAACAAGAAATCAAATGGAGAAGATCTGAAGGATTCTTATTTAGGAATTTATTCTTCTTCGGCTCTTCAAAGGCAACTTTCGCTAAAGAACTTGTTCGATTCGATCAGAAGTGGAGAGATTACGAAAAATGATTCTTTTGTTAAAGAAGCTATTAAAGCTAGAATTGGAGATTCAGACATCAAGGTTTTGGAGATCCTTTATTCTGCTGAGAATTCAGATCTAATGCTCGAAGTTCTGACTTCTGAAGGTGACAAGGCCAAGAAATTGATGGAGCTATTATACTCAATCGTAGGAGCTTTGAGTCCTAAGTTCGAGCTATCAAGAGCTGGAATCAAGTGTCATCTTAAATTCCTTTTGGGAACCTTCCTCAAGAAATGCAAAGATCTCAACGGAAGTGGAGAAAAGAAAATTAAAATTCATTCTATTGAGTCAATTATCTTACGAAAAGTTCTTTGGAAGAGATTGATCTGGAATAAAAGTGGGAGGAAAACTTCGGAAATGATCGCTGAGGTTTTGAAAGAATCGAAACAACTTAGTGGAGAATTAGAGTTGTTGAGTGGAGTTTGGGAGGAATTCCCTCAGGCGAATGAAAGTGAAGATGAAGATTCAGGTTCTTTCAAGAGGAATCGACTCATTGTTGAAAGGTTCACTGAAGGGCTTTTACAGGTTCAAAAGAAAGATTCGCCTGCTTTCAAGGTTCTATTGGACTTCATTTTGGGTCAAATTGGAATCGACACTGAAGATCAAGGAAAGAAGAGTAGAAGCCTCAAGTCTGGGCCAGAGGAAAACCATCCAAGTGGAAGAATTCTAGGGTTATTGGTCTTCAAAGATTTGATCTCAAAACTTGACATCGGAGGACAAGTAGCCGATGAATCAAATGGAACCTTTGAAACTTTCTTGACTTTGGCTCTGAAGTTGACAAATCATCTCACTTTAAGTTCTGAGAACCTATCCAATTTCGTGGCTAACAAGGAATTGGATCTGGAAAAGGAAATCAAAGAGACTTCAAATTCTGACAACGGTTTCATTTCCATCAATGCTCATAAGTTGATTTACTCAAAGACTTCAAGCTCTAAATGTTCAAACTTGTTGGGCTCATTGTTACTGATCTCCATTCTTTCAAAGTTCAATTCCGGAAAGATCTCTCAAAACAAAGATATATGTTTCCTCCAAACCAACGATCAAATCAACTCTAATTCAAATCTGTTCTCCCTATTCAGGAACATTTATTCTTTAACAAACAACTTTAAACTCAATCCAACTCTAGCAAAGACTCTTCTAGCCATGACTTTCTCATCTCTTGGAAACTCAGTCTTGGGTTTCCTCACCAGAATCTTCACTTCTTCGGCTGACGAGGGTTCTTCAACTCTCTTAAGATTAGCTTCTATCTCTCATTGTTCAGCTTTCCTCAAAGCTTTCTTACCTTCCAAAGAAGGTGAGACAGAGACTCCATCGATCGATTTTCAAACTATCGTACCTGCTTTACTGATAGCTTTGAGTGATGAGAAAGATCAGGTTAGATGGAAAGCTATTGAATGTTTGCAGATTGTTAAGGAGATCAACGAAAGGTGTAAGAAACAGAATGGAAAGGTCGAAGTCTGGGAATATGATAGAATTTATGGAGAGAGAGAAAGTGGTGAGTTTTCAAGCTGTGGGCATTTCGAATCTGATCCTCCGACTAACGTTTGTTCCTGCGCTCCCTTCGTTCTGTGTCTTTAGCTGATCTTCAATATTTGGATTTGGAGGCTACTGGAAAGTTTGTTGACATGATTCTGGCTTCTAAGGAGAATTTCAAGTACGATTCTGAGTACCTTCCAATGATGTGTCAATCGAGTTTGAACGTCAAGAAGGAAGATGGGAAAAAAGTTGCAACGTGAGTTTTGAACTCGGTAATCACCTCACAGATTCTTTCCTTTCAAAGAACCTGGCACTAATTCCCATCCCTTCGTTTCTCTGTGTTCGCAGTCTTAGACATTCAATGGTCTGCTATCTTCTCAGCCACGTTTCTTGTTGGTCTTTCATGTCTTCTAAGCTGCCTCTCCTCAGAGCTCTTTCCCTGGTCTCGGATTCCTCAAAGCTTTCGATTCTACTTCCAAAAATCAGATCTATTTCATCCACCTCTAACCTAAAGGATTCCACCGCAAATTTTGAACGCAGAGCTCTTTCTAGATTGTCAGACTCGAAGAAGGAAGGATATGTCTCGCTGCTTTTGGCAAGCTTCGATTCGACTGCTAGATTGACTTTGGAGGATGGAAGCTCTGGAGCCTGGAGCACTTTCCTTGCATGCCTTTCTGAATCAGATGGTGAGTCGCGAACTGCTCTTACACGAATCTAATACTTTTGTAGTTCTAACACACACACTCTACTTCTGTTCCCCTCACTCAGCCACTATCCAAAAGCACGCCGTTTTGGCTCTTCAAAGCGGACTCTTCTCCTCTCTCAACTTCGAGATGAAGAGAGACGTCTTCCTCCACCTAGTCAACGTTCTCACCGATGGATCTCGTTCCAATTCTACAGAGCTCAGACAATGCGTCAAATCTCTCAATGCAGATTCCATGGTCTTGGTCCACGTCTTGGCTCAACTCAGATCAGTCTTCCCAGATGCGGTTCTCCTTTCTACTCAAGCCAAAGATTCAAACTCAGAGAACTCTCAATCTCAAGCCTCAGCAGCCTTAGCCTCTGTAGTCGAAGGAATTCTAGCAAGATCGATTCAACCAACAGCAAGTTTGATCAACGAACTCTTCTTCATCTTGGAAGTTGGAATCGATCAACACGCAAACCTTCATGTCAATGCTGAATATCTCATGCAGCTTTCTATGAGGTGTTTAACCAAACTTTTGGACAAGGCTTCTCCTAAAGATGCCGAAGTTGGTGGAGCTTTGAGGATCGATGTAGCAGTCAAGCTAATCAGAGATCAAGTCTCCAAGAATCCTCAAACCTTCCAAGAGGCCATGCTTCTGCTCGCTACCATGGCCGCTATCAAGCCCGACCAAGTCATGGCAGACATCATGGTCATCATCTCTCACATCAGTAAGGAAGGTTTATCAAGGGATGACTCCTACAACTTCTCGGTCATGGAAAAGACTTTGAGAAGCATTCTCCCTGTCTTGGTCTCTTCCCTCAAGAACAAGACTGGCGGATCAAGTGATCACTTCTCTCTTCTACTGGAATCCAGAAATGCAATCTCCAAATTCACCAACAACGTCAAGTTCATGCCCAAGCATAGAAGACAACCTTTCTTTGACCTCTTGGTTGAGGTTCTAGGAGAACAAGACTTTTTGTCTGCTGTCTGTATGCTTTTAATCGACATCGACGCCTTCAAGATCTCGAAGCAGAAGGAGCAGAGAGATGAAGGTAGAGTCATGTCTACTCTTCATCTTCCGCTGAGCATCATGAGAGGTCATTCCGCTGCCGTCCAACTGGTCGCATTGGGCCAGATCTGGCAAGAGATCCAACGTCTTTGGCAAAACAGGGAGGCAGATGTCACTGAAGCAGATTCGAAGGTCTTCCTCTCAAGACTCAATGTCTCCCCAGTTGATGAGCACTCTGCTAATCAACCTGATCCAAGGAAGCAGATCTCTGCCCTATTAGCTTTCATCAAAAGAGCTATCAAGGACGTCACCTTCGAGAGAAGGTTGGATTCGGAAGGATGGAGGTCCTCGAGCAAGGACATCGTCGGTAGAGGTTTGGAAAGCTTCATTCAGAATGCTCTGGAGATGAGCTCGGTAGATGACAGTGTCGTCTCCGAGGATGCTGGCCAGACCTTGACAAACATCACAGCCTTGGCTCCGGTCTCAACTCTCATGAGAGTAGTCGTCAACTTGGTCAAGAGCAAAGACGCCCAACGTCAAGAGAGTGGGTACGACCTCTTCTCTTCTCGTCTCTCGGAATTGGATTCAGAGGAGAGAGAAACTGTTGCCTCCAACACTCAAGCCATCGTTCAAGCAGCTCTAGCAACTCTCGAGGATGGAAAGAAGCAACAGAGTCATCGTCTCTCTGCTCTTCAAGTTCTTCGCCAGATCGCCAGCAGTCTTTTGGAATCCGAACATGCAGCTATCTCTGCCGTTCTTCCAGTCACGATGTCTCTAGTCCAAGACGCAAAGGTGAATCTTTCAATTCGTCAAAGCGCTTTCATCTTAATCAGTCAGCTTTCAGTTCAACTCGGACCTCGACTCATTCCTCAAATCGCAGCTCTTTCGCCGCTCTGTCTCTCTACGGTTCAACTTTCCTTGGACGCTTCTTCTGGAATTCAAGATTCAACGCTTCGTCAAAGCGCTTTGGAGACCCTCAGTGGCTTGTTCATTTCAGTTCCAGTCTTCATGACTTCTCAATTGGAACCGATCTTAACCGTCGCTGTCATTCCAGAACTCCAAACTCAATCTAAACTTCAATCTCGTTCGAATGGAAAGAAGGTGGGAGAGAAACAGGTTCAGAATCCATTGAGCTGTTTACTCACAACCTTGATCAAGAATTCCGAAGTTCAAGACGTTTTTGACTCTCTCTTCGCTGCTTGGGAGAAAGCTGAAAAGAGCTCAAAGGTCACTTTGATTGGCCTCCTGGATTTCCTTCAGAAAGCTTTACGTCAAACTTCAAGAGAAGGGATGGCAAAGGTCTACAAATCAATTTACAGGTTTATTCTAAAGGTTCTCGACCTTAGAAGACTCTCTTCAAACCTTCTAACTAACGCTGAGATTCACGAGATCGAGAACTCTTGTCTCAAAGGATTCCTCAAGATGGTCTTGAAATTAAACGAGACTACCTTCCGACCTCTATTCTTAAGAATCTTCGATTGGGCAGTCCTAGATCTTGTTGAAGAGGAAGGATTAGAGAGCGATTCCGAAAAAGTTTTCTCCGATCACGGAATCTGTGCTAGGAGATTGGTTCTCTACAAGGTTATCAATCTTCTGCTGGAGGGACTCAGAGGTCTGGTCTCAAGTTACTACGCTACTCTCTTGGATCTTTCAATCGAACTATTGACTGGTTTCGCAGAAGGCAAGGTGAAGGGACAAACCGATCTTTGGATTGAACTCGTCAAGAGTTTGGAGAAATCTTCCACTTACGATGAAGGGACTTTCTGGAATCCAGTTAGGTTATCCAAATTAATCCCAAGTTTAGTTAACCAAGTCAATCTGGTGCCCAATTCTTCCAGTTCAAAGAATGCAATCTCTGAATCTGTTCTTACCTCAAGCATTTCAAAGACCATTTCTTCCCTCGCAGAAACAGTCTCTGAAGAATCGAGTTTGAAGTTGATCAACTCAAGTCTTCTGACCAAGACTAGAAACTCAAACATCAGGATCAGGATTTCAGCTTTGAATTGTTTGACTACGCTTTGGAATAACCTCGCTGAAGCTATGTTGGGTTTGGTTCCTGAGACGACTCCTTTCCTGGCTGAATTGTTGGATTCGGAAGACAGTGAAACTTTGGAGAGTACAAGAATGTTGGTCGGTGAGATTGAGAAGGTTTTGGGTGAACCTTTGGATGAGTATCTCCAGTGAGGAGGGAGAGCTGTCGCTTCTGTTGTCTGCTCCAATTAACTATGCTACCAAGCTGAATCATATCATCATCGTTTTTGTCTCGATTCCGTGTGCTTCCGGTGTGCCTGCTTCATGCGAGTCTGCGTGTCGTCAACTGTCAAGCAATGGACGATGACTTTCAGTCTTGATGGTCTCCGAATGAGACGAGACAATAAACCAGCATCAATTTCTATGGACACTAATGAGTCTCCGGGGTGATACTGAAGAGAGAATGGTACGCTCTCATCGTCTCTCCTGGCATACCTACAGTTCCTCTCATCGCTGGAACTTGTCATTCAATTATTCTGCCGGACGTTCAACAACTCAGGACCTGAAATTCATTTCTGTGAAAAAGTTCAAAAACTACATGCAGGAAGAAGGACAAGGGGAGCTGGACTGGGATGTAGCGGCTGTCGTCTACACGAGTCCCAAAAGATCGGCGTCTTGGGCAACAGCACGAGCCTTGAACGAGGAAAGAAGATTTATCAGATCTTCCTTGGGGAATAGAAGAAAAAGGACCAGACGCAGTCAGTGAAGGAGCGAAAATCACGATGGAAGATTCAACATTCAAGCTCCAAAACTCACTTCGTCATCCCTTTTTGCTTTAATTTTACCCGATTGGATAAGGATCTGTTTGAGGGCATACCATGCAATACCAGCTTTGTTGGTTATATAAGTTCTCTTTGCCAAATCGTAGAACACATCCTGTGGACAAGGGGGTGAGAGAAAGCGCAGAGAAGATGAGTGAAAGCAGCAAAGGCAAGCAAGACGCGAATTGGCAGATCTGAACCCACCTCATCAAGGTCTCTTTTGCCTTTGATTTTACCCGATTGGATAAGGATCTGTTTGAGGGCATACCAGCCAAGCCCAGCTTTATTGGTGACATAGGTTCTCGGCTCTAAGTCGTCGACGTTACGACTTTGCAGATCACGCTGATACGCCTCCAACCAGTTGTCAGATCCAGAATTTAAGTTGAAAGCTCTGTTCTTAATGGCCACAACATCCTTGTGGATTTGGAGTGAAGAAGGAACGAGTCAGCGAAGGAAGATTCCCGCAGGCAGAAGAGTACTCACCTCGGAAGTAGGTGCAGCGAAGGCAGGTGAAGCCATCAGAAATATCGCAGGGAGAGCAGTTTTGGCTTGAATGAACATCTTCAGTGAGAATGAGATAAGGGAATGAAGTGTTGAAAAGGGTGAATAGAAGTTATAAAGAAAAGTTGAAAATTCTAGCAGACCAGCTACAAAAAAAGAAGAAGAAGAAGAAGAAGAAAAGGGAAATAGAGGTGATTTGAAGGTGAGCAATCTAATGTCACACGAAATTAATGGTTTCTTTTATACCTCTTGTGCAGATGTGAAGCATGGGTCCGACGAGCCATCTCAGCTCATCCAATTCCTCGCGAACAAAGTTCCCAATTCAAATTCAAATCCCAAGATCGGAAAATCATCTTCCTCTGATACATAACTCTTTTACAGAATTATGCCCTCGCTTTTGTATGCTTTTGAGGGCTACCCGAGACACTTGGATGTGGACTCATCGACTCATCCCTGGCGGGTAAAGATTCCGAACTTACTCCTGAATGCCATTTGTACTTTACTTCTCATCCATGATGAGAAAGTAAAACTCTGTTAGGCGGATCGACTCTACAAGAACTCGGGAAAATCACCTTCAATTCACCCCTTCACGGGCGCAGATGGTTATCTTGAAACCCAAGGTGTTCGTGACTTTTTCGACATCGAGTCTTTGTCAACTCATCTCTTTCGGACCCAAAACAAGATTCCGTCATCAATGACGTGACCCGAGTACCTGAGAGTAGCGATTATTTGGATTGTCTAAAATGAAAGAGAAACGTTGTAAGATCTCTATACAGAAACCCAATGCAAAAGGGCGTAGGCTGAAATGCTCATAGATGATTTACAAAGAAACTCATGACCCGAATTAGAATTGCAATTGCCGAGAGATGGATATTCTGCCAGATACCTCCTTTCCTTGCCTATAAACCAAATTACTACGTCCATCCAAGTTGCGCTGCCTCGAAACGAAACCTCCCACAAATCTACCTCTAGACTAATCTTTCTTCTCCTTCTCTTTTCCATCACTTGATCCATGTTCTGCAGCTCTTTCAATCTTCTCGAATTTTCCATCTTTGATACTGGAGCTAGTCTGCATCAAAGCTCTGTTCAACTCTGTTCCCATTTGGCCATCCAGAGTGAAAGCTTTCACCAGTAGAGGGATGTGATAATCTTGAAGAATCAGTTCAGCTGAAGTGTCTTTTGGAGCAGAGGCTGGCTCAGAGGTTGAATCAGATGAAGGAGTCGGAGTTGAGATCGGTTTCGGATTTGGGTTTGAAGTTGAGAAGACCTTGTCTAGCTCTGGAGATGCAGTCGGAATCAGTCTATTCTGCTGGATTAGAGCTGAAAGATAGGAAGAAGATTGGAAGGCTGTTTATTGATACAGGCAAGCCAAGGAATTGAGAAGAAATCGGGTCAGCTTGCTCGTTCTCCTCGCAGATCTGCGGGCCCTGATCTAATTATCGAGCGGAAGCCAGGCATAACTGAGACCCTCGAAAGCCCATGAAGAGGATCTCAGGAACTTACCTTTCCAGTGACTCCAAGCTCTCCAAACAAGGTAGAAGAAAGGTAAATTCGGAATGACAGGAATCAACATGAAAGGAGCAGTGAATGGAGCTCCGATGATGCAATACCACATACGCCGCCTATGATGAGGAGTTCTCGAAGCTGTTAAGGTCTTGAGAGAGGCTAAAAGTGGGGTTGGAGACATGAGGGAGGGTGGGAACAGGAGAGGAACCTGGAGATAGAAGAAGTAAGAAACGAGTATAGATGTGTAAGTAAAGTTTTGATGCGTAGAAGTGATTCAGTTCAAAGTCTGCTCTCATCGCAGAATATCATAACAGGTGAAAGGAGCGGAGATTCACTCGAACGTGCTAGGGTCTGGTTCTTCTGGAAGATAGCTCAGGAGCTGCAGGTCTAGAGATGGTGGGAACTCTGATGCGCAAGAAACAATGTAATCAAGAGTACTGACTCTCAAGACCTTCATGACTGAAAGATCGACCAAGCTTCCCGCCTTGAATCTTAGTTACTTTTTCCAATCGAGCCAGCTTCCTCCACCAACCAGCGCTATCGCATTTTTAAACTCTTCCACCTTTCATACTCACATCCATACTAGGAGTCTTTCCAATCAATTTCCCACTTCCAATCTTTGCTGCACTTTCCCCATTTGGCTGATTCTCCTGCTGTTCCACTCCCTTCTTCTCTCCTTCCTCTCCCTTTGCATTTGGATGTAGAATGCTAGGCCCTAAAGCAGGGTCCACAGCTTTCAAAGCCCATTCCTCATATTCTATCCTATCCATTAATTTCTCTCCAGTAACATAAGTTCTCTTCTTCCAATCTAAGAAACTCTTCTGATCAGGTTTTCCAAGCCCAATCCAGAAATCTGAAGCTTTCTGCATTATCCGAGAAGCCAAAGGAGGTTTCTTTTCAGAATCTGCATCCTTGGAGGTTGAAGTAGATGGAGAAGTACTACCTTGAGTAGTTTGACTAACTTTTGAAGTTGCAGTTGGGGTTGGAGGGAGTGATTTTGGAGCTCTTTGAGCTAGGAAGGTTGCTACTGGAGCTGAACTCTTACTGGCTCGAGCTAGAGGAATTGCGATTAACCGCATTTGGAAGAGTAGAGACTGAATTTTAAGCTTCTAGAGAATGGAAAGAAAAGGAAGAGAGAGAGTCGATTGAAACTTTGAATAGGTGGAGTGGTTTGCAGAAAGTGTTTCAGAACTCAGAAGATTCGTCGCATGCTCTTCAAAGGTTCGCACAAAAGCCCAAGATGAGAATTGTCTTGGGTCGTTCTATTCTGTATTTTGTGATCTATTCTTTGACATGAGAATGAAGTTCTTCTCAGAAGGAGAAGAGAACCTTAGGCTGACTAATGATGGGCATCTCCCAAAACCAACGAATCACATTCCTCAACTGACATTCCATCTTTGAACCAGCGCTCAGATTCTTGGATTTGGATTTCTTTGTGAGACAAGAGTTTAGGGGAGGGTCAAGTCAGTCATAAAGGTAAAGGAGAGGAAGAGTAAGCGAAGTGGACTCGAGACAGTTCAGAGATCAGAGAGCTAATTCGCAACATATAGGTTGCCCTCCAACGTTCAGGGCTCTACCAAGTAGACACAGAGCAGATTGAAACAGCTTTCACAGAAGATTTGGAGGACAGAGGACTTACCGTTTCCGCTCATTTGTCGCTTCTTCATCTTTCCATCTACGTCGAAAGTCCAGTCTTCCAGACCGTAGCACCGACGCCAATCTCCTTCGGAGAGCTCGTATTCGTACCAGAATCTGAATACGAATCAGATTCCGCGTTTGAAGTATGGAGGAGAAGTCAGGTCGTCAGCTCGACAGCTTGACTGGTAGAGACAGCGAAGTGCCTCACTCACTGCACTGCGATCTTGTTGTCGGTGTAGGCAAACAGCTCTTTTCTGAGACGATCTAGAGGTCCATCATAGAAGAATGGAGGCAAAGGGGAAGTGCCATGTTGAGTACTTGAGTGCTGTTCGTTGAATCGTCGATGACTCGGATCGTTTTTCCAGACTCACAGTTCTGCTCTCTCTCCCATTTCTCCGTCAGAAACCTGTTCGTGTTCAGGAGGTATCTTCGAATTAGTATCAATAAGCTTTCCAACGCGAGCCAGGTAGGCGGACTGACTTGATGATGGCTTCGTGGCCTTGAAAGAACTGATCTCTGTTTCTCCAGACTGAATCAACGGTGTAGGCTTTCGAGCAGGCCAAAGGATCCCGAGAATTCCAGAGAGCTTCAAAAGTTTAGAAAGGAAGGTAAAAGAGGAGAAAGATTCATGATGCGATGCAGAAAGTGAAAGGATGCAGGGATCTCAGATCTCAGATCTCAGATCTTACTCACCTTGAGCTGCTTTGACCTTCTTGTGAGCTGTCTCGGCTGTGAAATGAGGTGCAATATCAGCCATTGTGCGTAGCAATTCAATGAGAAAAAGAGAGAAGAGATTAAGGGATGTTTGGGAAGAGAATACAGCGGTACAGGTTTTTGAATTGTTCTTTCACACCCAAGACGCTCTTGCTATTCCCCACAATCGCTACTCCTTCTTATCCTTTCCATCTTTTACAATCCTCAAAGTCAACTTCCTAATCATGAGCAAAGAAACAAAACTACAAACCGAGATGAACTCAGCTTCAGCTGAAGCTCTAAAATCCTCTCCCAATCTACTTTCAGATGGATTCGAAGCTTCAAAGGTTTTCGCTCTAATCTCTGCAACTTTGTCATCTCCTCCTTCAAATTTCCCAACCAAGAAAAGGTTGTTGAGAACTTTGAATTCAATCTACCTTTTCGTCATTCATCCTTCTGCTCCATTGGATCCAAGTAATCCAAGAACCAAACCAAAGAAGAGAGGTGAATCTCAAGGTGGTGGAGCTATGAGACCAGAGTTGTGGTGGGTTGATATGAGAAAGAGAGCTGAAGTTGGGAAAGGTCAACCTCCAAAGACTGTACTTGGTAGAAAGACAAAGGCAGATGTCGTTATTGAATGTGGTGAGTAGCAGTGGAAATGATGGATCACCAAAGGTAGCAGCGACCTTTTGAAATGGAGAGCAAGGATGGAAGCTATAGAGCCGTGGCCATGCGATCTGTTTAAGGACCTCTCTAAGTGTCTAGGAGATTCGTCGAGATTTGGCCGGAGCTCAGTATGGGAGGGGAAGGGTGAACCAAAGACAGACGCACCTTATCAGACCTTTGCTAATCTCCTCCTCCCACACTCTACTATCTCTTTGCTGCTCCACTTCGTTCCAGCCGATCGTGACTTTGTAGACATGGCCACCGGTAAATCCCAAGTGCAGCGTCTTTATCTCGCAGGAAGAGTGAGTTGTCCTCTCCCTCATCTCTCTTCCGCCACCCACTCTCTTCCTACTCTCTCCTCTCCTCTTCTCTCCCTATTTCTGATCTTCGGTTTTCTTTATTTCTACATGTTCTCTCTCCCAGATCAAAATCAAAGGAGACCTAGACAGAGCCTTAGCAGTCTCTCGTTTGATCTCACAAGAAAGAGCTAAAATCTATGGAACTCCAGAACCTTCGCCAAATTCAGTCGCTGGGGATCCAGTCAACTTCGAAAGAGAAGGTCATGGAGAAAGAGATTCGGATTATGGTTCTGGAGCTCCTGCTCCAGTCACTAGATCAAGACTTTGATCAAAAGTGGTGGTTTTTCAAAGTTTCATTTATAATTCGTCTTCTTTTTGGAATACCTGGAATTGAAATATCGTTAGGGAGTCAGAGTGGAAAATTGAGCTAGTGGTTTGTGTTGGTTCGGTTTCGCGGTATCGTGGGACAGATTTGAAGATAGGGTTGAATCTGGATGACATGCTGAAACTCCTGGGACCGGGCCTGATTTCTTTGTGTTCGAGCTTCACAAATTGAAGTTTTGTCAGAATGAAAGAAGACTATAGCCTAGAAGATTTGGTATCTACTAAAGGCACGATCAAACAACTGGGGGAAGAGAAACCGAACCGAAACTGGAAAGAACTGGAGGTTGAAGGTTCTTGAGACTGTAGATTGGCGATAGATGACTTGAAGGAGACTCAAGCTCGAGGCTCTCATGATAGAAGAAAAGGGTTGGGGTTCGCGTGAGAAGAAGCAAGGAGAGCAAGAAAATGTTCGATGAGAAGAAAAACGATAAGAAGAAAAGGTTTGCAACCTTAAGATCTTTTCCATGGATTTAGGAGTACTACACGATTTTGAAAAAGGATCTGTATTCACTTTCCCTGATAGTTTGGAGACTTTGTATCTAGTTTATTACGGATTGGATAACAACTATAGTGCAGTCGATGGATCTGCTTTCGGAGAAGATACTATTTTGATCAATCTACTCAAATCTAGAACTTGGCCAAGCTTGAAAGAAATAGCTGTTCCACCTGCTGCTGTTGGAGAGCTCAACAGTCCATTGAGAAACCCTTCGGAGAAGAAAGTTTGGTATGGGAGGAGAAGAAAGATGCAAGAGGATGAAGTGTTCAAGAATGGAAACGTTAAGCTCAGGATCTTGGAAGAAGGTGAACTTGGTGAGTTGTCTGTGGAAGTGACCTTTGGTTGAGAAGGCAATGCTAATGCTCCTCCTTTTTCCTTTCACAGTCGGGGATCCTTCGAGAGGAGAGGGTTGGCTTCTCCTCGGTGATGTGGTTAAATCCATAGCTGCTTTCTTTCTGGAGTTGAAGACTCATTTTCAAGAGCGTGGAAAGGAGTTCGTTTTGGATGTCATTCGTCTTAGTTTAGTTTATTTCTTCTAACTTATTCGCTTCATTTGAAGACAAGAGCATGATAAATTGTACCGAATTGAGGGTGAGTGCAAAGAGTCATGGAGTGATTAATATCCTCTCGAACATGTCTCTCTCGTCTCTCGAGCCAAATGAGATCATGATTCTTCCCGATTCAATAGTGAATAGTGAATAGGGATCATGCTCTTCCCTTGCACAGCATCACCAAGCAGAGGAGGTGAGATGACGTTTCTTGACGCGATTCGCGATTTGCGATTTTTCGAGTCGCTCTCTCGATCGTATCGTGGATGATTAAAAAAAGTCAAGCAGGGTTTCCACTCCTTCTTTCCATATTCCTATAACACTTCCCAATCTTTGAAAGATGAAGAGAGGTCCAATCCATGGTTACTACTTCCTGTGAGTATGATCCCAGAGAGAGAGAGAGAGAGAGAGAGAGAGAGAGAGGAAGAGATGGAAAGAGAAGGGGCAGTGACAGATGTTGGTGGAGGATCGGATCAAGCTGAACAAAGGAACGGTTTACCAGAGAGAGAGAGAGCGCGCTCTCGAGATTAATCTGGTATATGAGTTGGACTAGATGAAAGAGCTGAAATCATAGATGGAGTAGAACTGGTCACAATCGAGGTGGATCCAGGTGTGGTTGTTGGTGTATCATCAACACCTCCACTCTCTCCCATTCAACTATCCGTCTCCTGCAGACCTTTCCTCCATTCCACCTTATCTGATTTTATAATCTCATCTTTCAATCTCATAGACTTCCGATCTTCACTGCTGCCTTCTGGTTAACAGACATCTTAGGTCTGTTAGGATTATGGGGGAGTGATGGCTTCATCAAATACGAGGATACCTCCGCTACTATTGCGTTCATTAGTACAGTTGGTTAGTAGAATCATTCCGAAACGAACAGCAGCAAAAGAAGTTGCATTTGGGTTTAAGAGGATGCTTGGTCCTAAACTACCTTTCCCCTATCCCAATCCCCCTCCTCCTCCAGGTGCCTACCATCACACTTTCTTCATAGTTTTCTCCTGCCTAACAGCAGCTTCTTACGTCCTGGTGGTTCTCCTCGAGCGTCATCTCCGTCATTTAAGAAGGATTCCCGGATCTCTACGAAAACGTCAAACGGTTCTAGATATCCTATCTCTGGTCTTCGCCATCATTGGAGCTATTGGATTGGTCATTCTTTCAGTCTGTGATACCATCGATTATCCAACTGTTCATTGGTCAATGACTGTGGTTTTCATTGTCTTCGTAGCACTTTCAGTCTTCGTTCAAACTTGGGAAGTCTTTTCTTTAGCTAAAAGTCATGATCATTGGGTTAATACTCTTAGAAGAGTGGCTATTATTAAAAGTATCTTGCTCGGAATCGCAGTGCTGTTTGCTATTGGTTTCGTGTGAGTAGTCGATGGAGGTTTGAATTTGATTCTCTCTTCTCTATCAGGTTCTTTCGTCTAACGTCTTTCTCTTTCTCCCATTATATAATCTCCAGGACTGGATACGCAATCTGCTCTGGTGATGCTCTCAGGAATGACACAAAATGTCAAAAAGCAGTTTCAGTTGCTGGTGCCTTTGAATGGTCAATCAGTTTAGTCCTCTTCTTCTTCTTCCTAACCTACATCGTTGACCTGTAAGTGTTTCTGGATCTCCTCTCCCTCTTCCTTTTCTCACACTCATCTCCTTTTACTCCTTCTCCTTCTCTTTCAGATGGCCCGCCAAAAAGACTGCCGAAAAAGGTCTTTCAGAAGATGGAACTCACGTAGTAGACACTGAGATGGCTGAAAACTCAGGAAATGGAGATAAACCAATCGCACCATTCGTCAAGGCTAGAGACATGGGACCGAATCACTCTGAAGAAACTTATAGAGAGGAGAATGCTGCTGGATTGGGAGAAAATGGAACCACTGCTTATGGGAAAGCTCCGGAAGGAAAGGATGCTAATGGAAATGGTGATTTCATGAAACAGGCCGATTAGGAAGTTGAATTGGCTGTGGCCTCTCTCTTCTACTTAATCTTTATGGATGGACTTCAACTTTCGATTCCCTTTTTTATCTACTCTGCTTTTCCAAATGACTGGCGTCTGCTCATTCTTTTCTTTACTTTAATCTTCAAAACCTCTCTTTCTTTAATTACCCTGTTCGGTTTCCTTTCTCAGCAGTAGAGCTTTTGATGTAAATATTAATACCAGATCACCTACAGGAAACATTTCAAAACCTTTTCTTCATTGACTCCTTTCGATTGTCGGTCAGACTTCGGAGAGATGTGCAGTTAATTGTCTTTATCGCTCCCTGCTCCTGCCTCCCACAACCCCCTCATTGAGGTATGTCTAATCATCCATCCTCTTCTCCTTTTGGGGATCCAGATTCAGATAATGATGATTCTAAGAACCCAGTCCAAATACAGCCAAGTCAGAAGGAAGAGTCTATCACAGCAACTCCATCCAAGCAATCAGTTATCAGTGCAATCGACATCGGCAGCTCCTCAACTCAACGAGATTCACCGCCTCTTGTTGATCTGTTAGATAATCCTTTTCATATACCTCATACTCAAACGAATCAGCTTCAACTTGAAGAAGTTTCATTGACCAATAAGAATCTATCCACTCAGCAACCTCATCGTCGACCTCATCCTAATCAATCCTCCTCTGAAGATGATTCAGTCTCAATTTCAAGATCCAGATCCAGATCAAAATCTACTGAATCTGGTTCTTCAACCGAAGCTTTAGAGAGAGAATTGGACGCTTTGGAATCAGAAGAGGAAGGCGATCAAGAGAGGGATGGCTTAATGTCTACTAGGAATAGAAACAGAGGTGGCAGAAGATCCAACCTCAATTCAGCAAGGAATCGAAATCGAAATCAAAATCGAATGGGTGAAAGTTCAGTCTTGAGATCTGTGAGCAACTTGGGTGGGAATGCCTTCAAAAGTCTGACCTCTATCGGTAGGAAAGTATCAAGAGCTGCTGAGAAAGAGAGGGAAGAGTTGGAACTCAGTAGGAGTAGGTTATCTATGAGAGGCAGTAGACATCTGGAAAATCAAGATGATGACGAAGGAGATGGAGATGAAGAGGAGGAAATAGACCTTGAGGATCAAGCTCAAGGAAGTGAAGGAGCTAGAAGAACTTCGAAAGGGAAACAGAAAATGAAAGAAAGAGATAACAGGAAGAGTGAAAGATTGAGGAATAGAGATTTGAGGAGGAATTTGGGGAGGTTGAGTGGCAAGGAAAGAGCTAAGTGGGAGTGGGCCAATGTGGAGGATCTGGATGAGTTCTTGAGAGAGGTGAGTGCCAGGATTTCATTTCCCTCTTTGATGAGTTAGTTCGACTCATAGAAAGTCACTTGAGGCTGGAGGAAGGCTTTCAAATCCAGACGAAGAGGAGGCTGACTGTCTTTCTACACTTTACTTCTCTCAGGTCTACGACTACTACATAGGCAAAGGAATCTTCTGTATCATACTCTCGAGAGTTCTAAACCTTTTGTGAGTTCTCCGGATTGCAGGTTGTCGATTGTTCTGTCTCGAGCTGCTTAACTCAACTGAAGCTCGAGGATTTGATTCATCCTTGCCTTTCGTCAGGACCATCGCCTTCGTCATCTTCTTCTCTACCTTCTTGGTAGGCTGCATTGATTATTCAAGGATCAGACACGATGGCAACCTTCAAGAAGTCTTGGTCGCAAGCTGCTTCAGTAGATTCTCGACTTTCACTTTGCTTGGTTTCATTCTACTTCTAAGCGCCTACGGATATCAGGTCTTGAGATTCTCATTTGCGATCAAGAGGTTGTTTGCTATGCAAAGATTCTATGTTCACTTGCTAGAAGTTCCTGATGTGAGCGTTTCAATCCAGGACTGGAAGGATTGCTCTACAACCCTCTCTGACTTCTCACCTGACCCTTCTTCTCTCCTCAGGCCGATGTCCAATCCATTCCTTGGAACGTCATCATCTCAAAGCTATCAAACCTAGTTGAGAACATCCCATTACCTTCACAACTCCCATCAACTTCTTCAAACCAACCTCAAAGATTGAACGCTCATGAAATTGCTAATCGGATAATGAGGCGGGAGAATTACTTGATTGCTCTCTTCAACAAAGACGTTTTGAACCTCTCACTGCAAGTTCCTAACCTTTTGACTAAGGTACCGATCTTGGGAGAGATGGTGAATGGAGGTGAAGGCATGTTGACTAGAAGTTTGGAGTGGAATATCGATGCTTGTCTGATGGGATACCTTTTCGATAGGAATGGTAGAGTGAGGAATCAATTCTTGAAGGAGAAGTATAGAGGAGAGTTGGTTGAAGGGTGAGTTTCGAGAGAAGTGGGTCTGAATTTCAACGTTGAAAGAAGAAGCTAATGCAATCCCCCTCTTCTTTCCTCGTCAGACTGAAGAGAAGGTTCATCTTCATGGCACTCTTGAATGCAGTATTTGCTCCTTTCATCGTTCTCTATCTCTTGATCTTCTCATTCTTCAGATACTTCGAAGAGTATCACAAGGATCCTTCGAATTTAGGCTCAAGACAATACACTTCTTTCGCCAAATGGAAGTTGAGAGAGTTCAATGAGCTACCTCATATTTTCAGGAGGAGGTGTCATCACTCTTATCCCTACGCCAAGAGATACATTGATCAATTTCCAAAGGAGAGAGTCGCCATCTTGGCTCGGTGAGTGCGACGCGTCCTATCAATTTCTCTTTCGACAGTGCTTACCCCCTCTCTCTTCTCTTCCTTTTGATTCAAAGATTCGTCTCCTTTATAGCCGGATCTTTCACCGCAGTCTTACTTCTAGCCTCGGTGATAGATCCAGATCTATTCCTTCACTTCGATATCACCTCCCAGAGGAACGTCTTGTTCTACATCGGAGTCTTTGGAGCTGTCTTGGCTGTCTCTAGAGGCGTAATTCCAGCAGATGAACACGTCAATTTCGAACCTGAACTTCTATTAAGAGCAATCATTCGACAAACTCATTACATGCCTCAACATTGGAAAGGCAGATTGCACTCAACAGAAGTCCATCAAGAATTTGGCAAGCTTTACACTTTGAAGATCGGGATCTTCTTAATGGAAATTTTTGGGGTCGTACTGACTCCTTTCGTTCTTTGGTTGAGTCTGCCTCGAAGTGCCCCTGCGATTGTCGATTTCTTCAGAGAGGTAAGTGCGAGGAACGGATCAAGCTTTGAGTTTGTGCACGACTAACGCTCTCTTACTCATCATCTTTCTTTCCTCCAGTTTACTGTCCATGTCGATGGATTGGGATGTGTCTGCTCCTTTGCTGTCTTCAACTTCGAAAGGAACGGAAACGTCAGATTCGGAGCTCCGGCTGGAACTATCGACGAAAGGATGGCTTCGAAAGAGGGCAGTGAGTAACAGAAATGTTTCTATCAAGATGGGTTCAAGCTCTGACCTATTTTCCCGACTTCTTCCAATCTGTATTGACAGAGATGGAACAATCCTTCATGGGTTTCAAAGCAGCGAACCCAGATTGGCTACCGGCGGATCCATCTGGCTCCCTATTTCTATCTCGAATCATAGATGGGACTGCGGTCCCTTTCCCATATCCTTCTTCCAGCGCTAGGAATTCAAGTCCAAACAACGGAAACGGTCAGGATAGGAATGGGTTCGGAGGTGGGATCGGATTCACTCCCGTCAACTCTACTTTGGCTTTAAGATCTCAGGCTTATGAAGAGGCTTTCGCTAAAAGTATCTCTTTAGGGAGAGCGACGAAAAATGCCGGAAATCTCTCCAACGGCTCTATCAAGAGAGGCCAATCTTCAACGTACAATGACTTGAACAAAACCTCTTCTTCCAACAGAGACGCTGGTGGTAGAAGGCTTACCAAAGTGGATGAGCTCGCTGCAAACAATTCACTGGACGAAGATGAAGAGGATTCGAAAGACGATTCTAGAAAGAGAGATGGGGGTGGACCTTTGGAGAAAGAACAAGGCGAAGAAGATGTGGACTTGGCTTCGTATCATCTTGGCGAGGACGATAGAGAGGTCGAAGAGGCTTTGCAGAGAGAGAGAGAAGAGTTGGAATGGGAGAATCGAGAGGGGAAAGAAGGAGTCGGAACTCTCTTTAGGAACATCTACGAGGGTAGAGCTCGATGGTAATTTTAACGATCATGTCTCCTTTTGAATTGTAGTCTCGTAAGCACTTGTATGATCTATCTGTAATCTAGCTTGTCAATTCATTCTGTTTGTTTCTACTTTGCCGATTAGGAACAGTGAAAACGAAGTTAAGTTCTGTCGAATTAAACTCGAACTCGGAGGTCCATCTCTCCACTCTCGTTAGCGCCCGCCACACCGTCACAGCGGATATCTCGGTGCCGTTTCCTTTCATCTCGCCTCTTTTGGACTCAATTATTCGGACCGATTTGAGGGAGATGACGTTTTTGACAAGAGCGTTGGAAAAGTATAAGAAGGGGGGAAGGTCTACCCTCGGACCACCCCTCATCGACTCATACCTCCCTCAAGATGCTCTCTCACCTCACTACCTTGTCTTTGATAGCTCTCTCTGGCTCGGGGCTGACAAGTCCAATCAAGAGGTCGACTTTCGACTGGTCAAAGATAGAATGTAGGTACAAAGAAAGAACTGCGGTAGTAAGCAACAGACTGACAATCTTTCCGACCCAACTCCTTTCCACCCAAAGATATCTTCCAGCTGGGAGACAGTTACACTTCTGATGGCTATCAAGGCAAAAGTGTTGGTGAAATCTTCAACTACCTTAAACCTCAAAGCTCAACTGGAGGTGGACCTATGTGGGGAACCGCCCTTGCACTCAATGGGTCTACCAGTCCAAGCGGAACCCAACAGATCGACTATGGCGAGTTTTCCGAGATTCAAACATTGAGGTTCTAACTGGAGTCTACATACACAGAAAAAAGACGTGCCGTCTCTCTGAAAGTCCGCGTTCTGACTCTCATCTTGCCCCCCCCCCTTTTTCTCCTTTTGCAGCCGTCTCTGGAGCCACTGTCAACAACACGATTGTCCCTCATAACGTTACAGACATGGTTACTCAAGCCAAGCTGTTCTCTCAGGACTTCGTTCCCGCTCCTGCCAACCTAAGCTGGACTTCCGAGAACTCGCTTCACTCTTTCTTCATCGGAATCAACGACGTAGCCAACTCACAAGCGCCCGCCAACCAGACTGCTTTGCACGAGGAGATTCTAGATTCCTACACTGTAGCTCTCGATACCCTCTACGATGCTGGAAGTAGAAATTGGCTCTTCTTGAATGTACCTCCATTCGACAAGGCTCATTTCGGAATCGATCAAGGGGTTGAGAAGCAACAGGCTTTAGGAAAGTCCATTGTCGATTATAACCAGGTCTTGGATAAAAGGTGAGCTCAAGAATAAGGAAATCTTTCGACACATGCTTCTCTGACCCACATCAATTACTTTCTACACACCACAGATTGAAAGCTTACTGTTCGGCCAAAGCAGACGTCAACTGCCTTTATTTTGATACCTACGCTCTCTTCGACGACATCGTTCAAAACCCTACCAACTACGGGTTTATCTCTGGAACTGAATACTGCACTGCCTACGCTAGCGTCGGCGGAACCGATCCATCTTACGTTCAGACTGATCCATGCGAACCTCTTCCAAGCTACTTCTGGCATGATAGTTTACATCCAACTTGGCCAGGTCATAAGATCTTAGCAGAGAAGGTTTCAGAGCTTCTCGAACAAATGTGATTAATTATCTGAACACGATTTGAAATCTAAAGCTGCTCGAAACTACCACGCGTTTGAGAGTCTGTCTTTGAATCCTTCCGTCAGTCCTAACAACGGTATCCCCTTCTGCACTTTCTTTCGAAAATGGATCACTTTTGGTCTCTGACTAAAAAGAGTCCACGTTGTTGCTTGGTGCTTGAAGCTCTTCAAGTTCTGGCATGAAGACGGATTTGGCGTCGTTGACGTCAAGAAAAACGACGCTGACAGCTCCACGCTGTTTGAGTGATTTGAAACAGGGAAAAAAACATCAATCAGTAGAGGGAAAATAAGAAACAAGAAAAAGGTGTCAAAAAAGACGTAGAAAATCCGATCTGTCAAAGTCGGAACAGAAATGAACGGAGAGTGGAAGTGGAAGCAAGGACAAGAGAAACAAAAGTGTAAAAGGGGAGAGAAAAAGAAGAGAATTGAAAGGCCTGAACCTGAACAATGATGGAACGAAGACGAAAGAGAGAACTGGGAGGGGTTGGCGAAGGGGGGAGTTTGACCAGCGTGTTGACGGAAAGCGTCCAGAAAGAATGTGGGTCACTTGAGAGGGAAGACGAATTGATGGTATCACTGATTGGTTTTGAAGAAAACTTTAGATCATAAACGAGAATTTGAAGGTAACAGATTTGAAGATTTGAAGAATGAAACAGAAAACTCTAGCTCTAGTTTTCTTCCCAATATCTTATCTCCTTCCAAAAACATGTCCAAAAGAGGTAATAATAAATGGTAAAGGGGGGGGGGGTTCATAGGATTGGAATCTATTTCTTAGCTTTAGACAAAAGTAAAGTTCCAGCCAACTTAGCTCTGAAACCAAGATTGGTAATTGAAGATGAAGAGGGTTTGTTTTGAGATGAAAGATCAACTTGAGATTTAGAGACTTTAAGACCAGAAGAAGGTTTTGAAGATGAACTACCGTTTGAATTTGAACCACGACGAGATGTCGAAGGTGGTGGTTGAAGAGATTTGATCTTGGACGATGGACGAGTAGTTTCCATTTCAAGTAGATCAGATAGACCACCTGGTTCAAAAAGGGTAAGAGTAGATAGACAGGAAAGGGTTGAGAGTCAGAGAATAAAAAGAAAGTACGGTGAGGACGCACCGTCAACGCGTCCAACTCACCTTCCCAACCATCAAACTTAATCTTTTCAAAACTTTTCTCAACTTCCCAACCTTTAATCTTACTCTTCAAGTTCTTCTTCTCATTTCCTTTCTCCTTGATCTGACTTTGAGTTGGAGAAAAAGTAAAAGCATCAGGTACAATTGAATGATGTTGAAGTTGATTTTGAGGTGGTAGTGTCATTCCAGGTGGTGGATAACTTCCAGTTGCAGAAATAAATGAACTGGATCTTCTAGCTCTTCCAATAATACCATGAACATCAGAATTTGGATGAGTGATTTCAGAAGAAGCAGCAGAAGCAGAACTCATACGTCTACGATGAGTTCTTGGATTCAAAACTCCAACGGTTGAAGATAGATTTGAATTGGATTGACTTGAAACAAGTAGATTAAGATTGGTGGAGTCGTTTGAACCTTCAATTCTTGCTGGAGATGAAGAATTGAAACCAGTTCTCATCAGGTAGGGTGGAATGGAAGGTACTGGTGGTGGGATTTGAACTGGTTTAGGTGAAAGTTTAAAGGTTCCAGAACGACGATGAGATAGAGCTGCATCTGAAAGTGAACGGGTTGAACGAGCTGGGGAATTCATGTTGAAGGGAAAGAAAGGGGGGGGGGTGTTTGAGGATTGGAGAGGTGCTGGTGACGAATGCGGATGGCTTGAGAAAATGGGAGATTGAAGTTGGGAACGGGTTTCAAGTTAAAGGCGATACCAAAGAAAGAGAAGGAGACAAGGTTGAAAAGAAGGGAAAGAACTGTTGCGAAAAGGGGAAAAGAACCCACCTTTGTTGCACAGTAACCTTTTTATACGATTTTCCAGGTCGGCTGAGCAAGAGCCGTAAAGCAAAGGGGAGAGCCGCCCTGCATTTCATCCCTTGACAACGGTAAGCGCCAAAATGATCATCAAGGGGGAGGGGTCAAAAAGAAAGTTTTTGCGATTCTTGAAATTATTGCTTTTTTGAAGATAGATATACATTAGAAGAAAAGGGATCGGAGAACTGAGGACAAACCTGGATGAAAGGGAGGGATTTGAGAAATGGAGACTAGATCGGCTTGATTTTGAAGTGGAGGGAGATCAGACTGAAGATTAGACACTGTGAATGGAAAGGAGGGAAGAGTTAGGCGGGAAAGAGGTGAGACGGAAGTTGAGAAGGGGTATTAAGGTTCCAATCACTCACTTTGAGATCCTGAACCAAATAGTAGAAAACACGTAGACCTTCTGGATCTTCACTGTCTTGAACTTCTACCAGAGATCCGATTTTGGCCGTCTGAGCAGTTGGCAACAAGGAATTGAAGGTTAGTTTTTGTTTTGGGACTTTCATCGGATGTAAACCTCTCTCTCCTCTCCTAAATGCCAACCTTGACACTGATGAAGAGTTTCAAACTATATTCTAGGTTGTTTTGAAATAAGATGGATTTCAACAGAAGCAGCATCTTGCCAACACTTAAAGCGCATTTCATTCAGCTCTCAATCCTTCCTCCTAACATCCTCCTCTATCTTCAACCTTCCCCATCTATACTAACCTCGAAAGAGATATGTTCATTGCCCAACCTAATTTCAAGTTCCTGCCTTCCTACAATGTTCTTCTTTGGCCATTTAGCGTCATCTTCCCTGTTCGAGAGGAAGGTTATGATGGTTAAAGGTTGGGAAGACACCAATTGAAGAGATGATGGAATGGAATGTTCTATCAGAATTGATGCTTCTGCTCCAAACACCAAGCTTGGAAGCTCATATAGTAGCAGAGGGAAACGGGATGATACTAACTTGATGATCTCACTTTCTTCTACCAATCTACGTAGCTCTGAGATGAGTAGATTGCTTACCCACACTGATCAAGACAGGAAACGTATAGAGAAGTGAGTCTACATGTCAATCATTCTCTCACTTAGAGATTAGAGTCTTAATCTAGACAGGATTGAGGTGTTAATAAGACAAGACTTACTCTCTTTACGAATCAAGCTATCATTCCTGTAGTTTGAGTTGTTGGCGTATCTCAGACGACCACGTGAGTATTCGAATTCTAAGAATTCATGACCATGCTGTCCAGAATGACCAGTACTGGAGATTAAGAGAGAGGAGAGGAGAGAGAGAAGAGATAGAAGGCGGAGAAGAAGGATGAGCTGGTAGCTGCGAGTCGATCCTCACTTCTCGTTTGGTGGCTGGATGTAATAGAATAGAATGGTTTGAGTGTTACGCACTAGTACCTGACGTAAAGATCTTGATCTGCGGCCGCTGCCATTGAAATTGAATCGAATTGGATGGGAATGGGAATGGGGGATGCCAGGAAGAAACGAAACAAGATTAGAATCTCCATCTTCCCTCCCGCCACCATCAACTTCACAAACATGAGTTTGAAATCAATAATGCGACCTTCTACAAGTAAACTGATCTACTCAGCATCAAAGTTAGCTGCAACAACGACGACGCGGAGGAAGTTTCACTCTAATTCCTCTTCTTCAACTCCATCTTCCAACAATCGAAACGAATCCTCATCTTCCTCTCCACCTCTTTACGAAGGCCACATTCCACTCTCACCAATTCAAAAAGCATTTATGACTGTAGGATCTGCTTTAGTCTCTTTTCAAAATCCAGCTAGAGGCGGTAAGTTTATCTCTCAATCAATTCCAAGGAGCTCAACTGGCTCATCTAACTCCTTCCCTATCTGTCAGACATGATCGCCACTCTAACAGAGACCTCTTCAGGGCCATTCCTATCTAAACTATACGATCAAATGAAATCCACGCCTAGTGGTAGAAGGTTATTGATAGAGCAACCTACCATCAATTCAGAAACTGTAGATATGCATTACTTGAGATCTTTACCTGACAACACTTTTGGCAAGAATTACGTCAAATGGTTGGACTGGAATGGAGTGACTCCTGATACTAGAGCTAAGGTGAGTTCCTGGTCAACTTGAAATTCTATCGGAAGGAAGGGAGTGGAAGGTATGGAAACACAGAAGCTTGGAACCTTCTCAACTTTCTCAACCCCATCTTCCTCTCCATCTCTCTATTCAACTTTCCAGGTACAATACATAGACAACCCAACCCATCGATACGTCCTCCAACGCTATCGAGAATCCCATGATTTCTATCATCTAATTAACCTAATGCCAGTTTCAACCCTTGGAGAAACCATCATCAAATATTTCGAAGCCTCCCATTTCGGTCTACCAGTGGCCTATCTTTCTTCAATCGGTGGTCCTTTTGGTCTCAATAGATCGGAACTGATGAAACTCTTCACTGCAGGTTTGATACCCTGGGCTTTGGAGAATGGGAGGAACGCTAAACCTTTGATAGGCATCGAATGGGAGAAATGCTGGGAATTGGATTTTCAACAGATGAGGAATGAGATTGGATTGCAAGATTCTGAGGTTAAGGTTGATTATTCGAAGGGGGAGAGGAAGGGGAGGAGGAGAAAGTCACCTTGGCCTAGCAAGGTGGTTTGATGCGAAGAGGTTTCGATACTTCCTGTTATGCCGAGAAACTCTAGTCTTTTGTAGATTGTGTAATTTATTTCGTTTGAAGTCTTTGAGTTATTCTCATGTTGTGAAGCCACTTAGGTGATTTTCGAATCAACATGCTGTCGACTCATATTCAGGTTTTCGCAGTCGTTTTCTTTTGCATTTCGTCTTTCTTTTGCTCCTTCGTTGTTGTTGTCTTTGATCAACTTCGAACTACCTGTAATGGTTCTATCTTTTCTGGTTTGGGGGAGACTGGAGGGTCAGTCAGGGGACAAGAGAGATAGGAGACAGAGCTCAGTTGAAAGAGAGCAAAACCCCTTCCCGATGTCTTACCACTCCGAAGACATGGTCAGGTTTGGATCGTTAGAAGCCCTTTCCTTCTTTCTCTCCAACCTGTATACCAAAACCGAGAAACACTATCTGTCTGGCCAAGCTCACAATTCGAAAAGGGACTGAAGTTGCTCAAGTTTGCTATGCCATTCAATAAGTATTTACTAAACAGATTCCTTTCAATTTGTCTTCTACTCTTAATCTTTGCCCATAATCTTTATTTAAATCTCGTTTTTTTCCCTTAGGCTATCGACGGTCTATGAACGCTCTCTGATAACTTCTCCATCGACAACCTCGAGGCGGTTGAAGAGTTTAGAAGCTTCCTTAGCTGCACGAATTCCTGAACCAAGCATTCCACCGAAACTGCAAAAGTGGGAATAGAGAAAGAGAGGGGGAGGGAAGAGAAGACGGCGTCAGAAATGTCAAGTCTGAGCCCAATGCGATCTTGCTTTCTCTTCTACTCACGAGGCCCCCATTCTTGGGTGAGAGTCGAGCTCAGAAAGTTCCATGCCACCAACGATCATTCCAGGGAAGACTTCTCTAGTGTTGTTAACGATCAAAGTCTCTGATTCGTTCATATCCATAGGACCCATCTCTCCCAACTTGATGAGACCGGCAGTTGCTAATCTCTTGACAGAGAAAGCTCCGAAAGGACCGTCGTGACCGCAGAAACTACAGATGATAGGAGCACTCATGGTTTGAGGATCCATGCAGCTTTGAAGTCCATGAGCTGCTGTAACCAGAGCATAGTTAGTTACTAGACCAGTGACTCTCTGCTTTCCATCAGCATCCTTCTTGACGATCAAGTCTTCAGCGCAAACGGCGTTGTAGAGCTTGACGTTTGGTAAAGCCAGAAGTTTGGAGAGGATAGTTGAAGTGAAGAGAGCTGCGTGCTTGACTACTACGTAAGATCCTTCATCATCGTAGGCAACTCCTAGTTTGTCGAGGAGAGTGTGAGCTGGCTTTCTGATGACTTGAGCCGACATCAATTGACCTCCGACCCAGCATCCTCCTCCACTGTTGGTTGGGAAGAGTAGTAGAAAAAGACGAGGAAAAGGAGAAGTGTCAGAAAAAAAATTCAGGCTTTCCACTTTCCCATCGCCTAGTCTGCCCTCATCTGCCTGCCGATTTCCATCTCGAGAGACTCACGGGGCGACGGCGGCTTCAAGGATCGTAATCTTGAGATCTGGACGCTCCAAAGCGAGAGTGTAGGCGCAAGTAAGACCGGCAGAGCCAGCTGTCAAGGGGAGAAAAGACGTCAGTTTGAAAGGTTCTCGTCAGATCAGAGACAAAGTTTCCTGTCTGTTTTTTATTCTGGATTTAAAAAGAGAAGAAAAGTGAAATCTCCAAGGGCTTCTTATGAAGTAAAAGTCCAACTCACCTCCAATAACGATGACGTCGCTTTGAGCAGAGGCCATCATGTCCTCGTAGTATCTTCTAGTCATAGCGCGAGAAGTGTGGTGTTCCTTGATGTCAGCGAAGCGGTATTGTCCTTCGTAGTTCTCGACTGGCTCCTGTCCAGCTTTAATAGGGACGTAGGTCTTGTAAGGAGCGAGAGTGGCATCGTTGTTGGTCGTTGAAGAGTTCAAGTTCTTCTTGATGTTATGAATTGGGTCCAAGGTGGAGGTCTGGGGACCAGAGGTGAAAGAAGCGGTTGGTGGGGTCATGATGAGTGATGTAAGAAGGGAAGAGAAGCTTGGAAGAACGAATGAATCGAGTCACTTCTTCTCCCTTTTATAGCCAGCGTGTGACATCGCAATTGGACCGTTCCTCGTGCTAATATGGCCCATCTTGATTGGAAGATTAAGCATTTCTAATTTGGCTGAGCTAAGGTGTCGAGATGGCTGTAGGACTGAGGAGGTCGATAACTGAAGGGACCTTCCCTTCGCACCTCCCGGAGAGGAACGGGGCTTATGACCAATTTCGCCACCTCGATCAAACTCAATCAACTTCTTCTCATGTGTTCCCTTTCGAATACTCCCCAACGTTTGCATTCCGCTTTCTACGCGGCTGTTCGAAGAAACCTTATCTACTGCTGTTGTTCGAAACTTCCCGTCAGCAGCAGCGAAAGGCTTCGACTTTTGCCACTGAACACGCGCTTCAGTACACGCGGTGGAGCTAAGAGGATGTCGTTGGCTCCCAACCTCTCGAGGATCGATCTCTCTCTAGATTTTTCTCCAAGTACAATCGAAGTCATGAGAATTGGAAAGGATCAGCATTTCTGCTATGCTTTCGACCTTGTCTGAGCTCAATAAATCCAGATGAAGACGGCACCCTCCACCCCTTCTCGCCGCTTTCATTCTTTCCAAGATGACTTTGTACTGGCTCATCACCCCTCCCAAAGTAAGATTCAAGCTTAAATTTCTGGTTTACGTAGCCCAAGAAAAACAAGTAACTCCGCTTGCGATTTAGTCAGAGCTCGAAGTTTGGAGGCGTGAACAAGTGAAGTGTTCCAAGCTTCTCTGCTCTTTCGGAGCTACTCTTGCCCACTTGTTCTTGGTGAAAGAAAGTCTTCAGAAAAACGTCCCACCCAGACGAAAGATGGCTGCTAGATCTCCCAGAAGATAGTAGCGGGTGGGACTTGAAGAGAAGAGTGAGGCATCAGAAGAGGAAAGTACGTACGCCCCACATCTTCGCCACTTTTAATTAACTGAGAATGGGTTATTCAGTACGCCTAGCAACTTTTCAGTGAGAGACGTTCTCGTGATGGAAAGGAAGAGAATTGGAAGAGAAGAGGAGTGGCAGAAGGATCGCTCGAGTGAAGCTTGCCAGTCTCCCTTTACCTCTTCCTTCGCTCTCATTCTTTCTTCAACCTGGAAATTGAGTGTTAAACCTTTCTAGAGAAGAGAAAATCGTTTTTCGCCATGACATCTTCTCGATTTCGAGCACCGCAGCGTTTTTCTTCGGCGAGGAAGAGATGCGCTATCTGCTTTTCCTCTTGCCCCATCCTCGCATCTTCAACTCGAAATACCATTATCTTTTGCTCGACTACCTTTCAATTCATCACACATCAAGCGTAAGTATCGTCATGTCAATTTCAAGAGCACTGAATCCAACGGGACGATTGAGGAACTTTCAATTCAAGTAGGGTGGTGCAACTGAGAGGGGGGAAGGAAGAAAATTCAAGTCAAGCGAAATTCAGCAAACCCTCAAGAAAAGCATCGATCCCTACAGCAACCTGGTCCAAATGAGCAGAGAAAATGACGGATGAATACAGGAGATGGAATTGCCGTTTGAATGAAGGCAGGAGGGCCTCTGGATGGATCGGAGGTGGATTGGAGTAGAGGAGGAAGACTGCTGCTGATGGATGGCTGCTGGTGGAAGGTTGCCCAATCTCGATCCCTTTCGAAACCTGGAACCTGGAACTGATCCTCTTTCATTCAATCCATTCCTCTCATGAACAGAAAATGGTCCGTAGCAGTGCAGTCAGTCGTAACGGACGTTCCCAGACCTACTCCAAGAAGGGTGGTTACAAGTTCGCCGCCCGTAAGGGAGCTGCTCCAGCTGCCGCTGAGACTCCAGCAACCAAGGAGGTCTCATTCGGAAAGGGAAAGAGATTAATTCCAACCGAGAAGGCTTCCAAGCTCTACCCATCTGAAGACGTCAAGGCACCAAAGGTTTCCAGAAAGGTTCAACGTCCAGCTTCCCTCAGACCTTCCATCACTCCAGGAACCGTCTTGATCCTTTTAGCTGGTCGTTTCCGTGGACGTAGAGTCGTGGCTTTGAAGCAACTCGAGTCTGGTCTCTTATTGGTCACTGGTCCTTTCAAGGTCAATGGTGTCCCAATCCGCAGAGTCAACCAAGCTTATGTCATTGCCACTTCTACCAAGCTCGATATCTCTGGTGTTCAAGTGAGTATCAGATCAGATGGAATTGGAGAAATTGAGATTTGGAAAGAGGAAGAGGAAGTCGGGTTTGAGACGGACAGAGGGACCAGTAGGAAGAACTGGAGGGCTGGTCCAAATATGGCTGAGAAGGAACGGGAAGGGTGCGGAACAGGCTGGACGGATGATGATCTATTGGAAAGGATGCGGATTCGAGAAAGCAGCGTGGTCGGGGTGGCAAGGAATGGCGGATTGGATTAGAGGTGGTGGGACAGGAAGGCAAGGCCTCTCCAGGCAACCTCAACCCCTCAGTCCAGTCGCATACATTCTACTCTGATCATCAAGGTTATGCTCCTGAGACTCTGTTGGATTCGAATCAAGAAAGGGAAAGCCTTCGGAGGATGATGTGGAGATCGAGGGAACTGGAGCTGACGAACCTAACATCTACCACCCACCACTACTCTTCCCTTCCCCCTCCTTCTCTCCCAGGTCGATGCCAAGCTCAACGATGCCTACTTCCGCCGCGAGAAAGCCGCCAAGGTCAAGCCAGAAGCTTCATTCTTCGCCGACCCAAAGAACAAGGCAGCTCACCCAGAATCCAAGGTTGCCGACCAAAAGGCTCTTGACAAGTCCGTCATCGCTGCCATCAAAAAGGAGGGACCAACCATGGTTAAATACCTAGCTGCTACCTTCTCTCTCTCTAACGGAGAACGCCCACACGCCATGGTCTTCTAAATTTCCACTCTTAAAAATCAGTCTATTTTCTTTAGAAATGTAATTTAGTTGAGAATCGCAACAAACCTTTTGTGTCAATCTGCCAAAGGTCTTCCTTATAAGTGGGAATTGGAATCTTGATATTAAGTTGGAAGTACCTTCAAGACGACGATGGTTTTAAGAGCAGTCTTTTAAGACTATGTCTACACTTCAAGACTTTCTAGAAATAAAAGGTTCCCTTTTCCTCTCCCCTCTCCCCTTCTTTCACCTCTCATCTTTAACAACTCAACCCATTCTATTTCCAACTCTTTCTATTTTCTTTCCCCATTTCTCAGTTTCTCAATTGTTCGTTTCTTTCATCTCCCCAACCCAACCAAAACTAGCTTTCACTCAGGTCTTTTTCTTCTTTCTCGTCTTATGTCTTTCTTTTCTTCAAACCAAAACATAAAGTCCTGCAAACCCAACCCAAAAGCCAAACCCTCTTTATGCAACAACCTTTCTCATTGTCCTCGGTTGATTGACATTTGTAACAAATTCCACCTACCCTCACCGAAATCAAACTCGGCATGCATGCTTACTTTCCATTCCATTTTCTGAGTGACTTCTTGAGTGCACCGTATACAAGCCTCGACCTTTCTTAATCTTGGTTTGGTGAAATAACTGACGAGGAATTCGAATTGGCTAGAGTGACTTGTAATTTTGCGAGTCGAACTTCTTGCTTCCCTCCCACCAACACCTTGCTCTCTCTTCCTTGACTCTTCTTCTTACGATGGGATCTTCTGCATCAAAACCAGCGAGAAAACTCTCACTTTCATCAAAAGTCACTTCAAATGTTTCTAAAGCAGCCACTTTGATAAACCCGACCAGCCTTTCATCATCTCAATCGCTTGGCAGAGAGAGAGATACCAACAGGCAGACAGAGACAGCTCAGAGTGCACAGGATAGAGCGAGAAGTGCCCTGAGGGGAAATGTTCCGAGGGCTAGTGAGACTAAGAATAGAGGTGAGTAGGACCTTCCTATAGATCTAAACAAAGAAAGGAGAGAGAGAGACGGGGTGGAGAAGATCAGAAAGATCTTGGTCAGCCAAGATGGGGAGCGCAGCTATTCATCAAAAATCATGAGTTGGATTGCCTGAGAGGTCCTTGAAGTTTAGTTCAAATCGATGTGGTGTCAGGACAGGAACTCAAGTAGGAGAGCTCTGGAGAATCAGAATAAGGAGAACCGACCCTCCTTCTCTCTGGAGCTCTTCGACCTTGATCATGTCACATACGAGTCCAAGACAAGTTCCGAATTACATCAGTCAGAGATCACTTTGCGGAATGGGAGACCGTTTTGCCCAAGTCGTAGCACCTTCTCCATGATCCAATAACTTCTTTTCGAAAAAGTCGCTGAACTGATCCTTTCGACCTCCTTCCTTCCTTCCTTTCTCTCTTTCTCTTTGACTCTTGTGCATTTACAAATTTGTATCTGCCTTCATCTGTGTCTCCGCTTCCTTCCCCATCCTTGTCCTTCGTCTCTTGCCTTCTTCATCTTCAACTTCTCTCCAAGCCATCATGGAAGACGCAACAGATCCTCAACTCCTATCAAACCTAGCCAAATTAGGTCAAGTCAAAATCCAAAGATCAAAACAAAACTTCAAACCTACAGATCAAATGCTACAGATTCTAAAAGCCAGGGAACGATTGAACATTGAAGACGAAGCTGCAGATCTCAACCTCTCCCAATCCTCAACCTCCATCACGAAACTCTCCTCAACTGCTTCTTCAAAGACGCCGAGCCTAACAGTACCAACAATCACTTCTCTTCTAGATTCAATAAAACTAGCAAAGTCAGAACAAGAACTCAAAAATTTAGCAATCGAATATGATTTAAAATTTGAACAGATGAAGAGTCTAATGAGGTTCTTTAATAGTCCTAGTGTTGATGAAACTGAAGCTGGGAAGAAAGGAATCGGAAGAGAAACTCCGGCTGAAGGGGACGATGAATTATTAGTGAGAGTTGATGCTTTTTGGGAGGAACCGAATTTGAAGGGAGAGGAGGTTAAGAAGTTGAGCTGATTAAGGTGGATTGGTTTGATCCTTTTTTTTACACACTTAGGTTCTTCCGAAGTCCAAGTCCAATCTCTTCCAAATCAAGCACAAGCGCATCACCTGCTTTGCTAGATCCGAACTGCTCTCTCGCTCGCTTTCATGTATTTCTAACACACAATGCTCCGATGCAAGTACAACTCACTGACACTCAACACGAAAAACAGATTGATTCCAAATTAAGACCAAAACAATCAGAAACAAACTGAACCTTTCATCCGTCGATCCACACGGCCCTTGCTTCTCTTCTTCTAAGGGCGTACATGGGCAAGGAGACACTTGGTTTGAGGCTAGAAGGCAGTTCCCAAAGCCATCACGAGGCTTTCTTTTCCGTGCATGTTTCAGGTCTGAAAAGGGAAGGGAAGGAAAACGAGGGTCAGCCGGCCAGCGTCAACGATTGACGACAGTCGAAGCAGATCTACTTTTCGGGAGGATCCAATTCGTCGAAGGCCGATTCTTTATTTTATTGTGATTCTGGTTTTGGAAAGACATTGGGCACAACCACCGGTCGTGCCCCTGGATCGACCGCAATATGAATATGAGTTGCCAGGGCTAGGCTGGAAAGTTGGATTATGGATGTGGTATAGACTCTTGCTGGTTCTGAGGGAAAAGAAATTGATATTATCGAGGTTTGATGGCGAACTCAGCTTGAGGTTAGCAGCGTCCTCTAGCGTCTTTTTCTTGATAGCCTCCCAGCGTTTACGAAAGCGATAGAGTGGAAGTAAATGTTGTCTTCTCGTAATGTGATCCTTATCTTCTGGTACATCCTCAATTGAATCCTCAATCTTGAAAGACAATTTAGCAGCTATCTCCAGCACTTTCTTGAGACCTAAATTATCAGCATAAAAGAATGAAGAAAGGATATCCCTGACCTCCAGCTAATTCTCATGAAAATAACCATCTTGAGCATAAGGCACAATTCGTTGCTGTACAAATGTTCTTAAAGATCATAATGCATTATACTTGTCGGCTAGTTGAAGAAGAGACACGAGTTGCTTTGGTTTAAGATCCTGGAGTTCAGGCGGGAAAATCATTTCAAATCCGTAGACACCCAATACCGCCAAGAAAAGAACCAGGTCTTCTTCTTTTTCTGTAATCTCGATAACAGAAGATTCCTTATAAGATTCTCCACTTGCATCTATCATGTCTCTCCAGACGCGGCTTAGGCTGGCTCTCTCTCTACCGATGCTGAAGATCTTCCCATCTGATGTCTTAAGGATGAGAACGCGATCTGCCTTGTCGAATTGGTGGTCGATCTGGATAGACATGAAGTCGAAGTTGGTCTTGTTTTGAAGATGAAGAGGAGAGGAGTTCTTGTAAGGTGGGGATGACGAAGAAGACTGACTTGAAGAGAAGAAACCTGTTGTTTCTGCTGCTGTTGTTTGGTTGATCGGAGAGAAAGAAAAGACCTGGTGATAGTTCCTTGAATTAATCAGGTGGGAGTGAGGCTAATTCAACAGGGTAGTGGTAGATGAGACGACCAAGATGGATGATTGGATGGTGAAGAGAAGTTACACTGCTGTCAGCATCCTATCTAATCCCCTTTTGCGAATTCTGTTCTCACATACCTGATGATCGATAGTCGATGAGAGGATCAAAAAGAAATGAACAGTGGAGAGAAGAAGAGAAAAGAGCAATGAAGCAAAACCTGAGCACGAGACGGCACTATCGACCAAAAAAGATAAGGCCATCTTTGCAGGCGGACGGAAACAAAATACAATGGACTAACAGGGAATTGAACCCCGGACTTCACGCAAATGCCACTGACTGTTACAAAGAACAGTGAAGATGCTAAGCGAGCACTCTACCCCTGAGTTATCAGCCCAATTGATGATATTGATGTTGGGGGCCCCAGATTTAACATAATATAAATTCGAACAATTTGTTGGATTAACGATCGAGTAAAACCTGTAAACTCTCAGAAACCAGCTCGAAATGAACTTTTGGGTCCAATAATTTTTTCAAAAAAGCGTTGAGGTTCCCTCACTCATCATACACGGTTTCTGACAAAAGGTCTGGTCGATTTTGAGGTGGATTTAGTAGAGAGTATCTTCTCATTTGGGTCACTGACAGCAGTTTTTGCACCTCAAGATCTGCTCATTTCAGCCATTTCCTTTCTGGTGGACTTGTTTTTGGTTTGATAATCTTTCCCTACTTTTCCCATTTATCACCAGGTTTTCGCCTCGCGAGTCATTTCTTTGTCGTTCGATGAGTTGCA
This sequence comes from Golubevia sp. BC0850, assembly GCA_012976225.1. Taxonomy (NCBI): domain Eukaryota; kingdom Fungi; phylum Basidiomycota; class Exobasidiomycetes; order Golubeviales; family Golubeviaceae; genus Golubevia; species Golubevia sp. BC0850. The sequence goes on from JAAVVG010000002.1 coordinate 147,669, forward strand.
ACTTGCGAGCTCTGCTTCAGCTTTACCTGCAGCTGCTGCCTCCAGATAAGCTGAGCTCGCGTCTTCTCACCACCTCCCCCACCACACCTCTTTTCCTTTGGTCCTGATCTCCCCTGAGGGCTGATTGAATTGAGTCATGATCATCTTCACTCCACTTTCTGTGCCTTATCCTTCATCCAACTCACCTTCAACTTCCACTTCAAGCGTTCGATCTACATCCACCTCTACCACTCAGCTGGAGAAGAACTCAGCCTACGCCTACCTCTTGGACATTGATGACGTCAAGATCTTAATCGATTGTGGTTCTCCTGAAGATTTCTGTTTTCCTCCTAGTAGTGGAGATATCATATCGGAAGAGAAGGTAGAGGACGGAGATGAGGAAGAGAAGGAACAGCAGCAAGCTTTGCGAAAAGCAGAGAGACCATTAGATGAGATCTTAGAAGAGTGAGTCTTTCAGATGGGGTACAAAATTTTATCATAAATTCTATAGCGTGGTGTCAAGACAATGCTTTCGTGGGTGCAAGAGTCAAGAAGGAAGGATAGAGCATGAAGAAGCTGTCAAGCTGCTGCTGCTATCGTCGGCCCTCTTCACTTCCCCTCTCTCAAGCAACCCTCTGTGCAGATCTTTGTCAGATTGTCTCGAACTAATGAATTCCTCATCATCCCCACGCCTCACCTGCTCAACAGATTGGCTCCTTCCATCGATCTAGTGCTCCTCTCCCACTCTACCCTCTCTCACCTGGGTCTCTTCTCTTACGCTAGAGCTCGCCTCGGTCTCACTTGTCCAGTCTATTCAACCCTTCCAGTTCAAGCTATGGGAAAACTGACTCTTCTAGAAGCAGTAGAAGGTTGGAGAGCTGAGATTGACGCAGAAAAATCAAACAAGAAACCATCTTTAAAACCAAGTTCAACTGAGCTTGCCACTACCTCAAGTTCTTCATTGACAATCACTCAGCCAGATGGAACTGTCATCGCAGCTTCGAAAGAACAGGAAGATCAATTAGCGGATGAAGCTGCTAGATCAGCTGGAGCAAAGATTGTGGGTGAAATTATGGAGAAGGAAAGGTTGGAGAAATTGAAAGAGGAAGGAAATGATTCGAAGGACGATATGCAAAGGGATACGTGTATACCTACTGAAGATGAAGTAGATGATACTTTTGACGAAATCAACACTTTGAGATATCTTCAACCAACGCATTTAGATGGTAAGTTTCTCTCTCTCAGCTTTTTGTTCTGAACCTCGAAATCTAACTTTTACTCTCCCTCTCTCCTTCTTGTCTCGCAGGTAAATGTGCTGGTCTTACTTTGACCGCTTACTCAGCTGGTCATTCTCTGGGAGGAACAGTTTGGAAGATACGTTCCCCTACCTCTGGTACAATCCTTATCGCTCTTTCTTGGAATCACATGAGAGAAAGACATTTAGATGGAACTGCTATGCTTGCTTCTTCTGGTGCCGCTGCTCCAAGTGCTTCTGCTGCTGCTCGGATTCAAAGTACTGGTGGAATCTTAGATGCAGTCAGAAGGTCGGATCTTCTCATCTGTGATGTTGAGAGGGGTGGAATGCCGAAGAATGCGAGGCGGAAGGATAAAGATAAGGCTTTACTAGGTAAGTTGCTCTTGCACTTCCTCTTCCTAATTTGAGAACATACCTTGAGGGCTGGCTAACCTCTCTTTACCCTTTCTCTCACGGCAGATCTCGTTCACAAGACCATCACTTCAAAGAATTCCATTCTCTTCCCAGTCGATCCCTCTGCCCGTCTACTGGAACTGCTCGTTCTTCTGGACCAGCATTGGGCCTACGCTTACCCTAACAATAAATCTATAGCTCTTTGTTTGATCAGTCGAACAGGGAAAGAGGTTATCGAAAGAGCTAGAACGTTTATGGAATGGATGACTCGAGAATGGGCAAGAGAGGTTGAGGACACCGGCAGAAGGAGGCAAGGTCCCAATGCTCAGATGAATTCTCCTTTGGATTTCAAGTAAGTCGTAGCAGCCACTCGAGCTCTCTGCTTTCGATTTCTGTTCCAATTTCTAGGAGCTGGTGACTCACGTTCGGTACTCTCTCCGCCCTCTCCCTTCTCCAGATCGCTCCGAGTCTTTACTTCAATCGCTGCTATGGACGAAGCGCTGGATCCTTCAACTCCTAAAGCCATCCTCGCAGTCCCGCTTTCTCTCACTCATGGTCCCTCTCGGAAACTACTCTCTAGATTTGCTCAGAATCCGAACGATGTTGTTCTTCTAACTCAAAGAGGTGACCCTGACTCACTAACCAGACGTCTTTGGGATCTTTGGGAGAGTAAGCAAGACGCTGGTAACAAGTGGGGGAATGGAGAAGTTGGGCTGCCGATTGAGTGTGACGAGAAATTAGAAGTTCTGGTGAGTCAAGTCGTTTTCTCAAAAGTCCAGGATCTGTGATGTGAAGACTGACAAAAATTTCTCCGTTTCTTCTTTCCAGATGCATGCTCGAATCCTACTGGAAGGAGACGAACTCGAATCGTATCGCTCTGCTGAAGAAGAGGCTCGACAACTGATCCGAGACGAAGCTGCAAAAGCTAGAGCAGTTCTAGCTCGTTCTCGCCGACGTATCGAAGCCGACGAGGGAGACGAGTCTGACTCGGACTCTGATTCAGATGAAGAGGGAGCTGGAACGGGAGACGGAGCTCTGGGAGAATTTGCTGAACCTGGAAGCTCTATGAGAAAGAGGAAACATCAAGTGGCCTTCGAAGAAGTAGGAGAACTTCAAGGCGATGGACTGAAACAATCAGATGAATCAAACAACGTCTCTTTCGACATCTACCTGAAAGGAAACGCTTCCAGAGCTACTTCATTCTTTGGGAAATCAGCTGGAATGGGAAGCCAACACGGAGCTGGATCTCGATTCAGAATGTTCCCATTCTTCGAAAGGAAGAAAAGAATAGATGCCTTCGGAGAGGTGATAGACGTTGGAAGATGGAAAGCTAAGAGAGGAGAGATGGATGCTGACGGAGATGGAGTCGAAGGAAACAGATCTGGCCCAGGCTTGGACGCGAATGCTGCTCTTCTCAACGAATCTAACCCCATCAACTCTTACGATCAAGCATTGGAGAAGAGAAGAGATGCAAGAGAAAAGAAGAAATTAGAAGCTCCCCCTTCCAAATTTGTCGAAGAGAAATTAGAGGTCAGCTTTTCATGTCAGCTCTTCTTCGTCGACATGTCTGGGTTGAACGATGGAAGAGCTCTCAAGACTTTGATTCCTCAACTTCATCCTCGACGCTTGATAGCTGTCAACGCAAACGAAATCACAAGAAATGACATGCTATCGACCCTCTCTTCGATCAAATCTATGACTTCCGATCTCCATTTCCCAAGTCTAGGAGAAGTCGTTAAGATCGGTCAAATCACAAGCTCTTTCACTGTCAATCTCAGTGATGCAATTCTAGCTGGACTGAAGCTGAGCAAGTATGAAGATTTCGAGGTGGCTCAAATCCGTGGAACTCTCAAGGAGAACGAGGATGAGAAGGACAGCGTTCCTATGTTAGAATTGATTAGGAAACGGATCGCGGAGCTGCCTTCACAATCTGAACTTTCGACAATGGTAGCAAGTTCAGAAGACGTAGGAGAAAAAGGCAATCTAGTTCCAAGTGGTGATCAATCAAGCTACAAGAAGCCAGCTCTACCTCCAACTATCTTCATTGGTGACTTGAAGCTATCTAATCTCAAGACGGTCTTGGCTTCTAGGCATAAAGTCACCTCGGAATTCGCTGGAGAAGGAATGCTGGTCTGTGGTACAGGAGGCAATGAAGCGAAAGATGGAAGTGGTGCTTCTGTGACGGTTCAGAAAGAGAGCAAAGGGAGAGTAGTCATCGAAGGAAATGTGGCCAGAGGTTTCTATAAAGTTAGAGATGCTGTTTACTCTATGCACGCCAGCGTGTAAAGGCGAAGTTGTTGTTGTCGTTGTCTCCAGTCTTGTATTTGAAACCATTCATCATAAATTCAGACTTGTACTTTTATCTTCTCAACTCGGGATCGATCGCGATAGTAGTTGAAGTGATATGATAAATAAGTAAACAAATACAGAAATAGCTTTGACAGAATCCTTGAATGTGAATCCGCAAGAGGTAACCGGTCCTTTTGATGATGAGAATAGGGGTTGAAAAGAGGGTATAGCAGTGATAGCAATGGTAGCAAATGAGAAAAATCAAAAGAGAGGTGGGGAAGGCAAAACAAATGGGAAATAGACATCTTGAAAAAATAGTGGCTGACAGATCAGACTTTGGTCCAGACTGTCAAAAGGAGATCAAAAGGAAGTGGAGTGAGTCTCAATGGACTTCAGTCAAACGTCTCTCCTATCTCTTACATTCACTTACCATGTGTCTCTGAACCGACAGCTAGCAGTAGATTGAACGCATCATCCCTGTGGGAGAGGTTGCTGAAGAAGATAGAGCTTCCATCTTTCCTGACGACTTGAAGGCCAGCACTTCGATAGAAGATTAGGTTCATCGACTTGGTCTTGACCAGACCGGCAACGTCTCCTAGAAGAGTCTTCGCGACTTTGTGAGTCTTTCCTTTGGTCCCGACAGCAGCAGCGTGAATTCCAACGAAGTAAAGTCTCTCGCTGGTGACATGTAGATGTCCAGGGACACCGCTGAGGAGAAGAATGCAAAAGACACAGTCAGCACAGGTGAAGGTATGAATGGTACTGCTTCGCTCCCTTCAATTTCTTTACTCACTGGTGTAGGCAGTAGAACGACCCGAGCTTCGCAGGCTTTGTGACTTCTCTGCCAGAACCCGTAGTGTAAGCCTTTCCTGGAACTTGGCTGAAGTTTCCTGTATCTTGATAGACATCGTTGTCCAAACCTCCATTGGCTACGGCATGAGCAGCTGAAGATGGTTTGGCATCTCCTTTGCGACGCTTGAGACTTCCACCAGATCCTCCATTCGCGCTCTCCAGATGCCTTCTTCTCAAGAGTTGAACTGCGAATTGAGCGTCAGTTGGACTTCCCCAAAGGACCCACCAGATAGGCGACAGCGGTCTTCTATAGCGAGGGTAGTGTGATTGAAGCGGCATGAGACAGAAAAAAGTGAATCCGATGAAGAAGAAAAAAGCCTTCCATACGTAGTGAGCTGGCGCTAGAGTCACGAAGGTGGTGACGACTGCGAACAATCCCAGAGTTCTCCAGGTTCCAGTGGGATTCCTCCATAGAATTAGCTGGAAGGGAAGGAGATTGATAAAAAGTCTCGGTCAGCAACTCGCTCTTTCCCCCAATTCGTTCTGTTCGGGTAGTCTCTTCGTTCGCGAGACGTTGTGTTAACTCACATTCTTGATCATCTCATGAGCATCGGCGACTGTTGAGAGCAGAGTGGGAGTAGATACGTCAGCACGACGACCTACTGAATGAAGCTCCATCTTCCATTGACTTACCATCGCCTAGAATCCCTTGAAGATCAGCTCCATATTTCTGAGTAAAACGATTGTAAATCTGATAAACGTCGAGTCGACTTCGTCTCCTCAGCTTCTCCGCCAATCTATCTGCTTCAACTCCACGAGACATTCTCCTTCTAACCGCTTCATGAAGTACCGAGGCGTCTGGAGGAAAGAATCGATATCTGCAGATGTTGAACATGATGTAGAAAAGAAAAGCTGTTGGAATTAAGTCCGTATACCAAAGAACGAAGTAGCCCATGAAGAATAGAGCCGTACGACGACTGTCTTCCCAACGATAAAGTCGACGAAGACCGAACAGGAAGTTTTCCCAGAAAGGAGCTATCAAATAGACACGCTCGAGATGAGACCTAGCCTTGGATTCTCTAAAGCTCTGATCTGGAGCGTCGTCGAGTTGCTCCGGAGCGTACCGTTCGACCAGAGCGAGAATGTAGGCGATGCAGAAAGCAACTCCGTCTACCTTCTCATCGATAGAACTATCGACCTCGATCTCTTGAGCTCTACTGCCATGCTCTCCGGCTTCAATTAAAGTCCAGTCGGCGTCGTTGGCAGATTCTCGCTTCTCCTTTCCAGAAGGTCGATATTCGGGTCTATCGCGAGGATATCCTTCTGACTGTTGATTCTTTGGAACGGAATCGGGCAGACCACTATCCTCTGTAGCTTTGGCCACTTCTTGGCTGGAGAAGCGGCCATCCGATAGAGACTTAGAAGCCTCGTCGAAGAGCTTCCTGGCTTCCGTTTTGGCTTCTTTCTCAGATCTCTCCAAGTCCGTAGAGCCAGTTCGTTTTCGTAGACCGAGGAAAGAGTGTTTCGATTGACTATGAGAGGTAAGAGAGTTGTTCGAGTCGCTAGCTGCGAACGCAGTTGATTTGGTGGCAGAGGACTGAAAACCAGTCGAAGGATCCCACTTGACCTTCATAGGCGTTCCAGTCTCATGAGACTCTCCTCCATCTTCAGCGCTCGAACCTGCAGGAGTGACGTCTGGATCTACTTTCTTGCTCTTGTCCCTCTTGTCCCTCTTCTTCTTGTCGGTCTTCTCTTTCTTTTGATGACTGTCTTCTCCTGTGGGCAGTGGGAGATGTCTAGGCTGAGCTCCACCTGCACCCTCACTTTCCAGAAGAGCTTGAAGTCCTCGATCGACGTGAGATAGAACTGTGACTTTCTTTCCTTCAGCAGCTGCGAGAGCTGCCTCATTCGCTGGAATCTTGAAGTCTGACCATTGAGGCATTCGTCTGCGAGGAAAGTTTGCAGAGGCTGGAACTCGAACTTCTCGAGTGTGCTAGAGAAACAAAAAGGGAGAGACAAAAGAGGATGGGAGATTAGTCAGGGTGAACAAGGCTCCATAGAATCCAGTTGAATACTCACTCTACCGAAGTTCTTCAGGAAACTCTCCAACTCCAACTCCTCCAGCTCAAGCAAAGGTCTGCTTAAAGTGACGTTGGCTCCTCCGCTATGGAAGCTACTAGTTCCAGACATGATGCTGGCGTTGTCTCCTTCCTTCTCAGTTCCATAAGATTTTAGTGAAAGAGTCGATGATGCAAGATCCTTCTTTCCCAAAGCGTTCGAGAATTGAGAATTCAGAGGTCTACCCTTCTCAGTGAGCTGCGAATCACTCAGACCATTGGTTATAGTAGCTGATCTTGATCTGGAAAGTTCTCTTGAATAGCGACTGGCAGCTTCTTCCGAATCTGTATCCGAATCTGTGGCAGAAGTATCGACAGTTGTGTCTCCTTTCAAAAGAATTCCTTCCTTCTTGAGACTGGAAGAATTAGAAGGCCTCCTGTCCTTAGCAGCTCTACCCCAACTTCCACCCAGAGATTTGGAGAATGGCTTCACCTTTCCGTCCTTCAGCTGCACTAGAGATCTCTGCTGCTCTTCCATAGCTTCTCTTTCAGCTGCTCGTTCAGCTTCCGAGTCGTCTCCTGGGATTCGATCGGCTTCCTCATCTGTTGTCTCGTCTGATTCAGAAACTGCTCCACAAAGAGCTGGAGGTAGGAGAGAGGAACCTCGGCCTGACGAGCCGCGGTGAATCTTGGAAGGAGGAGAAGTTGGAGGAGAGGAAGAGATTGAATAGTCGGTTCGATTCGTGATTGAACTTGAAGAGTTTCCAGAAGGAAGTTGATGAGAGGATGAGCCTCGTCCGGAGGAAGAGGAGCTAGCATTGACGTTGAGGCTTGGTCTTGATCTTTGGAAGTTGTCGGCTGAACTTGATTTGTTGATTTCTGAAGCCGATTTCGGTCTCGAACGCGGTCGTGAAGAGGTAGATTCTCTGTTTTGGACTTTCTCTGCGAAGAAGATGTCTCCGGGGAAGTGCTTCTCTTGAGTCTCATTTGAGGAAGACTTGCTCTTTCTCTCCTCCAAAGATCTCCTTCTCCTTTCATCCTCTTCTATTTCCTCGTTCATCTCCCCTTCATCGTCTGCGAAGACCATTCCATGGGTGTCTGAGCTATGCCTTCTACTGCCAGCTCCTCCAGAACTGGATCTGGCAGCTCCGACTTTACTTGCCCTTGACTTGCCCTTCTCCTTCTCCTTCCCTTTATCCTTATCATGTTTGAAAGCGTTCAAGAACTTTCCCTTTGCTGATTCCCTCTTTCTCTCCTTCTCTAACTTAGTCTGAGCTTTCTTAGATTCCTTCTCAAGAGCAGCTTGAAGCTCCGAAGCTTCTAAGAACTCTCTAAAGTCCCCTGTGGCCTTCTTTGTAGTTGGAGTATGTTTGCCTGAAGTTGAAGGAGTATGCTTCTTTGAGATTGGAGGTGAAACTTGAGGTGATGATGGATCAGAATGAGTAGTTGGATGCTGATTAGAATTCTGATTAGGTGAATGCAGCATGTCCATCAGAGAACTAATCTTCTTTGACGCTGCAGATACAGCGGATGTTACTTGATGAGGTTGATGAAACGAATGACTAGGCGAAAGATCAGGATGATTGGGAGGATTAGAATTAGAAGGAGGAGGATGAGCAAGGTTGGAGACTCCGTCTGTGAAAGGAGAGAGAGTGTGATCGATTTTCATCTCGGAACCGTTGTCTCCGTCTATCTTCCAAAATATTGTTCTTGACGACCTTTTTTGAACAGAATAGAGGTAAAGCGCTTAAGCCACAACTCATCAGCAGGATTTGTGAGAATTAACAGGAGGGTCATCCTGCATATCACTCCTTTTATCTGTTCTCTACAAACTACCCCTACAAGATTCTCAAACTCTCAAAAATCACCGAGGTACTCGTACGTACTGAGCCTTTTGAGCAAAGGGGTTCTTTCCTTCCTGCTGCGCTTCCAAAAAAAGCCCTCCGGAAGAAGCAGCTCGACCTCCCGTATCTGGTCTTGTGAAAACGCAAAGATGAGATTCGCCACCACCTCGATTCCAGTTATGTAGAGCCATATCCGAGAAAAACGAGACTTCGGTCCAAGAAGACTGCTTTGAGAGGCAAAAATGTATAATTCCAGCTGGAGAAAGAAGAGAAACAAAAGAATGGACTAACAGGGAATTGAACCCCGGACTTCACGCAGATGCACACAACTGTTTTCAACAGCTGCTAGAATGCTAAGCGAGCACTCTACCCCTGAGTTATCAGCCCAATTAGTGTTGTTGATAGGAGCTCTGCCAAATTTGGTTAATGATTACTTCAAATGATTCTTCAGATCTACAAAATTCCACAATCTCGTTTTGCGATTTATTTTTCCTCCCCAAAAAAGCTCAAAATCGAAAGAAATTGCATGCAATAAGTAAATATATCTTTCGAGTACATGTTTGAATAGTCGCAGAAGGAGGTTTTGGTTGTAGGCGTCAAAGTAATGGCGTTGACAGTTTGAACTTTATCTTTAGTCTCGGGAATGCAATTGCTTCCTTTTTTAAAGAAAAAAAAAAAGAAAAAAAAACGGAAGAAACGCGATGCGCCTCGCAAAACGCGTCAAAAACGCAGAGCGATCTCGCCAGCAAATCCTAATCAGTTCCTTCACTCCAACCAAACATCCTCAACGAACTCCTTCAAAGCAACAGTGATGGACATTGAATCCATTCCACCAATCACTAGGATCTGGGCAGGCTCAGCCATAGCCTTAGCCATAGCAGAGCACGTTCATCTAGTAGATCAATATCAACTTTGGTTTTCCTACCGATTAGTGATCTACAAATACGAATTCTGGAGAGTCATAACCTGCTTCGTTTATTTTGGGCCTTTCGGGGTGGATTTCCTGTTCCATTTGTTCTTCTTCATGAGGTATTCTAGGATGTTAGAAGAATCAAGTTATGCGGGAAGGAAAGCAGATTACGTCTGGTTATTACTTTTCTCTTCTACCTTGCTTGTTCTACTAAGTCCTTTGGCTACTTTACCTTTCTTAGGAAGTCCTCTAGCTTTCGTTTTGGTTTACATTTGGTCGAGAAGGAATAGACATATTAGATTAAGCTTGTTTGGAGTTTTGGTTATCTCTGCTCCTTACCTTCCTTGGAGTTTGGTGGCTTTCTCTTGGTTACTTAGTGGTAGTCCTAAGTCTGCTGTGGGAGATTTGCTGGGAGTATGTGTTGGTCATCTTTGTGAGTTCTTTGAAGCTTGAGGTAAGGAGTGGTAGCTTCAGAAGATGGACTGCTGCAGGGGAAGAGCTCAGAGGAACTTCCTTCAGCCTTGATGCCATTCGACTCTCTTCTAGCTGGGCAGTAACGATGAACTTATGCCTTTTTCCGTTGTCTCTGTTCAAGAGAGCAAACTGTCCTGTCGTTGTTACTTCCGTAATATCCTCACTTCCTCTCCACTGACTCTCCCTCGCATTTCCTCTCCTGCTACCTCCTTTTCCAGATTACTTCCTCGTCGATATCTGGCCAAGAGAATTGAAAAGTGGAGGAAACAACCTTTTAGCCACCCCTCGATTTGTGTGAGTCTTCAGTAATTGACAAGATTCTCCTTATCTGTCTCGCTGGCTAACTCCCTTCTCCTCACCTTCCTCTTCCCTCCTTTTCTCTTCATAGCAAACGACTGGTCGAAGGGGAGCGATAGATGATTTCTCAATTTTGAACTCCTTGTACAGACCTTCCAGCCTTCGATCTGCTTCCTCTCCTCGAACAAGGATGATAGAAGATTGACTCTTAACTTCCTCCCTTCCTATTAGCTCCTCTTAGCTCACCCTCAATTGTAATTGTATTCTGTAACATTCTTTCTCTCATAAAACTTCTTTTCTAATCATTTCTACGAAAACGAAAGAAGGTGGTTGAAAGAGTAAGATCGGTTGCTTGTAGCCGGAATGGCGGATTGCAATCTTCCTTCTCTTCCATGTTGCATCTTAACTCCACCATCTTTAAGTGAACTCATCCCAATTTCAAGTAGAACCTCATCATCCATGTCATCGAATGCTCTAGTCGAAAGAGCGAGGAAGAACCTTCGATCTCGACCTGTTCAAGCAGCCACTGCAGCTCTCACTCTCTTGGCCATCACTTATTCCATTTGGAGCTGGACAACAGCTAAGACTGGCGGCGGTAGTGAAACCAGTTCGAATTATGACAGCGATAAAAAGGATGGGAATTCAAGCGCAGGAAATGGTCCGAGCGGTAGTGGGACTGGGAATGCTGATGCAACCGGAGATGGCAAGGTGAGTAACCAATTTTGGTGGGGAGAGAAGGAGAAGAGCTCGACTGATGTGGGTTTGAGCTAGCAGCAGAGATCAAAGGACAGCTCTTAGCTTCTAATTAGCATGGGAAGTAAGAGGGGCTTCGGTAGTCGAGGACCAGAGGGCATTCTTCTAACATCCTCCTTCTCAGTCTCTTTTTGATGGAGCAAGCTCAGTTCGTTTTGTACTGTTCTACCACCTTTCGCTGAGCTTGCCTTCTTCTTCGTTTCATCCTCCTTTTGACTTCACAGGCGTCCTCAAGCTCCGTCAATCCGAATCGACCAACCTTATCTCTCTCTTTCCCACCTTCCTTCGACTCAACCGATTCAACTGCTCTAGACCACCTCAAATTGATCTTAACAATTCTATCACCTTCATTTCTAATCCACTTAATAGTCCCTACTCCTGGTTATTTCTGTCCCTCAGCACCCAAAGACAATGACGAACTATTCGAAAATCTAGAGGATTCCTCTCCCATCGACACTTCAGGATTAGAATCAATAGATGAATTAGCTTACGAACTCTCATCAATTAATTTATTCGACACTCGTCGGATATTGGAATACAGTTCAGATAAAGGTAGAGCAGCTTTAGCTAGGTCTTTAAAATCAGGAGCTCATGTCGAAGTTTTGCTTTCTGGATCTGGATCTGGACCATCGACTTTGAATTCTAATCTCAGTTCACAACACCAAGCCTTCTTAGATCCTAAAGAAAAGGAGGAAAGGCTCAAAGAATATAAACCTACTTTGGATCTTTTGAGGAAATCTTGTGGTTTAATTGTGTTTTTGGTTTTGCCTTCTCCTATCACTTCCACCACTTCAAGTAAGAATGCCTCAAATTCAGATGACACTCCAGATTTGTCGATAGAAGGAATTCTGGGACCTTTTGGATCTGGAGTTCATGTTCCTGGGATCAGAGTGTTCGATCTAAGAGAAAGAGCCACTCCTGGAAGAAGGAGAAGTAGAAGTGGCAGCAGGAGTGGGAAGGTTGCTTCGGTTAGAGATGAAGGAGAAGAGGATCAAGAATTTGAGGAGGAGGTCATTCTGGAAGATGGAAAAGAGGAGAGCGAAGAGACGGACGCTTGGAGAGAGGGGGCTGAAAGGGTTAAGGGGTTGAGAAAAGGTTGGAGATAGGAAGCTGAGCTTTAAGACTAATTTGATTCACCTTGTACTTGTATTTATAATGAGTCCCTTTCCTTCCAATGGTTCTGGCCCTGTTTGATTCGATTCGTTCACTTGGTTTGATTGAGCTTCGCTGCTATTTTGAACTCGACGCTTTCTTCCTTCCTTCTCCATAAACTACAACTCAATTCAACGTGGCACCTGAATCAACTGAATCCAAAGGCATGGAAGCTCAAAAGAAAGCCAAAGGTGAGATTACACTAGGGAACATCGTCGTGATAGTTCGAGATTGCTCACATTCCCGCGTCTTCCACTTTGCCTCCAACTCTCCAAGGCTTCACACGTCCACCTCCTCCATCTTTTGATAGTCTCGAAGAAGAGAGAGAGCATAAACTACAACAGTTGGCCGGCGCATTCCGCATTTTCGCATCCTTAGGCTTCGATGAAGGTCAGTCGAGGTGGAGACTGGAGAGAAGATTCAGGTTACCTTTTCCTCCTTTGTCTATCGGCATTCCCCTCCCTCTTCCCATCGAAGCTCTCACTAACTCTATCTGACCTCTGAACATCTGAACCCTTTCAAATTGGTTACTAGGTGTCGCTGGAGTGAGTGTCGAGACTACCATCTCTCTTCGTCAATCCGGCTCTACTCTCGGACCGTCCAGCTCGCTCTTCTATCTACTGACGTACCCTGTCACGTTCCCTTCAACAGCATCTCACCTATCGTGATCCTATTCTTAGGGATCACTTCTGGGTCAAGTAAGTTCGAGAGCCTCCGAGTCTCGCTTCCCTTTCCCCCATTGAATCCCAGCGTTCTGACACCCCCTCCTCGTTCTTCTCATTCCACAGTCCTTTTGGCCTAGCCTTCAGGTTCATCACTAAGTCAGATTTACTTCTCATTGGACCAGATGGAGAGATCAAAGATGGTGGAAACCCAGAGAGAAGATTCTACAATCAAGCAGGTCCGTGATCCTCTCATCTTGCAATCTCCCAGACATTCTACTGACGTTCACCTTTTCTCTCTCTATTTTTTATCCCGTTTGAATTTGCTGGACTTTCTTGCGCCTCTCTAGCTTTCGCCATTCACCACGCTATTCACACCGCCAGGCCAGACATGGACGCAGCTTGTCATTCTCACTCGATCAACGGCAAGGCCTTCTCTACTTTAGGTAGGAACATCTCTATCACCACCCAAGATGCATGCAAGTTCTACGAAAGATGTTCCCTTTATGAGAACTTCGGTGGAGTGGTCCTTGCTGACGAAGAGGGAGCTAACATCGCTAAGGCTTTGGGTCCAGTCAACTACGCCATGATTATGCAAAAGTGAGTTCATAGTTCGACACTTGATGTTGGCTTTCCCAGTGCTGTCTTGAGTGGTCTCGTTGTCGAGATGCATTTCTGAAACTAATGCGAGACTGCATTCTCTCTCTCTCTCTCTCTCTCTCTCTCTTGCTCGCTCTTGCTCTCTCTTGCTCCCTCTTGCTCTCTCTTGCTCCCTCTTGCTCTCTCTTGCTCTCTCCTCTCTCAGTCACGGAATCCTCACCTGCGGAACTACCATCGAAGCAGCGGTCTTCAGATTCATTTCTTTGGAACGCCAGTGCGAAGCGGAGCTCAAGACTGGAGGAGCTGGGAAAGCAATCGAAATCGGTAAAGAAGAAGCTCAATTCACCCGAGACATTACTGGCACGGAAGCCAGTGCTTTCTTCCAAGCGTCACCTTACTACCAACAAGTTGAAGCCGATACCAAAGGAGCATACAAAGTCTGATGTCGTCGATGAGTTAGAATTCTGTCAATTTAAAGCCGTTGCCTTTTTCTTCTTTCTGTGATGGCTTACTCAATTCAGGGTCAAGAAAAGTCCACCAGCTCTCAAAGTAGCTGAGCAACCGAGCTCCTCGTTTCGATAGAAATTGTAACGCGGCTGCAACCTGTGCGATTGAATCTTTGGGACCAAAGACAGTGGCGACAGAATTGCTGCGGGTCGACAGTCTATCACTATTCCTCTCGACTTTTTCCAGGTACTGATCACACAGGTATCTGGACTCGACTGACCCGCGCTAGATTTTGGGGCTCGCCCTTTCTCTGTCCCCCTAGTCTCTCTAGTTTCAGACCATGAACCAGTCGACGCGCGGGAAGATGGATGGACCGACACATGCTCTAGTCCTCATCTCCCTGATATAGTGGATACCCGTAATCGATCTAGGACAGCTTTTCGGCATCTAGGCCAGGGGTCTTGCCAAAGTCTGCGTCAAGGCTATACCTACCTGCGCATCCACCAAACATCGACATAAAAGCCAGGTTGGCCACTGTCTTTCCCCATCCCACAAGAACTCCTCTCCTCTTCATCTTCAAAACAAGACCAACTTCGACTTCATGTCTATCCAGATCGACCACCAATTCGACAAGGCAGATCGCGTTCTCATCCTTAAGACATCAGATGGGAAGATCTTCAGCATCGGTAGAGAGAGAGCCAGCCTAAGCCGCGTCTGGAGAGACATGATAGATGCAAGTGGAGAATCTTATAAGGAATCTTCTGTTATCGAGATTACAGAAAAAGAAGAAGACCTGGTTCTTTTCTTGGCGGTATTGGGTGTCTACGGATTTGAAATGATTTTCCCGCCTGAACTCCAGGATCTTAAACCAAAGCAACTCGTGTCTCTTCTTCAACTAGCCGACAAGTATAATGCATTATGATCTTTAAGAACATTTGTACAGCAACGAATTGTGCCTTATGCTCAAGATGGTTATTTTCATGAGAATTAGCTGGAGGTCAGGGATATCCTTTCTTCATTCTTTTATGCTGATAATTTAGGTCTCAAGAAAGTGCTGGAGATAGCTGCTAAATTGTCTTTCAAGATTGAGGATTCAATTGAGGATGTACCAGAAGATAAGGATCACATTACGAGAAGACAACATTTACTTCCACTCTATCGCTTTCGTAAACGCTGGGAGGCTATCAAGAAAAAGACGCTAGAGGACGCTGCTAACCTCAAGCTGAGTTCGCCATCAAACCTCGATAATATCAATTTCTTTTCCCTCAGAACCAACAAGAGCCTTTATTCCGCTTCCGGCGCTTCCGTCTCTGCTCAAACTTGTCAACCCAGGTGTCAGTGGTGCAATCATGCCATTGCCTCAGCCACATCAACAGCTACAGAAGACAAAACACTACCACTACTCAGCGCTGCCTTTGAGGGACTGACTTTTACGGAACTGGACCCACCAGAGAAGTGAGTTCGGCAACTTTGAAGCGAACCCCCTTGTCAATGCTATCGACCTGCTGACCCTCGTGACTCTCTATCTCTTCTACACAGAGCCAAACCCGAAAGCGGAGTAGCAGTCTCCTAATGAAGAGTCGAGGTGGCGTTTCGTCTCGAACAGAATTGTTTGTTGGGGGGGGATCGGAAGCTTCAGTTGTCTTGAGATGTCATTCCAAAGTCGAGTTCTTGTTGAGATTTTTGTCGTCTAATCAGTGAATTACGAAGTAAAGATTACAACACCATAGAAACTTGTGAAGGCGAGTGAGAGAGATAAATCAAATCGGATCTGGAACAAGTTAAAATTAAGTGGCACGCTTTCGCTTCAAGAAAGGAACCTTTTCTCACCTCCTCTTTCGGTGATGCTGTGTAAAGGACATGACTTTACTATTCAATCAGTGAAGAGTCTTGATCTCCTTTGGCTCGAGAGGAGAGAGAGATCGGTTCTTCCGTCAATTGATTCCAGTTTTCTCCTCTTCCCCCCCCCCTTCTGCCTCTTCTTCCTCTTCCCCTATTCCTTCACTGGGGCACTGGACAGGACATCAGTCAGTCGAACCGGAGAATTAGAGTCATCGGGCATCATTTCATTTCGAGAGGTAAAAAAGGAGCATCAAAGATGTGGGTTACGAAGTTTACAAAAAAGATTTGAGGGTTTCTCAGACTTTATAACTTGGAAGCAAAGATCTTTGAAGAAACGATGGCAGTATTCTCATCACTTTCGATAGATTTTCCACCCTTTGGAGGGATTGGGTCCCCTTTTTCGTCAAAGTAAACTGGCAGTCCACTTCTGAGAGACCAGGTCAAGCCTGTAGCTATGCGGGCGCCTTCCAGAGCGTCATTCAAAGTGACTTTTCAAGGAGAGAGCGGAATAACGAGCAGTTGATCAGCCCGAGTCAAGTCCAAGTTAGAACGGAAGAACGTCTACTCACCTGGTAGTGGAGTGGAGTCTAAGCATGAAGCGATGAACTCCTTGGTCTCGTTGACGAAAGCATCTCTGAAACGTTCAGCATAAGTGAGAGTACACTCGTTGCGTACTCCTGTGAGAGAGTGGAGGGAAAGAGGAGAAGTGGGGGGATAGAGAGGTTGGTTAGAAGTTGGAATTAGACGCTGGAGTTGATGGTTTGGTCTAAGCCTTCGATCTAAATCTCGGCCACGATGAGAAACAAGTCTACTCACCCTGCTCATCCATGATGGTCAATCTATCGATTCTTGGGTTGGTGTTGATAGAAAATCTGCTCTTGGTCCCCTGAACATCACAAGAAGCTTCGTGGAAGAAACCAGATCTGCCGAGGTTGATAGCAGCGGATCTCCCGTCTGAGAAGAGAATTTGTCCAATGGTAGAGTCTGCATCTCCGTACTGCATGAGCTCTGGGATTCTGACGTTGGTTCCCTGTTAGAGAGGAGAGCGGACAGAGATCGGGAAAAAAAGAGGATATAAGCAATCGGAACTTGAAAGTATTGGGTTTCAGATTGACTTACAGTAGCATAGACTCGTTGTGGGCGTGGTAGAGGAGTGGCTGAAGAATTCAGAGAGAAGAGACGGAAGAGTGATGTGAGATTCAATGGACGTGGGGTTGAAGAGGGCAGGAGGACAAGCGAAGAACTCACAACTACGAGCAGCATCTGAATCAGTGACACCTAGAAGGTAGCGAGCACAGTCGATATCGTGAATTCCACTGAGGGTAAGAGATGAAAGTTCAGGGAAAGGAGGGTCAGAGGAAGCAAGGAGAAAAAGAAGAAATCCTTCGACATCAATCTGCAGCTATAGAACTCACCAATCAGTCCAAATTCCTCCAGACTTGAGACTGTAGTTTAAGAAAAGATCGTCGTACATGTCGACTGTGGCAGACTTGACTAGGAAAGGTTGACCCAAATCCCCTTTGAGGATCCTGGCCTTAGCAGCTTGGTAAGAAGGATCTGCAAATGAAAGAGAGGGAAAGATTTGTAGAAGTGTGAGCAAAGATTTTTTCCAATAAAAAGGGACAAAGAACACTCACCGAAACGACGAGACAAAGCGATCAAGACCTTTACCTCAGGTCTCTTTTTTGCAGCCTCGATCACTCTGTGGTGAGCTTCCAATCCGATAGAGATGGGTTTCTCTAGTAGAACATGTAGCCCTAAACCGATAGCTTGAATGCAAAGTCTTTCGTGAGAATCGGTTTCTGTAGAGATGATTACAGCATCTAGTTTTCCAGAACCAGGTTTAGCTCCTTTCTTGCATCCTAACTCTGAGTAAAGAGCATCTGGAGTTGAGAAGAACTTGACTGAAGATGGCATGTTTGAAGAGACCCAAGTCTTGGATTGTGGGTTTGGGTCAACGCAGGCTAGAACCTCACATCGAGGGTTAGAAACGAACTGGAGAAGAGAGGTGGGAGGAGAGGAGGAGAAGCGGGTCAAGGTCAGCGAGTTGCGAGAGCAGGAATTTGGAACGATAAAAAGGTTCGTCTTCTCAGGTTCGAAGGAGCTCTGTAGGGGGTTCGAAGGTTGAAGACAGCTTCACTTCGCACACTTTTTCTTCCTGAACACTCACGTTCTCACAGTGCACTTTGCCCTGTCTTCCACAACCTAGCATTGCTACTCTTAGTTTTCCAGTCATTGTTGATAGTTGTGATGTTGATTTGAGGGGTTCTGAGAAGGAAGAATGGGTATGGGGTGAGGGAAGAGACGAAGAAGATTCTTCGCCAACTCTTTTGAACGTTTTCCACTCCCACGGTCCACCTCGACAATTGAACAGTCCACCTCGACAAATTAGTCGAAATCTCACACGCTTTCTTCCGCAAGTCAAGTTCCGATGAGCGTTCCAAAACCCCGTTTGAGGATTTCCCACTTCGCGGCTTCATCACGGCGTCTAAGCTAAAGCGGGTGGAAAAGAAGGCTTTTTCGGAGCAGATGGAGCAAAGGACAGTCGTAGTCCTCTTTTGTTCTTGAGTAGTGGAGCTGTGAATGTGAGCATCCTTGCATGAGTGGCAAATTCGAGTATCCAAGCAGTTCTGAATTTGAACACATAGGCTCGACCTCTGAAAGTGCTTTGAGCAAGATGAATCTTCCCGTCTCTGCACTTTGCCTCACTCTTTCAAAGGAGCCTCAATACAACTCGAGGAGCATCTCTTCGACTTTCCTCACTCTTTCCAATTGCCAATGGTTTGAAGCTTTGAAGCCAAGTTTTGTGGAGATGGTCCGTCCGGAAGGAAGGTCGATCATCGAACTCTTGACGTTGACTTCGAATCTCCCCGCAATTCTGTCTATAAGAGCAGAGGTTCCCCTCATCTCTTTCTTCCGCATCATCCCTCCCTCCTTCAAGTCTCGAGTCTCCCTCCAAAATGATTGGATCGTTAGCAACTTTGGCATTGTTGGCTCCTTTGAGTCTTGCTTCTCCAGCAGGAAGATTCGAATCAAGAAACGTCTCTCCCTTCGACTCAATTCTCTCTTCAAGACAGGAGACCAACTCTACCGCTTCTCAATCCTGCCCAACCAACAATGGCCTGGACCCAGCTTCCTTCGACACTCCTCTTTACACCGAACCCTACAGACCTCAGCTTCATTTCACTCCTTCTTCTGGTTTCATGTAAGTTGAGAGAGAAAAATTTGCGGATAAAGTCAAGCCCGGTTCGAATTTCGATGGTAATTACTCACCTCTCTTCCTTCCTCTTGCTCAGGAATGATCCAAATGGATTGATCAAGATTGGTGATACTTATCATCTTTATGCTCAGTACAGTGCGTACAAGTAGAGACCGTCCAGCTTTAGCAATCCTCGGTTCTTGTCCTCCCGTTTGCGGCTGACCTCTCTTTCTCTCTCTCTCTCTCTCTTTGCAGACCCTTTCGAGGTGGTGGCAGGAAATCAGCACTGGGCTCATGCTACGAGTAAAGATCTTTACACTTGGGAGAATCACTATTGGGCAATCGCTCCAGAAGGTCCAGGAGATGGAATCTTCTCAGGATCGACTGTCATCGATTTCAACAACACTTCTGGATTCTTCAACGATACTGTTGATCCAGAACAAAGAATTGTGGCAATCTACACTCTTTTCAACGGAACTGATCAACATCAAACTCAAGACATCGCCTATTCTTTAGACGGAGGATTCAACTTTACCAAGTACGAACAGAACCCAGTCTTGGTCTCTCCAGAATCAGCAACTCAGTTCAGAGATCCAAACGTCTTCTGGGATACTATCTCAAGCCAATGGGTCATGACTGTCGCTCTTCCTCAACAGTTTAAGATCGTTTGGTACGGATCTGCAGATTTGAAGAGCTGGACTGAATTGTCTGAGTTCAAGCACTACGGAGTTCTTGGATACCAGTGAGTGTCTGTAAAAAGAAGTTGGATCTAGGTGAAATACAACCAATGGAGAGGATTGCTGACGTTTC
The DNA here is from genome assembly GCA_012976225.1 of Golubevia sp. BC0850. Classification (NCBI taxonomy): domain Eukaryota; kingdom Fungi; phylum Basidiomycota; class Exobasidiomycetes; order Golubeviales; family Golubeviaceae; genus Golubevia; species Golubevia sp. BC0850. The sequence goes on from JAAVVG010000002.1 coordinate 167,424, forward strand.
TCACCTTCCCTCTCCCAGATACGAGTGTCCATCTCTAGTACAAGTCCCAACTGAAGGTGGTCCCAAAGATGGAGAACTAAGCTGGGTCTTGATCATCAGCATCAATCCAGGAGCTAGAGTTGGAGGTAGTGAGACTCAATACGTCCCAGGAGATTGGAACGGCACTCACTTCACCGCTCATGACTCCGCCACTCGCTTCATTGACTTTGGAAAAGACAACTACGCTGGAATTCCTTACCACAACACTGGATCTAACAAGACCATCTTCCAAGCTTGGGCTTCTAACTGGCAGTACACTCAAGTGAGTAATCAGAGGGAGGTTTATGATAGACCATCGCTGGCTGACCCTTCTCTCTGCTCCCTGAATTGCTTCACTCTCCCAGGTCGTTCCAACCTCTCCATGGAGATCCGCTCAATCTATCGCAAGAGAGATCTCAATGAAGTACATCCCTTACACTCCTGAGCTATCTGACTACGCTCTGATCTCGGTTCCAGTCGACATCACTCCAATTCACGGAGACGATCTCACTCCTTCTGATGCCATCACCAACGGTACCAGTGTTGATCTAGTCGGAAATGGTGGATTCGATATTCAAGCTGAATTCCTCTCCACCGCTACTGCTGGTAACTCCTCAGCTGAGATCCACATTGTCTCTTCAGACGGACAAGGAGTTTTGAAGCTTGGGATCCTCTTGTGAGTCCTTAATTTTCCAGATCATCACCTAGGGCTCGTGTTTGAGCGTATGCTGACCATGACTTCCCTTTCATCTTCCTCTATTCTCAGTGGTGGACCAACCCTTGTCTACGTCGACCGTCGCAAAGCCGGTACTGTGTGGGCAGACGCCAACCCTTTCTTCACCGACAGGTTTTCAGCTCAACTCACTACCTCAACCCTCCCAACTGACAATACCACTCAAGTCATCTCCTTCAGAGCCATCGTCGACAGGAGTATCACTGAAGTCTTCGCCAACGGAGGAGAAGCATCTGCTATTGTAGATTACTTCTTCGATAACGAAGCCATTCCAGCCAAAGCTCAATTCTTCTTTGGAAACGAAGGAGTTACTGCTCAGAATGTCACTGTCCAAGCTTTGAAGAGCACATGGCCAGAATGTTAAATAACTTCAATCCCTCCTAGAACACTTGCTTTAGTCTTCTCCGCTTGTATCTAATTCTTCTTTGCTCATCTGCTTGTATTAGCAACCACAGTCATTACACAACTTAAGTTCCTCTATTCAATTTGAAACTTATTGTATTCCCTCTTTACTGTTCTGTTTCTTGACCACTTGAGCATGAGCGCGACTTCTTCCTCCCGCATCACGAACACCACCATCCACTTCTATCTCGACTACGCAAGCTCGTCCTACAGTCGCCCTTCATTTTGCAAAACGAAGGAAAGGATAGAAGGCGTCAAGTCTGATCAAGATGGCAGACGTGGAAATGGCAAAAGTAGGAGGTGCAGGAGCCACCCAACCTGAAGGTCATCCATCAATTCAAATGCAACTTCCTCCAGATATCTCAATGGAAACTTTGCTTTCTACATTTCAATCCTTACCTCAAGAGCTAACTCCAGACTTTCAAGTAACTGAGCAACTCCTCCTCAATCCAACCGCTCCTCTTGTTCAAACCCTCTACAAAGCCTTAGTCGCATTACCATCCCTAGTCCAATCGTCCAAAGATTTAGAGAAGGAGAGAGCTGAAACAATCGCAAGAGAAGTTGAGATCGAGGCCTCTTTGAACGAAGCAGAGAGGTTGAGATCGGAAGCCATCGAGAGATCTCAGAAGGAGAGGGAGGAGAGAGAGCAAGCTGAGAAGCTCAAGGATGAAGTCAACGTCACTTTGGCTAGCGTTCAAGCTGAGTTGACTGGATTGAAATCGACAAGTGAATCCGGTTCCAACGTATCAGCTGAGCTCAAAGGTCGATTGGAAGGAATCGAACAGGAGAAGAGAGATCTTCTGAGCAAAGTTGAGAGGGAGCAGACGGAATGCAACAGAAGAGGTGGTGAGTAGAGACAAGTTCCCAGGTTTAAAGCTGCTACTCTGATGTTGTAAATAGGTGCTCTTTTATGACAAGCGAGCCGTAGACTCTGGATTCGCGAAGCTGAATGATTGCACGCTGCTTCCTCCTCTTCCTGCCCTCCCTCCTACAGAGGAGATCGAGACTCTCAGCACCAGCAACAAGGAACTCCGCCGATCTGAGTCTAGACTTACAACTGGGCTTCAAGAAGCTCGTAGTGCTGAAGGGCTTTCCAAGGTAGGTCATCTTTCTTCAACTTCCCTTTGTTCTTCCTCCTACATCCCTCCCCCACTCACTCCTTCTTCTTTGCACTTCGCCTCTCGTCTCTTCTTCAGTTCAAGATCCAGTCTCTGGAACAAGAACTAGCTCTAGCTCGCAAGGATGCAGAATGGGCCCACACCGAACTCACGAACACGACCAATAGCGCCACTACCTTCCGCAACAATTCTCACGCTGAAATCCTCAAACTTCAAACAGCTTTGGACACAGCTCAACAATCCAATTCAACCTTGTCGACTAAGATCAGCTCTCTTCAATCAGCCTACGACTCAAGTGTCTCGAGATTAAACGAATCCAATGACAAGTTAACTGATCTGCAAACTAGGTTGGCCTCTGAAGCTGAAAGTTTCAGGAACGAAATCAACACTCAACAAAGATTGAACAGTCTTTTGGAGAGAAGAGCTGAGGACTCTCACAGGAAGGCTGAGGACCTTGAAGGACAGTGGCAAGAAACTCTGGAGAACTGCAGGGAGAGAGAGGAAGCAGCTCAACAAGAGGCTAACGAAGAAAGAGAGAGCAGAGAAAGAATCGAGAATGAGAAGGCCGAACTTCAAGTAGCTTTGGATCGTCTAGCTGAAAGCGTCGGAATTCAAGTTAGAGCTAACGGAAACGGCTCAGCCAACGGAAGCCTCCCAGGAACTCCTCTTCGTGGACTAGCCTCTCTACCCAACTCTCAAATGATGTCTCCGACAGCAGCACTGGCTGGCAAAGTTCAAAAGTCTGGAATTTCTTTTACTCAGATCTACGCCGACCTGGCCAAAACTCAAGAAGAACTTCGTCGAGAGAAAGTGGAGAGAGAAAAGCTGGAAAACATAGTCTCCGAAATCGAAGCTGAGATTCAAGATAGAGCCCCTGCTCTTGCAGCTCAGAGAGAAGAGGTCGAAAGGCTGCACCTTGAACTGGAGGAAATGAGTTCTCACTTCGCCAGCGCCTGCCAGGAGAAGGACGAAGCTGAGAGAACCTCCGAGGACAGGAGATTGGAGCTTCAGAAAGCTACAAGAGAGAATGAAATCATGTCTCAACAACTAGCTGATCTAGGAAGACAGGTCAGAGCTCTGTTGAGAGAGGTCACCATCAGAGACGATCCCTCTGCTGCTGAGAGATTGGAAGCAGATGGATCCGAACTACCTGATCCAACACTTGGAGGAGACGAAGATCACGATCAAGACGAGACTCAAGCTATCATCACATCTCAATTGGTCACGTTCTCCTCTCTCACTGATCTATGCGCTCAAAACGCCAGACTTCTCAGAGTTACCAGAGAGCTCGGATCCAGGATGGAGAAGGAGGAAGAAGATTACAAGAACAAGTTGGCCAGGAGTGAGAGTGGAGCTGTCCAGGAAGCTAGTAGAGTCATTCAGAGGTTGAACGAAGCTCTTCGCTCGGAGAAGGCTATGACTGAAGCCGCTAGGAAGGAAAGAGACATTTTCCGATCCATGGCCGCTTCTGGTAGAGGTAGAGCTGCTTCTGGTTCTGGAGCTGGTCAAGGAGCCGGAGGTGTCTTCCAATCCTCAAATCACGATGACGCAAGGCAGCAAGAGCTGGCCAGAAGCTACACTCAACTTCAAACCCAATTCGACGCTTTCAAGACGGAGACCGCTACCGACACAGAAAGGCTGAAGAACGACGTTTTGGAAGCCAGGAGAGAAGCTGGTCAAGCCTCGATCCAAGCTGCAAGAGAAAAGGGAGCAAAGGAGAACGCCGAGGAGAGAGTGATCACTCTTCAGCAATCTCTCGAACTCCAGAAATCAGAGCTGGTCGAGCTCACAAAGCAGAAGACTGCCATTCAGACGAATTTGGCTAGAAGAGACATCTCTGCTCATCAAACCGAAGAACAGCTGCATCAAATTAGGTCGAATTACGAGATCCTAAGGAACGAAGCTGCCAATCTGAGAGCTGAGAAGGACATCTGGAAATCTACGGAAACCAGACTGCTGAACGAGAAGAAGTCTTTGGAGCAAGAGAAGTCGAGCGTTAACGAGTTCTTAAGGAACACTCAAACGATGCAACACGAAATCGAGAAGGAGAATTCGAACTCTAGAAGAAGATTGGAAAGTCAAGTTAGCCAGCTAGAAGAAACCTCGAAGGACTTGAAGACCAAATTAGCCAAAGCTGAAGAGAATCTAAGCCAAACTTCTTTGAGGAAAGAGGTCGAGACGAAGGATTTGCAGAATCGCTTGGACAAAGTCAATCAAGAACTATCTGCTGCTAAGGAACAGTACGCTATCTCCAAGACCAACGAGACTCACTTGCAATCCAGAGTCGACGATCTTCAGAAAGCTTTGGACACCAAGGAAGAGAAGCTGGCGGTCTACGAGAGACGAGTCGCAAATGCTGCTGCTGCAAATGCTATTGCTGGTGGAAGTGGTGCAACCGGAAGCAACGATGGGTTGAGCAGAGAACAAAGTCTTGAGATCGAGCTAGCCGATCTCAGAGGTGATCTCAGATCAGCTCAGACAGAAGCTGAACAAGCAAGAGATCACACCGAGCAGTTCAAGAGCATCGCTCAATCCGTGGAAGACGCTCTCAATGAACTCAAGACGAGCTCCGATTCTTACAGAGAGGAGATGGAGAAGCAGAAAGCTGAGAATGAGGTAAGTCTAACCAACATCTTCAATAGTCAGATCCGATCTGACTTCCTTTAACCTCTCTTTTACAGGCCGAAATCCAATCTATTCGATCTCGTCTCGAAGCCATGCTCCAGGAATTGACCACTTCCCAGAACGAATCCAGCGAACTCCGTCAGCAGCTCGAGACTCAACGTGCTTCTTTCGCCTCCGAGAAGCGTTCTTTGGAAGACACTCTCACTCAAATGACTGGAGTCGAGGATCGTGCTCAAGCTGCTCAGAACAACCTTCAAGCCGAAGTCAGGAGACAGGCTAAACAGACAAGAGAGGCTCACAACAAGTACGAAGCCGAATTGGTCGCTCACGCTGAAGACGTCAAGAAGCTGACGAGAGCCAAGGAAGATCTCAGTCAGAGAAATAATCACATTAGAGAGTTGACTTTCCAGACCGAGACTGCCACTGCCAATCTCACGAACTCCGAGAACAGCTGGAAGAATCAGAAGGAGAAGTTAGAGAAGGAGCTACTAGAGCTCGGAAAGAGAGTCGAAGACTTGACCAATCAGAACACACTCCTTCACACTTCTCTCGAGACTGCAAGTTCTCAAGCCAATCAGATCCGTCAAGCAGCTTCGCAACAAGGAGCCGCCGATGGCGATGTCAGTATGAGCGGCTCTGGAACTGAGGAACTCCACGAAGTCATCAAGTACCTTCGTAGAGAGAAGGAAATCTCCGACCTTCAAATGGAGATCCTCAAACAAGAAGCTACCCGATTACGTCAGAGTCTCGAGCATGCCAATCATTCTCTCGACGAAGTTCGAACCACTCTAGGTGAAGAGAGGAATCGCAACGCTGGAGCCGCAACGAGTGCTGAACAACACGCTGCTCTCTTGGAGAAGATCAATCAAGTTTCAATCCTGCGAGAGAGCAACATCACACTCAGAGAAGAGGCCGAAAGAGCTCAAAGTCGTGCTAACAGACTCGAGCAGTCGCTTTCTAGTGCGAACGCCGAGATCGAGCCTCTCAAAGAGCAACTAAGGAACTTGAACGTCGAGTTGGAGGCTTCTCAAGCTCAAGTCAAACTACTTCAAGAGGACAACACTCGCTGGCAGGCTAGAGCTCAGAGCATCTTGCAACAGTACAATCGTATCGATCCTGAAGAATTGAAGGCTTTGGAAGAAAGAGCGACAGCTGCTGAGAGCTCCAGAGATTCCATCAGAGCGGAGATGCAACTTCTAGTCGATGGGGCCAACGCCTCCACTGCAAGCGTCAGATCCGACCTGGAAGGTCAAGTCGAGACCGGTAAAACGAGGTTCAAAGCACTTCAAGATCAAATCAGGCAGAAACTCAAACAGAAGGACGAGGAACATCAGAACCTCGTCAACGAGAAGAACGCCATCGAACAGGAACTCAAGGCCCTTCAACAACAGCAGCAACAGAATCAAGAGAGCAACGATTCTTCAACTCAGGAAAGTGAAGCTCGAATGGCGGAGACAAGAGCTGAGAGAGACAGAGCTATCGAGGAGAAGGGTCAAGCAGAGAAGAAGATTGAAGAGAATCAGAAGAAGATTCAAGAATTGGAGGCTGAGCTCAAAGCAGCTCAATCTCAAGCAGCTGCTGCCGCTCCAGCTACTGGTGACTCGAATGAGGCTTTGGAGACCGCAAAAGCTGCTTGGGAGATGGAGAAGAAGAGCATCGAGGAGAAGGAAGGAAAGCATCTGCAGAGAGCCAAGGACTTCTTGAAGCAGAAGGTGAGTCCACAGATTCATTCTCATGAATGACCCGTTTGAAATGAAACTAGACTCCAAGTATAGCTGTCATTCTAACCATCTTTCCTTGAAACCCCTATCCAATACACAGAAAGAAGCCGATACAGCTAGAGATGAGGCTCTTGCCAAGCTCGCCGAGCTGCAGAAGACGGCAGGTCAATCTACAGCTGTACCTTCTGGAGCTATTGATGGAAACGCAGCTACTATCGCAGCACTCGAGCAGCGCGTTAAGGAACTGCAGGAGGAACTCGTCAAGGCCAACGCTCTCGTCAAGGAACTTCAGGACAAGCTCTCTGCTTCTGGTGGAAGTACTTCTGGAGAGGTAGACCAACTGAAACAGACTCACGCAGCTGCTCTAGAATCTCAACGTTCAGATCTCTCGGAACGCTATCAACGACAACAGAAAGAAGCCATCGAGATCGCTGTCAACAGAGCGAAAGCTGCAATTTCTGCATCTCCAGCTAACTTGGGTTCTATTCAAGAAGCAGTCAATGCTGCTGTGGAAGCGAGAATGAAGGAGGTGACTGCATCGCACGCCGAAGCGTTGAAGGCTAGCAAGGAGGAGGGAGCCCTTGCTGGAAAGAATGAAGCCAACCTCAGGAACAACCTCATCAAGACCAAGAATGAGAGGGAGATCGCTAGACTCGGCGCTTTAGTGGAACAACTTCAATCAGGCGGTGCTGCCACCAGTACTCCTTCCATCCCGTCCATCAGAGGAGGAGCTTCAGGAGCAGGTGCTCCCTCCGTCAGACCTTCAGCCTTGAGCGTCAGAGGAAGAGGAGCAGCGACTGCAGCTACTACCAGTCCAGGCACTACGAGAGCCACTGCTGCTTCATTGAACGCTAATACCGCTACTCCAGCTGCGTCTACTCCAACAGCTGGTGCCTCCGTTCGTGGATCTGCCAGCAGAGGAAGAGGATCTGGAATCGCAGCCAGAGGAGGAAGAGGAGGAGCGATGGCTGCTACCGCTGCTGCAGCTGCCGCTGCTGGTAGCTCGGAAGGTCCTCAGAAAAGGAAGTTGGAAGCAGCTTCGGGAGCGAATGCGGGAGCTGGGGCCGCCAAGAGAGGTCGGCCAGCTGTCAACAAGCCAGGAGGAGGAAGTGCCGCTTGAGTTTGAGAACGGAAGAGAAAGAAGAAGGAAGGGAGGGTTTTGACCTATTGTATTCCATCGACAGAAGAATCCTTTTCAATTTGAGTTTTGTGCCTCTGGTTTTCCTTGCCTTTTCCATTTTGCAATTCGAATTGTCTCCTTACTGGGTTTAAGGAATCACACACACTCTTTAGTGATTTGAGTTCTGAAGCGATGAAAGGAGAAATGTTTGAAAAGCAATTTGGATACTACAAAGACTGGGTGGGAAATGAGATATCGTTCTCTGGTTGTTCTTTTTCAATTTATGTTATTTTGAGAAGAGAGACAAGACATGCTGGTCGTGAAACTGGGAGAAAGAGATACTAGGCGAGAACAAAGAAAAGGAAGAGAAGAATAGGCGACAAGAGAGAGATAGAATTGGAAGATCCACAAAATGGATCTTATCCACCTCCAAACTTCCTACTCAAGCCTTGTAAGATCCCTTTGTGTCATAGTCAACATGTTGGTAGTAAGGTGAAGCTTGGAAATATGCAGCTGTCTCATTTCCAGTGGCTTTCCTAGTGAATTCAGCTTCTTCTTTGCCAATAATGATAGGTTTACCAGCAGCTTGAGACTTGAGCATGACTTCACAGTGACGTTCCAAAGAGATGAATCTGAAAACTGCAGCTTCGATAGAAGTACCAGCGGTAAGGATTCCGTGGCTGAGAGAGAGACAGAGGGAAGGTTGGGAGAGAGAGAGAGAGAGAGAGAGAGAAGAGGGGGGGGGGCAAGAACAGAGAGTCCCACGTCAGTTTCAGAAACGATTCTCGACAACTAGAGAAGGCAAAGTTTCCAAACAGCCGAGAATCAAAACGAAGACTACGAAACTCACTTCTGCATAATCATAGCGTAGTTTTCTGGGCCCAAAGCCTTAGCGATGTTATCTCCCTCTTCATCTGCTAAAACCACTCCACCAAAGTTCTCGTAAAGAGAACACCTCTCATAGAACATGCAAGAATCTTGCGTGGTGATTTCGACGTTTTTACCAAGAGTTGAGAAGGCTTTTCCGTTGATTGAGTGGGAGTGACAAGCTGCGTCCATGTCTGGTCTGGCAGTGTGGATAGCGTGGTGAATGGCGAAGGCTGGGGGAGAGTTGAGGGGGGAAAACGATACGACGAGTGATGAGAAAGGTAGAAAGATCAAAGATGTGTGAAGTCAGTAGAAGGTTCAGAGTGGGGTAGGCGGAGAAGAAGAACGATGTCTCCTCACCAGCTTGATTGTAAAATCTTCTCTCTGGTTTTCCACCATCTTTGATTTCTCCATCCGGTCCAATGAGAAGAAGATCAGACTTGGTCATGAATCTGAAAGCCAGACCGAAAGGACTGTGAGGGGGGGGGGGCAACGGGAGAGACGGAGTTAGCCAAGCCCGAGTGATTTGAGGTAGAACAACTCGCGGAACTCACTTGACCCAGAAATGGTCCTTCAGAATTGGATCACGGTAGGTGAGATGCTGTTTTTGGAGAGGAAACAGGTGAGTTCAATTAGGTTGATGAAGGAGCGAAGTGGACGAGCCGGGGTGGAGGGGAAGAAACTGGGTAGAATTGATTGGATAACTTACTCCAGCGACACCTGTAGTTGATTGTGATGAATTCAAAGGTCAGTAAGGAATCGATTTCGAGCTCAAAAGGGTCAGAGGAATGGTCGTGCGACACCACTCACCTTCGTCGAAGCCCAACATAGCAAAAACCCTGAATGAAGCAGCCAATCGCTCTTTACGAGCCTCACGTTCCTCTTCTAAGCTATCGTATGAAGGTGCACCTGGCATGTGGAAGCCTGGAGGAAAGGAAGAGAGGGAAGAGAGAGGAGAACGAAGGGAAGAGAGTCAGTGCGGGTAAGGGTTTTGCTGGGGGAGAATGAGAGGATGAGACTAACCCTTTGCTTTCTCTTGGGATTCCATTCCCTTTTTGGCATTGGTAGTTGGTTGTGGGGCCATTGTTAAAGTGCTTTGAGGTGTTGAGTGAAATTGGTTGGGATGTTCAAGAGCAAAGAGTCGTCTCGGTTTAAAATCCAAATGAAGCCGAAGTGATTGGCTGGCCCAAGCTCACCGAGCAACCTGGAGTGAGCATTGCTCTCTCTCCTGAAATGCGTTCAAGAAGAACACTGTATAGCTCTCAGATGCTGATGGGCTGATTTCAGCCGATTTTCAGTGGAGGTGGAAGGGGTATTAAAGAAAGAGGGGGGGGTTACAACGTTTTCGCCACTCATGCCAATTCAGAAGTTGATAAAGTATTTCCCGAAGAATTGGCAATCCTGACTGGCTAGAACATAGGAGACTTTTGACTGAATGAATGAACAGTCGGAGGGTTAAAATTGATCTTTAACTTTCTTCTGAAGCCATTATTGCACTCGATAGTACTCCATCTTCCAAGCCAAGCAACACTTTTAGGTCTCATCCCAACTTTCTGGGAATGACTCAAGATGAATTCGGTCCTTCACCTTCTAACCTCATTGGAATCTTTCTAGCTCAGTCAGTCTCAGTGCAATCCTGATATCTTCTATATCTGTGATTGCCCCTTTGCTGATTGCCCACCTCCATCTATTCTCTTCATCCCCTCCAGATTCCACGTAAGGACAGGGAATGAGATCGTATGGCAGCTACCTTCGTCGGATGATCAATTGGACTTGAAAGGGGTAGAATGGAAAGCACTACCAAGTGGAGCTCAGAAAGTGGAAAGAGAGACAATCTTCTTCGAGCCACCCTCAACCTCTCTTGACTCTCGTCGATTGGGCGTAGCTTCTTTTAGAAACAGGAAACTTGATGATGATTCGAAGAATCAAGCTGGCTGGGATAGAGGAGGGTTGGATCAGAGAGGAGCTAGAATGGTAGCTGTTGGAGTGATAGTCGGTGAGTACTGGAAATTTTTTTTGGGAGGACAGTCGTTACTGGGATGCATTGCAGGGACTGGGGATAAGTTCAAACTGAGGTCAAGGAGCTTCTGGCTCAATCTTTCAGTTGCCTGGTCAAAGCAAAGTCGAGCTACTGAGAGGACGTTCTGAGGCAACAACTGCCCTGCACCCCGCACCTCTGATCGCTGATCGCTCTTCCCTGTCTCTTCTAACCTTCCCTCAGAATGTAGCTCTCAAGATCCGATCTCACAACTTAAAGCTTCAACACCTCACCTTCGAACACTAGAGTCTCTCGCAGAAGCATTTGCGGAAAATCCAGATCGAGGTCATCAGGATTTAGAATCTTATTTTCAAAAACACGTGTTCATTGAAAGTGCCTCTCTTTTGGAAGAAGTAAGTCAATTGCTTCTGACTTTTAGACAAGAAACTATAAAGCTCGTATGACGGAGTTCTGATCTATCACCCTCTCTACTCACCAGACTCAACTTCCAGACGAGCATAATCCCACCCTTCAATTGCCAGCTCTCATCTCAGCTGTAGGACCTATCTTCCCAGGACTTATCAAAAGACTACTTCAACCTACACAAAGACTCCTCATTTACTCTACCCCTCCACTTTCTCCAGCAAGTTCTCTGGCATTCAATCTATCTTTGATAATCCAATCGTCTTTCTCTACTAATAGCCAATCACAACAGGATCTGTTGATCAGGGGCTTAATGGGACTTCATGATATTACGCAACTCTCAGAAGAAGATAAATCAAGGACTTCGGGAGGTTCGAAGGAGAAGAAAGGATGGATAGCCTGGACTACAGACAAACTCTTGTTCGAGAAACCTGAACTTTATGATTTGCTTTTGGATCTCACTCCTTTAGTTCCTAACTTTGACTCTTCAAGTCAAGCGATTCCTAAGCTGTTCTCAACAGTCAAAGTCTTGGACGCAAGAACCCCTAGAAAGAAGTCAATCCTCAAATCTCAAACTTGGACTGCTCGAGAGCTCAGGCTATTCACAGAACTAGACTCTCAAGCCGTTTCAACTTCAGAAGAGGCTAGATCGAAACAGAGGAGTGGATCTGAGAGTCAAAATGGGACTGGTAGGGTCGGATCGACTTCTAGAGCAGGAAGATTAGAAAGACAGTCAAATGTCTCTTCAACTAGGAAATTCCTGATCACTCTTCTAACATTGATTCGATATTATCTAGCTGGGGTTTGGTTTCTTCCTCAGAACTGGACTTTAGGATTACCTTCGACTGGGGGAACTGGTCTGAGGACAGTGGAAGGAAGTAGCAGGTTAATTCAAGATGATGAGAGGATTAGAGCTAGTGGATCTGGACTGAGAAGACGTGGATCTTCAGACAATCATTCAGAAAGTTCAATGCCTGGAACCTATCAACAGCAAGAGAACGGTCGACTGGAGATCTCAGAAGAGGAGGAGGCTAGTAATAGAGCCTCTTATGCGAGATCTTTAGCTGAAGTTTGGACAAGTTGGTCCGAGAATTTGGCTCGAGATGCTAATGAGTCGATTCAGAGGAAGGTGGAAAGCAGGGGAAGCCAGTTGGTGATAACCTCTCGAGATTTATCCGAAATGGGTTTGAGTTCGGCCAATCAAGTCGACGTTCAATTGGTCAAGTCTTTTGTCGAGAGGATCTCAAATCAGGAAGGAAATACGGTTGAGATCATTGTGAAGAAAGATTGGTGGAGAATCTTTTAATTGACAGGTTGGAATACAGGGTTGTACTTTTTCTTTCCTTTATTTATATCTCTTTCTTTTGGCGAATCAATTAAATTCTTTATGTCGAAGATTATAAATAGATAGATAATCTAGACTTCCAAATCATATCGGGTTTGCTCTGGTGAAGTTCTTTGTACAATCTTCCAGAACTTCGCAGGCTGTCGATCTCAGTTTTCTTGACCGAGCCTTTTCTTTGATTCTAGTTCCTTTCCCGTTCCTTCTGGCTTTCTTTAACGATTTTGCATTGTCTTCCAAGGTTCGAGAGGTTCTCAAAGCTGGGGGTGATCGGTGTTCAAGGTTCAAGACTTTCCCATAATTGGAAAGATCCGTCAACGCGTCAAGAGTTTGGGTTGGTACACGCGTTCAAAGCTTCTAGAGCTCTATAACTCAATTCAGTCTCTCAAAGCTTTCTTACAGTGACTTTAGTTGATGTACCTAAATGATCGCAAGCCAATCACAAGCATCGGACAGAGTAACCTTGGTTTCCAGTACATGTACCTACTTGAAATACAATGTGCCCTTCGAAGGGAGTAAGAAAACCGCCTCACACCAGACCATCGTTTCCCAGATCATGAACTCTCTTTCGTCCCCTCTCCAACAGCATTACTCGAGCTCATGTCGACACTTGGGCCTGGCGTGGAAGCGCTGGGGCTAGTAGCACCGACAGACTGACGATTTTTGCTAGCTAGCTGCCTTGCAGTTAATTTGCTCGTCTGATACGTTGGATGAGGAATGACAGTTGGAGACAAATGAGAACTTGAAGTCAAACCACTTGAAGAATTGGATTTCTTCATACTTGAGGAAGCACCATAACCTGAACTTTTACGTTTAAGACTTGGAGCAGAAGGACTTGGAATAATGACTTGGACATCGTAATCTTGAGCAGATCTTCTACGAGGACTTTTAGAAGGAGACTTGTTGATTTGACTTGTTTCTCCCACAGCTTGACTTCCTCCACCGATCCCAGCTGAAAGTCTCGAGGTTTTTTTGTACTGGCGTTTCTTGTCACTAGGATGAGTTGGAAGAATTCCGCCTTGAGATAGAGGTTTAGCTGTAAGAGGTGGTCCACCCATTCCTTTCCTCCAACCTTTACCCAATCCTTTCCACTTCCCTCTACGATAAGGTTTTGAACTCATTGAACTCGGACCTGGATTTGAGAGAATTGAAGATTTGCCCTTCGGCTCTGACGAGGAGCTACTAGCTGGTTTTCTACCTGCTCTACCTTTAACAGCAGAAGGTTGAGCTTGAGAAGTGGTAGCTTTTCCTTTGCCTTTCCATCTACCGGAAGAAGAGATCTGGTAAGGAATCAATTCTCCATTCGCTTTGATATCGGTCTCATACATCATTCCATTCTGCTCGATTGTTCCATCTGAAGGTCCTTGGATCTGAAGTTGCTGATCTTGACTTGAGCTTTGATATAACCTTTCGTTGATAGCAGCCATCTTGTTCTTGGCGTTGGGAACAGGTCTGTTGACCAAACTTCTTGATCTAGGCACGTACTTGTCTGTCAGGTGTTCAGCAAGCCCGTTTGGAATCGAGTTGGGACCTGGAAGATTCACCTTTGGATATCTCCTCGAAGGCAGTGAACGAAGCTTGATCAAAGTGAACACCGAGGTGAAGAGAGAAGGGTTCTCGGTCAGTGAAATGACGTCAATTGCCAGCCAATTGACAATTCGAGCTTTCTTCCTTTTCAATCTATTGACTCACTATCTCAGCGAATTTCTTCCCGATTCTCCATTCTTCCTCCCTCCTCTCCTTCTCTTCAGCCGCTCTCTTCTCCTTGTCCAAGCTTTCCGTATCGCCGTGTTGCCAGACTTTCCAATCTTGATCTCCTCCATTCTGCAATGCCAAAGAGATTTGATTCTCATTCTCAATGCTTCCATTGAGTTTATCACTTTCAAGATTAGTTCCAATCAAAGTTTTGACGACTTTCCCTCTTCCAAAGACTTCCCAAATAGATTCAGTGACTCCGTCCGTCTCTTCAGCGTCTTCTCCTCTCAAAGTGTAAGTAGCTGGATATCTTGAATGTTTCTGGTCCTTTTCTATAGAGTGAGAAGATGGAAAATCTGGAGAAGAACCAGACGCAGCCTCAGATCCAATGCTAGGTAAAGAACAAGTGATTCTGATTTCTCTCTTCTTCAATTCTTTACTCGATGGAATTTTTTCCTTTTTGTTTGGATTGTTAACAGCAATGGCACCTAGACCTACGACCTTCTTCTCCGCTTTCTTCGTGATAGCTCTTCTCTCAATAACAGCATCCCAAAGTGGTAACCAGAATCGAATAGTTGGAGATTCTCTGAATTCTAAGACCAAGAGAGGCGGAGAGGGTTGGAAATCGTGCGGCCATGCCACAGCTTGTTGACTAGAAGTAATTGAAGGTGTTGAAGGTTTGATTGGTGCGGGTTTCGAGGTAGAGGCCGAGGCTGACGGAGGTGGCATAGAATTGATCGGAGGACTAGTCTTGGGGATTGAAGGATTTGGAGTTGAGTTTTGAGTCGAGTTGGATTGAAGGCTTGAGTCAACTAGTAAAGAGGATGGAGAGATAGTGTTTGGAATTGGAGCTTGATCCATTAGAGTTGGGTTAGAATTCGTGCGATTGAGCTGTGTGTCTGGTTGTTGAGAAACTGGAGCTAAATCCAAAGGATTGAAGGTTCCCGACCAAGAACGTTGAAGTTGCGTTTGAGGTTGAGCTGGATCCGGCGCTTTGATCTGAGGTTGAGGGGAAATTCCAGGAGAAGATCTTGGATAAGATCCATCTTGTAAAGAGGAAGTAGTAGGAGCCTTAGGTAAACTTCTTTCCATTTCCATTCTAGCAGCTTCCCAAACTTTAGCTTCATTCGCCAGAATCTGAGGAGATTTCTCAACGTATTCTGGCGTTTGAGTTTCAGTAGAAGGTGGTGGAGGTACTTGGAAATTAGTAGGAACCGCAGGCACAGAAGAACTTGGATGAATTGGGATTTGAACTTGCTCTGGACTTCCACTCTCATTTCTGTTTCCTATTTCAGGAGCGCCCATTTGAAGTGATCTGATCCTTCCTTCCTTCTCCTTGGCTTTCTTTTCTGCTTCTTCCTTGGCTTTTTGTTCTTTCTTAATCTCCTCTGTGAATCTACCAATGTATCCTCCTAATTCTTTCAATTGATCCCCAATTGCAGAACCACTGGCAGCTACGGATAAGAGAGATTGAAGATGTGGATTCGTGAGAGCATGATTGTTAACTCTTTGAATCAGAATCGGATCGATGGAGTTTGGATTGGATTGAGCTGAGGAGGAAGGTGTTGAAGAAGAAGGAGTGACTCTAGAGGGAGTGGGATTTGAATTGGAATAGAGATTTGAATTGGAACTTGAAGCTTGAATCGTATTTGAGGTTGAAGATTGCGGTGCTGAATTTGAGGCGAGAGCAGCTGGAGGAGTCGGAGAAGCTGAAGAAGTAGAAGGCCTTGAAGGTACCGTCATTGATCCACCAGGCTTAGTTCCCATCTCTGGACCCGAAGCATTAGCAGCAGCAGCAGCCGCGCTCAACTTGTTCTTCTTGACAGCAGCCGCCTTCTTCTTCTTCTCCACCAATCTAGGATCCGGATTTTTCTTCCTCCAAGCAGCTCTTTTCTTATCGCAATCTTCTTTCCATTTCTTCCATTCATCATCTAACTGTTGATTCTGAAGGTTTAAAACTTGAGCGTCTCTACTTCCAGGTGTTGGACCCATTGGAAGATTAGTTGGATCAGGTCTAGCTTCCCAAAGCTTGGTTCTTGCGAATGAATGAGGTCCACATTTTAGATTCACACGACCTAATTGAGTTAGGATGTGCGGAGCTTGAGGATTGAAGGAATGGAGAAGTGAGGGTGGAAGTGAGGGTGGATAGTGAGTTGCTGATGGACCGGTGTTGCTGGAATTGGATGGGACTGGTGTCTTCAAGCGGATTGAAAAGATCGGTAGGACACTTGTGAGATGGAAAAGTCGGGATTGGCGTAGTGATTGAAGGAGGATTAGGCTGGGTAGAATGGAAGAGAGAAGGAGAGACGAGTGTCAGAGCTGGTCTACGCCTCGACTGAGCTTAGTTCTCAGCTCTGGCTTTCGTGACTGGCAGTCATCTTGATAATGATGTCAGTACCGATTGATTTTGGACTGAAGCAGGGTAACCTCATGAACCAGGCCGAGGCCAGTGCTGCATTCTCTCTGGCATTCCACTACAAGAACCCATCTAAAGACCCTTCGACAGACTGACTATGAGTGTTCGGATCTTCTCCATTTCTACCTCTGCGCTCTCACTCACCTATTCTCTACACTGAGAGGTCCTTTCCTCTTGACTAATCCATGTCCTCCATCGAACTGCATATGCATCTCTTCCTCCTCTTCCTGAGCCTTGATCCTTCTCTGAATCTCTGCATTCAATTCCTCCTCTCCAATCCTCTTGTTACCCAATTCCACCTGTATAACTTCTCTCCATTCAGTCTCCTTCTCTAACCTATCAATCTCTTTCTGCCTCAAAGCAATTCTTGGATCTTGATTCAATTCCGATTGGATTTGATTCTCTTGAAATTTGGATTGATCTGATCTATAGATTGAATGAGCTCTTGCTAAAGCTCTAGGTCTTGAAGTCACTGAAGGTAAATGATGAAGAATCACAGCTTCTGGTACAGATCTTCTAGAGATTGAGGATGAAGAGGCAGACGATGAATCCAATACTTGTACAGGATGAGTTCCAATCGTTGAATGATGATTCAATACTTGTGGTATCGGTAATGCTTGACCATTCGGATTATTCTGATACGGCTTAGGGCCACCAGCCATCTTGAATGGAACAATAGATGCGGTGGGAGAGAGGCAAGAAGAATGGAGACTCGATAGGGATCTCTCTCTCTCTCTTGAGAACACTGTCCTCATTACTGCCTCGATCCACTACATCTACTAGTAGTTCAAGTTGAAGCATTGTAGATCAGAGGTAAGAATTCAAGATTCGAGAGCCTCAATGTCAAGCAGATCTTCCTCTTCATCCAATCAACCAAGGTCACGACCTCCTACTACTACTCCTTCCACTACTACCACTTCCTCACCTCGATGGGCAGTTGGACCTGCTCCTATTCGATTCCCAAAGAGTAGACCTTCAAGTTTGGTAGCAGATAGAGATAGTCAACATGACCCCACTTCAGTAGGGCCCAATAGAACTGAACGGCAGTCATCAGGTGGAGCTGCTAGTAGAATTGGTGATGGTTATGGTGCAGTAGATTCAACAGAGCAACATAGAGACAGAGGAATCGGTTCAAGTAAAGGGGCTGATACTTTACAAGCCAGATCAAATGGACTCACTGGAAGGAAAGAATCAGACAGACTCCGAGTATCCACTTCTACCCACTCTTCAACTTCCAATCTTCAACTTCCCTCAACCTCCAAGCAAGTCAGAACTCGCCATGTTTCATCTCCTACACCATCAAGCACCAATCGATCAAGATCTTCATCTCCAAGTCCTTCTACTTCTTCTTCTTCAAGGAGGTTACCTTCAACTCCACCTGGTTCTGGTTTCGTTAGAGGTAGAGCTTCTTCTAGTCATGGAAAGCTGGATATGTCATCTTCTAATCATTTGTCTCCTTTTAATAACATCCAAAAGAGTCGCGATGGAGACCGAGACAGGGGGGTTGGAATAGGTTTAGATAGACCCAATTCAAAAGTCTTAACTTCCTTTCCTTTCGAACCTCCTAAAGATTCCAGTCGAAGGAAATTCGGAGCAGGGTCTATTGAGAATACTCCTGAATCCAAGAAAAACAATTCGGTTGGCTTATTCTCTTGGTTAACTCCTGGTAGTGATAATCAATCGAATGATGAAAATGGACCTTCAGAAACTACTTTTCTTTCAACGTCTTTTCCTACCTCTAATTCTCTAGATCCAAATTCAAACGCTGATTTAGATGGGTTTTCAGAATCTCAAAATGTAACAAGTTTAGCTTCAACTCTTAAATACCTTATCTCATACCCAGTTCATTTGATTCTAGGGAAAGAAAACGCAGAAGAAGAAGAAAGGATTCAAAGAGATGAAGAAGAGGCTGTGGAAATCTTGGAAAGAGAAGCTCTTTTACATGTTGAAACCCAAAAGAATTCAAAACCAAAGTCTCAGAAATCAAACTTTTCCACTTCCAAATCTAAATCCAAATCCCAAGATTCTCAACTCAACCCCACCTCACCTTTAATTCCAACCCCCATTTCTTCTTCCCTTTCCTCTCATTCTCATTATTCAAATACCCCGATCTCCTCAGATCCATTAGATCCATATGGTTATAGAGCCTTGGCGGGTCCAACTCTTTTACCTTCTCATGCCACTTACTTAGAAGAAAGGAGGAGAGAAAGATCTAGAGCTAGACAACTTAGGAACCTGTTTAGACTGATTTTGGCTCTGATTGGATTGTTGGTTTTGGTATTATTGGGGGTTGGAGGGGTCAAATGGGTGGTCGATTGGAGGAATAGGGAAAAGACTTTGATGGGGAGGTGGGTTTTGGCAGTTTGATCCAACATCTGTTTCTAGCCTCTTGGAAGCATTTATCAGACTTTCAAAATTTCTTTAAAGAATTATGAGGTCCATCAAATTCTCAAATCCTGCTCCTAGTCTTATCCAATTTCTTCCAAATTTCACAAACCTTCTCGCGACGTCGTTTTCTCTCTCAACAACAATCCTTTTTCTCAAAATTAACAAACTTCATCATCTTTCTTTTCACTTTCTTGAACAATGGCCATTCATTCTCTCATTATGTAACATTTCTCAAGTTTACCGGATCGAACTTCACTCTTTGTCTCTTAATTCACATTTTTCGACTTCCAAGCTCTTCGCTTTGCTTTGTATCTTTCTTCTTTTTCATGAATCAATGAATTAACTCAAATGCCTGTCCGATTATTCTCGCTTTGCCACAGCACAAGTCGCGGTTACGCGTCAAGTCAAGAGTAATTCTACTGGTCCTTCTTCCTTCTCAGACATGTCATCTGCTTGATGGCAGAATCCCACAGCAGCTCATCCAATACGTCCAACTCAAATTCACTTTCTCAATCCAATTCCAACCCAATTGGAGCAGGATGGGATTCAAGCAGCTTCAGAACAGATGAGCAACCAAAAACACCTCAACCCTCCACCTCTTCTTCTTCTTCTACCAAGCCTGTAAGGGTCACCGAATTCACTTCAAGAGCAAAGGAACTTTTGAACAAAGTCAAAGGTAGAAGTAATGGTGGGAGGGATCCAAGCAAATTCTTCGTTCCGGAAGAGGAAGATCCGTCAGCAAAGAGAAGGTGGAAAGCTAGTAGGAACGCTTCAGCCAAGGTGGCTGCCTTCTCTGCTGGGAATCCTGATCAGAATACTAGAGGCAAGGTCATCAAGGCAAGTGAGAAGAAGAAGGAGACGCAGGGGGAAGGAGAGGGAGAGGTGCCAGAGGCTATAGAGAGAGCAAAGGGAAAGGGAATGCAGAAGGACATGGAAGACTCCAGTCTCAATTCAAGCTCAAGAACTGCTGTTCAAATATATTCCTCGATTGGAGCTGCGCTGCAATCCGATCTTCATCTGGATCAAAGGCAGCAGGCCTCTTCAGAGGAATCCCTCTTCAATCCCACTTCAACTACGCCTCCTCCTCATTCCAAACGGAAACGATCTACCTCTGTAGAACGAGAAGAGTTTGAACCTCAAAACCAACCCATAACAAAACAGAAAGGGAAAGGGAAAGGAAGAGGGAAGGGGAAAGCCTCCTCCAAGCCGACAGAGAAAGTCGAACCTCTGACTGAAGGACAAGTGCTGGGTGTTGAAGGATACGAGGGTACTCCTCCTCCTCTGGTCAGAGATTTCGAGTGGCCTGAGCATTTCATAATGTTGGAGAAGACTTTCAAGGTGAGAGAGAAGCGTCAAGAGAGCCTAATTGCTCTCAACCTTTTCTGACGTCAGGTGTGCTCATTCACATCTTCCTATTTACCACAATCATTATCGACCAATACAGGCCATCAACACAGTCTATGTCTTCTGTCAATCCCGGAAACACATGTCAACCACTTTCGAGACGATGAAATCAAGTGTGGAAGGTTTGATCAAGAGAGAGCTTTTGATTTTTGATCTGGTCCAAATCAAGACCTTGTGTCCAGATTTAATCAAGTTGGCTTACGTTGATCTAGACTCTTTAGATATCGCTCTGGACGGTCAGCGATCTAACGAACCAGTAGACCAGGAGAAGGAGAAGTACAATTCGGATAGAAATCTCTTTAGAAAGAAAGGGAAGGGAAGGGAAGAACCTCAAGTCGATATTTACGAACAAGCTATGAATGACATTCAATCTGGAGGTGGACTGCATCTCCCTGGAAGGAGAAGTTTTGGTTCTTCCGGAGCTTACAATCCAGACAGTATGAATAACTCTGGTTTAGGAATCGGGTCCAGTTCTTCTCACGGAGGAGGATGGAGAGATGATGCTGAAGATGAAACGGACGAGAATCAAGAAAGAACTTTCTGGATGAATTCAGATCAGTCAGTTCAAGCTGAGATCACTAAGGTCAGAGACGAACATGTTCTTCTCTTCGAGTTTAACGATGGAACTGTCATGGGCGGTCCGAAGGCTAGAAGACCTAACAGGCCCAGAATGATGAGAGGTCCTAACAGAAATGAGAAGAAGTGAGTCAGAACATTTTGAATTTCTTCCTTCTCTCTCCCATTAACATCGCATTTCTTTCGTTTACACCTTCGCAGATCGAAAGGTCCTCTTAGCGGAACTCCATCGAACGCTTCCATGCAGAAGCTGATCGCCAAAAGGAACTTCAAATTCGAACAGGCAGTAATCGAACTTCTCCTGGCCTGCTGCGCTAAAGATGAGGATCCAGTTCAGCTACTCGACGAAGCAGCTCGAGATCACGTTCCCGTCAATCCTCAGACCGCTTCCAAATCAACTGATGAATCACCTCAAAAGAAAAAAATCAGACTCAAATATCTAATGTCAAACCCTCAAGATAGACCTCCGATCTCTGAAGTGATCGAGGAGATGAGTGTTCAACCTTGGTGGAAAGAACAAATCGTTCCAGGAGGCAGAAGAACCATAGAATCTAGGACTTCCAAGTACGAAGGATTGAACTTTCTTTTGTCTCAAGAAATGGTCAATGCTCTTTGGATCACTTCAGAGATTGAAGAATTCTACTCTCATCAAGCCGAAGCTCTCAACGCCTTGGAGGAAGGATCCAACGTCATCGTCTCGACCTCTACTTCATCTGGAAAATCTCTGATTTACCAGATCCCGGTGTTGAGAGCTCTCGAGCAAGATTCCAGTGCGACCGCTCTCTACATCTTCCCCACCAAAGCTCTGGCTCAAGATCAAAGGCGGTCGTTGCAGAACCTCCTCAACGCTCACGAGGGACTGGAAGAAACCTTCGTCGCCACCTACGATGGAGATACGGACAAGGAGCTGAGACAAGGTATCAGAGAGAAAGCAAACGTCATCTTCACCAATCCAGACATGCTTCATCAAAGTCTACTACCATCTGAAGACGCTTGGAGAAGGTTTCTTCGAGGTCTGAGATTCGTCGTCGTAGATGAACTTCACTCTTACAATGGACTCTTCGGAACTCATGTCTCTTTTATCATGAGAAGATTGAGAAGGATGTGCTCTGCTCTCGGGAACGACGAGGTTCAATTCGTTAGTTGCTCAGCTACTGTCTCGAATCCGAAGGAACACATGCAGACTCTCTTTGGGGTGGAAGACGTGAAGGTAGTTACTGAAGACGGATCTCCTTCTGGTCAAAAGGAATGGGTCATCTACAATCCTCCATACATCGATGAGGACGACAAAGGTCAAGGAAGAGTCTCTACCTACTCTGAAGTCTCCAGAGTCTTCCGTCATCTCATAGAAAGAGGTGTGAGAACGATCATCTTCACAAAGGTTAGAAGAACCTGTGAAATGGTTATGAGACAGGTTAAAGAAGATTTGCTCTTGGAGAACAGACATGATATTTTGGATAAGGTGATGTCTTACAGATCCGGTTATTCTCCTCAAGATAGAAGGAAGATCGAAACTGACATGTTCAAAGGCTCTTTACTTGGAATCGTGGCTACATCTGCTCTGGAGCTAGGAATCGATATTGGAACTCTAGATGCTGTCATCATGCTCGGGTTTCCATATTCCATCTCAAGTCTTAGACAACAAGCTGGTAGAGCTGGTAGAAGACAGAAGGATTCTTTGGCGATGCTCATAGGGGACCCTTTCCCTATGGATCAATTCTACATGAACAACCCGGATCAAGTCTTCAATCAACCCGACGCTGCTCTGGCAGTCGATCTCTCGAACGACTTCATCTTAGAAGCGCACCTTCAATGTGCAGCTCAGGAAATGCCAGTCCACCCGTCTGATGACCTCGTCTACTTTGGGAGTTCGCTTCAAGATCTCTGCAAGACTCGACTGGAAGCTGACGGAGACGGATTTTATCACTGCAGAGCCGAACTGAGACCCAATCCGAGTAAAGCAGTGGCAATCAGAGGAGCTAGACAGGATTCCTACACCTACATCGATGACACTCCTGGAAGGAGATCAGGTCCGAAAGTGATGGAAGAGGTCGAATTGGAGAGAGCCATCTTCGAGGCCTTCCAAGGAGCAGTCTTCATGCATCAAGGGTCTTCCTTCATCTGTCATGAGATCTGTCATGAACGTAGAATCGCAAGGATGGTTCAAGCAAACGTCAACTTTCACACTCGACCAATAGATCGAACTTCTACGGACGCAGTCGAAACCTACCGAGTCAGATCTCTCTCGAACTGCCAAGCCAGAGCCTACTATGGGAAGGTCACGATCTCTTCTCACGTCTACGGATACTACAAGGTGGACAAAAGAGCCAACGTCTTGGACACGGTGAATTTGGACACTCCTCCTTTCATCAGACACACCAAAGGCTGTTGGTTGGACGTCCCTCTCTGGATCGTAGAAGAATTGATGCTCAAGACGATCAATGCTGCTGCTGCGATCCATGCAACCGAACACGCTATACTCAGTTTAACTCCGATTTTCGTAGTCTCTGCCACCGGAGAGGTCAAAACGGAATGCAAGATCGCAGACAGGGAATTGACAGACAAGCCGACTTCAAGAAAGAGACCTGCTAGACTGATCTTCTATGACCAGCCAGGTCAAAATGGAGGAATCTGCAACAAAGCTTTCGAACATCTAGATGGTCTTCTTCGAATCGCTTTAGCGGTCATAGAGAACTGCACGTGCTTGGACGGTTGTCCTTCTTGCGTAGCTTCTTCCACCTGCGCTTACGCAAACGTAGTCACTTCAAAAGTGGGAGCCAAAGCTGTTCTGAGAGGTCTGGTTGGAAAGGAACTGTTTGATCCGGATCTGCCTCAACAGAACGAACTTGGGAATGCCGCCATCAGTCTTGAGAGGTCTGGTCTGATGGCGGGAGAGGTGGTGCCTGGTTCTCAAATAGTTGAAAACTTCGTCGAAGCAATCCCTCCCTCGATGCAAGCTCTAGAAGAAAGGATCACTGGCTCTACTCAGCTACCCGCTGCTCCGCGCTTCGAAGGTCCGATGACTTACGAAGAATCTGAAGCTTGAGGGAAGGTGTTGATGCTGTTGAAATCACACATTTTGTGACCTGTTTCTTGGCCGGGGTGTCCCTCGATTGTAATTCTATTTCTTCTCGCATTCCATTCATGATCGTACCCAGTCCCCTTTAGGAGAGATCCTTCGCATCTGGACCAGGAGAAGCAAGTTCTGACTGTCAGCCACAGGGTTGAGAAGAGGAAGTAGCTATAGCTACATAGCTAGCACAAGAGTAGAGAAGATTATCAGGCCTCAGAGTCAAAAGTACGAACTGTCTCATTTTCTAGATGTGTCAGGCAAAGATGCGATTACAAAGGATAGCTCTTCTTCCTGCCCCTCGCCCATCACTCCGAATCTTCCTCTACCAACCATCTTATCCCACGCCAATTTCCCTTTAATCTACAACCTTGTACTTGCGATTTTTATTTAATCTCAAACCAGAAGTTTCGTGAGGAGTTTCAAAGTAAAGATTAGATCTGTATCTTCTCAAATAAACCACCGCAACGTCTTCCAGATGATCAGGAGTGATACCTAAATCCTTGAAACCAAGAGTTCCCTCTGCGTCCTGTAAATCATCATTGTATCTTCTAGTAACTTCATCTGGGCTTAACATTGGCCACCAGACCAAATCTCCAAGTTTAGCTGCTCCCATCATGACCGCTTTTGGAACATTAAGACCTGGTCTAACAATCTTGTTGAAAGTCATAGCTTGAACTAAAGCCATCATTTCGTTCACTGTGTAGGTCTTTGGTCCTCCTAATGAGAAAGTCTGTCCCATTGTTGAAAGATCTGCTTCGAGCATGATTTCTAAGGCGTGAGCTACATCTAGGGAATGAACTGGACGTAGTTTTGTCTGTCCGTAGTTGACTCTCCAAGTCATTGGCCAGGCTGAAGGAGTCGGTGAAAGGAGAGAAGAAGTGGGGGAAATGGAGGTCATCACATCAGTCTATCTTTCGAGCTTCGAATCTATGCGCTTTTCCAAATCTCCGCGACTCCCTTCTATCATCTAGCTTGCTAATTTGCGGAATCTCAAAGATTTGTGAAACCACTCCCGCCTCTTTCTTCCCCACCGCCCACTGTCCTTGCATTGCTCTCAAAGAACCACTCACAAGCCATCTGATTTAATAACCTATCCTCGTGTCCAAACATAGGACCAGGTCTAACAATAGTAGCACCTTCAAAAGCCTTCTTGACAGCCTGTTCTCCTTCAAACTTGCTCTTCAAGAACTTTGATTCGGAGTCTTCAGTGGCGTTTAAATGAGAAACGTGAATTAGACGGGAAACTCCAGCGGATTCTGCGATGTCTGCGATTCTACGAGCTCCTTCTACGTTGACTGAGTTGAAGTCGAAGTTCCTGGAAGATTAAGGGATTCAGAGGTAGAATGAAGGACAAAGGTGACGGCAAGAGAGAGAAGGACAAGGTCAACAAGGAGAAGGAGGAAGGGTTTGAGTGGGACAAGATTTAGAAAGATAAATTAGCTTTCGATGAGACTCACTTTGTCTCGTAATGGCGACCAGTTAGATTGTATACTACATCTGAATGACGAAGACACTCTTCGATCTGATCATCTGAGCGTAGATCCCATTCCTAGAGGAGAGGAAGGTGGGTGAGTGTGAGAGGTGGGATCAGTCCCGATTGGGTTCAGACAGCCCTCATTTTACAGACTCTAAAGCTGTTCTGACTCTCAAGGTCTTCCCAAATCGGCAAGCAAGCTTCACAAAGTCAAGCTCTCCAGCTCCAAGGCAGCAGCATCTTCCTGTCTCCTCCTGTCCTCTCGCTTTCCCGCCTGACTACACGATTAAGTTGCACTAACCATAGGAACTACCTGACCCAAATCCCCCATTAGTTTCAGATGTCTCTTCTCATCTTCGTCTCTGTAAGGAACAATGACTTGAGTACCCTTTTGAGCCAATCGATTGACAACGTATCTTCCCAAGAAACCCGTGCAACCAAAGACGGTAGCTACGTGACCAGAGACTGAAGATCTACCTCCACCATAAGGACCTGAAGAAATGATTGGTTTCCCGGTTTTGCGTTTGATGGAAAGATCGTGAAGTGAGCGAGTGGATGAGATGGTAGAAGTTGAAGGTAGTAGAGAAGACGAGAGACTTCTTGTGGTTGACCTTGTCAAGGAGCTTGAGACTGAAAGCGAGGCCATTATGAGGTGTTGTGCAGCTTTCTTAAATCACTCCCAATTCAATGTAGGCGTTCCAAGAGAGTGTTATGTGAGGTGTGACAAGTTGGAATCTCGAGAGCTGCCATTGGTTCGATGTCGACTGTACTCGATCTTGAGCACATCGAGCACACCGGCCTCACCTCCTCCCTCACCTATCTCTTCCTTCAATTTTGAAATTGACCATTTTTTGCAGAAAAAAATCTATCCACACATCATTCAATGACTTAGGAAGTGAAGTGCCCATATGTAGGAAGGCGGTATCATCCTCGCCTCCTCTACAACCACCTACTACCTCCATCTTTCAGATCCGCGTTCTAGGCGGTTGGAACCTTTGAGGGCGTATCAAAAGTCTTCAAGTTTCGAATTGTTCCCTTGCTCGAATTTGAAGCCGTGGACAAACTTGAGAGATTAGGTCAGACTGTTGATGGAGAGAGAAGCCGTGGAGAATTTTCTCAAACTGGTGGCAGCTCCTTTCCTTCAAAAGGTCCTTCTTTCCATTTTTTTCTTTCCTTCCTTCTTCCTTCCCGACATCTACAATCAACCAACATATCTCTTCGTGAGTTCTCCTCTTTCTCTTTTCTCTCGGGCTTATTGGCTGACTAATTTTTCTCGTTCTGCGAACATTTCCTCATTCATTTCCTTTCTTTAGTCTATCGAGATCAATTCCAAGAACCACAATCAAGTACACCAACTCTCTTTCAAACCCTTATCTTGAAGAACAAAAATGTCTGCTAAGAAAGTACCCGGATTGAAAAAGGACTCGGACGCAGTTCATGGACAGACAGTCACTCCTCCCTCTCACCCTACTACCTCTCATGCGAGTGCCTCAGCACGAGCCAGATTGGCTTCCCTCGCCTCCCATCTACTTCCATCTTCTGCGAAGGAGCAAATCTTCGACTACGTGATCGTTGGAGGTGGCAGTGAGTATCGCCTTTTCTTCGATCTCTCTCTTTGGTTTCCAAAACTGACCGAACTCTTCTCTCCCTCTCCTGTAGCTGCTGGTGCCGTCATTGCCAACAGATTGACTGAAGATCGAGATGTCAGTGTAGCTGTTATCGAAGGTGGTCCTTCTGATATCGGTGAAGATCGGTGAGTAACTACTCTTTCTGAGGGGATTGAGTGCTATGA
The DNA here is from genome assembly GCA_012976225.1 of Golubevia sp. BC0850. Lineage (NCBI taxonomy): Eukaryota > Fungi > Basidiomycota > Exobasidiomycetes > Golubeviales > Golubeviaceae > Golubevia > Golubevia sp. BC0850. Next base: position 194,589 of record JAAVVG010000002.1, read on the forward strand.
AGCTGATCCTGTCCTAATCCTTCATTTTGCTCCTCTTTCTCTCGATCCTCAGTGTTCTCGATCTAGCTAGATGGTTAGAACTACTAGATTCTGACTTGGACTACAAGTACCCAAGTGAGTCCCATTCAACTACCTCTCTCAATCCATCTTTCCATTGGTCGCGTGATCTTTCGTTTAGCTAACCTCTCAACCTTAACCACCCTTTGCCTCCTCCTCCAGCTACTGAACAGCCAAGAGGGAATTCTCACATCCTACATTCGCGAGCCAGAGTTCTAGGAGGATGTTCATCTCACAACACTTTAATCTCTTTCAGACCTCTAAATGCCGATCTAGATGACTGGGCTGCCAATCGAGGATGTCCATCTTGGTCTTCCAAACAATTCCAACCTTACGGGGATCGTTTGAAGATGAACACTATTCCAGTAGGACCTCAGCAACGTAACCAAGTAGCCAGAGATTGGGTTCAGTCAGCTTCAAAAGCAACTGGAGCTCCAATCATCGATGGAATGAACTCTCATATCGTTCACAGAAATGGTTTAGATGAAAGAGGTCCAACTGGTGAATCTGGAGTTGGATTCTTCGACATTTCTTACGATCCTTATGATGGAAGTAGATCAAGTGCTAGTGTAGCTTATCTCCATCCTATCATGAATGGACCTCACAAGAGAGGAAACTTACACCTCTTTTTGGAGACTTGGGCAAGTGAATTAAAATTTGATCAGAAAGATGATAAGAGAATCAGATCGGTTAATGTTAAGACGAAGTTGGGTTTGGAAAAGACTTTGACTGCTAGGAGAGAAGTCATTCTCTGTGCTGGTGCAATTGATACTCCAAGGTTAATGCTTCTTTCTGGTTTAGGTCCAAAGAATGAGTTGGAGAAATTGGGGATCAAATCTCAACACGATCTTCCGGGTGTTGGTGAGAACCTACAAGACCACCCAGAGAGCATCATCATGGTGAGTTTCGAAAGGCATGGAGAAGAGAAGCGAGATTGTTCTCTTCGAAGCTGACACGATTTCTTTCTTCCCTTGTCATCTAGTGGGAGACAGAAGCTACTCCTCCAGAGACCGTCATGTCCTCCGACGCTGGATTGTTCATGAGAACTCTTCCACATGATACCGAACCTTTCCATCATCCAGGACCAGACACGATGTGGCACATCTATCAAGTTCCATTCGCCGACAACACGACTAGAGTAGGATACGAACGACCTGATCACGCTATCTGCATGACTCCAAACATCGCCAGATCTCAAGGAAGAGGAAAGCTATCTCTCAAGAATAACAACCCTCTAGAAAAACCTCTTTTAGATTTCAAGTACTTCGAAGATCCAAATGATTACGACGCCAAGATTCTAGTCGAAGGAATGAAGATCGCCAGAAAGATCGCTCAACAAAGTCCTTTCAAAGAACATCTTTTAAGAGAAATCGCTCCAGGTCCAAAGGTCCAAACTGACGAAGAACTTTCAGAGTATGCTAGAAAGGTCTCTCATACTGTTTATCACCCTGCTGGAACTTGTAAGATGGGAATCCCAGAGAAAGACGACAAGGTTGTCTGTGATCAAAAGGATCTTAAGGTTGTTGGATTAAAAGGTCTTAGAGTCGTAGATGCAAGTGTTATGCCTACTCTACCTACCGTCAACCCTATGTTGACAGTTCTCATGATCGCCGAAAAAGCTGTGAGTAACCATTTCAATCTTGACAGCCAGCTTTGGAAGGGGGAACCTATCTTCTCGAACTCTCTCGCTGACCTTTCCATTTTCCTCCCTTTCCACAGGCTGAGCTTATTCGAAACGACGCTTGGAACAATGGCCTTCGTAAGACTGACTGGGCTTGAACGTTTTAACGTTGGTCTTCATATTTCGTTTCTCGCTTCCAAGGTCCATTTCTCCGAAACAAAAAAAGACCCATCTGCTTTGCTCTAACTTATCTCCACCTAGATGCCACTTCTTTCTCTTCTCCACAGCCTCCTCTACACCTTGTTCAAACGCCCTTGAGTTCGCGATCTTCACTTTACAAGTTTACCTGTCTCATATCTTTCCCGTTCAATGTTTTGTAATTTTCCATTCTCTCTCAGTCAATCAATCAAAATTCAAAGTCAGTCAAACAAATCAGAACGGAAGAAAGGGGAGACAATTGAATTCGTGGATGTCTTTCTGTGAAGCTTTTGAAGTGAATCATTGCAAAACAATTTCACCGTCACTTTCCGTCCTTCAACATTTGCCTGAAAGCATATTGACTCTTTCCTTTGCCCTTCTGGCTTCCATTTGTACTTGTCCCTTCGTTTCCAGTCCCACTCGAGTCCGTTCCTGCAGCCTGATCGACCTGCATACTTTCGTCTGAAGTAACTGGAGCTGCTTTGGGCCTAACGAAACCCAGTCCTCCTCTGCCCTTGCCTCTACCTCTTCCAGCAGCAACACGAGGCATAAAGCTGTTTGATGAAGCAGCTGGCATGGCAGAGTCAGAAGCAGTGACTGAGGCACTACGAGCAGCTCCTCGGTTGTAGTTGTCCAAAGAGGAGAGTCTCAAAGTGGAAGATTCGTAGGAGATCGAAGGGAGTAAAAGAACTCTTCCGGCGATCTGAGAGAAGAAGAAGTGGAAACGGAGGGAAAAAGCAGAGAAACAGATTTTGGTGAGAAAGATTCACGACGTCGAAAAAGCAAAATTCGAGGTTTACACTCACAGCAGCGTCCGAGAACTCCACGACGGCTTCTCCTCTCCCTTCCGGTCCTTCAGTCCATTGGACTTTACTGACACTTCCTGTACCATCGGTGAGAGACTCAAAGAGCTGTTGAATGAGAGGCTCTTTGGCGTCATGAGGTAAACCTAGAACTCTCAAGCTTCTAGATTTTTCCTCCGCTGCTTTCCCTTTGAAGATTTTCGGGTTGTTCTGACCAGAGCGATTCTTATCGACCAGGGAAACCTTGATCTCTTTCCCACTAAGTCGATATCCATTCAGTTTTCCAATTGCGACTTGAGCTTCAAGAGGAGTAGAGTAATCAATGAAAGCGATACCTTTGTACTTTCCATCAGGATAGGTTGGCATTCTGAAAGCTTCAACTTGGCCATGAGATTCGAAGAGTTTTCGAATATCTTCTGGTTGAGCTGATCTTGGAAGGGCAGAGACGTAGAGCTCCTTGTCGTCCGCGTTGGCGTCCGAACGAGTCTTCTTGCGAGATGGATCGGAAAGAAGGACTTGAAGGGCTTGACCTGGAATCGTTTCTTGACCATGTTCTACCAAGGCGGCTTGGGCAGCACTCTGCAGGGAGAAGAAAAGATAAAGGAGGAGAGGAGAAAATATTTAGTACTTCGAGCCGAATGAGACGAGATTTAATGAGGGCATTCTCTACTTTCAATTACTCACTGCTTCTGTGAATTGAACATAACAGAATCTTCTGCTAGCCTGAAACTTCTTACTAGGCCATCTAACTCCAAATAGATCTCCATACTTCGAGAATCTTCTTCTGACTTCCGAGTCCGTCCAAGCTTCAGAGAAGTTGGTGACGAAGAGAGTGCACTCCCAACCCAATGAGATAGAGATTTGAGATCCATTGACTTTCTTCTTGTCCTTCGTTCTAGCAGCTGGAATGGCTGAACGATCAGAGAACTCTACGACGGCAGCTGACAGACCAGCATCTTGACCTTGATCAGTGTCCATGGCTCCTTTTCCCTCGAAGATTGAAGGTCCAGCTCTGGTAACCTTTGGTCCATCTATTTCCACGATCTCTCCGCATCCTTTGAAGAGGGTGTATAAATCTGCTTGAATGGCTGAGGCTGCAAGACCAGAAACCAGGACTGAGCAGTTCTCTCGATCTCTGTAGAAGGTGAACATCGGAAAGAGAGTGATAATGAGCGTTAGTGTTGCTTCCGACGTAGGAGGATCTTCGAAAGCAATGAATCACCTGGTCTGTTTCTTATCTCCCATCTTGCCCTTCTTCGAATCGTCGGATGGACCAGCAGCTGGAGCTGCAGAGGTTGCTTCTTGATGATGCACTGGAAGTTCATCAACAGCTTTACGCTTCTGACCTACTTGACTCGTGTCGACAGCTGCAGAGGTAGATGCGTCTTCCATCTCTGCATCAGCGACTGGAGGAAGAGAGCGAGGGTAGCCAAGAGCGTCACCGAATTCGGCTTGAAGAGCGTGCATCTGCTGCTGAGAAGCGTACTACAAGAGAGAGTTAAGAGGAGAAAGAATCAGATTCGGTGAAACGAGAGATCCAGAGAGCGAAAAGAAAACACTCACCCAAGCTTCCCACATCTTCTCGCTCTCCTTCTTGCACCTTTCTCTGCAATACTGAACATCATTGACGCTTCCAAAGGCATGTTCGAACCTCTGCCATTCGACTAAAATTTCCTCCTTGTGAGTCATGTTGCCTTTTCCAGCAGCTAATTTGAGTAAATTCCTAGCTTTCTTCGGATCTCCATGCTTAGAATAAAACCTGGAAGCTTCAATTGAAACTCTACAATTGTTTGGTTGAAGTTGAAGAGCAGTTTCCCAAATAGAAGAAGCAAGAGAAGAAGTAGCTTCTCCACCTCTTTCCAGCCAAGTAGCAGCACATTTCTCCAACCTTAATTCTTCATCTTGTAGGCCAGCTCCGGCTCCTCTTTCTGACAAAACGCTCAAACAATATGACTGAACTGCATAAATTTGCATGAACTTATCCAAATCTGAACTCAATTCGTTATGAGCTTGCCAAAGTTCGATCCCTCTTTCTGTCGAAAGTGCAGTTGCCATCTCTTCCCTTTCTATGTCCACTCTAGCTAGTAAAACTGAAACTAGGGAATCGACTGGAGTCTTGATCGAAGTCATCATTCCTCCTGATATTGCAGATCCGAAGACTTCTTCTTGTTGAGCTTTGGATCGTCTTAGTTTCGAAAGAACTCGAAGATAATGAGCCCATAAAACTCCTGAGTCTGGTCTGGAGCGAACTGAACGTGAGCAGACGTCGGTGAGAAGCGTGGCTTCATTGGAAGCACTCTGTGTAACGAGACAGGAAGGGGAGGGGAGATCAGGATTGAATGAATGCCACGGCTTCCCTTCAACTTTTTACTTACCATGTAAAGAATGTAATCCTCCCAAATGTTCTCGCTCTCGCTCAGCATTACATCTCTCGACGTCTTCTCTATTTGACTCTCCTCGTGTTTCTTCGCCTTGGAAAGGTTCGATCTGGCCTTCTTTCTATTCTCTTCCCACTCCCCACTTGGTGGATTAGACACCTCTTCCTTAGAGAGATTCGGTAAAAAGGCTTGAGTATTCAGAATGCATCTTTCATAAAGTGAAGAAATGAAGTCAGAATCGTACTTTTTCTTGTTTGCAGACCAACGAATGTAAGGTTTCCAAGAAGCGTAAGAACCTCTGTGAGAGCCATTTAATAGAACAGAATCTTCATGCTTCTCTCTTTCTCTCCAGACTTTGAGAGCTGCGGAATAGATTTGCTGAGTTGAAGCCATAGAGGACTCGTATTCGGAGGTTGAGAGATAAGTGCTGACGAAAGATGAGAAGTCTTGAAAGGTCTTATCGAGAGCTGTCGAGAGGTGGAATGAGAGGGAGCATGAATGAGTAAGGAAACGTCAGCCAAGAGGTGCATTTTGACCTTGGGTAGAACCTTCGTTTAAAGTAGGCAATCATGGACACTCACATCTACTTGGAATCCGAAGTCTGGCGAGGTAGACTTGCTTGACCAGTTCGATCCTCTCTTCGCTCTTGTCCGACTTGAGGAGATGGGCCAGCTCAAAATCGCGATACAGGTTCCAGATTAAATGACTCTGAAATTTGTTCGAAAGGAGAATAGAAGGTGACAGTATGTTAGAAATTGCTGAAGGCCAAGCGCAGCAACCTGCTTACAGTCCCAATCCTCCTCCTCTCCCTCCGTCTCTCTGCCCTGACCTCTTCTAGACGAGGAGACTCAGATGTCTACTCACCTGATTCCCTTCTAGAGCGATCCTGGTATAAGCCTCTCTGACTCTATTCCTCACGGCTTCTTCTCCCACGACAGCTTCCAACTGTTCCCAGACTCCAGCTGCTTTAGCATTGCTCTGACTCATGACACTTGGTAGAGAGCTGGAAGAATAAGCACCAGATCTAGTCTCCAATCTAGGACCACCTGAAGTGTTGGTCCAAGCTAGTAAAGGATCTTCTTCTGTGGCTGTCTCTTCCTCCTCCTCATCTACCACCTTTGACGTATCGATTGAAGCCCATTGATAGTGCCAATGAAGAACCAAGCTAACATATCGCATGTAAGCTGATGGATCCATTGTAGAGCCGTTGGATGATCTAGTAGCTTGATCATGGAGGTTGAAGATGTCGAGTAGTAGGTTTGGATAGGATGAAGAATCGGGGTTGGAAGATTGGGAAAAGATTGAAAGAATTGAAAGAGATGATTGAATGACATTCTCTTGAGAAGTTAAAGATAAAGGAGCTTGGCTGATTTGTTGATAGATTTGAGATAACTGAGTGAGTAGAGTTGCTCTCTCTGAATCAGTTGAAGCGCTCAATCCTTGAGGGACTCCTTGATTCAATGCCAACAGCTTTCTTTGAGTTGACCTTACCCAAGCTCTGAATGGAATTGGATCTAAAGGAGCATCAGGTTGAGGAGCTGGAGCTTCATCTTTAGAGTTAGCTGCACTCTTTCTACCTTTACCTCCTCTTTTCTGTTGCTGCTTTGAAGTAGAGGCTGATGACGAAGTAGCGTTGACATTCTCTAAATGAATATCTTCCATAGAAGTATCCATACTTGAAGGATAAGCTTGATTCAATTCGGAATTCAAGGGGTTTGGTTGGGAAGGTGAAGCTAAAGTTGAAGTTGTTCTCCACAATCTCTTATATTGTGTAGGAACTTTCTTCCTCCTTCTCTTTCTTCTCGACCACTCACTAGTTCACCAACCAACGTAAGACGTAAGATGCCTCAAACCAAGCTAATCGTAGTCCATGACGTTCTAGGAACGGTTTTCTCCTTAGAAGCTCCAACCAAAGTTCTCTTGAATCAAAACCCAGACCTGGATCCCAAATTGGCAGAGTTGATCATCTACGATTGGTATCATGCCGTTCAAAGAGATTACACAAATTTATCGATCAACAATGATTATAAGCCCATCTCTCTAGTTTTCAAATCCACTCTCGCCAGAATTCTATCTCAAGCCGCTCTCAAGCCCGAAGTCGAACCCTCTTCCAAAGTTCAAGAATCAGCTTCAAAGAACCTTTATCCTTCACTTACTGAAGCTATTATGGCATCTCTACCTACTTTAGGCCCAAGGCCTAAGATGGTAGAGGCGTTTAATCACACTTATCGTGACAAAGAGAAAGTTCCAAAACACATTGGACAGGTCGACATTTGGGGAGCGACAAACGGAGGTACCGAATTGGCCAGAAAATTGTTTAAAACCGCTTTAGGAGAAAATGGAGATGAACTGGTTCAAGGTTCTGGAAACGACAGAGGGAAAGGAGTGGGAATCTTCAGTTGCGATGAGATCAAGGTCGCTAAGCCTGCTCCTGAGGTCTATGAAGCTATCAAGACGAAAGCTGGAGTCGGTAAAGATGGAAATGAGGTCGGATGGTGAGTTGAAAAAGGGGGGGATTTAATCTAATTCAAAGCTGACGTTGTCTGCCCTTCGATTCTGTTAGGTTCGTCGCCACACACTCGTGGTGAGTATCCGCTCTTCTCGTCCTATGTTTCCCTTTCCAAGGAGATGATAAACACTCACGGCTATCATTAAAAATGGAGGTTGCTGCTAAAGGAAACTTCATTTCTCATCTTATCCTCTCTGAATCGTCTCTCCACTTCTCGCCACTCACACCTCTCTTCTCTTCCAGGGATACCTACGCCGCCAAGAGAGCAGGTTTCAGGACCGCATGGGTAGCGAATGAAGAACATTTCACCTGTCCAGATGTCTATGGAACACCAGACATAATCGGAAAGGACCTCGAGGACGTAGCTACTCAAATTCTAGCTTGGGAAGGGAAGGATGCTCCTCAATAATTAGATCATTTCGATCAACGATATGCTTGTATTTTGTTCTTGTTGTCTTTCTGTCATTTTCTCAGAGAAAGATTGTCTATTGTTGACGAGACACAGTTGGATCATCATAGCGGTGTGTAAATTTTTTCTGCTTTGAGAAGACTTCGAACGGAACCTGAGATATGTGTGGTTGTTGTGAAGGGTCTCGAAATTCTTGTGATCCTAGAATTGACCTTAAAATTTCAAAGCAGGTTCCCCCAAATCCCAACTTCCATCTTCTTTCCTAAGAATTTTCCTGTTAGAAGTGAAATCTTTCGATGGGTCCAAACCTCCATAGACGTGTCCGAATTTCTCTCCTTTTCGGATCCGAACAAATCCGAGTCCAAGAGATGATTGCCATGTCAGAAGAAAAGAGAAAGTTCAGTCAAGACTCAAGAGCCCAACCTTCAACAGATCACGCTGAGCTGACTGCAGAAGTCAGAACCCAGAACTCACCACTACTAATTTCATCAAACTTGATCTTTTCCTCAATTTCCTTTCCTTCACCTCGAGGTAGAGCGAAAACATACAATTCATCTCCAACTCCAAACTCTTTCTTGAAGAATCGAGAGAGAACTATAGAAATTTGATGACATGTAGAGAGATGAATGAAACCGTCTTTTTGCTACCTTTCCTCAATGATATTCCAATGAGAGATCGAGACCAAGTTGAGGAGAGATTCAAGAGAGAGGAGTGAGCACTCTTTCTTTGACAGAAGCATATATATAGGATCACGAGAAGGAACGAAGGATAATGAAAAAGAAAAGAAGACTCACATCGAATTCGGTTCCCATGAACAATCCTTCTTTTGGCAGGTTGTCTTTTTCTGAAGGAGTCAAGATTTTGTATAGGGTTGTGCAGGTCGTTGGATCTGATTCGGTCATGTTGAGTTTTGATGGAGATGGTTGGGAAGGAAGAAATGAGAAGGACGAAATAGAGCTCCAAAACCCAAATCATTGACTTTGCGTACCACTCATCTCTTTTGGTTGAAGGTATTACAGAAATGACAAATTTCCTTCGGATTTTCGTGAAAGGACAGTTCGAGAGAGGCAGAGAGACAATTGGACTTCACGAAAGAATCTCCAACGCGTAGGAAGAAGCTTCCACTCAAAGCAGGCGCTCGATTTCGTTTTGGGTTGAATAGAAAAATTGGTTCATGGAGATATAAATACATGATTGCATAGAGAAAAAGAGGGGTGTTGATTGTTCAGAAAGAAGGGCTGTGAGGGATTGAATGGGAAAAGAAATTAATGGTGGTTCATTTTCTGCATCTTTGACAAGGAGTTTGACAGAAAGTTGAGAGATTGAAGGGATGGGGGAAAATAGGAGAGGTGGGATGGAGAATAGAGAAAGGGAGGAGTTGGATCTTGAGAAAGATCTCCTTTTTGAGTTACTTTTGGCGGTTGGAGATCTTCGGGTGATCTTTTGAAGGCAATTAGGATAACCGAACTTTTGTTTTTCTTCGAATCGGAAAAATCGATTCTTGAGAAGAAGAGGAGGGGGAGAGGAGAGGAAAGGATATGATTGAGAGATGAAGCAATTGGGAGATCCTTGTCAGCTCAAAGGGACGGAGGTAAGACGAGGGAAGCTGTGCTTCTACGTGAGAGGATTTGGAAGCTGGAGTATTTCAAGTCTGATGACCGTCCTTGCTACCTGCAGAGATGTCGACTTGGAGAGAACCAAGAAGGAAACGGTCTCTCTACTTCAGATCCTTATCCCGAACCCCACCGCCTTTTAAAGAATCTTTCCAGTAGTTTAAGAACTCCATAGATTTACGAGCTCGACAGAACAGCAACTAAGGTCGGAAGAATCGAAACTCACCTTCTTTTGGTCTCAACTCTCCAGCTACTTCTACGAAGCTCTAGCCACGACTTCGCCACCAGTACCTCTTCTAATAGCTTCTCTAGCTTCCATCCAACCCAACCTAGTATTGACGATTCCAACTTCACCCATTTTTAAAGGAGTCACAAACTTTGCTCTCCTTCCAGTAACGAATCTTAACAATTCATCTTTATCCAAAGAAATCTTTCTACTAGGTTTTGAGATGAGGTTCAAGCTTTCTAAAACTGGTCTATCATTGGCTTTGTATTTGAGATCTACCCAAAGTCTTCTAGCTGGAATTGAAGCGGTTGTAAAATTGGTTGGAGAAGGACCTGAAATAGTACCTCTGGTAATGTTATGGATGAAACCATGTTGTAAGAGAATTGAAACTATTGATAAATTGTCAATCGTTGATGGAATTGGAACTGAACGGATTCTAGCTCGAGCTGCATTTTGAAGTCGAACGCAAACATCTCCGTGAAGTGGCATCGTTGAGTTGAGGATGGAGAGCAAGGAAGAAGGAGAGGAAGAAGGAGAGGGAGAAGGAGAGAAAGTTCATCTTCAACAACCACAACTACTCGATCTGAATAATCCAATCAGGATAAAATGGTTCAATTAGAAGAAGTCACAGATGAATCTTATCAGACCAAGCAGAAACAGAATCCATTAGCTACAGCGGAAGAGAATGAAGAAGATTGGGATGATGATGATGAAGATGATTCAGATGATGAGGTCAGTCTTCTATCTCCTTTGCTTCCTATCCTTCTCTATCTAACTAACTGACAATTCTAACTTAATCCGTTGTCCGTCTTCCTTCAACCAGTCAACCTCATCCACCGATTCCTCACCTCTAAGTGAATCGATCTGGGATCGTCTCTCAGCTTTAACCGACATTATTCCACCTTCAACTCGTAGATCCATTCAACATACTTTCTTAACCACTCAAGCTTATTTATTCGGTGGAAGTAAAATCATCGGAAACTTGGCTTGGGCTTTCACTACTAGTGCTATCTTGGTCGGTTTGCCTTTCATGTTGGCAGTGGAGGATGAGAGTAGATTCGCTGCTCAGGAAAGAGAAATGATGGCTCAACAACAGGTGAGTAACCTTGAGGGAATGCAAATACTTTTCAATACGGCTGGGATGGATTTACGAAGGATCAGAAAGAAGGCTGGACAAGGAGGAGAGGTTCCCAAAGAGCTCTTGGGAAAAAACAAAAACCTTCACTGCCTACTCAAGAGGTGGTAGCGCAGTAACAAAAACCATGTTAGGGAATCGATCAGCCCTTCCAGGTAGTTTCAGAGCTTTTTCTTTCACCAAGGAGAGGGAGCAGAGAGAAGTTCCGTGGAATTGGAATTGTGAAATGCTCTCTCTTTCTCCACCCTCTGCTGCCTCAGTTTCGAGAATTCTGATCACTCTTTCCTCCTCCCTTTTACCCTTCCTTCTCCTCTCTATTCTCTTCTCCGATGCTCCCCGCTTCAAATTTCTCCCTCCATCTCAAATCTCAACTCCCTCAACCGAACCTCAACCTCCACAAACCTCTATCCTTATCCTCGTCCTTCTCTTCACCAACAACTTTTTATTCAAATAGATGATGGCTCCTCAACAGCAACAAGCAGGACAGGATCAACCTCAAGGAATCAGACCTCCTGGATTCTAAAAATTCTTTGGCTTCATTTCCTCCACAGTTTCGATTGGGTAGACATCCCAGCTCTCCCTTTCCCGTCATTTCTTTTCTCCGCATCTCCTTTCATTTCCTCTCTCCCTCTCTCTGTGTACGATTAGTCCAAACCTCAAAAACGAGAAAATTTATGAAATAGAAGATTCATTCACCTCTCTCTTTTCAGGAAATCTAGAAGTATCTTCGTTTGGCGATTTTGGTTCGACTTTGATCTTTTGGGTTCTATGGGGATACGAAAGGCTATGCAAGAAAGCTTTGAGAGATAGAAATATCCATGCTGAAGCTTTGAGAAGTAAAAACCGACTTCGAATTTCTCTTCAAATACCAAAACTCTTGGATTTAGAACTTAGAACCAGACGTTTTGATTCATAATATGACCAACTTTCAACTTCAAGAACTTCTGGCACCTTTCCGAATCATTTTGAGAAGGCTTGAAAACTTGGAGAAGAACAGTCTAGAATCATCAAGTCAAGGAAGTCAGACTGAAGGACAAAATCAGACGGAATCAAAGAAGTTCTGGGTCAGATCGACAGACTAGAACTCCGGGAAAAGCAGAAAAAGGAATGTTGTTTTCTTTTCGAAACATTGAATGTTCTGGGACAGATTTGAGAAATCAAAGCTAAACTCCTCGGTCTTGACAACGCGCTGCTCCTCTTGCAGCGCAAAAGCTCTGAAAGGCTTTAAATTTGAGCGGCCATACTAGGATTCCATCTCTGGTAAGAGAGTGGGTACGGGCCTTAGGGATGGTAGGCTCTTTGTTTCTGAGCTCATTGTCTGATGCTTGTACAAAGCGGTCTTTGAGCAATGTGGCTTGAAGAAGGTGGAAGGTCAGTAGAACTCTAGAAGATGCACTTCATCGCAAGTGAGAATCCTCAAGTCTTAGTCTGTTCTATAGCGGAGAGTCAAGTGAAGCAGACAGATTTTGAGTTGGACAAGGTCTGAATCTAAAGGCTTTGAAACGTTTTGACTGACTGTATCGAGATCTCCTGTCAGAGTTGCCACCGATTTCTAGTTTTCTTTTCCTCCCCCGCCCCTCTTTCTCTCATCACTTCAACCTCTTCTTCATACTTCTCCTTTTCTTGTTTCTTATCTGGCTAACACTCCTCCCAGCTAACACCCGCCAACCCCAGACTTCCTGGCTGACATCCCCAACCCCTTACCTCTATCCACGGTCTCATCGAGATGGGCGACCCTCCTGAACTCTTGTAGATTCAAGGTGCATTCACAGGACAGGATCATCAATTTTTCTCAGTTCCTAGGAAGATCATCTTCCTTTCTTTTCAGGAAGTGAGTGGAAGGAGATCCTTTCACATCCTAGCTTGCTGACCTCTCCATCTTTGGTATTATTCCGAGACAAGGCGATCCATTCAACTCTCGGTCAAAATTCACAGCAATTTTGTTTAACGGCTCTTATCTGAGCTGTGTGATTTTTTGATTTTTCGGTCTTTTGTTTGGAAATTCAAATCAATTGCATTCCCAAGACTTAATGGTTGCAGTTCTTGGATACCTGGAGGAATTCCATGGTATTCTCGGCTTAAGTAGCCTCAGGGCTTAGCAGTTTCAACTCTGAAATATGGTCAGGGTTTTTTTTTGGGCTAACACTGACCGCAGCCTAGCCAAATAGGGTCATGGTTAGGGTTTGGGTTAATTTGTCACCACTGACTGACCACAGCCTAACAAGTCAGGGTTTACAGGCCAAGCGTTGGTGATTTACCTCCTCAAACAAGTCAGGCCCCGCACCTGCAAAAACAAGAGCTTTCTGAAGCAGGAAAAAGCAGGGGGGAAGATAAACCTAAAGCCAAAGGCAGGACAAAAAATGGAGACACTGAAGAGATTCGAACTCCTGCTCAGAAACTGAAATCGATGCACTCATGCAATGGTAATTAGAACATTCTAATCGATCACCTTGGCCACTCGGTCACAGTGTCGAGGAAGGATTGCAAACGTATTCACACGATGCGTTATTATTGCCTCGAAAAATATGTCAGACCGTGGCGCCGTTTTTTTAATCCTTTTGAATGAGATGCGCTCCAAACTCTGAGTTTTGGGAATTTTGACATAGTTTTGTGTCGTGCTTGAGAGGACTTTGAGGAAGTTCTACTGGTTCTATGGATGGGTAGGCTTTTGAAATGGGTTCGATCCAGACCCTGAGTTTCATCTCTCACTTCTTCTTTCCCCTCTGAGAGTCTCATCCGACGAATCTCGGAGGAGTGGAAGAGCGAGGAATGGACTACAGAGTTTCTCTTCCCCCACTTTCCTCTTATCTCCCTCCGGAACTTCAGACATGGATTATCGCGGCTACAGAATCTAGCGAAGTTGACTCCAGTTGAAGAAGGAGGAAAAAACGCAGGCTACAAAATCATCGTCAAGAAGGCCGTCAGAAGAGCGATTCTCGAAAGGATTCTGAATCACAATTCTAAGGGACAAAGGCGGAACCGACCTCCCTCCCAAGTCATGGCAGCTGATATCGAAAGAGCCTCTGAGCTGACGGAAGGGTGGAAAGCATCGCATCCAGATAAGAAGACGAGCTAGTTGAAAACTTCTAATTCAACTATCTTTCGGTAGAGTAAACCATCCTCAACCTTTCAACTCTCCTCAAGACTCTTCAACAATCATTGAGTCTCTCAAGCCAACCCTAATTCATTATCCCTCTTTGGTCCCTTCAAATCTTCAAGTCTCATTTACAGCTCCTCTTCACTTTCAACTTCATTTTCTCTCTTGTCCCATTTCTGAGATCTGTACCTTTGGCAGAGACCCGGGGTTCTTTAGGCCAATCTTCTTTGATTCTGACGAAATACCAATGTGCGAAGCTCGAACACTGAAAAATCAGGCCTGGTCCCTGGAGTCTCAACATGAGACATCAACCATATTTTACGAGACCACCTCGCATTTCGAAACCCAGCGACAGGAATTCCCACTACCTTTTTCAATCTGCGTTTGTATATACAGAAATGAGAACTTTTCCGTACCCAGGATCAAGATAGCAAGGAGAAAGAGAGGGGAGGGGGAGGGGCTGGAACGAGTTTATCATAGAGTAAGAGGAAGAAATCTAAAAGGATTTTGTTCTTTTCGACATTGTTCTGAAATTGAGCTTGAACAATTTGAGTCGAGTTTGTGGGAAGGAGCTTAGTCGTTCACTGAAGGTGGCCTTTGCTAGAGGATTGTTCAAAGTGAACATGAGGTCTGGTTCTGTTTACTAAGTTCTTTCGTCAGTCTTCTGTTTGCTCGATCCGTTCGTCCCATGGAATGTCTCGTACTTCTTCTGTTATGATGAAACGAAAACAATCCTCACCACTCGCGCTTTAATTTTTGCGAGAAAGTCAGCAGCTCCTCTTCAGTTGGGATGGAAGCAATCAGCTAACCTCTATTAATCAAAAAGGATATCACAACTGTTGGATTAGTGACAATTCTGCTCGCACAAGTTTTCCTCCTGCCACAATCTCTTATTGAAACAGGTTCAGAGTTTTGCACAAGAACTGGCGTTCAGTCAATTCGATATGTTCGCTCTGTGCAAGAATTTTGTGACATAACTACATGATTATTCGTCGTCGAAGCCACTGACTTCTTCGCGGGTCCTATCAGGGACTGAATGAACCAAGCACGAAACAGAGAAGAAGATCCAGCAGCAGAAGAGAAGGCAGGAATAATGATCCCAGGGTCGAAGGTTGAAGGCAAGGGAGGCATCAAGCGGAGTTGGTCAAGTGCAGGCCAATAGATGGAAGAAAGAGAAGGTAGAAGCACAATTGAAAATGCAGGGAGAAAGGTAGATAGAGAAGAAGGGGAATTGTCAGCAAGAAGTCCTGTCCACTCAGATGCTTCGTTTTCACTTACGAGGATAGGATGTTGGGATTCTCTCAGCTGCTTTCCAGCCATACGATTTGCGAATGGGAGGGATTGTGAGGACTGCGACAGGACCTTAGAGACGAAACAAGAGAGAGAGAGAACGAGTGCGAGAGAGAGGGAGGAATGGGGAGAGCCCCAAGGTGAGGGGAGGAAAAGAGTAGGGTCAGTTGCTCTGAGTTCCGAGGTGAACACAGCATACCATCAGATACCGAAGCAAAGAACAAAGCCCCGGCAGGGAAGAATGACTTGGGATTGGGCAGAGAGGAAGCTGATAGGTGACCTCGAATCGTCTATGACAACCTGCCCATCTTCTCAGCTGACACCTTTCAAAGGTGAATTGAGCTGTTCTCCTTAATCCCCGTCGAAGCAGCGATTACAGTCCGCCTCTCTGACCTTTCTTGTCCTACCTTCCGAGGGATGGAAAGAAAGAATGTGTGCCTAGTCTTCACTTTACTCCCATCTCTTAGAAGAACCCAACCACGACCTCTAGCTCTTGCTGCATCTCAAGCATATTAGCTTATTTCCTCCAGCATCACCAAGCTCTGGAGGTTTCGTAGGAAAAAGGAGGCAGGAAGCTTTGTTTCCTTCCTTTGAGACGCCTTGGACCGTAAGCCCCATGTGAACTTACCAACACCTCCAATCAAAATTGAAAAGAACACTACTGGATGCTCATGAGCTGAACGTTGCTAGAAAGAGGGAAAGAGAGAAAGGTTAAAGATAAGTCACAGAGCCTGGCTTCCTCCTCCTCCTCCTCATCCTCATCCATCAAGAGCAATCCCCCAAAGACGTCTACGATCTTCTGAGACAACGACTTCAGAAGAAGTAATCCAGAGCAATTGATCAAGTTTATTGAAGACCAACGAGCAACATAGAAGGAGCGTTTGATTGATATTAGGATTGAATTCAAGGCCGGCCTTGCTCCTCAAAGAACTATAGAACTCTTCTACCTCTGGTCTGATAGAGTTGAGCGAGCAAAAGGAGGAGTTTGGTTTCCTGATACTCACAAGATACCTGTAGGTATTACGGAACGGGCTGAAGACTGAAGAGGTGATTGATGCCATCCTTGAAGATAGTGGTGGAAGCAGGATGAGTGAGACATCGCATCCTCACCCCCACCAGCTCAGACTCCCTTTGTCATTCCAATTTGCTTGATTCTAATCAAATGGCGGAACTGAGAAGATTTTGATACATTTTGAGGGGCGAATGACAACTAAAGATTTCAACATTGCTATACTCTGCGACAGACCAGCCCAATCCCATGTATCCAACGCTCAGAACTACCTCTAAACCCAACGATTTTGTATCCTTCTGGAGCCTCTAAGACTTTCAGTGATCCACCTTCAGAATTTCCTTGCATTCCAGTACTTTTCCCACTCTGCAGATGAATGTTTATTCCATCGATCCATGCACCAGCTCGTACCTCGACCTTTGATATCCTGTCGTTCGGTTCCAGTAGAAGTCTTGCCTTTGACGAGCCTCCCAGTGGACCAAAGGCAGCTGAAGAAGATTGTGAGGAGTGCAACTTCAACCCATCGAAAGCTGCTCCGGCATAGATCTCGATTTCTCTGACGTCTTGAGGGATTGGAGTCAGAAGAGCATCCTTTGCCTCACCGCCCGCCACTTCGCAGAGTAGGATTGGTCGATCTCCAAAGAGTGGAAAGATCACCTCTCCAGATGTGAGATCTTGACCGACTCCCCTTGAAACTGGAAAAGGCTGAGGTACGCTCTGACCAGCGTCTCTCGAGCAAATCAAACCAATCGACGTGACCCATTGAGACGAAGTTCCGTAAATCCCTCGAATAGAATAGCCTTCCGGAGCTTCTAGAGTAGCGAGACTACCTCCACTGAGGTTTCCATGCATTCCACTAGTGGCTCCACTCGAGAAGTGAATGTCGATTCTGTTGGCATAGGGGAGAAAACAGGTCAGACGAAGGCAAGCATTTCGACGGCCTTCTGTTCACTCACGCGTCTATCCACGCTCCAGCTCTAAGTAATAGCTTAGTGATGGTATCTCCAGGGCAAACTTTGAATACGAAAGGTGATCCGCCGCCGAGAGGACCGAATGCTGCAGGTGGCGATGATGAGTTTGAGTGAAATCGCAAGCCATCGAAAGCGCCTCCAGAGAAAATCTGTGAAAAGAAAAGCTTTCTAGTTATTACACTGGTGAAAATGAAGGAATTCAATTGATCAACTCGCCTCGATTGCTTTGAGATCTTGGATAGGGACAATCCACTTGCGATCACCTTCTTGTCCTGAGAACATCGTCTTGACGACGGGAGAAGAGAATTCCTTCATTTGGATCTCTTTGAGGAAACCAAAGGCTTTATAATCCTTCAATTCCGACTGTCTCATGTTGCATGCTAACGCTCTGAGCATGACCTTTCGGTCTCCAAGAAGGGGATCGAATCCGAGAGTGGAAGCGAGGTAAGAAGGTGAGATTTGAAGACTTGAAGACGGAGGTGTCCCGTTCTCTAGTCCAGTGAATTCGATAGAAGTCATGTATCGACCATCGACTTCTACTTCGATTGCTCCGATTCCAGAGCTGCATCTTGCTGTTGGGCCATTGGCTCCAGCGCTCCAAGAGGGCGAAGTGTCGTTCCATTCTCTCCGAGCACTTGCATCGCCTGACCTGAGGAAGGGCAGGTAAGGGTCTGATGGAAGTCGACAGGTAGGATGCCATCTTGCTCGAATCGCTTGAGCTCGATGAATGTGATTCTGTCCAGAGTCGTTGGACGAGTTGATGGGAGAGATGGAAGGACACCCCGATCGAGCGCACGAAGGGGATCTAGTCATAAACGCTCGGTTGAATTCAACATATCCGCGACTCATCAACCCAGAAGGCCAATGAGGATTGTCAAGAGCATGACCCACTGAGAGAGAAGAAACAGGAAGGACAAACATGAATTGAGCTGCCTGCTCTCCTCTCTTCTCTTGTCAGTCCCATACTCACCTTCGTGCATAAAAGCTCCACTCCCGATGTTCAAAGTCTCCCAAGCGGTTGGACATTCGTTGAGGTCATTGACGACACACGCTTCATCAGTCCTTTCTTCATCAAGAAACGCTGGCGTTACGTATTCTAGTCTCGAAGGAGCGGCCCATCTGGGGAAGAGAAGAGAGAAGAGAATGTTTCGATCTAACCTCTGGAACTCTGGCGCGAAAAGGAAAAATTGCATCGTTCTTGAAGAGGAGAATGATCAGTCTGTTCACTCACAGCCACCCACTTCCCATGCAACCAATAGAAGTCTGACCAGCTCCACCACTTCCTACAGCAGCATGAGCTCGAAGAAGCTTCATGTTAGGATCGTAAGTAGTGTCCAAGACCAAGACGGCCACTGGAGATTGATGTAGTTCTCGAGGAACTGATGGGTTAGAGAGAGCCTCCATCGCGAATTGATGCATAGCACCTCCGTTCCGAGCACCCTTGAATTGTTGAGCATTGTTCGGATCTCTAAATTCCTTGAGAGTGTGTCTCGATTTGAGGATGTGGATCTTGGGCAGATGTTCAATTTCTCGAAGAGAGGAATTTGACTTTGGAGTAGGGTCTGAAGCTGTGTCGTCGAGGCTGAAAGTCCTGCTTCCTAGCTGATGCCTTCTCATCTGTTCACTATGAAAAGCCTGCGATGGAAGTAGGAACAGCAGACTTCTGAGTCGTTGGTTCCCTATGTCCTCTACCTTCCCTCCACCTCTCTATTCAAAGACTCACCTGCCACAGATATGCCTGTATCGCAAACCTTCTCTTGACCTCATCCAGACCTCCTTCACTCAGCACCTGCTTCCTCCAGTTGTTCGGACAATCCACAATAGGACGATCTCCAGAGTCTGAGCTCCCGAAGTTGCTCTTGAGTGGAGTCAAAACTCTCTTGAACATAGATCCATGAGACTGCTGTTTCGATGGCTGCTGCTGACTAAGATCGACTCTTCCATTGTTTCGAAGCGAAGGAGAGTCACTTGCTACGAGGATTGCTAGGTGAAGAGGAGGGGCGTTTGAAGGTTGAAAGTTGAGATTGAAGTGGGTAGAAATTGGAGAAGACGATTCTGTTTGAAGCCAATCCAATTTGATGTCATTGTTTCCAGGAGTGAGAGATACTAATGCTTTGAAGAATCCATGATTCACCTCCCACTTCACAGGAGAGAACCCTGAGGATGAGTCAGGATGAGCAAGGAGATGAGAGAAAGGAGGTGGGTGGCTTCCTCCTGCTCTTCCTTCTAATATGATCAGCCTTTGGGATACAGTGGATGAGGTTTCTAGATTTTCAACCATTGGTCCTTGTTGCTGACCCTGGTACTTGCCAGTCGGCGCCATTGTTGAAATTTTGACGTTGAGGACGAGCGGGGAGAGAAGCAGGAATGAGAGTGAGAAAGAGAACAACACTCCGAGCTGTATGGCCCGTTTCTCTCTCCCTTTGTCAACTGTCTGCTGTCTGGCGAGTTTCTTCCTTCTGAAGGGACCATGGCCAAGTAGTGATAGCTCATTTGAAGCTTCAAGGGAGACCAAAGCAACGCGACATCTCCAAGACTCAAGCCATTCTTCCTCTCTACAAATCAGATGAACTTCATTTTTTGCTTGAGAATTGTACGTTGTCGTATATACAAATGCTGATTTTGAGAGAAAACGAGGTGACAGATAGAGCAGAGGACACAGATCTTCAACCTCAAGCGATCTTGACGACCATCTTTCCCTTGTTCTTTCCAGCAAAGAGACCGACCAATGCATCAGCACAACCATCGAGTCCACCCTCGTTGATAGTGAATTGTTGCTTTAGTTTTCCTTCTTTCATGAGCTTGGACATCGCTAGAGCAGCTTCTCCGTATCTGAAAAGGGAAAGCAGGAAGGTCTGGTCAGCTGGGCATAATCTCGCATGGATATCCACATTGATGAGATCTGCATTCCAAGAAGAACAACTTACCTGCTCTTATAATCGAAGACAATGAAACCGATTAGATAGGCTCTCATGGCGATGAGAGTTGTGTAGTTCTTCAAACCTGGCGGCTTTGACGTATTGTAATCACTAACGGCTCCACAAAGAGCAATTCTAGCTCCAATCTTTAGAGAGTTCAAGCTCTGTGAGGATAGTAGGGAAAGAGAAGTCGGTATAAGCTCAGACCATTGAAACGTTTCAAGGAAAGAGAAGTCAACGCAGCTCAGACGATGCAAACGTTTCAAGAACTTACCAAGTCCAAGAGTTCTCCTCCAACATTTTCAAAGACACAGTCAGCGTATCCAGAGTCCTTGAGGAGCTTTCTGAAGTCCTTTGCGAAACCTTCGGCTTTGTAGTCCAAAGCGTGATCAGCACCAAGGACATCCCTGACCCATTGGCATTTGTCTGCTCCACCAGCTACTGCAATGACCTTGGTATCCGGAATGCTCTTTGCGAGTTGAACAACGATGGATCCAACAGATCCTGGGAATAAAAAGCAAGCAAGATGATAGGCGGTTAGAGTTGAGGCGAGGGGAAAGGAGAGGGTAGAGAATCAATTTTCGCTGTTCTCAGACTCACCTGCGGCACCAGTGACGACTACTACATCTCCTTTTTTGATCTTAGCAACATCGAAAAGTCCCCCTGGGAGAGTTCGGTAGAGAGGTTAGAGAGTGGGATGCCGGGAAGGTCAGAACTGAGATTAGCTGCCCTGTTACGTCTTGCAAGAGTCAACTTCCCCTCCTGCTCCAGATGAACTACGTCATTGAATCTGAAATCTTTCCAACATGCTATCTAGAAGTCAGGTTCCGCAATGAGGGTCCAGTTCGTTCTTGGTTCCCTTCTCTTCCACCTTCCATTCCACCCCCTTCCCTCCTCCCATCTTCTCCATCATCTTCTTCTATCCCATTATTTCCTCTCCTCCCCTCTCGATCCTCTTCTTCGATTCCATTCTCTTCTCTCGTCCCATCTCCATCACCTTCTTCAAACTCACAGTAAGCGGTTTGTCCGCTTGACCCTAAGACACCTAGATAGTCAAGATTTTCCCCTTCAGAAGGTAGCTTCTCATACTGTCCGTCCTTGACCACAGCATATTGCTGCCAGCCCAGAGTTCCAGACACTCTGTCTCCGACCTTCAAGTGCTGGGAATTGGATTTGACGACTGAACCAACTCCACCAGCTCTCATGACTTCTCCAATCTTGACTGGTGGGAGGTAACTACGGGCATCACGGAGCCAACCTCTCATTGCTGGATCTATCTGAAGAGAAGGTGAGAAGAAGAGGTGAGGACAAGCAGATCGATAGAGCTGCTGGAACTGAAGAAAGATTCTCTGACGTAGAATTTGGACTACCACTCCTTATTAAACTTCTTCCAGCTATCGGGAATCTAGCAGGTGTTGAACTAGCTCTTGATATGTACTTACAGAAACGTATTCAATCTTGATTAGAGCTTCACCGGATTTCAATTCCTCTGAGATTTGAGAAGAGTTCCTTTGGAAAGTACCATCTCCGTTCAATCGTGGGTCGATGTCGTTTACTGGCCTTTCTCTGAGTGTGATCTGGTTGTTGAGCATTTTTGATGCAGGCGATTTGAATGAGGGATATGATGAAGAAATGGATCTCTTTAAAGTCTTTATACGCAAAAGGGAGATAGGGTCACGGCAACGTGTATACCCGAATTTATTCCGTGGGTAACCCGACACTCACCCTAACTCCAATGGGTGCGATTCTGATTCTATTTGAGTTTTGATTCAGTTTGAATTAGGTCTGGGAGACTAGTGAGGAGAGGGAAGCACCCGGCAGGAGAGTAGACCCCTCCAACACTCCTTCCCTCTTCCTCTTCTATTTGTTTCCCTTTGCTGTCCACCTGCCGTCCCATCGAGGAGCTGTAGCTCCATTACTTCAACACAGATTCTCTACCTTGTGTGTCTATACCCTTGTCAAATTGTCTTTCGAGAGAGAGGTCTGAAATTTCTTCTCTCACGTCACGTCGATCCAAGACTCTCACTTGACGTTCCTTTTGACTTCAATCAGGTATTTTGACGTGTTCTCAGGTTCAGTGTAAATTCTAACAGCCTCTGAAACATTGTTTTTTGCTGGGAAAGAGAGAAGTGCTCCTGTTCGGCAGCTCTTGTTCGGTAGGTCACAGTGTTGTGAGGTAGATTTTTTCTTCTTTAGACTCTCCTCTCTTCTCCTTCTCCTTCTTCCTCATGTTCGAGGTTTAAAACATCTGCACTCATCAACAAAATCAACCTCAGAACCTCAAAGCATCAACTTGAAAGAGAGAGAGCTCGTGGAAAGTGAAAGAGACACGCAACTACACTTTCTTCCAACTTTTTCATCAAGCTACCTTCTCCATCTAGCTCTTCTTCAAATCACGCTTGCATGTCTTCTGCTCTTCGCGCAGCCACTAATGCAGCAGCCAATGCAGCTGGTCTTAGCAACCTAGTCTCTTCTGACAAGGATGCTTCCACTACTCCAGCTGCTGCTGCTGCTACTAGGCCAACCGTCTCTCGTACTGCTTCAAGGTTAGACGTTCCATCCAACCCAGCTACTGCTCCTCCATTGGGAAAAGAAGGTTCAGAAGAGATGGTATTGGAATTAGCTGATGGTAGCTCTCATAAGGGAATCAGCTTTGGTGCTGAAGGAAAGAGCATCTCTGGAGAGTGTGTCTTCCAAACTGGTGAGTCACCTATAAAGGAGGCCAGAGCGTGGAGTTGAGGTCATTTAAGGAGAGAACAAATTGAAAAGGAATAGAGGGGAAGGGAAGAATTACGAGAAGAAAAGGCAGCAACTGCAGAGGTTCTAATCCCTCTCCTTTTCTTCCTTCTCATCCCTCCCTCAGGTATGGTCGGATACGTCGAGTCACTCACCGATCCATCCTACGAAGGTCAAATTTTAGTCATGACCTTCCCATTGGTCGGAAACTATGGAGTTCCTTCTCGTAAGGAAGCTGAATCCTCCATTCAAGCTCTACTATCCTCTCCATTCGAATCCAACCGAATCCACGTAGCTGGTCTGGTCATCGCCTACTACTCTCACGACTTCAGTCACTACTTAGCTGAATCTTCTCTAGGGACTTGGTTAAAGGAGAACGGAGTACCAGCCATCTACGGAGTGGACACTAGAGCTTTAACCAAGAAGATCAGATCAAAAGGTTCTATGCTTGGAAAGCTCTTAAACAAACGTGCCTCTGGAATTACTGATGGAATTGCTCCAGGATCCATCCCAGCAGCTGAGGCTTGGAGATTGGAATACGAAGACATCCCATTCGCTGATCCAAATTCTCAGAATTTGGTAGCCAAGGTTTCGGTCAAGCAACCAGTTCTTTACACTCCAGCTAATACTTCAGCCGGAGGATCTCTAGGAACTTCAACTTCACCTCTACTTCACCCTTCTGGAAGACCTATCAGGATCTTAGCTTTGGACGTTGGAATGAAGTACAATCAAATCAGATGCTTCACCTCTAGAGGAGTGGAATTGAAGGTTGTTCCTTGGGATCATGACTTTTTGAGCTCATCTGTCGAACCTGAACCATTCGATGGATTGTTCATCTCTAATGGTCCTGGAGATCCAACTTCCTGTGGACCAACCATCGAGAGGATCAGACAATTCATCTCTCTCAAAGGAACTTCGATGATTCCAGTCTTCGGTATCTGTCTAGGACATCAACTTCTAGCTTTAGCTGCTGGAGCCAAGACTGAGAAGATGAAGTTCGGAAACAGAGGTCACAACATTCCATGCACGGATCAAATCTCTGGAAGATGTTACATCACTTCTCAGAATCACGGATACGCTGTCGATGGAGAATCTCTACCAAATGGATGGAACGAGCTTTTCGTCAACGCAAACGATGGATCAAACGAAGGAATCTTTTCAAACGAGGGACCTTTCTTCAGTGTTCAATTCCACCCGGAATCAACTCCAGGTCCAAGAGATACCGAGTTCCTATTCGATGTCTTCATTCGTTCCGTCGTCGATTGCGCTGCTGTCAAAGCGGCTCCTGCTACCACTCCTTCTACTCCTCTTCCACCTGTCGCTTTCACTGGAGGTCTATTAGCAGACAACGCTGCTGCCAACCCAAGAGTTCACGTTCGTAAGGTCTTGGTCTTAGGTTCTGGAGGTCTATCTATCGGTCAAGCTGGAGAATTCGATTACTCTGGATCTCAGGCCATCAAGGCTTTGAAGGAAGAAGGAATCTACACAGTACTCATCAACCCAAACATCGCCACCATTCAAACTTCGGCTGGTCTAGCTGATAAGGTCTATTTCTTACCAGTCACACCGGAATTTGTTCTCAAAGTAGTTCAACATGAGAGACCAGATGGTCTTTACTGTACTTTCGGAGGTCAAACTGCTTTAAACGTTGGTATCAAGGTTAAGAAGGATATGGAAGATATGGGAGTTAAGATTCTAGGTACTCCTATTGACACTATCATTACTACTGAAGATCGAGATCTTTTCGCTAGAGCTATGGAAGAAATCGGAGAGAAATGCGCTCCTTCCGCAAGTGCTACCACTTGGGAAGAAGCCTTGGCTGCTTCTAAGAATATTGGTTTCCCTGTCATCGTTAGAGCTGCTTTCGCTTTAGGTGGACTTGGTTCTGGTTTCGCTAGTAACGAGAATGAATTAAGGAAACTTTGTCAAGCTGCATTTGCCAATTCTCCTCAGGTTTTGGTTGAGAAGAGTATGAAAGGTTGGAAGGAGGTTGAATACGAAGTTGTTAGAGATTGTAGGAACAATTGTATTACAGTTTGTAACATGGAGGTGAGTGGCTCAGAATCGAAACCAGATCCTGTGGATTAGAGAAGCTTGAACTTGGAATCTAATTCGAGCTTTCCTTTCTCCCTCTCTCTTCTCAGAACTTCGATCCTCTCGGAATCCACACTGGAGACTCTATCGTCATCGCTCCTTCTCAAACTCTAGATGATTCTGATTACAACATGCTTCGTACAACAGCAGTCAATGTCATTAGACATCTAGGAGTCGTCGGAGAGTGTAACATTCAATATGCTTTGAACCCTCATTCTAAGGAGTACTGTATCATTGAAGTCAACGCTCGTCTATCTCGTTCCTCTGCTCTAGCTTCCAAAGCTACTGGTTATCCTCTAGCTTTCATCGCTGCCAAGTTAGGTCTCGGAATCCCTCTCAACGAAATTAGAAACTCAGTCACTAGAGAAACTTCAGCTTGTTTCGAACCTTCCTTGGATTACGTCGTTACCAAGATGCCAAGATGGGATCTTAGAAAATTCGTCAGAGTTTCTTCGAAACTGGGTAGTTCGATGAAGTCGGTTGGAGAAGTAATGAGTATTGGAAGAACTTTCGAGGAGAGTATGCAGAAGGCTATTAGATCGATTGATCCTCAGTTCGATGGATTCGGAGAGGTGAGTTATCGAGATCAGTTTCTTTGACTGAACGAACCCAAAGATCTGAAAGCTCAAAGTCTTTCCCTTTTCCCCTTTGTCTAATTCCAATCAGAACACCCAAGTTGAAGATGCAGACATCGAAGAGGAGCTAGTCAACGCAACTGACAAGCGTATCTTCGCTATCGGAAACGCTTTCCATCGTGGATACAGCGTGGAGAAGATTCACGACCTCACCAACATCGATCTCTGGTTCTTGAGAAAGTTGGAAGGAATCGTCAACGCAGCCAAGCTTTTCGCTAAGTACAACACTAGTCAGCTACCTCCAAACCTTCTTCGTCAAGCTAAGCAGTTGGGTTACTCTGATAGACAATTGGCCAAATGTCTTGGTTCTACCGAGTTGGCTGTCAGAAGACTTCGTCAAGAGAACGCCATCTTCCCATTCGTCAAGCAGATCGATACTGTCGCTGCCGAGTTCCCAGCTTACACCAACTATCTCTGTGAGGCTCGTCTCTGATCTCTAGACTACCAAATTTCTGAGATTGAAAAGTTGAAGACTGACTCCTTTCCTCCTTTCTTTTCTCTCATTCAGACACCTCCTACAATGCTTCTGAGCACGACGTCAGCTTCGAGGATCAGGGAATCATGGTCTTGGGATCTGGAGTCTATCGAATCGGATCTTCGGTCGAGTTCGATTGGTGTGCCGTTCGTGCTATCAGAACTCTCCGTGAGAGAGGTTACAAGACCGTCATGGTCAATTACAATCCAGAGACCGTCTCTACTGATTACGACGAGGCTGACAGGCTCTACTTCGAGAACATCTCTCTCGAAACCGTCATGGATATCTACGATCAGGAACGATCCTCAGGAGTCATCATCTCGATGGGAGGTCAAACTCCAAACAACATCGCTTTGCCTCTTCATCGTCAAAATGTCAAGATTCTTGGAACCTCTCCAGAGATGATCGACATGGCTGAGAACAGATACAAGTTCAGTCGTATGTTGGACAAGATCGGAGTCGACCAACCTCTATGGAAGGAACTCTCCAGTTTCGACGAAGCTCACGAAGCTTGTGCTCGTTTCGGATACCCAGTCTTGGTTCGTCCTTCCTACGTTCTTTCTGGAGCCGCTATGAACGTCGTCTACTCTGCTGAGGATCTCTCAAGCTACCTTTCTCAAGCTACTGCTGTCAATCGCGAGCACCCAGTCGTTATCACCAAGTACCTCGAAGGAGCTAAGGAAATCGAGATGGATGCTGTGGCTAAGGATGGAAAGATGGTCATGCACTACGTCTCTGAACACGTAGAGAACGCTGGAGTCCATTCTGGTGACGCTACTCTCATCCTACCTCCTCAAGATTTGGATCCAGAGACCGTCAGGCGTATCGAAGGTGCCACCGCCAAGATCGCTGCTTCTCTTCACATCACTGGACCTTTCAACATCCAGTTCATCGCGAAGAACAACGAGATCAAGGTCATCGAATGTAACGTCAGAGCTGCTCGATCCTTCCCCTTCGTTTCAAAGGTCACTGGAATCGACGCCATCGAGATGGCTACTAAGGTCATGCTAGACATTCCAGTCGAAGCTTATCCTCAGATGACTCTGCCTCGTGATTACGTAGGAGTCAAGGTTCCTCAATTCAGTTTCAGTCGTCTGGCTGGCGCCGATCCTATTCTGGGAGTCGAGATGGCTTCCACTGGAGAGGTTGCTTGTTTCGGAAGGAACAAGTACGAGGCTTACCTCAAGGCTATGATCGCCTCTGGACTCAAGATGCCAACTAAGAACGTTCTTCTATCTATCGGTTCCTTCAGCGAGAAGCAAGAGCTTTTGCCAGCTGTCAGAACTCTTCACGCTCTCGGATTCACTCTCTTCGGTTCATCTGGATCCGCTGACTTCTACACCGAACAAGGTGTTCCAGTCACTCACCTAGAAGCCCTTCCAGAAGACGACGAGCAGTGGGGTGGAGAGGAGAACAGCAAGGCTGCTTACTCTCTCTTAAGTCATCTTACTTCTGGACTCAGTTCCCTCTTCATCTCCCTCCCAAGTAAGAATAAGTACCGTCGTCCGGCAAACTTCACTTCCATGGGTTACAGAGCTCGTCGTCTAGCGATCGACAGATCTATTCCTCTGATCACAAACGTCAAGAACGCTAAGCTCTTCGTTGAAGCTCTTGCTCTTTACCGCAAGCAAGGTTCCAAGTTCGACATCTCTCCAGTCGACTTCAAGACCAGTCACACTACCTACACCTTCCCAGGTCTCATCAACATCCAGGCTTACGCTCCAACTCTCGCTGACCCAGCTGTTGGAGCCAGAGAGGTCGCTGATCTTACCAGAGCTTCTCTCGCCGGTGGTTTCACCACTGTTCAGATCTTGCCAGCTGGCGCCAGCTCTATCACTGACGCCGGATCTTTGGCCGTTGCTGAAGGAAAGATCGCAGGAGCCGCTCACTGTGACGTCTCTCTCTCCCTAGCAGCCACCTCCACCAACAGCTCTCAAGTCACCGAGCTCGCTCCAAGGACTCACTCCCTAGTGGTTTCTGGAAAGGATCTCAACCCAGCTTCTATCGCCGCTCACTTCAGCAGCTGGCCAGAAGACAGGCCGATTGTCACTGACGCAAGAGGAACTGATCTCGCATCCGTGCTCCTCCTAGCCAACCTCCACAACCGAACTATCCACGTCACCAACGTTCGCACCAAGGACGATCTTCAGCTGATCGCTCTAGGAAAGGCCAAGGGACTGAAGGTCACTTGTGACGTCGCTGTCTACGCTCTCTTCTTCTCCACCACCGACTACCCTCAAGCTACCTGCCTTCCATCGCCAGAAGATCAGAAGGCTCTTTGGGATCAATTGGACGTGGTCGATGTCTTCTCTATCGGAACCACTCCTTATGAGCTCGCCAAGGAACTAGGAGAGGTCGCTTCCGCCATGTCTGGTATCGAAGAGACCATGCTCTTGCTTCTCGACGCCGTCAACGAAAGAAGACTCAAGCTCGACGACATTCTCGCTCGTCTCTACACCAATCCATGTGAGATCTTTGGAATTCAAGAGCAGCCAGACACTCACATCGAAGTCGAAGTTGAGAGGCCCTCTGCCTCCACCAAGCGCTCCTTCTGGTCTCCAATTGAGAAGCGTGCCACCTTTGGATCGATCCACCGAGTCATCGTGAAGGGAAAGACCATGGTGGTGGACGGAGAATCTCTTTCGAATGGAACGATGGGTCTCAACGTCTCTGCTGTCTCTGGAGGAAGAGCTGTTCCAATCAAATCAGCTCGTCGTTCTTCTACAGACCATCTCAATGTCAGACCGCCTCCTGGAACTCTTGGACCAGCGCCGACGATGCCAATTGAAGCTCCTTCATCCCCACCAAGCTTCGCTCTAGCTCGTTCGCCTCAACTCGGAGCCACTAGCACGCTAGCTGCTTCTGCTGCTGTGCCAGCTTCGAACTTGATGTCAGCTTTCCAAGATGTTCAGCCAGCAGGAGCTGCCCAAGCTCCTCTCCCATCTCTCCGATCGCTGGTCGTCAACCCAACCTTCTCCAGAAGACACATCCTCTCTGTCAGGCAATTCAACAGAGATGATCTTCACGCACTTTTCACTGTCGCTCAAGAGATGCGTCTTATGGTTGAGAGGAACGGAGTCCTGGACATCCTTAAAGGAAAGGTTCTCTGCACTCTCTTCTACGAGGAGTCCACTCGTACCAGTTGTTCATTCGAAGCTGCAATGGCTCGTTGTGGAGGTCAAGTCGTCACTGTCAACACCAGTCGCTCTTCTATCAACAAGGGTGAAACTCTTTCGGACACCATCAGAACTCTAGGTTGTTACGGAGACGCCGTCATTCTTCGTCACCCTGCTGTTGGATCTGCTCAACAAGCTGCCAAGTTCTCTCCAGTTCCCATCATCAACGCCGGTGATGGAATCGGTGAGCACCCTACTCAAGCTCTTCTCGACGTCTTCACCATTCGTGAGGAACTAGGAACCGTCAGTGGATTGACTGTCACCATTCTGGGAGATTTGAAGAACGGACGCACTGCCCACAGTCTAGTCAAGCTTCGTGAGTATCTCTGGTTCCAGAAATGACACCAGTTTACGTGACACTCATATTCACCCTTTTTTTCGAGCAGTCTGCCTGTACGGAGTCACCATCAACTACGTCTCCCCATCTTCGTTGGCCATGCCAGCTGATGTCAAGGCAGAGGCTGCCAAGCGCGGAATCTCTCAATTCGAGACATCTGACCTGAATGCAGTAATCGAAAAGACCGATGTTCTCTACGTCACCCGAGTTCAAAAGGAGAGATTCTCAAGTGAAGCTGAATACGATTCTGTCAAGGATTCCTACGTCGTCAACAACGATCTATTGAAGAAGGCTAAGGAATCCATGATCGTTCTTCACCCTCTACCAAGAGTCAATGAAATTGATCCAGAGGTCGATTTTGATATCAGAAGAGCTGCTTATTTCAGACAGATGCGTTATGGTCTTTTCGTTAGAAGTGAGTAGGAAGAGTTCGGTTTTTCTGAAAAGGTGGGCAACCAACTGACTCTTTTCTGCCTTTTTTTTCTCAACAGTGGCACTTCTTGCTATGGTTCTACAACAGTCAGAAGCTAGGTAGTTTACATTATAGAATACAAATCCAAAAAATACTTTAGAATCCTTCCCTTCATCTCCTTTATCTTAATCATTGTTGTTCTCTTAAAACGTCGTGTATATTTGAATCGAAACGTAATTTATGACTCTTTTCTATCTCGTCATCAGAATATCTCGGTCTCCTGAGCTTCTACCAGTTTCCACGTCGGATAGCACGGCCACCTGCGAGAGAAGGTATAAAACCCCCAGCCCCACAGTGACTTCTTCCTTCTTCTCCCACACACACACTTCCCAAAATCTTATCCAACTTACCCAGAACTTTCACGATGACTTCCACTCAAACTTTCAAGCTTAACACTGGAGCCGAGATCCCAGTTGGTGAGTATTCCTTTGAGAAGATCTGGTAAACTCCACCTCACTCCCTCTGACCCTTTCACCATCACTGCCTTCTTCCTCTCTCACCCTTCTTCTCCTTCTTCTAACACTTAATTAGTCGGATTAGGAACATGGCAAAGTAAGCCAGGTGAGTAGTCAGTCTAGGAGCAGAGGGAGGAGAGGGAGAAGAATCAGAGTGGGGGAGAGAAGCAGAGAGGGAAGAAGGTAGCAGAACGGAAAGAAAGAAGGAAAGAGAGAAGGAAAGAAAAGGAAGAGAGAACCATGGAATTGGAATAGAATAAGCAGATGATTCATTAGAACCACTGTTTCCTTGAGAGAGCAGAAGAGTTGGAGAGCTATACAAGATCTGCCCTCAGTCTCTCATTGACCCTGTCATCCTCTCTTCCTCTCTCTTCCTTCATTCTCCAATTTCAGGTGAAGTCGAAAAGGCAGTCGAAGCAGCTATCAAGGCTGGTTACAGAGCCATCGATTGCGCTTGGATGTATGGTGAGTAAATCTTCTTGTCCTGCCTCCCCCATTCCACTCTTCCTCACCTCATGTCCATGCCCTCCTCTTCCAGGAAACGAACAAGAGGTCGGTAACGGAATCAAAGCCTCCGGAGTTCCAAGAAGTGAGCTGTTCATTACCACAAAGGTTTGGGGTACTTACCATCGCAAGCCAGAAGCCAACTTGGACGAATCTCTAGCCAGCTTGGGACTAGATTACGTAGATCTGTTGTTGGTGCACTGGCCAGTGCCTCTAGAGGGTGGAGGAGAGAAGATTCCTCTAAGAGCCGATGGAAGCAGAGCTATCGATGAGGAATGGTCTCCAGAACAGACTTGGGGTTTGATGGAGAAGATTCCAAAGAGTAAGGCTAAGGCTATTGGAGTCTCCAACTGGAGGTGAGCACAGATCACACGAACACGAAAAGCGAAATATTGAAAGTGACAGAAAGAACGTTGAAGGTAGTACAGCAGAGCTTCTCGGAGAATTCTTCATTGTTCTGTGATCCCCGTTCTCACTTCTCTCTCCCTCCACTCCCATCTTCCTCCACTCTCTCAGTGTGCCATACCTCGAGAAGCTTCTCAAGAACGCCACTGTCGTACCAGCTGCCAACCAAGTAGAGAACCATCCATTCCTACCTCAACACGATCTCCTCAAATTCTGTCAAGACAAAGGGATCTTGCTTCAGGCCTATTCTCCGTTAGGTTCAACTGGAGCTAGTGTGCTCTCTGACCCAACAGTGGTCGCCATTTCCAAAGCCCACTCAGTAGACCCAGCTCAAGTCGTCCTCTCATGGCAAGTCGAGAGAGGTGTGAACCCACTACCAAAGAGTGTCACTCCTTCCAGAATCGAGACTGTGAGTATCCTTCCCCAAAGCTCTTTCAAACGCTGTAATCAAAACTGAGCCGTTTCTTTATTTTTCATTGTGCTCTCTTCTGCTTCTCAGAACGGAAAGCTAGTCTCGCTATCTAAGGACGAGGTCAAGCAATTGAACGAACTTCACCTCCAAGAAGGAAAGTCTCAAAGACTCATCAAGCCTAAGTGGGGAGTCGATTTGGGATTCGAAGGCTGGGGAGCCAACTGAAGAGAGTCGATCTCATTTGAAAAAGACCTTCGTGCTCCATTTAATGTCGTGTACAAGTAGATAGAACATGAAAGAAGCAAACCACTTACGATAGACAAGTGCTGCACCTACCTGCGAGATTTCTTTCTTCCCTTGCTGTGACCTGAGCAAAAGCCCTGAGTTTCCCTGATCGTTTATGGAGGATGAAATAAACAGATGCGAGGAGCGAGAAGAGTCGGAGTCTTCGAGCTTCAAGCATAGCTCTTCCCTCCCTCTGCCTTGCCTAAATCGAACGTTCAGGGGCCAGTTCCTTGTCTCGACTTCCAAACGTCTAAAGCTAAGATCAGAATCGAAGAGGGGGGAGTTAGGTGAGTGGCAAAGAACGTTTGAGCCGGACAACACTACTTCATCAAACAACCAGTCTCTCAAGAGTTCAAAAGATTTCAACTCTAGACCGGAACCCTTTTTTCCTTTCAACTCTAGAATGAAACCATCCTCAAGAAAGCGCCCCCTGACTTTGAACAAGAGTGGCGAAGATAATCAGCCACGAGTGAGGGATTTCAATCTTGCCCTCGTGATTTCAAAGACAAGAATTCTACGATACAATGGAAGGGAACGAGAAAGGAGAGAAAGGAATGGAAAAACTGAGAAGCAATCAAGAGAGAAAAGGAGAGTGGAAAGTGAATCGAAAGTGGGAATGGAGTTATGGAGAACAGAGAGAGGAAATTGAAAGGAAAAGGGGTTCTTGTGTGCTGATGTTCTACTTGGAGGCTGATAAGTCTTGTCGTTCTGCTTGAGCAGGAGCTAATAAACGACCTAGCTTCGTTTTGATTTTGTAGTAGTGAGATCAAAAAAAGATAGGCAAGTGAAGAAGATTCATTTCTTCAAAGGAAGGTTTGGAAGAGGAGGTAGCGGAAGTTGAGAGTCAGCATTTGATGAATTCAATTAAGAGGCATAGTTCCGTAAGCTTCAGAGAGCGCCTTACTCACGATTCGTTCTTCCAACAACTTCTCCATTTCTTCCATCTTGCCATCTCCGACTCCATCCCTTCCATCTAAGCTTCATTCTCCTTCTCCTCCGTACTACCACTACCATTTCCATTAACCTGACCATTCTGCTGCTGCTGTTGTTGTTGCTGCTGCATCTGTTGCGCTCTCATCTTCATAATATTTTGAAAGTTCCCCACCGCATTCTGAACGTTTTGTTGAGCTACAGTATCACCACTTTGAGCAGCTTGTAACATACTCTGAGCTCTAGTTTTCGCTCTCTCAATGTCTTCTTGCGTAGGTTGACCATTCGGACCAGTTCCTTCTAATTGTGAAGCCATGGCAGCTTGGAAAATCATTTGTTGCATTTGTTGAGGATTTAATCCTCCATTAGCTTGTGGTTGAAGTGGATTACCAGAGGAAGAAGAGGAGGTAGGAAGGTTCGGAACTAATTGAGGACCTTGTGGAATTCCAGGTGAAGATTCAGTTGGAGCTTGAACTGAAAGTGTAGTGTTTGAAGAAGAACCTCCTGAACCTTCAGCGTTACTTGGAACTTGAACGTTGATTTGAGTTCCAGGTGGTGTCATTAGAGGCGGCATTTCAATGGTTGGTTGTGGAATTGGCTTGCCTGCTTCTTTTAGTTTCTTGACTGTTGGTAGGGAGGTTGGGAGATACGAAAGAGGAGAGAAAGGTCAATAAAGGGTAAGCGATCTCGTCGATGACATTCTCTCCTTCCCTTTGGAAATCAGATCAAGCATCTCATCGAGGACTTGAAGAATCAAGAGGCATTAAACTACGAGGAGAGCAAGACCTTCCATGTCGACCTCTCCTGCCCTTCCTTCAGCTGCCTATCGTCTGCTTCCTGGACAAGGCTGCAGCTAAATCGCCTCTGTAAGCTCTTTTCATGAATATGATGCAATCGTAATGACTCTATCATTTACTCGCTAGCCACCTGAGAGTAGGGTTGACATTCTCCAGTTGTTCTCTCCCTGCCAGCTCATCTCCACCCTTCCTGCGAATGCACTCCAGCTCACTTCTGATCCCAACCTCTTCTCCCACTCACCTTCATCTTCTCTCTGTTTAGCGATATCATAATAAACTTCCTTATGTTTCAAATGATTTACCATTTCACTAGCCGTAGGGAAAATCAATTGACCCCAACCTTCTCTAAAAGTATTAGCTTCACTAACCACATCTAAAATCTCCGCTTCCAATTCCTTCTCAGCCATTTGAAATTTCTTCATGGTATCATCACCGATTGAACCTTTTGCCAAAAGAATAGTTAGAGCAGCTTTATCGTCTCTCATTCTCAAAATCCTTCTAACGTCAGTCATGGCTCTATTCAACAAAGCAGCTTTTAATGGAACTTCTAAAGCTTCTAAAGTGGCTGAGGCAGCTGCTTTCTCTGAAGCGTCTGTCACGTTTGAAACATGGTTCTTTGCTTTCTCTGAAGCTCCAACTAAAGTTTGATAGATGTCTCTTTCTAAATGACCTTCTGGGAACCAGGACGATTGATTCGAGGCTAGAGTTGCTAACGTCTTTTTACGATAAATCTTTGAGAAGACTAGCATTGAAACTACTAGAAAGGAAATGTAGGCCACTGGAACGTAGATCGGTAGTCCCATCTTGAAATTTAGTATGATCTGGAGGCGTCGAGGTTGGAGGGAGAGAGCTGTTCACAATTCCAGCTGGAGGCTCGCTGTTGGTCTGGCACGTGGCAGGTGGCAGGTCTGGAAGAGAGCCATGGATTCATGGCTACATCAGGTTGAAGATTGAATGTTGGATTGTATCTGATTGAATATTGAACTCTTACATAGAATGATATGTACGACAGCAGCAGGTGGCGAGTGAGTCGATCCTCAAAGGGAAGGCAAGGGAAGGCACCAGGGAGAATCAAACCCAGCTGCTGCAGCAACAACGCTCGCTTGTTCTCCTCCTAAAACCACATCTTGATCCTCCTCTATCCGCTTGAATCGATTCTAATTCAGTCAATCTTTTCTACTTCTACTTAAACTTCAAGTCAACAATTTCAACTCGCCATTCATCAAGCGAACCAGTCCCAAGTTTAACTGCTTCCCTAAGCCCTCCCACCCATCATGAAGGGTCTCAAGAAGGCGATGGTGAGTCTCCTCCTCCCATTCCTCTTATCTCTTTTGCCTTCCTTTACTGACTTAATTCAATTTGTTGACTTCATTCCAACCATCTCTGACAGAACCTGAATCGATCTAAATCGTCAGATTCTTCCTCCTCTTCGTCTAATAACCCAAACTCTCGCTCTTCCTCTTCATCCTCTTCTTCAGTTCCAGCTCCACCCCCCAAAGGTTCAATCGTACCAAACAATTCAAATTATCAAGGTTCGTTGAAATCAAACAATTCAACTTCTTCTTCAAACGCTGGTGGTGCAAGTTATAACAACTCATCAGCTGGTGCTGGTGCTGGTGCTGGTGCCTCATCAATCACCAACAGATCATCTTCTTCAACTTCTTCAAAGTCAGCTTCTAACCCAACAACTTCATTAGATAAAACTTCACCTGCACCACCAGTGGTAGTAGTTTCATCTGAAATGCCATCGGATCCAATTCCACACAGTACGACTTATGGAGGAGGTGCACCTTCCTCACCACCTCTACCTGCTGGAAATCAAATCCCAAATCTAAGTGGTTCTCCAATGGGTTTAGGAAACAATTCTTTAGATCCAAATTCACCTTCTGCAGGAGGCTTGGGTAATGGTCCTGGTCAACCTCCAAAAGCTGGAGCTCTTAATAGATTGAGACAAGGTGGGAATCAAACTCCTGGAGCTAAAGATACCATCCCTATGAATTCCACAAAGACTCCTCCAAGGAAACAGAGATCTAGTAGATTTCACGTCACTGAAAAGGTCGAGTTGGAAAAGTTACCGGGATTTAATGGTAAGTTCTTTTAGATGAGGGGGGAAGACACGTCTAGGAGAGGAGAGGAAACGACATCAATGGGGTTTCGCATTTCAAGAAGGATGGGAGTTTGGAAATCAAGAACCGATGAAACTCATCTACTGCAGAATTTGAGATAGCATGTCAAAGATGGAATCGGCAGGAAGGGACAAAGGAAGATGGGATCTAGTCTAGTTCAAGAGCGCGTCTGTGCTCTGCACGAGGTGGCTTCGGAGGAGTCGATGAGCTCCTGGAAGAAGACGCTCTGGCATTCAGTCTCGTTGCAAGAACTGGAACCTTTGTTCGGTCGTCGAGCAACCTCTGGGGACCTCTCTGAAGGTCGATCCTCTCGGAGTCTAGTTCCCTTCTCAAGATCGCTAGACTTATGCGTAGAGATGCTGCCGACTCTTGATCTCCAGCTTTGATCGGACACTGCGAAAGCAATGTTCGACTTAGGAGCTTTCGATCAATCCAAAAGGGGAGGTTCCGATCAAGAACAGGCAGATCTTAGAAGCTTATCTGTGGAAAGAATATCGAGATTCTGTCGAAGCAATGTAATCTTCTCTCTTTCTCTTCCTTGGAACCTTCGGTCTGCAGTTTCAACATTCTGTACACCAATTCCCGGTCTTTGAAATCTGTCACTCATAGTCGCGCGCTCCTTCCCTCCTCCACATTTGCTGATCTTCTCTCTTCCCCATTCCTTGTTACCCGCACTTCTATCCTTTCCCATTTCCTTCTCTCTACGCTCTTCTCACTCGCAGAGGTAGTTCCGGCAGATCGACCAGAACTGTTTGTTCGTAAATTGAGACAATGTTCAGTGGTTTTCGATTTCAATGATGCTTCACAAGAATTGCAGGGAAAGCAAATCAAGGCTCAGACCTTACATGAAATGTTGGATTACATTACTAGTCAGAGAGGGGTTATTACTGAAGTCGTTTATCCTGAGGTGGTTGGAATGGTGAGTTCAGAGGATTCTGATTATCGAAGCTCCATAGGTCGAAGTCGATAAGAGCTGTTCTTGTACTCACGCCTTCTACCCTTCTTCTCCTTGTTCTTTAGTTCTCTTCGAATCTCTTCCGTTCTATCCCACCTCAAGTGAATCCAACTGGTGATGCTTTCGATCCAGAAGAAGATGAACCGGTCTTGGAGTTGGCTTGGCCACACCTTCAGATCGTCTATGAGTTCTTCTTGAGATTCGTAGAGAGTCCTGATTTCAATACTAATGTTGCTAAGAAGTTCATCGATCAGCACTTTGTGTTACAGGTGAGTCGCTTTGAGAAAGTAGGCCTAAAGAGAGAGCAAACGTCCACAGCAGCTCTTTAGCTAATCTCTATTGTTCTCTTCACCTCACAGCTACTCGAACTATTCGACAGTGAAGATCCAAGAGAGAGAGATTTCCTCAAGACTACACTTCATCGAATTTATGGAAAGTTCTTGAACTTACGAGCCTTCATTCGTAGGAGTATCAACAACGTATTCTTCCAATTCATTTATGAAACTGAAAGACACAATGGAATCGCTGAATTATTAGAAATCTTAGGATCAATCATTAATGGTTTCGCATTACCTCTCAAAGAAGAACACAAGACCTTCCTTACTCGAGTTCTGATTCCACTTCACAAAGTCAAGTCTCTAGCTTTGTACCATCCTCAACTTGCTTACTGTGTGGTTCAATTCTTAGAGAAAGATTCCAATCTAACGGAAGAGGTTCTTTTGGGTTTACTAAGATATTGGCCAAAGGTTAACAGCCCTAAAGAGGTCATGTTCTTGAATGAAGTCGAAGAAATCTTGGACGTCATTGAACCAACTGAATTCGTCAAGATTGAAGTTCCTCTCTTTCAACAGCTTCAGAGATGCATCAACAGTCAACATTTCCAAGTCGCTGAAAGAGCTCTTTACTTTTGGAATAATGAATACATCGTCAACCTTATTGGTGACAATGTTCAGGTCATTCTACCAATCGTTTTTGCTGCTCTTTATCAGAATTCGAAGAGTCATTGGAACAGGTGAGTTGATTGAGAGTTTGAAAGGATGGGTGCTCAAACAGTTTGAATCTGAACTGACTTTCTCCTCCTGCTCGAATCGGATTCCCGACAGAACTATTCATGGACTGGTTTATAACGCCCTCAAACTCTTCATGGAGATCAATCCAAGTCTCTTCGATCTCTGCACAAATG
The DNA here is from genome assembly GCA_012976225.1 of Golubevia sp. BC0850. Lineage (NCBI taxonomy): Eukaryota > Fungi > Basidiomycota > Exobasidiomycetes > Golubeviales > Golubeviaceae > Golubevia > Golubevia sp. BC0850. The sequence continues at coordinate 232,800 of JAAVVG010000002.1, forward strand.
ACTTTAAGCAGCAACGTCAACTTGAGAAACACAAAGTCAAAGCTCGTGATGATGCTTGGCGTAGGTTAAGAGAATCAGCTATCACAAACTCCAAAATCATTGGAGCTCCAGTTCCAAAAACTTTAGCAGATGATGAGAAAGCTCTACCTCTGGTCTTCTCCGATACTGATTCTTTAGATTCCAATCAAGACATCTCAGGAACTGAACAGATGGGGAATTTAGGAATGGGAAATGGTATGTCGAATGAAGACGAAGATGACGAAGAGAATGAAATGAATTCGAATGATAATGATCAAGATGGAAATGGTGGTCATAGATCAAATGGAGAAATCTCCACAACGGATTTTCAGGACGCTCCTCAACATTTGGGTCAATCTTCTAGTGATAGTCAAGATGGAAATGATTGGGATCTGAAGAGCAACAAAAATAATCCATCAACACCTAAATTGAATGATTCGGAAAATGGTTTGGAAGATATGAAAGGTTTCCCTGAAACTAGTAGGCAGAATGTTGGGAAAGGTCAGGAAAGTCCTCATGTTAGGAGGAAGAGTGTCATTCCTATGGATCCCGCTGTTTTGCAGGAGTTGGCTGGTCATAAGAGTTTGGATGAGTGAGTAATTTGATTCGAGATTCGGAGGGTCGATTCTACTCGAGTGAGAACTTGTTCTGACCCTCATGCCCTTTCTTTGTCGCCTTCTCCGCCTTTCAGAGCTAGCAAGTGATTTGGTTAGGAATAGAAAGCGGATTCTTTCGATCAAGGATTTTCCCTCAAGATGAAGGCCAATTCTCAACTCTCCCTCTCAAGTCCTTTCACATCAAATCTCACTTCTTTTTCTTACCCTCTATTCCCTATGAAGCTTCTCAACCTTGGGATTTCCTCTTGTCACGAAATCGCCAGAACCGCTCTTCTACGTTCCGAACTCTTTCCAACTTCTTTCTATTCACAACTTCGTTTCTCATCTCACCCGGAGTTCAACTCAACCAAACAGACTTTCAAATCCAGATCCAAAAGAACACCACTTCCCGCAAAATACGCATACAGTCACAAAAAACCTCCACCTTTTCCTGTTCATTTATTCTCTAATCTCTCCTGGGCGTGTTAGAAACATCCCTTCCTGAACGTTCTGATTCCTCATCCACTCTATAATCCTTACTACTTCTTTGTTCTTTGGGTTTATGTCTTCGTATTTCTAACTCCCTTTCTACAAAATACACCACCTCGCTTCTTTCATTCCAATGTACGAAGCTGAACGCAAACTTCCTTTCACTCTGTTCTTCGTTTCTGTTTTTCCTGACACAGCTACTTCTTCTTCCTTTTACTTTTCACTTTTTCATCTTCTTTGTTTCCTCCTTTCTTTTTTTCTCTGTTCCTTCGTGGCTTTAAAAACTCCCACCATTTTTTCTCAGTATCAGAATCCTCATTGAAAAATTTCCAGGCGTCGCATCTATTGCTGACTTGTGGTCCCATGTTTGAAGACGTGGGTTGAATATCCAGACCAGAAAGAGTTTTGAAAGAACGAAAAAGATGAGTAGACATCGGATGAATTTGAGCAAGGCTTTCTATCTTTTCTTTTCATTTTCTTTTTTGTATACTTAAATAGGGATGTCTGGTGGATCGTAGCGACTGGTTCGTACAACATAAGTGTACTGTATAGACTGAAAAGTTGCAGAGCTTGAAACCTCTCGCCAGCGAGATCGAGCTCGGTCGTTCTGCTGATGCGCTGATCGCTCCTTCTCTTGGAAGAAAAAAAAAGCAGATTGGAAGTAATTCAGAATTGGTAGATGGTCCTTTCTGTGGGATCCAAAGTTTCTTGCGTCCCTGTGGAACCAGGAACTCGGTTTTGGTCACTAAAATCGACAACAAAAGACGTCTTCAGATTCTTCAGTCCACTTATGTTCATCTGGAATGGCACTCGTGACATTTATTCGTGACAAGTTTTGTAGAAAAGACGTGGAAGAATAACAGGAACATGGTATAGGTCGTTAATGAAGTAGCGAAGAGTGACGAGGTGTACGAGAAGGAGATGGAGATAGAATCGTGGGCGGCGAAAAGTTTCGGAGAAGGAAGTTTACTCTAGATCGAGACCTGAATTGGCTGGCTTTTCTCTGAACGAAACACTGCTAGGAAATCCAGTTCTAGATGGAGTGTTGATTGGTAGAGTGTGAGGAGAAACTCTGGAGGAGAGCAGAGCCTGCTCGGACATGAGAGCTGATCCACCGGCGTCTAGACCAGTTTTGAATCTACCATGTTCTCTCATTCCATGGAAAGTAGAAGGAGAAGAGCGCATCCTCTCGGGAATGTCCGAGACAGAGAGAAGCCTGGTAGAGAGTGAGGTGAAGAAATAGAAGGGTGAGAAAGAGGTCGCTCCTAAAGACAATCGGAAACTCAGTTGGCTTAAAAACGACTCGCTTTGTTATATGGATCAATTCAGTGCCCCGAACGAACGGTGTACCTTCAGGTAACGGCCTGAGTAGCACGAAAGCAATCACCAAGGTGATACAAGCACCACAGATGCCAATGACCAAAGGCCACTTGTTAAGCGTAAGCTGCAGGAGAGAAACCAGTGAAAATGTCAATGTTCTAGAGGCCGCAGGGTGTTTGCTGGCGAGTCCAACTCACTTTTGTCCTTTGGATTGTTTTCTGAGCAGTAACGTCTACATCTTGAAAGTGAGCTAAATTTTCGCTCTGATCAAGCTTCTGAGAAGACGGATTCAGATCTTTTGTTCCCTTTACTTTTCGGATAAAAGATGCTGCATTGGCAAGAGCGGTTGTAGTGACGTTTGCCAATGCCAGCTCAAGACCAGCCAGTTCGTTCGTGTTGTTAGGAATTTGGGCGATTTGAGTGTTCAAGTAGTGTTCCACGAGTGTGGTAGGATGGCAGGCTCCTGTGGTCACAAAACAATCGGCGTTGGGGTGGATGTCCTCTTTTGCTGTCGACAGAGAGTTTTCGTTGATGCTGGCGTATAGAGGAGCTCCACTGCGAGAGAAAGAAGGAGGTTACGAGGAGGTGTAGTGAGTATCGGATATCTGACACCCAATTCTAGGGAAAAGTCGTGCTCACAGAGGGTCTAGGATTTCGTTCAGACGGAACAAAGCGTTATTCACGTGGGTTGGTTCTGGTTCTGGTTCTGAGTAAAGTTCCCAGGTTCGATGTTGGATCTTCTCTTTGGGATCAGCGAAAGAAGTGATGGTATTGGCGGGAAGCGAGACCGTAACTGATTTGGGGAGATATATTGAGGTTGAGAGACTCGCTTTCAGTTTCATCAGAAGACAACTTTAACTTCATGGAAAGTTCTTCCACTGAGATAGGTGACTCACCAGGTTTGGTCTTTTTAGCCGAAGCTGAGCACGCTAGGAGCGAGACGGATAATCCGAAATCTAGTAAATGACCGTTGGCATCACTTTCTGTCTGTACCACACTCGTCCAACTCTGATTGAGCATGTCAGATGTCAACGCTGGAAAGAGATCTGTAGCCGGGGCTGGTACTCCATCGGCGTCTCTGAGAGGCTTGCAGTCATTCAAAGCTGTTTCATAAGAAGAACCATAAATTGGTCATTAAAAAAGGGGAGCCAGGTAGGAAGAGGTTAGGAAGAGGTAAGATCAACGTTTTACTCACTGCAGTTCTGAGGAGCGGGATCCTTTGAACAAGAATAATGAAGAATGAAGGCAGTTGGATGGGCTAGAAGAATACGACCAGCACTGAAGCATTTAGAAAAATGAGATAGACCTTCAATTTAAGGGAGACGACTTGCCAAACAAACCGGCCGATTCATTACTCACGTCTCGCCACTCAACAGTATCTCCCCATTTTGAACAGGGCTTCCAGGGGATCATGTCTGTGATGCAATGCTTCATCTCATCGATTGTGAACGAATGTTTGACAAAGATTGGATAGCCAATGAAAGGGCCTTGGTGGGAGAACGAGCATGTCAGCGTCTGTATAAGAAGAAACAGGCATTGAATCACTTTCGGCTGATACACTCACTTTGTAGATCTCCAGCATAATTGAGAGTTACATCAGCTCCTGCAAATTCGATGTCAATATCAGTGGAGTCTGAAAGGACGGAGCCACTGAGAGAAGAGAGAGAAGAAACAACAAATTAGCTCCCTGATTGAGTGCCAAAAATCAGCAAGCAGCGCGAGTTCGCGAAATAGAATCTTTCTTTGAATCCATGTAGGAGTACATTCGGTTGTGGTTGAATCCAGGTAATTGATTCTCATCCTGAAGCACGTTTGTGTAGACTGCAGAGCTAAAAGGACAGAAGCGAGATTAAGAGACGGATCAGCTGTCAGCGATGTCTTGCAAAAAGTCAGCCAAAAATCTCGAATTCCCTTGTTCTGATCGGATTCTCTTTTTGCTGATGTACTGACGCCATAGTGTTCCATCTTCCAGCCACAAAGTAGCCATAAGTTGAGATGTTAGAAAAGGCAATCTGATTCAAAGGAACAACTGAGATGAGAGAGGGGATGCTAAAAGAAGGCGAAGGCTTTAGAGGTCAGAGCTAAAGATCAGTGTAGTCTTCAAGAATTCTGCAAACTCACCTCGTGTCGTAGACTCCCAGCGTAAAGATAGAGGTGAAGATAGCTCCCATGAGGGCACAGATCACTAAATAGATCGAAATGAATACAAGCTCTACTGTCAACTTGTTTTGCTTGATTTGCTCAGTTGCGTGGTTAAGTAAAGACTTTAGAGCAGCGAAAGGGCCGACCCAAGCTGCTAGCGAATCCGAAAGGTAAGTGAGATCCTGTCTTCTTTCGAAGAATCGATGAGTAGCAGCTCTTTGGGCTAGAGCAGCGACCAAAGCGGTCAGGAGAACTCCAAATCCTCCAGTCTTGATCAGAAAGAGGGAGAAGGTACAGATTAAGTGAGCGTCAGGTTCGACCTCGAGCAGCGAGAGATTTTGCTTTCTCACTCACGACCAAGTTGATAGCGGATTGTTTGATGTCCAAGTTGAGAGGAGGGATAGCTGTATCGAATCCGTTGTTCCTGAAACCTTTGAGTCCGAGAACGATGGCGAAAAACAAGAGCTGTGGAAGGAAGAGATGAGTAGAGCAGGGGTCAGTTGTTGTCAACAAAAGCATCATGCTTTTTCTCTGGACCTCCTTCTTTCCTTTTTTGAACTCACCAGAAGGACATGAATGAAGAGAGTAGCTATGTAACTGTAGTTGATTGGTCTTCTAAGATCTTTGACGTCGACGAATGACTTTCTGAACTCGTCGAGGGAGATACAATAGCTATTTCTCTTCTTCTTTTCCTCAGGAAACACGGCATCTTCACTTCTACTGCTTCTTTTAGAATAAATGTTTCTTTCTTCGAAATAAGGTTTTGCTGAAGCGTATTGAGCTTCTCCCTCGGCCGCTGGAGTGGGTGAAAGTTGACCGTCGTTTTGGTTTTGGGCTTGAGAAGGCTGAGTGGCTGCCGAATCTCTGAAGAGTTCGGGTATCTGGAAAGAAGTTCTTCCTGTGATAGAAGTAGACTTAGGAGAATGAGCAACCGAGTTGGGAGAATAGGTAGGAGTGGGAGGGACGATGCCTTTTGGTAGCTGGAGTTTTGGTGGCGGTTGAGTCATTTCGAAGACGTTCTTCTCTAGAGGCTTGAAGTAGTGAAGAACGAAATATGGAAGAAGTATGAGAAAGGAAACGAAATCGAAAAAAAGAAGAGATTTGACTCTTTTTAAGCTGCTGCAAGTCACGTCCTCGCTTGGGCTACTGAATACTGAGTCCTCTGCTTACTGAGTCTCGCAAGAAGCACCAACTCAGGTACTCAGGAGTAAGAACCTTCCGACAGTAATCTTGCAGCAGGCGAAACCCCCCTAAACAGATGATCACTCCAAGTGAGCACACAAGGTCTGCACACATAGACCAGCTCGTGATTGCAGAACAAGGGGAAGAGGTGAGAAGAGGTGAGACGTTGGGTACATAAGCTTTGGATAGCTGTACAAGGAAGTCGAGATCGACAAGGAGACAAAAGAACGATTGAATTGAACAGATAAAATCATTGGATTCTCTTCTGGATTCGAAAGATGTAATGGGTCAGCTGAAACAGTAGAGATGAAAGCCAAGGAGGATTGGATCTCTCCGATCTTATCTCTTTGACGTTTACGAGTTCTGATGGAACCCAAAGGAAAAGGGAGAACAAAGAATCAGTCAGTTTTGAAATTCAGAGCGAGGCGACAAGCAGCATTCTCTTGAAGATAAAGAAAGAAAGAGAGAGATACTCACGAGCCTTCATCAGCTTCAAGCTTCATCCAAGCCAGCAGCTCTTTTAGTTCCAGAATATCACAACTTCTCTAGATCTTCCTCTTCATAGACTCTCTAATATCAACTGCTGCCCAAGATTTCAATTCTCACTAAACTTATTAGCAACTTTGGATCAACTTCAAGAGCTGGAGTCAGAACTGCAAGTCATTCTTCCTCGACAATGTCTCTATCTTCCTCTTTGAATGTCTTCAATCAACCTCTAGAGATCTGTTCTAATTCTCCTCTCACTGGATTCTTCCGTGATGGGTACTGCAATACAAACGCTCAAGATCAAGGTTCTCATACTCTAGCAGCTCAAGTAAGCGATGAGTTTCTTACTTTTTCTGCTTCTAGAGGTAATGATCTTAGACCTATCTTGAAGAAGGATTGCAAGTGGTGTCTATGTGTTGGCAGATGGAAAGAATCTCTTGATGCCTTCAAGAGAGGCGAGTTGAGTCAGGAAGGCGTTCCAAAGTGAGTAGAGCTGGCTGTAGAGCACAGGGAATGGTAGGATTTAGGAGTGGAGGGGTTGGAAGTTGGACAGATCCTGTGGCTCAGAATGGCATTGCTGGTGGCATACATCCCTTCCCTTTCTATGACTTCATTTGCTCTCTTTCCTTTTCATAGATCGGCTTCATCTCATGCTGCGACACTTTGACTTAAGCTCACGTCTTTCCTTCTCAATCAACCAACCAGGGTCATTCTTCCAGCCACTCATCACTCTGTTCTGAAGACAGTCTCTATGCAAGATCTACAAGCCTTCTCAATTGACAAAACAGCCTCAAAGGTCGAGCTCTGAGGAATGAGTCTGGATCTCCAGCGAACTTTAGATGTCCCCTACAATTCCGTTCTTCTTCAAGTCTTTTCTTCTGCCTTTGTTTTTGTGTTTGTATTCTGACTTCCAGCACTGATCTTCTCTGTCTATCATTTCCGTTATCTGCATAATCACATTAAGCTCAATCCTGCATTTCTCGTCGTCATTTCGTAGCTCTCTTCTTTCAGTCTTTCGTCCTCAGTCGTCCTCATTCACGTTCTAATAACGATTTAAGATCTAGTTGAATAGGACCGATGAAAGATTCTACTACCCCTTTACCTGCTTAAACCCGATGGCAGCTTCAGTCTAATTCACTTCCCCCGTCCCTGGTCAAGTCTGATCTTTGAATTTTACGGTTCCACACTTTCCCTTTCAATGGAGTCAGTACCTGGTCAAAATTAAGGAACTTCGGAGCTTGCGCTTTTATGAGCTGTACGTTTACATCCGAAAATTTCAACAGTTGTCGATCCCCCAACCATCGTCTCCTCTCTCCCCTCCAAGAGAGGACGCAGCCTCCCAAGGCAAATCAAATCCTCCTCCGACAGCAAACTGCACCGAAGCAGAGCAACCACAGCGACAACCTCTGAGTCTGAGTACCATGTGGAGAATGCTTTGATGAATGACGTTATCTACGGGATCGAGGTGAGAGAAAGGAAAGGAGGTCAGCGAAGCTGCTCGACTCTAGAGCTCAGAGCCCATGCTGCCGATGATTCAAGACTTGGAGAAAGTTGAGTCACGGTGCCACTCACAATCAAACATAGTCCTCCCGTCGTCCAGCTGTTTTCCAGCGTAGATCAACCTCTGTTGGTCAGACGGGATCCCTTTCTTATCTTGAATTACCTTCTTCAACACGTCGATAGTGTCACCAGGGAAAACTTCACAGGTCAAGGTCTTCCCAGTCAAAGTTTTGATAAAGATTTGCATTGAAGAAGTTGTGGCCTGTGTGGTATCGTAGCTCAAGATCAAATCTTGAATCCGTTCGAAACCAAGTTGACCGAGTTTCTCATCATCTCTGAGCTCTTCATCTTGCAACAAAAGTGTCTGATCTACCGCAGGGATATTAATGAGACTGTGGATTCAGCCTTTGACTGGTAAATGAAGGAGAGAGGGAGATGGATCGAAGGATTGAGCATTAAGTAGACATCTCTTATTCTCCGCTGCTCTCCTTCGCTCCTTCTTTCAAGGGAAAAGAACTCACTGATTCCGATTATATCCGGAGCCCTAGTTGAAATCCCACGCTTGATTTTGGCTCCAGTGAGGGTCACAAAGATTTCGAAGAACGAAAGGTAGACGTCGATTGTGTCCGAGTGGGAGACGTTGTACGTGCTCAGAGGAAATTGTTCTTCCAGGGACCGACCTTTCAGCCTGAGTTCTTGGTGTTTAGTAAGACATCCAGACTTTACTCTGACCATTTCCTTGACTAATCGAAATGGTCAAGGGGCATGGGGAAATGTCAGAGGAAAGTGCGAGAAAAATTCGAAGCAGAGTTGGTCGGAATCGCTATCTCCATCCATCCCAACCGCTTTCATTTCATTTCAGAATCATACACCTGACTCACTTTCAACGATGATAGGATAGGGGAAAACGCTTTCCCCCAAAGCCTCTCAGTTGTCATTTTGAAAGTCGACTTGAAATCCGGAAGTCGGTCCTACTATCAACTTCAGCAGAGAGCCGTCCTCGATCTCATGGTCTCCCATCAGAGTGTTCTCATATAATCGAGAATCTTGCAACATCACATGAAGCATGCGAGGATTCAACCGGACGCCCAGGGTCGAAGACTTTAAGTTTAAGAGGTTGACCTTCAAGTTTCCAATTCTCTTGTAGATGGGTACCTTGGTTTTCAATGTAGAAGTAAAGGAACTGAATCTATCGATTTGAGGAATCTCGACCTCTGAATCAAATTCCTTGTGTTGAAATATCATGTAGTGTGATTTCAGCCCGATGGAGTCGAGGGTTGTGTTCAGGTCCAGGAGAGAAACTCCTTTCCATAGCAAGACTCCTCTTTTGACCAAGGAGCCAAACTGACTTCTGGCTTCAAGGGCTTCATGAACTGGAACAGTGAAATTGTCGGAAGAAGTTTCAAAGGCTGAAGTACTCGAAGGCTCAAAGGATGGGATGAAACTTACCATGACGAACTCTGGGTATGGATGATGGACTTAAGTAGAGCTCGTGGCAGACAAATCCTTGGATCCATTCGTATAACACGACGTACCGACTTCCAGGAACCTTCCATCTATAATCAACAAGAAGTTCGCTGGCAACGTCGAGGCGAACTCCCATTTATATCCTTTCCGAAAGCAAAGTGGATTCTGGAGGAAGCTGACGTCCTCCATGAAAGAGTTGTGGAGTTTGAATCTTATGGTCTACTGAATTCAGAACTGAAAGAGAGAAAATGCGAAAGGAGCAAGGTGTAGGCAATGGGCCGGTTCACCGTTCAGTAATAGATTCTGGTCTCTCACTCAACTATCCAAGCTCCTCAAGGCAGCTGGAAACGATCAAGATAGATCGTGCTCGAGGAAGAACTACTCACTTTCTTGAACTGTAATGGTTTGCTTGTACGAAACATCTTGAATTCATCTTCGTCCGCAATTTTCAAGCTAAAGATGATGAGACTGGGATCTGCGACTGCAGGATCATACCGGTAGCGAAGATCGATTTTGTCAAGTGTCTCTAGTGGCATCTGGAGGAGCAGAGAGAGAGGGAATGGCGGAGTGAGTCAGAATTGAGAAGTCGAACTCGGACAGACGAAAGCGGAAGACAAACCGAAATGACAAGCACTCAAGATCCTTTCTCTGGCGACCACGAAAGGGACGATCAGGAATTATGAAACAATGTTCACTTTGACTGAAAGGCTATAGTGAGAGAATAGACGAGTGAAGAAGGGGAAGAGATCTCTCTTTTTGCTTTAGCTATACCAGCTCAGCCAGCTGAAGCGTGACGAACAGCACCACCCGAACGGAACAGGCCACTTGATTCTATGGGGGTCAATTTTGATGAAGAATATCAACTTCAAAGCAGGGAATAGCTATGGAGTTGGGTCCCTTTCATCGCTCTGCAATCTGCGTTCACTCTCAGACTCAGCCGACTTTCGCTGTAGCTTTAAATCGGATGGATCGCTTCTCATCATCACGCCACACACTATCCACAATTCAAAATGATCTTTTTCCAGACAGCTGTTGCTCTGAAGGGCAATCAGTACAGCAAGTACCGAGGCTCGTATCAACAGAGCAACACCAGAACGTGCAATTTCAGAGATCGATAGCACCAGTAGGTCTTCCAGTCCCGAACCTACCAGGAGGAATATTTTTGGGATCTTTGACGTAACTTCAGATGATAGAAGGCGAAGGTGAAGTTCAACTACTCGGAACCCGCCCCTTGGACTCAAGTTGCAAATCGAGACTCACAGATTCAACTCAAAGAACAAGTCATGTCCTTCACATCTGTAATTCTTGTAATTGTGGGCTTCTTCATTCCACCAGAGCTGAGAGCGTCTTCTAAAATCTCAACGAACATCTTTGCGACGTCGTCACGTAAGAAATAGTGTTTCGAATTTGGACTTGGAGCATAATTGATCTGTTTGACCAGTTGAATAATCCAAACTAGAGGACTGGAAAGCTTTCAGCTGTTTCTGGAGAGGAAAGCAGGATAGAAGTCGAAGCTGAATTGAGGGTTTTGGCGTAAGCGTAATCCTTGAAACTTTGGAAACGAGGTTCGAGAGAGGTGCGAGTTGGACGGAAGGGGGAGATGGAAGAACAGCAGAAAGGTGTTGTAGTGTTAGTCATTTTCTTGAAGAAAGGAAGAAGATAGTGAAAGTTTTGGAGAGAAGAATCAAGAAGGAAGATAAACTTCAAAGTAACGAAAGGCATCACGGAGCGCAGGGAAAACGCTTGCGCAGATTGGCTTGTCTCATTCAGTCAGGTCTAGACCCGGACTTTTCGGATTGAATATCTATCATTTTGGAATGATTGATAGATCCTCGTTAAGGTCTCAAGAGGGTCACTGTCTTGTGAGAGAGGATCAACAAGACAGTGGATTTTGCGATCATGGCGACGCACCTTGTCATCGCTCCTCGTTTTCCAGGAGGTGAACCTTTCATCGAAGACATGTGAGGACGACTTTTCTTCGGCTTAAAATGAATCCTTGATGTTCTTTCATGATCCAGAGGACCAGAACCTTCTGCTTTCATTCACCTCTTCGTGACCTCTTCCCCATTCCCGCGCTCTCTATCTCCTCTATCCCCAAACTGGACGGACTTATCGAAAAGAGCTACTCCGTGAAGGAAAGAAGGAATCCATTTGGTAGCAGAGATGTAATTTTCTCCTTTCAATGGGTCTCCGACTTAGAGAAAAAAAAACCCGTGACTTCTACTTGAGCCCAATCTTTGATTAACTTGACGAATGAAGGTATAACGTGTTCTGGAAGAGGGAAGGTTCTGACTTATGACTTCTGTGTTGAAGTTCTCTTTGACGACTCTCTGGTTGCCCTTTGGAAGAGTGAAGGAAGAAGGCAGTGGCGTCTCTTGATCGGATCTTAGAAGCCTTGGTTTTCTGGATGCAACTGACTCGATAAAGATCAATTTCAAGAATGTAGAGAGATTGTGGCGAGAAGAGAGAAGAGGGCCAGTCAGCGATCGCTCAAAAGAGCAACACTTTTTCGAGTCTTCTCAAGCGATCTTCTGAATCCCCTCTACCCACCTTCCATGGCGACATGTTCTGCATGTCAGTCGTTTTACCGATCAACTTCAGGTGAAAGAATTTCATCAATACTGGATTCCAGCATTGGACTGGGACCTGCAAGTTTAAGGAGAATCGAAAGGAGAAGAGCAACTTCAAGTCAGATTACCAATCCAACTTTAAGGCATAGTCTTTACAGCTGGAATAGGACGCAAACCTCAATCGAAACCTTCAATAGAAGATCTTATTCGACTCACAATTCTACTTCCAATCATCAAACTCAGGAATTAGATTTGGACACTCCAGGTCAACTGCCTCACTCAGCAGAAGATGCTTCTGATTCTTCTCCTTCAGCTTCAGCTTCAGTTTCCTCCAGTCATCAACCTCCAATAACCGATCCATTGATCGATCCAATCTTTCTATCTTTTCAATCTGCAACCTCAACTTCTGCTTCATCAATTCAGCGCCGACATCCATTACCCAAATCAAAATCAAAATCAAAATCTTCTTCTTCATCATCCCCATCTCTGATCCCAACTTCTACTCAAATTTCTCAATGGGAAGGTTCATCAACTCTAAGAAACCTTTCACTCCCATCTTTTTTATCCTTCCTATCCTTCAAAAGCAAGAACAATCTCAATCTCAGCAACTCTTCCCTATCTGAATTGTCAGCTTTAAAAGCTTTATTGAATGGAGATGGAAAGACTCTTGAGACTCTGCACGATGAGGAATTAGGTAGTTTAGGGTATAGGATAGCTAGAGATGGCTGGGATGCAGCTTTGAGCAGAGTTTTGAAGGCTCTGGAGGGAGAAGTGGTAGAAGATGGTGAGAAAGGGAAGGGTAAAGGAAAAGAAAGGCAGGTTGAACCAGAAGATCAAGAACAGGGATTCGAGTTGAATTGCTCAGAGAAGGGTTCAAGGAGAAGAGAACTGCTTATACAAGAGATTTGGAGAGGGTTGTCAGATTCAGATCCTACTTCTGGTCGAAGCAGCTCAAATTCAAGCGCCCGTACATCACCTAATACTTACTCTGAAGACATTCTATTACGAGTATTCAACCTTTTAGTTCAAGAGAAGAGTTATTCCATGTCTCAGATCAACAGGAAGAGGAGATTACTACCATTCAGAACTTCTTTAAATCAACAAGAGACCTCGAACGATCTGAACCAAAGCCTGTTCGGTTCTACTTTAACTTTCCATAAGGCTTCCGAAGTACTCAAACAATTCTTGGAGAGAAGAGAGGTTAGAGAGAGGGCGGAGCGAAGGCTTTATCTTAGTGTTCAAGAATCTGAAAACCTCAAATCGAGGGAGAAGATGTCTTTTCTGGAAGAAGAAGCCGAGAACAGATTGATCTTCGAGCTGCTCAAACATCTAGATTCCAAATCGAACTCGTTTCAGAAGAGGCGGGAACTGCTGGAAGAATTACATGGAAACCTCAATCAACCCAAAGACGTAGAGCTGGAGAAAGACATGGAAATCGAATCCAATTGGCCTTGGAGTTTTCTTCAAGGAAGTCAACTTATAAGGTTTCTGTTAGAACGGAATGCAGCATTCAATCAAACTGAGGATCTATATTGGAGTAACAGTCCTGAAAGCGATTCATCTGTCTTAGAGTCAGAAGCTCATTTAGATTCCCAAAATTCGGACAAAAAATCTCTTATCATTTCGATTCTACGAAAATTAACTTCATCAACTTCAACTCCGATTTCAGCAGAATCTTTAAGACAAGGTAGAAAAGTTGGACAAGATTGGTTGAAGAATGAACTTTCAAAACGTGATTCTAACAATCTAGAAAATGATCTACATGTCAGGAAAAGGCTGAAATTGGTTTCTTTTGGGATAAGTGTTAGAAGTGTTTTGATTAGAGGTTGTTTGAAAGAGGCGTTTAGTAAGCTGAATTCAGAGAGCAAGGAAGATCGTCAAGATTTGATGGCAAGGTATCATTTAGATGAAGCAGTGCAGTTGTTGAAAGCTCTTCTAGATCAGAGTTTGATAATCAAGACCAAGCTGGAAAACAAGTGGAAAGTTGAGAAATTAGGAATTGGAGAAATTAGTAGAGCTAATTCCTTGAAAGTTGATTTCGAACGATTCAATGAGGTTCTAAGAGATGAGGTTGCAATGGTTTGGAAGATTGTTTCTAACTTTCCAGTTTCAGTCGGTGGTGGTATCTACGATAGAACTGTCAAGCAAGTTGGAGATCGAGCTGCAAGTGAGACCGAGTTATCTGCATTAGACGAAGAGAAGACTCTTAACCCCTTAGTCTTGATTAATGATCTACTGCGGTATCTTCAAATTAATCATGGAGATTATCTAAAGAGTTTGTTTAGTGATGGAGTCAAGACTCCTATTTCAAGAGTAGGAGAAGATCAACATGTTGAGCAGATGAAAGTTCTCTTGAATAACTGGATTGAGAATTGCTTTGCACTTTCGAAGAGTTTGAAATTTGAGAAGATTCGCTTTCAGAATCAAATTGGAAGTCTCGTATCTTCGTCAAGACTTCAGTCAGTGGTTCAGAAGGAGAAGAAAGACTTGGATGCCTTCTTGCTCTCTTTAGGTCCTGAGTGGGCTTTGAACGGAGTCATGTCTATCATCAAATCTTCCTCTTCCTCACCGCAAATTTCCGAACCTCAGTACCCTCGAGGAATTTCAACTTTCGATTCCACAAAATCACTCGAATTGGAGTTATCACCCCTCAAGCTCCTGCAACCGATCCATTACATTCAGTTGGTTGAATACCTGGATAAGATGGATGGCGGCAATGGAGGAAGGGTGAGAGAATATTTGAAAGGAGATGTGATTGCCAATGGAAATCAAGAGGTAGTGAGTTGAGTTTAGATCGGGAGAACGGGAGAGAGGACATTCTGCTCCTTAACTGACCTTTTTTACTGACGAATTGTTCTACCAATTCACTCCTGACCTTCCTTTTCACAGTACCGACCTTCTCCGGCTCTACTGTCATTGCCTCCTTATCTCAAACCTCGACTTCTTCAATGCCTCTCAAATTCAAATCTGGTTCCTCAAGCAATCACTCTTTACAAGTCTTTCTTTCTACAACAAATGTCTTCCAATCCTTCGCTATTTGACATCGTCAGGAAACCAATCCAAGACCTCGAAACCGAGGAGATCGATCAACTTTGGCTGGTAGCAGTTGAAAGACTCGGTCTTGGGGACAAGAATTTGATTGGAAGAAGAAGGAAGAAGAAAGAGAGAGAAGAGAGGAATTGGATGAATGGCAAGTTGATCATTCATAAGGAATTGAAAACTGAGATTTTGAACTCTAATTTACTCTTGAAATTAACCAAGTCTTTAGTTCGATTCGGAGAACTTCCTCAATTCAAATCTATTGCTTCTCTGACCTCAAAGTCCTCCAGCTCAATTTCAATCTATCGGCCCTCCTCAACTTCGCCAAGCTCAGTCAAGTCCTTTGCAGAACTGCTGTTCAGGTTCTTCATCCTCTCTAATCCTATCTCGACCCTTTCACATTACGATTTAACCTCTCTATCCAGAACATGTTTTCTTTTGAAGAAGGACGATTTGGCATTCAGGTGTTTCACTGAGATTACTAGTAGAAGAGTCCTACCAGATGAGAAAGATTTAGGTGTGCTGCTAGGTGGACTTTTAGATGGAGATTCTGGGAAAGAAGATCTAGTGATCGATCTGTTTTTAGGTGAAGGGAGTTGGTCGAAGCAGCAAAGAATCAATGGCAATTACAAAGAAGATCTAGATACTGATGTCAAGAACTTGGGCGTGGAAAGATTCAAGAATGCTCAAGACAGATTACCGCCTAATCGATTTTCTCACAGACTATTTCAACCGACAACTCAACTTTACAATCTAGTAATTTCCTCGCTTTTGAGGAAAGGCAGACTGGATCTCGCTTCTAGAGTGCTTAGAGACGCAAGAAAACTGGGAATGAATCAGGATTTGAACATTGGGAACAAAGGTCTATTGTTGTCTTCTAGCAATTTACCACCTCGAATTCTAGTCAAACAAGTTCTGGATTCTTTCAAAGGTTCAAGCTGTCTGGAAACAGCAGGGAACAACAGCCTGTTGTTGGATTCGAATCACGCATCAACTCTGAACAGAAAAGATCTGAACTGGTTATACGAGCCTAGAGTGATCGCCTGGATCATGAGGTGTTCGGCTATGAATCAATCTCCAAAGGAGGCTCACGAGTCAAGATTGGAAAACGGAACTCAAGAGAAAGTCTCAAGCACGTCGACAAGTCTTCTTTCTTCAAGTTTTTCAAGCTCTTTAATCGCTGCTCTAGATCTTCATTCTTTACTTCACGTTGAATTCGGTCAGGTTCATCTCTCCGAGACGAAAGTCATTCTATCGCAGATACGTAAGAGAATCAAGGCGATCTCTTCTATCTATGTCTTAGGCAACAGAGATCTGAAATCTTGGGAGCCTAGTTTGGAGCCCACGAATGGACGACTAGAAAAGAAGGATCTGAAAAGAAAAATCCAGGAAAGATGGATAGAGAGAATGGATAAGCTGATAGGAGAGATCAGGTGGTCTGATGAAGTGGTCATAGGGGAATTTTGGAAATTTCGAGGAGGTGCTCAATCTGAAGAATCAAAGTTCACCAACTCGTCTATCAAGTCTTCGTCCAAGCGACAACCTAATTCAATCTCTTCAGCTATCTTCGACTCGATCCTTTCAATCTACCAACGACTCGAAGACAAGGAAGGAGTTCAAGAAACAATTTCGTGGATGATGCAAGATGGCATTCACATTACTTCAAAGCTGTCGAACGAAGTAGCAAGAAAGGAAGAGGAGAGGCTATTGAGGATAGAGAAGACTAAAGAAATTTTGAATGGAATCTCATTTGATGGAAGAAAAGGTCAGAGGGTGATATGGTGGGCTTTCGAGACTGAAAGGAAATATTTGGTCGCAGGGGCAGAGGAGGTGGGGAAGAGGGGGGGCTTCGCCAAGTTGGGAGATGAAGAAAGGGTCAAGAGAACCAAAAATTGGTGGCAAGAGAGAAGTGTACCTCTCGCATAGCAGAAGTGAGAGCAAGTTTCATGTACTTTTATTTTGATTGGGAATGAAACGAAAGGCCGCGGAAAGCCTCTATCTCTTTATGGGCCTGCTTGTTGATTATGCAGATATTCAGGATCACAAGTCAACATCCCCCATCTCTGAAGATTTCTCAAGCTTTTCAAATCAAAAGGAAGATCGTTATCGACTTGACAATGAAATTCTAACAGAGATTGCTGCTCGACCCACGAGATGCAACTGAACGCTCGACGAACTCGGAAGCCACCGAAAAGGGAAGGCGAGAAAAGAAAAAGCAGACTGAGATGGAAATGGCAAGCAAAGCCGAAAATTGATATTTGTAAATCCCAGACAGGTATTTACAAAAAGCTGCGTTGAAATTGAGCTGATAATGGAACAAGTTCTGGCGATCTTGAGCAGTTGTATCCACTCAGCCCCACCGATTGCTTCCTGCTCCCGTTTCCTCCTCATCTGAATCCACTCCATACAAGACAAAGTCCCTCTTCGGCGGTTCTCCCCATTCGACGTCTCCATGAGCCGACTGGAACTTAGATCCAGTTTTTCTAGAAGAAGGCTCAGGTCTTCTACCTAAATCCACGTCCACTTGATTTGCGACTAGTCTCGAAGCTGAATAGCCTTGCGTCGAGGGGGTTGGATTTGAGCTTGAAGTAGAGTCCTCGAAAGGGTTTGTTTCTGTTTCCTCCTCTTCATCCTCTTCTTCATCATCTCTATCTTCTCCACCTCTCCGCACTTCCACGGTGATCCTTCTCAATTCTCTCAAAGTCAGCTCATCGATTCTGTATTCCTTTCCATCACTATCAGGGAGCCCAATCGGTATGAACCATTTCCAAGGATCTTCTCCCATAATGAATTTGAAGTTCGAATACCATCCAACGTTGTAAATGTTGAGATTGTTTGCCTTTTTCAAAAGCCTTCGTTCTTGCTTTGTGAGAGATTCGTCTGATTTCCATTGAGAGGCAGAGTTTCGACGAGACTGAGATTGTGAAGGATTCGTCTCGTTTGAAGTTAAGGATCTTAGACGATTCTCCAAAGACAATCTTACTTCTCCGTCTCTTGAGTTGGGACTTCGATTTCGATTTCGATTTCGACTTGGCTTTGCTTTTAATCGAATTCTTCCAGATCCTTCCATGCTTTCAATTGTCGTTCGATTTTTCATGATGAGGTAGAGATGGTAGAGGGCGAAAGGCAGAAGAGCCATTCCGAACTGCGGCAGGGACGAGAGAGATAAGTCGAAGGGTGGCGGAAAATCGGAGTTTAGAGGGAATAGAAGAAACTCACAATGAACCCAATGAACAGAGAGATGGCCCAAGTAATAGGAGAGGTTTCGAAGCCCTGTAAGAAAGGGAAAAAAAAGAGAGCAGGAAGAGGTCAGTAGACTCCACTGAATGAACAACGGACGTATACATCATGCCCAGCACTCACATCGATTTCCTTTGCAACAAAGACCAAGAGTGCTCTCCCCATTTCTTGGGACACGTAGCACGCCAACAGAGAAGTGTAGAGGAGGAAGAGGAAGAACGGCTTGTGATTTCGGAGTCCTACGCATCTTGAGGCTAGCCAAGGACAGTGATGCTGGGAAATGAAAGGGTGGGAGAGGCAAAAGGAGGGCAGAGCAAGAGACAGATAAAAGACAGGAGGCAAGAGGAGAACCCGGCGTCAGATGAGGGCGAGGGTGAGACACGGTCAGGTGAGAGCAAGTCAAACTCACGTCCATCTAGCGAACAGCAATAGATTAAGGGAAAGAGAAAAGAGAGAGAGCGAACGTCAGTGGTCTGCTTAAACAAGAACCATGAATTATGATAGATCGCCCTTTTTCTACACATCGACTCACTCTCAGAACACACCTCCCACAGGAACTACAGTGATGAGATCTATCAGGCTTAGGTCCATTGCACTTCTTACACCATCTCTTCGCTCCGTTTGATTTCACCATCAAGTTGTTTCCTGTATTTCTTTCCTCTCCACTTTCATCTCCATCCGCTCTTCTTGTTCCTGAGTTTTCATGACTTTTAACCAATCTCTTCATTCCATTCAACTGATCTCTACCACTTCTAGCCGGATACTTGGGTTGACCTAATAGTAGATTGTTAGCTAAATTAGAAGATAGCAAAGGAGCTGAAGGAGCCGAGGATTCTTCCTCTTCTTCTTCTCCGTAAGGATGATCACTATTTTGATTTGAATTCATAGATCTTCGATTTCTTGTTTCTTGACCTTCATGACTCTGATCTTGTTCATCTTGAGCTTCATCCTCACTTTCACTGATCCTCCACTTCCTACTCTTCTTCCGGCCACCATCTTCCTCTTCATCATCTCCAACTTCAAATCTGACATCTGTATTCATCTCACCATCTCCCTCCCATTCTCCCAAGTCTTCCTCTCCACCTCTGCTAGGTCTTCCAGGATCTGTAAAGACGGCTTTCATTAATGACCATATGCTCATCCCCGTTAAGAAGCATCCCATGAAAAGTTCGAATAGAGCTTGAATCGGAGAGGATCGTTCCTTCCAGAGGTATACGAACAGTGATAAGAGGGTGTAGAATGCGAAGAACTTGAGGGATAGAATCTGAATCGGAGTGGAGAGAGGGGTCAGATTGCAAGATAGGAGGAGAAGGAGAGAGTGGAGGGATTGAAGTGTACTCACGAAGACTATGGGCGAAAAGTTGAGATAGTACATGATATTTGAAGACTTCTGAGGATTAGAGTTGCTATCTCTACGTCGATGAGATCTGCCTGGTGCGTACGAGTGACTTTCCATCTCTGCTAGATCGATCGATCGATTCCAAATCCGATCCCGAGGAAGGAAGCAACTTATCTGAGGACTTCTCTTCCTGTTGTTGAATCGGAAGCCTTGAAAGAAGAATAGAGATGCGTGATGATTGGGGAGAAGAGTCGAGTGACATACGTGACATCGCCTCTGAGAGCAACACTCGGTTGTTCTATCGTCTCAAACGGTTCTTTGCCACTCACCTAACTCCCCCCTCTTCGATTCTGATCTTAGCTTTAGACATTTGGAAGTCGAGACAAGGAACTGGCCCCTGAACGTTCGATTTAGGCAAGGCAGAGGGAGGGAAGAGCTATGCTTGAAGCTCGAAGACTCCGACTCTTCTCGCTCCTCGCATCTGTTTATTTCATCCTCCATAAACGATCAGGGAAACTCAGGGCTTTTGCTCAGGTCACAGCAAGGGAAGAAAGAAATCTCGCAGGTAGGTGCAGCACTTGTCTATCGTAAGTGGTTTGCTTCTTTCATGTTCTATCTACTTGTACACGACATTAAATGGAGCACGAAGGTCTTTTTCAAATGAGATCGACTCTCTTCAGTTGGCTCCCCAGCCTTCGAATCCCAAATCGACTCCCCACTTAGGCTTGATGAGTCTTTGAGACTTTCCTTCTTGGAGGTGAAGTTCGTTCAATTGCTTGACCTCGTCCTTAGATAGCGAGACTAGCTTTCCGTTCTGAGAAGCAGAAGAGAGCACAATGAAAAATAAAGAAACGGCTCAGTTTTGATTACAGCGTTTGAAAGAGCTTTGGGGAAGGATACTCACAGTCTCGATTCTGGAAGGAGTGACACTCTTTGGTAGTGGGTTCACACCTCTCTCGACTTGCCATGAGAGGACGACTTGAGCTGGGTCTACTGAGTGGGCTTTGGAAATGGCGACCACTGTTGGGTCAGAGAGCACACTAGCTCCAGTTGAACCTAACGGAGAATAGGCCTGAAGCAAGATCCCTTTGTCTTGACAGAATTTGAGGAGATCGTGTTGAGGTAGGAATGGATGGTTCTCTACTTGGTTGGCAGCTGGTACGACAGTGGCGTTCTTGAGAAGCTTCTCGAGGTATGGCACACTGAGAGAGTGGAGGAAGATGGGAGTGGAGGGAGAGAGAAGTGAGAACGGGGATCACAGAAGAATGAAGAATTCTCCGAGAGGCTCTGCTGTGCTACCTTCAACGTTCTTTCTGTCACTTTCAATATTTCGCTTTTCGCGTTCGTGTGATCTGTGCCCAACTCCAGTTAAAGACTCCAATGACCTTGGTCTTGGTCTTCTGTGAACCATCCCTCAAGTAGGAGGGGGCAATCAGGGATGAATCACGACCCTCCTCTCTCTCTCTCTCTCTCTCTCCTGAGATTCACAAGATTAAAATCCAGGGACTCAGTCCTGGCATAAAAGATCAGGAACAATTTGACGCTTACAGAAGGATGGGCAGGGACGCGTGCTAGGCCTGACATCGAAAGCCAAGCCATCTGAACTGCCGAAGACCACCACTGCAACACACCACTCCTTCGAATCTTTAATCTACCTCTCTTTCGTTAATCTGTTGTCTCCCTTCTCCTCTAATCTTTCACCTTTCAAACTTCCCTCTAATCGAAATTTCAATTCTGCACCTTCAAGTGGCATTTTGAAAATTAAAACTCTCTCCTCCTCTTAAACCCCGAAAGCAGAAGGGAAGGCGACACTCAGTCCAAAGTAGACTCGCTCATCTCTTTCTTTGATCTTCCTTTCCTCAAACTTACCTCTAACAGAAGAATTCACTGAATACTATACAATCCACCCAACTCACTTGATGAAATAGCTGCAACTTCCCTTCTTCCTCGCAAAACCTCAAACCTGCCTACAATTTCCCTACAACTTTCTAATCAGCATTGAGAATGTCAAACAATCATTATCCATCAGAAGCAGTTCCACCTTCTCATAGATCTCGACCCAGTGGTCCTGGTGGAAATGGAAGTGGTAGTTCATCAAGACCTCGAAGTAGACCTTCCTCAAGACCAAGCTCTTCTTCCGGCCCGAATCAATCTTCAACTTCTTCAAGGCATTCAAAACCAGCTGTTAGAATCGGTCAATACACTTTGGGTCAGACGTTGGGAACAGGCAGTTTTGGAAAGGTCAAATGTGAGTTTGTGAAACCGCAACAGAGTCACAGCAGCCTGGAGACAGCTGGATTTACTCTCTGGCTCTCTGGTCGCTGTCCTAGCTAGATGAGAGTGTTGGTTCTCAGGAATGGAATGCAATTGGTTCAAAGGGGATGAGAGTAGAACAGAGCTTCAAGAAGCAGATCATCCTTACTTAACTCAAGTTTCCCCAAACCCTTATGCTCCCTCCTCTCTTCGCAGTGGCTACTCACTCTCTTACTGGTCACAGAGTGGCTATGAAGATCATCAATCGACGAAAGATTTCATCTCTAGATATGGGAGGAAGAGTCAAAAGAGAGATTCAATACCTCAAACTTTTGAGACATCCTCACATCATCAAACTCTACGAAGTCATCACTACTCCTCAAGACATCATCATGGTGATCGAGGTTAGTTAAAAACAATTTAGAACCTTAAGAAAAAGTGGACCTCTTGGGGAAATCTGAAGATGGATTTTAGGGTCTAGATAGATTCTAGATTCTCTGCTTCGACCTCCGCTTCCGCTCACCTTTTATCTCCTCTTCTCTCCCTTCTCCGACTTATGATCTTGTCGAAATTCGCTTTGGTTTGACTTTGTTTCGGATAGTATGCTGGAGGAGAACTCTTTCAGTACATTGTGGATAGAGGTAGAATGCCAGAAGATGAAGCTCGAAGATTCTTTCAACAAATCATCTGCGCTATCGAATACTGTCATCGTCATAAGATTGTTCACAGAGATCTCAAACCTGAGAAGTGAGTCTTCCAATTCAGTGATTATACGAGAGAAATTGAAGAGCTCTGGCTCATCCATGTTCGATCTCGATCACCTCCCTTCCCTCTCAGCCTCTTCCTAGATGAATTCCTCAACGTCAAGATCGGAGACTTCGGTCTCTCGAATATCATGACTGATGGAGATTTTCTGAAGACCTCATGTGGTTCTCCTAATTATGCTGCTCCAGAAGTCATTTCTGGAAAGCTTTACGCTGGTCCAGAGATTGACATTTGGAGTTGTGGAGTCATACTTTATGTGATGCTCTGTGGGAAACTTCCTTTCGATGACGAGTATATTCCGACCCTGTTCAAGAAGATTAATGGTGAGTTGAGGAGCCGACCCGAGCGTTGTCTTCCTGCCAGTCTGAGTCGTTGTGATGAAGCTGACATTTTCTACTTTCTTTCTATTCCCCATGTATTCTTTTCAGGCGGAATCTATTCTCTACCTTCCTACCTCTCCTCCGAAGCCAAGCACCTGCTTTCAAGCATGCTGGTAGTGGATCCGGTCAAGAGGATTACAATCTCAGAGATCAGACAACTTCCTTGGTTCCAAACCAACCTCGCTCCCTACCTTCAGCCTCTACCTCCAACTCCAGGAGGGGAACGAAACGAATTCTCCTTTGGAATGACGGGGAACTCTTCAGGTGAAGAAAGCAGTGGAACTGCCAATTCAGAACAGCATCATCCAGCTGCAGAGGGATCAGATGTCGCTCCAGATCAAGAAGATGAATCAAGACAAAGTGGCAGTGGTAGCAGGGCTGGCTCTGCTTCTTCCTCTACCAAACCAGCTATTCCGAGACTAGTCACTCCCGATCTTGGAGTCGTAGAGGAAGCTATCGTCACGGAACTCTCTGGCAAGATGGTCGGATTTAGATTCGAAGACATTTGGAATCATCTATCTCAAGAAGGAGAGAACCAGGTCAAAGTTGCCTATCAACTGGTTAGAGATCACAGGAGGATGTTGGAGAACTCTCATCTCGATCAACAGAAAGGAATGCAAGGATTCTTAGCTCAAAGTCCACCTCCTTGGAATGAAGGACTAGATGAAGCTATGAGTAGGAGCACTAGCTTGAAGAAGAAACCTCAAGCTGGAACAAGTCTTAGACACTACCAACCATCCTCAAGTCAGCATTCAAATCAACCTATCTCAGAAGTCAGTGAAATGAGTCCTTTCGATCCTGAACAGTTGGGCGATCCTAGCGCTTCAGAGGGATTGGTGACGGATGAAGGATCTGAGCTCTTTGCTTCAGAGTTGGAGGATGGAGATGGCGATGTTCTCAGTGATGAAGAATTGGAGCTCACGGAAGATGAGGAGGAAGTAGAGCTGGCCAATGGAGGAGGGAAAAGAGGCTTTGGAATTGCCATGCTAGACACTTCCATTCCTGGATCTGAAGCAGCAAGAAGTCTACATTCAACTTCCTCTCCTTCTTTCCTTGAAGCTTCTAGAGCTCCACCTCCTCAAGTCTCAACCAAGAAACCAAGATCCAGATGGCATTTCGGTATCAGATCAAGATCTCCCCCAATGGAAATCATGCTAGAACTCTACAGAACCCTTCAAGTTTTAGGAATGGAATGGAGAGCCAAACCTGAAAAAGAAGCAAATGAAGCTAGAAAGAAAGACGATCAAGACGGTTATGAAGATGGTCAAAAGGGTGAAGAACTCTTTTTCTTAGAGACCAGATGGAAAGTGGGTGGAACTTTGGTTAGAATGGATCTTCAACTTTACAGAGTCGATTCTTCAAATTATTTGGTCGATTTTAGAAACGTTGGTTATATCAAATTGGATCCTCCTCCTCCTTCTAGTCCTGGTGCTGGAAATGAACCTCTTCCTTCAGAAAGTTCAGAGGCAACTCCGGACAGTGATGCTGATTCTCCAAAGGGAGTCCCGGGTCTAGCTCCAAATCCAAACCTCAAGAGAAGATCTAAACCTAGTTTGGCTCCTGCAGTTCAACCAGGTAGAATGGAAGTCAACAGTCCTTTCCTCTTTTTGGAATGTGCTACCAGATTGATCGTAGAGCTGGCGGGAGGTGCTTAGACCTAGATCGACCTTCCCTCTCATCCTCAATTCCTTTTGCTTTCCTCCTTCGCTGGATGCTCTATAAAAAACCCAAGTTCTGACAAAGTCTCAAATTTCAAGCTCGAGTGCAGTTCCAATCCCCTCCCTCCCATGATACAAAGCCCTCCTCTCTTTCAATGATATCCCCACCTTCACAAGGTGATCTCTACCTTTTCCCCTTCTTCTAGATGCATTTCTTGTTTGCTGCTTGTCCGATTGGTGGGTCTCGCTTTCAATTTGTTTACTTTTTCAATTCCAATCTCCTTCCCAAACCAAGGTCCCGCTTTCCCCTTGTCCCTTCATTCTGTAGTAAAGCCCCGGTATCTTATTTCCTTTTCCCGAATACACGCATTTCTACTCTTCTCCACAATTGCTTTGCTAATTTGACGGCGAGGGATTCGCTTTGTGACAACGTATGAGACGGGTCCTCGACAGCGAGTCCAGTCCAGGTCGGTTGACACAAAGACTCGGTTCGTGTCTTTAAACAAGGGCGACGAGAGGATCAGATTGTCTTATGATCAGAATGGAACCATTTCTGTAATTCAAATGCAAGGGATAGGAGATAGGCAGTCTGCAATGGAATACTGTATCGGCATCGAAAATTGAACTTTGTTACACGAATTGTATATCAGCCTGCGTAAGCAAAGACCAAACAGCGAAGATCTCGAACCGGGACCAACTGAGTGCATTCAGCCCACCGGAATTCAGAGTGAAGTTTGGTGGTCTGGCGAAAACCGGACCTGGAATCTCTTCAATCTCAGTTAGGAGCTAGACCCACACATTACATATTTCTCACACGGGCATCCCGGGATCCTTCTCCACTTGCTTCCAGTTATATCTTGTTTCCCGCAAACACCAACATGGAAGTCAAGTCGAAGGGTACTTTGGAGAGGAGATTCAAGTTTGTTCCAACTTCTCGTGTCGAGTTTCCAGATTTTCAACCCAGTCGCCTCGAGTAGTCGCCTTTGGGAAACAGGGTATGTGTATGCGGCGCATAGGTAAGCTGTCAATTTGTATCTGGGCGTGCAGACAAACGGAGAAGCTCAGAGCGTAACATCGTTGACCGTTGACGAATTGACGCTTGACTTGACGACTCACTGCAAGCTGTTCTGGCTTCAAGGTCCTCGAGTCTTAGTACCTAGACCCGCAGAAAGTGGTGGCAAAAGGTAAAACATTGAAGTGAGATGTTGAGAGTCCACTTGTCTCCTTCTGCTGTTGGTGAGCCAATATCAAGGGGCGGTGAAGAAAGGAGTGTCGACAGAATCGAGACTCTCGAAGACCTTGCACTTCTGCTACTAACAATCCAATCTTCCATTCCCACATCGTGCTCCATACATCGAATAGACCGATCAGAATCAGCACATTCTTTGTCTGGAGCTTGTCTGCGTTGAAGGCCCTCGTCCTGTCCTGGCTTCAAGGCAAGTTGTTTTCCCGCATCGACATCAAATCAGAGAGCTTGCTACTGCAGAGAAGACCTACGATGACCATCTCTACAACGCTTGCATACTTTTGAGTGATGTTCTCCATTACGCTTGTGATCTCCTTCTTGTGGTCCTTCGCTGTTTTGACGTTTGGTATGTCTATTGCAACCTTTGAAGCTTGGAACAGAGACCGAGTCTTTCTTTCTCCATGAATCAAATGGATTGGTCTTGTGAATAGGTCATCACTCACACCAAGAAATCGTCAAAAGATTGGCTTCCGATGACAAAAAGGACTGTTGACCAGGAATTCTCAGAGCCAATACTCCTGTTTCCGTTCAATCTCCAAAAAATGACCTTGACGCCTTAATTTCATCCGATTATTTTTGAGGGAAGGAGCGAGACGGGCTACTCACCTTTACTCCTGCGAGATCTTCTACAGAGCTTCAAGCCAAGGCCTGCTTGAGGATGAGAGATCGAATACAACTCCGTAGCTTAGGAAAAAAGGATGAAGATGGGATGGATGGATGTCCAAGTTTCGAATCTTATCCGCCACGAATCTGATTGGTAAGTCTTTCGATCACCCAGCAACCCCCAGTCCTAGAGAACGAATCTTCAGTTGGAAATCATACCGTCTCGAGTGTGGTAAACGAGGAGATGAAATCTGAAATCGAATCGAAAGAAATGGGAGGGATATGGTGACAAGGGCCATTGATTGGAGACTTGAAATGAGATGGATGGAACCAAGATAGAGTGCGATTCGAAAGAGAATGAAGGAGAGCGAGAGAGCGAGAGAGCGGGTGTTTAAGTGTGTGTGGAAGAGAAGAGGAGAGACCATGAAATAGTTCTTGAAGATAAGGGAAGAGGAGTATTGAAGGAAAGGCAAGAAGAGGAAGAAGGAATTTTCTTGTTGTTCAACGTTCAATGGCTTCCCGATTTTTTGCGATCTTTGTTCAGTTCGCTCGCTTCTGAACTAGCATTCCCTTCTTTTGGTCTGCTATCTTCGTAAAGAAGAGAAACAGAGCCAAAGATCAATGACCAACAAAGCTTCTATGTCAGACTGTACTAATATAGTGCGAGGAGGGAGAGTCAAGGTGTCCACTCTCTCGACCCATCGACCTCCTTTCCGCTTTCCTTTCTTCTACATACCCTCTCTCCTTGGACTGAGTTCATCGTTGGACATGATGGAGAGGGTTCTCCAGTAGCAATGATGCTACCCAAGAGCTAGAAGGCGTTTGTACACCCCTAGAACGACCCTTTTAACGCTTCACTTCCCCTTTACCTTTTGCTTGAGAGCAGGTGAACCAATTCTTTGAAGGTAAGAGAATTCCACCACACATCTCGAAGCAGAAAGGCAAAAAAGAAGGATGGATTGCATGACATTGGAGTTAAGAGCATAAGGCTTAAAGGGAGAAATATTTTGATCGAGAACAGTTAGACAAAAGAAAGTCATCTCGTTTTGGTTGTTTCACTTTTTTGGAAATTGAACAAAAGCTAATAATATTGAATGAACGAAAACAGAGAAAAGAGACAATGAATTTTTGATACACAATGGAAATGAAGAAGAAAAACAAAACTCTCTGAAATTTAACCCTGAAGAGCGGCGGCCAAAGTTTGGTTGTTGGCTTTGGCACGCTTCTTGAGCATCTCGGTGGACTTGTTTCCTCTCTCTCCTCCTCCCCAATGTCTACGAGCATCATCGTACTTGTCGAGGTAGTTGGCCTTGGCAGCAGAGACCAAGTTGGCTAGTTCTCTTTGATCCTCTGAGCGAACGTCTTGGATGACGGCTACAGCGGCGGTCTTCTTGTGAACTAGAGTACCGATTCTGGACTTTCCCTTGACGATAACATAAGGGATTCCCATCTTTCTGCATAGAGCTGGGATGAAGACGACTAGTTCGATTGGGTCAACATCATCGGCAATGACGACCAAGTTGGCCTTCTTAGCTTCGATGAGAGCAACACAGTGGTTGAGACCGTACTTGACGAATAGTGGCTTCTTTCCATCAGCTTTGGCATCCTTCTTTCCTCCGTCGGCGACCTCCTTAGCGACTGAATCGAGACGAGCCTTCTTCTCTTGCTTGGACTCTGGACGGTACTTGTTCATGAGCTTGAACAAGTTGGTGGCAGTGTTCTTGTCGAGAGTGTTAGAGAATTGGGCAATCGCAGGTGGAACCTTTAGACGTTGGTTGAGGATGACCTTTTGACGTTGGAGACGGACGTATTCTGGCCACTTGACGAAACGGGTGAGGTCACGAGGTGGTTGAATGTCTTGACCTGTGAGATATAGAGGAAGGAAAGAGATGCGCGAGCAACAAAGGAGTGCATGGGCGAAGTGGTGGGTTTGGTGAGCAATGGTCATTGCGTCAGGTATTTCAACTAAGAAACCCATGAAACGCTACACTGAGATGATAGACATCGAATCACTCTTGATTGGCTGTGCGCAGACGGAGAAGTCACATGGCAGGGAAACATCAAAGAGGCTCTTCCTCTCCACGAGGGGGAGAGAAGAGGATGCTGCTGTGGGATCAAGAGGAGAGATGGCGGAAGAAAGGAAGACAGCAGCAGCACTATGTGCTTTTGCAAAGTCTTTTCAAATAAGATAGACTTGGTGGGAAGGATGAGAGTGGATGCGAGTCCTTCAAGAGGTGCTCATGCTCACCCTCCCACCTTCCTCTTTCTCGAAGGCTCGACTGCCATCCCTCTTTCGATTCTCTGTCCTTTCCCATAACATATACGTGAGGTATTCCATCAACTTGAAGAAGGCTATTGGTTCCCTGTCCTCCTGTATCTATTTTCACAGTCCACCATGTTCCATTCCTTGCTGCCTCTTTCAACACTTACCGATTCCGAATGAACGGGACTTCTTCTCGAATAGAGGGTTCTTGGTAGCTTTGGCACCACCCTTCTTGTAAGGAGTGGAAGCAGGCTTCTTGGTAACAGCGGCGGCCTTTGGCTGAAGGAGTGAGAAGGACAAGGAAGAAGAATTTGAGGAAGAGAGTCAACGCTTTGCTTCTGCTTTCCGTTGTTGAATAAGTTGCATTGAATGCTTGAATGTTTGAAATACTGACCATTATTGTAAATCTAAAAGGGTAGGCTTGAAGAGAGTGACTTTCGTGAGGAGAGAAGAGGAGAGGGAAGAATCTGAAAATCGTAACAGCAAACTCGACTTAAGGCGCATTGACTCTAACCGCAGCACCCCACCTCGTTCGAGATGTCGACACAAACAAAATTGATGCTGCTGAAAACCAGTTCCAGATCGAGAATAAAGCACAAAAATTTAAGCAGGACCCAGCTTCAATCTTTCCGAACAAATGAAAACCAAACCTCAAGAGCGGTCATCATCGATGTCGATTTACACTTGGAAATGGGAAAGTTTGTAGCAGTACATCACGGAGGGGAAATGGGAGTGTGTGAGAGAGTGTGTAAATAGGAGAATTACACATCATAAAAAGGGATAGGAGCTCGAGGGAAAAGGGAGTGGGAAGCAGGGGGAGAAAGAAGGGAGAAACCCGAAGAAGGCGAAAAGCACTGAGCTGGGAAAGAGATCTCGAAAAGAGAGGTTACAATTTGTACAAATGAGAAAGACTTGCTATGCAGGAGAGAGATCGACTCGGGGGGGGGGGGAAATAGAGAGAGAAGAAAAAGAGAAAGGGATGATGGAAGCAAGACGCGAGGTAAGGCTTTCTGTCAAGGCTTTTGAAAGGTGCAGATTTGATGAATTACTTGATTAGATAAAAGGAGCTGGAGAGAAAGGGATGGCGATTATATACGACTTGAGAGAGTGCTTTTTCGAAACTTGAGACTTGAATTCTTAAGAGAAGTAAACGAAGACTATGATTTGATTTCAAAGTCAATGCGAAGAGCGTTGACTAAGTTGAGGTTCCTTTTCCAGAAGAAACGCTGATTAAGTAAAGAGATATAGAGGTCGAGAAGAGAAAGGGGGAAGGGAAGAAACTTCAAAGCAGAAAGGATGGGAGAATTTGATAATTTGGTGACTCTTTACGAGGTTTTGAAGTTCGAAAGATTTCTGTTGGTCCTTGTTGATTCTGAATTGCACTTGATTAATTGATTGGAAAGTCACTTTTAGAGGGGAGCTAATTAAACTGAGGCTTGAAGGTGAGGTCATCACTGGAGGTGAGATCTCCAATGATCGAGTTGTTCTAGATTCCAAAACTTCGCGGTTTCACCACTCTCTGTATATCGAAGGGTTGAAAGAGGGAGGAGCTGGAGCGGCAGGATTGAAGTTGGAAGGCGAATCTGCAGATTGAGGGGCTTGCTCCGTTCTGCCCCTCTTGGCTGCACTTTGCTCATTTCCGCTGCTTCCATAGCCTTGTCCTTCGTCATCGCTTCCTCTCTTGCGTTGGTGTTGGTTCCAGTTGAGAGGCGGAAGGGCGGTTCCGTTCGACAATGGTGGAAGAGAGAGAGATGGAAGAGAAGGCAGGGGAGCTCTTCCTGGAGTATGGATTGGGCTATCGGATTGACCCATGTTTCTCAATTGAGGAGAACTCATATGGGAGAGTGAATGAGAGGCGAGAGAGGTTGGAGGATGAGACATCGAAGGAGATGGAATAGACCGCAGTAGAGATGGAGTGCTGTTCGAAGAAGAGTTAGAGCTAGAGTTGGCGGCTAGAGTATTTGGAGAATTTGGATTTCCGATCAGCTCGTGACCATTTCCAGTTTCTCTAGAGAAGGAGCCATTCATCTCCTGATTGTAGATACGTTCTCTTCCGACTAGATCTGCTTCCTGATATGGCTGATTGAATTGAAGACCATTTGAGGTCGAAGGTTGATTGTTGCTCCATCTCTCGTTCGAGTCTCTAGATCCATTTGTCCAGGGAACGCTAGTACCTCCATATTGTCCCATCCCGTGCATATTAGAGTAGGATTGGCGAGAGAGTGAGTGAGAAGAGGTTGAGGATGAGGCAGGGGAAGACGATCTCTGTTCTCCACCTTGAGCCGAGTTGACAAGGCCATTGGTTGGAAGCCAAGGCGTAGAGGTGGAAGGAGTTTCCTTTCCTTTTCTAGCTCTATCAGCCTCGTACTTCGCGAAGAAAGCAGCTCTGTTCGCTCTGACTTCTTCTTCGTTCTTTGGAAGAGGAGGAGGTGCCACTTGACCTGAGCGATAGATGTAATCGTCTTGAGGAGAGTAGTCGTTCGTTCCAGAGGTAGATCCGATGCTGCTTAGAGGAACAGATGGAGTCCAAGTCGATCTACTAATATGACTATTGCTAAGATCGTTGCTTTGAACTTGTTCCGCAGAATCGCTCCTTTGAGCGGTGCGACTTCCAGGTCCATTCCTTTTAGGTTGTCTAGCCTTCCTTGGTTGACCAGCTGGCATTCTGAGAGATACGCAGCCTAGAGCTTTGGCAGCGGTCTTGAAGTCATTGGTGGTGACTACAGCTCTGAGATTAGGATTCTCCCTCTTGGCTTTTCTGTTCTTGTTCTCCTCTGCCAGCCTGGCATGAACAGCGTCCTCGATGGCTTGTCTGACCCTTTCTGGATATCGACCTCCCTCTCCTCCCTCTCCTGGAGATCCTCTAGCCAGTTGCTGGATAGTGTAGAGCACTCGGTCGTGTGATCCAGCTCTTCCGTAGCCTGGAACGATTTGCTGAGTGAACCAAGCTGGTCCTCCCCAGAGGTCGTCGATTCGAGACCTCAGTCCTCTGACTTCAGCGGCGTACTTTGATTTGTACTGCTCGTGCTCTGCTTGACCGATATGCTGTCTGTCGACTCTTGGAATGTAAGTCGAGCCTCTAGCCTGAGCTCTAGCGGGTGGTAGAGCGTCATCGTTGGAGGAACCGGATCCGTTGTCGCCACTGTTCGTTGGAGAGGGAGGACCAGCCGCTTCGTTTCCATTGAAAGAGGTCGACGGCATCGATGGTCCTTGATGATCGGGCTGATGAGAATCTAAGGCGGGGAAAGAGAAGGAGGGGACAAAGCAAGGAAAAGTGTGTCAGAGATTGATTTGAGGGGTGGTTGGTGTGTACAGAGCTGCTCCACGCTTTCAGCCCTCCTCTTACGATTCGGAACAGAGTGTCGGCCAAACCAGATAACGAGATCAAGAGACTCGTTTAAATAAAAATCGCAGTGAAATCGAACATCTTCGCAACGGCAAGAGAACCTCGTGGTCTGATTCAAAGCAACGGTGAACTCTTCCATCTTCCCTTCAAGCTATCTCTTCCCACCATTGTCCTGTTTCAACTTCGCAACCGTACTGACTCTTGGACAACTCACTTCTATCTGCCTGTGCGGATCCCCACGTTCTAGAACTGACACCGTTTGACTCAAGCTCTTGAGGTAAAGATGGTCGAAATGGTTCCATAGAAGCAGCTTGAGTGTGAGAGAGATTGTGGTTGTGATGGATTGGGCTTGCAGGATGAAAGGTTGGATAGATGATGTTATTGGCTGCTTGATTTAAAGTAGAATCATTTGAAGAAGAAGGGAAGGAAGTCATTTGAATGAGGTTGCTTGCAGGATCTTGATAGAGTTGAGTGGGGATTGCAATTGGAGGAGCAGATAGTTGAACCACAACTGGTTCTTCGTCCGGAGGTGGTGGAAGTGGATAGAAAGGAGGAGGTGAAACAGCTTGAGTCAATTCAGTGTTGAACTGCTTGGGTTGAAATTGATTTTGATGAGAGTTCTGTCTTGTATGAGACATTGAAGCAGTTGAATCTTGACCCATTTGAAGATGAGAGGAAGTCGTCATCCTTCTCTCCTGGATTGACTTTGTGTTGGCTCAAAGTTGAATTGAAAAGAGGGTATCACCTTGAGAATTGAAAAAGGAGGTGGTGGCTAATCGCAGCCCAGAATGGTGAAGATCTAGGTGAGATGGTCAAGAAGAAGGAAGGGAAAGAGGCCCTTCTCAGTCCAATATCGAGTGATCCGGCCAACGGGCTACGTACTAGTAGTTGTTCAGTTTACTGGCAGAAATCCAGTGAAGAATTGGGGCCCAACAGAGGCCAAGTAACGAAACGAGGACGGGATTTGATCTAGATTCCAGTGTGTTACTAAATTACCTAAACAGGAAATGCACTCCTCCGTCTACCCCTCCCATGAAAATTTTCGCTCTCAACTCCTCTGATAGGTTGCAGTTGTCTTTTGATCAAGACAACTGCATTCTAGTCTATGAGCAGAGAGGGAGGATTCTAGGAAGGTGGATCACTGCTGCTGGGATGGACACAGTTCAATAGGCAAGGAAGTGACACAACTTTTCACAACTCGGACTTGCGGCTTGCGGAACAAAGTTTGATCGGATCTGTCGACTTTTAATTTTGGAGCGAATGACGATTTATTGAGTAATTCAGTACTTATGCGAGTGCTCCCCAGTTCCACCGCTGTGCTACAAAAGTCTAGACCTTTTATTGCTTCTCCCACTCCACTACTCCACCACCTTTCTCTCTCTTACATACCTCGCTGCCATCCTCCCTCCTCCCTTCCTCACAGCAAACCTTGTTTCTGCAGCAAAAAAGAAGTTACACAGATCACGGCTCACGCAGGAAATGATCATGGATGGGTCTGGAACCAACGCCAAAACAAACGCCACCGTCCACAATTTTCTCCTCTTCTTCCGCAGAGGGACCGTCGAGCCGATCCCTCTTGAGAAAAAGCAAGAGAGGATCAGCGGGGGTCCAAAAAAGTGTGAAAACTCAGATAGACCAAACAAAGGTCGTAGGTCCATCAAAGGGAGAAGAAGGGAGAAGAAAACCTGAGTAGCAAATACTCAACGTGTACGCGACTATCTATTAGAGAGAAGCTGAAGCTGGAGCGATCTCGAGAAGGGATGCGTTGGGCTTGCAGTTGAAGGGATGGAAAGGTGTCTCTTATAAATACTGTTGCTTGTCGTGTCGTGTGGTTGAAAACATTGAAATTAGAGTGGGAGAATTGTAAAGATACTGAGGTGCTGAGGGTTGGACTGACGGAAAAATGGTATTTACACGAGTTTGGTTGGTAGCGGCGGAACTCTTCATCGATTCATCCCTTCATTCTTCTCTCTTTTGTCTTCCCCTTTCCCTGATCCATCCTTTGAAAGTCCTACTTGATCAAATCCTTTCCTTTTCTCTTGATCTTAGCTACTTTGTCTGCGATCTCTCTCCTTTCCAAGTCACCCAAGCTCTCATCCTCTAACACCTCGTCCTCCAGGTTTCCCAGAAGCCTGGCAAACGAAGCAGCTGGAGTGGCAGTTCCAGCAGAACGAGGAGCTAAACGTTTTCTGAGAGAATTTGGAGTTGGACCTAAAGGAATAGGATGGGAGCTAGTGCTTTGAGATTTGGTTGGAGTTGCCATCTGGTCTTGAACTGGACGACGATGCTGCTCAGTCTTCTGGAGTGGAGGTGCTTCTCCAAAGAACTTGTTGAGCTTCTTTGCTCTCAAAGCTCTCTGCCTTCTGGCTTCATGTTCGTCATCGGAATCTTCTTGGGCGATTGAGGAATCGATGGACAAGATCGAAGCAGAGCTACTAAGTTGGTGACCTTCTCCTCCTTCTTCTTTTCCAAAGTCCTGATTTTCTGACAAGTCATGGAAAGCCTTCCCTTTCGAAGTCGATTGAAGCGCAAAGAGGGAATCATGGGAGACTGTTTGATCTGAGCTGCGACGATCCATCATCGTAGGCGTGGAAGGTTCGAAAACATCATCTCCAGAATCGTAACCAGGAAGGAAGCTTCGGCCTTCTGAGTCGTCGAAAGGATTGACCGAATTAGCGAAGTAGCCAGAGGTTCCGGATGTAGAATTGAGTCCTGCTCTTGATCCTCCATCTCTGTCCTCAGCGTCCAGTTCAGAAACCAACTCGCTGAGAAGGTTCACGTCGTTGTCCAGTAGATACTCCAAGCTCGAGATTGATTGTCTGTAGGCGCTCCCAGAGTCGTCGCTGTCGAGGGAGACGAAAGAAGATCCTGAGTCGAGTAGAGCTCTCTCATCCTCTTGCACCTTCTTCCCAGGTCCAGTCCTGGAGCTGGCTCCTCTTTCTGCTGCTTTCATTGGACGTTCTGGAGGCTTGGAGAGAACTGACATGGGTATGGCAAATTGACCAGGTTCAGAGAAAGAGTGAGCATGTTGTCCTTTCCGAGCGAAGAGTTGCTGGGGCGGAGCTTCTCCGAAGACATTGGCCAGCTTGTTAGCTCTTTTGACGTTCTTGATCCGATCAGAATCTGAAAGACCGTTTGGCAGGTTTAGTTGTTGCTGTACCACAGAAGGGGAGTCGCTCCGTCTTTGAGCTGCAGCTGCAGCGCTCTTCAGCTTGTTCAGCGCAGCTACTCGAGCTGCTCTTCCTTTTCCGTGAGAAGGAGTAGAGGTCTCTTCCTCTTGATGATCGAGGTCCATGGGCTCAAGCTGAGTATCTGGGTACACCAGCTGGACGGGGACGACACTTCCGAGCCAGGACGACAGTTTGGCGACCTTCTTCCGTCTCTCCTCTCGGATCCGGTCTTCATCGTCGACTTGCATGGACTTATCCTCGCTACTAATACTGAGAAAAATGTCGGATTCGATCGAAGCATGAGCCCGATTCAAATCCATATAGCTCGAGTCTCCGTCTCTAGTCAGACGTCCGGGAGCCTCCAGGCTAGAGCCAGCCTCGAAGTCTAAGGACAACACAGAAGGACTTCTGATGCTGAGAGTGTCGGCGAGAGATCTCCTGCGACTGAGGGGAGAGGCTTGCCGAGTGACGTTCAATCCCAGAATAGCGGCTGCTTTAGGATGGATGTCTGCTGGTAGAGAGCGATTTGGACCTTGAGAATGAGAGGTGGGGTTGGCAACGAAGCTAGAATCCTTGAATTCAGCAGAGCTGTTTCCGAACAAGAGGTTCTTCCCACCTCCAGTCACCCTGGAAGCCTCCGCTCTTGCTTTCTCGACGAAGATGACGCTTCTCGAACGTCTTCTTAAGCCTTTGCTGTCCATTTGAGAAGTAGATCCGGTATTGAAAGAGGATTGGAAGCCATATGAAGGTAGCTCTGGACTTTGAGAGTCACTTTTCCGTCTGTTGAGATCTATCCTGCGAAGAATGTTTTTCTTCTCGGCTCCGAAGTTGTTCTCTCCATTGACTAGAACTTCTTCTCCTAATACCCTTGCCAGCTTCTGGTTCCTACGAAGCTGCTCCCGCTTCTCTTCTGGAGAGAGAGCGTACTTGGCGACCGGAAGTCCAAGATCGAAGTGGATTGAAGAAGAGATCTGGACTGACTTCGGCCTTGGTCTCTGGACTGTTACTGAGACATTTGTGGTTCCATAAGATGGTTGAGAATCGGACCTTCCCATTGGAGAAGAGTTGGAGGCTCGAGATGGCGTGTAGCGTCTACTAGCTCTTCGAAGAACTTGACCCGCAGGAGTTGGCAGAAGCGATTCCTCAGCTTCCTCGTTCTCAGAGTCCACACCATGATGTTCCTTCGTTCTGCTGAAGCTCGAACTGCTCCTGAGGGAAGACGAAGAAGAGCTTCCTCTCGCTCTCCTGTCCAAGGTCATCAACGTAGATTCGATCGCTTCCTCTCTTCTGTTGACTCCTAGCAACCCAGCTTTGTCTCCTAGATGTAGACCCTTTTTGAGACCTCCTCGATCTGTGGAATTGGGCTCCTCGTCGTCTCCGTTGCGGTCGATAGGAAGACTCGAAGTAGAGGAGAGGAGAGACTTGGTGAGAGACGAGCCTGGTCCAGCAGCTGTGGGAGGACCGATTCTTCCTCTGGTAGCTTTGTAAGCTGCCCACTCTTTTGCTGCTTCTTCTTGAAGGTTTGAAGAGGTGTCCCTGTAAGAGATGCGACGTTTCAGAGGAGTCGGGAAACTGGATGAGCTAGGAGAGGAAGCTAGATTGGCCGTTGCAGTTTGCGATGGAGGAGAGAAGGTGGCAGTTGATGGCTCGCTTACGCTTTGAAGAGGATCAAATTGAGAGAGCGTTAAAGAAGGAGGGATGGACGCTGAACCTTGAGATTTGAAGTTGGCAGGACTGGAAGAGCTCGTACCAGAGGTCCTTCCTCCCTCTGTTGGCAGTGAGAGTATCGGTAGATTCTGACTTTGAGAATTGGAAGCTCTCGGCTGTTCTGCCTTGAGCTGTCTTTGAACCTCTCTCTCCCTACTATCCCTTTCCCATTCTCTCTCCCTCTCCCTTTCCTTTTCCCTCTCCTTGAACCTACTGGACTGAGGTGGTAGGATCACGGGCCTTCTCTCCCTTCTGAAATCGTCTGGAGAGAAGACTCTATCCTTTGAGACAGCTGGACTTGAGGTTGAGCTGACAGACATGTTCTCCAATTGAAGTTGAAGACAGGGGAGATGGGATTGTCTTTAGATTTGAGGAATGAGGGTTCGCATTGAAGGTTCAGTGAAAATAGTCGGAGTTTTGCTCTCTTTCTGTTGAGAGATGAAAAGTAGATGGATAAGAGTGAATGACGAAGTGACAAAAGGATCAGATTTGAAGAAAGAAGGATAGTGGTTGAGTAGCAGCTGTAGAGTAACACGATGAGAGAGAGAACAACACATGAAGATCATTCATGCATACTCACCAGTGATAGATTCAGGAATGAGTTGAGTTCTCTATTTCTCACTTTCCAGCTGTTGATAAGGTGGTGAGGAACGATTGAAGAGTGAGACCTTGTATTTGTTTGCTGCAGGGAGGATAAGGCACCTCTCCGGGACCTCCTGCAGAGCGATCGGCCAGCGACAGAGAGGTTGAAACGTTGAAGTAAATTTGAGAACGAGTGAGTCTGTGACTTTATCTCCAGGATTTGAATATCTAGATGTCGATCTCTTGAATAGACTGATTGATGGAAGGAGGAGTGTGATGCTCTGCAACTCTCTCTCTGCAGTTCCCCACTATAGCTTCCCGCTTTGGCCTTCACTCCTCCGACGCCCAAATGCAACTGCTTTTTGGTGATGATAAAACTTGAATTTGACTTCTGCAAGAGTATGTAGCATCTGGTCTTTCTCTCAAAAAGCTACTCTCTTCGCCGCCGAACTCAAGGGCACTTCCCAAAGCACTTGCAAAGCCCCTCAATCCCTCATCAACTACATACAGATGCATTAGACAAAGAGGTTGACGACCGAACAGAAGAATTCTCCATTGTTATGAAATCATCTGGTATGTAAGTCATTAGAAATAGGAAGAGGAGGTGGAGACTGGCCAAAAGACCCGCTGAATAAGTTCTTTGTTCTTTAATCTTTCCACACAGATATGACTGAACAATGTCCCGCTCCTCCCAATTGAAACTTCGAATAAAGACTTTCGACTTTTCGGAGATTTGCTCAGCAGTAGAAAATGTCGATTGGGACAGCTCAAAGGAATTTATGGTTCGGAAGAAAAGAGATAGATTTCACCTTCCCCTTCGTTGCTACGCAAGACTCAAGCTGATCTCACTACCAAGAAATCGTGGTCATGACACCTCGAAAAGACTCTTTCCAAGTCGATTCCGATCTAAATCATGGGTCTCCCAAACCCAGAAGTGAGTGCTCAAAGTCAACACCTCGCAGCGTGATAGAATCGCATGTGTTCTTCACTGACCACACACCTTCCACTCTGCCTTCTCCTCGATTGATCGATGCTGCTGTTATGCTATTGAAGAGAGGTTCTCTACATTGAAGGTCATCTCAGCAGCTCCTCTCCCACCCAGCCCAATCTCTTCCTCTTCTTCCACTCCCACCTCATCTTCGTCTTCACCCGCCAGACGTTTGGAGGCTCCCTTGCTGACTTCCCCCTTTGGAAGCTAGCTCTCTGGTATCACTTTCAGAAGCATCGGATGACGCATTCTTACAGATGAGGTGACTTTGTAATTCGAGAAGGGAAAGTACTTGTACATCGTGGGCGTCACCGAAAACCATGTATACAGGAATCCACACTTCCTTCTTCAGCCGAAAATGCTTGAAATAGCTTCGTCGCTTCTTTCTGCAGAGGCTATTTCGAAATGGAGAAAATTTATCAGATGGAGACCGGTGAGATCAGAGGTACTCTGTGCCTCTGGGATCGACAATGTCAAAGTTTCGATGGAGCTTGCTTTTGCAGAAAAGAAACCGAAAAGAAGTGAGGGTGCTTCGTGTAAACGTTTGCTTCTTATCTTTTGAGTGTCTCAGGATATCTGTCACTTAATGCTCGTCCTTGCTTCTCCCCTTCTGCTTGAACCCTCTCAGCTCATCCTCAAACATTCCTGCATTTGCCTCGAGCGTGCCCTCATCAATCATGGATAAAAGACCTGGTGAATCAGAATCCAAATCTTCAAGTTCTTTTATCGCCACTTCAGGAAGAGGAGATCAGAAAATGAAGCATCGAAAATCCTTCCGGCCCCCTGCTGTCAAGCTACCTCTCTCCCCCACCAGTCCTGTTGGACTCGCAACTTCTAGAAAGTTGCAAGCATTCTTTGGAGCAGAGATCGAGCTTCAAGACCAGGACTTATTTCCACAGCCGCCTTCTAGATCAACGCTTGGAGTATTGTCACTTCAAGCTTCACCTCTAATCCACTCTACTTCTCCATCCTCGTCAAGCGGAGGGACTTTCAGCTCAACCTCATCCAACACGACTCTTTCCAATTCTCCCTCGTCCAACATTCAAATGGTTGATTCCTATCCCTGTCAACGAGATCACTTGAAAGCAAACAAGATACTTCAAGCAACTTTTGGGAAGTACGCTTCCAAAGGTGGATTATCGTTCTCCAGAGGGAAGGACTGGAAGAAAAGAGATTTCATCTTGACCTCCAACGCCAGAGCGACCTTGGATGTAAAGAGTCAGAACAAGAAGACTGACGTAGAAGTGTCGTTCAATGGATCAAATCCCTCGGTCTGCCTTCACGTTTTCAAGTCAGATGGTAATTTGGAACTCGAACGTCTGACTCTTAACTTACTAAGCTATGCTGCAGTATCTAATCTACCGAAGAATGGAGGAGGCAAATGGATTCTCAAGCTCAGTGGAGTGGTCGACGAGAAGAAGCTCGAGACCTCTATGGAATGGCTCCTCGGATTCAACACCATGACGGAGATGATGATTTGGCAGAATACATTGAGAGTGAGTCTAGATCCATTCGAAAGAGCGGCTAGTCTCATTCCATCTGCGTGTTGATGCTCCCCTGTGTCATTCATTTACAGTCTCACATCACGGCAATCGTTCGCGCTGAGCAAGTCTTCCGGAACGGAAAGAAGCCAAAGGTCACTGGAGCCACAAATCCTCCCAGGAAGGGCCTGAGTGGACTTTTTGGACCTGAAACGGATCTGAGCCCACCTCCTCGCTCTCGAAGCACCGCAGCTCTGATCAGCAGCGAAAAGAAGGGGCTCAGAATAGACCTCAAACCTTCTCGAGAAGTCCAGATTCCCAATTCAAGAGTCTCTGTCTCCTCCAATGGAGCTTACGTGGAAGAACTATCCCCTGTCACCGAATCGATTCTTTGCTCAAGCTCGTCATTTGGGTTCCGGGCTTCAACTTTTTTCTCACCTGGGCCCGGAGATTCAGGTTCTAATGGAAGTTCAATCCGGACGCCTGTGGATAGCGATATAGGAGAGTCTCTGATGGAATGGGCTCCGACGTCAGACGATGGTCACCAACGATTCAGATCCCAATCAAATGCAAGCACTTCTTCCTTGCCTCTAGAATTCTCAACACGAAGTAGCTTTCTACCTCCTAGAACTCCAGCACCGAAGGTGGATCTAC
Source organism: Golubevia sp. BC0850 (assembly GCA_012976225.1). NCBI lineage: Eukaryota > Fungi > Basidiomycota > Exobasidiomycetes > Golubeviales > Golubeviaceae > Golubevia > Golubevia sp. BC0850. The sequence continues at coordinate 273,284 of JAAVVG010000002.1, forward strand.
CAAGTCCGCCCAACTGGCAGCCAAAGCGAAAGTCATCGCTCTCAGCTTTGAAGAGCTCAGTCCCTGCAGTCAGTCTTCCTTCTCTGCCATCTCCAGGAATCAAGAGGCATCAGCCTCGAAGTGAATTGGTTCGCGAGTCGCCCAAGTCGGACTGGTCTCAAATCTCTCATCCATACGGAAAGCTGGCTCGACCGGAGGATCGCTTGTCGATGAACGATGTCATTTCGACTTCGTTTCAGTCTTCAAGTCCTTCGACTAGACAGGCTCAACCTACTTCTCACAATCGATCTCTGCCCTCTGGACCTTCCCTAGATCCCGAATCTAGGGAGAAACCAGGGAATCAAGAAGTTGGACAAATGGTCGATTCCACAAAAGCAGCTGACCCCGGTCGGGACATAAGAGGCGCTTTGGATCAAGCCATTGTATCATTCGCTCAAAACAGAGGGAAGTTCGAAGGGCCGGACTTGGATCTGGTCACATCACTTTCCTCTCCAACATCGGAACTCGACTCGTCAACAGATCCGCTGTCGCCCCCCTTCAAATTCGATTCCGTCAATCTCTACCCTTTCGGAGATGAGGCTGGTTCTTCGGAGAGCCATGGAACCAAAGTAGATGATGGAGATGAAGAGAAAGACGAAGCTCGAACACGTCAATCCTTCTTCAACGGGAGCTGGTCACCTTCTAGTCAACTCTGCAGTTCTGAAGACAGTCATGGTACGCATCTAGGCCCTGAACACAGTGCTCTAGTGCCGCTCTATCTCTCATCCAGGCGAAGTTCTCTATTCAATCTACATTCAACTTCATTGTCGTTCTCAAGCTCCTCCTCTGCTTCACCGACTTCGAAAGGAGTACTTCCATATAGCAAGCGAACAAGCTTTGGCTCAGGTTCTCCGTCAACTTCTCAATCAACGACAGGATCCAAACATGGTTCCGACGTCAATCCTTCCTTGGCTTCTCTTCCAGCATCGACGTCGAACCTTAATAGTAGATCGGGAAGCACCACAATCGCCTACGTAAGAAACGCATCAGACTGCCAACAACCTAGACGGGCTCCGGATTCGACGAGCCTGAACTTCAATCATCCCCTCCTCAACTTTTCGTTGCAACGCGAGCCTCTCTCCACTCCGGACGTTGACTCTGAGGCGCAGGTCTTGGTGGGTTTTGGAGATGAAGAAGGATTTGGATTTGCTTTGTGACATCTAATATTGTAAACCCATCTTCCTACTTCTATATCTTGGACTAATGCCTTGATAATTCGATTCTTTCCCTGTTCCGACGCGAAACAACTCATCTGACCACTTCTCTCTCACAATCTCGCGAGCTCACTCAGGGATCTCTAACAGACGGAGACCTCAGAATTCGGGAGGGTAATAGGCTACAACAGTAAGAATCGAGAAAGGGTATGAGAACAGAAGAATGGAAGAGGCTAGACGCGACTGAAAGAGTCGACGAACTTTATAAAGCGAAGACCAAAGCTGCACCGATCCCAACCAAAGAGGTAATTGCAAGAGGCAGAGCGTTGGCTCCGGCTGAATTTTTCTTGGAGTCTTCATTATCATCATCATCATTATCGTTGTTGTTATCTCTGTACTCTGAGGCTGACTCTGATGCTTGAGACAAAAATTCACTGGCGGAGGAGGAACCGATGGCTTTGACCAAGCTAGAACTGAAACCAGGCTTTGTGTAAGCCTCCAGAAGGGAAGAGAAATCTTCATCCTCCTACAAGATTAGAGAAGAAGAGAGGGGAGTCAGTGCGTGAAGGATGGAACCAGTAGCTTCCTGTGGGCCGACTCACCGTCAAGGATGCTAGAGCGCGAGAGAAACTTTCCGAATTCATGTTCGAGAGAGCACTTGACAAGTCCGAGTCATCAGAGGGATCTGAATCGTCATGAGAATCATCGTCGTCGTCGTCGTCATCGTTCTGCCTTGCAGCTAGGTATCTCTTTTGGAGCTGGAGAAGAGAAGGAGAAACCCAAAAAGGGGGGGGGGGGTAAGTAAACAGAGAACGGAAACCCTTCAAGGTGATTCTATAGGTGATAGCCCCTATATACTATATCAGGGAACTTACCCCTTGAGGAGCAGCAGTAGGCTGTGGGCTTGGGATCGCAGAGGCAAGGACCGCGGTTAAGGAGAGAAGAACGAAGATGCGAGAGAACATCATTTGAACCATATTGTTTTGACGTAAATAGAGCTGAGATTTGAAGGTGATGGAAGAAGGAAGACGAGAGATGGGAGTGTTTGAAGGAAGGAGGGAGACGTCGAATCAGCCTTTTTGTGCCGCGAGTTCGAAAAAAGGGGGGTGTCTCAGTTTTGAGCTTCGTGACTCCTTGCTTATATAGCTTGAACTTCCCGCGCCACCCATAACCTCACCTTTAAAGCTGCTAAGCTATCTTACCGATCGATTCCAGACAAAATTTGCCAGGGGTACACATACATACCACGTACTATGTAGCCTCCTCGAGCTTGAACATAGCTTGAACATAGCTTGAATCCTCGCCACGCCCCCCCCCGGGGGGCGGGCATTACAACGCATATAGCACATACCCGCTGTGCGTTCGTTGCTGAATTTTAGGTTCTGCACATAACTGAAACATTCATGGGGATTTCTCAGACCGCCTTTCCGTAAGCTTGAAACACTGCCAGATAGTCGTCTCGAGAGACGTTGTAGGCTATCCTCGACTCTTCGGGAATTTGACCACGTGTAGAGTCGTAGTTTAGTGTTTGCAAAGCAGAACCTACGAAGAGCATTAGAGCAAGGGAACAACGACGAGGCGACGAGGTTCCAGAGGCTACCAAAGCCCTCCCTCCCATCAGTGAATGCAAAAGAGAATTCTGAAGGCCAGAAACCGGATTGAACAGAGTGTCCAGGGGTGCTCAAGAAAGTAAGCAATGAGTTACATGTGGAGATAAAGATGAGGTTACAAAAGAGGAGGAGCCCAAGGGAGAGAAATATTTGAGAAGTAGAGTTAAGATCGAGCATGAACCGAGAGGGTAAGCTGTACCGAGCCTACCACACCCCATTTGGAGCAGGCGCAAAGGCCCCATTTGGAAGTCCTTGAACGGTAGCCTGGGAGCGAAAAGAGGGAACGGCAAGTTAGGGTCAGTCATGAAGGAAGCCCCTTGTTGAGATCTTTTCGTCTCTCGTTCGAGAAGACGTCGTTCCAAGGATACTCACGTTCATGTAGGGAGTAGCCAAGGAGTCGGCAGTGTTGTCGTTAACGGTAATTCCCCACCCTGATTTTTCGGAGGAGAAGAAAGCAGTCAGCGAGAGTGAGGTTTCGAGATTGAGTGGTTGGAACCCCGCGATTCCGTCCAAAAGAATTCAGGTTGACTCACATGATGGGAAACTAGCTCCAGGAAGGAGGATACAGAAGAAAATAACTAGAGTCGAGATTCCAGAACCCGAGTCGAGTGCTGTTGTTGAGGCAAGAAAGAAGAAGGCGAGTAATGAGCACCAAATCTGGCTCTTGAACGAGTCAGAGTGGCGAGCGAACGTTGCTGTACTCACCTGCGCTTACAACGTAGTTGTAGTTGACCCACCACGCGTTTCTGTAGCGTCTAATCACGTAGTTGAAAATGAAACCAACAGTTCTGAAGAAGGCAGGAAGAAAGGAGGCAGGTTAAGTTGAGGGCAGGGTAGCAAACAAGGAGAGCAGAAGTAAGGAGAGAAGAGTTGAGGGAACTCACAGGTAACTAGTGTAGTTGAGTGCGGTAGCAGGAGGACTGATTGAAGCAGGAGGGAAGAGTTGAAGTGAAGAAGAGGGGAGGGGTCAGAGAGGTTGGCCTCATCGTTTCCTTTGGAGCGACCTCCGAACTCACAGCAATCCAATTCCACCGAAGATTGTAGGCCAATTGACGTAGCGCAAGAAAGAGCGAGGGAACCTCTTGGTCAAGAAGTAGGTTGGAATTGGAGCCACAGCCCCGACAAGGAAGAAGTAGAGAAGGTTGGTGTACTTTTGTCCAGGGCTGAAGTTCTTTCCAGGTCCGATCAGACTGAAGACACATTTAGAAAGAGTGAATAGAGGAGAAAGTCACTACAGGCTTCGAGGAGAGAATCCGTTGGTAATGGATGACTTACCCCCAAACCACAGAGGCTGTCGCGAAAACATTCGTTCCAGGACAGATGAAGTCGTCAATGGCATCCGGAGTACAGATTCCATCTATCGAAAAGAAGAAAGAAGTGGAGCAAAGGGCAAGAATGAGTGAAAAGAGTCATGCATTCCCTTTCTGTAGTGAACTTGGCTACTCACCGATCACGTCGAAAGCCAGCAATTGCACGCCTACGACCACCAAGTTTGCAACAATGACAGCGATCAACTGTCCAAGGAAAGTCAGTTTAGGAGGTACCTTCATGTAATGACCTGTGGATAGGACGAAGGATGAGCTCGCGATTAGTGAGCGTCCTCTCTTTTCCGTCAAACTCTGGTGAGAGGCTTCTTGGAATTTTTGAACCCACCGAACTTCTGATCAGAAACAAAGTTCAGCTGTTGAAAGGGAGAAATATTAGGAGAAAGTGGGATGAGATGGGATGGGATGGGAAAAGTCAACATCAGCCACTTCACATGGAAGTGCATTTAGTCTCTCTCAGCTACGTACAGCTTGGTACATTGAGATGTAGCCAAAAGTCTGAAGGATTTGAGGTGGTTCCAGATGGTTGCCGAAGGAGGTAAGAAAGAACGAAAGGGGGAAAGGGGGAGGAGAATCAGAGAAAACAGAACAGACTGGATGACTCTGCTTATGAATCGTTTCTGTATGTTTCTGTAACGTACCTTGAAGAGCATCATAGAAACGGGTTTACCAGGGACCATGTAACCTGTTGGCGTGGAAATGGGGAAGGTGAAGGAGGTTATGCTCAGGAAAATGTCCAATCAATGGATGCACCTCCTCTTACTAACCTATGATGAATTCTGTAATGACGTTTAATCCTAGCTCATTGTTGGTGATGGAGCTGGGGGCGAAAGAAGATCGTCAGAGCAAAGGATTGGTTAGAAAAAGAAAATAGGGCTTGCTACACTCTCTCGATTCGTCGCGAGCTTGTCTCTCCCTGACTCACTAAATGATTCCGATTGGCAGAGTGAAGCCGGCACCAATGATCAAAGAAACTATGAAGGCATAGACAGGCATCTGTGTATCGTAAACTTCAATGGCGATGATTCCAAAGACGAAACTGACTAAGAAAACAGCGGCATACCACCAAAGAGGAACCTGTAGGGCAAGAGAACGAGAGAGAGCGAGAGAGGGCGAAAGAGAGGGGAAAGAAGAGGGAAAGAAGGGGGTGGGGTTAAGGCACGTCTTCATCCGTAGACCCAAGACGTGGGGATGACTCACTTCTTCGTAAACACTCATCAGGCGTGAATGAACGTCTCCCTTGTTTCCTTTGGCAGCCTTGAATTGACGAACGATATCCTTCCGCGAGTACAGCCAGATGTGACTGATCAAAGCTGTCAAAGATGCAAAGGACAAACCGTAAGAGATGACCAGAGTGATTGGCAGATACTGGGCGGAATAGTTGTCGTACAGATCCTGCGAGAAAGTTTTTTCTGGGTTTGAAAAAGCATCCAAAGAGTCAGCGTTGGAGAAAGGAGGAAAGAGATACTTTGTGATTTCGCTTACCAGGAGTCAAGATCGCTGAAACGTTGTAACGTTCTCCGAATCTATCGAAGGATCTGGTCGAGATCAAAGGTAAGTAGGCCGAGTTGAAGGTGTTGCTGTAGTAGAGCGAAGGGGCAAGCAACCACACGAAGACCAAAAATCCTGCTAGAATGTTCGCTTCGGCCCACCATGGAGTGACTAGAGGAGAGGTGATGTAGGCTGAGGTTTTTGAGGGGATGAAAGACGGGAAAATCAGTCTCAGTCCTTCTCAGTCCTCATCGGCACCTTCTTTCCTATGTCCCATTTCCTCTGTCTTGACTCACCAACCTCCAGCCAGTCTGAGATGAAGTCGGAACAAGATGGGTGAAGTCACGGAGGTTAGACAATGTCACGTCGACCTACTTCTAGATTTCTCCTAGCCTCCATCAGCTCTCACTTCCATTAGTCAATGAAAGTGAATTGTGCTCAAACCAAAGAGAATCGGAACTCACCGAATGTCAGAGCTCCCATTCCAAGTCCTTGAGTAACACCTCCTGTCAGCTGATTGAGCATGACGTTGTCTGGAGCAATCCAGCAGATCCAAGTGAAGTAGGTCAGAGCAGGGAACATGAGTCCTGGAAGGAAATAGTAGCAGAAGGCTCCCCCAAAGACGACCAAGAACATCTTGTAACGAGACCATCCTCCTTCTTTTCCGTCTTTGATCTTGTGCAAGGCAGTCATCAAAGCACTGCTGACCAAGGCTGTGGGCCAGATGGCAGCTGCGGGCCAAACGAGCCATCTTCTAGTGAAACCAGCGTATGAGAAACCTGTGACAGAGAGGGAGGGAACAGTCTCAGAAGCGAAGGACAAAGTTTTGAGCGTCTTTCGAGTCATCTTCTTCTTACTCACCAATGCACTGAGACGCCATGACGATAAGAATGGAGTAGTTCCAATCTGGATTCTGGCCATAGTAGAACTAAACAGACCATTTTGGTCGGAAAGGATAGAAGTGGGTCAGAAAAGCTTGAAGAAGAAGCAGAGAAGGGGCCTAACTCACCTTTTGAGCAGCTAAGATATCCGTTGCATACGCGCCCTGGTAGGTCACGTTGGCCATGATAGTAATCAGGGTATGTTCTTTGACGTTGAATGGTCCAGGATTGAGGGTAAAAGATCCGAGAGGAGTTGAATAGACTTTGGTTGGAAGTACTCTAGCGCAGAAGTTACCGATTGGAAGAGAGATAAGTTGAATAACCAAGGAGTTGATACGAACAGAAGGGTATCTGAATATTCGAATGATAAGGAAGGAAATGTCAAAAGGCGCGAACCGGAACAGCGGGTGTTGTCCTACCTGGCTGATCGAATACTAACCTGTAGTAAATGAATTGATCGACAAAGTTGAGGACGACAGTGAAGAAGATTCCCAAGAACCACATTCTGAAGGTGTTGACAGGCATGGTTGGATCGTCGACATTGGAACTGCAAAGCAGAGAGGAGGTAGCTTTCAATCAGCTCTCGATTGCAGGCTTGTTTGATCGATTCACAGAAGAGGCGACTCACCAGGCTGCTCTGACTTCTTCGTAAGGAGAATCTTCTTCCAAGAAGTTTTCTAAAGCTGCCTCTACGGGAAAAAAGAGATCCGATAGAACGAGAGGAAGGTGCGTCAGAGTAGTGAGTGGTGCTACGTAGAAAGGGGCGTCACAGAAACTTACCAGCCTTGTAGTCTCCTTTTTCCAGAGCGCTCTCGGCTATAAGTTGAGAATTTGAACACAAGAGGATAGATAGAAAGATAGAGGTGGAGTCAGAGTTGAGGACCTTGTTCTGCTTCGTTCCTGCACTTCAACGTCTCTTTTTAACAGGCACGCACCAGTGTCTACCACTCTGACGTCCATGTTTGGATCTAAGATATGAGTAGCCAGATTATTTCTGATGTTAGTCTCCATGTCGGTAGCATCCTTGGATACCTTTGGAAGCTCTTCATTTGAAGAGTGGTTGTTCTTGAAAGACTCAACGGAATCGCTCCCCATGTTGGATATGTTTGCTGTCCGTTACAACAGCGTTTCTTGAAGAAGAGAGGGAGGGAAGGAAGGAAAAGGGAGGAAGGGAAGAGAAAAGAATGGGAAACCGGAAGAAAGGGAATGAAGAGATAAAAGGGAAAGTCGGAATGATTATAAATGGTTGGAAGAAGGAAAAGAGGTCTCGGCTGGATCCAACCACTACCGCCAGCTCAGGGCGCATAGGGACGTTATCAGCAGGCGTTCGAAGCGAAAAAGAATCAGAGGAAGGCATTCCATGAGAGTGATTCTAGTTCTCAGTTTGAAAAGCGTCTGAGAGTCGGTTCTTCTTCAGATAAGCGATAGCCTTTATCTGGACAATCTGGATTCCAAAGTGGGCCGCTTTTCCTTTCGAACCTGCGGCCTACGGCTCGTTTCAAACTCAACCTCTCTCCTTCTCCGAGCGAACAGAAATAGAAGAAGAGTTTCATACGACTTTTGCTGTTGGATCGTGACCTCAGTGAGTACAGTGCATACATACTAAGTAAAATGATTTCTGAAGAATTTGTTGTTATCACTCACACGACTGGAGTAAATGAGTAGTGGCAAAAAACCGCAAGGGCTTCTTCCCCTTATCGTTTTTTCTTTCAAACGAGGGCTGAATTCCAAAATCGGAAGATGGAAAGACTGCTCCTTCTCACCACGCGTCGTCAAAAATGAGAACCATGCCGCTAAGATTGGAGAGGTGAGACCACCAGGAAGTTGGTAAGAGAGGAGGACTTGCTGTGGTAAAGCAGTTAGCAGACTTAAGCGGCCTTCATTGACTATTGATTGTTGAATTGTTGAGGGAAATGATGAGATAAAAGGGAGTGCTCGTTCGAGGATTGGGAAGGATGAGTGATGTTAGAGCAAGAGCAGAGACGGCGCGAGGAAGACCGACCTTCAGTGGCAAAATCCTCGAGTGATTCCATGCCCATGTCTCATTCAGAGCAAAAGATTGAAGGGAAACAAAAGAGAAGAGAGGCAAACAGGTAAAGGTGCCGAAGGAAAGAAGAGAAAGAAGAGAAAACGCTTCAGCTTGTTACTGCGGCAAGAACTATTAGACAACGATGCTCAGATACTCTGAAGGGCCAGGACGCCCCTTTGGAAATTAACGAACGCTTCGGGAAGTCCTCAGACTGAAGGCCGAACAGGAAAGAAGGTAACTTGATAGATGATAGAAACGGGCAAACGGCCTGAGATTTTTTTTTATCGATGATCCTCTCTGAGCTCTGAACCAAACATCTTGTCTCTGTCGCTTTTGCCATTCCCTCGAGAGATAGTCCAGATGTTCCTTGATACCTTAGAGAAGGAGTCACACATCGAAGAGTTCCGAAGTTCTGGGAAAGAGAAAGAGCGGGGACGCTTCCTGGGATCCATCCTGTCCTCATCCCTGAGGATTTACATTTTCGGAAGTGTCCGACTTGTAAGAATAGCTGATCATTTGACTGCATAGAACTGACTAGTTGGAAAGGAGTATGTACAAGGTGAGCTCGCGCACAACCAGTGCTAGTCTCGCGAATTGTTCAATTTCTCTTCACAAACCTCAACACAACATGGAGAGAAAACGACCAACGCCTACTTCAAAGCAACCAAAGGAACCAAAGGAGCAATGTCTCTGTTAATCGGGATGTCAGTCCGACCCTGATGTCATTTTGATCAACTTCAGACTATTGGATGGGTCGTCTGTGACACTCAAGACCGAGTTTCAAGTTTCTGTAGAAGACTGTAAGTTTCCATACCTTCCACCTTTCTGACTTGAACTTCTTGGAACTTCAATCGAATAATGCGTTGCTCTGATATGAGTCTACTTAATAGACACTGCATTCTAAACTTCTCTTCTCATCCTTTGCCGCTTCTCCCAGTACTCGACTCTCTGCCCGAACAAGATGACGAATACCTAGTCTTGCATGGTGGACGAAAACTTGACCTCAGAGCAACCTTGGAATCTCAATCTCTAAAGACTGGAGATCAGCTCGGTCTAGTTAGATCACCTTTCTATAGTCTGGGCCTCTTGTCTTCAAAATCTTAGAATTTGGGCTAGAGTTGATCGAGACCCACTACATTGAATTGAAAGACTTCGAACTTTGCACTGTCAAAGATGGTGAGTTGAGATCCGATTGTTCCGAGTCGTCTGGCAGCTTGATTATTGAATCGCTTCCCCTCTCCCTCTCCAGTTCTGAGGAGGTTCCTTATCCCCGCGCAATTGAAGAATCAGGGTAGCTTGCTCTGCCAGGACATCAAAATTTCATCTAGTCCAACATTGACTCTTCGAGCCTTAGGAATCAAGCAACCTACGACATTCATCTTCTATCATAAGAGTCTGGCTCTCAGCGTTTTCATCCCATCAACCGAGTCTTCAGAGGAGATCAGAATCTCGCTTGGGGACAAAGTGAAATTAAGGCTAAACCAGTTGAAGGACTCGATTCAGAGCTCAATCCAGTCTTGTATGGGCTAACGTTCGACGGATCCAGGCTCGACGACCAAAGTGTTTTCGGAGACACGAACCTCAAGGATGAAGACACAATCCGATTACAGAAATTTTCAGAGGATGCATTCTTCCAAATTCGGTTTCCCGATGGCTGTTGTTCTCATCGCACACTCGGATTGAATTCCAGCTTGAATGCGTGTGAGTCTAGATCAAAGTCTCCGTCAACGTTTCTACAAGCACAGCTGACTTATCTCCATCGTTCTCCGTCGATCTTCTTTAGTCAAAAAGTGGTTTCTTAAGGAGAAGAAAATTCCCGTCTCTCACCAGCTCATCCTGCTCAACGACGTTGCAATCGATGGACCCATCACTCTCCGCGATGCCCTCCAAGACTCGCCAGGTGGAAATGCCTTGGAGATAGAGTGGAAGAAATTCGATCTCACCATCAAGGACCGTATCACTTCGAAACAGATCAAGCTGAAAGTCATTGGTAAAGATACGACTGAAAATGTTGAGTCTGGTTCTCGAAAATTCTTTCGAAAGTTTCAAGGAGGAGGACTTTTAGTTCAAGACCAATCTTCTCTATCTTCTCTCAGTCAAACGAAAGATTGCTGCTCATATCGACATCCCAGCAAGTTGTCAAGAGGTGGAGCTTATTGGAAAGGAACTTGGTCACCGTGAAGCTCTTCATTCTCTCGGCCTTGGTCCTGCAACCTTGACACATCTAGATTTGTGGTATTCCAAACCGGACGTCAAGCTAAAAGTCGCTAAGAAAAATTTTGTCAAAGATTCAGATCGACTTCTCATTAGAGTTGAAACGTGTGGGGATTTTCCTTGCAGGTTCATGGGTTACGAGTGCAAGAAGGGGACCAAGCTTTCTATTCTGCTAGATGCGGTTGAAGAAGAAATGCTCGTCAATCCTAGTGACTACTGGTTTCTCAAAGATTTCGGCATCTACGGGCTTTTGAAGACGGAAGACAAGGAGAAGACTCTTGGTGAACTCGACGTCAACGATGGAACTCGTTTGGAGATGGTGAGGAAGAACTCTTTTTGATTCTATTTACAACTATTGGTGCTTCACTACTGATTTAGTCGCCAGGCGTTCGGTTTGCAGCTCTGTCATCCATGTAATTTGCTATAAGCTTTTTTAATTCTCGATTCATTTCTTTCTCCGCGACTCTACATCAGAATGATATCGAGACTTTTGTTTGGCCTTCCACCTCTCTGCTCTGATCGCCAACTCATTCTGTTCAAAGAGAAAAAAGTATAAGCCGCTTCATTGGATTTCAATCATAAGAAAAATACAACAGAAAAACACTTGAACATAAAGCCTGGCATACAAAGGGTGGAAGTTTGAAGTAGAGGTTAAGTCAAAGAAAGAGTCCAAATAAATGGCATCTCCCTTTGAACGAAACAAAGGGGGTGGATGAAAAAGAACTGGATAGATCCGACGAGCAGAGAGATCTATATCAAAGCTCGAAATGTTCTGTTAAAAGAAGGAGAAGCAATCACAAATCTTAGTAAGAAATAGTGAAAGGGCTAGTGGAAGGGCGATTACAAAAAAGCAGAAGGCAACTCACTAATCGAATAGACCGAATCCGAGATCACCATCAGATTCTTCCTCTTCCTTCTCTTCTTCCTTTTCAGCTTCAGCAGCGGCAGCTGGAGCAGAAGAAGCAGCAGCAGCTGGAGCGGCAGCGGCGAAGGCTTCTGGGTTGGCGAGGTATTCCTTGGCCTTTTGGAGGGTTCAAAGAGAACGGGAAAGAGAGAGAGAGAGAGAGAGATAAGGGGTCAGTAAAAAGAGAGAGAAAAGATGGTGGGTTGGGGATCATCGTGGGAAGAGAATCCTCGAGGTTGTTGTCCATCATAGTGTGAATACTTGACTCCTTCTTTGACTTTTCAGTCGATCAGAATTTTCAGTGTGTGTTTGTGTTTCGATAATCAGGTGGAATGCGCTTGTGCACTACTACGTGTTCCTTTCCCAAATCCATCTCCCCGCTACCCATTTCGATTCCTCCAGCCAAGATGATTTGAAAACAGACAACTCACCTTCTTGGAACCATCGAACTCGTACTCAGTAGCCAAAGAAACGGCAATAAGGTTCTTGTAAGCATTAACCAAAGAGTGAGTAACCGAAGCGATAGTTGGATAATTGACAGCCAAAGAAATACAAGCGACTTGCTTGATTCCTAATAAGAACCTTCCAATTAATTCATCTTCATCAACGTCTAATACAGAAGATTCGAAAGCGTTACCTTCAGAGAAGATCATAACAACACTCATACCATAAGTGAAAGGAGAAATGTTTAACATGTTTAAAAGAGCAGCTTCAGAAGTTCCAACTCTAGTACCACCATTAACCACCTTAACATCACTAACGATTTCAATAGTACCTCTTGCAATCTTGGTGGGAATTCCTAAAGCTTGGAAGAAAGAAGTCTTACCAGGTTCCATTCCAGTATTGGCAGCTTTAACCCAAACGTCCTGTGGTGCAAAGGCTCCTGCACGAGCTGGTGCTGCAACACGGTTCTCTAAAATGTTCTTACGAACATCTTTCAAATCTCCTGAAGTGAAAACGAAACCAATGTTACCTTTGACGTGTGGTAAAAGACGTTCGTAAATTGGCTTTTCAGCTAAAACCATACGTAGAGCACGACGAGCCATGGTGTTCTTTCCCATCAAGACAACTCCTTTTCCACGTAAGGATTGGCGGATTTGATGCATCTGTTGAGATCCTACGTTATCAACGTTGACGATGAAGATGGAAGGCTGCGGAGCATCATGAGAGGGATGTTGGAAAAGGTTAGAAGAGATAGGTGGGTGGGATCTTCCTGCCCTCTCTGCCCATCTCTCAATTCCTCCTTCTACCCCTGCTTTTTCCCTTTCTATTGCTTTTTCATTGCGCACTCGATTCCCATTCATCATGTCCACTCCTACCTTGTTCTGTTTGATTGAAATGACTACTCACGTAGGTTTCGAGGAGCTCATTGAGCTTTACGAACCAAGATTCCTTTTGAGCACGAGTACCACCCATTTTTGAGAAAAAAAGTTAAAAAGTTGAAGTGTTTCTGAGGTTTAGTTGTTGGATTTGATTTGCTTGAAACGGGCCTCCTATGATCACGAAGTTGCGGATGCAAAGGAAAGAATTACTGCAGAGAAGAAAGAAGAAGAAAAAAGAGGAAGTGGGACAAATCAGAAGGGTGGTTGAGGGTGGGCACGAAGATGATTTGAGTAGTAGATTCAAGAATCATTTTAAGCAACATTGGGATAACTCACAGGCTCGAAAAGTGGGATGGGGAAAGGGAGAAGAAGAAGAAGAAAGATGAATTAGAGGCAGAGCAGGTGTCTCCACGTGGCGGCTTCAGCTTGAGCCTTCAGAATTGAGAGAACTTCTCTACTTCTGTTTCCAACAACAGACCTGATTTTGGGAGCAGGGAAAAGAAAAGGGAATTCAAAGATCGGAAAGGTAGCTGATGGGAATGGAATGCTGAGCAGGTTATGATACTCAATTATGCTACTACTACTTCTACTGCTACTTCAAGATCGATTTCAATCTTTAATCTCAGTCATTCAAATCTCTACAAACAATCTCAATCTTTCAGAATTAAGCCAAGGCCAAACTTCAACCAAATCGGTCAGAGAAGTTCTCGATGTACAAGCTGTCACACTGCTGCTGCTGCTGCTAGAGAAGTTCTTAACCTTCCTACTTCTGATCATTCTAATTCCACCACCTCCTCGGCTTCAATCTCCAAAATTTCATCAAAATCAAAAGGAAAGCAAAGAGCTGATCCTCAAAATGAAGAAACCGAGTCGGAAGAGACGAGGTCGCAGGACTCTCCCTCGATTTCCTCTCTCCTTGAGTTACATTCCCATTCCAATTCCTCCTCCCCCTCCTCCTCAACTTTCCCGAATCCTGAACCGATCTCCTCCGTTCCATCAAAACCACCGATACCGATCCCGATTCCTCCAGCTCCTAACCCAACTTCGCTCTCACAATCTCAAATGACTTCCTTCCCTCCTCCTCTTTGGTCCAATTCAATCTCTCCAAAACATCTTTCTTCAATCCTCAACAAGGCCTCCAGCTCACTCATCAAAGCTTATTTACAGGACCGGAAGCTCGGAAAGTCTGGTCAGGGATCTCAAAATGCCTTCAGTTCCGAGTTGCTTTCAATTCAAGATCAACTCTTTCGAGAACTTGGCTCCTTTAAGGATGTAAAAGATGAGAGAATCAGAAGAACGAAACTGGAAGAACTGATTTGGTTGTTGGTTGGCAAATTTTTGGGAAGGGAAGGGAATGGCATTAGGAAGAGAGAGAAGGTTGGTAGGGAGTTGGAAGACAGAAGTCAGGACCAGAAGATGGAGATAGAGATGGGATCTCAAGCCTCAAGAGCCGAGAGAAAAGAAGATTTATATCTGAATCCTCCAGAAGAGAAAGAAACTGGAGTCTTTATCTCTCCTTCCTTGGACATTTCAAGAGAAACCTACAAACCTTCTAGTCTCCAATCTCTCTCTCAAGAAGATCAACTTTCAATCACTTTTCAACTTTACCTCAATTCTTTGAGTCACTACGATCCTTTGGAATCTATCGAACTCAATCCGGCAAGTTTCACAATCCTTTATCTCAGACGATCAACCCTTCATCTCTTTTTTGGAAGTTTACTTTCTTGTTCTAAAGTCAACTTTAGTGGCAATTCGATTTCAAGCTTAATTATTTCATCACCTTTTAGAAAAGCAGCTCAAGTCTTACAAGATCCAAGATTGAAAACCTCTCATTCAAAATATCTGTTTAGGAAGTTGTTGAGTGGTTTAGGGAGGAGTTGGATGAATAGATTAAGAGCTGAAGAAGAAGAAGATTGGTTAGAAACAGATGGTGTCGAAACTGTTATGGAAATCAGGGAGGTTTTGAAAAAGTTTCAAGAAAGAGGGGTTTTAATCGATGGAGATGGAGGGATTGTAACTGAAATCAAACAATACTTACTTTTCCTATCCAACTTCATTTCTTTTTCTTCGGTTTATCAATCTTCTGTTCTATCGACTTCAGTTCCTTCTTCAGACACAGGAATCACTAAACTTTATAATCCAGAGTCTAAAACCTCAAGAATCAAGTTTGAGAAGAAAAGAAAGTTTGGAATGATTGGAGAAAGAGAGGTTAAGCTGTTTGAGAAAGAGAAAAGCAAGAGAATTAGAGAAAGAGAGATGTTCATGAAAAGAAGAGAAATCGAGAAAGTGAGAGAGAGGAAGAGAGGAGAAGTTAGAGAGGTTTGTAAGGCAGAGTTGGAGAGGACTTTGAAAACTCTAGAAAAGGGAGAGAAATCAAAAGTGATGCCAGAGATTTTAGAACTTCTTTGTCGGAAATCTGAAGCTCCTCAAATTTTGTCCGGTTCAACCTCAAGTTCAAGTTCAAAACCTTTCAATTCAAAATCACTTCCTCTACCTCCTTCAAATCCACTTGTAATTTCTCATCTAATAGCTTTCGATCTCTTCAACCAACTTCCTAAGAAACTCAAGAGTAGGGAAATGATTGAGATTCTTTTGAGAAGTGAGAATTTTGGGGAGTGTGAAATTGAGGAAGAGGTGAAAAGAGAAAGTCAAGGATCTGCAGATGGTAAAAGAAGATTCATCTCTAGGAAGTTGATAGAAAGTTTTCATGAGTTGGGAAATGAAGGCTTCTTTGAAACTCAATTTAACATTTTAGAAAGTAGAATCATCAGTCATTCGAAAGGTAGATGGAAATTGATTGACATTCCGACAAGTGAAAGGGGAACTAAGGTTTGGGTTTGGAAAGAAGGGAATGTTGGAATGTTGGTTAAAGATTTGGAAACCTTGGGCAGATTGAAAGCTCAAAAGAAAACTTCTGTCTTACTTTCAAGATCAAGTCTCATGATTCCTTCGACAGATTCAACCTCAACCTCAACCTCAACCTCAACCTCAACGAGAGCTTACAAAAACTTTCACGCCTCAACCTCTTTATCTCATTTAGCAAGCTTTTCAACTCAAGTTCAATTGGAATGCATCAAGATGTTAGCTAGAGATGGAAGATGGAATATGATTAACAAGGCTACTTTTCATTGTTTAAAGGAGTTCGAAAGAAATCGTAGTGGAAATTCTAATTTTCCTGTCGAGTTGTTGAATTCTTTGTTGGAAGAGATTTTGAAGCGAAGATTTGGGAGAGTTCCTTTCATTTCAAAATCAGGTTGTGATTCTGATCAAATCCTTCAAGATCAAGAAAACTCAACTTCAAACCCAACTTCAAACCCAACTTCAAACCCAACTTCAAACCTAAAGGTCAAACAAAGAACTTTCTCCAGATCTTCTAGACCTTCAAGATTAGATGCCATCTCGAATTGTCTCAAATTATTAGAAATCTTACTTTCTAATCATAAGAACGTTTTGAAACCAGATGAAAAGACTTTGTTGATCTTAATGAAAGCTTTCAATGATTTGGAAAGATTTGGTTCAACTGAGAAAATTGATTTGAAAAGATGGGAGAATTGGTCGGATAAATTGTTGCAAGTTGCTGAGAATGGGAAAGTGAAGGACATTTTGAAGGTTAGAGAAGGGATTGCAAAGGCTTTTGAAGATAGAGGTGTTCAGACTGGGTTTAGGAGAGTTTTTGGGATCGATTGAGAAGAGGAAAACCGAGGTGGAAGGGATGCAAGGCAGGTGGGGAGAGAAAGAAATCAAACAATTCCAAGAACTTTTCATTGTGTAAAGAGTCATTTCAATCATTATTTTGCATAGCTGTTTGTTTTGTGGGGTTGGAACGTGTGAACGTGCAAAGAAGAAATAGGAGGCTGGCTTTGTCGTATCGTCTTCGAGCGGACTACCACTCCATGCCTCCTTTCCTCGTCCCCTGACGAGCTCTTGCACAGTCTCAAGTGTCGTCTATGTATCGAGATCTCCGATTGTCTCTGCTTGTCGAACCCGGTAAGCAGGAAGTATAGTTCCTGATCTCTCTCGACTGACTTATCCCTGGAACGAAATTGGAAGATCTGTTTCGACCCCTTCTCCTTTTCATCATGCCAGATCCAACAAATCTCCGACTTTAAACGTGTGACGTTGAGCTCCTCACTCCTGCACTTCCATTGACCATAGGTACCTCTCGGTGGGCTGAAGGATTCTTTGAATCTCGTCTTTCCTGCCAATACCAATCAATTCTCCGAACCCTGACCCCCCAAAGTGGGGGTCCTTGGCCACCTTCTTCGAGGCGTTCAGGTAAAATCTGATAGCATGATAGCATCTTCATTCTGATAATGAAGGTTATGGAGGAGATTCAGTCTGTAGAGAACGAAGGTTGGAGGTCTTGAGGGGAGAAAGATGACGAGATCGAGTTTCCTGCGGCATGTCAGCGCAGGAAAGAACACTCTTAACCAACGTCAGCAACGTCTGGGTGTCCGCCCATAGTGCCATTTATGCAAGTAAAGATCAAGGGCCGAAAAAGAGTTTCGCTTTGATTCAGGGCCCGCGGTTCGTAGAATTCGGCCTCTTTTGACGTCGCGTCGCCAACTCGTCAGAGAAACCTTCTCCACCTCCCCTCCAGCAGGAATTTGGAATCATTCTTTTCTAACGGACGCAGGAAGCTGTTAGTTGACAGAAAGGGTATTTAAGAGGGGAAGAGTTCGAGTTTCTTTCCAATCCTCGCCAACCAATTCTCCACCTCTTCCAACTCTTCCACATCTTCCAGAATGAACAAATTTACCATCGCTCTCTTCACTGCAGCTCTCACTGCTGCCAGCATCGAAGCTAGAAACATTCGTCTTTACAATGCTTGTCCTTTCACTGGTAAGTAGATTGAAACCTTTGTCTCTCGCGAACGAAAGTGCTGATTCTCTTCTATCTACTCTCCTTCTCTCTCTCTAACTCTCGCTTCTTTCTCAGTTTGGGGAGGTGAGTCCAGTCGATTGAAGACTCTTTTCCCCCCAAATCAAACCACTCACTCTCAAACACTCTGCCTCCTCTTTTCCGCCAGCTCACCAGACTGGTGGAGATCCAAACGCTGCAGGTTATGCTTCAAGACCAAAGCCACAAGGAGACACAGGTTATGAGATCGCCTCCTACGGTCACTACGATATTCCAGCTCCTGATAACTGGAACGCTGGTAGAATTTGGGTGAGTGAGAAGTGCTTGATCTACCGGAGAGAACCTTCTTGATTTTTTACTGGTCTACGTGATAAGTAGATCTTGAAGTCCCCAATGAGATTCAGAACATTTTACTAGCAGGCGCGAGAAAATTTCGGATTCTGACGACACCCTTCCCCTCCTTCTCTTCTGCTTCACAGGCTAGAACCGAATGCGACTTCTCCAAACCCGACACAAGCTCCTGTGTAACTGGATCATGTATCGGAGGATTTATGTGTGATGGAGATACTGGAGGAATCCCACCTGTCACTGTCGCTGAATTCACTCTATTCCCTCAAGGCCAAGGTACTGACAACTACGACGTCTCCAACGTCGACGGATCCAACCTACCAATGATCATCACCACCGACAACACTGATTGCCCACAAGCGGGTTGTCCGGTCGACCTCAACGCCAACTGTCCAGATCCACTCAGAGTTTACGATCCAGCTGGAAGTGTAGTTGCATGTAAGAGGTAAGTTTGAGTGCTTTGAGAAGCGAAGACAAACATCGAAACTAGGTTTCTCATCCTCTCTCGACTCCTGTTCACTCTCTCCTCCAGTGCTTGTTTGGCTTACGGAGGTGACAACAACTGCTGTACTGGACCTGCTGCCAGTGGTCCAGATGCTTGCCCAGCCAGCGGAGTCGACTACTACGACGTGAGTTGCCTCGAAAAAAGCGCCCAACCCCTGCTTTCATCACTCTCTGACCCGATCTCTTCTCTTCCTTTCCTTAGTACTTCCACGGAAACTGCCCTAACGCCTACGCTTACGCTTACGACGAGCAGACCTCTGGAGCCCTCAAGACCTGTGCTGCCTCACCAAACTACACCATCACCTTGTGTCCTCCTCCAGCTTAAAGCGCTATGGAAGTCTTTGTATTCTCCTCGCTTTGAAATTGCTTCTTCTTCGACCCTTTTCACTCCTCTGGCTCTTCATTTGCTTCTCTTGAAAGTAGTGACCAAATGAGTAGAAACTTTTGTACCCTTTTGATGCCTCTGAAATACGAATTGAACCCGATCTGCCCTTTGAAAATTTGACTTTGGAAGCGGTAGTGAAAAATGTGAGGGGTAAGGGGATGAGAGTTGTCTTTCTTTCGGTTCGAATGGTCGAGAGTGCCGCACTTCAAGTGTTGACGTTTAGAATTTCGAGATCAGAATTAATGTTCCATCTCTCAGCACTCAGTTTGCAAATCCAACACGAAAGAAGGTTTTAATGACCAGGTACAAGTGCAACATTGCGAGAGAAACATCTAGCTAGCCGACAAGAACTTTTCCAGCGATGATCATTTTGGATTTGCAGCCGCATCCGCAACCGGTTTGTTCGAGAAAGACAAAGATCGCATCTCCATCCTTCATGCTGAAATCTGCCAACCCTCCATAATCTCCCATCCTCTTGCCCTCGAAGATCAGTCGAGAAGTCAAGGGTTCCAATCCGAACTTCTTCTCGACGACCTCCATTAATTTCCCAACTCTAGTGGACGGGCTGACTCTGCAAAAGAAATCTTCTTCGGCTTGAAAGAATCTGAAGGAGATATCGAACTGCTTGCTCCCCTCAGATTCGACTTTTTCATATTTCAGGTCAAGATATGTTTCCGCTCCTATCCTTTTTTCGAAGATTACGTCTTCGTCTGACAGTTCCTTTCCGCGAAGGTCAAGGATCAGAGAGCTCGGAAGAAGTTCGATCTGACCATGGATCCTGCTTTTGACTGGAGAGAAGAGGAGAGCAGCGAGTTCAGCACATGAGAGTCCGTTTTTGAAGCGTTTGCTTTGACTCACCCTTCTTGATCGTATCCGCGCAGTCGACTTCGATCTCCAGCTCCTTAGAGGTGACCGAGTCGAGTATCGTGATGTTGAACTTCTTCAAATATTGTAGATTCGTCTCTCAGCTCTTTAAGATTGAATTACAAGATCTGTTGCGAGACGGGAAATTTTCTTTTTGTTGTAAGACCAGAATTTTGTTTGCCACACGTGAAGGGAAGGAGAACAGGGGATTAGTGCTTAGTAAAACTGACAAATTAAGATCTGTTTTCAAAAGACTCACGAGCTTTCACCTTGCTCGAGAGTTTCACACGCTCAGAGAAATAGGAATCATCAGGTACATTGATGCGGAGGAGTATGTATTCTGGTGCTTTCTTGAGGTGTAAAGTGTCTCCATCTTTGAGTCCCGTTTCACCGAAGCGATCTCTTTCGTCCACATTGAGTTCGTCATGATTCAAGTGGTAGAAGATGGGATTGAGGGAAGGGTTCTGGATTTCGAGAATCTTAGTCTTGAATTTATTGAGATTGTCAGCTTGCGAGACTTGGAATTTCTTATTAGAAGGAGTATGACCATCCAAATGAGGAATAGACAGGTTGAGTTGCAAAATCTGGTGGTAGAAGCTAAGAGTGGCAGGTCCTTTGGCCCCCTGGCGAGTGAAGAGTCAAAGCTGGATTCGATGTGATATTGACGTTTTCGTAGACGAGAATGCCTTGTTCGACACCTGCGACACCTTGCTGCTAAAGCAGCATAAGCACTGTCGGATGGAGGAGGAGTCCAGTACTCAGTGTCAGTGGATACTGCGTGTCAACCAAACAAGGTGTAAATCTGGCTCCAAGACTTACCTTTTCCGATGTCAAAGAAGCGGTCAAGCTCCACCTTGAGCTCATGAGTGGTGATGTGGCCGGGGCCAAACTCCATTACCTTGACGAGAACCTCTTCGCTCTTTGCAAGGAGCTCAATTCGATCTCCTGTCTTCAGACCAATCTCTCCCGGAGCTTCATCTGGAAACAACTATCCTTCTTGACAGTAGATGAGGAGGTCTTCGATCTCTTGCTCTAGCTCCATAGATTCGAAGACTGAAATCAATCAGGGGAAAGTTGGGATGTTAGTCATGAAGTGAAGGAGAAGGCGCTGACAGTAAAGCAGGGTGATAAATCAGTTGAAGGAGTTTCTTGAGTACTGTATATGAGGAGAAGAGGGAAAGAATGTGACTCACCATCCCTCAACTTGACTTCGAGTCGGGTTTCGAAGATCAGAACAGAATCGTTTGGTAGCTTGACGCAAATCAAGATAGCACTTGGATCTACCTGTCCTTCCAAGTAAGAGGCGAAGTATTCCTCTGCAGTAGGCATTCTTGGGAGACGGCTCGGAAGCTATTGGTGTCTTTTGATGTGATGGACGAGAAGTCGAGAAGGGAAGATGAAGTTGGAACTTGGAAGCGAGAAAAATCACCCCCATTACCGCGATTACCCCCAGGATCAGGGAGAGAAAAAGTGCGAAGAAAGAAGAAACTAGGTATTGCGAGAGATAAAACAGAACATGCGAAGAACAAATTGGGACAAAGGGCAAAAGGTAGCCAAAATGGAAAATTAAGGGAGGGAGATTGTCAACGATGGCTATGAAAAGGGGAATTTTATGATGCTACATGAAAGATTGGGAGACCGGAAATAGGGAGAATAGAAGAGAAAATAGGTGAATAGGCAAGGACAAATGGAAGAGAAAAGTAAGATTGAAAGAATGTGACTCTGCCTTGAAGCTGCAAATAGGAAAGGAGAAAAGAAAAAAAAGGGAAGAAAGTTGGATTCTTGACCGGAAAGAAGAGCTGAAAGTTGATTTTGAGGAGTCGTGATTTGATGAGTACTTTGAAGTAGAGGGAACTCTATTGTTTGCGGATGAGAATTTGAAAAGGGATTGTCCGAACGTCCAAAGTCGATGGAAATAGAGATTCATATCAAATGAGGGCGGAAAGATCTGAAAGAAACAAAGGCAAAAGAAGACAAAGAGGACCAAGTTAGTTCGCCTCGTCAGGCTGAGGAGAGTTCGTTCCTTCTGCTGGTCGCATTCAACACTCACGCATTGCATTCGAAAAAGATCATAGAATCATTTCCAACCAGAAAATTTCTGAGTAGCGGAAGCAGGAACTGCTCTTGGGTCCAGAGAGACCAAAGGTTGAGGACCTCCAAAGTATGGATTTACTTGGCCCATGCTCATCGAATTGCTCATTCCACCCATCATCTGACTTTGATGAGCTTGCTGTTGTCTAGCAGCTTGCCATTGCATCTGTTGAGCTTGATGAGCAATCATCTGAGACTGTCTCACCGCTTGATCGTGTTGAGCTTGTTGCTGAGCTAGAAGTCCACCAAATTGCTGACTTTGACTGGGATTGAGCAGAGGCTGAGATGAAGATGGTGATCTATGAGGCTGTCTTGAGCTGACTCGCATGTTTCCATCTATTCCTTGTTGAACGCTGAAGGAATTCGGCATTGTGGAAGATCTATGAGGAAGAGGAACTGACGGAGAAGCGATTAGAGGTGAACTTGGTCCGCTGTGAGGTTGGCTTGCTGCATCGATGGCTTGTCCGTTGAAAGAGGATCTTCTCCTGGTACTCTCTAGAGGTGGTGGAGAAAGCGTGTTGACTGGAGGAGATAGACTCATTGGATTTTGAGAAGGCGATCTTGCTGGTGGAGAAGCAGCGGGGTTTTGAGAAGGTAAATTTGAAGTTGACCCTCTTGAGACAGCTGCTCTGTTGCTGTAAAGCGAAGGAGAAGAACTCATACCTGGATGGAAACCTGAGTGTAAGTCTACCATGCTAGAGCTGTGATTGATCTTGGAGGACCTGCTGTTCGAGTGAGATTGGCGAAGATCGGGTCTAGAGGCTGAAGGACTGAGAGCAGAGGCGTTCCCAGCTCCATAATTGTTTGAAGATAGAACAGCAGAGTGTTCAGTCTTTCCTCTCCTAGCTCTTGCTTCCGCCAAAACATGTCTGTTGTATTCCGCCATCTTCGCTTCTTCTCTTCTCCTCCTTTCAGCCAATTCGTATCGCTCTCGCTCGTTCTGAGAGTGCTGTTGAGCAGCTCTTAAAGCTTGAACCTCCGCTTCCAGAGCTGCTACCCTTTCTCTCTCCTTTCGGTGAGAATGAAGAAGAGCCAAAGGTACTTCCTCTTCCTCCTCTGAGCTTTCGTCAGAACCTTGCAAGGCTGACTCTCCTCCCTCGTCTTCTTCTTTCACCGTGGTAGTGTCTCTACCACTGGCAGTTCTCCTGTTGACATTTGAAGGTCTGGTAGAAGATCTCTTCGGAGTAGATGAGGTTGGACCTGAGAAGCTGGGTAATGCTCCGACCGTGCTTGAGATTGAAGAGCTTCTGGAGAGTCCGCCTGTGTTTCCTTGGGGAGGAGATTGCTCATTTGAACTGGTTCCCATCAAAGAAGCCATCGAAGCAGATCTATCCATGGCTTGCTTGACTGCAGGAGGCGGACCAGTTCTACTTGCAATCCAAGGAGGCGGGGCCTTGGTAGACTTCGTCCTGCCGATCTCTTCTCTAGCCGGTCTACCTGCATCTCTCTTCCTGAACTTGGTAGGCGGAGGGAAGTTTCCTCCTAACTTGGTCGGAGGAGCAATGTCAGCCAAAGCACAGATTCTAGCAGAGTAGGATAGAGGAGCAGGCTTGACGACCGAGCGACGACTTCCTTGTTGAGACAGTCTCTTTCCGAAGTTAGAAGAAGACTGAGAGATGACGTCTCCAGGGATGAAGTCGTTCTCTGAAGTGAATACAGAGCAGCGTTCCTGGAAAGAAGGTCTCTGAGTCCAAAGAGTCAACCCGTTTTGATCTCTCTTCAGGGTCTTCTCGTCGCTAGCCAAGGCCAGGGTATCGGATGAAGAGGAGCTTGGAAGTAGCGCAGGAGTAGAAGTGGTAGAGACCTTGGTTCCGATGACTGGAGAGACCGCCAAAGCCTCTGGAGAAACCATCCGCCTGTTAGCCAAACCAGCGAATACATCTTCGGGAGAGATCAACTCGGAGCCATACTTGGTCTGGAACCAAGAGATCTCGACCTCTTGAGCCAACGGCAACCTTTCCTTCTTGAGTCTCTTCATTACTAGAGTTCTACTGACAGCTACGCTCAGAGATCTAGAGAAAGATAGAGTTGAAGAGTGGGTCTGAAGAAGGTTGGAATCGTTGATGGATCTTGGGAAACGGATTTCAGAGGTCGACATGGCTGGAGTTGAAGGTGGTGACTTGAGACTGCTTACTTCAAGACCGCCAGCGGAGGGCTTGAAGACACTGGAAAGATGAGGATGGACCTTGAGTAGAGTGGCAGTGTAGAGTGAGCGTTTTCCGGGAGTTTCCAGTCCAACCTGAGGAGACGGAGGAGCAGCCTGAGAATCATCGTTCAATGAATGCCATGAGTCTTGAGTCGAGCCAGATGGAGATCTAGCCAGGAGCACAGCTTTGGCAGATGGCCACTGAGAAGGCGAAGAACCTCTTCTCAGAGGTGAAACTGGATCTGTGGAAGTGAGGTATTGTTTGGTCTTGACATTCGATGGACTTCTTGACCTGTCTTCATCCTCATCCTCTTCGTCGTCTTCTACTCCATAGTCATCTTCCGATTCATCGTCTTCTTCCCGGCTTCCAAATAGCCCTTTCCGATGCTTTGGTCTAATCGTCTTGACTGCATTCTCTCTTTCCCTTCTTTCCCACTCTCTAGCTTCACTCTCTCTCATAGTCTTTGGAATCCCAGGAGAATTCCAACTTGAATTTGACATGCTTCTGAAGGATTGTTGAGATCGGGAAGCATTTGAAGTTGCGAAACTTGAGGAGAATCCACCGTAACCACTGGAAAAGCTGCTGCTTGTGTTGGCTGCAGTGACCTCTGAATCCGTGTCCCCAAAGCTCAGTACAGCTCTCAGGAAGTCCGAATCATCTACCACCATACTGTTCCTATCCTTAGTAGGAGTTGGAGTTCCTGAAGACAAGCCACGATTCTCAGCTCTACTGGTGACGAAAGGCAGAGATTCGTTCCTCCTCGGCGGAGAAGCTGAACTTGGAGGTAGAGTTGGCATGAAGGAAGTGAAAGTTTTGCTTGGGTCGTAACCAAGAGATTGAGATGAAGAAGAAGGAGATAGAGTTGACGTTGGGCTTTGAGACAATTGATTAGACCCGCTCTGATTCGAATTTGACGAGATGGAGGAAGGGTTGCTCTGGTTCACTTTCTTTGGAACATAGGCGGAGTTGGAGAAACCCATATTCAGAGGGGGTAGTTGAGGCAGACCTCCTTCTCCGATTCCAGATTCCAGAGTCAAGGGACTCATCGTCGAAGCAGCCGCACGTTTGTTGAGAGCATCCAGAGGTAGAGCAGGGGTGGTCGGAGTTGAAGGCGGAGAGCTTTGAGAAGTTGCAGAGGAAGAAGTCGAATGGGACCTAGAATTGAGAGCTTGAGGGGTTGACCTATTGAACAATCTTCTGCCAAAAACTTTGATTCCACTTGCACCATGACTGTTGCTCCTCTCCTTTTTGAATCCACCACTAATATTCCCATGTGCTTCCATGCTTCCGTTCCTGCTCCTATCTGACCTCTCACCATGAGAATCCTGAGTATTGCCATCCGAATAGATAGCGCTTCCACCTGGACTTGAGGAGAAGGAAGTGGTACTAGCATTCCTAGAATTGTATCCGGATGAAGAGCCCGAATCCCCTCCATGCCCACTTGCTGATGATGATCTTCTACCCAAGAAAGCGGGTTGAGGAGGCAGTAGCATGCTGTTATTGTTCTCGATCTCTATGTCTTGATAGATTGAAGACTCTGAAGGTTGTGGCCGGTACTTTGGTGAAGGGGGCGGGATGAGAGCGGAAGCAGGAGAAGTAGATAGCTGATTCCTACTCGAGCTCGGACTTGAAGTCAAAGTCGGAGTAGTTGGCTCTGAATTGATTGAAGATTGAGTTGAAGGCAAAGGAGGTACTGGAGGAGTTGCAGGATTAGAGGAGGAGGAGGCTTGATTCTTTCTCCTAAAGCTCAACCTGGAAAGAGACGGAGATTTCTTCAAAGTGTTTGAGCTTGATGACGGATTGAAGGAAGATGCTAGAGGAGATGTATTTGTTGGAGAAGTTGATGTGGGAGAAGGTACTGTAGAAGGAGATAGAGAAGAAGAAGGAATTGAAGAATAGGAAGATGAAGATGGTTGCTTGATGTTGGCTGGAGGTAGAAGTTTCCCCTTTCCTGAAACGGAAGCATTCCAATCTGATTGAGCTAGGGTGCTGTTGCTATTCTGATCAACTGAAGTCGCGGGCGAAGTGAAGGTTGACGTTGAAGGGGATGACGTTGAAGGGTTACTAGCGGTCATGGCATCAGCTGAAGATGAGTGAGTGGAAGGGGATGATGTAGTTGCTGCAGGGCTATTAATTTTTGACCTTGACTTTGTAGCACTTCTTCCCAGTGATCCAAACACTGGCATCTTGACTATTCAGAACTAATTTTGAGGAGTTGAGGTGAAATGGGTAGCAAGAAGGGAGGAATTCATTGCGAGTGAGATCAGCCAGTCGCTCTTTGCGAGGGATTTGAAATTCTACCCAAAGGTCCCTCACTCTCTCAACTTACCTCAAGCCTCAAGTTGATGTGATGCTGTGACTTGTGTATGTACTCTTCTGAAGAAGATCCTTCAAAAGTGAGGAGTTGGATTGAGCATTCTAGGGAGGATCACGGAGGTGGTGTCTCTCAGGCCCGCTTCCTCAAAAAGCGAATCTAAATGTCCCTCTCAAGTTTCCACAAGAAAAGAAAGATTTCATTGAGATATTGAGATCCGGACAAATTTCCCAAGCAAATAAACAATGGGGGACATCAGATTCAAAGGCAAAACGCAAAAGATTCAATTGAAAGTGAGGTTAAGGCGGGGATTTATTGTGTGCACCTTCGGCAAGGCAAGCCGTAAGGGCGCAGATCTTGACGCTTGACGAGATCTCATTTTCATGTTCACACAACACATCTTTTCAGAACTTCGAAGAATCGCATAGGAGAAAAAGTCCAGAGCCTCTCTATCTCTCCCAAGTTTATGTGGATCCATTTGATTTGACGAGAAGAGGTTACTCTTGGTCAGTCGAAAGCCCTTCCAACAACTTCTATCCCGTTCTCAAACTGAAAGCATCCACGAATTCCTGTTCTGGTACTCCCATCGACCTAAACCTGAAGGTTTCATCAAAGAAATTAAGATAGGTTCCATGGTCAGCGCTAAATAAGACAGAAAGGGGGAGAGGTTAGAAGCAATCGAAGAGTTAACTCACCTTTCAACCAATTCTTTCACGCTCTCCACCTCCTCCAAAGAAGTCTTGAAGCTACCTTCATCCTGTTTCAAGCTCCCATCCTCCTTCAAGTAAGGTCTCATACCAGGGTGTCCCTTGGCTAAAGGGCAACTCTTCAAAGCTTCTCTGAACAATTGAGGCTTCACTAGGGTTTTGTAGCATTCGGAATTTGCCTCTAGGTTGTTGATTACGTTGATACCTTCTTTTGAGTACAGCCATCGAACGTCTGATCGAAGGGACAGAGCTGCCCATTGCAAAGACTGCGAGGAGGGGAGGGTCGAGGCGGTTAGGTCAGGGATGAAGAGGTTTCACTCACAGCGATACTTACCTTGACTCTTCTGACCATCTCATCTACATCTGGAGCTGCACCTTCCCAGCAGAGAAATCCAGGATAGCTGAAGGAGAGAAGTGCGAGGTGAAGAATGCGAGTGGGGGAGAACGAGTGAAGAGGTTTGGAGGGAACGGCAGTGGAAGAATCGGCCACAAGAGCTTGAAAGATGTCAGAATTGAAGCAAAAGATCTTTTGAGAACAGTGTCTTCGTACTCCTGCTCACCCTAATTTTGTGATACCCCAGAGGTCGAGTTCAGGAGTCCATGACGCAAAGTCCTTCCGTTTTGATGGGGCTTTCAGATGATCTGAGTAGAGAGGCAGGGAAGAGGGTTTAGAGGAATGAATAAGCAATGCCACGAATTCTTCAGATTGTGACTGCAGAATCTAGAACGGGATATGCACGAGTCCAAAATATCACTCGCGCCATCAAAACCTTTTCTCCAATTCTGGCTTGTCCATCCTCTTCTTTCTGTTGAGGTTCAGCTTCTACGATTTGCAACGGATGATCAGCTAGATGAGATTGCAAGGTCGAGAGAACGTCGAATATCCGATTGTCGAGACCTGCTGGCGAGGAAGAGAAGTTGGTCAGCCTTGAAGTTCCCTGATACATCAATCCGGCTTTTGATTCCAAGGTCTCTCGAACATTGCAGTTGACTAACCTTCATTTTTGCTCTCTTTCAGCCTTCTTCGCATCACTTCATCGAGTGCAGAAAGCTGGTCCCTAGGGCAAGAGGTCCCACTCAACACGAGAGAAAAAGCTTCTTCCTTCTCTTCTACTCTCTCTTCCACTTCCTGACCGTAACTCTCTTCCAACTCTACGTGTAGCCAAACTTGAGGAGAAGGTTCGCTGGACAACCTGATTCCGAAAGAGAGATTGGAAGGTGACGAGTTCGTTGCGTCTCCTTCTTCTTCGTATCGTTTGAGAAGATCTTCCCATTCACTGTTCTCTGTTGATCTTCCTCTCCAGTTGAACTCCTCTTCAGATAGAGTTGCTCGGATGGTGAAAACCTCTCCAATTTGAGTTGCCATTTCGGATGTGAGATGATGGTTGGACCTGGAGTGGAAAGGCGACTTGACCTTAAATCACCCCCCCCCCCCACGCTTACACTCTTTTTGAAGTCGACTTCGCTTCAATCCTTTTTCCTTCCTTACCATCACCACCTATCTTGCGATTGAAACTTCCAGCATGTCTACCTCTCAGTCTCAAGACAACATGTGCGCTGTCCTTCATGGGGCACACGACATTCGAATGGTAAGTGAATCATCACGATCTCTTCTATAGCTCGCTCTTCCCTTTGACGAGACTGCTTTCTAACCTTTCGATCTTATCCTTCCATCTTGTCCACGTCCAGGAGCAACGTACTTGCCAACCTCCTGGACGTGGAGAGGTTCAAATCCAACTCAAAGCAACTGGCCTCTGCGGCTCTGATCTCTCCTACTTCAACAAAGGAAAGGTGAGTCTCCAAAGAGATCCACACCTCTGTCATTATGATTTTCTTTTGCCTGAAAGGAGCTGACATTTTTCGCTCTCTCTTTCCGCTTCAAAACGTGCTCTCTTTTTAGAACGGAAACTTTGCTTTGCAAGCTCCTATGATTCTAGGTCATGAAGCGGCAGGAGTAATCGTCTCAGTGGGATCTGAAGTGCCTTCTTCTGCTCTCAAAACTGGTCAGAGAGTCGCAATTGAAGCCGGAATCTACTGCAGAGATTGCGATCGATGCAACGAAGGAAAGTACAATCTCTGTAAAGGTATGAGGTTCGCTTCTTCTGCCAAAACCTTTCCTCATCTAGATGGAAGTCTTCAAAGGTTCATCAATTGGCCTTACTGGCTGGTTCACAGGTGAGTCGAAGAGGGATGAGAAGAAGACGAGTGCTCTCCTTTGAACAGACGAGATATTCTGAGTTTAGTAGTTCTGAATCTCTTTTCTCTTCCTTCCTTTTCGTCATTGACCTTTTTAGTCTACCAGATTCTCTCTCGTTTACCAGTGGTGCTATCTTGGAACCTTTATGTGTCGTTCTGCAGGGCTTCTCTCGCAGTTCTCTGAAGGGGAATGAAAGAGTTTTAGTGATTGGCGCTGGAGCTGTCGGACTGCTGACTTGTGAGTAGGTTATCCTCACTTTGATCTCTATCCGGCCAACCGGTGAGAGAGGGATCAGAGCTAGGCAGCGAATCTTCCCTGACCCGAAATTCCTTTCCTAATCCCATCTCCAGGCGCTGCTGCCAAAGCTCGGGGAGCCTCGAGCGTGGTCGCTGTCGATATCGATGCTGGAAGATTAGAATTCGCCGAGAAGACAGGCTGGGCTGACGAGACTTATCAGATGCCTCTCGGGAAACACAACGGAGTCGCAAGCGGAGCTCCAAAGACCAGAGCAGAAGAAGACGTGGAGATGATCTCGAAGGCAGAGAAAAGCTCCGAGACCTTTTTGAATTCCTTGAAGGATCAAAGAGATTTCGACGTCGTCTTTGAATGCACTGGAGTCATGAGCTGCGTTCAAATGTCTATCTTCGTGAGTGGTTGAGACATAGAGAACCTGAGGCTTGCTGCTCTTGAGACTCAAGATTGCTCTATTTTGAGCCAAAGTACTACATCTGACACTTTCTCTTCATCTGTCTAGGCTACTCGTCCAGGAGGCAGAGTTGTTCTCATAGGAATGGGAACTCCAATCCAAACAGTTCCGATAGGCGCAAGTGCTCTCCGAGAGGTCGATATCCAAGGAGTCTTTCGTTATGCGAATATGTATCCTGAGGCTATCGATTTACTAGCTTCTGGTAAATTAGCAGCTAAAGGTGATTCTGGGATCGAGCAGCTTATGTCTCACTCATTCCCATTGGAGAAAACCAAGGAAGCTTTCGAAACGTTGGCTAGAGGGAAAGGTGAAGATGGAAAAGGAGTGGTGAAAGTTTTCGTGGTGGAAGAATAAGAAACGAAAGAAAAGGAAAAGAAATTGACATTATCTAGATTTTCGACTATACAATCATTTGATTTTCATTTTCTACTGATCGACGAGTGGCCACATTAGCAGGCATGCGACTGAGCGGTATGGTTTCCAAGGGGCAGAAAGAATCTCCATTTCAGAGGGACTGAGAAAGAAGAGAGAGAGAGACCCGGGGGGGGGGAGAGAGAGAGAGAAAGAGAAGAGCATATAGAGTAAGTAAGAGGCTGAACTCTGAAGAGAGTGGGCTTTTCAAATACAACTCACGTTAAATAGACGTTCCCCTTTGCCTTCTTCCCCTGCAATCTAGATCTGATTGACGAAATAGAAGGTCCGTCTTCAGGAAGTGGAGGAACTTCTTGATTCAGACCAACAGAGGAGGAGGAGGATCCCTCGTCTTCGTTTGTTCCTTTCTTCTTGCTTTCGTCTATCTTTGGTCCTTCTCTGCCAGAGTTGAAGAAGATACACATTCCGCGTTGAATTCCCAGATCACCAACAGGCAGGATATTAGGCATTCTGAGAGCGAACATCAGAAACATTTGGGCAGTCCAGACACCAACACCCTTTATCTCCACCAGCTCCTTAATCAGTTGCTCCTCTCCTAGAATGACCAACTTGCGAACATCTAGATTTCCAGTTGCGAATCTACGTGCTATGTCTTCGACGTATTTGACCTTTGCACCAGAAAGTCCGCAGGAGCGAAGCTCGTCTGTTGAGGCTCTCAGGATTGCGTGAGGCGATGGGAAAGGGAGGCCTTCTCTTGGAGTGAGATCGAAATCTGGTTTTTCTGGTAGTCTGATGAGAGGAAAGAGAAGGCGTTAGAGAAGATGTTAGATACTTGCAGAGCAAAGGCAAACTTTCGCTCAGTCGACCCATCGCTCTCTTTTTGAAACGGCGGTCTACTCACGAGGGAGAAAAGAGTCTACAAAACTTGTACACAATTGATCTGGCAGCCTTCCAGCTGATCTGCTGGCCCAGGATTGAGGTAACCAGAGAGCTGAAGACATTCAGTTCCTTGACTTCTCCGTCCACCAACTCAAGGTAGGTCTTCAGCTCTACGTTATCAAAGCACTTCTTGAATCTTATGTCTGTCTTGATGAGATGTTCTCTGGCCTCCTTTAAAGAGAAAGGCAGTTTGGGGAAAGGAAGAGTTGTGTAATCAGAGGAGCTGCATTCGTCCACCAAGTTGGATGCTGCTACTGCGGGCAAGACTGCTGGAGCATCACCGGTCTTTCTCTTCTTGAAAACCTTCTCTTGATATTTTTCAGGTGACAGAGGTGTGCCTTTGACAATTGAGGGGAGAGGGGAAGAAGGAGGTGCTCTTGCTTTTGATTTGACCGGCAAACTTCCACTGATGGAAGGCGCGCTACTTGATTGTGTGACTGATCTACGAGTTGTGATTCCCATTTTGGTCTTGTTTGGTTTTGGTTTAGAAGCTGAAGTAGGGAGATCGATAGAAGACCGGCGTGAGTGGTTAGTGGTGTATAGATGTTAACCCGTTTATAGGCGCTGAAACAAGGTTCGTCTCTTGAGGACCCGAGAAATTCCCATCATCCCCTATTTCCATTTCCTCCCGTGGACGCCTCTGGATCTGCAGGCGTGTTTGCCCGAAATCTAGATTACGGTTTTAAACTTTGGGTTCCATTTCCGGTGCTTGTCTCGTTGAAGTGCCGTCAACGGTTCCTTCAAGCTCTGCTTCAAGCTTCAATCAAGGAACATCCCCTTCAACGTTCTAAAACGGCTGATCTTGGAGGACTTTCTTGTATTTATTTAACTCAAGTTACCTCATAGATACTCCTGTCTCCTTTCCCTTCCCCCTCCCTTCCCTCAACACTACCTCAGCCTTCATGACCAGTCCAATGACGCCACCTTCTTTCCCACTGTTAGCACATGCATTCGATTTCTCAGAGCCCAACTCTCCACCAGATCAAGTATGCTCCTGCGGTCAAGTCGTCCTTGCCTCTGACGAAAGCTCTTCTTTCTGTTCAAGTGAATGTGCGCACCGACACACGCTGTCTTCTCTGTTGGGGACAGCAACACCTTCTCGGTCTTCAAAATCTCTACCTCAAACGCCAACTCGTCAATTAATCCTGCTAGATACGTCCAATCCACCTCCAGCTCCGGCGAGAGTCAGGAGCAAAGTCGCTTCCACAGCCAGAAACAGCAGAGTCCTCACACACTGTTGGGCAGATGAGAACGAGTCTCCTCTGATGGAATCATCTCTTCCAATCTTCGGAACACCCATCTATCAGTACGATTCGGACGCAGACGACGACCAGGAGGAGACGCGGTACGGAGGGTCCCAGCCAAGGATCCAGCAGGGAAGGCTAGGAGAGGCCCTATTCGGGAACCAACGCTCAGCTAGTGGCTCCAGAGCTCCCTCGACTTCAAGTGCTTCAGAGACTATCGGAGAAGTCTCTCCAAACGTCGCAGTCGCCAAGCAAGAGAGCGTGCGAGGGATGACCGGATCTTCTATTCTCTCGATGAACAGGTCCCTCCTTCTAGGTCTTTCTGGTGCTTCTGAGGAGAAAGTAGAACCAAGGGAAGGGGAACCATCTGTCCTGGAAGGGGAAGCAGGGTTGACGAGGAATTTAGGGGGAGAGAAAGGAACATCATGTACGGTCGACGTCGAATCTTCATCTTCTCGCCACCTCAGCCTCACAAGCGGCCATCAATCCTCTCCAAGATCTTCCTGCCCGACTCCGCTGGTCTCGCAGTTAGCCTATCGCAACTCTGTTGCAACTCAAGCTTCAACCAACACCGTCAACTGCCCTTCAAAAGCATCTTCTCAGCAATTCTGGTCCTACTCTCCTCAATTCAGTGATACTTCCAGCTCCAGCAAGGGCTCTAGGGACTCTATATGGGAAAATTCTGGTCTAGAAAGCGTCGGAACGTCTCAAGGCTCGGACAGCTCGTCTCTTGACAGCCTGTACTCGCGTTCCAGAGCCACGACCGTCTCTTCCTGCTCGGACGCAGAGTCGAATCCTTGGGAAGAAGTCGACCGGAAACCAGGATCCTCGAAGGAGCTTCAAGATCTAGATCGCAGAATTCAAGAAACCTTTGATGCTTTCAGTGAGGAGATATCACAAATGACGGTTCTGTCAACACCGTTCGAAGGCTCATCTAGGTTCCTTCTTTCTCCTCCCCCTAACCTTTACTCAGAATTCGAATGCGAAGCCGATGAGGACGAGGAAAGCTGTGCCGTGTACTCTTCTCCCCTAGGATTTGAAGAGTTGCACCAAAGCGCTTCAAACACTTCACTCACAGACGTCGCCAGTCCTAGAATCAGTCTATCCTCTAACAGGTATCCCAAGAGGAATATTAGTACCTTAAAGAGCTTGGAGATGAAGGAAGGAAGGAAGATTGCTGTCGAGAAAAGCTCAACCCCCAACCTCAAGTCCACTTTCGAACCTTTCCGTCCTCCAATGGGTCATCAGAAAAGCTCGTCTTCCTCTTCAGCACCAATATCATCTACAGGAATCAGGTCTAATTATGCTCTTTCCGTCTCAGCCTCCATTTCGAGCCCAACTCTGATCAGATCCTCCCTTTGTCAAGCAACTCTCCAATCCTGCAGAGACATCAAAAGTTCAAGTCACTCTCAAGAGTCAAGTCAATCCAGTAATGAAAGTCGTGAGACTTTCCGACCTTCATCAAGGAGTGGATTCACCAGGGAGGAGGGATCATCGAAGCCACATCAGATCAAGAAGATCCTCAACTCGACAATAAGAAGGTTTTTCAAGAGCTCTCTTTCCGCCTGAAGATCCTACTCTCAATATCTGTCCTCTTTTCTGTTTATATCTCTCTCTAGTCAACTCAACCAAGCAGTTATACCATAAATTCCCAGCCTCTATTTTTCTGTTCAAACATGCTCTTTCGCTTCACCTTCTCACTCTTTCGCTTTCGCTTGGCTCCCATTCATCGCCAGCTCCCAATACATTTCAGCTTTTGAAGCTTGTCCTTTTCTTTCGCATTTCCTTAGACGTCTTCTCTGTACTGCTCCTCCTTCTTTCTGTTGTTTTTTTAATTCTGGCAAAAGCCTGGCTTGCCGTGTACGTTATTTGGTTCTTTTTCTCTCTTCTTTGTTCTACATATTTCACTTTGTTGTATCGTCATGAAGGATCACACTTTCGCCAAAAAGCTGAGACTCCTCCCGAGAACTTGTTTTTGGGATTGTACCTTTTCATTTGGTGAAAGATGCATTATCAAGCGCAGTATTGAAAAGAGGACAGTCTATTTTGAAAAGCGATGTACAGGAATCGGAGAACTTGTCATGCAAGGGAAATAGGGGGAATTAAGCATCATCGACATCCTCATCATCTGAACCTCCCAGTAGATGCGCATAATCGTCGGCACTAGCAAAGATAGGCAATTCTTTCCTTCTCTTCTTCTGTTCTCTTCTCTCCTTATTCCTCTCCTTATTCTTTGATTTGCTATCATCCTCCTTCTCTTCATCCTCATCCAAACCACGTTTCTTTCCTTTCTTAACATTCGATGCCTCATCATCTTCATCTCCACCATCGAAAGAAGTAAAAGGTAATAAATCATCTTCATCCTCTGCCTCAAAGACATCTTCACCTCCATCCGTATCGTCATCATCTTGATTCTGATTAGTTTCATCTTGACTTCGGAAGTCTTCCAAATCTCCAAGGATTTCAGGTCCATCTTCCTCATCTCCCTCTGCATCTCCTTTCCATTCCAACAAATTCTCATCATCCGAATCTTCATAATCATAAATCCCTAGGTCCTCATCGTCTTCATCTTCATCATCTTCACCTCCGCTCATCATCATGAGATCTTCATCACCTTTCTCATGTGGCATGCTATTCTTCATAGCTTTCCAAATCTCCTTCTCTTCTTCGTCTTCGTCTGAATCTAGCTCTTGATCGATGTCCGATTCAGCTCCATTTGGTACGTTTTCGTCATCTGCTGGACCTTCTTCATCCAAACCCTCATCTGGAGATTCGATTCCGTCCATGTCCATTTCAGAACCTGAATCCAAAGAGATGTCACCTTCTTCATCAGAAGCGACCGCATCTTCTTCACTTTCACCTTCCTCTGAACCTTCTCCTTCAACTCCTTTACGACGACGAGTGATGATCTTCTCCTTCTTGTCTGCTGCGTCTTGCTGACGTTGAAGTTTCTGATTGAAGTAGCGATGGAAGAACAGCTGTGACGAGGAAGAGAAGAAAAGTGGCAACGTTAGAAACCATTTTGAAACTCTTTCTGAACTCCAGAATTCGACTAGCCTGCACCCACCTCCCATCGAAAACTCACCTGATCAACCGGAACATCTCCAACTTTCCTCCTCCAAAACTTCTCATCATTAGCGAATTCCTCCTTTCCGATACCTTTTCCTTTGATTCTAACCACCATAGTATCCGGATCACCCCCTTCATTCCCATCAGGTTGCATAGCAGAACTTCCCTTTGCAGTTTGTTTCTTTGGATTTCTATAAACGAACCTATCCAAAAAGTGACTTAGGGTATTAAGAGTCAAATCCGAAGTAGAAGTCAAAAGTTGAGAATTCAAAAGTTGATTAGCTTGAAGAGAAACCGAAGGATGAAAATGAGTTAAAAGAGGTAACAAATCCCAAAGACAAGTTTTTTCAGCGTTAGAAAACCTTGGATCTCGTTTTTTGGCATCATACCTTGAAAGGTTTGAATCGAGAATTTGGTTTTGAGATTGATCTGGAAGGGATTTCTGAGTTACGTTACCCTCTTCATCTGATTCAATTTCTACATCTTTGAAAACTTCAACTCCATCTTCCTCATCATCTTCAGCTGAATTCAACATCATTCTTAAACTTCCATCGAATTTAAATAGTTGACCTAGAAGAATCAAGCCCCCACAAATGAAATCTGGTTCCATAATGTTTAGAACTTGACACAATCTTTTGATGAAAGATTTCTTTCGATTTAGATCATCGTCTTTCTTTAGAGACTTGAAAAGAAGATTCAAATACATCGAAGATTTGGAAGTAGTTGCTAACCTTGGATCTAACAGAGAAGAATAAAGAGTTCGATAATATCTGTCCTTAATAGTAGTCGAAGAATTGACGTCTTCTCCATCTTTCTTTTGACCATCACCCAAACAAACCATAAAGATGAGAGCCAAACTCTGAATACTAATGTTGAAGTTCCCATCATGAGTGATTTTGAAAAGGGTTTCAATGTTTTTGTCAAAGTAACCTTTCTCGATTTCAGCAAAAGGCCAAGCTCTTCTGACTCCAGTTAAAATAGCAGCGATCATTTTTGAAGAAGTTTCAGAATTGGCAGTTAAGACATTCGGAGCTTTGCCTTGAGGTTGCTTATTCTTCGGACCTTTGCCTTTCTTACCTTTCCCACCTTTATCATTTCTCCATCTTTTCTTATCCTTTGAAGCTCCTTCTTCTCCTTCTGCCAATCCTTCTTCAGATTGTTTCTTTAAATCTTGTTTATCTGTTGAGAAAATTCCAGTTTCGTCATTTCTTAACAGATCGTCGAAGATAGAGAAGTAAAGTTCTATCAATCGAGTAGCAACCAATTTGTCATTCTCTTGATTTGTCAGTAAAGTTTGATTCAAAGTCAATAATCCATAGTACTTGGCATGATGATTTGAAGCATTCTCTTTCGATTCACCATCCTTCTCCTTGTCTTCACTTGAATGAAATTGAGCTTGAGAAGGTTTGAGGATTAAATTTGCAACTTCTCTAACCACAACTGCCTTCATTCCTGGATGGGTAGTTAATAAATCCAGAAGTAAAGTTGAACTTCTAGCAGCAACCCCTCTATCATTGTCACCTAATTTATTAACCAAAAGCCTCAACAAATTAGATTCCTGCTCAGGGCT
This sequence comes from Golubevia sp. BC0850, assembly GCA_012976225.1. Taxonomy (NCBI): domain Eukaryota; kingdom Fungi; phylum Basidiomycota; class Exobasidiomycetes; order Golubeviales; family Golubeviaceae; genus Golubevia; species Golubevia sp. BC0850. Next base: position 310,570 of record JAAVVG010000002.1, read on the forward strand.
ATCTTTCAACAAACTTAAAATACTAACTAACGAAGACTTTCTCAAGAAGACCAAAGTATCATGAGACATCCCTTCTAAAATCTGTAAGAAGCTGAAATACTTGGTTTTCAACTGACCTTCAAAAGAAGCCACACAAAGTCTGACTTTGGCATTCTTGACTGTGTCCGCTCCAAACTTTGCTTGATTTTCCAAAACATAATCAATAGATTTCAAAACTGCCATGTCTTGATCTGCAAAATACCTGAGTTTCTTCCCTCCAATCCCACCATTTGAAATCCACCAATCAGTCAAACTTCTAATTGCTCTACTTTTCTCTTCTCTATTTTTCTTTCCACTCATTCCCAGAAGAGCATCCAAAGCTTTGACGTTATGCAAAGGAGAAGATTGTAGAAGAAGAGTTAAAGCTGAGGATCTATCTGCAACAGTTCCACCACCACCACCAACTCCTCCACCGTCTGAAAGTAAAGACCTAATGAATTTAGCATCAGATGTAGAAAGAGTTCCAATCGAACCTGTAGAATCTGAAGAGCTTAAAGTCGAATAGATTTGATTCTCAGATTCCAAGAAACCTTGTCCTAAAGAATGAAGATGGGAGATCCTTTCGTCTGAGAGTCCCTCTACTTCTTCTTGACCTTTTGATTTCTTAGATTTCGAGTTCTTAGTAGAAGGGGGTAAAGGCAAATTCTCTAATTCTCTAATAGCTTCGTACCATCTAGGTTGAGGTTGAATTAATAAACTTCCCTTTTCAGTCTTAGCTTTCTTTGCTGAAGCTGAATTAGGTCCATAAGCTGATTCCTTGACCGATTCAACAGGCTTACCCTCTTTCACCTGTTTGGATTTCAAATCTCTAGCTTCTTTCCATCCCAAGTTTGAGTTCACTTCTTCAGTGGGTGCTTTTCTTGAAGCTTCTTCTCGATCTTTCTTAGCTTTCTCCTTCTTCTCTTGATCCTTGAGCTTCTTCTCTCTCAGTTTCTTCTCCTTTCCTGTTTCTTTGGTAGGGGTAGTGGTAGGTTCAGAGGAGGTCTTTTCTTTCTTCTTCGAATCTTCTAAATTCTCAGAAGTGGTTGCCTTTTCACCTTCTTTCCCTTTCTTCTTGCTCTTCTCTGGGATTTCAGTTTTCGAACTTGTATCTTCAGAAGACTTGCTTGAAAAGTTGAGTTTGGACAAGAATGATTTGACGTCTGAGGAGAGAGATTCCTGAGGGTAGTGAGGTGAGAGAAGATGAGAGTAGGCTGAGCTGTCAGAGATGGATCGTAGCCCAGAGAGTTCAAAGGGTTACACTCTTCATTTTTGAACAAGATCTTTTAAAGGTGAAAGTGCAGGGAGATGTTACGAGCTATACCCATTCTCTCTCCAACATGGCTAGCCTCTCCCAATTCTAGTACCATTCCTCTCACTGACCAATACATTCCAATCGGGAATACTCACATCCTGATCACCAAATTCCATCTTGCCTTTACCAGAATCCTTCCCACTTTTTCCCAGACCAGAAATGAGCTTCAAATCATCTTTGCTTCCACCCATTGCTTTGATGTTCTCCATTAAAGCAGCAGCATCATCATCATCATCCTCGTCATCTCCATATCCATCGTCTCCATCTTCATCGCTGTTACTAGTCTGCTGCTGCTGCTGCTTCTTGAAGGATGAAGGTTTGGCAGAAGTTGAAGAAGTGGAAGAAGAAGTTGGCTTGGAAGAAGAGAAAGAAGAATTTGAATTCCCAGTTAGGCCTTGACTCTTTCTTGCTTTCTTGGATGATCTATCTTTTGGTCTGAAATCTCTTGCCATCCTTGAAGAATTCTTAGGATGAAGAGGGAGGAAGAGGGAAGAAGGAGGAAGGAGGAAGGAGGGAGGAAGAGGAGGAGCAACTTCAGCTCAAAAATTTCAATGAGCCAAAAAAGTTCATGTGTGGCCTTGCAGATTCTTGTTGAACACTCTCCTCTCCTCTCCTCAGCCTCTTGTCCTGATCAAGCTTCCATTAGAATTTCTTCTAATTAGAACCTTCACAGCTCATTAGCTCATCAGGGATGTCGATGTCATTGCTCCGATTACGGTCAGCAGCAGCAGCCAGGAATATCAGAAATGTTGATGTTCAGGCTCCAAGTTCAATCTCATCTTCAAGGTTCAGGTTCATCTCAAGTATCTCAACTGCTACTTCAACTACTACTCCAATTCTAAACAGTTCAACTACTCGATCTTGTCAATATCTCAATCATCATGGTCCAATCACTAGAAATTACGCAACTGAAGCCACTAATACTTCTACCAATCTTCTCACACCAACTCAACGATCTCACGTGAAACCTGAATTGACTGAATTTGATCTTTCAAGGTTGATCAGACAAAGAAATGTTGGAATCAGGTGAGCTGCCATTCAACTTGTCTCCTCAGCTTACTTCTTCTACTAAGCCAATCTTCTCTCCCTTGCAGTGCCCACGTCGATTCAGGTAAAACCACTTTGACAGAAAGAGTTCTCTTTTACACTGGGAGAATCAAAGACATTCATGAAGTTAGAGGTAGAGATTCTGTTGGGGCAAAGATGGATCATATGGAATTGGAAAGGGAAAAAGGTATCACCATTCAATCGGCTGCTACTTTCTGTTCTTGGAAAGCAACTCCTCCAACTGAGAAAAGCAACGTTTCTGGAGATGCTGCTTTAATGGAAGCTGCTAAAGGCAGTGAGGAATTGGGAGGGAAGCCAAAGGAAGAGTTTAACATCAATATTATTGATACTCCTGGTGAGTTGGATTCTAGAAGAAGGGTGAGAGAAATTTGGGAGTTGGGTTCGGCTGAAGATGAGGGCGACGAAGGAATGAGAAACTGTTTCTCTAAGTGGAGTAAGATGAGAGAGAAGAGAAGGAGGAGAACTCTACCTCCAACAACCTTAACCTCGCCTCTTACCCCTCCTTCTCCCTCTCCTCAGGCCACGTCGATTTCACCATCGAGGTAGAACGTGCCCTTAGAGTTCTAGATGGTGCGGTTTTAGTCTTATGTGCAGCTTCTGGAGTTCAATCTCAAACCATCACAGTGGATCGTCAAATGAGAAGATATTCAATCCCTAGAATCTCTTTCATAAACAAGATGGATCGATCTGGAAGTAACCCTTGGAGGGTCATTGAGCAGATTAGGAAGAAATTGAGGATTCCGGCTGCAAGTCTTCAGATCCCTATTGGAAGTGAAGATGAGTTGGAGGGGATGATCGATCTGGTTAGGTGGAAAGCGGTTTATTATAGGGGAAATAAGGGGTGAGTTCTTGGGTTGAACTGGGGTTGGGAACAAAGAGGGTGGGATTTACTCACCTCTTCTATCCTTCTTTCTCATTGCTTTTCACAGAATCGAAGTGGTGGAAACCGACGATATCCCATCCCATCTTACAGATTTCGCAAAAGAAAAACGAGCTGAATTGATTGAACAACTAGCAGAAGTGGACGATGTCATGACAGACATTTTCTTAGAAGAAAGAGAACCGACTTTAGAAGAATTAGCAACTTCGATTCGAAATTCAACCATCGCATGTAAATTCTCTCCAGTTTTATTAGGATCTGCGATTAAAAACAAAGGAGTTCAATCCTTATTAGATGCCATTTGTGCTTATTTACCAAATCCATCTGAAGTACCTTGTGAAGCTATGGACAACTCAAGTAAAGCTATGAAAGAAGTCTCAGAATTGAATGCTGCCGAAGCTACTGGAGAGGAGATTACTGAGGTGAAAAAATCATCACCTCCAACCATAGAATTATCACCAGCTTCAGATGCTCCATTAGTTGGTCTAGCTTTCAAATTAGAAGAAGGAAAATATGGACAATTGACTTATATGAGAGTTTATCAAGGTTCCATCAAAAGAGGTTCATTGATTTATAATGCTCGTACAGGGAAAAAAGTCAAAGTTCCAAGATTGGTGAGAATGCATTCTAACGACATGGAGGATGTAGAAATCATAGGTGCTGGAGAAATTTGTGCTATGTTTGGTGTTGAATGTTCTTCTGGTGACACTTTTACTGATGGAACTACCAGTTTAAGTATGACTAGTATGTTCGTTCCTGAACCTGTCATTTCTCTAGCTATCGCACCGGAAGGGAATGAATCTTCGGTCCAGTTCTCAAAGGCTCTAAATAGGTTTGGAAAGGAAGATCCGACTTTTAGAACTCATGTTGATAAAGAAAGTAATGAAACTATCATTGAAGGAATGGGTGAATTACATTTGGAAATTTATGTGGAGAGAATGAAAAGAGAATATGGAGTTCCTTGTAAGACTGGGAAACCTAGAGTCGCTTTTAGAGAAACTATTGGGAAGAGAGCTGATTTCAGCTATACTCATAAGAAACAAAGTGGTGGAGCTGGTCAGTTCGGTAGAGTTATGGGGTGAGTTTAACAAGATCGATTCTTCAGATGGGCAGTCGAAGCGTGTTCCTCTGACTCTTTCGCTTCTGTTGCTTCAACAGATACATTGAACCAATGGACGTGGATGAAGAAACCGGAAAGGATGTCGCCTTCGAGAATCGAGTCGTTGGGGGTTCAATTCCCAATGGATATTTCCCCGCTTGTGAAAAGGTGAGTTGAAAGAGAGAGAGAGAGGGGGGGTCAGCTCAGAAGTATCAGACTCGACCTCTGACTCTCTTCTTTTCCCCTTCCTCTCGTCTCAATCTCTTTTATCCTTTCCAAATCACAGGGATTTCTCGACGCTCTAGAAAAAGGAGCTCTATCAGGTCATGCAGTCACAGGAGTTCGTTTCGTTCTAGAAGATGGTGCCGCTCATTCTGTCGATTCCTCAGAATTGGCTTTCCGTCTAGCAACTGCTGGTGCTTTCCGAGAAGCTTTCCAAAAAGCTCTTCCAACTATTTTGGAACCAAAAATGACAGTAGAAGTAGTTGCTCCAACTGAATTCCAAGGAGCTGTCATTGGAAATTTGAATCAAAGGAAAGGAACTATCGAAGATACTGAGGTTAGAGAAGAAGAGTTCACTTTAACTGCTGAGGTTTCTTTGAACGATATGTTTGGTTATTCAAGTGGTTTGAGAGGTATCACTCAAGGAAAGGGTGAATTCTCTATGGAGTATAAATGTCATCAACCTGTTATGCCGAATATTCAAAAAGATATGACCGACGGTAAGTTCTTCTCTCCGGTGCTTCTGGAACGCCTTCGTAGTTCTGCCCTCCGTTTGCTTTCTTCAGAAACCAAGATGATGGGATAGCGGCTCGCTTCTCAGAACGTCTGTGTCGATTCCTTCCCTCCACTGACGACCATTCTCTTTTTTCGTGCTTTCCCTCTTTCTCCCTACTTTTTCGACTCTCAAAGCATACCGCAAGAAGCAACTCGAGAAGAAGTAGACGCCTTGCATCAATCCTAAATTCCCAAGCTTATTCCCTTCCTTTGTACTTTTAATCCCCAATCTTCTGTCTGCTCTTTGTCCGATGAGACACCCATTTAGTTAGACTAAACCACCTCTCACAAACTCCAAAATGTACCACCTCTCAGTACAAAACCATCAATAGAGAATGCAACTTGCCCCACCTCTTCGTTCGAAGCATGATACATGCACTTTCCTCTGGAGATGTTGGTTCTCGGATTTGCATCCTTCACTCTCTTGTTCAGCAATGCTAAAATGCTTTCAGGTCATATCCTCTCATTTCCGACTCCAAACTTGGGAATTTTTCGAACTGGCGGTGAATTCCTGCACGATTTTCAGGGGTGGGTGTTGGAGATCCGCGACGCTGTTTCTTCACTTTCGAAGATGAAATTCCGTGTTCCATCCTCTCCGATTTCCGTTCAGGAGATTGGTGGAGTAATTGAAAAGGTATAAAAAGGGCTTTCGAGATAACAAAGAAACCTGTTCCCTCACAACAAACAAAAACCAATCTTCTACAATGAAAAGCGTCTTAACTTCAGCAACTGCCTTCTCTCTAGCTTTGGGCTTTGTCTCTGCTGCTCCAACTACTCCACAAATTCAGTGTGCAAGCAAGCCGCAATTGACTGAAACCATCAGTCCATCTGCTGCATCACCCTACGACAGCATCGAAGCCGTTTACTTTGGGTTAGGCAATACTACTACTGATCACAACGGTGTTCAGTCCAAAGTGCTCATTTCCACCAAGGACGACGGATCTAGTGAGTTCGGTTCGAGAGCCTGCAAAGATTCTGTTTAAGTCGCATAATTCCTAACCCGACTTTTTCTCTTCGGGCACCTCAGCCTTCACCTCCAAAGATCAAGGAGCACTCTTCGATTTCTACCCTTGTCAAAGCACCTACATGGGCAAAGACAGAAATGGGCAATATTCTAATGGACTTTTGAAGCCAGCGGGTGACACTGAGAATTGCGTTCAAACTAGTGAGTGCTTCCCACTTTTCAGTTTGGGACAATTCCAAAAGTTGACGCCTTGATGTCTTTCCCACGTCCCCCCCCTTTCTCCTCCTCTTTCTCCCTCTCCTTCTCAGAAACCGGGTCCGTAGACACCTCCGATCAGGTTATGGTGGTGGCTAGCTGTTCCCTACTAGACGATGCTTCACAGCAACAGCAGACTTGGGCTTACTATCCGGGTGCATTCGCTAATGTCAAGTTCGTGTCGACAAGATGGGGATCAAACCAACGCCAACATCCAACTCACTTCCAGAGGAGCACTGTGAACCACCACGCTTTGAAGCTACTTTCTGGAGAGGGTGACATCTACGAGGGAAGCGCCGACTTCGCAACTCTGGATTTCCCACATCACGCTTAAGATACCACTCCTGAATCCCTCATTTCTTGCTCTTTCATCTGTTGATATTTAGACACTTGCATAATGGACTTTCTCCCTTGACTTTTTCTTTCCTTGAAGCGATGACTGTTGGCTGGCGACACTCATGCGAGCTCCCGACTTCATCGCTTCATCTATCAAAAATTCGAAGAAATAGGGCGCGTTTCTTTGTTGTGTACTTTTGAAAATTTGAACAAAGAAGATATGAGAGGGTTCGTTAAAACAGGGGGTGCTAAGAGGGAGAGCAGATATAACCGGGGTGAAAAAGAGAACAGAAAGCAGAGAGGTTATTTGAATAAGAGTGTGAGGAAGGAGAAGAAGTAAATCTATTTATCGTCTAGGATGCCAGATATAAAAAGAGGGTAGTGGATTTGGGATTTGGATATTGACGTGTGAAAGTGGAAGGTAAAGTAAAGAGTGCGAGAGGAAATTAAATAGGATTGGAAAAGAAAAGGTCGAAGAAATAGTAGGATGAAGGATGGTTAAAGGAGGGGCTGAAGAGTTCTTGAAAAATGATTGAAAGCGAAACAAAGGATTTGACGAAAGGTAGCCAATTATTCGACTTTCTTACTAGCGATAACAGCTTCTTTCCTATCATATTCAGTTCCTGATAATTGAGCCTTCTTCTTGTTCTCAGCTTGTCTAGCTCTGTACCTCTTGTAACTAGCATCGGTTCCCATGAAATGATCCCACCATCTGAAAGAAGTAGAATAACATCCAACAAAAGCCATATGATGATGATCATGATGATCAGCACCTGCCCAGAAAGGAATCCAATTATGCATTGAGATTGGGAAATCATAACCAGAATGAGCGTCAATAGCTTGGAATAAACGTAAAACAATCCAAAGGTAAACTGTTAAGATGTGTAAATTCTTGGTTAAAGCGCAAAGTAAGAAAGGACCTCCGATAGTTCCAGCACCTAAGATGAAAACTTCAGCTGGATGAGCATATTCAGCTGCTAAACCGAATGGAGCTGAGAATTCATGATGCTTCTTGTGAATGTGCTTGTAGAGAGGTCCCCAGTGGAGAGCTCGATGAGCCCAATAATGGAACATGTCCTCGAATAAAAAGAAGACACCAATTTGCCAGGCGATTGTGAAAAGAGATGGGAATGGAACGGAATGAGTTGCCATACCGAAGTACTCGCAGATTGGATGGAAAGACCAGATCTGGGGGATGAAGAAAACGGGAAAGTCAGAATAGGAGGAGTAGGACAAAGTGAAAGTGTACTCGCGTGTCTACTCACCTGAGGAAGTTCGACAGTGAAATGACTGAGCAAGACATATTTGGTGCAATCCCATTGCTGCTTCTTTGTTGGAATCTTGGTCTGAAGAAGAAAAAAAGAGGGAACCCAATGAAATAGATTAGTCGAAGTTCGAGATCTCGTTAGATTCTCCTTCGAAGAGAACAAAGAGACTCACGTCCTGTAGCTTGTACTTGCGCATGGAAGGCATAGCATCAATAATAACCCAAGGGATGGCACGTCCGAAGTAGACGATCTGAAAGGTGAGAGAGAAGGGGACAAGAGATAGAGGGAGATGAGAGAGCTTGTCAGTAACCCTGCCGGTAGCCACAACTGCAAGAATGACAAGGCCCAAGGTAGAAGAGATGAAAGTAATCTGGAAGGAGTTGGGAGGTGATCCAGCTCCTACTGAAGCCTTTTCGATAGGAGAGATTCTTCCATCGGAGCAGCTGAGCTTGCTTGCCTTGGAACTCGAACGACATCGAAGTCTCTCTCCCACCCATCTCTGACTTCTAAAGCATTTCGAACACCTATGTTAGGATGTCCAACAAAGAGTGGGAGCCCGAGACTCCGTTTGAACCAGAGCTAGAGCGTAGCAGAAGCTGATTATCAAGAAACTGCTGACTTGATGGGGAAGCTCAAACGCTGACCACTTTCAAGCGAAGTAGTATCTGAATTCTCGGCTTCTACATCATCTCTATCACTCTGATCTCTATGAGTGAGAGAAGCAGAAATGGAGAGAAGTCATCTCTGGAAGAAGAAGTTTCCCATTCCGAGGATCTGCTGATAGTTCAATCCCCCCAAACTCTCCTTGCTGCGACCTGATTTCCCTTGCTCCTTTCCTCAGATGAACTTACTCACCTCATGCATGACGAAACTCATGATACCGGTAGCTAAAACTGGGTTACCCCAGTAAAGATACCAGTTGACCCACCATTGTTCAGCGAAATTTAAAGTAGAAGGATCAACTCCTTTGTAAAGATCTTGAGCTAAAACATCTGTTGCTGGGTTCGTGATGGCCGAGAGGGTTGAATTCAAATTCCAATTGGATAAATAATCCATCTTGAAGAGAAAGGAAAGAGAAGAAGGAGGAAGAGGATGAAGAGGGATGGAGAGAGAGAAAACGAAATCTCCAAATGTTTTGTGAGCAGAGAATCGGCTTTCCAAAGTCGCTAATCCCTTGGAACGTCTCACATCCTATTCTCTCGTGATTCTTTGAATGTCAAGTGAGATTTTAATTGCCTACCACGCAATTTAAGAGCTCGTACGTTCCTTCACTTCCATTCTGGGCCAGAAAGTAAGCAAGCAAGAAGTAGGTCCATCCTCAGCTTTTTTCCAAGAGCCCTTCTCGCCTCCTCACCTCCTCCCTTCGAAACTTGCATTCTCCCCTCCGAATGACGTTCCACCAACTGGACAGCCAAGATCAAATGATTTGTTTCCAATTCCAGAAAGGAAAACAAAAGTGAACACGTTACTTCTCCCTTCCTTGCCACTCGAACAACGCGTCCTTTGGGCAGACTTTGTCCAGAACAGCAGCCTTTCCTCCCTCACCACCAACCCTCCCCCAACCCGCACTTCCAAACATCCTTCCTCAAAGTGAGTGTTCAATTTCTTACTCATCAAAGTTCAATCCCGCTCAACTGGTGGTGGAGGGAGTCGTCGCTGTAGCTCAGTTGGGTTAGCCTCTTGCTGTCCAAACTAACTCGACCTTTCGCTCTTTCCTTCTCTCTCTCTCTGTTGCTCTCCTCTTTTCAGCCTAATCGCCCCTCTTCAAGTCACTCCATTTCAGCTACTCTCTCTTTTTAACAAACCCCCAGCTAACTCAACATGCGTGAGATTGGTAAGTATCTTAACCTTCAAACTAGCCTCTGCTTCCCTTTATCAGAAGAACCGCAGGGCAAAGATCGCTACCTCACAGCAGAACAAGTGTCAATGGCAAGATGATTTCAATCCAAAGATCTTATTCTTCATGCTAGAATTGCTACACCTTTCCTCTTGGCCTCTCTCTTTTGAAGGACCTCTGTCCTTCCTTGCTCTTTGGAAAAACACACTAACCCACCCGAAACCTTCTTCTCTGTCCACTTCAACAGTTCATCTTCAAACTGGTCAATGTGGTAACCAAGTTGGTGAGTTCTGAATTCATTCTTCAATTCCCTCTCAATTTCCCTTCTGTCTGTCCCTTTGCTGACAATCTTTGTTCAAATCTTGCAACCTATCTATCTCCCTCATCCCTTCCTACTCTCAGGTGCCAAGTTCTGGGAAGTTCTCTCTGAGGAACATGGTCTTGATGCCACTGGAGCCTATCACGGAAACACTGATCTTCAACTCGAACGTATCAACGTTTACTAGTGAGTTCTTAGAGGTCATCACTTCCTCCTCCCCTTCGCGCTCTATCTCTCCTCCCGTCTTTTCTCGAACTCACCCTCACCCTCCTTGCGCGCGACTTCTATCATCTCCTCAACCAAATCTACCTTTCATAGCAACGAAGCCTCCAATGCTAAGTACGTTCCTCGTGCCGTTCTAGTTGATCTCGAACCAGGTACCATGGACTCTGTTCGTTCTGGTCCTATGGGTGGAATCTTCCGTCCAGACAACTTCGTCTTCGGACAAAGTGGAGCTGGTAACAATTGGGCTAAGGGTCATTACACTGAAGGTGAGTACTTTGGTTTGGGAACTCAGGAAAGAAGGAGGCTGAAAGATCGCATTTCTGGGTGGGAGGGAGAGACGGTGAAGCTGTCCGAAGAAAAGTAGAGCAACACTCCGCTTTCAAAGTCTTAACGCACAATCGCATGCAATCGCGCTCCTGAACTTTCTTTCCACAGGTGCTGAGCTCGTAGACTCTGTCCTTGACGTCGTCCGTAAGGAGGCCGAAGGGTGTGACATGCTTCAGGGTTTCCAAATCACTCACTCTCTTGGTGGTGGTACTGGTGCTGGTATGGGAACGCTCCTCATCTCCAAGATTCGTGAGGAATTCCCAGATCGTATGATGGCTACTTTTTCTGTCATGCCTTCTCCAAAGGTGAGTTTTGCGATCTCGAAAGCTGAGCTCCACTGGAGGAAGTTGGAAGCTCACAGAGAATCTCTCCTTTCCTTTCTCTGTTCCTCATTCTAGGTCTCTGATACCGTTGTTGAACCATACAACGCTACTCTCTCTGTTCATCAACTTGTTGAGAACTCTGACGAGACCTTCTGTATCGATAACGAAGCTCTTTACGATATCTGTTTCCGTACCCTCAAGCTCTCTACTCCAAAGTACGGTGATCTTAACTACTTGGTCTCTCTAGTCATGTCCGGAATCACTACATGTCTTCGTTTCCCAGGTCAGCTCAACTCTGATCTTAGAAAGCTAGCCGTCAACATGGGTAAGTGGAAAGGGAAAAGAGTCGATTGGAGATAGATCGAGTCTAGACTCGAGATCCACAAAGCTGATCGAAATTCTCCGTCCCTTGTTTCAAGTTCCTTTCCCACGTCTACATTTCTTCATGGTCGGTTTCGCTCCTCTAACCGCTCGTGGATCATCTCAATACAGAGCCGTCTCTGTTCCAGAGCTCACTTCTCAAATGTTCGAGCCAAAGAACATGATGGCTGCTGCTGACCCAAGGTGAGTCTATCTCCAGGCAAGCATAGCATGTATGCGTTTGAACTATTATCTGAGCTCTGTCTCATCCCATTTCTACTTTCAGACACGGACGTTACCTAACTGTCGCTGCTTACTTCCGTGGAAAGCTCTCCATGAAGGAGGTCGAAGACCAGATGCACAACATGCAGACCAAGAACTCTTCTTACTTCGTCGAATGGATTCCAAACAATGTCCAAACCGCTCACTGTGACATTCCACCTCGTGGACTCAAGATGTCCGTTACCTTCATTGGTAACTCCACTGCCATTCAAGAGCTCTTCAAGCGTGTTGGTGATCAATTCTCAATGATGTTCAGACGTAAGGCTTTCTTGCATTGGTACACTGGTGAAGGTATGGACGAAATGGAATTCACCGAGGCTGAAAGTAACATGAACGTGAGTTCTCTGTCTGAGATGAGGTGTTTGGTCGGGAAGGGAAGGGAAGGGAAGGAAGGAGTTGTCAAACTGACTAAAATCTTGCTCACTCTCTCTTTTTAACCCAATAGGATCTTATCTCTGAATACCAACAATACCAAGAAGCTGGTGTTGATGAGCCAGATGAGGAACTTGTCTACGAAGATGAAGGAGTTGAAGGTGAAGTCGAAGAATAAATGAAGAACAATTTCAGGAATTCTAAAAAGGAATCAAGAGATTTTTTAGAAGAGCAGTCAGATCCAAGTTTGAAAGAATGAAAGGAAGTGTTTCAGGGTTTAAAACAAAGAAAAATTAGAAGAAAGGTTTAAAATAAAGTCACGTTTTTATCGGTTTCGAAATTGGTCTCTTCCTCTCTTTCTCCTTTTCAACTTTAAGTAAAAGAACTCTTCGCTCTACTTTTCTTTTACCCTTCCGATTCGTGGTTTTCCTCTTTCTTGCTCCTCGATTTTTCTTTCGCCCTTCTCCCCATCTGCCCTTGTTTCACTTTCTTCCTTACTGCTTCCCCTTTTTAATTCTCTCCTCAAGTTCTTTTCCTTTTTCTTTTCTCTTCAACTTGAAAGGTTCTCTCTTTCTACTCTTTCTTGTTATTATTTTTTGGTCTCCGAAAGAATTAATCCCCTTCGTCCCACTCCCAAGACACCTAATACCCTCCCCTTTTCTAGTGTCGAAACCTGTCTTCCCTCTTCCTTAGCCCTTGACTCACCTTTTTTTACTGTGTTTTCTACTTTAAACTGAAAAACTTTCTCGTTCTCTGGCTTTAGGTTCATGATTCATTTCCTTCTCCTTCATTCCTCGATGCTCACGTCGGTCGCTCTACAGTCATCAAGATCAGCTTTGTAAAATCGTTTCGTTCTTTGACTTCTCTACGACTCTAGGTTTCCTACTCTGCGTTTCGGCTTTGAGGTGACGTTGAACGAAGAGAGCTGAACGCGGATAGTTTGTCTCGAGATCCTCTTTTTTTCCCCTTCCTTTCTACTTCTTCCTTTTCTCCTTCATTCTCCCGAGCATCAAGATTTCAAACTGTCGTGATTCCAGTTTTCACCCACGACCAAAGGAATTCAAGGAAACAAATCTCAAGCTCAGCTCGCTCAGCTTCGACTCAACCTCCCCATTCCAATCCAGGCTTTCCATCCAAAATGAACTTCGAAAGAGGGAGAAGCCAACTTCCTGAAACCAGAACTGAAAGATCTAGACCTACAACCTCCACTTCTTTCAAGATCCCAGGTGTCAAACCTCGTTCATCAGAAGGAGTCAGTGTCAAAGCTGAGAGAGACACCAACTCCAATTCAGAACAACGTCTAGAGAATCTTACTCATTCCAATTCTCAAGTTTTGGCCAGAGAGGATTCAAACCCTTCTTTCGACAAATCAAATAGCAGAACCAACAGTCTGACCACTGCTACTGAAATTCAATCAAGAACGACAACTGCCACTCATTCGAGAATCAGAACAGCTCAAAGTCGCCCTCAAACTGGACTGAGCCATCAGACTGGACCTGAAGGATCCTATGTTTGTGCTGTACTAGAACATAGAGGAGTAGGACATGAAGTTGGAATTGCTGTCATGGAAAAAGAAACGGGTGAGTGAAGCCAAGAGGATGAGACGAATCTCTCGCGTCCGACAGTTCATTTATTCCTCTTTTCTCTCACTCTTCTTTCTCTTTTCTCATCGAAAGGTCAATGTATTCTTACTCAGGTAGGAAAGGGCCCCCAAAAAAAAGGCATACATCCTACTTGCAGCTCACGATTTTTCTCTCTTTGCCGTTTCCACTTCAGTTCGGAGACACGCCAACGTACGTCAAGACAATCCACCATCTGTATCTTCATCCTCCAGCAACCATTCTAGTTCCAGCAAGTTCAGTTGCTTCAAGCGAGCTCACCAACTTCCTCGGTGAAGGCAGAGGTGGCGGGAAAACGTTTCGTGACTCGAGCTCCGTTCTAGTCAGGTGCCTGGAGGAGAATTTCGACTTGAAGGTCACTCCTTTGAAGCGCATCCATTGGAACGATGGAGAAGGTGAGCAGCGGTTTGATCTGATTGTCTAGATCGTCTTACTAAAGTCACCTCCCTTACTCTTTCCTCAGGCGCCTCTTACCTCGATAGATTACTAGTCGATGACGTCGATCCTAGAAATCAAAGCGAATCCGCCACTCGTTCTGGTCTGGGTTCTTCTGAGATCATGGCTGAGGCTTCTTCTAGAAATGCCATCCTGACTGCTATGTCGACAAAGTTCTACGCTTTGAGTGCAGTTTCCGCTCTATTCAAGTGAGTTTCCGATTGTCCTCGACGCTCTTCTAGAATCTCGAACTAATCTCCTCAATCCTTCCCTTTGTTGAAAAGGCATCTCGAAGCCTCTAGTAGTCGTGTATTTCTAGCTCGTACTATCAAGATCAAGTTCGCCAGCCCGGAGGGTACCGTCATGATTGATTCTGACTCTGCCCGTGATCTAGAGCTTATTCAAAACAAGCTCGATCGTAAAAGCAAGGTGAGGAGCAACAAGCTCCTAACAGCCTGTTTGATTTTCATCAGCTGATACGTCTTCTCGTCCTCCCATCAGATGTCTCTATTCGGGTTGATGAATAAGTGCATCACTCCAATGGGAGAGAGGTTGCTTAGAACTAACATCCTTCAACCTCTGACTGACCAACCAACAATTGAATCACGTTTAGAAGCCGTGGAAGAATGCGTTCAGTCCGAAGATCGTTTCTTTGCTCTGAAAGAGTCTCTCAAGCCTCTAGGAAAGGACAAAATCGACATCGACAAGCTCATCGCGAGTCTGGTTAAAGCTGATCAAGAAAAGGCCGCTCAATCTATCGATCCAAAGCGTACTGAGAACAAAATTGGTGAAATCTTAAGGTATGTTCATTAGCTCTGAGCCTGTCTAATTCTTACTGACTTGATCTCCTCCTCCTTTTGACTTTCCAGTCTCCGTACTTTCTTGAGTTGCCTCGATCCTAGTGGGTTTGGCGCCTCTTCACCTCCTTCTGGAAAACCTTTTGGACTCACCTGGCTGTCCTCTTTTGGTGCTCCTCCCTTCAGTCCACAAAGCTCTCGAATGCGCTGGGAGTAGTCTCTTGAGCGTCATCCAAACCGTGAGCTCTTCCCTTTCCGTCTGGCTTCTCTTGCTGACGGAAACTCAAGCTATCCTTCTTCCGTCTCCCTTTTTTTTTCTAGCTCCTAAGCTCTCCTGAGCTCAATGAAATGCAAGAAGAAATAAAAAATGCTTTGAACGAGGATCTCGTCACTGGGAAAGCTCCTCTCGGAAACAGAAACACTAGAATCTACGCAGTCAAAGCTAATCGCTCTCCGTTACTAGACATAGCAAGGGAGACCTACAGTGAGAATACTTCAGATATCTTGGGACTTCTAGAAGATTACAAAAACTTTTATAGACTTCCAATTACTCTTAAATGGCAAGCCCAGGGATTTCACCTCGAGATCAAGACAGAGTCAGTCTCCAAGAGGGATCTGCCCATTCAATTCATCAACGTAATTAGAAGCAAAAGCGGGAAAACCTTCTCCTTCACTACCTTGGACCTCAAGAAACAGAACCAACGTTTGCAGAGCTCTCTAAACGAGGTCTTTCTGCTCTCAGACTCCGTAGTAGAAGAGATCAGAAGTCACATTCTGGCCAGGATTTCTGAACTCTACAAGGTGAGAACTCGTTCGCGTCTTGAAACTCCTATATCAGTAGCGCTCGAACTAATCCAGCGCCTGTTCCTTGGCCACTTCTTCTCGACCAGGCTAGTGAAGCTCTTTCTCTCCTCGACATGGTCGTATCGTTCGCACAACTCGTAGGGTCTCAAGGTTACACTCGTCCCGAATTCATTGATCAAACTTTAGCTATTCAGGATGGCCGTCACCCGATTCTCGACAGCGTCAAGAGCGGAGGAGTTGTACCGAACAACGTTTGGAGTGAAAATCGTAATACTTTCTTCCTGATCACAGGTCGTGAGTAGACAAGAAGGAAAAGAAGAAGCGTCGACAATGACTGACCCGACTTACTCTTCTTTTGTCACTAGCTAACATGAGTGGTAAGAGTACCTATCTCTGTCAAGTCGCTCTGCTCACCATCATGGCTACCATCGGTTCTTTCGTTCCAGCAGAATGTGAGTCTTCTATTCTTTTTGAAACAGTGTCGCTCTTCGATCTGGGGCTGAATCTCTTTCTTCTCCCCTTTCTTCCAAAAGATGCTTCTTTCATCATTCCAGACTGCATTTTGACTCGTCTATCGAACGAAGATTCTCTGGAAAAGAATCTTTCGACCTTCAGTATGGAGATGCGCACGACCGCCTTCATTCTCTCCATCATCTCGTCTCGTTCGCTGGTCGTAGTCGATGAGCTAGGAAGAGGAACCAGCCCTCACGAAGGCTTCGGAATCACGCTAGCGGTAGCTGAAGAGTTGATCCGCTCCAGAGCCTACGTCTTCTTCGCCACTCATTTCCTAGCTCTTCACGAAAGTTTGACTTCGGCCTTCAGAATCTCTAGTCAGCAGTTTCAAGTGAGCGTCGATAGGAGGAACTTGGACCGCAATGGATTCTCTATGGCTTTCCATCATAGACTTATTTCTGGTTGCTCTGCTGAGTGAGTAGACGAGCTCGCCGACGGACTTGTGGCTTCGAGCGTGCCACGTTAGAGCCTTCTACTTACGACTTTCTCTCTCATCAGCACCTATTACGGACTAGAACTGGCGAAGCTCGCAAACCTGCCAAAGACTCTCCTTGCGAGTGCAGTGGAGATCGCTCACAAGCTGAAGCATTTGTCTAGAGCTGCTAAGCCCGTTGAAACGTCTCTGATCGCTGAGCGTCGTAAGATTGTCCTAAAAGTGAGTCTTACTCTCTATTGACGCCGGCTCTTCTGCCACAGTGACGAACTAACATCACTTTTCGGTTTCCCTAAGACTGTTGCCCATCTCTCTCAAATCTTCGCAGTCTCGACACTCCCCGAGAAAGATCTTCGTCTACTTCTGAAAGGAGTTCAACAAGATGTAGTGGATGCTTTGCAAGCTACCTACTCACCCTCGAGCCTGAGACTTGACGAAATCATCGAGGATCAAGAAGACGAAGAGATGGAAAGAGATGAAGTGGAGATGGAAAGCTGAGAATTGCGAGGTGAACCGGAAACTTTATGTAGACGAGCACCAGTTCCGCTAATCAGTAATCAGGACTAGTCTTTTCTCTGTGCTTTCTGAGCGGTTCGAAGTTCTTCGTCGTCGCGCTTGTTCGTCAACGCGTCACTCGAGCACCTGCGCGACACAGACTAGGTATGCACAAGAAAGGTACAATCACGATGTAATTATTGTGAGCCAAATGTTGTATGTATGAAATGTAGACAGAGTGGAGCGGTAGGAGGAAGACGGGAAGGGAATGATGAGTGCGTGCACGAAGAATGAAATTAGAAAATGACAGCTCCTTTCAGAAGCAGTTCTCCTCTTGTGATTGAAGAATTCAGGGCTTGGGAAGGTAATTTTGAGGGATTAAGGAGACAAAGTCGACTCCTTCCTTGAGCAAGTCCCATTTTAAGAAGACAGAAGTCACGAAGATTGACCTCTGAGGCGTTTGACGAAAGCCTGAAGTCAGAGAAGTAGGATAGAATGGACGAGAGGATAAGGTCAGATAGAAGATATCAAAAAGAAGCTTCTCTCGCCCCAGCTTCAATTCTAAAGACTCACCTGAATAGCCTTTTTCAAAGTCTTAGCATCTTGATTTTGAACGCAATGGATCAACTCTTGCATAAGATCGTTGGGACACTGGATACCAGGTAGATAGACGGTAGCCAGATATGTCAATAGCTCGTCTCCTCTAGCTTCGAAGATTGCTTTCAGAAGGGCAGAAAGTTCTCCTAGGACCATTTGAGATTGAGCGTCGTTGAAGTCGAAAGTGTCTTTCGCTGGAGCTTCGAACGTGAGAGGGACCAAAGTCTCGTAGATAAATTGCTCGAAACCTGGAAGTGGAGTTGAAGTTGCAACATTGGTCGAAGCTCCGTTTTGCTGACCATCTGTCTTTCTTCCCCAAAGAGTCACCAGACGAGAGAGAACAGAGACGGAAACTCTTTGACATTGAATGTCTGAATTGGAGGAGTAGTAGACTAGACTCTGTAAAACTGTTTGGAGCTGAGGTTGGTTCTCTGGGAGGGTGAAGGGCGAGAGAGGAGACAAGATGAGCGTCAGACAGCAAGGCGAAACAGATCCGAGACGCCTATGAGAAACTCACTCTCTGATATCAACACCCCTTCGAGACCAGTAAGAACTAAAGCTGAGATCAAATTGACGTAGGCTTTCTGCAGCTCGTTTCTTTGAACAGCGTCGTCCGTACCAGAGACATCCTGGTTGACGAAGAAAAAGACCCTTTCGAGGAGAACAAGAAAGAGCTCATCCATGCTGGATTTGACATGTTCCTGTTGGTGAAATAAGAAGCCGGGAGGTGAGAATGAGAAAAGAAAGACTCACGATCTCGTTTCGCTTGCTTACTCACTTTGTACTTTCTGACGATCATAGTCAAGAACTGCAAGAAATCCACCATCTCTCCTGCTTTGGCTTCTGTCAGCAAAGCGTCGATCAAAGGAGGGACGTAAGGCAACAAAGCCTCTCCCACGCTCGAGATGATCCTAGCAATAGCGCCTCTAGCAGCTTCTCTGACGACTTCGAATTGATTCAAAGCTCTCAGAGCTACCAAGATGGTCTCCGTCACGGAAGCAAAGACTTGGACCCAAGCAGGTCTAGCAGCGGAAGATCCAGATCCATTTACTTGTTGACTTGATCCATTTGGAGCGGCGACAGAAGCGTTGGGAGCGTCTGGGAACCCTTTGGCTAGACTCGATAGAGCAAGCATAAGATGATGAACTTGAAGTACTAATTGAAGGTCATTTGGAGATGAGATGAAGGCTTGAACGGCTTGTTGAAGTTGGTTTGATAGAGGTTCGACGACGGCTTTGAGGTATCCAACCTGTCTCTCATCTTCGTTCCTACCAGTCAATAAAGAGATGAGACTTCCAGAAGTGTCGAAGAGGTAGAGCTGAGAGTCGAAAGAACCGGCAGTGGAGGTAGCCTTGACGAGTGGATCTTCACCTTCAGAGACAGCAGGTAGTTCAGCTCTGACAACCAAAAGGTCCTGCATACATTCCATCACGCTTCCCACTGCTTCTGTAGGGATGACGTTCCTAGTATCCTTGACGAATCTGTTGATCAGATACTGAGCTCTGTTCCTAACTCCTAGTTTCCGATGATGAACTCCTCTCCAATCGAGGAAAGCAGGTAAAGCTTGTTGAGACTGCATGTCGTTGGGTCTAACTTTATCGAAGTAAGAAGAATACCTGACTAGAATCTCCATGTATTGAAGTTGAATGCTCGGGTGAGGGAAGTTGGAGACTTGAGATTGCATCAACCTCGACATCAAACTTCCTAGATTAGACAGTGGAAGAGAATGATACGTGCTAGGTGGGTACTTGGTCTTGGAGTTGTTGGTCCCTTTCTCCTCCGGTGGAACTTGGACGAACAGTTTCGAGGTGATTCCATTCTTTGTTCCAACAACAGCGTTTGAGAGAACCTCTCCGAAGAAGTAGAAGGCGTAAAGGCTCATCTCTACTGTCTGCCAAGAAGGCATCGAAGGTTTGGAGGAGGGAGGTCCATTTGGGTTTGGGTTGGAAGAACCGGCGACGGAATCGTAGAAGTCCAAAGTTGAGACGATCATGGATTGGACGATTTCGATGAAGAGACCTTCGTCTAGACTTGCGATGCTGGAGATTAGGGTGTGTAGCATTCTTCTCAAATCCATGAATTTCCTTTCGTCGTCATCCGAGTCTTCACTTTCGTTCGAATCATCTCCAACTCCAGCTCCACCCCAGACGGCTTCTTCGTCGTATTTCATCTTGAGCAGGATGACCTCTAGAAGTTTCCTTAAGATGTTGGTGAGTTGAGGAGCTAGTTGAGGAGCAGTTTGAGCGCTCTGGGACCTCCTTTTGACCTTCTTTTGAAGAGCAAGCCAAGCTCCAACTCCAGTAGCGACAGCTTCGGTGCATTCGTCCTGCTCATCACTCATCCATCTGACAGAAGTCTCTAGAGCTTTGATAGATTCTTCTTCAGCTGATCGGATGACTCCTTCCTCTGCTGGCGATGAACCATTCGACGAATCTTCCAGGATCTTGACGACTTCACATAGATGAGCGTTGGTTAATTTGGATAACCTCTCCCTGAAATCCGTGATAGAGTCTTCGTCCATTGTCGTTAAGAAGAGGTAGGATAGAGGAGAGTTGAGATCGAAGGAAGTTCCGTTGAAACTAGCTCCGTTTCCAGAAGTTGAGGCTGCATTGGAAGCAGCAGATGAAGCCGCCATTCTATTATCTTTGTGAGTTGCACTTTCTAGAGAATCGATCGTTGGAGTGAGTTCTAGGATTCTCAGAACTTCTAGCTTGTCATGAGGCTTCATTCCCTTGTTGACTAGTTCAGTGAAAGGTTCCAACGCCGCATACCTCAGAGGCAACTGAGTTGGATGATGAAGGAAGTGTTGCATCAAAGGTAGCGACGTCGGCGTGAGAGTCAATGAGATGTCTAACCAAGAGCTATAAGCTCCTAAAGTTCTCATCGCCATCTCAGCAGTGGTGACTGCCACTCCATCTCTGAGCATGGTCCTGTGATCTCCATCTTTCGAAGTCTCTTGGTTTCCATCTACTATAGAGCTGGATTCAGCTGCTACTCCCCAAAGATGTTTCATTAATTCTCCTGCATCTTTACTCCTGATTTCATCCCTAACAGCTGCATCTCTAGTTAATCTTTCTCGAGATCTGACCGATCTTAGAGAAGCATCTGACCCTAAAGTCAGGGACAAATCGTGTAGATGCCTGAGTAGAAGAGACGTCGTGAGAGAGTTCAATCGTGGAGCTGTCGTTGAAGATGAATTGAAAGAGTCTGAAAGGGCGACTTGAGGTAGAGGAAGTTGAGCAGTTGAAGCTGGAGAAGAGGAAGAGTGAGTTCTAAAGAGTTGAAGTAAAGAAGAGAGGAATGTTGATGGGTTTGGAAGAGAGTAAGATGCTAGAAGTAGAAGAGTCAAAGTTTGAGCGAACTTGTTCAAGATGTCTGAAGGGAGGGAAGAAGTGGGTAAGAAAGGTCAGATTGAGAATGTCGACCTTCACCGCATGCGACATTGTATACAACAATCAATAATCAGACATCATTATCTCCCGCTCTTAAGATTCGTACAATCAACACAGCTCCGCCTGCCTCGATCTTGCTTTGCTTCTCTCCCTGTCCTTCACTGAGCAATAAAACAGCTACTCACAAGTGACTCCTCCTTCTCCGTTCCCCTCTACAAACTCCTGATGAATGTATGATAAAGAAGCTTCTTGAAGGAAAGCGACAGCGGAAGCGGGATCCTGAGACTGAGTTAACCTAGGGCGGGAAGATGGGAAGGGAGAGAAAAGAATGGAAGGTCAGAGAAGCTCTCGCTTGAATCATCAGAGATCCCTGTAGATCAGCAGTAGAGGCTCTGAGTTTCGATCGAAGAGCTGAGCTGAGCTGAATGCAAAAGAAAGCGCAGGCAGCTCGACTATGAGAGCTTCTGATTTTTCCCCCTCCTTTCGAGTCATCAGTGGACTGGAATCTCCTGCCTCCGAAGTGGTTGCTGTAGTATCTCTGAGATATACTTATAGAGCTCGTGTCTTTGGCCATTCTGACTTAAGAGCGTGGTCCTTTCTTAAGCTAAGAAGTAAACTTTGCCAAATCCACAATCTCTTCCTCCCCTCAGCTCATGCTCATTCTGCACCCTCTGCCTTCCAGATCGACCCCAACAAAAGCTCCGTTTACTCACTTATTCTCCAAGAAATCAGAAACCAAGTTCAAAGCGAACATTCTAGCATCTGGACTGTGTCTTGCAGCTTGAGCTGACCCTGAAGGTCCATCAGCGTTGGCAGTGAAGACAGTCCAACCTGCATGCCAAGTTTGATTTGAATTTTCTTTGCATTGTTCTAAGAAAGTGAGGGCTGACGAAACTTGAGATTGATCGGTGGCTTGATGAGGATTTGAGGCAAGAGAAATGGCTGCTAGCAGTTGAGATGGTAGCTCGTCTGACATGATTGGAAGACGTTAAAGCGGGAAGGTCTTGAAAGTTGAAGAAGGGGAATTTGGAGGGTCTGAATGAAATCTAACGCGAAAGTTGAAGATCGAAGAAGATGGGAGAAGGAGAAAGGGGAGAGAAGGAAGGAAGGAAGGAAAAGAAGAAGAGATTCCAACCAAGGAGGAAGAGAAGCTCTGTAGATTCTCTCTCTATTTTTTGAAACTTGATCTTGTTCTTGAGTCTATTCGTGAGCTTTATGGATCGATCAGAGGCACTACTTTCTAATCTGTTGACGGTCTGAAGGAAAAAGAACTTCAAGGCATTGCAAAGAGCAGCATACTTTTTGTTATCTCTCCTCTCATATCTCTATCTCTCTCTCTGTCTCTGTCTCTGTCTCTCTCTCTCTCTCGATTTAATGATCGTTTAACAAGCGAGGGGAGATCATGCTTTGAAGATTTGAATTACTATTCCATCCAAATTCAAGCAAGCAAGTCTCACATTTAAATCAAACCAAAGCAGCTACAACTACTATCCAACCTCCTACCGTCTGCCTAACATGTCCGTTCCCTCCTCCCCTTCCTCTCAACCATCTTCTCTCACATCTGAGCCAGTCCAAGTCAATCATCCAATTGTGACTGCTCAATCACCACCTTCAACAGCTTCCTCTCCTTTCTCAAACTCTTCGATTGAACATCAAACTGGTTTATCTGACATTTCCAGTCTCGATGCAGAGGAGCTAGAGGATTACGATATAGTCGAGAGTAGTATCTTATCAAATCCTGACTCTGAATCTACTTCACACTCAAACCAGATGAATGATACCATTCGTACCAGGTCAGTTCGTTCCAATCTATCAAGAGAGGGAGCTGATGGCGGTAGATCTCAAGACAGTCAATCAGAAACCAATGAATATCATTCTAGATCCTCTCAAACTGAAGATTCTGCTTCTAGTAATAGTTCAGAACCTCGTTTCATAGGTTTAGAAGGTTCAACTAGAAGTCAATCTCAGTTGGGACTCAATCACTCTACTCCTAATCAGTCAGGCTATCTACCAACTGCGCATTCTTCAACTCAAAGAGACTCTCCTCCTTCAGTTCATTCGAAATATCATTCAAATTCAAGATCAACTGTGGCGTTGGATTCAAATTTGACGTCTGAAGCAGAATCAGCCACCAGCCTCCCGCCTCTGCATCAATCGCAACTTTCCAGTTACAGTGACCAAGAGGAGTTGGATCCTAATTTGAATTCAAGCTCAAACCTCTCCTTCCCTGATCCAATGGGACAGTCTTTTCAGGACTCTACCGCTCAACTAGAACAGGAGGAGGTTGAGTTGGAAAATGGAAACGTAGAGATGGGAGTACAGGCGGATCTGGAGGGTCAAGATAAAGAATGGGAGGCGTCTAATCAACACGAACGTCAAAGGTGAGTACGTCAGTGAGAAACGAGTGATGTCGAGACGGATGGGGGCTGGACCCAGTAGGAAAGATCCGAAGTGGAAAAGCATTCCATCCAATGATGTGTGTCGACAACTGGAAGCCCATATCTTACTTCGAAGCAGAACAGAGATTGAGAAGCATCTCCCCGAAATAAGTTAAACTTTCGAAGCTTGTTACCGACTACTAGCAGCTTCAAAAGTCGCCCATCCTATCCGCATCCGCTTTCGTCGCCACCTTTCCAACTGCACTTGACTGATCTCTTTCATCCCTCCTATCAACGCATGGCTGTAGAGCCAATCTAGAAGGGGCTGTCAAGTCAAATCCTTCAAAGCTGCCACTCTCGGAATCCTTCGCCTTCCTCTCCGATCAATCCACTTCTCCTTCTCTGGAGACTCAACATCTTTCACCAACCGTATCACCAAAAGTTGGGTCGGACGGTTATAGATGCATCTCCAGAGGTGGAAAGGAGAAATCAACTCACAATCGAAACCCTTGGTTAGGACAGAAGAGTGTTGCAAGTCAAGACTCTGGATCCACTCGAGCTCATCAAGATGACGGATCAGTCAGAGGATTGGGGTTCGATCCTCTAGGAAATGGGGAAGAACTTCATCTCAGAAGAGAACTGAATCAAGAAGAAGCTTCACACGAGGATGGATGGTCAGACGGTTCGATCGAAAAGGAAGTTTACTCAATCCTTCGTACCGAGAGCAGCGGGGAAGAGAAGGGTTTCTGTCCTTCTCCTGTCAGATCACCTATGACTGACGATCAGGAACTCCACTCTGAATCTGGAGAGTCCTATCTCACTGGAAGTGGAAAAGGCGGTACTAGAACTCCAGCTTTGATTCGCTCGACGAAGCTCTCAAAATCTGCTGCTGCCGAACCAGACTCCGAGATCAAGGCTCAAGTTCAAGTCGAAGAAGAGGTTCAACCTGAAACAGAGGCCTCTCATCAACATTTACTCTTTAAAAGAGTTCTCAACAACTCTTCTCTCGCTTCAGCAATGGGCATGGCTGGACCAAGCTCTATCCCAGCTTCAACGTCGACCAACCCTTCAGACAAAGATCAAAGCCGGCAACCAATCTGGAAAAAAAGGATTCCTGTCTGGCTGAACAAGTCTCAAGATCCAGTTCCAGCCTTTTCCTCCTCTAGCACCAGCTCCTCTGCGGATCCAAAGCAACAGAGAGAAAGAGAAAGAGAGACCAGTCCGACTGAGGAAGGAAACAAACACAACGCTGAACACAGCGCTGTTGAATACACTCAATCGATCGACAGAGCTGAAGAGCAAGGACTCAACATCTTCGACCCAATGGCCGGGGCAGGGAAAGCTTACAGCAGCAAGGGAAAGGAGAGAGACATCGAACTTCAACCCTCATCGAAGGTCTCCGAAGATGCCTCTGCAACCAACAAGTCTCAAGTCAAGACCCCCGGCTCTGCCTTCAATTCAAGGATTCTCCCCACTCTACCTCCTACCTCCTCAACTCGCTTCGCTGGAAGTCCTAAAGCGAAAGGTTTGTTGGCTCAAGGACGTAGACTCGAGCAACGTAAAGAACGTCACAGACAACTGGAGTTCGAGCAAGCTAGAGGATCAAGTTTGAAGTCGAAGCTCAACACCTTCTCATCAAAGATGCCTTTCAAGAATGTCGGTTTGGATGCCCTTACTCTCTTGATGACTTTCGGACTTGTTCTCTTCACCTGCTTCGTCATCTGGAATCACAGATCTGGAACCGGATCCAATACTCCTCCTTCACTTTCCAAACCAAAAACTCTGGTCGAATCGACTTACGCTCCTGCCTCTCTCAGCAGTCACTTCAAGAAGAGACTCAACCTGAATGAGAGATCCAAGGTCACCTCAGTCGACAAGTTCGCGGAAACCTCTCTCAGCTACGGTTCTTCATCTAAAGCCAAAGCTTTGGCGCTCTTCGAGTCTACAGCCACTTCGGAATACCTTTCATTCAACAACAATTCCAAGTCAACTTCTTCTGGAAAGATCTCGGGGGCTATCGACCAATCCAAAGAGCTATCGATTCATCTCTACGACGACTTCTCCGCTTTCTTGAAAGATGGCTCTGAAAGTGCATCGAAATGGATCTCGTCCAATCGCTCAGCAAAGGAGAAGGCAGCTTCATCCTCAAAGGATCCAGGTTTCTCAGAGAAGCTTTCCAACGCCATTTCAAACCTTTCGTCTCTCGTCTCCTCTCACTTTGCAGAGGTCTTCGGTCAATTACTCGCCTCCGCGCGTAAGGAATGGGAACTCTACGCTGAAGAACTACTTCGTATTTGGAGAATGATAGTAGCTTTGACCAAAGAGTTCGAAACTTTCTCCAGACCTTACAGGGTATGGATCTTCTCCCAGAGTAAGAGATTAAGTGAAAACATAGTCGAGAATGGTAGGACTTTAAGCAATGAGATACAGAAATTGGAGCTCAAAAGTAAGATTCTTCAACAACTGGAAGCTCAAAGGGTCAAGATTCACTACAAGAAGAAGCATTTCCAACAACAAACTCTCAAGACCAAAAGATCCATTCTCAAAGCTTGTGAACATGAAGTCAAGGAAGAGAGAATCAAGGACTTGAAAGCAGAGGAAGAGAACTTCAAAAGGGAAGTAGGAAAAAGAATTCCCTTGTTCAAATCATCAGAAGATAACAATCCGAAAACATCTAGATTGAACAGTCATCCAGCCTCAACCTCTTCAACCGGTCAACCTCTAAACGCCAAATTCTTGATCGACTCCGATAGAGACCTACTCATCGAATGCATCAAGTCTAGAGCTAGAACTCATCATTCTTCAACTTCTGAAAGAATCGAATCGACTTTTTACAAAGGAGTAGATGGAGCTTTCTTTATTCGTTCAGGTATCGACGATCTATTCAATAGAGCTGTAAAAGGCGCTAAGACTATCAAATCCAACGCTGAAGATTTGAATCAAAAAGCTTTGGATTTCGTAGGAGTAAAGGGATCTATGGAGAATTGGAAGAAGAGGCAAGAGCAGAAATCTAATAGATTGCAGGCCAAGATGGATGACATTAGAAAAAGAAAGAAGGCTCAAGGTAGAAAAGAAAAAGGCGGAAAGGGGAAAGCAAAGAAGGAAACTGGTAGGACTAAAGGCGGAAAGAAGAAGGGCATCAAGCAACGCTCGAAGTAATCCGTCTCTCTCTGGTCAAATCTTTTCTCGAATACCTCGCATCCAAGGGGACTCAGCTACTAAGAAAACAATGCTAGACTCTGGTCCTCTGGAAAGAGATACCAATTTGTACATTCAGTTCAAACCGATCAAGAACTCGAATTCTCTCCAAGTCTTTTCTCTCTACCCCCTTCCCCCAACAAACAGAACCCCACCCCTCTAATAATCTTTTTATGATCTGAATATAGCTCACAAATAAACCAACAACAATTCATGTCGACGTGTCAAAGCTTACTTCCTTCCCATGACTCATTTCAGAACACCGCTCCGAAATCCACGATTTCTTTGTACTCTTTTCTTCCCTTTCTCGTTATTCATGAAATCTTCATTCAAACCTTCTCATTTGTTCTTTTAACGTTTCTCATTTTCATCTCAAACACGAATTTTCCTTTGTCCTCTTTCATTCTGTCTCAAATTTTCTAGTCCTCATCTTTGTTCAAAAAGACTCTTTAGCTACACTTTTTCGCCTCAGGAATCCATGATTTAGTCATCTGATTTGCTGTCCTCGTTGTGCGACTGAAGCTTGATTTCCAGCAAAGAAATCTGGCGGTCTGAAGCGCTAAGGTGAGGGATCAGGTCACTCGAAGGTGAATGGAAGACTTGATCGGTTTTCTGTTTTGTGAAGAAAATAAGTAGTGTACAAGAGGATTTTGAGAATGTGAGGCAGCTAGAATTTGATGAACACAGAAGGGAAAGGTATTCGTGGGTTGAGAGTGGAAGAAGAGCAGGCGAAGAGGAAAGTTGAGGCTTTTGACTCATCCTAGAAGACCTTCCAATAAATGATAAGCAGGAACAAGAAGCCTAATGCTCCAACTCTGTTGCATTTTGAAGGGAAGATAGAAAACTTTGTGAGAAGACGTGTGGAAGAAATTGGGAAAGAGGAAAGTTGGAGTAACTCACGGAGCCCATTTCCTATAAAGAGCATCTAAATTGATCTGACGCGCAGCGCGACGATACTTCAAAGATTCATCTCTGAGTGATGAGGACATTGTGGACATCTCTGGGGAAGAAGGGAGATCCGCAAGGAAGGGCGAGGTCAATGACAAGTACCTCACGTATGCAAACGCAAAGTTCGAAAGGGACAGGTAATTGCATTCGTTCATAAACTCACGATCTAAGCTATCTCCTCTCCAAAGTAAATCCTCCATGTTCTTGGTCATGATTCGAGTGACATCTTGTAAATCTTCGTTTAATCTGTCTAGATTCGACCCTCCAGCTCCTCCGGCTGCTTCTGAGTGTGCTTGAGCTGTGCGAGTATCTGCGTACAGTCTTTTTGTGCGTTGCATGAATGTATCTGTTAAAAAGGAGAATGGAAGCGAGGTTTAGATTGGCTGGAGCGACGAGGTGGCTGGAAGCGAGGAGGTGGAAGGTCTCCTCTCTCTTCAAATTCTCCAAGTTCCATCTAGGTTCTGTTCCCTCAGATTCAAGATCTCTATTTCTTTTTAATAGATCGACTCTGCAATGACCTGACTTGCCCGAGGAGCGTCTCCCAATCTATCCACCTCAAGCCCTTGCTCTCTTCTCACGCCTGGCGCATCTACTTCGTCGAACGCAGCCTAAGTCGGAGGCATACAACCTCGAAAATTTAGCTTCAATCGCAATCACCCATCTATGATGACTCACCAAAGCCGACAAAGGCATAAGGCCTCAAGCTTCTACCTCCCACCTGATTTCCATAACTCCTCTCGAACTCCTTTGAGAGCTCGTCTAGATAAGAGAAAGCGAGTTTCCTAGGATAAGATTTATCAGCGATAGTGAGATATACGACTGAATCTGATTGAGCTGGGGGAGGAGAGATCAGGTAGCTGGAGAGAGAGAGAGGGAGGAAGGATGATTGTGCAGGAAGGTGAGCACACACAAGAAGCGTCTTGGTCTTGCTAGAGTAGAACAGGTTGGATACAAGAGGAGATTGATACTAACTGTAAAGTGAATTTTCCACTTTCTATTGAGCAAACATGCTGGGCTTGAGGGTTTAATCTTCTGAAAATCAGTTTGGCTTGCTGTTTCACTTCTGAAAGGTTTGTCTCTGTTTGACTATCATCTACACTTTGAGCTAAAGGTAAAGCATCTGATACTCGTGCTATTTGAGTCGATAGAACCATATTAGGGAGTTGATCTGAGGAGGTTCTCAAAGATGTTGTCGTCGCTGGCGAGGAGTTGTGAATTGTGATAATCTGATTCAAGTCGCCAAACGCCACGGGTATTCAATTTCCATCTTCAAACTGAAAGGCATTTCATTAATAGATAGAGTTACAATAGAATTGATCAAGATACAGAACATAAACGAACGAAAAATTACACAGGAACCATGATATCATCCCTCTCTAATAGTAGTTCGCCACTCCTCCTACGATGCTACCTCCTCCAGGCTTTCTGAACCTATCCAATTCCTTATCCGCCTCTAACATCTCCAGCCTCTCCAAGTCTTCCAACACGCTTAACAGCCTGGCAGCGTTGATTCTGATCTCCTCACAATGAAACGTCAGACTGGTTTTCGACTGAGAAAGCTCCTCTCGATGGGACAGCGGGAAACCATAACCATATCCATAAGGAACTCCAGAATTCCCATAAGAATAGGAAGAAGAAGCGAACCCAGAGTCGTAAGACGAGAAAGAAGACGGAATCTTTTCTCGAGCGATTGGATGAGGTTGAATTTGCAAAACGCAAGAGTCGTCGAATTCCAAAATTCTCGAAATTGGAGTTGGTAAACTACTTTTAGTCTTCTCCTCCGTCTTGTGCTTAGATTCCTTAGACTTGGAGTTTGGGATTTCAACTGCGTTGTCGACTTGCTCTTCGTTTAAAGGATCGACTAAATGCCACTCTCTGTAAATCCTATCTAATCCTTCAACGACTTTCTTTTCCCATCTCATTCCACCTCTGATTGCACTTGACGTTCCAAGGCGAATGGCACGCTCTGTTCCAAATCCTCCAAATCTTGGCATGAAGGAGAATTGAGTAGATAAAGATTGCGAGGGAGTAGAAAGAGAAGAATGATTGGAACTCATTGAATATTGAGTTGAGGAATGAGGTTTGTGGATCGTTAAGTTGAGGATCCAAGTCTCAAATGAATCGAGTGGACTGGGTGCGAGGATTGCAAGAAGGGATGGTCATCAACTTTTGGGCTCAGTTCTCCGAAGACGCACAGAGAATACTCACTCGAGCTCAAACTTGTAAGTGGGTTTCATTGGAGTCTTTCTTCTCTTTAGGTGCTCTTGTTCCTGAGAGAGAGAAGAAGTGACAGGTCCAGCCCAATCGTAGGCATGAAGCGGTTGGTTGATGTTGTCACTGTTTCCACCCCTTTCTTCTTCAGAATCTCCAGATGAAGCATCTTCTTCAGCTTCCTTCTCAGAATAGTCCACGTCCATTCCATCTTGGTCATCCGGAACGAGCTGGGCGGTATCGCTTGTGGACGTGAATGGGTTGGAGACGGAAGTAAACAATCTGGAAGTATCATTTGAAGATGAAGTTGAAGGTTGACCAGTTGAATTACTTGGAGGTTTATTTCCAGAAATTGGAGTTCTTCTCATTTGATCTCTGCCCCTCTCTTTCCTTCTTGGAGTTGAAACTCCAGGTCCAGCTCCTTCCATTCCACCTTCGATTTCGGATTCAAAGACACTTGAGCTATGTTCTCTTTCACCCATCCTGTCGCGATAGGCCATGAAATCCATGATTCCGCGAACGGGGTCGAAGCCCCCTTGAGGAGCGTCGAAAGCATTGATGCTGATAGATGAAAGTTCTCCTCCGAGGGCAGGAGCGGGAGGCAGTAAGAATGAGAAATGTGCGACCGTGCTACCAGATTTTGAATCGCTCCCTACTTGATTTGATTGAGATTGAGAGAAATGTGAGAAGTGAAGCAGATGCTTCGCTGTCATCGTATCGATTGGGCGGCAAGCTGAGAACTGATAGAGGGAGATAAGGTGGAGAAGAGTGATAAGCACTCATGCTTTCCTCGGACAGCTTCCCGCCCTCTGAGAGTGCCAAAATTCTTGGTCACTAACTCTTCTCATTCATTATTCATTCAATACACCCGGGAGAAATTGGGAGCCACCATCTTTTGTTACTGTTACTCACTACCAATCTGCTCCTCTCACTTCTGGACCCTCTAGCGTCCCTCTTCGCCGTGCCATCGAGATGATTCCAGACTCTTCTCTTGACATGACCATCCACTAAGCCTTTCCAATGAGAATTGACGCCTCCAAATCCCCTGACGAGGTTCCTAGCGTGAGCAAAGGACAAGAGGTAACTTTGGAGATCGTCGGGAAGACCCTCGAGATTGAGATTTTGGACGTCTGCAGGTCTGCCAGAGACGGCAGGTTGAGATGATGATGAATCGGAGTCCATCTGTCTTGAAGTTGGAAGATGGGGGGAAGAAGAGAGGGGTTCTGTTTAGGACTCAATTATTGCAGTGTGGGTTTGTTCTCAGTTTGTCAAAGGAAAACAATCTTGATTAGAGATCAGGAGTAGTTGAAGATGCCCATTCGTCAGTCTAATTTGGCGATTTGATCACGAGTAGAGAAAAGATGGTGATGCTTCTAAGGCAGAGAGTATAAGGGTTTTGTAGATTGTTGCTATAGTCTTGCTCAAGCATCACGCCTCTGTCTTCCCATCCTCACTCCGTCTACTCCTAGGCTGGGCAAAGATTGAATCAGGAGAAGGAATTGGAAATCCAAGGTGAGTGCGACCTCCTTAAAGATCTGAGCGCTGAACTCTGAACACTCTGTTCTCGGAACGTCTCTTAAACGTCCCTCGATTATTTGCCACGGTTCTAGATCCTATCCTTCTCTTTGTTCGCCTTTCCTATCCTCCCTCAAGTCTCAAACTCGTCCAGCATTCGTTATTAACGTATCAACCTCATCATAGTCCCAACTCTACTCAGTCACTCCTTCAAGACCCAATCCTTCTAGTTCCCAGAGAGGTCTTCCTCCAGATCTTCAAATTCTCATCCTCAGACGAGATCATCAGGTCCGCCTTAACGAGCCACGATTGGAGGAACGTGATCCAATCAGAACCTTCGTTCTTCACGGCGTTAGTATCGAATTGTGGTTCGGTTGGTGGCGATGGGAGTCAAAGAAAGGTACGAGGAGAGATGAACAACTTGTTAAAACGACTCAATGGAAGCTCGAGATTAAGCAAGGAGAGGTTAAGAAGCGTCGATCTAGACCTTTGTACTTTCAGAGAAGATATGGAAGAACTTCAACAGAGCTGGGAAACGACAACAATCTCGACGGTCTTTCTCAGCTTTTCTTTTCACACGCTTCAAGAATTAGCTCTTGAACTTCCATATCTTCAACAAATCCCCCATCAACTTACTGCCTTTGTTCAACATTTGAATCTTTTTAATGTTCTCACAAAGGTTAAGATTACAGCGGAGTGTGGAATTGATTTGAAGTCTGGATTCCCGAGCTCGAGATCTTTTGAACTCATTGATGGGTGCGGCGTTGAGATGTTCTCTGGTACATATAGTGGACCTTTTCAATTACTCTAAGAGATTGAGTGGTGTCTAACTTGAAGAATGTGTCCTTTGAAATGTTCGGGGGCTCGGGCCTCAAGCTTGATCAATCGTTCTTGGAGTGGATTGGGAACAAGTTAAAAAGGTTTGCAATCAGTTATCATCAAACCCAAATTCCAGTCCCTCTGGACCAAACTGTTTTCCATTCTACTCTCAACTCGTCAAGCTCTTCCCTGAAAGTTATCTCTCTCTGTAACACGTACTTAGCCCCTCTAATACCGCAAGCTCATCTCAATATTTCACACCTTCCCCTGGTCAAAGAGGTGAAGGTCTCCGGGAACCTACAAATGGTTAACTTTTCCACTGGTATCCAATACAGATCCTTAAAAACATTATCTCTCTACACAATTGAACGCAGCAAAAGTGATCAAATCAAATATGTAAATATTCAACAGATAGTCAAGTCATGCAAGGCTCTTTGGTGGGTTGAGGTTGGGGTCGAGACATCAGAACTCAGCGACACCAAGGTTGAAGGGGAGCCAGCGCAGGAAGAAGAGGATCGAAAAATCTTCGCAGCTCCAGCTCTGCATGGTCTCAACTTTAACTTAGAAGATGAGATCATATCCAAGTTCTACGCTCCTATAGATACTCCTAAACTGAAATCTGCCAGTGTGCCTACTGCTTCAAGTCTTTCTCCATCACTCTTTTCCTTAAAGAAATTTAAGTAGCCATTCTGGAGTAACCAGGTTTCAATTTCGAGTCAACGAACAAAGAATGGCATGACGAATGAGTCAAAGAGTAAGTCCCAAATCCATTCAAGCGGCTTGGAAGCCTTGTTTCCACTCGCTTCACAAACATTCACTGACAAGTTTCTCCGTTTCTCTCTTGAAAATGTTTATTCTAAAAGTAGGATTTTGTGAGTGCTTACAGGCAGTCAGCTTGAATCCTGGGAATCGTTCAAAAACTTGGAGATCTTTCCTCCTTTGCTCTTTACTCCAAACGAGCTACTCTTTTCAACATCTCGGAAGATAAAGGCACTATTGCAAAAGTGCTTCGAGGCTCATCGGGCGAGGGCGTGAACATCGATTTTTATCTCGAGAAGTTCAACGTCTTCGTTCTTGACGCGGTCACCTCTGAGAAACTCACTTTGGAGGTGGATTGTTCCTATAGTATCAAGAGAAGTAAGTCGAGTTCCAAGGCTTGCCTCAGGATCTTTTCCTTTAGTGGTGCCTGACCTTTTCCCTTCCTTCTTTCGCAGTCAAAAGCATGATCCAGTCTAAACTTCTCATACCCATAGCTTCTTTGACAGTCGATCTTCACGGAAAACACCTATTGGATTCAGATACGCTTCTTGCTCGAAAGATAGGAGAGGAGTCGTTTCTAGGTTTGACTTACGACAGCAAAACCGGAAGAATCCCTTCCTTTACTATTGAAGTCCATGGCTTTATGGAGGGTGTGGCAGCTAAACGATCCTTTATAGTCAGCTCGATTACCAAGATGTCCGAGTTGAGAACAGCTGTTGGGAAGGAATACAATCTGAAAGAAGAGGACTTCTTTTTGATCCTCTGTGGGAGCAGACTATCACTCGACGGAACAGTGGAAGACGAAGACTTGATGGAAGGCGACATACTTCAACTCATACTACATCAGAGAGGTTGTGCCTGTGGATGTGGAGGAAAATGGATTTCTGCAAGCGGTAAGGAAGCTTTGGGAAGTAGAGATCCGTTTGACGTTTCATTTCCGACCTGGTCGAGCTGAGCTCCCCTAATTTGTACTTGTCACTTCTATCGTTCTCTTTCATTCCTAAACTCTGACAGTATCACAATCACGTCGGCGTGAACAGCTCGAGGAAAGCGTGGCAAATGTGTGGCGACGGTATCCGCCTTGTTGGACAGGGAATCGAGCACTTCAAAGGAATTTTTCAAGCTGTCTGCAAGCGTTAGGAATGATGCACACGACGTCCAAATTTGCTCTTCTAAAGCCTGAAGCCTGAAGCCTGAAGTTCGAAATTTGTTATTCTCTATCGCCTTATGGACCCTCGATCCTGTTTCTCGATCACATGCTTCTCAACATTCCTCTTTCCCAATAGCGGTACTTTGACCTCCAATTTCCTCAGTTTGGGGATTATTTGATTGCTCTACATATGTATCCATAGATCGAAAATTGGAAAGATCGCCCGCCTGCTGCACTTCACCGCGTTCACTCATTTCAATCGAAGAAAGTTCAAATCAGTATGTCATTTCCAAAGATAGAGGTTTCCACCAACACAGAGAGACAGAGAAAGAGAAGGAGAAAAGACGGGTTACAACAAAGGAAGGCTATCTCGGAGTGGGGATGAAGTTGAGGGATGTTGCGCGCCTGGGCATTTAAAAGAGCAATTTCGAAAAAGGTCACGTAAGAAGAACGTTATAAGAGAAGAAGATAAAAAAAAGAGAGAGAAAGAGGTTTCCTAATTTAAAAATACAGTTCGTTAAAGAGAGAGGGACTTTTGTTTCTCCGTGGGTTTGAGTTCCTTTGTTTTATCATTTTTTTTTGTTGTTGCTGGACTGTGAAAGAATCTTTTTTCGATCGTTGGAGAGGAGAGACGGAGAAGTTTATTAAGAGAAAGAGAGAGAAGGGACAGGAGAAGGGAGAAGTTGATTTATGAAGAGACGTTTGCGGTTTAAAGATAAGTTTGCTTGCAGTTTGTATGAGAGTTTGAAATGAGTCTGATTCCGTGAGAAAGTGGGAATCCATTTACTGGAGATACCTTGAGAAGAAGGAGAAATTCGAGTTGAAAAAACTGTAAGTCTAGTTAGACGTTGTGGACCGTCTTCGAAGAGGGTTTTAATTTTCATGCTATTGGATGACGATGAAGTTGAGTTATTGATGTTGTCCTTGAAGGGATGAGTGGACTTGACTTTGACGATGAACGGGTGGGCGATGAGTCATGAGTTGAGATGAAGGGACTGGAAAGGATGAGCTGAGATTTACTTTTAAATTGGACTTGTGTTGGAAGCGGATCTCTAATTTCCAGGGCAAATGGATGGGCTTGAACGGTTGAGTTTGAAAGTAACCTTTGTGGAAGTAGTGAGTTGTTTTTGGGATTTGTAGGGGCAGATTAGACTTGAAAGAGATGTTTTCGTTATTATGAAGGTACTGAACGGGAATATTGACCTCTCACGTCGAGTCTCAAACTACATCTTTCGATGATAGTCGTGACGAGTGAAGGAGGTTGTAATTGGATTGAGTCTAAGCGAAGTGAGCAGGGTTAATGAAGCCCTCGTAAGGGGCCCAAGTTCCAGCTTCAGCTTCTTTGATTGGAGAACCTTGCATTTCGTTTAGCTTTTTAAGAGCAGTGTGTTGAGCTAAACCGAAAGGAGAAGTGTAAGAAGTTGGAGTTGGGGTGGTAGCCTCGTCGTCATCACTGACAGATTCGTTGGAACTCTTTCGTGGAGAGAAGTAACCGTCTTGAGAGTCTACATCCATGAAACAGTCATCCTCTACCTTTGGTTTGGCGTTCTCATCGTTATTAGAGGTTTCGACGACGGTGCTTGCTTTGCGTAGGAAGACTGGTTGAGGTGGTAGAGGTGCTTCGGAGATCGTCTCGGGAATGTTACCGCTGACCCTAGCCATGGTTAGAGGGGATAGAGCAGAACGACTCATGAGAGGAGAAGTCTGTGCAGCTTGATCCATAGAACGAGTAGAGCTCTTTAGCGACGGCGGGTGAGCTGAGATTGGAGAGTCACCACCACCGTACGATTGGAATCCGTAGCTCCACCACGTTTTGCTGCTCAGAGGTGAAGAAGCAGCGTTGGCCATAATTCTCTTTTGTTCGTCCAGCTCGTCCTGGGTCGCGACTGGACTCGAGTAACTGCAAGGGGGAGGACGAGAGAAAAAATAAAGGGGGGGGGGGAGGTTCGAAAGGTTGAGGGCGGTAAACGGTTAGCGAAACGTACGATACAAACAAACTGTGAAACATTGAAATCGGGAGATTAGAGAAATTCCAGGCCCTCATTTTTTGGTGGAACACGGTCCTTGAGTGAGCGACTCTGTGCATCGTCCCAGGTGATAAGTCCTCGCGCCCCGCGCCCTGAAGATCTGTCTCACCCACGAACCTTCCCTCCTATTGTCCATCTTATCCGACTCTGCAGTACATGGTACTCACGATCTAGTCATTCCAGCAGATCTAGGAGAAGATCCCATCTTATTGGAAGGAGTTGAAGCAGCTTGAAGCGTATTGATTCTCAAACCAACGCGAGGCTCGGAGGAAGGATTCATTGAATGACCTCTCTTGAGCTGAGGTCTCTCTGAAGATGAGAACTCTGAATCGTGCTTACGCATTCTACGCATTGCTAGAGAGGAAGAAGCGATTGGTTTCTCTTTGGTTGGTGGTGGAGAGAGAGGAGCATTGGAAGCTGGTGGTAGAGGTAGGAATGGAGAATCTGGTAGTCTAGCTCCTAGAGGTAACATTTCACCACTGAATAGGTTTCCTCTTCCGGATAGTCTAGTTCCTTGATTTGACTTTTCACCTTGAGGAGTGGTTAAAGGATTGACTTGAGAGATAGAGCGAGCTCCAAGAGGTGGTCGAGAGGTGGGAGAGCGGTAGGGAGAGTGAGAAGGTGACATGATTGCAGCGTTAAAGAGAGAGGAAAGGTGTAGCTCTGAATGAAAAGGATTGGAAATGCAGAGATATAAATTGACCAAAGCTAGGATGAATAGCGTGAAGGCGAAGAAGAAGGAGAGGGAAGGGGATGGGACCGGGGGAGGACGAGGTGGTTACTTTTAGAGGTGATCGATCTTTATGTAGATAAGAGTTGAGTTGCTACTGATTCATAAGAATGCTTTTGAGGAAGAAGATGAAGATGATGATGAAGAATAGCAAATAGGGAGAGGTTGAGGATGAAGAAGGTAAAGGGAAGAAAGAAGAAAAGGAATGAATGAATGGGTGCAGCAGAGGCAAGAAGCCAGACTTTCCTCACCCGAACTCTATTTCGACAGGGTTCACTTTTTGCGGTGGCTTTCGAAATTCGGCCAACACGAACAACGTCACACCCGAGGCAGGCAGCGACCAACAGCGACTTCTTCCACCGCTCAATTCTTTCCCAAGCTTTTCAAGTACCACAAGACAAGTATTTATGGGACTATTGAATCGTTATCTTTCTTTTGAAGTCAAAC
The DNA here is from genome assembly GCA_012976225.1 of Golubevia sp. BC0850. Taxonomy (NCBI): domain Eukaryota; kingdom Fungi; phylum Basidiomycota; class Exobasidiomycetes; order Golubeviales; family Golubeviaceae; genus Golubevia; species Golubevia sp. BC0850. Next base: position 347,862 of record JAAVVG010000002.1, read on the forward strand.
TTGAAAGCTTGAAAAGCTTGCTGGCTGTCAAAGATCTTCCTACACGCCGCACGTCCCCAGGGTCTGCAAATTAAAGCTTTCCCAACAAAGGTGGCTCGCAAAGCCCTCGTTCTACTCCTTGCAGTAGGCAACGCTAATGTTCCTTCACCTTATGTATATCTTCTGCGGGTGTTATTATGGTCTTCTAATTTAATTTTCATCAAGCCAAGTGCCTTTCTCTAAGCTTGAGAAAGTTGTGAAGGGAGGGAGAAAGTGACCTTCCTCTTTGGGAAGTTTCTAGCTCCTCTCAACCAGAGAGTCCTCCGAGACTCCGCTTCATTGTTTGTCGTCACTCCCGCTCTTCTCTCGATTGTCATTCATTTTCGTCCACGACTTCACGTATGTATCCCAGCACATTGAATAACTCTTCGGGAGGGGGAGGGACGATCGAAAGATGAATATATGAATGTTGGACAAAAAAGGGGGGAGGACAAGCACAAATGCAGAGGATGTTGAGGCATTGAGATTTCGTCATTTCGAGATACACATTGTAGAAGTTCGACTCTCTTAACGCCCTTGAAAAGAAGCTCTCTCAACGCCCATTTAAGAAACTCAGTCAAAAGTTCAACTCGAAAAGAGTGTTGTGTAACTAGTCATTAGAAATTAAGGCAGCAGGGTAGTGCTTCTAGTGATCCTATGGCCCCATCGACTTGACGACCTATTGGCAGAGTGAGGAAAAGTCAAATTTTGATAGGAAGGTGAGACGAGAGAGCGACTGGGTAGAGACAACGTGCCCTTCTTTCCTTCAAGTGAGTCCCCTATTTGACGTTAATCTTGGAGAGTTGCCGTCTGACAATTACTGTGCTCCACGCGTTCGCTGCTGAGAAAGAGTGCCACCGAAGGTTTCTGGGGCTTGAACCAAGACAGAAGCAGCTGTGGTTAAAGTTGGAGAGCAAGAGGATACTCGACTTGACGACGCTGGAAACTAGTCTTGGATTCCAGAGACCGGCTTGATCTTGACAAGGTACTTCTTATCGATAGAAATCGGACAGATCTAATAGCGAAAGTCTCAACAGCGTAGCGTCAACCTCTGTTTGGAATTCCCACTTTCAAGCTTGAAAGCAGATTTCGATCAATGTAGAGCCTGAATAGAAGAGACCTCATGGAGGAAGCCTAATCCATCAGATAGGTCCGGGTCCTAGTTCATTAGGTTCTCATTTCTATGTGAATCCTACATCAAACGAAGATGTAAATAGCCATTATGATACAACACAGGGAGACATACGGCGATAATCGTTCACCTGATAAGAGAAGAGGAACGATGTCAGACAAACAAGAAGGTTTGAAGGTAATAAAGGAGCACTCACCTATCCTAGCAGCTTTAAAGAACAGACCAAGGAAACTGAGAGAGCGGGAGATGAGGAGTTGGAACAGATTAGAGGAGTGTCCACTATCTCTGTCGAGCAGCTCAACCGCCCTCGTTTGAGTTGATGTCCCTCTATCATACTGATTCTATTTGTTTTTGATCCTGACATCGCACTGTTGCTCTTCTAACCCTCAACCTTCTCAATTCATTGCTTCAGCAGCTCGAACTCAAAGCTCTTGTCCTTTCCCTACTCTGTCTGATTTTGGCTACTTACCCATTCTTATTCCTATCAATCAAGCCTGGGGCAGAAGCTCGTACATAAGTGCATGTGCAGATCATGAGTAGAACGACCAAGAGGAGCGACTGAAAGTTGAAGAGAGCGGACTGGAGGATAGAGTTTGATTGGGAGGAGGGTAAAAGATTGTGATAAGTTGGCTACAAGAGACATATGGCTTGAAAATCAACCTCAAAGTTTACTGACCATGATGTAAAGCTATTCCTACCAAGATTCCAGCTTGTTGTTGATGATGAATGGGATAGCTATTGTGTCTTGAAGTCAGAAGAGATCCCTCCCTCACTTCTTCCTTCTCGATAAGTCACATCAAGTTTCAAGCATGGCTTCCTCATCAGAGATACCTTCCATGAACGCACAGGAAAAGTACGATCTAATCTCAAGGGATCTAGCAGAAGTCTTAGGAGCAGACGCTTTAAAGAAAGTCTTGGAGGAAAATGAAAGACCTCTACGAGCTTATTGGGGAACTGCTCCAACTGGTAGACCTCATGTCGGTTACTTCGTTCCTTTAGCAAAGATCGCCGATTTCTTGAGAGCTGGTGTTCAGGTCAAGGTCCTATTGGCAGGTGAGTAGTTGTTGAGATCAACTAGCGAAGGAAAGAGGCAAGTCGAGTCAGGGAGTAGCAGGGTAGCAGGAAAGAGGCGAAGGACGATTGAAATGCTGAAGCGAGGTCAGCCATACTGGGAGAAGAATCTTATGATTAAAGAGGCTCAGGTTTGACTCTGGGACGTTCAGCCTGACAGCAGATGAGCTGAGAGAACGGTGGGGCCTTCCTGCCTTCAAGAGAAGGCTTCTTCCAATCTCTTTTCAAACAGCACCGTTAATCTCTACCCAATTTGAATCTCAACTACGCAGATGTCCATGCATTCTTAGACAATCTAAAGGCACCTATCGAACTGGTTCAACATCGAGTCAAGTACTACAAGCACATTCTCCTCTCAGTCTTCCGATCGATTGGAGTTCCAACTGATAGATTGGTCTTTGTCATTGGATCTTCTTATCAATTAACACCGGAATATAACATGGACAACTACAGGCTCTGCGCAAGTGTTTCAGAACATGACGCTAAGAAAGCTGGAGCAGAAGTAGTCAAACAAGTTGGAAATCCTCTGCTGTCTGGGCTCCTTTACCCTGGATTGCAAGCTTTGGATGAACAATACTTAGATGTTGATTTCCAATTTGGAGGAGTTGATCAGGTGAGAACCAGAAGGCAGAAGAGAAGCGACGTTACGTAGCACAACGAGAAGGAAAGCAACGACTCACATCTTACCTCTAACCCTTTATCCTCAATGCAGCGTAAGATCTTCACTTTTGCAGAATTGTACCTTCCAAAATTAGGATATGCCAAGCGATCCCATTTAATGAACCCGATGGTTCCAGGATTAAAAGGATCAAAGATGTCATCTTCTGATTCATCCTCGAAAATCGATTTCCTAGATGATCCAAAAGAGATTAAGAAAAAGTTGAACGCAGCTCTATGCGTTGAGGGAGTAGTAGAAGACAATGGAGTTTTAGGATTTGTGAGGGCTGTTATTGCACCAATCGCAAGGTTAAGACAAGAAGCTAACATTGCTCAACCTGGACAACCAAAAGACGAAACTTCAAGATGTATTCCAATGAATCCAGAAAATGCTCCTGTTGGAACGATATTCTCAGTTGATAGACCAGAGAAGTTTGGGGGTCCTCTCTTTTACTTCAAATATGAAGATTTAGAAAAAGATTTCGCTGAAAAGGTTTTACATCCTGCCGATTTGAAGAATGCTGTCGCAAGTGCTATTTCTGCTTTGCTGGAACCTGTTCAGAAAGACTTTGAAACCGATCCTGCTTTCAAAGAATCTGAGGCTTTGGCTTATCCGAAAGAGGATGTCGTGAAGAAGGTTAAGGTCAAGAAAGGTTAGTAACCTCTACTTGTTTGACTCTTTGCTCCTTCGCCTTCTTTACTACTATTCCTCGCACATCTTTGTGGAGTTGCTGACTTGGATCCTCTTCATCTTATTCCTCAATATGCCTCGTACACAGTCAACCCTCGTCATGCTGCTGCCGCTGAAGGGAAGGGAGAAGGAGCTCCAGAGATCAAGGAGGCTCAAGAAAAAGTGGCGGACTTGAAGATCGAGGAGAAATCCACATGAGAAGATTCTGGTGCTTCGATAGTCCCACGTCTTTGTTAGACCTTGGAACCAACCCAAAATTTATTTAGTCTTCCTGCTGTTTGATCTGAAGTTAGAAGCCGAAAAGGATCAATCAGAAGACCGAGTTGGAAGGGAATGAGACAACGGTGATTGATTTGTGGGGTGTGTTGTTACAGATGATGGAACAGAAAAGTGCGAAAGAGAAAGATCCAAAGAACCAGACGTCGGAAAGGAGAGGTTGACAATTAGAACAGTCTCCTCTTTTTACCCAAACCTGGACCACCTCCATCAGCAGGGTAGCATCCAGGCTTTTCCCTTTGAGCTTTAAATTCCCTGTAAGCTTCTTGAAGATGGTGTGGTTCCAGAGGAGTGGAACGAAGATTGCTTGAACCGGGACTTGAGGCTAGTTGTTCGTCTCGAATTGCTCGAGCTGATAGACCAAAGAAAAGAAAGAATTCATGAAATTCATGGTTCAGAGAATCGTCAGAAAGAGAGAGATTGTACTAAGAGAGAGGTTTTGATACTCTCAATTGGGAGAGAGGTTTTGAGGACTTACCTCGTTCAACCATTTCTCCCACAAAGATCTTCCCGACTCCTCTCATAACTTCCGTGATCTGTGCAGATGGTGGGTGCGAGAGCTCATGTTGCAGAAACTGGGAGTGAACAAGGTAGGAAAGGGAATAAACGGGAAGTTTTGGAATCAGCTTGAGGTTCCAACCTTGGCCCTTCCACAACAGTCACCTTTCTCAGAGGGCTCAAATGGAGCTAGAGATTTACCTTTGACATTTTACCCTTATTCAAACCAGAAGTACGATACCAATCGTGACGCTCCAATTGCTCATCGGTCATAGCTTCCATGAGAATACTGAAGGAGGAAAATAGTAGTCAGTGGGAAGTTCTCAAGTCTAAAGTCCTTACAACCAAATTCAGTTTCGAAAGGTTTTTGAATGCTGTTTCTATTCCTTCCAAGCAGCATCATCATCTACAAGCATCTGTTCCAAGCCTCTCCCTCCAAGCTCCACTCCACCATCTTCAAAACTCACCCTCTATCAACCTTCCTCTGATCATCTCTCTGTTTCTGAATGTTGATTTCATTCTCATCTTCATTTTCAACTTCCACCTCTATTTCCTCATCTTCACCATCATCTTCTTCATTTGCATCTTGATTTGTTTCAGCTGCTGCAGTTCCACCAGCTGGACCTGCGCTTCCTCTATTGACGGATTCTCTTCCAGGACCAGCTGTACCAGTTCTAGATCTACTCCTTGAATCACCTTTAGCACCTCTAGTTGATTTTGAAGTACCTCTAGTTGAAGGAGTGGAATTGGTTGAAGGTCTTCCTCTACCTCTACTACCTCTACCTCTTCCTCGATTAGTTGGAGTTGAACCTGGAGTTGCATCTTGTGATTTCTTTCCTCCTCTACTCCCTTTTCCTCCTCTGGATCCTTTACCTCCTCGAGATCCTGGTCCTGAACTTGGCGTCAAGGATTGGATTGTGTCCATGGTTTGGTGGGAAGCAAGCAAGAGTCACGCTCCCAACTTTCGTCAGTCTGGTCAAAATCTGGCTCGAAATAGTAAATTATTCAAAGCTAACGAAAAACGACATGGATGGATCAAAAGTACAATGGAATCTTCTATGGAGCGCAAGCGACGATATATGCTGAAGAAAGAGAAGGGGAAGCAGAAGTCAGAAGTCAGAATGAAGCAAAAGGCAACCCAAACCCCCTTATTTCCTCAGTTATCCTTACTCACTAGAGAAACTTCTATCAGCAAACAATTTTTCACCTTCCTTTAAAGCTCTATAACTACTTCGATTTCTTTCTTCCTTTTCAGTTCTGGTCAAAAAGTTACCCAGTCCTTCCCCCTCTTCATCTTCATCCTCACTTGAACTCGAATCACTTTCACTTTCTTGATCTCGATCAATGATATTCCTAGGCAAAACATGAACTGAGACTCTTAAGAATCCAACTTCTTGTAGAGCTTCGGTTAATTCTTTGATCGAATAAGCTCTGAAATCGTAGGAGAAGACGTCTCTTAGCCAAGAAGCTGGAAAAGAGTGAAAGAGGGAATTTTTTCGAGTATCAGCAAGAGAGTCAGAACATTCTTGCTCCTCTGTAATTGAGAGATATACAATAGACTAGTTTTTGTAAGTCTGCTTTGGGGAGGGAAGAAGAAGACTCACCATCTTTGAACCTAAAACTCAAACTCATTCTAAATCGATTGGTACAAAAGTCTAGTGGTCCATCTTCTCTCCAACTAATCCCCAAAGACCCAAAAAATAAGTTTATTTTAGGATCAGCGGGTTGTGTTCTGATGTGGTTCGTTTGCGAGTTCCAAGTGAGAACTGGAACGTTGTCAACTCACTATTCGAATCCACCATGTTCCTTCCCTTTCCTAACCATTTTAAGTTTCCCTCTAGGCCATTCTCCAGGAGTTCCCTTAGTTCCTTCCAAAGGTGGTGGAAAAATCTCAACTTTCCCTGCCAGAAAATCTTCCTCTTCTTCTTCTATTTCCTCATCTCGACTCTCATTTGATCTCTTTCCATTCTCAGCAATCTTTTCCTTTGCTTCTTTTCTCGTCTTCCCCTTTCCATCTTTCCTGCTCTTACTTTCCAAATTCCCGCTCATCTCTCTTCTTGCATCTCTACCCGAACTTGAAAACCCAATTTCCTTTTCAAATTTCTGCCAAAGAACTTTTTGATCTTGATATTTCTCTCCATTTTGAGGACCTCCAAATAAATCAGTCACAAATACACCCGTTTTTGGTCTCAAGGTTTTCAAAACCATTGTCAAATACTCTATCAAAGTGGATCTGGAATGGAAATAACACATGGCGTAATTTAGGGAGGCTATTAAGTCTGGAGGTTGAAGAGCTGAAGGAGAAATCGAGTCTGAGGTTGAGGCTGAGTTTGAAGGAGGGACTGAAGATGAAGGAATTGGAGAAGTAGAAGAATTTGTTGATGGCGGAGAAGTTGAAGAAGAAGCAGGAATAGAAGGTAGGGGAAGTACCAAAACATCACTTTGAACTAAAGTTAATCTACAAGAATCTTCCTCACTTTTGGAAACCTTCTTAATCAAAGCTTTCGTTTTCTTTTTCTGTTGTTTTTGTAATCTAGCTTGAAATTTCCTTTCGAATCTATCTGAAGTGGCACCTTTGTCCCAAGTTGAAGTTTCCTTTCCATTCTCCTTCCCTTCGAGCTTCTCATCCTCTTTCTCCTCCTCTTCCTCCTTCCCTTCTAGGTATGAAGTTTCTTTAGAGCTTGACTTAGGAGAAATAGATTCGACTTCAGAGAAACTCAATTCTTTAGTCAAGCCTGTAGAACTGAATCCTGGAGATTGAAGAAACTTGGTCGAACCCTTTCTTGATTTCAGAAAGGTTTCAGATAGAGCTAAGAAATCAATGTCTATTGCTTGAGATTGGTTTGATGGAGATAGAGAGAGCCAAGTTTGGGCGACGATGGCTTTGGAAGGTTCGAAGAAAAAGGACAGGTCAGAAGAAGGTTGGGAGAGCGGACAGCTCTCGATCTTGAGGTTCCCAAGGTTGATCTGACGGAAATTTGAATTTAAGCTCTAGATCCGAGAAGACAAAGAGCAGTCTCTGATTGAAGCTCATCTCATCTCGAATGTCATGGCTCTTCTCCCAAGCTCTCTTCTCTCTGTCTGTCTCCGTCTCTGCCTCTGTCTTGGCTTCTGTTTGAATTGTGCTTGTGCTTTACTCACCAGAACTACAGAAATCTTCCCTCAGGATTCTGGCCTCCGGTCTATCAGTGTGATCTAATTGAGCAGCGCAATAGAGGCTGTCAAGGTTTAAGCATTCAACCAAAGGTTCTTGTACTGCTTCTTCGTAAACCGCTAGAACATCAGCTGTTGAGGCTAAACTTGGTTTACCATCTTGTGAATCTGAGTTGAAAGGCCGATATCCTCGTGGATCGAGGTACGGATCAGCCATCAAGGAGAAGAATCAAAGAGGAGGAATGGAGAGAGAAGAAAGTTGCACCCGAACCAACACCCATTGATCCTTCTATTCATCAAATTCGGTCTTTACTATCACTACCATTCATTGGACGAATTCATTCGAGTAGAGTTGCTAGTGCAAGTACAAGTAGAGCAGTCAGCTTTGAAGTGAACCAGCTGCATCTGTATCTGCAGCACTTGATGTCAGAACCTTTAACTGCCAACTCAAAGCCAAAGCCAAAACCTCAACCAGCTCCATCTTCTGCATCTTCCAAAAGGCCTTCACCTGAAGAGATCCAAGCGATAAGAGAAGCCAGAGCTCTAAAGAAAGCGAATCAACAAGAGCAATTAGAGAAAGCCAAAGCTGAAGCTCTCCTTCATGGTCAAAATGGTACAAGTCATTTAGACAAGCATGGAAAACAGTTGTATCAACCTAGAGAATGGGTCAGAGTGAAAGGTTGTGAGGAGGAGAAGAGAGGTGTTAGAGTTGTCAGTTGGAAGTGAGTAGCAGAGGTTGGGAGTGGAGAAGTTCCAGCTTTGGTCTATCTGGCCTTTTCTCCTCTGGCCGTGAGACCGTAGATCAGATCTCTACGAGATATGTTTCAGGGAAAAGGATCAAGGAGAACCGATGGGCAAAGACAGAAGAAGGTGGCCAAGCTACTCCCTTCTCACTTTCTAGCCCTCTTCCCCTTCCATTCCCTTCCCAGCATGTTAGCTCAAGGTTTAGTCCGAAGAAAACTTTTCCCAGGATCGGATTGTTTGAAATGGAAGGATAGAGAAGCAGGTTTATCGTCTGAATTAATAGGACATGATTTCGACATTGGACTCTTTCAAGAAGTGGACAGAATCGAATCTCATAGCCAAACGCTTTTGCAAAATGGTTATGATTATGTTTTCGAGAAGGGATATAAAGTTAAGGCTCATGGTTTAATGATTGCTTGGAAAACTTCTAGGTTTGAAATCGAAGAAGTTGGAAAAAAAGTGGTTTTTTTGGATGAGTTGAAACCCAACTTTAAAAAGGCATTCAAGGGGGAAGGAGAAGGAAAGAGTTACAGTTCAAGAATCACTAGAAACATAGCTTTGTTTATTGCAATAAAGTTCAAAGATGATGAAAAGAAAGGGTTGATAATTGGTGCAACTCATTTGTTTTGGCATCCAAAACATCCTTATGAAAGGATTAGACAGGCTGGACTTATCAAACAGGAATTAGAGAACTTTAAAAAGGAGAATGAGAATTGGAAAGATTGGGGAATGGTATTGGGTGGAGACTTTAATGATCAACCTCATAGTGGAACTTATCAACTTTTGACGGGCAAGAAACAGTTGGATGGAAATGGAAGGGATGAAATTAGAGAAAGTAGTGTCGTACATCAAAGTGTTGATGAGAAAAGGAAGAAGTTGGAAGAGGAAAACAAGGGGAATGTAAATGAGGAGGAGGAGGAGGAGGAGGAGGAAGAAGAAGAGATTGAAGAAGATGAAGAAGAACAAGCAACTGAAACTAAAACTGGATCTAAAAGTGATGATCAAATTTTAAAGAATTGTAGAACTCCACTTTCTGAAGAATTACTTTCTGAAGAAGAATTGATTCAACTTTATCAGAATGGAAATTTTTCAAGTGGTTTGTTATCAACTTATAATTCAGCTTATGATGATTTATCAATTGAAAGTCATGAAAACTTTTTCTCTTCAAAATCAAGAGGTAAAGAAAGGTTTGATGATGAAACTTGGAGAGAAGGCCAAATTAATCCTCATAGTTTGATGGACAGTACTAAGGAAAATAAAGAACCTATGTGGACTTTGTTTAGTAGTCTTTTCGGTTTGACTTTGGATTATATCTTTTTGTTTCCTAGAGATAAGAAGGTTAAGGGTGCAAGTGGAAGTGGGAGTGGGAGTGGAAGTGGGGAAGAAAAGCCAATTGGAAAGAGTGGAGAAGACTATCCGAGAGTTTTGGGACTTTTGAAAACTCATGAAACTAAGATTTTGGAACCTGGAATTCCTAGGATTGGGGTTTGTAGTAGTGACCATGTCTTGATTGGAGCTGAGATTGAGGTTTGAGAGGTTTGGAAAGGGGGGGAGGGAGGTAGAGATGGAGCAGGGTGTTTATAGTGAACTGCATTATCCAATAGATATCTTTTTGTAACTTTATGACCACATCTCAAATCAAATCTTGAGTAGAAATAGTAGATGGTACTCAGATATTCAAACGTGGAGATCATCAGTACCTAAAAAACTCGAAAGTGTTGTTCATCGCGACCTTCTTCTCGACCACCACCATCGCCACCTAATCCTGGTTCGTTCCATCAAGCTGTTCATCGAACAAGGATTGGAATGAATGCAGGATGAACAATCACGAAAATGATAGCTCAATCAAGAGCAAGAACCAGAAGCATATCAAGACGAAGAACCCAAGATTTCTATTGAGCTCAATTCTTCTATCTCTGTCAATTCTATTGGTCTACCTTTTGATCTCAAGCTTCTTATGGTTACCTACTTCCCTCTCGATTTCACAATCATGTAAAATGTCTCGAATGAGACCATCTTACGTTTCCCATTCGATTCAACTATCAAATTTCCTTTCTTCTTCTTCACAATCTTCTTCTTCCACTTCAATCCCAATCACTTCAAAATATTCCCTTTATCTTTATAGAGAACGCTTTCCTGGTAAGGGTAAATCAGATGACGATGAACCAGATACCAAGAATGGATTGCCAGCATTGTTTGTACCTGGGAATAGTGGAAGTTATGGTCAAGTTAGAAGCGTGGCTAGCAGTTCTGCTAGGCAGTTCTGGAAAGTCGATCGACAGGGACAAAGAATTGGAGAAAAGAATCAAGAGTGGAAACAGGATGGGAGGGAAATCGATTGGTGGACTAGTGAGTAATCCTACTACGGGCAAGGTTTGAAAGAATGGAAGGAGGTAAAGGGGCAAGTAGTTAAGATGGAACTCGAGGGGAACAGCTTATCACTCTATCTGGAACTGCTTTCGGCATTTCCTCTTTCATTCTCTTTGATGTATGACTTTCTGGTCTGCCTGTTCTCATCTTCTTGAATCTCTCATGAACTCTGCTTCTGACCTCTCCTCTCCTCACAGTCGACTTCAACGAAGACTTCTCAGCTTTCCATGGTCCAACTCTTCAACTTCAATCTCTTTACCTAAACGATGTTCTTAAATATCTAATTCACCTATATTCAAACTCTCAATCTCCATCTTCAACCTCTTCAATAACAAATTCCACCAAAGTTCTCCTTCTAGCTCACAGCATGGGAGGTCTAACTTCAAAACTCTCATTTCTTCAACCCAATCATCCTCAAAACTCTGTCGATACTTTAATCACACTTTCAACTCCTTTGGAATTCCCACCTTTATCTCTCAGTAGAGATGTACAAAAGGCTTATACCCAAATCGACAAGGCATTCGAATCTAAGGAAGGATCAGAAGATCTACTTCAAATCTCAATCGCAGGTGGTTTGTTGGATAATCAAATCTCTTCGGATTCAGCTTTAGTCGGAAAGAGTGGGTTTTTGAAAGAGGTCACTAGTTTGGTTCCGGGATTGTGGTCAAGTGTTGATCATCTTGCTGTGATGTGGTGTGATCAATTGAGAAGTCGAATCGCTAGAGGTGGGATTTGGAATGGAATGACTATGGTCAATGGAACTGGATATGGACCAGATGGTGAAGGAGACCTTAACAGAAGGAGAGAGCTTTGGAGAAAGACTCTGGGGATTGGAAAAGATGAAGAGCAAGTCGAGAATTGGGAAGTTTTGAAAGAGATTTTGGGTAACGCAAACGGTATTCAAGAGATTATCGATGAAATTCAAGGATCAGAACTGGAGAACGTTAATAGATTTAGGAAGGAAGAGAAAGATGGAAGGAATTCTAAGATTCTCTTTTCAATCAAACATTTCGAATCCTCCAGTTCATCCAAGGTTTCATTCCTCACTAATTTGAATGTCGGACCTGATCCAATTTCTGGAATTGGCATTTATGGGTTTCAAATTCCCGAGATTTCGGTTTCGATTTGTAGGAACACATCATCTCAAGACTCAAGTTCATCGATTCAATGTCATTCAATTCCATCTCATCTTTATTCTTTACTTCCACCTTCACCGATTCTGAAAGTCTCTACCAATGAGGAAAGGGAGAAGAATTTCCCAGATCCAAGTGTTGGATATGGAACTGATCCGAAAGCTGCGATTTATGAGATAGAACTTCAGCTTGAAGAATTGAAGAAAGAAGGTTTAGGTTGGATTTTGATTGAGAGCAAAGGGCAGATGAAGGCCAGAGGTGGAGATAAGGGGATGTATGAAATTACTGGAGGAGATGGATGGTTTCATTTAGCTGAAAGGGAGACTGACGTCAAGGTGCTGAACGAAAGTCCTCTTAGATTGGGTGGAATTTACGTTCCTTTCTCTCAACAGAAACAGGTTCTTCAAAGCTTTAGGTTATCGAAAATGGACACTTCTTTACTCTCCTACAACATTGAACTCGTCAATTCTGCTTGTTCTCAAGCTGCTAATCCCAATGAGAAACTCAATTTCGGCACTATGGTCAAGGCTGTTCACAAGGGTAGTGGAGATGGGAAATGGTTCGTTTCAATAACGTCCCTTTTCGACCCCTCTTCAACATCAACTCCGAATCCAGAAACCAGTCTTTCACTTTCGGGATCTACGCCGTTTATTCTTCCAGCTGAGGCCTCGATTTCTGGTACTACCTTCTCAGTCTACATGGATTCTATCGAAAATGGGGACAAAGGAGTTTGCTCACCTTTCGATGGGATGAGGATCAAAGTCGATTGGGGAAACAGTCTGGGTGGGGTGTTTATGAGATATAGAACCTTCTTGATTGGGTTTCCGGTGGGTCTGATTGGTATGAGTGGGGTTGAGATTTGGAGAGGCTGGGATCAAGACGGTGAGTGTTGCCTTTCCACTGATTTTTCGAGAGCTTCAAATGCTGTCCTTAGCTCATCCAAGACTGATCTGATCTGATCCTTGCCTTGGTCTTCTTCAGGTGTTTTCGTCTCCCCTCTACTCTCGATACTTCTACTGCCCTTCCAAAATCTGCCCAGATTTGGTCTCTTAACTCTACTTCTCGCAACAGTCCAACACCTTTTAATCTCAAGTTTCTCTCCAAACCTATCTACAACTTCTAGATTCCTCCAAGATTTATTCGCAGGTTACATTCCAACTCCTTCGATTCTGACGATTTTGATAGGCCCTTTCCTGCTATTCTTAGCCTGGGGAGTCCTGTTCCTAGAAGCTCTGGGAACTTCAGTCTCAATCGAAGTGGCGGCTTGGTTAATCAAGTTCATTGGTCTCAAATCGAGTCTGGCTTTCGAGAACTCGAATGCTCCTGCCGCTAGTAAAAAGACTTCGTCTCCAAGATTTAGCAACCAGACTACTTTGACGATCCTAGGTTTGTTGCTTCTTACTTTCACAATCATCCCCCATCAATTTGTCTTCTTAGTCACAGTGTTGATTCAGTACTTGAACACATTAAGAGCTAGATTGGCATTGAACTCTACCAGCAGTTTCTCATCAGTCGGACTAAACCATTCAAAAGGTCTTCAAGAAGATCAAAAGAATGAATACAGAGCCTTGAGATCCGAAGAAGACTCGGAGTCTGTTTCAAAGTCTTCTAGCAAATCAACCTCAAAGTCAAAACCTCAATCTTCATCTCAATCAAGGTTCTTCTTTAATCTCTACCTACTTCTATTTCTTTTAATTCTATTGCCTTTCAAAGCTCCAGCACTGCTGGTTTGGGCAAGGAATTTAATGATCTTGTTCACGAAGATCAAACCGAAAAATTACGCGGAGTTGAAAGTTGGGATGGGTCTGGGAGGTGAAGATCATGAAGCTTTCAGAGTTTTAGGTAATGTTCTACTAGTTCAGGTGGCGGCTGGCGGGAGAGGTATCGGGAGAGCTGTGACTAGGTGAGTTAGGAGAATCGGGACGTTGGTTCGTGGGAGAGTAAAGATTGACTCTCGTCTTTCATTCCCATGATTTCGTACCAAGGCTCGAGAGCAAGATCACACAGTTCGGATTCATGACGTTGATCTTAACAAGCTTAGCTTTCGGAATTCGACATACCTACAGAATCTTTGACGTCTTCAACTTGTTGGCTTGTTGGTTCTTGATCGTTCAATATAGATCAAGGAAGGACGACAGAGTCTTTTCTCCTACCAGCTTCTCTACTGGGATGGTAAATAGAGGAGACACTAGAAATAGTGTAGACGAAATGCGAGTCGACGGAGAAGGGGTCCTTAGACTTTCTATTCCTGAAGAGCTATCAGGTGGCAACACCTCTTCGACACCTCAACACCAAACTGAATCTCAGACTCATCAAACTCAATCAACTCCAGGTTCCATAACCAAGGCTTCGAATTCCGGCATCTCTGCCCAGTTAGATCAAGCTCTCGAAACCTACTTGAAGACTCTAGACCTCTACACTTCAAGCCAAGAGAAGATCGCCGATTCTTTCACTAAAGGGTTTCTAGATCTCAGTAGAGGAAAGATGGCACTTGCAACTAGCTCTGGTGGTATGTGGAGGGGTGCAAGTCTAGTTCATGACATGTGGGATGCTAGAATGAAGAGCAATTGGAAGGTCAACGTAGATGATCGACGGGAAGAAGAGGGCTTGAGATTCGGGTTGATGAAGTTAGAACTGGAGACGCCGAAGCAGGCTGAATTGAAGGAAGCAAATTTGAGAAGAAGGAAAGGGGTAAAAGAAGAGGAAAAGTCGGAAGCCAGGGAGAAGGACAAGGGAGATGATGAAGAAGAGAAACAACCGCCGATACCTCCAAACCCTCTCTATCAGTTTGGTGGTCTGCCTCCGGCCAAGCTCAGATCTTCTCAAACTCACTTTCAGCAATCTATTCGGACAATGTTGGTAGGAGAAAGCGGCGAAGATAGCTTGATCAATTTGAAGTTGAGGTTGGAAGAGCTGGAGGAGGAGATCGGAAACCTCAGAGAGCGAGCGGGCCAAGAATTGTAGAGTGGTAGACGTATCCATTTTGAATGTACAGAACTCTATATGGAGCCTTTTTCATCTCGAGAAGCAAAACCTAAAGGGTTTCAGGAGGGCTCCGAAGGAGATTGAGCAGCGATCAGGGGTGATGTCATTTTCCAGGGCTGCCGACTGGGTTGCGTAAGACGCTAACTAACCGAAAGGAGAAAAGGCTCCCGAATAGTTATTTTCCACTGAGAACGCGGCGTTCGTTTGAATGGAGAAGTCGATTCCAGAAATCCGGGGTACGCAGCGAGACCGAAGAAGAAGTATAAAAGGGAGGACATTTTGACTTCTTGGTCCCCTCGTCCCTCCTCCCCTCGAAAGGTCTTCAAGATGATTACTCCTCGCTTTTCTTCCCTCTTACTCTTCGCATTCATCTCAATTACCTCAACTTTCTCTTCTCCAACTCCAACTAAGAGAGGTCTTGACAATGGAAGCATCGCCAAACAACGTTTTGGAAACGATGCCGCTTGGTATCAAGACCGTATTCCTTACTTCGATTCATCTGATTCATTGATCAACGATGTCTATTACTATAGATGGCAACTCTACAGGGCTCATCAAAAGGATCTGGGTGAGTGAACAACCATCTCGCGTTCTCTCGCCACTTTCGTCGATATCCATACTGACTGACCTTCTCTTCTTCCCTTGTTCGCTTCTTAGGTTCCAGAGGATACATCAGTACTGAGGTGAGTGAGACTGAAAGCTTTAATTAGAACGACAATCAATCAAGGTTGGCTCTCATTGACGGATTCCTATCCTTTCCCCCACTCCGTCTCGCAGTTCGCTCAAGATGTCAGTTGGCAAATTTCGCCTTATGCCAGCTTGAACGATGCCACTCCCTTCCATATCGGAGAAGGCAAATGGAATCGAGACAGGAGGTTCACCGACGACCAAATCACCAACATGTACGAGGGTGACCCAATCTTCAATGATCGTCACTTCTCCGAATCGATTGCTGATGCGACCTACTCTCGATACATGGTCGACGGAGACGCAGCGGGAGTGACTAAGCATCTTCAATCCATGCAGAACGTTTTCAAGCAATGGGACGACCGCCTTGACACTTCTAAAGGACTTTATTGGGTTGAGCCGCTGTGAGTTTTGCGAATGAGTGATTGCTATGTTGGCAGAGAACGTGTCTTCTCAGAAAGGAAACCTAAAGCTGACTCTTCTTCCATTCTCTCTCCTTTAGCTACGATGCCACCGAGTACACAATCGCCTCGATCGACGCCAGTGGCGCAGTCGATGGATTTTCAGGAGGAAATGCCTTCAGACCTAGCATCAACTCTTACCAAATCGCCAATGCTCGAGCCATCGCAGCTATTGCTTCCTTAGCCGGTCAGCAAGACGTCGCAAGTCAATACGCTCAGACTGCTGACAGCCTCAAGGCCAAGATGCAGTCTGACCTCTGGAATTCGACGTTCGGTCACTTCATTGACAGATACCAAGTCAACAATGACTACGTCAAGTACTACGAGTTCATTCGCGGTCGAGAGCTCGTCGGCTATCTGCCTTGGACCTTCAACATCACGGATGATACCCCTGAATACAACCAAGCTTGGTCACATGCCCTTGATCCAAACGAGCTAGCTGGTCCAAAAGGTCTAAGAACGGTGGAACCTTCTTATGAATACTACATGAGACAGTATCGCTACGACGGCAATCAGAGAGAATGTCAATGGAATGGGTAAGTCTCGAGATCTTCAGTCTGCTCCAGTGGCGAGGATACCAACACCTATTCATTAACACCCCTCCCTCATTCTCTCTCCCAATGGATTCATTCACCCTCTCAGTCCGTTATGGCCTTTCCAGGTCACCCAAGTAGCTCTGGGTATGGCGAATCTACTAGATCATTATGATCAAAATCTGGTCAAGAAGAGTGACTACATGAATCTCATCCGTCAGTACGCTCAAATCCACTACTCAAATGGGATCTTGGATCTTCAAGAGGACTACGACAGTGCTGATGGCTCAGTGATTGTCGGTCTTGATCGTTCTCATCATTACTTCCATTCAGGATTCGTGAGTACTGGGGCTATCGGAACCTCTTCTCCATGTCTGGCTCTTTCCTCATCTCGTTCGTCATCTCTTTCATTCTATTTTTCTTCAGATCGACTTGATTGTCAGCGGAGTCGTAGGAATCCGTCCTCGACCTGACGATGTGCTCGAGGTCAACCCAATGATCGACTCTTCGATGAAGTGGTTTAGAATGGAAGAGATCCCTTACAAAGGTCACAATGTTGCCGTCCAGTGGGATGTCGATGGGTCTAAGTATGGAACAGCCGGTCTCGTCTTGGAAATTGAAGGCCAAGTCATAGCCACCCGACCTGATCTTGGAACTTTGACTGGGTCAGTAAAAGACGAGCTGCTTCTGGCAGATGTCACCCCCTGGTTCTGCGCTGAATGAATCTCATTCTACGCTGTGTCTTACCCTATTTTGTCACCTTTCGCTTTCCTTTCACAGAGACGTACCTCGCAAAGCCGTCATTCCAATCGATCGACCCATCGCCAAATCTATCGCACTTTCAGGAGTCAACTCGGTCGCAGGATCCGCCTCCTCAGCTACCGATGCTTCCAACGTAGCTCAAGCCATCGACGGAAGAGTCATTTTCTTGGATCCAATCAAGGATGGATGGCAATCCGCTACCACCGGGACAGCTTCTCAACAATGGTATCAAGTGGACTTTGGATCTTCTCAATCAACTAGCCGAGCTGAGATCGCCTTCTACGACAACGGAAACGATGTGGTCGCTCCAACTGGTTACACAATTCAGATGAACAACAATGGAAACTGGATTGATCTTGAACTCACAAACAAAGATGACCCTCTCGGAAACGGAATCACGAATGCTGCTTGGAGCTCTGTTGACAATCAGCAGATCAGAATTTTGATGGATGTTCCTTCCAACAAATCAGTTCGTCTAGTCGAATTTAAGCTGTTCTGATTGGAGAAAGCCTCAGTAGTCTCCGAATTTGTACAAATCACTCATTATCGTATTGAAATTCTCTTGAACGCTTCATCTTTTCCGAGTTTGCTTTCAGCCCGCATTTTCGATTGTAGAGTGAGAACATATCCTTATGAATCTCTGAATCTTGTTGTCAGTATCAGTGAGAGCGTGAGAGCCCGCCCAACAAGAGAGACTCACCTTTACTTTCTTGAAGCATAAGCCTCTGAGAGGGAAGCAACGAAACCTTACTCCCTCAGAGAGTGACAAAGCCGTAACTAAAGAAAGGGCGAGAATGGGTTGGATGGATATCCAGCTTTCGAATCTTATCCGCCATGAATCTGTTTCTAAGTCTTTCAATCACCCAGCATCTCCCAGTCCTAGAGAACGAATCTTCAGTTGGAAATCGTACCATCTCGAGTGTGATTAACTAGGAGATGGAGGCTGAAATCCGCTCGAAAGAAACTAGAGGGATATGGTGACACGGCCATTGATTGGAGACTTGAAATGAGATGGATGAAACCAAGATAGAGTGCGATTGAAAGCGATGGGAGGAGAGTGAGAGAGAAGAAGGGAAGCGGGAGTCCATGAGAGAGAGAATCGAGGAGATATCGAGAGAGTTGTTGAAGATGAGAGAAGAAAATCGGTGAAGGAAAGGCAAGAAGAGGAAGAAGGGATTCTCTTGTTATTCAATAACTTCTCGACTTTTCCGCGATCTGTATTCGGCTGGCTACCCATCCTGTCTCCCGTTGGTCAGCTAACCTCACACGAAATGAACCAAAAAGATAGAATTAAAGGATAAAAAAACCAAAGCACACAGCAAAATTGAAAGCATGATGAGATGGTGGAGGGTTACAAATGGGGTAAGGGAGCAAGGCAGAGGGAAAATCAAAAGTCTTTGATCGGAAAAGGTGAGATGAAGATGAAATTGGAATTGAGACAAGGTAAATTGAGTGGAGAGAGAGAGATGGAAAGCTAATCTGAAAACAACAGACTAAACTAAGAAATCGGCTCTAAGATTCATTGGTAACTCTCAACAAACTTTTCCTGGCTCTCTTTTCACTTCTGATTCTTTCCTTTTGACGATTATTAACCAAAACAGAATTGCCATCAAAAGAATCGTCTTCCATCTGAATGAGCATCTCAGCTCTTTCAGCAGCTACGTTTAAAGGAGTTTCCTGTTGAACTGGAGTTCTCTGAAAAGGGGAATTAGAGTTGGATTTGAAGATCAAAGGTGAGGGATCTCTAGGATCTAAAGTTGCAGTCTTTGACTGTAAAAGCGTTTGTTTTCCAATAGCACCTGAAAGCAAAGCTGCACCTAATCTTCTACCTCTTCCACCTCCAGCTCCAACTCCAGCTAAAGAATCATTCTTCAGACCTTTAGAGATCGGTTCCCAACCAAAAATCGGAGACTGAAAGTTTTGAGATTGAAGAGTTGAATTTGCGATTTTAGCAGAAGGAGACATTGAAGATTTTGAAGCTTTAGATTTGAAATTTGAACTTTCATCTTCATCATCTGAAGCGAAATCAGTTTGATTAGAAGGAGAAGCTAAACCTCTGACTTGCATAGCTCTTTGATGAGCAAACTTCAATTTCTCTTCTTCAACTAAATGAGATTCGATATCTAGATCTTCATCAGAAGAATGAACTCCATCTTCAGGAGAAGCGAAAGGATTTAAGATTCTATTCCTACCATCCTGACTTTGATCTTGATTTTCGATTTCAACTTCTTGTCTCATAGCCTTGACCATTTTCCTCAACATTAATTCTCTTGGAGAAGTTTCATCTGAAGATTCGTTAGCATCTTCTCTTGAGATTGAAACTTCACTTCCAACTCTAGTACCAGCGTTTGAAGAGCTTAAATTTGCCAGAGAAGGTCTATGCATAGCGCTTAGATAAGGATAGGAACAATGACTTGCTTCACCATCTGAACCAAACGATTCACAACTTGGAGCTCTGAGAACTCTTTCTGGTGAGTTGAGGTTTGGTGAACGAGAAACCATGGCAGCAGCGATTGGAGGAGATGGGAAGTAAGAACGATCATTCGATTGAGAGAATGGAGAAAGACCTCGATTTTCATCTTGAACGATTGAAGAAATGAACTTTTCTGAGACTTTAGAATCTAATTGAGCTTCAGAGTCTTCAATCGGAAATCTACCATGTCTACCGATAGAGAAATTCCTTCTTCCACCTGAATTCTTCTTTGCAGAGTAGGAGATACTTCTGAAAACAGTCAAACCTTTGGTTGGAGAAGTAGAGGCAACTCTTGGAGGTGAAGTTGGAGCGGTAAATTTATCTCCCTTTTCCCAAAGAGTTTCAGTAGTTGAAGTTGAACCATTTGATCCTCTCCTATTGTTCTTCTTGAAGAAAATTCCAGAAATACTGCTTCCTAAACTTGAAGTTTCAGAGGACCTTCTTTTCAAACCTTTTGAAGCCCAAGCAACTGGAGTTGTTAACCAAAGACTTGAAACTGGTTCCGCATTTGACTTCTTTCCACCATCGACAAATCCGAACCGAGAATGGTAAGAGCCATCATTAGATTGGTAGATTGACTCCTTTCTCTTCTTGTAAGCATAGAGAGATCCAACAGCAGCTAGAGCGGCAGCTGCTCCCAGAACCGAACCAGCAATCGCTCCGGACTTCTTGGCTTCAGTCTTTTGTTCCTCTGATTTGTTTGAACCTCCATCGGTTGAGCTTGGAGGAGAGGGATTGGATGGAGTGGTAGGGGTGGAATCTGATTTGACTTGAGAATCTGATCCAGAGGGGACGGAAGCGGAATCTGACGATGAACCTTTGCTGAGTTCAGAGCTTGAAGAACCATCGTTTGGAGTTGGGGCAGAATCGGAATCGGAAGAGACTGGTTTGGTGTTTGATGAATCAGATGCGGCGGCACTGTTGTTATCGACATCTTGACCAGATTTGGATCCAACTGAGGCAACGTTTCCATTGTCGTTCGAAGCTGTTGAGGTGGTTTGACTGGCATCGGTCTCGGACTGGGCAGCCATGGAGTTCGAGTTAGAAGAAGTAGAAGCCTGACATTTAGAGGAATTGAGCAAGTGAAAGAAAGGATCATTAAGTGTTACTGGTTCTTCTCGCTTTCTCCTCCAGACGACTGAAACTCACCTTTGCCTTCCTACTTTCCAAAACTCCATCGACACTTGAGCTCCATTTCCAATTCTTAGGATCACTTTCACTGGTATCCAAAAAGGACATGTGATCTTGATGGATACCCCTTTGGCTCAACTTCTCGTCTTTTCCATCATCACCAAATCCAACAATCATAACCTCTTCGATCATATTAACAGTATGACCTGCTCTAGCTTGAACATTCTCATCTTCAAATTCCAATTTCGACCATTGAGCTGGATTTTCCTTGATGTCCAAAACCCAGATCTCATTGCTAGGTTTAGTAGATTCATTCAAATAACCACCGAACATGACGATTTTCGAATCTTTAGTCATACTAGTTGAATGACCGGTTCTACCTTTTGGATAAGTCTTTGAAGCTTCGGTAGAATTTGAAGGAATAGTGATCCATTTCTCCCAATTTCCAGTGCTTAATTCTAAGACCCAGAAATTATTGAATTCGGCTAATTGACCATCTAATTGTTTGCCTCCCATGAAAGCGATTCTAGGATCATGAGAAGGAGATTTTGAAGAGGAAGATTGATGAACTGGAATTAGAACTGAAGAAGAATCGACTAGAGATAAGGATTTCATTCTTGAATCTAAGGAAAGAGATCTAGAAGTTGGAGTGATCGAAGAAGCGTTGGACTTGGTGGAAGTCGAAGATTTCTGAGACCAAATGTCCAATCCGAAATAATTAACTTCTTTTGGAGATTTCTCATTTGTGGTTGAATTGGTTGAAGAATAACAAGTTGAAGAATCTGAAACTCCACCTAAAACCATTACGCCGTTCATCTTGATTTGACCATCAGTAGTGTTGTTAGAGTTCTTCTGTTTCCCAAGATTAGCAGGAACGTTGAAACCAACAGCACCTTTTCTTCTTAAAGGTGCTTCTTCAATACTACCAGGTGATTTCCAACCAGTAGAATGCTTCCAAACATATATTGGAGAATCCTTTGAACAGTCTAAAGTTAAACCTCCGATTAACCATAGTTCATCTTCTTCTCTTTTGGCTGCATGAGTTTTTGGTAAAAGAACTGATGAGGAGAATGAATGAGGTGGAAGATTTGAAGAGGACAATCTTGACCAACGATTCGAATCAGAAGTAGAATTTGAGGAAGACGGTGAAGGATTGGTTAAAGCAGTGATGTCCAAAGACCAAACATCATTGGTAATCTGACCTGATCTATCAACTTGACCACCAATGAATAGCAATTGAGATTGGTTGTCTTGAATAGTACCATTTAAGAAGGTTGAAGAATGACCCCATCTCTTGCTTGGTCTCTCTCCATCGTCACTGTCACTGTCACTATTTGAAGATGATTCACCAACAGTTTTTACTCTAGTGTTGTCATCGTTGGGCCTGCCAGCAAACCCATTTAGAAGTTCTAAAGCTGCTTGTTGTTGATCATCCTCATCCTTAGCTTTCCCCTTTCCTTTAAGGTCCAACAAAGTGTTTCCATTGAATTGTTCATGCTCACCGAATCCAAAGTGAACTTGATCTCTCCTGTGAGTATTGGTATAACTGTAATGCCTGGAAAGATCATGGTGTCTACTAGAAATAGCCGAATTGGTTGAGATGGATCTTGAAGGAGCAGCAGCTGTGATTGATACTTGAAGTGAAAGGATGACTAAAACTAAAAGTGGCAGGAAAGTGGTTGAAATGATTCTTGATCGAATTCTAATTTTCGATATCCTTGATTTCGACGAATTGAAGTTGATTTGAGAAGACTTGACGCCGATCGAACCAGTATTGTTCTCAGAGGAATTTGACTCTGACCTCGAGTTTGGCTCTGACTGAAACTCAATTCTTCCACAATTGATGAAGTCTTGAATTCCTGAAGACTTGAAATTCGAACATAGTTTCTTCGATTTTGAGCTTTCACTTCCCTGTTTCTGGTTGACGGGTGATTTGGAAGTGAAGAATGTTTGCCTCTGTTGGCTTTCCATTGCATCTCTGTTGGACTGAGAGCGTATGCTGGGCTGATGAATCTTGTGTGTTTTTGTTCTTTTTTAAAAGTTCCTTCCTTAATCTCGATTCAATCGAGAAGGAAACAGAGAAAGAAGTGGTAGAGGGGGGGGGGGAAGTAGTTTGAAGAAAAGACGTTAGGGTTGAAGCAGAGACCTGCTCTGTTTTGCTTTTTGAGGTTTTTGATGTCTTTTTTGGATAAGAAGTAGTAGGGGAGAAGAAAAGAAAGGAGAGGGGAGGAAAGGAAAGGAGGGTGGGAAGGAAAAAGAGAAGTAGGGATGGGGCAGGTTAAAGAAGGAGTTGGGATAGATGGAAGTCTCTGCCTAAGCACATTGAATCCCAGAAGATTAAATATGATTGATTGATTTTCCACTAATCTTTTCTGGGACTGACAGCGGCCACTCAGGCTAAATTGCCGGGGAGAGTGGAGTAGTGGAAACTCACTCAACTTCTCTCGACGAGTCAACTTTTCGTTCCTCGCCCACTATCATGTGACTTCTAGCCTCTCTTTTCCTTTGATTTCGGTTTCATTTTGTTGAACCTTACCGATACATACTGTATGTATGTTCTTTCACTCTACATTTTAAACGTTTAAACCCGAAATACGAACAAAGTGTTAATAAGTGACGAGGACGCGAGCTTTCCCTACTTTGAATCTTCTCCTTCACCATTTCACCATCGACTTCGAATACCAACGAGAGAAATGTCCTTTTAATTTCGAGAAAGTAAAGACAATAAGATTTAAAATGGCGATGACAGAGCTTGTAGACGAACAAAAGAGAAGAAGAAAAGTATAAAATAAAACATAGTTTTGAGTAGAACAAGAGAGAGAAAAAGAGAACCGATGGGAATTTGAGACGATTATAAAAGAGAAGAGGAAAGGTTGCTTTGATCGATCGGCTTGAGTGTGTACATTAGGAAGTGTTGATTGGTTTTGGGGAAAAAGTCAAGAACTTGGAATGATGGAAAGCATTTTGGGTTTCTAAGATGTGTGATGTTTCGTAAGTCGATTGATTTTTGATTTTGATCCGCTTGATATGAGAGGTTCCCATCGTTCTTCTTTCCGAGACCAGTTTGAAGAAGTTTTGATGAAAGGCTAATCTTGTTTGTCCTCCTCCTCCTCCTCCTCCTCCGCCTCTTCCTCCCTCTCGTCTTCAGCATCAGCATTGTCTGGCACTTCGGCTCCTTCGACTCCCTGGGCTAGCTTCGCAGCTTTGTTGGAAGCTGGGGAAGGAATTAGTCCCTTGGAGATTCTGTGTCTCCTCCATTTGCTACCACAAGCGTTGCAGAGCGTGGCAGCTCCATCTGGACCTGGTCTCCAGACTCCCGTGTCAGAAGTCTTGCACCAGACGCAAACGCGATCAGGGTAGACGTACTTCTTCCTCGTCTTGACGAGACCAGTAACTGGATCGACAACCTCAGTCGAAACGACAGTAGAACCCTTGCCTTTGGTTCCGCTTCCGCTGACCATGACACCAGGAGCAGAAGCTCTAGGTTTCATTTTTCCAGACACGGATTTGGAGGTAGAGGAGGAAGAAGCTGTAGGTTTCTTGGAAGTCGTTGCTGGAGTTGAAGTTCTAGGTTTGTTGATTTGACGAGGAGCTGGTTGTTCCACGTCAGAGTCTGAGGGGACAGCGACTGGAGGAGAGCTTTGTGCTTTCGATCCTTTGCTAGTCTTCACTCTCTTCGAACCTGGTTCGTCCTTGACCTTTTCATCTCCAGAAGTAGAAGTCCTGAGTCTCTTCTCAGCCTTGGCAGCTCGAGCCTGAGATTTGGCCTTCTGCGTCCATGCGGAGTGTGCGGAATCCCCCTCGAGCTCAGAGTCAGAAGTGTTTGGCTCGATGTAGCTGGTTGGAAGACTTCGACGGGCTTTGGCAGCAGCATCTGACTTCGAATCCTGGCGACCTAGACTTCCAGGCAGACGACTGGTGGTAGCTTCGAGCACCAGAAGCTGTGTTTGGGTCATCCTACGAGCACTACCAGAGGAAGTCTCGGGGATTCCAGAGGAAAGAAGAGGCGGTCCAGAGAGACGACTCGCGGCGGCCTCCTGGGCTAGACGCTCAGCTTCATTCATCCTACGGGCAGCTTGAGTAGGAGAGGAGGAGAAGGCTGGAGAGGAGGAAGAAGAAGGACGAGCTGGTCCAGAGAGGAGACTGTTAGCAGCCTCGTGAGCCAGACGTTCCGCCTGCGTCATCTTTCCACCTTGGGGGAAGAGAGGTTGACGAGGTTCCGTTGGAGAAGCCGCTGTACCAGTGCTGACACCACGTTGACGGATTGGAACCGGAACGTCTTTGCTTGGAATGACGATTGAGCGGCGAGAGCTTCTACCTAAAGCTGAACCGGTACCTTCGATTCGAGAAGAGGGTCTGGCGACATTCCGAGCTCCAGATGGTCTGATCCAGTCATTGCGAAGAGAGCCATGAGCTGAATCGTCGTCAGAGTCGTCCTCGTCTGAAGAAGCGAAGACGATACGAGAGGTCTCGTCGTCCGAAGATGCAGATACGATCTTAGAAGGCTTGCCTTTGTACGTAGATCTGAATCCGTCCGCAGAGGATTCGTAGGAATCGTCAGAGTATTCGCTCGCCTCCAGAACTCGGGAATGCTCACTTCCAGTGGGATAGAAGTTGGCAGCATTGATTGAAGTCTTACGAACGACTTCCTTGGGTAGAACCTTCTTGGGCGAGGCTTCCTTGGCCTTTCCTTTTCCCTTTTCTAAAGGCCGACGCGGCGAAGCGATTGGAGGGGAAGGAGGAGGAGGAGAAGGAGTGACGCTTGGACGAGAACTGCCAGCTGCGACAGCTTTAGGTCTGACGACTCTGGGACTCTTGACAGTTGGTCCTCTCGACGAAGAAGCTGTCGTGCTCTTGGTGGGAGAGGCTGGTGTTTTCTTGGTAATGGTAGACCTGGCAGGCTTGGAAGACTTGGAGGACTTGGATTTGGCAAAGAGCGACTTCGAGCCCGGTCCTTGCTTGTTGAGACCCATGACGATCTTCTCTGCGACAGCGACCTCTCCGTCTCGAGCCCTGTCTGCTGTACGCCTGGAGGCTTCGATGACGGCATCGTCGTGATCGACACCACGCTTCTTGAGACGACGGATACGAGCGAGCCAGGCGTTACGAACTCTACGAGCTGCTCGCATCGTCATACCATTGGAGGCTAGGACTGAAGGAAGCTCCGGAGCAAAGGAATTGCGAGTGTAGGTTCCACCTCCAAAGACAGAGTCGGCAGCAGTCTTGCGAATTGCTCTCTTTGGCCTGTCGTCTTCCTCGTCAGATAGATCCCTCTTGGCATTCTTGGAAGTACCATTTCCAGAATTCGAAGAGTAGTTGTTCGGAGCTGCAGCTTTGGCAGCCATCGCAGCCTTGTAGCGTTGCTTCACTACCCGACCTTTGACCATCGGAGCACGAATCTTGCCATTCCTATCTCTGGAGGTAGGACCCTTCTTGGCTAGTTCGCTTGTGTTGGCAGGACGTTGCGGCAGTGGTACTGGAAGAGGTGCTATAGGAGTAGCAACCTTCTTTCCGCCCAAGACTCCGGAGCAGTTAGGAGCTCCACAAAGGCAGGCGTTCTCTCCAGCTTTGTCTCCGGCGGCTTGCTTAGGTCCGAACGCAGACCAGCCTAAAGGAAAGGAAGGAAAGGGAGAGAGAAGGGCGCTTGGTCAGAAAGGAGAGTTTTCTCGATACGCAGACCCGAATTCTGCTATCTTCTCGCGTCTCGACTTCGTTCTCTCGACTCACCATAGTCGTAAACGAGCTCTTCTCCAACTTCGATATCTCTGAGTGCGAATAGACCAATCTGAAACTCAGCAGTACAGATCTCGTCGGTTCCACAAAGAAGCCAGCGTTCAACGAAGCAGTTGGGTCTGAAGTGAAGGAAGAAGATACGAGAGGGAGCAAGGCTGATTAGCACGGGTTTGGAAAGCGAGATAGGAAGAACGAGCCTTGGGAAAGATACTCACTGACACTGAGATCCAAGAGAAAACACCAAAACGAGGAAGAAGAGAAGAAACAGGTCAACAAAGGGACTCGAACTATGTCGGTGGCAAAAGAAAGTCCCACTCACACTATGATTGGCGAAACGGGTCATGTTTCCTTTGAGACCAGCATCTAGCACCTCTCCAGCAGCTGAGTCGTAGTCAAGAAGGTAATATCGACCAGTCTTGTGGTAGAACTCAGTGACTCTGCGAGCAGCTTCGTCTTGATTGATGACTTCACCTCTGTACTCGGTGATGAATTGATCCTTCTTGAGAGGCTGAAGAGTCTTGAGACCGAATCCACGAGCACCATACTATAAAGAGGAGGATTGAAAAAGAACAAGCTGTTAGTCATCGATCGAAGACTTGGAATGTCAACGAACCTCTGCGATTACTCACATGTTGAACATCCAATTTGGCAGTTGGTCTCTTCCCAAGACTTCCATTCGTACACTTGTCACCACAAGGACAGTGCCTCGGATTGCAAATGAACTGCATGAGCCTGTTCATACAATTCTCTTCACAGTTGTCATCTGGATCGCAGAAGCAGACTGGAACCTCACCTGGAAGTTTAGGTCTACTTGTGTACTGATTGGTTCGAATGAAGGTGTAAGATGGAGGTTTCTTGAACTTCTTCGCTTCCAGTTTGACACGAGCTTCTTCCGCTGCATCCAGGAAGTGTTCCGGTAGGCTGAATGGTTGAGGATCCGTGAGTAGATTCATTCCGAAGTGGAGAGGTAGAGGGAACACCTCCTTAGGCTTGGGAGTACTGCTAGCAGAGATGCTCTCTGAATCTCCGGCTCCATTGCCCTTGAACTCCTCGGAATAGAGACCGGTAGATAGGTAGACCTAGAGAAAGGGTGATGTAAAGGGACCGAGGTGAGGAGGATGTTCGAGAGGTAGCTGGTGCCACCTTCCTTCCTTCCTCTTCTCTATCGCACGCTATCGCCACGATTGGCTCTGCTGCCCTCCCAAATTCCCTTCCATATCCACCTACACACGTCAATCTTCCTAAGTAGGCACTCACCTTGCGTTTCCAAGCAGGGGCTGCAGCTCTGCGCTTAGCCACAGGAGTAGCTTCCTCCTCTTCACTGAAACTCTCACTTTCACTCTCGCTCTCTTCCTTCCTTGCGCTCCTACGACGTTGAGACCTCGAAGTAGAGGCAGCTACAGATGACAGATCATCTCCTTCGTCTTCGTCCGAGGAAGGTCTAGCTACACCAGGCCTACTCTCTCTACGACGTTTGGTTGGAGGTGGGGCATGGTCAGTCAAACTCCTCCTCCTGGCTTGTTCCTCCAGCGCTCTTGCAGCTTTGATGCGCGCGCGCTCCATTGGTCCTGGAATGTGTCTCTTAGTTAAGGAAGCAGATTCTTTGGACCCAGAGAGCCTAGAGGAAGAAGGAACCTTTCTTGACCCACCACCATTGGCAGCCGGGTTCGATGTGACCGAGGGCGACTCCCTGCCCCTTTGAGGTCTGTTGTTTGAGGTTAAAGAAGTGGAAGTGGAAGAGATGGTGGGAGCATCTTGAGAAGAGGTTTGAGAGGAGTCATCGGTTGGAGTGTCGCGTACAGTAGAGCTGGAAGGATGGTGTGAGAAGGAGGAGGTGCGATTGGAGTTGTTATTGAAATTGGAGTTCCTGTTGCTGTTGAGGTTTAAGGGGGAACCATCTCTACCAAAACTATTTCCATTCACGAAACTTCCTGGAGGTTGTCTATTAGGATTGATAGTAGCAGCAGCATGGAATTGAGCGGCTCTCTTCCTGGCTCCAGCGCTGGTGCGCAACATTCCTGGCTTGCTGTCTCCTTCCTTTGGGTTGAATGAATGGATGAATGAATGAAATCCAACAAAATGAAATGAATCAAAGAAGAGCAGAGGAGAAGAGGGTGGCTGGATTGAGTTGGATGAGAGCTTGATGGTGTGAAGGTCAAGAAGGGTATCCCACCAAGGCACATTCTGCTCAGTAAAACTTCTACATCGCCACTCATTCCCTCATCTTCGAGCCTCTCTAGATTGTGATTTTGAAAAAAAGTTTCATTTTCTAATCCACTCCCCAGCATCCTCACTTCGGGTTTCCCCATTCGCCCTCTTCTGGTCGGATTTAATTCTTCCTCCATCTGTCGACGTCGACAACCACTCCCAACCCCCACTACTTCACAGTCTATCAAACTCGCCATCTACACTCTTTCTTCTTTTGATTGAAATATGATTTGAACTATCTGCTAAGACGAGACGTTTCACCTTCTTCGGTTTCTATTCCGTCTCGCAGTTCTTTCGACCATTCAAAAGTCGTACGTCGAATGCTCGTGAATCAGTTTCCACTCGAGTTGGCCAATTCCTCATCTGACGCGGCGATCTCACTTCTACTCGGACAATTTCGAAGTAGAAGGGGTTTTAAATGACTGTCGTGGTCCCAAAGCTCAAGAGACGCGCCCCTCTTTCGAGGGATCGACACAAGAGAGACTCCAGAGGAGAGTTTCAGCTTCGAGAGTCGTTCTTCATTTGCGATTTTAAGGTATTGATACAGAATGAAATGAATTGAGAAAGTGACTTGTTGTTTCGTTCTATTGAATTGGAAAATTGTGTGTTGTTTGATTCGGAATCAGCTAGAAATGGCGACAAGGGGGGGGGGAAGACGACAAAGGATAGGAAGCAAAGGGGAACGAGGATCGAAAATCTTCGAGGGATAGAAAGGAAGGGATTGTTTGAAGCATATGCACTTGGTATTAATCAGTGGTGTCGGCTTTCTTCATCTTCTTCTTCTCCGACTCCTCTGTTTCGTCATCGCTACCTCTAGCTCTGCCCTTTCTATTTGGAGCCTCCCCTTCCTTCCCCTTTCCTTTCCCACCAGTATCGGTACTTATTTGTTGCTCTACTCCATCTTCTTCTATGATCTCCTGATCTCCTCCCTTTCCCTTCCCTTTACCACCGGATTTGGAGGTTGACGGAAGGTCGTTCTCCACCTCCGCTTCTTCCTGCTGTGATTCGGGAGATTTGTCTTCTTGATCGAGATCCATCTTTCCGACTCCTTGAACTTGAGGTTGAGGTTGAGCTTGGTTAGCAGCATCGGCAGTGGCTCTGCGAGCGGCTTTGGCTGAATCTTCAGCTTTCTTGAGTTCAGCTACTGTTTCTCTCCAGACGTCTCCTGTCTTCAGAATCGTACCTCTCCAGAACTCTCTCTTTTGAGGAACGTCTTCGTGAAGCCAGTCAGCGTGCTCCCGCTCACTGTTGTCTTGAGACTGTAATAGGAGGAAAGAAAAGGTGGAAAAGGGAATGAGCGTCAATCTACAGGGCAGCGAAATCTCACGGAAGCGGGGCTTGTTCGACTCACGTAGCAAACTGGAAAGAGTGTTTCAGGTTTAGCGAACAAGCGTTCAAAGTAGTGAATGAGATAGACTCCACAATCGCAGAAGTTGGGTTGCTGAGGAACCTTAGCTTCATTCAGTACCAACGTCCCGAGCTCTTCTTGGGTCTTCTTCATCCTGTACTTTGCTTCTTCCAGTAACCAATACTCCAAAGCTTTCTTGAGAGCTCTATGAGGTTGACCTAGAGAATCGAGCACCATAAGAATTGGCTGGTGGTTCTCTTCTGCGAGTTGGGCTGGGGTTGGTTTCTTGGCCTTTGCAGGTTTGGAAGCTTGAGAACCAGATCCAGAAGCGAAAGCTCCGTTCTTGTTGTTTTTCTTGCTTCCAGAGATGGAGGCTAATGGAGGAGAATCCTCTCTTCTGTCATCTTGATTGACTTCGTTCGAAGTTCCGACAGAAGTTTCAGCTCCATTCGATTGAGCTCCCTCTTCCACGATTCCTTCCATTTGCTCCACCTGTTGAACTTGAGTGAGTTGTTGACTCGCAGCAGGATCTGTGCTGACAGACTGTGAGCGAGGGCGAGGAGCTTCGTTCGAAACTTCAGGATGTCCTTGAGAGTCTCGAGGCGGAGGAGTCGAGACGGAGGGGGAAACGGAGACCTCTCTAGCTGATCCTTCTCCTCCTCCCGCTCCTCCTCCACCTAATAGAGGTCCATTTCCAGGATTTCCTCCTTGAATTCTGATCGCCTCTTTCTCATCTCCAGGCACTTCCATGTCGTCTTCAGTCAGGTCGATCGTTGCTGTGTTCGACTTGGAGTTGCGTTTGGGCTGAGGCTTCGAGATCTTCGAGGTGTGAGATATGTCGCAGTTGTGAGGAACAGAGATACCATTGACTCCTACGGTGCTAGGACCGAGACTGGACTTGCGAGCCTTTGACTTGGAAGTATCCTTTGACTTAAGGACGTTAGAGGTGGTTGCAGTTACAGGTGAAGTGGCAGGAGCTTCGGATGCTCTCTTCTGATGCGAAGGAGACTCTGAAAAGATGTTTGTTGCAGAGAACAAGTCTTGAATTATGGTTCCTTTGCTAGAAGTTTCTTGAGCGGGGGACTGACCTTCCTGAGGCGAGGCTTCTCCAGATTTCATCTCGGCGTCCGAGTCGGATTGGCCATCACCCTCCTGCTCCTCTGGTCCGACTCGATCAGCCTGGAAGGGCGGATGAGAAGCAGAAGCCTGATGAGGATGCTCTTCAGCGAGTTCGTCTTGTTCTTCTTCGTCTTGACCAGGTTCGTTCATGTCCAAGTCTTGAACTCTTTCCTCCACTTCTTGAACGATTCCTCCCCTCTCTTGTTCACCAGAGTTGAAAGCAGGGGAAGCTCGAATTGAGAGTTCTCCATCGTCTTGACGATCTTCTTCGCTCTCCTCGTTGTCTAGAGCTACTTCGACCGGAACGTTCTTCTGACCGGTCTCGAGCTCTCCATCTTGCATCTCAAAGTCTTGAACTCCATCTGAAGCCTTCTCCTTTCCTTTTCCTTTCACTTTCAGTTCGGTAGGAGAAGTGTCGACCGAATCGTCTCCTTCCTTCTTGGAGGAAAGTCTACCTGAAGTCCTTGGCTGAATTGGTTCGGCGTTGGTTGGATCGGCTTTGATGGGAGTGAGAATGTAGGCAGGATTGACAATGATTGCGAGGTACCAGTGTAGGTGCTCATTGATCGGGATGATGATGTACTTCTTTGTGAAGATGTCGGTCTTGTTGGTCCATTTCTGAACGTATTCGTAACCCTTCTTCTCCTTACGTCCCTCTTGAAGTCTCTTGTGAAAGAAGGAGGAGAAAATACAGATCTTCTCGGCGAGAGCCTTGTCTCTTGCTCTGATTTGGTCGTGAAGGTACTTGAGGCCGAATTCGATGATGGTGTCGTTGACTGTGGTCAAAAGAAGATGCGAGGAAGTTTCAGGTGAGGATTCAAAACTTTTTGAAAGGGGAAGGAAGCTTCAGCTTTAGGTTCACTTACGGAATTCTCCTTCGTCGAGCTTGGACATGTCTGCTTCAGAGATCGTAACTGCTCCTAGACCTGTAGGAGGGTATCTAGTGACCTTCCTGTCTTCCGGAGGAAGTCCTTGAGGAACCTTCTTGGCGCTTCTTGTACCTGAGGCGAGACCTGGTTTTAGCTTGGAGTACGTCGTCACCTTGGAGGTCGATGCTACTTGAGTCTTCGGCTCCTCCTCGTCGGAATCATCGATGATATGTGGATCGTCTAAAGTGTTGGTGTAGGAGTTTGACGTCTTTTGGTTCTTGGCTCCTTCAGATTTACGAGCTGCGGCAGTGGGTCGAGGCTTGGGTCTTCCCGATTTCGAAGTTGGCACCTCTGGATTGGAAGTGGATCTTGGTTGATTCTTCTTCTTGGAGGCATCGACTTGGAAAGAAAGACGAGGCTGCTTTCCAACGCCTCCAGCAGTAGACTTCCGTGTTCTCTCAGTCGTGTTGGAACCAGCGTTGGGCGGAAACATGTTCATTCCGGCTTTGCAGCTTTCGTGAAGTTCTAGAAGCGCTTTCATACCATTATCGTCGATGAATGCGCTGTTACTGTGTTTCTGATCAGAAGCTCCTTGAGCTCGGCTAATAAGAAGCTTCCACGAATCCACCGAGAGGCCTCCGTCCGGAGTGTCTGTGCTTTCCTTGTTATTCGTGGAGACCCAGATAAGAATCTCGCTCGAGGAATCCGAGGAAGAGGCTTTGAAGAGAGACAGTAGGTGAAGCGTCATGAAGAAAGAAAAAAGAATGCAAGGGAGAGGAAACGAGATGGTGAGGAGAAAGAGCGGAGAGAAAGTCAGAAAAAAGAAGTAGGAGGCAAGATCGATCTCTTCGAACCGACTCGACAACGGAGAGCAACTTACAGGCTGACCAATCTTTGAAAACACTCCTGACGCTCTTAGCTGACTGGGAATCGTCCGTCAAGAGAGCAAATTTGAGCAGCCCCTGACCATTCCGCCTGCCCGCTTCGACGTTTCCAATGTCTGTCAGTCTGACAGCGAAGTGAATGACTTGGTCGTTTCCTGCCTGCGGCGCTCGGAGCAGCTTCAAGTCCTCTCCAGTAGATACTAGAACGAAAGCGACTTCCGGATTGTTGTAGTAGTCGGAACCGATCTGGAAAGCTGTGACCGTAGCTGAGAAGGTCTTTTCCTTCTTCGCATTGAGGCTGCTTTCGGTCAGGCGAGTAGAGGGAGCAGAGCCTCTGGACTTTGCGAAGCTTTTGTTTCCGGCTCCAAGAATTGAAATATCGGGAGCGTATGACTGAACGAAGGCGGGGAAGGAGAAGTGGAAGGGAGCGGGGGAGAAGAGAATTTAGTTTACCAGTGACTGTATCTCTTCCTACTTCGAACTCCTGATCCTCCCAACAAACACGAAAGTTGAAGACAAATACTTACAATCTCTTTAGCTTTCTTCGCACTCTTTCCTCTTCCAGCTTCAATGTCTACGTCGGCCTTCGAATTCTTTCCTTTCATTCCAGTCATCTTCTTCTCTTTCGGTAGCGGCAAGAAATCCAGCTCATCTTTACTCTCATCTTTACTCTCACCTAAAGCATTGGAATCTAAAGTTTTGGAACGAGAAGAATAGTCTCCTGTTTCCTTTCCTTTCCCCTTTCCACCTCCATTTCCAAATTTCTGTCTCAGATCATCTTGATGAACAGTCGGAATCTGTTGCTCTTCTTCGTTTTGGTCTTCTTCATCAGAAGTGTCTTCGATATTGATTGGATTTTGAGATCCACTTCCGCCAAGCTTACTGTTGGAGCCTGAACTCCTTGAGCCTGAAAGCGGGTCTCTTGTTGGAACTCTGTGTTGAATCTGAGCTGAATTTCCAGTTCCAGGAAATTTGGCCTTTCCGTTATTTGCATCTCGATGTTGAGCAGTGCTAGAAGATAGTTTTGATGTCGTTAACTGTCTACCATTCTGCCCTCGGAATTCTGGTGATGTGAAGAAAGGAGAGAAGAGAGAAGGCAAGATTCGATTAGTTGAGAACGAGGGAGGGAAACTAGATGAGACGAACTGGAGCTCCTCTAGGCGACATCTAGATTTGATGTCATCTAGAGGAATTCAACGAGATCAAGAAAGAATTCGAGGGATCCAATCTCGGAATCAGACCTCCTTCAAGAAAGGTTCATGGTACTACTCGAGGTAGATGAAAGGAACCACATCTACTTCTTAGGACGCGATCTCTTCCGTCTCAGTTTCAGATTTTCAGCTTTAACAGCTTCTCAATCTTCAGAAATCTTCTACCAGAGCAATTCCCATCACAGATTGAATCTAAGACTTACCTTGATTCTTATTCTGATTCCCAGATCTCCCGGCAGTCCCTTTAGTGCTCAATCCTGAAGCTCTGCTGTCGCTACCTTGACCTTCAACTCTTGAGTAAGAGCTCGAAGCGTTCTTGTTGGAATCCTTAGAGTTGTAGAAAATGTGTGTCGAGACTTCTCTACTAGCGTTACGTTGAGGTGGACCAGCAGTACTGCCGCTGAGGCTGTCATGACCTGGTATGTAAGGAGAGGAACCAGTCGTTCTATTGGGTCTCTTGATTCAATTCAATTTCGAAAACAAGAGGAATAGAGCCAAGATGGAGAGGGAGAGGGAGATGGAAAGATTGAGGACTAATCTCTTGTTCTTCAGAAGTCTTTCCCAAACTCACAGATTCGCCTGGCTTGAAGGGAACAGGTTTGTTGCTGAATTTAGAGGGTAAAAGTGGATGAAAGGGGTGAGCAAGAAAGAAGTAAAGAGGAAAGGTGAAAGTAGAGGTTGGAGGGAGCATGAAGAGGCTACTCACCTTCCTGACGGTAGATTGCCATGCATTCGAGTGATTAGACTTTGGTCTCTGTTCTTTGAGTCATGAACCATGCTTCAAAGCGTGTTGCTTGCAGTTGAAGAGGATTGAAGAAGAAGAAGAAGAATTGAGAGAGACGACTGAATCTAGAGAGTTGCCTCTGAGCAGCGAGCAGGGTGAGGCAGCTGCTGAGCTCCAAGTTTGAAGAGCTCTTGAAGAGTTTCCTATCCAATCCGAACGAATACGATCTAGACTGGAATCCTTCAGGTTTAATTGGCTTCAATTCAAGAGGATGCGTGAGGAATGGTTAATTGGGTGCTTGGAGCTTTCGAGACGCGATGTATATGCTTTTTGGGTGAAGTGCATCTCGAAGTGTAAACATCACTTCAAATCGTACAAAGATGGCTTTGAGGTTGGGGATATCGATAAGATGCTCAAATTCAAGGCTGGAATCATCCTCTGTTCTATCAAGAGCATCCAGGTCAGAGGGAATCTTCAAGTCCTTCAGTAGCCATCTTAACCTTTCCTCCTCTTCATTCTCTACAACTTCTTCTACTTGCACCACTCCTTCTTCTTCTATTTCCAAACCAGCTTCAACTCCTCCCACTTCCAATTATCCACCTTCATTCGGAGCCAATCAAGTCCTACCTCTAACCTCTTCTATTCAACATAGATTATCAAACATTCATTCTCATTTCAAAGCTCCAATTCAATTCTCTTTCGCGTATGGTTCAGGTGTTTTCTCTCAGGCAGTCGCAGGTCCAGAACATTCAAAGAGGCCAAAGACTGAAGATGGGAAGAAAATGTTGGATTTCATCATGGCTGTCAATCATCCTCAACATTGGCATGCTATTAATTTGACTCAGAACCCAAGTCATTACTCTTCTGGCTCTAGATGGTTGGGAAGCGGTATGATTGAGAGAGTGCAGAGGATGGGAGCTGGAATTTGGTATCTACCTTACGTCAAGATTGGCGACGAGGTGAGTCAAGGTGCAAAAAGAATGTGGGGAAAGAGATGGAAGTGGAGTCTGAAGTGAGGGGAGATGAAAGCTTGTTCGTTCAGCTTTCTCAGTCTATAGTCCGTTTTGCTGAGTTTCTTCTCATGAAGAAGCTCTTTGAAGAGAGGTTGGGTCTTGGAAGTAAGATCTTGTCCCGTCTTCTTCCCTTTTCAGATCTGTAGATGTCAATTTCGAATTCTTTCCTTCGGCTCTCAGTTCCCATCTGATCCTAGCTTCAGCTTCTTACCCATCTCTTTCTTTCGATCCCTCTTCACACAGCTCGTCAAGTACGGAGTCGTAGACATCGACACTCTCTGTCAAGATCTTCTCGACTGGAACACTCTCTACGTTTCTGGAAGAATGCACAAACCAGTCAGTTTCATTCCTGAATCCCATTCTAATCGTTCCTTCATTGGCTGATCAAGATTCTTGTCTCCGACCAGGTAGCGATCCTAACCACAGATGCCCGAGTTCGTCTAGCTCAACAAGTCAATCTCTCATCAGCTCTACGAGTGGCCCAACTCTTACTTCCCGCGAAGTTCACTGAAGTAGAGCTTTATTCTCGAATAGCTTCAATTTCTTACGAAGGAGATTTCAGGATGTCAGTTCCGGGAGGGGAGAACGCAGACAAAGTGAAGAACATCGTTTTAGGTCAGAAAGATGAATTTCGAAGACTTTATGCTGGTTTAGTTAGGAGTATGGGAACTATGAAGATCGAAGAGAGGACGAAGGATCGATACAACTTAGAGGTTAGTCTAGAGATAGAAGTCGATTTGAAGTTGGGATTTTGGAAAGTCTGCCCGCTTACTACTTTTATCTTGATCTTCCTTTCCGTCGACTTTCACAGCAAGACATCACACCTTCAACACGAGCAGCTCACGCAGCCAAACTCCCCAAAACCTTAAGATCAAGACTTCAATCTCATTATACCTCACAACCATCTCTACATCCTTCATTCCTAGCTTTATCCTTACATTCCAAATCCAATGAAGTCACTCGCAAACCTGCGCCTCTACCGATTCATGCTTCCAATCATGCTATAGAAGCCGCTGAAAAGGCTGAAGAAGCTAGGAATCTTGGTATAAAGGATTTACAAGCTGCTTTTTGGTTGGAAGCGGTTCAAAGAGATGATTTCAATCAAACTCTTTTGAAGGAAATTGGTGGAATTGTCAAAGGACCCGCTACAATACAGAGCTTGAAAGGAATCTATACTGCTGGATTTGGTAGGACGCTGAAATATGTTGCTGCTAAGATTGGGAAGGTGAGTTTCTAATTCGAGGGGTCGAGAATCTCCAATTTCGTTTCTGACTGGACTGTCTCTCTTTGCTTTCTTTTTCTCTCAATAGTACTTCGACGGAAGGAAATCCCGACCAAACGAGGCTTCAAACGAGAAGTAATAGGCCTATTCTCCTTTCTCTCTAGTTTCATTCAAATTTAAAAAGACCTCAACATCAAGGTCGAGCTCCCTCTTCAACATCTTACACTCTATCGAGTAGCAGGGGTTTTAGAAAAAGAAAAAGAAAACCCCAAAATCACCCTTTCTCCTTCTCCGAAAGGGTCACTCGCACGCATGCAAAACTTACATTTCTTAGTTTCTCTAATCGCCATAGTAATTTAATTTTCCTTCCTCACACTCTCTTCTCTGTCAATGTAAATATCATAATGGAATACAACATCATTATTCTCACTCAAAGCTATGTGCTCTATGTACTTTCCAGTAGCCCGCCGGTTGCGACGGAGCAGTGAGGAGCACATCTTTCGACTTCCCATAGTCAGATCATTCATCTTTCCCTCTCAACATCATCATCAATTCATCATGACTTCCAACAAACTAAGAATCGGCTATGGTAAGTTCTCTCAAACTTCATTCAAGTCAAATTCAAAGCTCAAGCTTGTCACTGCCCTTTCAGTCCTTCTAATTCCGAAACGTTTCTCCACTCTCTCCAAAAATTCCTCTCAAGTTCCCGAGCATTTCTCCTCTCCTCTGCTAATCCTAGGTAAGACAGAATGGGGCTCAAAGAACTTAGAGCTAATTCCTCAACCATCTGGAACTGGACAAATGTTAACTTCTCTAGATGAGAATCAGAGTAATGGTCAAGTTATAGATGTTGCCGTGGCATTAACAGAGAGTCTCATCGCTGCTAAAGCAAAGGAAAATGGAAGGGAGGACTACAAGCTTGTTGGAAGTTATGTCAGGAGTAGTTTAAATTGGTCAGTATGAAGAGCCAGCTGCGACAAAGAGAATTGGAAGAGGTGGTGAAGGTTGGAGGATGGGAGTACTGATTGAGAGTCTGTCTTTCTTCCTATTGTGCTCTGATTGAAAAGGGCTGTTATCACCGGAACTTCTGAGAAAGCTCAAAAGTATCAGTCGATTGATGATTTGAAGTCTTCTAAGATTGGAATTTCAAGAATTGGAAGGTGAGTTGACTATGAAGTGGATCCTCTCTTTTCATGGTCTTTTCTACATTCAACTGACAGCTTCGAAATGAATCTATTCTTCAGTGGATCTCAAATCATGGGTAGCGTCATGGCTCTTCAAAAGTAAGTAGAATGTGAACTGAAGCGCTCTCTATGCCACAAGAATCTAATCGCAAACTTGCTCTCCACCTACTCTTGGTTCCAATAGTGGCTGGACTGATGCCAAAGGAGAAGTAGTAGAAGTTGAATTCCAAGGTAGGTCAAAAGTGAAAACAGAAGATCTTCTCGTCTTCACTTGCTAATCCCATCTCCTCTGTCCTACAGTCAACGACACTTTCAAGAACCTTCGAGATTCAGTCAATGGAATTGGAGATTCTCCTCAAACTGGAGCTTTCATGTGGGAGTGGTTTACTACAAAGCCATATCAAGACAGCGGAGAGGTGAGTTAAATTCTCGAAACCTACCTCACTTCTGGTCGACTGACTTTCTCAACCCTTTCCCTAAACTCTCAAGGTTCGATTCATCGGATCAGTTCCAACTCCATGGCCAAGTTGGAGTATAGCAGCTTCTTCAAAGACGCTTCTTTCTCAAACTTCTCAATCCGATAGACTCAAAGATTTCCTCTCTCGACTGGATTTGGAGATCAAGAACTTTTCTTCTTCAACTTCAATCTCAAGTGGATCTTCATCCAAGTACATCATCGACTATTTGAATTACAAGCCAGAAGATGTAGAAACATGGCTGAACGGAGTCAGATGGTGTGGAGATTCTAGAAGTAATGTAGGTTTACAAGAAGCTTCGACAGCCAATCCAGCCATCGCTCCTCCTCCAAAAACAGGTCAAGAAACAAACACCTCAACCGTATCAAAGGAAACTCTGTTATCTACTTTGGATACTTTGGAGAAAGCTGGAGTGTGTAAAAAGCCGGCGGGGGGATGGGTGGAACGGGATTTTATTCAGGAGGGATCGATTGTAGCTTAAAAAGGTGGCGTCGTGACTCGTGTAAAGACTTTTTCATTTTAAATTTCGATGAAAAGATTGTTATCAGAATCGGATTGGAGAGTAATGACCCCGCATTTTTGACATTGACGGAATGCCTTGTGAAAAACAGAAGAAGTGTTGGTCTTCACCCGAAAACTGGCTTGTGCGTATTTTGAAGGAAGCGCTTTGACTTTGAACTACCTCTCCTCACTTACCTCTCTTCTACACCATCTCATCCTCCTACCAAATTTGTGAGTGTATCCAAAAGTGAAGGCGGCATTCGATGGAAAGAGGTGATTGGAGTGAGGGAGCTAAAGAAGACGGGAAACCAAAGCAGGGAAGGGAACAACACTTGAATTGGGGGAGAGAGCCACTCAATCGAATCCCCCCAGCATATCCCCGAAATTGCCTTTAAATCAGACTTTATTGCTTTTCGGAGCTCAGTTCTCCTTATCCACTCGCTCCTTGCAATCACCTTAGAACTCTTTGTCCTATCTTCTCAACTTCTGAACCACCACCACCTCCTACCTCTGAACAGCCTATCAACCATGACTCCTCAAGTCAAACCACCTCAAGTGAGTATTCAGAATCCAACTAAGAATTCTGAGCTCGCGTGACCCTCAAGAAAGAGAAGCCTTGCTTGTTGTGTGGCTGAATCGATCCAAGCTGATCCTCAATCCTTCTTGCCCTCCCCCCAACGACCTCCTCTCGTTCTTCAGGAAACTCCAGATGACAAGACTAGTGAGTAGAAAGATGATTGGATAACTAAATAACAAGATGGATGGATTTATATGGGAAAAGATACCCATTCAATGGCTCGATCAGCTCTTCTTCTCAACTGTCAGTTGCTCCACCATCTCTATCCCCAATCTCTCCTCTACCTCCCCCTCCCCAGCTGATGGTCTTCTGGGTTCAGACATTCACAATTCAGTTCAAATTGGTGGAGCAGTTGCAGCATTGAGGGACATTTTCATTAGTGAGTGAAACATGTAATTGGGAGGCCGTACAGGTCATGAGGGTTGGGATCGGGGTTAGTAGGAGGAGACTGAAAGAGAAGAGTCACAACTTTTCATTGCGCAACTTCTTCGTCTTCATACCACTCATTCACCTCTTTTGAAAATGACTAGAAATCATTTACTAAGAGCCACCAACTCTTTTGTCAAAACGGCGAATCAATCATCTACCATTCGATCCCCTTCAATCCTCACTTCTCAAATTCTACACTCTTCTTCCCGACCACACTCATTCGCCTCATCTTCGTCTTCGTCTTCGTGTACGCCATCCAATTCTTATTCAACCTCTACTTCTACAAAACCATTTCCTGACTCTCCACTTCCTTCACCTCATCATGATCCACCAGATCAAGACACCGGTTTCAACACTCAAAAAAGAGATGCTTTGAAACTTAGAGGTTTACTTCCTGCTATTCATCAATCTATGGAACTTCAAGTTATGAGATGTTTACATCAGATGAGATCTAAAAAAGTCAGTTTTGAATCTTCTTTCTTCCACTCATCCCTTCCTTCTAAAACTAACCAACCTCTTTTCTTCAATGTAGACACCTCTTGGAAAGCACATCTACCTAGCTTCTCTAAGACAGACAAATACTAGACTTTTCTATGCTGTAGTCCTTGCTGAACCAGAGGAAGTTCTTCCGCTAATTTACACACCAGTAGTTGGAGAAGCTTGTCAAAAGTTCTCTCAAATCTACAGAAGGCCGGAAGGATTAACGATTAGTTTGGAAGATAAAGGAAATGTCGCTAGTGTAGTTGCTAACTGGCCAGTTCCAAGTGGTGCTCCTAGAGTAGCTGTCATGACTGATGGCAGCAGAATTCTTGGACTAGGGGACTTAGGTTGGAATGGTCTAGGTGAGTTCTCGAACTCCAAAGCTTCCTTCCAGACTCTTTTCACGGCCCATTGACTCTCGTTTCCAACTCATCTCTGTCCATTCACTCAGGTATTCCGATCGGGAAACTGTCTCTCTACATCGCAGCTGCAGGTCTTCATCCTCGTTCAACCATTCCAATCGTTTTGGACGTTGGAACTGACACTCAGAAATACCTGGATGATCCACTTTATTTGGGTCTAAGACGTAAACGTCCTTCTCCTGAAGAATACATTGAATTCGTAGATGAGGTTATGGAAGCCCTTACCTCTCGTTATCCAAATTTGATCGTTCAGTTTGAAGATTTCGCTACTGAAAGAGCTTTCACTTTCCTCGAGAGATACAAACATACTACTGCTGTGAGTTACTTTAAGTGGAGTTTCTGTTTCTTTCGTTAGGCTACAGCAATCAGAGCTTGAGACTTTATGGATAGGTGCGAGACAGTCGAGTTCTTTCCTCCACTACATCAACTGACACTCTGTCTCCTCTGTCTTCTATTTTTCTTGTTTCTCAGTGGAACGATGACATTCAAGGAACTGGAGCGTGAGTTTCCTTCCCGCAGACTTCTAGAATCAGGGGTCAATCGATCTTCTTCTGACTTCTTCTTGTACTGGCTCTTATTCTTTCATCTCTCGCTCTGTTCGGTCCTTCGAACTTCCCCTTTTCTCTCTTAGTGTCGTCCTAGGATGTTTCACTTCTGCTGCTCGTCTCGCTAGTGAAGCTGCAAAGAGTAAGTGTTTGATCGAGCTTACATCTCCCTATGAAATTGTTTCACCAATCTCTTTCTCTTTTACCTCGTCCTATCTCCATCCTTTTCAGCCAAACTACAAGACCAAAAGGTAGTTTTCTTTGGAGCCGGAAGCGCTGGGGTGTGAGTGGCATTGGCATTTGGAGAGATGCGAGAGTAATTGAAAGTTGATCTGACCTCGTTCCCTCCCCCCCACCCTTTTCCAGAGGAGTTGCCAAGCAGCTCATGTCCTTCTTCCGCCGTTTAGGGATGAGTGAAGATGAAGCCAAGGATCGTATTTGGCTCGTCGATAGCAAAGGTCGTGAGTATCTCTCTTGCTTTTTCTCAACCCCAGAATCTCCATCTTCAATTCTT
The DNA here is from genome assembly GCA_012976225.1 of Golubevia sp. BC0850. Classification (NCBI taxonomy): domain Eukaryota; kingdom Fungi; phylum Basidiomycota; class Exobasidiomycetes; order Golubeviales; family Golubeviaceae; genus Golubevia; species Golubevia sp. BC0850. The sequence goes on from JAAVVG010000002.1 coordinate 390,096, forward strand.
CGCCTCCTTTCATCCATCTCAATTCGCTTCTTCCCTTTCTATTTCCCTCTCACAGTCGTCACTAACGACAGAGGAGATAAGCTTCCAGACCACAAGATCTACTTCTCTCGTGCAGACAATGAAGGAAAGCAGTTCAAGAAGTTGATCGATGTCATCAACTACGTCAAGCCTACTGCCTTGATCGGTCTCTCAACTGTGCCCAACACTTTCGATGAGGAGGTCGTTACTACCATGAGCAAGATCAACAAGCGTCCTATCATCTGTCCTCTCTCGAATCCAAGTACTCTCTCTGAATGTACCTTCGAGCAAGCTGTCAACTGGAGTGATGGTCAGGTTCTATTCGGAGCTGGTTCTCCTTTCCCTGAAATGGACTACAAGGGAAAACATTACATTCCGGCTCAAGCCAATAACCTTTTCATCTTCCCAGGTGAGTAGTTACGACTCTCAGTGAATTAATAGCTTTCAAGCTCTGACTCTCTGCTTTCTTGTTCTTTCTCAAACAGGTGTCGGTCTAGCCGGAGCTCTCTGTAAAGCCAAGCAAATCACCGATGAGATGTGAGTTCGAATTCTTTCCCTCAACCTCTTTCAGAGCCAATTCTCCTAACTTCTTCTCACCTCTACTGTGCTGTCTTTCTTTCCTACAGGATCACCGAGTCAGCTCTCGCCCTCGCCGACGCTCTCTCCGACGAAGAGAAGAAGGAAGATAGACTTCTTCCTTCTTTGACCAGAATGAGAGAGATCTCTCGTGACGTAGCTCACAGAGTCATCAGAATGGCGGAGAGGCAAAAGGTGGTCAGAGACGGAGGGTACACAGCTTCCAAAGATGATGACGAGCTCAGAGACTGGATCGAAGGTGAAATGTGGTCTCCAACTTACGATCCTTTGATCGCCTGAATTTTTGAGCTTCAGCGTAAACTTTTCTCCTCGTGGTTGCGAAATCAGCTGCTCCTTCTCTGTTTTACTGTCCCTTTTCTCCTTTCTCAAAAAATTCCTGTCATGCTCTACGATCTCATCAAACCAAAACTGCTCCACAGACTCTTGTGAATAAAATTTCTGCTTCGCAAAGAGATGCAAGTCTAGAATCTTTCTTGTCGAGTGAGATTGTGAAGTGCATAGCGCCAATTTTGACAGCAATAGATAGCTACGAGACAAGCCAACAAGGCAGAGAGAGAAGAAAGATGAATCAAATTGCTTGAGATGGTTACGTCTATTGTGATGGATCTTTGGAGGCTGCGACATTGCTTGAAGTTGTGTTGTTATTGTTGCCACCTCGACCTCTGCCTCTACCTCTTCCACGATTCGACCCTCTTCCCCGATTCGACCCCTGATTCCTCTGAACTGTCTCGGCCTCATTCGAATTCTCTGAATTTGCAGCTACGTTCGAGTTTGTCGGCCCAGCCTGATTGACTGATCCACTTTCTCCAGGAGGGTGATTGCCTTTCTTTCCTTTACCCTTTCCTCCCTTCTGTTTCTGTTTCTGTTGTTCTTTCTGGACCCTCTTACTTTCTTCTTTGAACCACTTTTCAAATTCCGCCTTCTCTCTTTCACTTTCCAATCGTTTCTTCTTAAGCTCCTCACTTTCCTTCTCTTCTTCTTGAATAATCTGAGCGAAAGATTTCGAACTTGCTGCCTTCTGAAGAGCGCTTGCCGATTCCAAATCTAGTCTCTGTTGTTCTTGGATTTGAGCGAAGGTCATGTGAATTGATGGGCTTGAAGAAGCAGTCGAATTCAGGTTCTGATTGGATCTAGAGGTTGAAGAGGATAGAGGTGGAGTTGCGGCTTGAGAAGGAGTTCTGGGAGATTGATCAGGTCTCGAGACACTGAGACCTCCTGCAGAGGATGGCTTTGGAGATGGCGACGAGCCAAAGGTAGCAGAAGCAGATTGTCCTCCGACTGACGAAGATCGAGCACTGGTCCAAGCTGCCTCGCTGAAGGAAGGAGATGAAAGAGGATAAGATGACAAAGGATTAGCAAGCGCATCATCAGAACTCTTCTTCACAAAATGTCTGTCCCTATCTCAACTCACCTGCTTGGAGTTCTGTTCCCGCCAGAAGATCTACCTTGCAACTTGATTGGAGTATAAGTTGGACCCAAACCAGTTGGATCCGACGACTGATCAGCGTTCGAAGCAGCATTGGAGAGTGACTTTCTCAAGAAGCTCTGACTCTGAGCGTTGTTAACAGGACGAGCCTGGGTAGGAGAAGAAGGTAGAGTAGAAGGGGAAGTTCCACTGTTGCTGTAGCTCCCATCCAGAGAGAAGGAAGACGGAGTTCCTGGCTGAGAGACAGATCTTGCCCAAGGAGATGAAGGTTGAGGAGTGGAACTTCCTGGAGCCCAAGGAGCTGCTGAAGTTCTATTCGAGGGAGATGTCGGTAGAATAGTTGCTGAAGCTTGCTGTTGTTGAGCTTGGGCTTGCTTCTTCCTATCCTTTTGGGACATCTTTGAGCTCATGTTGAGAGGCACTGAGACCTTTGAACTTGCATCCACTGGAGTCGAGTTACCTTTGATTGGAGTGACATTTCCAGAGTTCGAGTGCGATGCTAGAGGACTTGGTCTTTGTTGAGCAGCCATGATGCTCCTCAAATCGACACTAGGAGCAGAATTAACTGGCGGCGGAATTGAAGGGGAAGGAGAAGGAGAAGGAGATTCTACTCTAGACGAAGCTTCCGAAGCTCTTTCAGCAGCTGACTTGGATTTCCATGGAACGGTTTTGGCGGCAGATTGAGGCTTGGTATCTATTGAAGAGTCTCCTTCCTCGTCATCCATAGAGAACATCAAGCCAGCATCACCTAGACTTGGTATCGATTGAGTTGGGGTTCCGCTTCCACCCAGGTTTTGAGTTAGAGGTCTGAGTTCTGGACTTCCCCAAGTGACTTTTCTTCTTGAAGGAGTGTTATTACCGGAAGCTGGATTCGAGCTCTCACTTCTAGATTCGATTCTTCTAGTACTAGGTAAACTGCTCCTCTTTTGAACCTTGTTGCAGACCAGATTCAGAGAGGGTTTTGGGATATCTAGATCCTCCATCCATTCTTTGTGAATGTCGCATAAGAATTCTAGTCTCTGCTTGGCTTGAGTTCTATGCATTCTATCATCTTGACGTTTCCTAACATGGAGAGTTAAATCTTTCAGAGCCTTGTGTCCTAACTCATCGAGCATGTTGTTCTCTAGTAAGGTTTCTAAACTTCTGGTGCAGATTTCCATGCAGACCTCTTTCAACTTGAGGCAGTGATAAGTATCCGAGTCGGTCAGAATTGCAGAAATGTTGTTGAGTTGAAGTCTTCGTTGTAATAAGACTTGACAAACCGATTTGAGTTTCTCTAGAAGTAACTCGTTGGAGAAGGCGAGACTTTCAACTACGAAATCCAAGAATTCGTCTTGTTTATCTAAATCTGAATCAACTCCATTGAAAGTTGAGAAGGTTGAATCGGTATAAAGATGTTTGAGAAGGATCTTTCCTATCCGCCATTTGAGATGAGACATTTCGATTTCTAGAACTCCATCTGACCTCCACCTATTAGAAGTCCAGTCTAATTGAAGTAGGGCTGAGAAAAAGGGAGATCTCCTTAGGACTGCAGTATGGCAGGGAACCACTCTATCTCCCAATCTCAGCTCGACATCTCTGAGACCTGATGATTCCGGCGATTCGACATCGACGTGAGAATCGAAGAAGCTTGACATGTCTGAAGCTAGTCTAGGGGAAGGTTGCCTTGGAACTGGAGAGTCCAAACAAGGCAGAAGTGCAGTGAGGTTGAGGAGCTTAGCTAGATTTCGAAGTTGGGAATGGATTTGAGATTTGTTGACTTTCTGAGTGATGTATTCCTTCTCGATGGCTAAGCCGATGGAAGAAGTCCAAACTGCGGGTATCTCATCTGTGTAGAGGTAGTGTAGGAGGAATAGAGCTGTTGCGAAAGAGCAGCCTGGAAGAGAAAGAGAGACGCAAGTCCTATTCCCATCTAGAGAGCATGGTACCTTGCGAGCTACCACACCTTCAGGAGCGTTACCCCGACAACCTTTCGGAGATGGGTTCTCCAAGACCGAAGAGAGAGACGGAATCCTGGCAGCTAGGATGCTTCTATGAGCTGGAATTGATCTTGATCCTGCTACAACGAATATGTCGTATCCGTAAGGCAACTCTCTGTCTTGATTCTCTTGATCTTCATTCTTTGACCACCTTGAAGCAGCTTCACCAAGGAGTCTAGCCATTCTAACTTGAGAGTCTCTAAAACTTTCCCTTTCAGTATCGCTATCTCCATCTTCTTCTCCATCGTTTTTGTCCTTTGTCTCTGAATCGATTTCTTTTCCGTGTCTCTCTACCAGCTCGTCCATCTCGTTGACGATCTCATCTCTCTGTCCAGTCATCTTGAGATGAGGCAGAAGCTTTTCCAAATCTTGATTCAAAGATTTCCCTTGAATTGGAATTTCTTTGAGAGAAACGCCAGATCTGATGGCAGCCATTCCTCCGGATTCCGACATAGAGACGTGAGTGATTCTCTGAAGAAGAGGGACCGCTTGAAACTTGAAAGAGCCTCCTTTCCCTTTACCCGTCTCAATCCCGTTCTGACCAGAGTTGGCACCTTCTCCTCCACCAGACGAGCCTTCCGTCTTCCTGGTCCTGACGAAGACGTGACCGGATTCGGTACAGAGGATGATTGAACCATCTGATCCGATGGCTACATCTCGAACCGCTGTGAATCTCTTCCTCACAGACCACACCAACTGAGGTTTGATGATAGCAGGTCGAGAGGAATATTTGACTTCTTGTTGATGAACTGAAGGGCTCAAAGCAGCGAAAGCTCCGCCTGAAGCATTCGAGCTTGAGTTGGCTGTGGTTGAGTTGAGTAAGGAAGATTGAGAGGCAGCAGCGCTTGAATTGGCATAATCTGAAGGATGATTCAGACTGAAGGTGAAAAGATCTCCCATATCCGATAGCGCTGCGAAGGTCGTTCCAGATGAGGTGAGCCTACAAATGATACTCTTAGGTTGAGCTTGTCTAGGTCGGAAGACTGAGATTTCTGGTCCGAATCGATTCATTGGGAAATGAACTCGATGAGCCCCATCGTTGTGTAAGACAATGACATCCCAACTTGATAGGAGAATGGCAGTTGCGAATTCGGTTGCCGTGATTTGTTGGATGATAGGAGAAGAATTTGAACTAGAAGATCCAGGGGAGAGAGCAGCAGCTGTGACCTTTCTTGGTTGGAGTTGAACCGGGGTTGCAGATCTATCATAACCTAATTGACCAGTATTTGTACCCCAAGTGAAGAGAGATCCCTCTGCAGTGAAGCATGCGGAATGAAGCTTGGAAGCAGCAACACCTAGAACTCTCTCTTTCTTCAAAGGTCCAGCCAATTTCCTTGGGGATATTTGAATGTCAAGATCTTGAGCTGAAGATTTTGAATGATTCACTTGACCAAAAGTTGCTGATAGAGCTCCACCTCCTTTCGAAGAATTGTTACTAGCACTACTTCCAACGACTCCTAAACCTTGTTCGACGTTGTATCCTAGAGTGTTGAATCGACTTGAACCAAAGCTATACACCCCTCCATTCGAAGTCGAAAGAAGAGTATGGTCTGGTCCAACAGCTACAGAGATAGCCCTCTCCTTGAAATCCTTCAGAGGTTCGAAAGAAGTTTGAGTTCCATTGGCTCTTCCCAATCTTCCCCCTGAGCCAATTCCACAGACCCAGACGTTTGAGCTCCTCTCACTTGTGAGAACGACTGTGTGCATCTTTGACATCTTGACCTCGCGGATTCGGACTCGATCGTATCGATTTCCGACTGGAAGGGATAGGTTAGAGGGAAACTCTTTCCTAAGAGTGACTCTGTCGGGTAGAGCTCTAGATTCCGCATCTCCTAGACCGAGAGTGAAGTTCCTGTTTGCTCCCCAAACGAATAAATCGGAAGAAGGATTGAAAGCACCTAAATCCTCATTCGGAGTTGGACTGTCTGCTTCCTCTTCCTCATCTTCTTCTTCATCCTCTGTCGAATTCCTTCTCTCAGCTGAAGACCTAGTTTGCAGAATGTCCCCCAACCTAGAAGCAGCTCTAATCCCATTAACAATTCCAGTATCTCTCCTCCCGGTACTTCCAGGTCCTTCTCCTTTGGTCAGAGGATTACTTCCATGAATAGTGCCATTGAATAAATCAAAAGGAGTTAAACCTTCAAAATCCTTAGCTCTAATATCAACGTCATTCCTTCTCAACAAAGTAAGACAAATCAAAAGATTCCCATTATATAGAGCTCTATGGAGTGCTGTCCAACCAGATTCTAAATCTCCTAAATTGACGTTGATGCTTGGATGAGAAAGTAAGGCGTGGAGGTAATCGATTGCTGAAGGTTCGGTTGAAGAGCAGATGAGGTGTAGAGCAGTCCTTCCGAAATGATCTCTTGCGTTCACCTCTGACGGTGGACATGGTCCTGGAAGTGAATTAGTGAAGGAATGTCCTGGAGAACGGGAATAAGAGGAAGAGGTTCCTCCTCCACCAGAAGTTCGATCGACATCTCCCGGGCTGCCTTTGACTGGAAAGATGTGGGAAGAGAGGCAAAGAGAGAGAAGTATGTCAGAAAACCTTTCTCTTCTAAGAACTGACAGATTGGTAGTCTTGACCTGTGAAGTGGTAGTGCTGCGTAAGAATTCCCATCTCCCCCCGCCACTTCCATCTACGCGGCCTTGTCCCTCTCTTCTCCCAGCAAAGTGATTGAATGGTTCCCTTCTTACTGTTCATACCTCTGATGGACCGTCAAGACCCAGACTCAGCCTCCGACACCCCAACACGTTCAGTCTCTCATGTCTTAGTACTTACGTACTTTGCGAAATCTCGCAAGGTCACGAACAGCATAACAATCCAATAAACTAGGCGCTACCATTCAAATGAGAAAGAGAAGAACTTTGATATTCAAGGAGGGAGAGAACAAAGAAGAGAACTTGAGAGAGTCTCTTGCTTGTGCTACCTGGCTTGAACTGAGTTCTGGAAGTGGAAAGAGGGAGAATGAGCTTGAGTCGAGACGTGGATTGAATTGAATGAAATTGACCAACCTAATAAGAGATTTCAAGTGATTCTAAATCTAAAAAACGTGACTCAGAATCCGATCGAAAGCTCTAACAAGTTGACGATGACTAGGATAGTAGGATTGACACGATGGGTCAGCAATAGAGATTAGACGCGTTTGATGAGATTGAAGTCGGGTTGAGTTGAATGAGAAGAAGGTTGAGGTGAATTCGAGGGATATTCGGATAGAAATTGAATCAAAACGGATGGATAATGGGGAGGGAGGGAGGAAACGTTCTCTCTTTTGAGAAACCACGCGCAACATGGCTTGTTCTGTACTCCAACAAGCTTCAAGAAGGGGTTGCAAAATTGTTTTGAAAAGGAAGTTAATTAGCTGATGAATGGCATCTAACAATCAAACACCATTCGGATTCAATAAGATTACTAGAAGCAGAGTCAGAGGATTACTCTTTCTCTTCTTCTTCTCCGTCTTTGCTTTCTTTGGCTTCTTCCTTTACCTTTACAACTACGAAAACGACACTCGCACTTCCTTCACTTCAAATTTGAGCTTCAATTGGAATAAACTTTCTTTCAATACCGTTCAACAGTCAGATTCAACGACGATGAGTTCTTCTCCCTCCCTGCTTTCTTCGACGAGCATGGAATCTTTGCAAGCCTTCCTAAGCAGAACTAAGCAGGTAGCTCTTCAGCATCTGAAAGGAAAGAATCAGTTAGAGAATGGTTTGGTGATCGTCATGGGGAATGAAGCCGGGGGTGAGTGAAGAAACCTTTGACTTATATCTCTCTTCGATCTCTTCGTTCTTTTTGCCTTCTTACCCGCCATACTTCTTCTCTTCCGTGCTCCTGCAAATCCAATCCAGATCTCGATTCTCTGGCCTCTTCGATCTCTTTATCCTATTTCCTAACTCATCTCTCTCTTCCTCAAGCCTCATCATCAACCTCATCCTTCAACTTTTCAACCCCAATCTACGTCCCTCTCCTTCAACTCACCCGTTCAGACCTTTCTCTACGTCAAGAGAACCTAGCTCTACTCTCCAGTCTAAGCATCTCCACTTCAGATCTACTCTTCCTAGACGAGCTCAGCTCAGCTGGTCTCAACACGACTACTTCCCAAGCTTTCTCTCCCAAAGCCAACACCTTCCTAGCTCTAGTAGATCACCCTTCACTTTCAACCAGATTTGGAGGCCCTTCAAGAGATACTCCTGAGCCCTCAACTCAACAACCTAGTCAAGAAAGAAAAGTGGTGTTGATCGTAGATCACCATCAAGACGAAAACTCTCATCCACAAGCTGCAGTTAGAATCATTAAAGGCCCGACTCTGAAAGATGAAACCTCTGGAAGTGCAATTTCCTTGATTATCCATCTTTTTAAGGACCAATTGAATGGATCATTACCTAAAGAATTGGTTTATTTAGGATTGGGAGCTACAGTCATTGATACCGATAATCTGAAACAAAGTCCATTCGGGAAGGCTTTACCTTTAGATTTGGTTGCTCACAAAATATTGTTGGGACTCTCTGGATTTGTTGAAGAGACTTCATCTTTGACTTCTTCAAGTTCAAGTAGCCCTCTCCAATCGTTAAGATTATCTTTAGCCTCCTTTCAATCTTCTTCAATCTTAAGTCTCCCTTCCGTCAACCTCGAGAATTCTCCTCCTCCCTCAGACGATGAATCTTCAAGTGTTCAAGAGAGACCAACTCAAGCTATCAAAACTCATGAGTTTTGGAAAATCCTGAGTGGGTTGAAAGCTCAGGTTGGACATTTAACTACCAAAGAGCTTTTGAAGAGAGATTTAAAGACTTTGGAATTTGTTTTGCCTGATGGTCTCAATCTGAATGGAGTAGAAAAGTTTAAATTGAAGCTTTCTTTCAGTTCAGTTCCTCTTGGATTATCAGAATGGGTCCACAAGACCGATTGGGAGAAATGGTGGAACGAAGTTGAGAATTGGATGAAAGGTGAAGGAATTCATTTGACTCTGATTTTGAACAGTTTTAGAGAGAGAAAGATTGGAAGTGGTGGGAAGGCTGGGTCTGAGAGAGGGAAACATAGGAGAGAATTGTGAGTAAGATCTTGTTTGGTGAAGCCTGTAGGAATCCGAAATAAGGAGTGAAACTATCGCCATTCATCTTATATCTCATGCTCTATCCTCTTGTGTCGTCTTCTGAATCGTAGGATCGTCGTCTATCTGCCACCCTCAAATATCTCCCCGCAAGTTTCAACTCAACTCTTCCAAAACTTTCTCGCTGCTTTAATCTCTGATTCTCATGCCAGCCCAGCTAATTTGACCTCTAGACTACTTTTGGAATACCCCTGGAAAGGAGTCAAATTGGATGAAGGCGAAAAGAAAGAGAAAGTTTCTGGAATCGAAGCAGGCTTAGGTGGAAGAAGGATTAGAAATGGAGCTGAAGGAGAAGGTCAAGAAATGTTTGGAATGGTTTTCAAACAAACAAATCAAAAGGCAAATAGAAAGGTAGTAGTTCCAGCAACTCTTCACGCTCTAAAAGAAGCCGTGGAGAAGACTCAGGTTCAAAAATAATGGGATTATGTAGCATTGTACAGTACAAGCAAATTGATCGAAATAGAGACATGAATGCATGAACTGAAATGAGTGGAACGTTTCTTTTGATGAAAACTTGAGCATTGAGATTATAAGAGGGAAGTAACTGATCCGAAGAAAGCGAAAACCTAAACTTTGGTGATAGTCCATCTTGTCTTTCCGACCCCTTTTTTCTCTTCCTTCTCATCTCCACTTCCTTCCCTGCGATTCCTTTCCTCCTTCTTCATCATTTGAACATCGATTGTCCTTGTGAGTAGGCACAAAATCCCACCCAACGTCACCACAGCCCCCGTGAATCCGATCAGATGCCTATAATTTTCAACGGACTCGTCGCCCTTTAGAAAAGCTCCCCCTGTTGGTGTTCCTACTAGATTTGCTATTGCTACTACTGCGTATACAGCTCCCAAGCGAGCACCTCCTTTCTCTGGAGGAGATAGTTTTGCTACGTAAGCTGGTAAAAGAGAGACCAAAGCTCCAGAGGCACCCCCATATAATACTGCGAAAGCGATAATGGCTCCGTTTCCGGTACTTGGTAACCAAAGAGCAAGATTGAGAATTCCAGAGATAAGAACCAAAGGTACCAATAGATTTAACACTCCAACCTTATCAGCTACGTAGCCACTAAGTACTCTCGCTGGAATTCCTAAAGCGTTGATGATTGGAAGTAGATACGAAGCTAAATTTGGATCCATACCCCTGATTATAGCATACTGTTTGATGTTGAAGTAAGGAATAAATAAACCATAGAACATGAAAAACGCAGCCAGCGTGATTAGACTAAACCTTATGTCTTTAAATCCTCCGAGGTCAATGAATTTCAGAAGGTCGGAAGTGGAGATGGGTCTTTTGGGTAGACGGGTCTTCATGGTTAGGCAGGAGATCGTAAGAGAGACAAAGACTAGTAAGCCGAGTACTCTTATACTCCATCCGAAACCGATTCTAGGTAGAAGTCTTTGAAGAACGATGGGGAAAATGACGCCTCCTAGAGAAGATCCTCCTGCAATCATTCCCAGCACTAGGCCTCGTTTCTTTCTGAAGTAGTGGCCTACGATGGCAAGAGCGGGCGTGAAGACTAGAGCACTCCCTATTCCAAAGCATACAGCCTGTCAGAAGAAGTGGAGAGCAAGGTCAGAGAATTGATTAAATCAGAAGCTCAGAAGGGTAGCTGAACTCACCTGGGAAAGAAAGTACTGATAGGTCTGATTTGGCTCACAGATCGAGAGCATAAAGATAGCCAGAACGATCAAGAATGAGCCCAGTGGCATCAAGATGGCAACTCCAAAGGCATCGAAGATTTTACCAACAATCGGAGCGAGGCCATACAGAGCTGAGAAGTAAAGCAAGAGGGTTAGAGAAGTCAGCGAAAGATCAGAGCACATAGAAGTAGTATGCTTAGCACTGACAAAAGAGTTGAATTGCACCGATAAGTGCTACTACGGATTCACTCTCCTGCGACAGCCTGCTCGTCTGGTAGTAATCTTGGAAGACTCTGGGAGAGCAGAAGAGAGAGAGAGTTAGAACGTACTCAACGGGAGGTCTAAGAGATCTTCGATCATCAGTTTCGATCATCAGTGAATACCCACCCCTTTTGTTTTTGAAGCGAGATCAGAGATGGAAGAGCCGAAGAGGTAGAGTCAGAGTTTGATTTCTCGAACAGGAAGGCAGGGGCAAAGAACTCTCCGCTGGACTCACATAAGAATTGACTACCCCAAAACTTGAGAACAAGGTCAAAATAGAACCAGCTACAGTGGTCCAAGCTCTTATACCACCCTCTGGAGCATCGGATTGAGGAAGAGGCTTTGAGTGTTCAACCAGCTCGGCTTGCGCTGTTGGAGATGAGGATCTTTCTCTTTGTTTCGTTTCCTTTTGATTCGCGTGTCCCAGAGGATTTGATGTGGTAGTCTCTGACATCTTTTGAGAAGACGACGGACAGTTTTGTCCATGGAGAGGGGGGAGAAAGGGAAGATGAAAAAAATTCTTTCAGCCGATGAAACCGCAGAGCGAGAGGTCACGAGGAAAACCACGAGTTAGAAACACACAGTTTCGAACGTTCTTTCGCGAAAGAAAGGTGATTGAACAATTACATTTCAAGAAACGAAGGGCAGTCCAAAGCAAAATTAGGAAAAGTAGCAGCGGAGAGAGGCGAAGAAGAAAGAAAACTAGACGCCCTTTCCAGCGGTCTTGTAGCTGAAAGAGCCTGTCTCTAAAGATGGTGGTAGATCACCTCTTCCGGCTCCGAAGTTGGACGGGGTATCACCGAGAACCAGATCAAGATGACCGCCCTCCAAGAAGAACGAATGGTCAATCCAATTCTTGGTGAAACGCTTTCCATTGAGTTTGGCGGAAACGATGTACTTGTTCTTCTTGGCTCCATCCCAATTTTGAGTTGTCACTTTAGCGACCTTTCCGGAAATTTGAGAGGTAATTTCGTAGGAGGGGAAGAGTGGAGTGGAGAGAAGGTAGACCGAAGTTGAAGCGACTGGGAAGAATCCTAAGCTTACGTAGAAAGCATAGCCTCCCTCGGCCCCTGAATCGTCCTATAAGGAAGATCAGAAAGAGAAATGAAGCCTGTGAGAATGGAAGAAGGGCACATTTGAGCCTCGTCTCACTTACATTTCCAGGAATTCCATTCAAGCTGCCGTTGAAATAAGTGCGATAGATATCAAGCGTCCTATCGACAGTTCGACTGTATCCTTTCTCTGCGTAGTTGTACTGGAAGGAAGGTAGAAACCCAACCTCATCCCCTATGTCACCGTAGTTCTCGTTCCAAAGATGATCCAGACGGTCCAAGTAGGTTTCGTCTTCACCCATCAACTTGACCATCGAGCTCATGTTGTGGGGAATGAAGTAGCTGTATTGCCAGGCAGAAGCTTCATAGAACGAGGAGTTTGAAGTGAGGCTTAAGTAACAGGTGCCGAATTGATAGGCTGGAGAGCAACGTCTTGGATCTGCGGGAAGGAGGAAAGAAACGAAGTGAGTTCTTGCTCGCAAGTTGCAACTTTCCAAGTAAGCAGACAAAATCTCTCCTCACCTTGAAAGACAAAACTTCCGTTAGCACTTCTTGGCTGGATGAAGCCTTTGTAACCATCTGACTTGATTTTTGGGTTCCAAAGGTTTCTCCAATCCCCAGACTTCTTGATGTACTCATTGTAAAGCGTCACGTTCTTCAAGCCAGAAGCAACCAAGGCAATGCTGAAATCGTTGAAGGCGTATTCCAAAGTCCTCGAGGCTTCTCTACCTGGAACCACTGTCTCTCCTTTGGGAGAATTTCCTCCTCCGTCTATTGGTACGTAACCATACTTGCTCCTCGCCTTGATTCCACCTCTACCTTGTACTCCCCAATCTTCAGGGCTGACCGTCGCATCCTTGATCATTGCCTCTAGACCTTTCTTCCAGTCGATTCCCTCACGAATTCCTTTGATGTAAGAGTCTGCTAGCATCATGTCTCCATTAGAACCACCTTGAACGAATCCTTGATTCGTACTCATGCGACAGTCGGGCAAGAAGCCTTCGTGTTTGTAGACGTCAATCATGGATCTGATGATCTCAGCTTGAGCCGAAGGATCCAGAATGGCATAAATTGGATGAACTACTCGAGCTGAGTCCCAGACACAATATAGAGAGTCGTATGCGGCTGCGAAAAGAGCGAGAAAGCGGAAGAAGAAGAAGAAGGTCAGCGCTGGTGGGAAGGAGGCGAACAAGTAGAATGAAGCTACTCACGTTCAGACGATTCCCAGCGAGGATTATCACCAGTTATGTTGGTTGGAGAGATGAAAGTACGATAGAGAGAAGAAAAGAAGATCCTGCGTTGCTCTTGAGAGACTCCTTTGAGATTTGGTCTGAAGTTTCCAGTCAACTTTTCATTCCACTGGGCTCTAGCGTCGGCCTTGACCTCTTCGAAATCCGACTTCTCCTGCCACTTGACTAGCTCATCTTCCATGTAGTTACAAGCCTGAGCTTCGGACACATAACTGACTCCCAATCTAGAGGGTAGAACATTGTCATTCTCCTTGAGATAGGTTTCGTCGAGCTTCAACAAAACTCCTGCTTCAGCGTACTTAAGCGGGCTCTTGAGACTTGACTTTCCACTGGTGACCGTGTTGTTGAGATAGGTAGAAGCTTCCAACACTCCTGGTACTTGTGCGCAGAAATAGATCTTGTAGGTTCCCTTTCCAAATGATGGTAAGTATTCTCCGTATCCTTTGATAGTGGCGAGGTTTTCGACCTCAGGACAGGTCTCATCAGCTTCCAGAGTAACCTTGATCCTACCTTGACCTTGATAAGTGTGGGCTAGATCGTTAGTGAGATCAATCAGTAGAGTTGGAGAAGCTTTCGAGTCCTTGGCCTTTCTCTTCTCCAGCTGAGAGGTCTTCTTGGTTGGTGATAGTCCTAGGTTAGATGTCTTCTTGCTCAGAGCATCTGAATAGTCGAACCGATGCAGGACAGCGTGAGACTTGACAGTTGTTTCAGAGTCGATTCCCGAGGCTAGCCCCAAGTGGAAGTATCCAGGAGCAGTCACTACAGAGCCGTTCACTCTCCCGACAGGTCTGTCAGCTTCCCTAGTTGGACAACCAGAACCTCCAGAGACGTAAGGAGTTCCGTAAGAGCAGTATTGAGGGAGGAACTTGAATTGACCAAGAGAAGAACTGCCTCCCGTACCGTCATCGTGGTTAGGGCTGATTCCAGAGACTACAAAGGCGGGGAAGAGAGAGAGGGAAATTAGCACAGCCGACGTAGTAGAGCGTAATCTTGAAAACTCACCAGGCGAGCCATTAGAAACGAATCCACCTTGGTTGTCTCCGCCAGTTGAGTCGTAGACAGCTGAGAAAAGCAGGGTCAGTAGATAGGGATTGTTTCGTCAGTGGGGTGAAACTTGAAAGGACGAGTGATCGGACTTTGACGCTTTGACTTCCACAAACTCACCCTTTACAACTCCATACGGCAAAGTGGCCCCAGCGAAAACATGACCGCCGTTGATGGTTCCAATAGTAGCATCGACGTACTTGGAAGGATCTGAAACGGCTGCTTTGACTTGAGAGGCGAACAGCGTTAAGGCAGCTAGACCGTAGTGAGCCTTCATGATGTTCTTGGACTTGTAGCTGGTGAGAGGGAGTGATTGAAAAATATTTCCAAAGAGATAGAGAGGGATTGAGAGAATGGGGTTATGGACCCCGAGAAAAGAGAAGCAGAAAGGGGAAAGAGATGGAAATGGAAGAGAAGTCGAGAAGGGTAAAGAGTTGGAATTTCGAAAGGATTCGAAGGAAGATCCCTTTAAGTATGTACAAGGTGAACAGATGCGAATAAGGTCAGAAGGGGACGGGAGGGAAGAAAGGGAAGGAACATGGAGAAGCGAGAGAAGCTAACGGGTCGGAAGATCGGAACTCGGAACTCCCTTCATTGAGTCGACTTTGGCCTGGCGGGTACACACAAAGCAGCGTTTGGACTTGAAGCTTGAAGGAAGATGGAATGAAGGAAGACCGCTTTATACGAGAGGAGCAAGATGATGAATGGGAAGGCTCTTGGGGAGAGGAAGCTCTTCAAACACGCACTCGAGAATGAGATGTGAAATTACAGGGAAAAGAATGAACGAAAAAGAGAGCCTGATCTCTGTTATGTGCATGTACGAATTTGAGAAGGATGAACGGGGACCGAGGATGAGAACAAGGGAGATAGGACTCGCCAGATCTGTTTTAAACTGATGTAGAACTTTTGAGAGAGGTCTTTTTATTTTGGTTGAGGAGACAGGTCTATCTCATCAAGTGAGGCTTTAGGACCTTGTCGTAATTGACGCCCTCTGAGAAGAAAAGTAGAAAAGAGGAAGAAAGAGGATCAGCAACCTAAGGACAGAGAGACAGTGGTCTGAAGGTTGGAAGGAAATTCTCGAAACTCACTCATATTCCCACCTTGCATTGAACGCTTTACGTTACTGGCAAAGACTGATCGATCCTTTCGAAGATCTTCAGCTGCCTCTGGAGATCGTAGAATAGATGAAGGGGGGAATAAGGGTGAAGTCAGTTTCGAGCTTGAGCAGATTGAGCCTTTCAGGAAAGACTGCCTCTTCAAAGTGACTACTGACCCTTGTTCAAAGGATCCTCTGGGTTCAATTCACTGATGAATAAGAACATCATACCAGTCATGACTGCATTCAAGTTCAAGACCGGTTTCCAAGCTTCACGAAGAATGTTTAGACAAACGTTTCCGTCTAGATCCAAATTTGGGTGATAGATCTGAGTGGAGTTGAGGAATTGAGGTTAAATTCAGAGTTGTTTAAGGATTGTTCGAAGGAGATTGACAAAAGGCGAAGACAAAAAAGAGAAAGAGGAAGGTTAGAAGATCGACCTCGAGGAGGAAAGATTTCGGAATCTTCCGACGATGCTTACTCTTTGTGTGCATTTGACTTTAGGAGGCTCGTGTGGGTAATTAGAACTGATGGCGACTTTGAATTTGAAGACACCTCCAACGTAAAGTCCTGAGCGAGAGGAGAGAAAGTAGAAAGAGCAAAGGTAGAATTGTCAGCTGTAGGTTCCTTAGAGATAGCTCAACTGAAATCTCCCGAGGAAGAGGCCAGCTCCTCGAGCAAATTTATCAACTTTCTTCCAATAATGCCCAAGGAAGAATCGCTCCGGAAGCGTTTGCTGGCAGAGAAGTCTGAGCTTCTCTTGTGTTCCGTCCCACTGCTCTCTCTCAAATCGATCTTCCGATGCTTCTACAGCCACAACTTCCACTATTAGACTCTACATGCTGTCAAAACTTCGACATGAGACAATTACCTTCATCAGGTTCTAGAGTTAGGTTGAAATTGAGTGTATCTTGAGCATCTGGGAAATCGATCTTTGCTCCATTTGGAAGTGATAACTCAGTCAAATCTTGATGGGAGATGGAGAGATCGATCGAGAGGTGAGGGGAGAAGATAGTTGGTTAGAATCCAAAATCAGATTGAGAGTACTAGCAAGGCAAGACTGGGGGCAGTGAGGAGAGTGGCAATGAGCAGGTGAAAGAGCAAGATTGACTTTGCTCAACTTCACTCTAAGAGCTGCGTTCAGGAGAAGAGCTACTGTCGCCTATAGGAATAGATGATAGTTATTCAATTCTATCTGCGAAAGCTAGGGAAGTCACCTAGCGATGCTGCTCTTGCAAGGCATTTATCCTTTCCCTCCCACTCTTCTCCCTCACTCTTGCCTTTAATCCGACAGCGAATTTGCTCACCTTTCTGAACTCTCAACTGAGCTGGAGTCGTTTTACCCTTACGCTTCTTAGCAGTCTCCTCCTCCTTTTTCATACTCCAAATCTAAACATCACGGGCGAGGAGATGAGGGTAGGCAGAGGTTCAGCAAAGGTTTGGCAAGATAAGATGAGTGGATGAGATAGCCGAGTGAAACAGATGTCTTTCTGTGAGCTCACCTTGTGCATCTTGAGAAACTTGTAACTGAAATTTTTTGGATCAAAGAAAGGGTCTGAAAGATAATGGAAGAACGAAGTGGAAGCAGATTGGGAGTGAAGCAGTTTCAGTCATTGAGAGTCGCGACGGGGATCTATCTCGCGTAGTATGACCCCTAAAACTGGAAGCTCCCACATCTTTTACTCTTTTTTTTCTTCTTTCCTTCCTTTTCCATCCTCTGTATCATGATTTCAATTCCTACAAGGTGGAGCCCTGCTCTGCTGGCGGCGGCTCTGGTGATCCCGTCCTCTACCTTTGCAGTTCCAAGTCTCACTTCAATCCGAGATTCTCTGTCAGTTCTGGAAGATTCAATCGTTCATTCTTTGCTTTCCTTATCTTCAACTTCAAAATCAAAATCTACTTTACCATCACTTGATCATCTAGACTCAATCTTCTCAATCACTTTTAATCAAACCTTCGTCTCACAAGTTCCATTGAAGAATTCCTTCATCTCTTCAACTCATCCTCAATTTCCACCTTACCTTCTAACCAACAGAGCTGATGGTTCTCAATTCGGTGACAATGCGACTCATAATAGAACTCAATCCATAGGCAACATCTATCAATTCTTCAACAAAGAGCTCTTCTCTTCATCCACTTCCACTTCCATTTTACCTAACGATTCGAATCTTTTACTCCTTCAATCAGCTTCTTTCCTCTCCTTACTGTCCTCTAGAATTCATCTAGGTATCTCAGTCGCTCAATCAAAGTTCTCAACCAATCAGACTCAACTATGCCATCTGATAATCAAGGATGACAGAGAGGGCATCAGAACATTTATCACTGTCCCAACTCAAGAGACTTTGGTCAAGGATCGAGTGGAATCAAAAGCTAGTGCTTGGTCAACTGTTCCTCTAATCACTCAAGATCCGTCTAAACCACAGCTGAATGAGACGGCTCAGCCTAGCTTTGATTACACCAAGGCCAGGAAACTTTTCGAAAGGTAGGTCTTCAATTCTTTGGGAATGTGGCCACGGAAAGGCGCTTGCTAATTCCTTTTTTTCCCTTCCTATCGAACAGCTACTTGATTCCTCTGACTTCGGATGTGGAAGTCGCTACTCTGGTTGGATACAAGAGCAAGTGCTGAGAACGTCAGGGAGGGAGAGAGAAAGAGATCAGCAAGAGGAAAAGAAAAAATCTCGCCTTTCCCATAGAACCTTATTTTACATTCAAATCGCTAATCAACATTTCGTCCCGTGCGAAAAGATTCTTCTCAAATCGATACGTACTCCTGCCTCGAGTGCCTAATCGCAAAGACAGCCAGAGGATTGAAGCCTTGGAGTACCCAATCGTTGATCAATATCAACAGAGAGAGTTTCAGAACTTATAAGCTAATGCTTCTGCCGACATGTGGATGAGCTTGCAAAGTTAATCAACTTTGATGACTTCACTACCTGTTCTTGTGAACCGTGTTTACACTGAGCTCGCTGGCTGCTTAAGGCCTGTAGCTCGAAGCAACGTTGCATCTTCCTGCTCCTTTCACCTTTGTTCGTCTCACTACCGCATTCTTTCAAGGAGACTAAACCCGTATCGGGGAGCACACGAGACGGAACCAGCTTGAACACGAGAATCAAAGCGGAGTGAGTAGCAAAGGGCGAAGGGGACTGCAGCAGAGAAGCAGCGAGGAAGCGATTCGGTTGAAGACGACGCAAGACAATCTTATTTCAAGTCAATGAAGTTTTGATTTCTGGTTTCTGCAAAATGAGTTGGATGATGGGATGGTACTGATTGGAATGCGAGAGATCTTGGTAGATGAAACGGAACGAAATAAGAGTGTTGGGAAAGATACGGAAAAGAAGAAGTGGAAAAAGGAAAACAGGAAGAATCTGAGTCTGAAAGGAAACCCTTTCAGTTCTGACGGATTCAACCAAAAGAAGAAGAAAAAGGGAAGCAACGAAACAGAGGCTGGAACCTGGAAACGAAAGGAGGCTATAGAGTGGAGGAAAAATTCCTCGTCAAGATTCCTTTCCTTCAGAGAAGCGACTAGGCTCCCAATTGGGATGCCATAGTTCTTCTCTGGTTATTTTGAGAGTTTTTCAATGGGATAGAGGCGACTGGAAGAGGGTATTGCGAATGGATGAGGTAGCGTTTTGTTGAGGAGAAAAGCCGTGAAGAGGTGTAAATCAAGAGGCTTGGACTCTTTTCTTGCCTGTAGGAGGTGATACGAATCTAGAGTAAGTGGAAAGAGAAAAGAGATAGAACGAAGAGGTAGGGCCAGAAGATCATCGAAAGTCTGGAATAGACGAATGGTAAAAGGGGGGGGGGAAAGAGAAAGAGAGAGATCAGAGGCATCTTTTTTGAGCACCCTGAGAAGAAGCGAGACATCCAAAAAAAAACGGTGACAGATCGATGAGAATACTCACCCTTCAGGTGGAGACTCTTGCAGTTTTCTTTCTCACACATCCCGCCGCCGACTTCTCTTTTACAAAGCCTCTTCTTCCCGTCTTGACTTGAGGAGGACTTAGAGCCAAGGCCGAAGTGAACAACAGGAGAGATGTAAGGTTTGAAGCTCGTTGTCTGAAAGAGAAGATGAAGAAAACAGAGCGAGGTTGAGGGAGGAGGCGAGAAAGAGGGGGAAAGAAACAGAGCGAGGTTGAGGGAGGAGGCGAGAAAGAGGGGGGAAAGGAGAAAGAGAAGAGATCCGAAAGAAGAACAGATGGAAAGAAATAAATCGTTCGCAGAAGTGATTCGACTTGAGTTCCATTATTCTCCACGCACATAGGTATCTGCTTGATCTTCTTCTGCTTCTTCTGACGAATCTTGATCTTTAAGCTGGGCATCTTCATCAAGTTGACCTTCCTCTTCATCATCTTCTGCAGAGCGATGGTCAATTCCATTTTCGACTTCATCGGCACTTCGATCTTTGGCATCGGCATCGGTCTGATCCTGCAGTGAAGGAAAGCAAGTCGGAATAGAAGAAGAGAGGGGAGGGGAGGGGGGAAACGTTAGGATTAGCGACCTCTCCCAAACGTACCCCTTTTTAGATCTGAAGGGGTAGAAAGAGAAAGGGGAGGAATTGAGAAGGATTGCTCGCCATGGAAATTGATTCTGTAGGAGGAAGTTCTTGGTGTTCAGCAGACGATCTTCCTGGTTCGGTAGTAGCGAGAGTGGATTTGGAAGAAGCTAGAGAAGATGGGGGAGGTGAGAGGAAGAGAGGACAGAGCGTGATTTGCTTTTGAGAATTTGTTTGAACCTCTTACACTGAAGAGATGAGGCGAGGAAAAGTAATGAAAGTTGAGCACTCACTTTCCTCCGAAGTGGATTCGGTTTTCTTGAGTTGTTTGCGTTTCATCATTGCTAGCAGAGTTGCTCTCTTTTCTTGTAGATCTTGATCCAATTGAACAGAACTAGAGACTGAAGGAATAGTAATAGTAGCACTGGCACTGGCACTGTCAGTAGAAGTAGCTGGAATAGTACTGATCGAATGGATGACTTGATCTTCGTTCTCATCGACGCAGTTCTCAGCCTTGTCCTTTCTTTTGTCATCTTCCATGAATGGTTCACCAATTTGCCTCTTCTTTCCATTAGCCTTCGACTTCTTCTCTTGAGCCTCGATAGCAGCTTTCAAAAGTGCTTTCTCACTCTGAAGAGCAGCTTCAAGCTTTGAGATATTAGTAGTGGATTCCAACGAAGGAGAGAAAGGAGCAGGAGAAGCTCTAGTTGAAGTTCCAGTTGATAAATCAGGAAGAGTCAAAATTCTATTAGTAGGACTTAAACTTGGGGAAGGTAAAGGACTTCTATCATGAGCAGTTCTAATAGCATCTTCAATTAATAAATGAACTGGAGTTTCTGAACTTGCATTCCCACCATTGACATTGTTAGAAGCGTTCAAAGCCTTTCTACGTCTTTCCATTGCAGCCAATTTCTCTCTAGCAGCTTTGATTTCCAGTTCCTTTTGGCTCAAGAGAGATTCTGAAGGTGTATCTGCACGACTTGCTTGAGCTTGAGCTTGACGATGATTCGAAGGAGGAGGAGGATCTTCAATACCCATCTTTTCTTTATACATGGCATACATCTTGCGAGTATATTCTTGACGTCTTGCATTTGAATTCTCTTTGTCCTCTGAACCTTCGTCATCTGGAATTCCTGAGTCTTCTGCCTCATCGTTGTCATCGTCGAGACGAATCACGATAGAGGTGTACTTGGCAGAGATGAATGGTCGTTCTACTGGTTGAGGGAAGCGACCGGTTGAGCTAAAGGCAGGATTGGAGTACGGAGAGAATTCTTGAGGAGAATCGAAATCTGAGGCAACTGGACGACGTCTCGAATTGTTGACCGGTCTGCTGGGAAGAGTAGACGATAGCGGAGTGCTGCTTGAGAACGAAGAGGAAGGCGCCAGAGAAGGGAGTGGAGCATTGAAATCCACATCTCCAGTAGGAATGTCCGTCAAATCATCGTCATCTGCATAGGTGAGATTACGAAGACGAGCTCTAGGATCGATCTGACCAAAAGGAGAGTCGGTTCTGAGGCCGGCTCCAGCTGAAGGTGGAGGTGGAGGAGGAAGCGGGAATCCAATCCGAAGTTGAGGGAGACCTGGAGTAGAGTCGAAAGAAGTAGTTCCTTCGGGGGCTTGGCCAGGTCTAGGTGGTAACGAAGGATGCGATCTAGAAGTGATAGAGAACATCGGTCTCTCCTCTTGAGGTTGAACGTCCAACACTGGTCTATCCTCTTGAGGTTGAATTCCAGCTTGAAGTGAATTGAGGAACTCTTGCAACGCAGGATCGTTTTGAGATTCCATGGCTACTGGTTCTTCCTGATCATCTTCCATATCCATATCACTCCCTTCATCTTGTAAAGGTTCTTCAGGTAGAGCAGGACCTCCACTTTGACGAAGAAGACTGGGACCAGTCGGAACAGGTGGTAATGGAGGTGGAGCCTCTGAGGGTTGAGGAGGTTGAGTTGCTAATTTTCTCTTCTTCCCGCGAATACTTGCAAGAGCAGCTTCTCTCATCTTCTTCTCCAGATCCACTCTAGCCGAAGAATCGATAGCTGATGAAGGGTTTGAAGAGGTCTCAGTTGTTTCTAGACCGTTCTGAGAAAAAGAAACAACAGGAACTTGGATTTGAAGACTACTTGAGGAGGAGTTGGCATCGTTGAGGTTGGCTTGAGGCACCATGTTATCCGGTGCTTGACTTAGTGGCGAAGAAGGCTGAGAATCTGGAAACAACCTCGGAATTCCAAAAGCAGGATTAAAGAAAGAGGTGAAAGAATCTCCACTAGAAGGTGCAGCAGCAGCATAAGCGATCCTTTCTTCTTCTTCTCTTCTCTCTCTTCTCTTTTTCTCTTCTTCTCTTCTCTTTTCCTTTTTGATTTGTTTCTTCGATTTCTCTCCCTCTTTATCCTTACGTCTTTCAGCTCTATCTCTGTCTCTTTCTCTCTCTCTAGACCTGGATCTAGATCTATCTTTACTTCTATCTTTCCTATCTCTTTCTCTACCTCCTTTTTCTTTTCCTTTCCCATCTCTATCTCTAACCTCTTTCTTTGTCCTGTCTCTTTCTCTCTCTTTTCCTTTTCTAGATCCCGAGACATCGGAGTTTAAATTAGAAGTAGATCCACCGATTCCTTTATCATCCTTATAAACCCCTTCTTCTTCTTCAGATTCAATCTCTCCAATTTTCCTCTTCTGAGAAGATTTCATCTTTCCTTCCTCCAGGATTTCTCCCTGTTCCTTGACCTCTTTCTCCTTTCCTTTTCCCTTTTCCTTTTCTTTCCCGCTCTCACTTTCTTTCCCATTGACCACTAAGACCTCCTTCTCTTTGTTTGTTCCCTGTATCGCAACAACGACCTCAACCTGATTGTTTTGAACGTGTCCTTCTTTCTTATTTCCAGCTTTAACAATCAAATTCAAAACCTCTTTTTTCCTATTTTCACCCATTCCATTTTCGATGCTAGCTAAATCGATTCCGACTTCCGTACAACAAGCTCTAACCACTTCCCTATCGACTCCATACTGATCTATTAATTCGACCGGACTGATTCCTAATCCTGCTAATTCAATCATTAATGACAGAGCCTCTTCGTTTCCATTCCCAGTCCCAGTTCCGTTTGCTGAAGTTGGAGTAGAAGGAATTTCAATTGCTGAAAGAAGAGAAAGAGAAAGGAGGAGAGAATGAGGCTTTGACGCGAGAAGGGAATGAGAAGGGAATGAGAAAGGGGATGAGGAAAGAGAGAGTACTCACGAGCTTCAGCTTTGCCTTTCAAATTCACATCGTGAAACTTTCGAGGAGTCTCAATATCATCAACAGAAATCGAGTTAGCCAAGCTATTCCCATCCTTTGAAGTTGAAATCGAATTGGAACCATTTGAAATTGAAGAATCTGGATTTCCTTTCTTTCGATTTCCATTTCCATTCTGACTTCCACTAGCTAGCCTCGCCCTCCCCTTACTAGAAGCAGGAGTCAAATTCACCACATCCTTTCCTCTCCCCATGGGAGCAGCACCCTCTCTTTTCCTCATATTAGCCAGAGTTTCTGAAACCTCTCTTTTGACTAATGGCTGTTTCCCACCCCCTCCTCCCTTTCTCTTGCCTTTTGAATCTCTTGAGTTTTCTCTTTTTCTACCTCCAGTGCTGACGGGCAAAGACATGCTTGAAGATCTAGAATGTTCTTGAGGGTAGTTGGAATAGGGATCGTAATTTGGCGGAGGGGGAGGAGGACCTGGTTGAGGTGGATAAGACTGATGATAGGAAGGATGAGAGAGATGGGAATAGGGAGAATAGGAATCTGTGAGAAGGGAGAGGAAAGAGGTGTTAGAGAAGTGAAAGGATAACAGAGGATGACAGGCGAGAAAAAGTAGGAAATGGGTGGAAGCCAAGCCTGTCCCTTCTTGATGGCTTCTGAAACACGTCGAATCCTCAGAGTTCTGTCTGCTTTATCTTATGGATCAAGTCCAAAAAAGCTGACAAGGAAGAGGAGAAACCAGGTGCAATAACTCAATTACGATTGGCTTTCCAAATGCAGTTGAACCACCAGCCTCCCTTGCCGTCTTGTATACTCCCAAGGTTCACTTGACAGAAGACTTGAAAGAATACCAGTAGCTCTTCATACTTCGAGAACATCTGAACAGCGAGCGACCCAAAGACTTGGCGGCTCCTTGCCCCCATTCCAATTCCCATTCCCCTCTACGAAATGACCAAGGACGTCTATTCACGACAGATGTAAGGCGAGTCAGAATTACTTACCTGGAGTTGAAGTTGGAGGGACAGAATGACTGAAAGGATAACGATAATCATACTCGTAAGTTGAGGAGGTCTCTCTGTTCAAAGTTGAAGTTGAAGAAGGTGTGTGAGGTGCATAACCATGAACATTAGGTGAATAGGATCGTTCATGAGAATAAGAAGGGATTGAATGAGGATAAGAAGGGTAACTATGGGAATGACTGTGAGAATGAGAATGACTATGGCTGCTTGAAGTTGAAGTGGAAGGATAACCTGAACCTGGAGGAGAATATTGTGGTGGATAATCTGATGAATAGTGTCCACTCATCTCTCTACCATAAGTTGTAAGGCTGCTTAGAAGTTTCTGAAGAGAAGAAACAAGTCAACTCTCTCTTAATCAAGTCAGTTGGTTGTTGCTGTGATGAGGATAAGGTTGGGAAGAAGCAGAAGCAGAAGAACTTGCCCTCTCGATTGGACCAACCCAAACAAGCTCCAACTAATCTTTCTCTCTCAATAAGAATGGCTCAAGGGTTTAAACCAGCAAAAGCTAGTAGTTCTGTTCCAAACAAGTCCAAAGCAAAGCAAACCAAAGCAAAAGCCAGTCCCAAAGTTGGAGGTGAGTTTTTTCAAACAGGCAATAAAAGAAAAGTAAAATTGGCAGCCATTTTGGATCTTCTCTTCAGTTGTCCGGACTGGTGACCCAATAGTAGTGGATAATGGGATGAAAGGGAATCAGTTACCAGCTTGAATGAAACGAATCAAGCGGATATGAGGAGGAGGGATTGGGTAGGGATGGAGGCAAGTGCAAGCTGCAAGCTGCAAGCTCGAGTGGAAAAGGCATGCTGAGCTGGGCGTTGGAAGACTGCATGGGCTTTTGGATGTAGAGTCACTCTCTACTGATAGATTGAAATTGTCTTTGAGCCAAGACAGCAAAAGTGGAGGAGCAGAGATCGTCATTAGAATAGACGGAAGTAAACCTTTGAAGCTGATCCCTTCTTACTTTCCGAACCTTCCCTTCCCAAAAACAGCCAGAATCTGCGCTCCAAAGAAGGGACAAGCTCTAAAAGATGCCATTCAAAAAAGGGTAAGTCTCACAAAGTGGCCTCCAAACCAATATTCTGCTTGAACATCCTTCATTTCCTCCCTCCTTCTCTCCCTCTCCTGTCTCTCTCTTCAGAAAAACACGGCCTCGACAACCTCAAGGATTGAAGCTGACATGGCGAATAGAGCATCAAGAGGTGGTCCACTCACGATCATGAAGAAAGCAGGAATGGAAGAAGCAGAAAGGTTAAAGATCAAGAAGAAAGGAAGTGACATCAGAGCTAAGGCTTCGGTTCATTCTTGATGGAACCTTATTTTTTCTTCGTGTTTATTGCTAGTCTCTGTGTCTTTCTTTCAAGTTTTGTACAATAGTCATTGGGTTCTTGGGTCTTGTTCTTTTAGAGTTGTGGCCTGGTTCACCAGTTTTGGAGTCTGCGTCCCGCTCGCCTCTTCCCCTCCTGTTTTCCTCGCCGTCTGTCAAGAGCGATTGTGACCTAAAGTCTGAATATCTGAATATGGAGAGAGATGAACTAAACTAGTGTATAAGGCCTGTTTGATTCACACGTGGCTCGGAATTGAAAGTCGTCCCAAATCAGGGGGTTACATCACCCAAACTCCATTACCTCATGACCAGCAACCTCTTACACCCTCGCACGAGGGTGAGGTCTTCAGCCTCCCAGAAAGCTTCTTCCACATCGCTTCAACCAAGACGTCAAACCTCGAGAATCCGAGAATCTGACACTTTCCTTGACGCTTGACGTTGGCACTTCTTCTTGGCACAAAATGCGGGGAAGACCTCGAATTATAGGATAAAGATTTTTGAAGCAAAGTGACCAGGATCTGGTAGCTTGTACGTTGAAAGTCCGGGAAGGGGTAGAGAGTTCTCTGACTGGAAGTTGGAAGGTTGGAGGCGTTGGCAAGGTGAAGGAAGAGCATCAAAAAGACAATGAAAATCTTACCTTCTTGGTAGTCTTTGTGAAGAGTCCATTGGGATTTTCTGCTTTTTTTTTTTTTTTTAATTTTTTTTTTTGATTTGGATATGTTCTCTTGTATCACATATAGTACATAGTCGTCCCTACTAGGGTGTGCTTGGGGAACTCCAAACACACGCCATCGCCACCACCTCTTCGAATTCTTCCCTCTTTTTTAAGTCTATTTTTGAGTTCATTTCTTAGAGATTTGTGCATCTCCTCTGCCGAAAAGTCAAAGTCAACCAACCAAACACGTCGACTTGAAACATCGGAATGAGATCGGAGGCGTCTCTGACGCACTGACCGTCTGCGACGAGACTCTCCTCTCCTCTCCAATTCTCTTTCTCAACTTTCCTCTATCTCTTTCAGTTCTCAAAACTCATCCAGTTGAATTCTCACATTCTTTGACTCTCATCAATTCAACTCTCTCACGACAAATCAATCCTTTAAACTCTCCTTCAAAAACCACCTTCAAAACCACCCACCCCTAACAACAAACTCAGCATGCTCTTCAACAAACTTTCTGCCGTCGTGGCTTTATGTCTTGCTGCTAGTCCAGCTCTTTCTACTGTCGTAGTCACTAGTCCTGTTGCGTGAGTATTCGGAAGTGAAAGTGTTGATGGGTTGAAGAGGATTTGACATGGTTTCAGAAGTTAGGAGAGAAGACGCTAGGCTTGATGGTAGTTAGGTAGCAACCCGCTCCTTTCAAGAAGTAAACGGTTGATTGGGAAAGTAGAGAGAAATGTTGGAATGCAAAGAAAGAATCTTTTTGATTGGAAACCGAGGATTCCTTTATCAAGATCTGTCCTCTGACTTGCGATGACCAAATTTCAGGGACTAGAGGAAAACGGAAGACCGTAACGAGATCTATGGAAGACCTTCACAGGATTGATCGGAGAGAGAAATGAAGAGAATGACAAGAACAGATTTGGAACATCCGAAGCCACAGAGGATGAGATTGTTGACCACTCGAAGGGGATGGAGAGAGGACCTCTCCTTCCTCCCCCCCGTCACCGTGCTGGTCAACTCTTTACTTCCACCTTTTCTTCCTTCGACTTTCGCCTTACCTTTCTCACCATCTAATCCTTCTCTATCATCTCAATCCTCTCAGCTCCACCGAAGGAAGAGGAGGTCGTAAGCTAGACATCGAATGGAACGATGATGGTCAATCTCCAAAGCTCTCTTCTGACTGGGGTTCAATTAACATCTTCCTAGCCACCGGTTCTCACGATGTTCAATTCAAATTACAAGAACTTGCGCAAGGTCTTTCTAACAAGAAGACTGATGGAAGTTATAGAATTGATAAGACTGTTGGTCCTAACTCTGATGAATAGTGAGTAAACCCAAAAGACAGGTTCAAGGGGGTGCATTGGTGTAGCCGGATGAAGGGATTTTGAATAGAAAAAGCACTTCTCTGAAAAGTTTGGAGCTGAGAAGGAGAGATACATCGACTATATGCCACAGACCCTGACCCACCTCCCCTCCTTGCTCCTCCCCCTCCTCTCAGCTTCATCCGTTTCGAGTCCACCAAGACTGGTTCCGATGGAAACCCAGCCGCCATGGCTTTCTCCTCCAAATTCCAATTGAAAGGAATGACTGGAAACTTCAACTCCACCGTTCAAGATGCCATTAATGGAAAGGCTGGTGGAGATGGACACGCTACCGTCTCTTCTTCCGCTGCTTCATCTGCATCTGCCAAACCCTCAACTTCTACAAACTCTGCTGTCGCCAACGCTACACCTATCACCAACTCCAACTCCGCTACTACTGGAAATGGAACTGATACTTCTGGAGCTGAGAGATTGGTTGGTGGTACTTTTGTTGGATTGGGTGCTGTCATGGTCGGTGTTGTCGCTTTACTTTAAATGGAAAGCGACATTGGATCAATTCCTTGAATCAACTTATGGTCCGGTAGCGGTGAATCATATTTAGTAACGGGGGATTCAAAACGGGGAGGAAATGTGGGAAAGGATGGAAAAGGATTCTTCAGATCAAGTCGATGGGTCACTTCTCTTCTATTCTTTTAGTCCTCCAAATAGTAAGGCGTTTTAATGCTTAGTAAACGCTAGATCAATCAAACTCTACTTAGAATTAGAAGACGCAGAAAATGCTAGTCTACTTAAAAGAAACCATCACGTACCTATCTTTCATTACACCTCTCCTCTCTTCCCCTTCCTCTCTCCTACTCCAACTCATGGAACCACTCTCTAATCTCCAAACCCCACACATTCATTTTGTCTTCTCTCTTTATGGGATCGTCTCCCTCGCGTTTTGTCTTTTGTTTATATCCGTTCTTTATCTTTCTAACTCCCTACCCCCTACCCCCTTCATCCTCTCTCTAGCAATCAAGCTGAACGACCTAATCTCCACTCTCTATTGAGTTCCATATCTTTGGACCTTTTTATTATCATCCCGCCTCTCCCTCTTTACAAGCAGTCTTTCTCTTTCCACAGCCTCGTTCTCCACGCCCATCGTACTTCTCTTGACTCTTATTACATACTCTAATCCGATACTGGTTTTATCGAATCCTTTTTTCTTTGATCGATCTGATGTTTGTGGACTTTAAGAAAAGCTCATCGGTCCGAGAGCGGGTGAGTGGGAGCGCAAAGGCACTGATAAGCTCTCTCCCAACTAACTACAACACCCTTCCAAGATGGACTCGACTAATCAAACTTTGAGTAAAATCTTAGCTGAACTGACGGACCTAAAACTGAAGAATACTCAATTGGAAGCAAAAGTAAGTAGTTTTGGTCAGAAGAGGCAGAAGGAGAGCGCAGGGGGGAAAAGCTCCATAGGGTCATCAGAGGGAGAGGTGGGGGTTACAGACAGTGAGACAGAAAGGGACCAAGAGGGGCTGTTCATTACTCATAAGACTGACTGATTAATGTGATTGACTATCTTGGAACGAACAGATTGATGCATTGAACACTCTACCTTCACCTAGAGTTCATTCTCGCAAGATGAGCAGCACGGGTTTGACTCCCATGTCTCCATCTCAACCAATTCCAGGTGAGTTATCGTCGGTCTCTCTTCCTTTAGATGCTAAAAATTTATAGATTACAGGAACACAAAGAAAGTTAGAGAGCGAAAGGAAAATGTCGTGTGGTCAAAGAGGATTCTTTTGCATTCCCTTATCTCTAATCAGCAGGAGTCGTCTGACATCGTCTCTGAACACATCAAACACTTACCTACCTCCTGTTTCATCTGTTCATAAACATTCAATTTAAATCTGTCTAGATGCCCTTCTCCTTGGATCCTCTCCTCCCTCTCATTCACTAGGTCCATCTCTAGGAAATGGACTTGCCAACGTTTCTCCAGATGGAACTTCAACTCCTTCTGCTCCTCCAGCTTCCGTAATCAATAATGCTGTTGGATCTACTTATTCTCAAAGAGTTATTTTGACTACTTATCCCTCTCATGAGTATGAAAGGTCGAGAAGAAGAGGAGAGAGAAGAGAGAGATAGGCTAACTCGGATGATTTCATGTTTTTGGGCTCTTTACAGGTCGGAATCAAACCTATCCCTTTGAAATGGGATGCTAGAGATCCTAAGGAGAGAGGTCCGGTTGTTGCTTCTCGTCATCCCAATTCGTTAGTATTTGAAGAGGAGATAGACCCAAGATCAAGTACAGTTCCAGATTAGAGATGCCAGAAACAGGAGTCAAAGGTGACCTTTGATCTAAAAAAAATCAATTCCTTCAACCTTTCCTATCGAAAGACTGTCGAGGCTGACGATCTGACGATTCTCCTTTCTCCTCCCTGCGTCTCCAGCATCAAGATCCGCAACGCTATCGGAGCCTATGGAGGTTCATATTCCATCTACAGAGCTCTAGCTTGCGCGTGAGTCTCTAAGAACTCTCTTTCAATCTTCCAAATCTTGCAGATTAACCTCACTCTTTCACTTTTCTCTCTCCCTCTCTGTATAGCTCCGGTCAACTTAACCCAAACCACAGACCAGATTTCACAAACACAGAACCTCCTTTCGATCTTCCACCTAACGAATCCTGGTTCACTCCTGGCAAGATCGTAACAATGGATCCATTCGGCCACATGGCTCCTCAACTTTTCAAGAAAGAATTCGATGAAGGAATCGATATCAGACCTACTATCTCAGCGACAAAAGCTCACATCAAGATGCCTGAACTAGATGAAGCTGTCAGAGCAGGTAGAATTCAAATTGATGGAAAAATTGTTCAGAGATCTACTAGACTACCTGGAATGCCTGTTGATAGCGATCCTGGAGTCGAAGCTACTGTTAGTAAGGTTGCTGTTGAGCCCGTTTGGTATCTACCGGGCATCGCAGAGAGGTTAGGGATCTCAGGTGAGTTCGGAAGAGCGAAAGATAGGGGTGGACAAGACTTGTTGACGAAACTCCTGTTTCTCTTTCCACAGAGGGAGTCCTTCGTCGAGCTCTGTTTGAAGACACGGGAGGAATGTATCCTGAACTTCTCACGAGACACGATTTAAACGTCTTCTTACCTCCTATCTCTGGGTTGACTGTCTACATCTTTGGAGATCCTTCTTTTATGTCTAGAGATGATAAGGAAGTAACTATTCGTCCTCACGACGAGTGTAATGGAAGTGACGTCTTCAGTTCGGACGTCTGCACATGTCGACCTTACCTTGCCTTTGGAATCGAGGAGGCTATCAAAGGAGCGCAGAAAGGGGGGAGTGGAGTTATCATATACTTCAGAAAGGAGGGTAGAGCCCTGGGAGAGGTTACGAAATACTTGGGTGAGTTCTGGGGGAGAACCTATGAAGTCAAAGAGTTGGACAGAGAACGGGTAAAGGCTGGGTCTTTTCTCGATTTATCTACCTCCTGATCCGATTCTCTGACCTTGTTTACTTCTGCAGTCTACAATGCTCGTAAGAGAGGGATCGATACCGCTTCGATGTACTTCCAGAGAACTGGTGAGTGAGATGTCGAGAGTGCTCACGAATCGCTTCAACCTTGACAGCATTCTGACTCCATACTCCCTTCCAAATCGATCAGAGGACATCGCCGGAGTTAAGGACATGAGATTTCAAGCCCTTATGCCGGATGTTCTTCATTGGTGAGTGCCGAGGCGAAAATTTTGGGTGCATGAGCGTCGCTGACTTCCCCTTCACCTGATCTCCCTCCTCTTTTCGCTTCCTCACAGGTTGGGCATCAAGCACATCACCAACCTCTGTAGTATGAGTAACATGAAGTTCGAAGCGATCTCAAAGAGCGGGATCACGGTCACAAATCGCTACGAGGTGAGTCTTGGGAGTTCCGCCGGACCCAATGCCTTTCCTCTCTGAGCTTTTCTCCCTTTACTCTCTCCTTACAGATTCCTCCGGATATGATCCCAGCTGACTCAGCCGTGGAAATCCAAGCTAAGATCGCTTCTGGATATTTCAGTCATAGTGCCGTCACAGAAGAGAGTCTCGCGGGCGTGAGTGTCGACCTTACCTTTACCCCTCACTTCCTCTCGAGCTGCTTTTCTGTCCAGGCCCTGATTTCTTCCTTTTTCTTCCCTTTTTTCTGCTGTTAACAGGTCATCGGTAGAGGTTGGGAAGACAACGACCATTGATCTCGAACGAATCTGTCCGCCAGACAGAGCTTCTGGTCGACTTGTCCTTAGATTCTTGACGCGACCTCTCGCTTTGTCTTTCGTTTTTCCTCCCTTTTAAGCATTCATCTGTAATCAACGAAATCTTCCCTCCATTCAAATACATTTCATGGCTACTCATCTCCTAAGATATGTTTATGTTGCGATGGTTCTCAAGGCGGCGAGAGGTGGTGACCACGCAAATCAGGGCTCGCAGAGACCTTGAGCTTCACTCAAAAATTAAATGTGAATAAAATCCTTGAGAAAAAACGTTCAATCATATCGATTATGTTGAAAACCCATTAAGCAACGGTCTCATCGGGTCTAGTCGTCTTTAATTTCCCCTCACCTTTTTGACAAATCCTTTCATTCGCTTCTCATTTCTCACCGACCACTTGGTACAGAGTGACAAAGCACCCAACCTCCTGGAGATACGCCTCGAATTCTGCCATGAAGACGTCGAATTGTTCTTCAGTATTGATCTTAATCTGAAGTAAAGTGTCGCCTCCCGAAGACAGGAAGGGTCCTTTGATCGATCTGAAGACTCCCATTTGATGCCTGAGGGGGAGAGATATAGAGAGAAATAAGACCAGCGTCAGGAAAGAAAGGACTCAGCAGCTAGGAGAGTGAGTCGCCAAAACAGAAAACTCACGCTACGCCGTTGTTCGACTTGTCAAATCCAAACATCTCTTCAGCGATCTTGCCTACTGGGTAAACATTGCTTACTACGTTTACTTTCTTCAGTCCCGCATCTACTAAGTGAGACTTCAAATGTCCTCCCGCAAGGAAGTCTTTCTTGAAAGCTTTCGCTACTGTGCCTAAGACGAGGTTCATCTTAAGCAGACGCGGGTCCGGAGGGGTAAAGAAAGAGTTTGGAGACTGAAAATTTACCGCATTCACTTCAGTTAGCTGAAGAAATCCTCCAGGCTCTGAAACGAGGTGAAGAGAATAGGAATGAAGCTCAGAATCAGCAAGCCACCCAGAAGGTCCTTCGCTGGCATCTGAGCTCTTAACACCATGACCTCGCCGGGAAGAAAACGCATTCAACTAGCTCACTTAATAGCTGGGCCATGTTCTTGATCGCGTTGACCCATTGATCCGTCTCGATCGCCAACACCAACAAGCGAGAATGTACGAAGTCGTAGCTCTCAGGGCGCCCAATGATTTGCTTTTCGTGATTATCCAGTTTTTGGGACACGTAACCTTCAGATGGAAAAGGTTTGTTGATGTCGTGAATGGAGAATGCACTTATAGATGAAGGCAAAGGTAAAATTGGATCGCTGATGTCCACCCCGTGAGTGAGCGCATAGGCTGAAATGGATGAGATCTGATTCACTCGAAGCTCTTCTAGCCATCTGGGAGGAGCAAGAATTTTTGATCGAGGAATATAGGATCATTCGTTAGTATGTTCGAAGTTTCATGCGGAAGGCAGAAAGTGTCCGCAACTTCAATATGAGAGCTCCTTTTGTCGACTACTCACACTCCATTTGCGGTGCCGATATCTATGATTCTTTCGAAGGTTGGGAGTTTGGCGATGAGAGAAGGATGCACGACGTGACCTCCTAAGACCACCTTGGTGAAATTGTGTTGGGTGGTTAATCTCTGGGATTCCTTGATGGCTGCAGCTTTCACCCCGTCGGTGGAAAGTAGGTATCTTTTTTTCTCTTCGCTTACTATGGACATTGTCGAGCTGGATGTTGTGGTGGGAAAGAAACAAGGAAGGAGAAAAGAAGAGGGGAAGTTCAAATCCTTTTCGATTAGCCATGAGCGCATGAGCAGTCGAGCAGGGACCACCGGAAACACACTATACTAGTCTGCTCAAGAGTCAATCACTCAGCGAAAGGGGCGTGTCAACCTCCAAGAAAGGTGAAATCCGCTCAGTTTGGATGGAATATGTCGAGTTGAATGAATCTTTAGCCTCCGAATGGACTCTTGGTCCCTCCGGGTTGTTAGTGACATGCCAGATCCCGGACTCGCGAAGGTACAATGCAGGGGTCGCACTTTCTACCTTCTTCTTGAGTGGATGATCGTTTGTCAGATCACGAGGAGTCTTTTACGCATCGTTTCATTTTTACTCGTCACTAGGTCATTTGTTGAGTTTGGGAAGGCGAAGATCATTATTCTTGAACGCTTTCGCGTCGACAGCACTTCATCGTCGACTTGAAGCTCTCAGAGTGACCTCTGGCGCTCACTTTCAGCTTTCCCCCCCCCCCTTTTCAAACATGGAATTTATATATCATCAAAGTTCAATTTGGCACCTCGTATTCTCGCAAAAGGCTTTTGAGTTTCAAGATGGCAAGGTGAGAGTGAAGAGTCGATCACGTCTTGTTGTTCTCTTCAGTTTGTGAAGCTCTCGACAAGATGAGATTCCACGAAAGATTACAGTCAAATTCAACAGTTAAGTTAAACGCTTGCGGGGAGGCAGTACTCTGGGATAGCATGAGATCGGACTCCAATCTTCCCTTCCATCCTCACAAGAGCAGCCTCCTCCTTCGATTATTACTTCTCCCCGACAACTTGATTTTGGGTAGCAAAGTAACCTACTTCTTGAAGATACTTCTCAAACTCTACCAAAAAAGTGTCGAACTGCTCCCCTGTAGTAATTTGGATTTCAGGCGAAGGGTCACCTCCCAAAGAGATGAACGGACTTCTGAAGGATCTAAAGACCCCCATCTGATGACTGAGAAAGAGAAGACCAGCTCAGTAAAGAAAGGACATTACTTAAGCAGCTAGGAAGCAAAGAGTGAGGCCGCAAGCGAAAAACGGCGTACAAGCGAAAAACTCACGCTACGCCGTTTTTCGATTTTTCAAATCCAAACATGTCTTCAGCGATCTTTCCGATCGGAAACACGTTGCTTATCATTCTTACATTCTTCAGTTCTGCCTCTACCATATACGATCTCAAATGGCCCCCTATGGCGAAGTCTCTCTTGAAAGCATTTGCCACTGCCCCAAAGATGCGATTCATCTTGAGCAGAATTGGGTCTGGAGGGTTGAAGAAAGAGATTTGAGGATGGCAAAGTGTAGCGTTTATTTCAGTCATTTGAAGAAATCCGCCTGGCTCTGGAAGATGTGAAAGGAATTGGATCAAAGCTCACGTCAGTGAAGCGACACCAAATTCGTGTATACAGTTTCGAGAAGGCAGAGACTGCAACGGCGAGCAGAGGATCGTTGACTACTCACTCAAAAGCTGAGCCATATTTTTAACTACTTTAACCCACTGATCTCTTTCGATTCCCAAAGCCAGCAGGCGTGAATGTACGAAGTCATAGCTGCCAGGCAGTCCAATGATTTGTTCTTCGTGATTGTCCAGTTTTTGGGACACGTAACCTTCAGATGGAAAAGGTTTGTTGATGTCGTGAATGGAGAATGCACTTATAGATGAAGGCAAAGGTAAAATTGGATCGCTGATGTCCACCCCGTGAGTGAGCGCATAGGCTGAGATGGATGAGATCTGATTCACTCGAAGCTCTTCTAACCAGCTGAAGGGAGAAGAAAGGTGTAGCCGGAGGAGAGAGGTCCTTCTTTCAGTAGGTTCGGAGTCTCAGCAAGGAAGGCAGAAAGAGTCGACAGCTCTTTGTGGGACTGTGAGCAACGGCTCTCATTCGTCTACTCACATTCCATTTGCGGTACCGATGTCAATGATTCTTTCAAAGCGTGGAAGCTTGGTGATTAGCGAAGGGTGAACGACATGACCTCCCATAATATTTTTGATGTAATTGTGTTGAATCGTTAGTCTTTCAGATTCCTTGATGGCTGCATCTTTCACCCCGTCAGTTGACAGAAGATATTTTCTTTTCTCTTCGCTCACTTCCGACATTGTTGAGTTTTGAATACGAGGATGTTAGAAAGGAAAAGATAGAAGAGAATTCGAAGGGAAAGGGGATAAGAGAGAGCTTCGGATCACTCGCCTCCTTGTGAGCTGGGATGGACCAATCAGATTAGCAGATGCTCAAGCCCCCTGCCGCTAGTGAACTCGACCTCCCTCGGAGGTGTCTTCCAACGGATTCAAAAATAGACCACCCTAATCTGCATAGACCACCCTTTCCAATACCATCCTTGCTATCTGGGAGTAGGCACTTTACGAGAAGGTGGCAATCTCAGGGGTGGTTGACTGCAACCTGTGGTAAGAGCACGAGATTTGTCAAAGCACAAGAAATGCAGCATTATTCTCATATTCAAATCACCGTGAGACTAATTTCAGTAGTGTCCTCAATCATATCATCAAAACCAAAACTCTATCCTTCGCATCCTCCCTTCCCCCACTCCCTCCAAACCCTTCCCAACTCCACCTCCCCCAATCTCCTCAACTCCACCCTCGCCTCCCCACATTCCTCCTTCAACTTCTTATCATTTCCAAATTCTCCATCTCCTCCATGTTCATCCACCACCACGTAAGCTTGCCATTCATCCACAAAGACTTCTTCTCTATAACCTCTTAATCCCATATCCGCCTTAATCAACTTCAATGATTTTTGAGAGAGTCGAGAGAATGAGGATTGAGAGAGTGAACGATAGGAGGGTGAGATGTGAAATAGGAAATGAAGGAGTTCGTGGAGATAGGTTGGATTTGAGGAGGTGGAAGGGGAGAGGGAAGGAGGAAAAAGTGAGGGAGTTTCGGATGAGATCAAGGAGATTAGATAGATTGGAGAAGGGGTTCTAGAAGGGTTTGGAGAAGTTGATGAGGAAGTGTGGGATGAGATGTGAAGTTGAGGTTGCGGAGATGGATCGATTGGCGTCTCATCATTGGTTCTATATAGCTCTCTGTCTGAATTCGATTTCGTCATTAATCCATTTATCCTAGTTTTCTTGTCTTGATCTTCTAAATCAGCATCGTGATGAAACTTCAAATCTATCTTCCTTTCGTTCGACTTTTGTTCTTCATCGCCATTCACTTTCTGCTCCATCCCTACATCTTCATCGATTGTATCGGTGTTAGACTTATTTGTACTTAATTCCAACCCAATGACACCCAAATTCGTTAAGAGTTCCAACAGTTGAGATTCATAGATGTTGGTTTCCGATCTCCACCAATCCGGAGGGATGTTTCTTCTTGAAGACTGACTGCAGCTATGAAACCCAGATCAGATCGAGAAACATTGAATATTGTTGATTCCAACAAAAGGAATAGAAGTTGATTGAAAAGATCATGTAGGGTTTCGAGTTTATTCGACAGAAAAATAAGAAAGAAAGAAAAGAAAGATGGAGTCAGCAACGCGACTCTCCAATCTTTCTCAGTCCCCCGAAGACGCAAAACGGTAAAGTTGAGAGGTCGACTTCAAGTAGATTTGTCCATAGAGAGAACTCACCCGCTTTGGATCGTTCCATCGATAGAGACCTCAGATTTGGGCTCGTCTCGATTCTCTTCGTTTCTGGAGGATTGCGTTGCGGTATCCTTTGTCGGATCCTCTCCACTCTTCAAATCCTTGGTGTTCGATTGATTCCCATCGGCCTCCTTAGTTGAAATCCTCCCATCATCAATCTTGGTATCTTCGCCTCTGAAGTTGAAATTACCATCTCTCTTGCCCAGCCAGCATTCCTTCATTCCCTGCAACCATCTATCAACAACGCCCAAAGGAAAATTGAAAGCCTGATAATTTCTACAAAGCTTTTCTCGTCTGGCTTGCTCTAAGTCTAAGTATCGTTCCCTAAGCGGAGGTTTCCCCTCGTAAAAAGCTTCGATTCTTGAAAGCGTGGCATGCTGGATTGAGGAGGAGGTGAAATGGAGAGTTAAGAGAGGAGTTGAAATCGAGGAAGGAGTAGTAGTAGATGGAGATGGTTGAAAGAGAGAGGAGGTTTTAGAGAGAGCGTCGACTTTGGTTGAAGGAAGAAAACTTGGATCTGATGGAGTGGAAGATTGCTTCAATTGAAGGACTGTCTTCTTCAGTTTGGGTTTCTTGCCATTGCGCTTGGCCATCGAATTCAAATCTTTAAAGTCAAATCTTTTTGGAGAAAAGAGAGAGAAGAGAGAGAAAGAAGGAGAAAGAAGGAGAAGGAGGGAGGAAGCGAGGAAGAACTCTAAGTTGCGGATCTTGAAATCCGACGGGCCAGAGTCTTTCGAAAAGTCTGGATCCAGTGCCTGCTGCGTTGCTGGGAATCCGCTCTCCCCTCCTCTCCACTCTCTCCTCAACCATCTTTCTCTCTTCAAACCAAATCAAGAAAGATAGAAGATGGAAGAATATCATACGCCTAAATTGGAACTTCCCTCAACGCCATCAAGTGAATC
This sequence comes from Golubevia sp. BC0850, assembly GCA_012976225.1. Lineage (NCBI taxonomy): Eukaryota > Fungi > Basidiomycota > Exobasidiomycetes > Golubeviales > Golubeviaceae > Golubevia > Golubevia sp. BC0850. Next base: position 428,065 of record JAAVVG010000002.1, read on the forward strand.
TTACTCATTTCCATACGCCTCACTCGAGGGGGATTGGTTTATTGTAGCTAGTTCACTCCCTTTATGGAAAGGTCGAAAGGATGTTGTCATCAATTATAAAGTCGAATCAATTCCTTCAATTTCACGTTCACAACTGAAAGGTAAAGGTAAACTCAAAGAAACAGGTTTAGCCGTCAGGGATGAAATGTGGTGGGAAGAATTAGCTGAAAATGATAGACAGAGTGGAGAGAAAGGTCTATCACATCAACATCAAGATGCAGCTGCAGCTGCGACTGCGACTACAACTTTAGATTTAAATAATCCTTCAAGTTTTACATCTTCATCTTCAACTTCCGACCTTTCTACCTCCTCACCTCCTCTTACTGCAATCAGAGACTCAGCCACCTCCAAGCCAATCTACAATCGATCCAACAGCGCAAAAAGAGAAAGATCCTTCGCAAGTAGGGTCATTTCAAGTTCAATCAGTAAAGGTTCTTCTACAAGTCAAGTTGGAGATGATTCTGTTCGAAGTAGGAGTGGCAGCAATGCTACGACTCAAGGAGTAGAAAGTGAACACCCCAACGGAAAGTTGCCAAGTCCGAATCTCAAGAAAGGGAAGAACAAGAAGAAAAGTTCAATCATCAGAGGAGTTAGTAGATTGGATCCGAAGGGGAATAATGGGTGAGTCTTTGGATCAGAGAGAGGTGGGCAAGAAAGAGGGAGGGGCGGGACAAGGGAACAGAGTTCCGAAAGAGGTTTTGTGTTTGAGAAGAGGGAGATTGGGATCCCAGAAGAGGCTTTCATTCAAGGAATTGAGAGAGGTGGAATCAGGAAATACTTTCTAGATCTATTCTCTCGGTTCCGGCAAATTTGTCGATTTGACGCCAAGAAGGGAAAGAGACGGACTGAAAGCTTGAGGTAATCCTATCTCCTCCCCTTCCTGTTCCTCTCTTCTTTCATCAACTAAAACCCATCCCTTTCTCTTTTCTTTCTGATTCTATCATCCTCTACCATTAGAACTTCCTTTCAATGGAGAGGTTCAGGTTTACTCTTTCCAGTGACTTCCAATTGGCAAATCATTGGAGTGGGTCCTTTGATCCCTTCACATTCATCTTCCTCCGCAATTGAAGGAGAAGCAGAAAATGAGAAAGAAGTGTTGATGGAACCAGAGTGGTTGATCACTTATTTCAACAAGACACTTTTCACAAGTAGTGGGATTGATTTGTGAGTGCTTCTTCTTTCTTGACCTTGGAGCACTTTTCGTGGTTCCTTCACTCTGACGGACTGTTGGGTCATCCTTTTGATGTTTTGTATTGCGTTTGAAATAGATACGCAAGATCCCCGACTTCTTTGTCCAAGGAAAAGATTGAAGAAATCATTCTGAAGGTTCAGAACTTCGAGCTGAATGGTTCTAGTGATTCACCAGTCCCTTCTACAAATTCAACTTCAACTTCAGATCCACTTTCATTTCTGAACTCAGATCCCCATCCAGCCAAGTCTCCACAATTCCGCCAATCAAGATCAACACCCGACCTCAAATTCAAATCCAAGAAAGATCGATTTCAACCCTCCATTCATTCATCTTCTAAATCTAATCATCTTGATGAAGATTCTACTTCTGAATCAGATTCAGTTGGAATAAGAAGTCCTGCAAGTAGTAATGTTACTAGTTCTAACAATAGGATTTGGGGTTGGAATTGTTTCTCCAATTCTCAACTTGGTTTGAATCGTCAGAATAGAAGTGAGAAGGATGAGAATCTAACTTCGGTAGATGAGAAATCAAGAAAACGAAATCTCAAGAATGTTGATCAGGTTGAAAAACTTATTAAGGAGAAAGTTGAGGAATTGAGAAGATTGGGAAGAGAATTTTTTTTGGTTCCTCATACTTCTAATCCGGAGAGTTTTTTCTAAGTTTTTTCCCGCAAGGTTAGACTGGATTCATCTCTGGGTATAGGAGAAAGACGTTGAGAACGACGATTATCCAAGGACCTGAGCAAATAGGGTGAGGCTCCCTTTTCTCTTTCCCCCTCTGTCAAGAGGTCCGCACGGTCACGAATCCACGAAAACCAAATTATACCAATTGTTTCCAATTATCCTTGACGAAAAGCTTCCAGATTTATTTCCACTCCACTCCAATCGCCTCGCTCCTAGCTTCGAAGTTCTCAATCTTTCCGAAATCCTTTTCTTTCATTTTTCTTGACCATCTCCACAGCTACTTTATCTCTTTTCTCCTTTTTCGGTTTGCTAGTTCATCATGTCTGATATCTGAGTTTCATTTCTTTCCTTTCTTCGGTCTCCATCTTTCACAAACCTCCTCGTACCATACACTGCCTCTCTTCTTTTTGTTCCAGCCTTCGGAAACCCTCAATTCACAGCATTTCCTTCAATCTAGATGATGTCACTCCTTGACTTTGAAAGGATGAATCAGCGGCCTCAATCCTCCTGCTCCGACCTTTGCCTCAATAGAACTAACTGCGCCCAATCGATGTCTATATAAGGATGGGAAAAGTTTCCCTTCACTTCCTCCTTCCCACATCCTATATCAACTCCAATCACACAAATGCAAAGCTTACTCGACAAGATTGTCAACTACGAAGAAAACAAAGAACCAAATGTCGACGTTCGACTACCGATTGGAATCTTCCCTGAATTCACTCGACATCGAGAACAATTGATCTTGAAAGTGAACATTCAAAAAGCTGGGCTTTTCAAAAAGGGAGAGCTTTATAAGACGAGTATCAGAGTAAGCCGCCGACCAGAAAGAAGACTTTGCTCTCTAAGTTGCTGTTGTTGACAACGCTCTCGAACTCTCCACAGGATGCCAGATCAGGCCAGGAAATCTTCACCATCTCCCCGATTCAAACGATTTCTAGCAAATTCTCCGGAAAAGAGAAGAGTCAAAGTAGGTGTTCATCCCCTTGAAATTCAAAAACCTTCCAACACTGACTCCTTTCCCATTTTCCAACAGCTCTCTTCAGCTCAAGAGGTGCGCCCCTCCTAACGCTAAACAGCGTTCGAAGTTGGGGAAACAATGAATGGATTTGTAGAATCGCGAATACAGGCGAAGAAGTTTTCAGAGCAGAAGAAAAATCTAGCTGGGGAAGTTTGCAGTGTAGGTTTGTGTTTCGAAATAGACTGGGAAAGGGTGAACCTATTCAAATGAAAGTTAAAGAGGAGGGAAATGTCCAAGCTTACAAGCTTCCTGTTGGAAATTTGAGTGGGATTAAAAAGGATATCAACTTGACGATAAACCCGGAAGTTGACGTTACTTTGATTTTGATGGCTGTGATGTGCTTGGTGAGTCGAGATGAGATTGAAGTTTCACTAAAGTAGAGATTGAGGGGTTCGAAATCGATGATACTGATTGTGATGCGAGCTTCTTCCTCCTCTTGAAACTGATTGCAGCACCGTATGGTAGAGGAGAAGAGCTCATCTGGAGCCGGGGCGTCCGCAATGTGAAGCAGGAATTTGTCTTGATCTAAATTGAATCTTGAAGGCCTGAGTCATCGTAAACCTGAGATCTTGGTAGTTAGAGCTTAGCTTCAAGTACTATGACCCCCTTAAAGTCTTCGTGTTTTGACTTCAAGTCTATCTGAGCCTTGTCCCTGGCTTCAAATCTTCAAGCCTCTTGATTAGCTTAAGCGCTTTCTATATGTCACTAGTAATCACTTGAGGTAATGCTCTTCTTTGAGATTGGTTCTCTTCATCGTGATTCAGGATTCTCTTGAAGATTGCTCGTCTGATAGCTTTCTTGGCCACGATTGGATAACCTTGATATTGCCCTTCTGCAGGAGTCTCCAGACCTAGATAGAATAGTTGAGGTAGTAGATTTGAATAATCACGTAGAGGAATTGCAGGGAACTCGGGGAAGAGAAATTTCGATTGCCATACTTCGTTCTTCCAGAGACGTGAGATGCGGCCCTTGAGGTTTTCAGAAGGTGCAGATAGCTCAGAGCTGTGTCGAGAGCGCTTGGAATCCGTATCTGTGACCCCAATGACGTTGGAGACGAGCGAATCGAGTACTTGATCAAATGGACCTGCGGCGACAAAGGAAGACGAGAGTCAGCACAGAGAACCTCGAATCGCAGCCCAGATTGCCAGAAATAAGAGACATACTTTCCATGATCTCTGCTCTTATTTCTTTTATTCTTTTCGAGTGTAGCTTCTCTTCTGCAACGTTAAGATCGAGCAGAGTGACTCGACAGAACACCCTTTTCTTACCCTCTTCCTGCTCCCGCTGAACTCTTTCCATCACAGACTCCTCCAGAGCTGAAATCAGAACTTGAGGATATTTTCCTTCTCTAGGGCCAGGAGAAGATGAGATGGACAGAGCTGTGAGCACCAATCGCTTCAAGGCAACCCATCCGTTCCACGAATTGATACTAAGCGGCTCGAGAATCCCGATTGACTGGCAGAGAAAGCTTTCACCTCCTAGTAGAGCTGGGACACTCTCTTTGAGTTGCTTGATCTTGGCACTTTCTCGACTCGCTGAGGTTGTTGTCGCTTCGCTTCTGGAAGGCTCTTGGTGCGACTCGCGCAGAAGCAGTTCTCCGGCGGACCTGAAATCCTCGATAGAGATTTTTTTCTCAGTGAAATATGCTGCCCCTTGGTCCTTTTGGTAGAAGAGGCCCTATCGATTCTGCCGTCTGCGGCCTGGCGTAGCGCTCCAGTGAGCGCTTGCTCCCAATTCTCTTCGTGCTTGGCTTTCGCTGCTTGAAGAGCCTGCTTGATTGCCATCAGGAATCTTTCCCCCAGATCTAAAGTTCCGGGAGATTCGAGATCTCCAATTGGTTCTCGAAGGATCCGACTTATCATAGCCCACACTGTTCTCTCTTTTCGCTCTTCTGGAAGAATTTCACTCTCACGCCTCTTTGAGAAAGTCTTAAGTTCCCTTAAAGAGTCAAGAAGAGAATTGATTTCTGGGACTGAGAGTCGCTGGGTGGTTTTTGGGTAGCTTTTCAAGGTTCAACGAGAAGCAAAGGTCCTCAAAAGAGCGGATGGGAACTTGTCTCCTCTTGTATTGCTAGATACTTCGTGGTGTGGCCCAGGCGAGGAAGAGAGGTGAGTGACGAGTGACCTCGAGAGTTGAGATGCTTACTGAGGGCCTGAAGGAGATGACTTTCTGATTTCTTTGAGAAGATCTAGACACGAATCTTTCATCCTCATCACAGATCCTTCTACTTTTGGTATTTGCAGAAGGGACAAGAGCGAATCCTGGGGGAGAAGGTTCCTGCTTCTCCATCCGTCCTTCTTCTTCTTGCGACCTGCTCCTTTGAGAATTCACGGGCTGAGATCACAGAAGGGAAATGAAGGCTATCCGTCGAACTAAACAAGGGCCGGAGAGGTCAAACAAAGGTTCTTCATTAACAAGACCTCATCTTACTCTTCTCAGCCTCCCTCTTCTACGCTCAGTCCTCGAAAGAAACTCCCAAACTAGATTCAAAATTTTCGTTTCATTAAAATACTACAAACAACGTGAGATTTTCACCCAAGGATGAGAGAATTAAAACCTTAAGGGGAGTTTGGAAGAAAAACCCGAGAAGTCATAATTTTGTTTCTTGAAACTATTCAGGATTGGCTTCTTAAAATTTCCGAAATGAAAGTCAGAAAAGAAAGAAGGAGGGGGAAAAAGAGAAAGCGAGAAGAACAAGGGAAGAGAAAGAGAAAGGAGGACATGTGGAATGGAGGAGAGGGAGGAAGTCATGAATTTTGTTTAAACCCTGCGTTTAAGGTTGGAAGATAACCATTCTAGACCTTCGTAGAGACCATCTCCACTGGTAGCACATGTGGCTTGAATGAACCTGAGGAAAGAGAAAGGGAACATTGGAGAGTTAGTTGAATGTGCGAATCAAGTGAGAGTGGATTCTTGTCAAACTGTTTCTGATGCTTACCATTGCCTCTGTCTCAAACTGTGTAATCCAAGCTTGTCGGTAATCTCAGCAGCATTCATGGCATTTGGTAAATCTTGCTTGTTGGCGAAGACTAGTAGAAGAGCATCACGAAGTTCATCTTCGTTCAACATACGTTGAAGTTCCTCGCGGGCTTCAGATACACGTTCACGATCATTAGAATCGACTACGAAAATGATACCTTGAGTGTTTTGGAAGTCTGTGGTGGTTGAGAATTTGTGGAGGACAAGGAGGGAAAGCCTGTCAGCCAAGAAGGCATGGGGACTGGGTCGATTGCAGGCCCGCATCTGATAGAAGATGAGCTTCGGTTTATCTCGTCTGGATAGAAAAGAGGGCTTAGATCCTTCTTCTCTGCAGGTGGCAAACATTCCATCCTTGAGGCTTGGAAAGGCAGGTTCGATTTCGAGTGTCCTCGATCTCCCCACCTCACGCTCTGACCAAGACCGATCCTCAGCAACTGCCTCAACTCCATCAACGCAGACCTTCCTTTCCACATCGTTGCCCCCAAGTCACGCTGCTTTACTCACAATGTCTCCAAAGAGGTCTGATCTTATCTTGTCCACCGACATCCCAAACAGTGAAGGAGATGTTCTTATATTCGACGGTTTCGACATTGAAACCTGAATTGAAGGAAAGTTATAATGAAGAGAGCAAATTTAGGTCAGCCCAGGTGTCATTCGAGTAGGAAAGCTAGGTCTTCAGCGATCTGAGATTGCGATTTGAAGCTTCTAGCCACTCGCGGAGACGAGGATAGGCGAAGGGAATGATCCCACCAACTAGTTATCGAGATTCTGATTCCAACCAAGTGTCTCGGACCACCCTTGAGGGAGGCATAAATGTGAGGAAGGGTCTTCTGCCTCTAGAAGTAGAGATGAGCAAGCAAAGCTTCCCAACAAGACCCTGCCCATCACTGATTTGTTAGGACCTGATAGAATGCTTCTCGAGATGAAGCGTAGTTATATTCGACTAAAACAGCCTGGAAGTAGCCGTCTTGCCTTGACTGATGATTCCAGCGCATAGGGGGGAGGAGGGAGAGAGGAAGCCCTCACTCCCATTCACTCAGCCTCGCAAGACCTGATCTTCTACAGATGTAACCCTCTGGTTGAACCAGATTGATTTAATCTGATGCAGTTTCCCAGGCAGCAAAGAGCTGAAATCATGACTGAAGAGAAAGACCATTTCCTCTAATCTCGTTCAAGCGCCCTGCCTCACATTGCCTCCCTTATCTGCAGTTCCACGTCGACCATTGCCAGCTTTCCATGTCCAGAGAATTGTCCTTCGATGTTCAATTCAATCATACCCATCATCTCCATCTAAAACTCACCGATGGTTGGGATGGTGGTAACGATTTCTCCCAACTTGAGCTTGTAAAGAATAGTGGTTTTACCAGCTGCATCGAGACCTACCATGAGGATTCCTGAAGAGCGTAAATGGAAGAATAAAGAGGATATAAAGAGTCAGAGCAAAGATCGGAAGGTCTAGAAGATGATTGTATCAGAGAATGGTGATGCAAGGATGATTGAAGATCTTGTTACGACTTCGTCCTATCCCATCCCCTGTCCACCAGTCCTCCCTCAGCAACAGAATGGATGGCAACAGAGATTCAAAGAGATGCGATCGAAGATTTTCAGCAGGTGACAGAGATGCTTGGTGACCAGAGACGCTGTTGAGCTGATGAAGTTGAAGCTGCTTGAACGAGATCTTGACCCCCCTTCCGATGAGATGGATTGTTTGGATGGCAGAGATAACTCACGCATTTCCTTCTTTCCGAAGAGACCACTTAATAGACGAGATACGGAGAGACCCATGTTGAAGTGTGAATCCGGTTTCTGAAAAAGTTTGGGTGAGGTTGGGAGGTGGGAGGGAGTGGTGGGAAAGAGAGAAGGACGATTGCACAGCGAAGCTCGTATGAGCTGTCGAACTCTTGTTCAAATCTCCCCCTTCTCCTTCAGAGAGGAGTGGTGATGTTTGAAGAAGCTCGAAAAAGTGACTAATCTAGGTCCAATGTGGTTCCCAATCTCATCATCTTCACCAAAGGAGAGACAGAGCAGGGAGGCAGAAATTTCGAGCTTTCCTTCTCCAACGACCACGACGAGGAAGAGGTTCAAGTATTGCCTTCAGAAAGAGATGAGAAACGATGAAGTAATGATTGAAAAGTAGTGTATAGACAGTACAACGCTTGGGAGGGGTAGATGTAGGCCTAAAGCGAAACAGTGCATTTTCCGTAAAAGGATCTCTTGCACTGAATTAGAAAGTCCCTGTTTCTTCAATCTTGCTTCTTCTCCATAGCTACTGATCGACGGGAGTTCGCTAAAAACGACCGTGGCTTTGGTATAGAAGAGGCTGCGAATGAAGAAAAGGAGAACAAGAATTAAGATTGAAATCTTCCATCTCCTCAAGTGCCCCTCAAATTTCGAGCAGAGAGCGCACTTGTTGTCGTTCTTGCAAATCCGTCTTCTCTTTGGACATTCAAGATTTCATCATCTCACAGAATCAAAGATCCAAACGAAAGGATCTGAACGAGAAATGTGACGAAAGACGCGTGCGAGGTTGGCTGATTTCCAAGTCCAGAAATCGACGTGTTCAGGAATGTTGATCTTGCTGATCTTGCTTCGAACAGCGCATTTCACATCGCGAGGAGAGTTCTTGCGGCTTACAAACATTCTAGAAAGGGAAGCGAAAGCACTCCCGAATCGAATTCAGGCGGGTTGGACCTGTCAGAACAGCCAAAGGGGGAGAAGGGGAATAGAACAACACTCGCGGCTCGCGCTGCTCAGAATCAGACAGGTCACTTTCGCATGGCAAGGTGGGCGTCAAGGGCGATCGGAAATAGAAAAATTAGCCTTTTGGGACGAAAACCAATTGGGAAAGAAAGAGTGGAAGCGAGGTGCGAGTCGCTGTCAAACCAAGTGCGAGCCTCAAAAGGGCAAGAGCAACAATCGAGCTGTTTCCTCTTCACCTTCTTTCTCTCCAACCCCCACTCTCATTTTTTCTACATTCTATTACTTAGGTAGGTTTACGTTCTCGTCTTTCTTTAATTCTCTTCTCGACTTCTACTTCTTCAATCTCTATTATAGCAAATCCCTTTCTCTTCTCAAAAGTTGGCCAAGTCTCCTCTAATCTTTCGCAAACATTCCACTTTTCTTCAAACTGCCAGCTCTATTTCAAACCTCTGCTCTCTTTTAATCTCTTTGGATCTCGTTTCTATTCTAATCTGCCTCTAGTCTCTGACAACACTCTCTTTGAAAACACACTCTCTTTCCGTCTTGGCCCCCCTCAACCACTCTCACTTCTTCAATCGCTCTATTTGCACACCTTGCTCTTTACACAAGTCTCTATCTATCTGAACTTATCTGCTGAATCCTCTGCTAGTCTCTAATCTGCTTCAAAACCTACATTCTTTACCATATCTACACTCTTTCAAACTGACACTCTTTTCAAACCAACACCACCTTCAACTAACAATCACCAATCAACCCTACAATCCAGTGAGTACTTTGAGAAGCTGTTTCAGAAAGGTTAGAGTCGATAGGAACGAGCTGGAGTGGAGAGGAACAGGAGGAGTCACGAATAGTTGAAGCTGGACAGTGTGGAGATCGCATTGGGAAGTTGGTTCTACCTCTGCCAGAGCTTGGCTCCTATCTCCTCAGGAGGTGATGAGAAGAGGGTGGTGTCCTAGAGATAGTTCTTGAATATTAAACGTCATCGTTCTCAAAATCAAGCGAAGCTCGGCAAGGAGCAACCCAGCTCGATATTGTCACCGTAGCTAACCTTTCCTTCTCCCTCAACCGACTCTCCACAGTAATGCAATCCTCGAGTTCATTCTCATCATCTAGATCTGGACGTCCTCGCCCTGCCAATCTACCTGCCGTCAGCACTGCTTTGCTTCGCTCTGCCAGTGCGAACGCCATCGGTGGTGGTTCAGAGTCTCTACCATGGCCTTCTCCTTCTTTCAATCTCGAGCACGCCAGCGCCTTATCACCACCTCAAACTGGAATGAAGGAGATCTTCGCAGACCCAGGTCGTCCATCCTCCTCTTTCAAGAACGGAGAGCAGACTAGCTACTTCAAGCTCCGTTCTCCAGTCTCCAACCTACCTCCAACTCCTCAAACTGCTAGTAACGAACTCCCACCAGAGTTCATCGAACAGAAATTGGAGAACGTTAACAACAACTATTCAGGTCTCAGCGTGGACGGAGACAAGCTCTCCCCCAAACTATCATCCAGTAACGATGGAGCCGGTACGAGTCTACCGCACCTGGCAGAGATGCTAGCATCTGCTGCTCTAGCTTCACCAGCCATTGGAACCTTCTCCGACCGTCCGCTAGAACCTCTACCGTTCAACGCCGCTCCTCCTCGCCTAGTTCGCTCTTCAAGTGGACACTTCGATGGACCAAGAGCTTCTTGGACTACAAGCACCCCAGGCAGTCCACCCATCACTGTCGGAGTCAACCCAGTCTCTGCTCCTCGCATGAGAACTTCGGAACTTCCAGATTTCCCTCAAGATGCATACATGCGTACTCCTCAACCAGACAGCATGATTCCATCCTCATGGAACCCCTCTACTTCTTCGGTCATGGGACTCGGACTTCAATTCGACGCCACTCCTCGTGCCTCTGACTGCATGGGATCTCGCAGAGAATACACATTCCGTGTTCCAGGCGCTTCTCCCTCCGCTCCTTCTCTTCAACCAATCGAGCAAGGTGTCTTCCCAACCTTCCCAGCAGCCTTGGCCTCTCCTTCCCTCGGAGGTGGATCCGATGGATGGAACACCGATCTTCATTTCAAAGACGAAGGAGTCAAGGAGCAGGAGATGGACAAGGAAGTCAGAGAACCAGCTACCGAAAAGGAGATGCGTCAGATCGAGATCATGGAGGGAGAGATGCCTCGTGGTGGAGCTGCAGGAGGTCTCACCGGTCTAGGAATCTTCTTCGACGGCAATCTTCCAACCCTTGGGCCTCTAGCTGAAGCCTCTGGATCCAAAGTCGAACTCTACGGCGAAGAAGAGCGCACCTCAGCAGCTCACACTATGGCCAGCCTCGCTCTCTTAGGTGTAGCTCCTTCTGCTCCGGTCGCTAGTTCTTCATCATCTTCAGCTCCTTCCACCTCCCGTCCAACTCCAAAACGTGCTCAATCTCACATCAATCTCAAGCCACACGTCCATAAGATGCGTCTCGGAGCTGTCAAGAAGGCCTCAGCTTCCGAAGAGTCCGGTCGCGACAAGGGAAAGAAAAGAAGCGAAGCTCTGGTCAGACAAGTCAGCTCAAGCTCTATGAGCAAGGAACACCAGAAATATGCTTCTCCAACCGTTTCGCCCAAGAAACGTTCTCTAGATCTGGACATGGACTTGGACGGATGCGTCGACGAAGATGGAGAAGAGATGGACATGCCTGTCGAAGAGATTCAAATCAAATTACCAGGCAGCGTCGCAATGGAGCGAGAGACTCCAGTCGCCTTTTCAGATTCTACCAACGGTGCTGGAGGTTCATCTTCCTCGAGGGCATCGACTCCAACTGGATCTCGAACTACTACTTCCTCAGCCACAACCAAGCCTTCCTCTCCTTTCGGCGTCTTACGCCTAGGAAAGAAGGTCAAGATTTCTTCCGGAACCTCAAAGTCAAGTCTGCGTGCCCAAGCTCAAGTCTCTTCTTTCCAGCTACCTTCCAAATCCTCTTCTCAACTACCATCCCAATCAAGTGAACCTCAAGTTTGGAAATCTCTAGTGCCTGGTTCGATGACAACCAAAGCAGAAAAGGAAAAGAAAGCATCTATGAAAAAGCAAAAGAGAACTCAAAGCGAGGGATCCAAGGAAAGAGAAAGGCCTCAACTCAGCATCAACGTCAAGAACTTCGATGGTCCTCTAGTCAACCCTGCCCCCTCTTCTGCCGTTCCTCGCAAAGCCTTCGGAAACAAATCTCAAAACGTATCCACTCCAAAGCCGAATGGTATTACGAACAAGAACTCTTCTGTCAAAGGCCAATCTCTCAGCTCCGGCGATCTTGGAAAAGGCTTCAACTCTCAATCTACCTCGCCTGCATTGAGCTCCTCTCATAGAATGACTTCTCCATCTCTCATTCACTAGATGGAAGTCCAATCAACCAGGAATCCTCTGTATACCTATCTCGCAGCAAACAATCTTCTTTCTTCTCTTGTCTCATCCCTCGCATCGCAAGTCTTCTCATCTCCATATCTGCAACAAACCTCTTCTCTCAAGCATCCGAATCTCAAAGGAACCACTCAAAAAATGGAACAATCGAATTCTCTCTCGCTTTCTATAGTCACTCTCTCTGTCCCTTGCTCGTCGTCTCAAAGATACTGTTTTCTTCCCCAGCCTTTTGTCTCCATAGCCCTAGCATCTGATAAAAGCTACCATTTCATCCATCCCTTTTCATAGTTCTGGACCTTCCCTGTCTCTACTTTCTCCTTTACCACTTCTTTCGTCCTTGGCTCTTTTACAACCACCTTTCTTCCCAATCTGTTTTTGACGACTTCGATACATAGCTGGTTCCCTTCTCTACCTGACTGCAGAACCTGTTCCAGAATACGATTGTTCATTTTTCCTTCCATTTAAGGACGAAAGTGAGCGAAGCGTTGTGTTTGACCCATATTCAAACGAATTACTATGGCCTCCAATCCTTCTATGGCGGAAACCAAGAAAGGGATTTCAGCTCCAACAGCTTTGGCAGCCTTTTTGACGACTCTTTGGTAGACTACGGGCTCGATTCCGAGGGTATCTGTCGGGTCGTAGATTTGATACGCTTCGCCCGCTAAGAGAGAGTCTCTGTTGGGAGGGTTTGTCTGGAGGCCGACTTTCAAGGAACTGAAGGTTGTGTAGAGCGACTTGAGTTGGGAACCGACCTGTGCAGTTCTGGATTTGACGGGTGTACTCAGAGTCGAAGAGGCAGGGTTTGAAGGAGGTCTTGTTGAGGTTGAGTCGTAAAGGAGGTTCAACGTGTCCAATCGGCCTACGAGTGACACAAGAAAGTTGATGTGAATTGGGGTTCAGTCATAGTCGAAAATAATGGTTGATGCAGAGAGTAAATCCCACTCACGCTTCCTATCTCCCACTATGTCGATGTGCTCGTATCCGTTAGGAACCAGCAGTGACCTCTCAGAATAATCGATGAGAGCGTCTATTTGAGCATCTGAAGATAGAATGTCCAGTACTCTGCTGTGTACATGGGAAAGAAAGGGTCAATCGCTTCCTTCTAATATAGTATTTTCACATCGAATCTGAAGGGTCCACTCACGCATCGCCATCCTGGACAGAGGCTGGTTCTTTGAAATAGGATTGCTCGGCTTTGTCGAGGTGGTCCAACCAGGTATTGAGATCTGGAGCTGCCGATGGAGCTGGTGTTGGGAAGCCATCCTGTTCGGGCTGTGGTTCGTGCCTGCGAAGTTAGAACAGAAAGTGAGAGAAGGCATCTGAGAGATCGGGATGGAAGTCTCGTAGCAGAGTGTTATTCTCCCTTTCACTGAGCTTGATGCGTTTCAAGAAGCTGGAACAGGAGACGAGGGTCCAAAGAACCTCACCTTTTCTCTCCATCGAGTCCGTATCGCATCTTGACCACCACCACGACCAGAGCCATCAAGTGAACACATCTTGTCGGCAAAGTATTGAAATGACTGCCAGTACTTCCTGTCAATGAGTAAGGAGCTTGAAGATCTAAAGTGATGGCTGGAATTAGGTTTCTCGCTGTCAAGTAGATTGTCGCTGTAGAGTAGAAGAGAGGAGAAGTTAGACCAACCTGGCTTCATATGAAATGGCACCAGGTAAGATCGTTCATACTCACGCGGCAGTCCAAGTCTCTCTACGCAAGCCCAAAGAATGGGAGCTGCATTCACCTCTGGCACTCGAATCCCAGATGTTTCCAAGACGCCCTTCATTAGACCAAGACAAGCTTGAAACTCTCCCGCTCTTGGCACTTCCTGCGAAGAGAGAAAAAGATAATATGGACAGACATGAGTTTGAAAGGAAATTAAGGCGAGAACAATAACGTCGCTGTAAAGACAGGAAGAAGAGAACTCACCTCCAGCTCGAACTCAGTTCTGCCTCTCTTGTCAAATCGTTCGAACATCTCCAAGGGAAGATGCTCGGAAGCGTGAATAAAAGGTACCTTTCGTATTTCAAGAAGCCTGAAATGAAGTCAGGAAAGGGGGAAAGAGTGTGAGTAGAACAGGATGGAATTGACGTCGAGCGACTCTGGTAGAACTCACTCCAACAGATCCCCAAAGATGACAGGCACTCTGGCAATGATCAGAGTGAAATAGAGAGCAGCGATCGTGTATTGCAAACGAGTGACATCCGGAGTCTTCAGCTGGCCCCAAGACTTTCGAAAGATGAAAGGATCCGATCCTGACCCTTGAAGGTCTTTCTTCGTCGTCTTCTTCTTACTTTTTGTTTTCGTCCCAGTCTCTTCCTCTAGATTCTCTGATTCAATTTGACCGTCTTTAGTCTGTGATTCCTCCTCCACTCCATTTCCTTCAAGCTGCTCCAGTAGATCCTCTTCTTCTTCGACCCTTGACAGTTCTCTATTGGCATTATTTGCATCCCGGTCTTCAGCTTGACTCTGACTCTGGCTAGAGGGTGCTCTACTTGATCTTGCTGGAGTTCTGGACTGAGATCTGGAAGTGCCTCTTCGTTGGACAGGCCTACTGGCGATAATGCTGGCTTCTCTTCCTTCCAGAAGCGGAGTGGGCAGGATTTGCTCTAAATTCAAGATGAACGTCGACCAAACGTCTCTCGCGATTGCCTAGGAAAAAAACAAACAAGGAATGATGAGTGAAATTCCGCGGCTTCCGTAGCATATCGAACTATCTTACCTCGAACTCCGGGGGAAGTTCAGGCCATTCTTTTCGAAGAGCAGCGATTTGATGTCGAAAGATGAGTTGAAGAGATTGGAAATGAAGGTAATCGGCTCGAGTTCCAGTGTAGACTGTGAAAAATATTAGTCGAAGACAATTACACAAGATCCAAATGAGATGACAGAAGAGGAAGAAATAGGGAAGAGATCTTGATCTCACTCACGATTTTGCAATGATCTATCTCTTGGTCTCAGAGTCGATTTCTTCCGTTGATCTTTCCTAAGAGATCTCTTTCTGGTATTCGAAGCACCTTCATCATCCATTTGCTCTTCTCTGAGACCTTGTTGAACATGTCCTTCTTGGCAAATGAAGATTCCACCACGCTTCGATAGCTTAGTTCCACAGAGTTCACAGATTGGCTTCCTCTTCTTCTGCTTCTGCGGATTGCGTGAAGACCTCGAGTCAGCCGTGGTTGCAGGCTTTCCAGCGCCAGCTTGAGTACTGCCTCTTGAAGCCATGCCGAAGCTTGATGGGTTGGAGGGTGAACGACGATCACCATGGGAGTACGAGCTTTTCCACTCCGAGGTCTCTTCAATATTCAATTCAGTTCAATTCCTAGATCCAACACACAAAAACACAAACACGTTCACGAAGGATCTTAGAAAAACGATCAACGCTAGTCGTTGTTTTTTTTGCAGTATTGCTTCCAAGAACGAGAAGATCGATCCACTTGGGAGGTATTCTGGTACACAATGGAAGGTGAGGAAAAGGAAATAAATGGCAAAGCAGAAAAGAGAAAGAGCGCGCGCAGAGCGAAGGATCGAGTGGACAGAAACAGCAAAGCAATTCGAGAAAATAGAGTCAGGAAAGAGAAAAGAGAGAGTGGGAGCAAAACTTTAAGAAAACGGGAAACGAAGTCGCCAGGACAGGTAAGGGTGAAGATAACTAGATCTTTTGGATAGAGAGAAGTTGAAATGTAATCATTTTGAAGTTATGAGGCTAAATGGAAGTGAAAGTTGAGGAAGAGATTCTTGAGGTTTGACTAAAGCAATAGGGCTCCGAGTCCAACGGCTGCTACGACACCGACGAAAGATTGTGGCTTGATGCCGATAGCACCATTGGAAGCGGCTTGCATCTTCTGAGCTAGTCCGACAGTGTCCTCTAGGCCAGTTGGGGTGGCAACTGGAGTTTGAACAACGATGGCTTGTTGCGCGGCGTTAACTGAAGCAACGGAGGCGACACTGGCGACACTGGCAGCACTGACTGCACTAGCTGAAGAGACAGAAGCGACAGATTTGGAACTGGAAAGAGGAGAGGGGGGGGGAAAGTGGGTCAACTGAAATGCTCCTACGGGACTGCCTCAGGGGCGGAGTTCGTTCAGCTGCGAGCCTATCCACCACCCTACCTCTCCTGCCACTGTCAACGTCAACTCTCCCTATCGCGTTAAATTGCTTTACAATACTCACGATGCCTTAGCAGCCTTGCTAGATGAAGACTTAGCAGCCGCTTTAGATGAAGATTTAGCTGCCTTGCTAGATGAAGACTTGGCAGCTGCCTTCTTTTTCTCAGCCTCTTCTTTCTTCTTCTTTTCAGCTGCCTCTTCTTTCTTCTTTTCAGCTTCTTCTTCAGCCTTTTTCTGTTCCTCCTCCTCTTCATCGTCATCATCGCAGTCTTCTTCTTCGTCGTCGTCTGAAGATCTCTCCTCGAGTTGTTCCACCTCTTCAGAGATGCGCTTCATGAGGTGGTTGTGAGCCTTGATGGATCTAGATGCTGGTGATTCTAAGGAAGCATTGGCTGATGGGTTGGCGTTGTTGACATTTGAAATGACGAAGAGAAGGGAGACTAGAAGTAGGAAAAGAGTTGGCTTGAATGAGAACATGATGGATGATTTGATTTATTCTTGGAGTTTTTGCTTTGAATTGAATTAGAGTATTGATTGAACTTGAATTGGATGCTGGGTTGTAAAGAGAGTTGTTTGAAGATAGATAGAGAAAAACAGATAAGAGCAAAGAGAGAGTGGGGGTATAGTTAGAGAATGGAGTGATGGAGTGAGGTTGGGGAAAGAGGACAAGACTCGAGAACTCGAAACAAAGAAAGCCGAGTGAGGCAAGCAAGATGCTTCACCACGAGTCGTTCGTCTTCCCTCACAAGCCCTTTGAAAACAGGATGGTACTTTTTTCAAGGAGAAGAGGGATCAAGGAAGCATCATCTCGAGTCTGAAGGCATTTGGGAGAAAGGGAAGGAGGGAGGACAGAAAGTCGGAAAGCTTGCCGACCAATGCCAAAGGGATGACAAAAAAGCGTTTGATTCGATAAATCAGGAAGGATTTTGACAGGGAGAACTGGTTTGTGAAGCCCTACGAATGATTGAATGGCGAGTCAGAAGTTTTCCACATAAAAGTCAATCGTTGTCCCTTCCCCGTCTCCTTCATGTAAGCGATTCTGTTAGATCTGAAACTGTCAGCGTAGGAAGATCCCATAAAGTTCAAGGGAGGAAAGCAAAATCAGTTAGTGTAAAGAGAGATCCATCGAAAGAAACGGCTCTTAACTTACCTTTGTCGGCACGGTCTTTCAACTCTCCTCCCAATGGAGAAACGCATGTTATGGGCATCTCCAAGGGATGACATGCAAACTTCATCTTTTGAAGCATCGCCAACTGGGAAGAAGAACAAGTCAAAGACAGTCAGTTTCGTTTAATGACTGCATAAGCCATCTTTCTCGTATCTACTCACTGATCTCTCCACGAGCGCAAGTCTTCAGCTTAACCTTTCCACTCTTAAAAATCGGACTAGCGCTGAGAATTTCCTTTTCTGAGCCCAAATTTGTCTAGAAGAACGATCGTCGCACGTGTCCCTGCAATCGGAGTATGGCTCTGCTGGAACGATAACCTCTTTGAGATTAGGGAATTTGATGACTTTTAGAATTTCCGACAGAAGAAGCTCCTCTTTGAATGAATCTTGAGGCTTGGAATTTGGAGGAACGAGATAGAAATCGAGAAAAAGAACTTCGAGACTAGGAGGGAACGTCATATAAGTTCCAGTTGATCCAATCTACGGTGCTTGGTTCATCAAGTGAAAGTATCTTGAGGTGTTTGAAGAGCTGATACTTTGTTGAAGAGGGGTTAGACTCGTTACAGTTGAGGTAGAAGTTTCGAAGATGTTTGAGTGAATGGAAGGAACTAGTGAGTTGCTTAAGGCAACTGTTGTATGGTTCGGTCTCACCAGTAGGATTTGAAGGTAATTGATCTAGGTAAAGCTCTAAGGAAGTGAGGTCTTTAGTGACTTGCAGAAAGTTGGCTACCGCATCTGTTTTCTGATTTCCAGTGGTAGCGGCGGATCCCCACCATGTCCTTCTATTTGAGGGACTAGACACATATCTGATCTTAACAGCCAGTTCCTCGACATTTGAAAGACTTTTGAAAACTCCTTGTACTCCATTAGATATCTTGCGTCATCTAACTCATGGTAAATCCTAGAGATGCCTGATGAAGCTTTGGACAATTCCACATTGACCAGACAGCAATTCTAGCCGAGAGAGAATCTGAAGCTGGTAAATTACGATTGGCTATAGGATTTGAAGTCTCTTTAGAGAGTTTGTCAAGAATGAAAATGGAACTAATCTGCCTTCAACTCTGTGATTAAACCGGAAAATAAACATTGCATGCTCTACTATGAGAGTATGGAGGTTAATCAGCTTGCTTAGAGTCAGCTCGTTAAGTACTTGAAACCCATTTTGACTTTGTGCATCCACACTTGTGGAGGATCTTGGGAGTGTTGAGTATTGAAGAAGAGCTTGCCAGGTTCTTTGGTATTCGTGATCTCTCTTCTTTGGGATGTCTATACCTTGTAAATTTGTGACGAAACTTGCATATTGGGGTTCTCTTATTAGCATCCTATGGAAATATATGGCGTCTACGAGGGAACGCTTCACGTTGTTTTAAAGAGATCGATAGTAGAGTTGGAAGGCGCTTCTGCAGCTCAAAGAGATCCCCCTCAAAGTGGCGTCTCTTACTCTGAGGGACAGTAAAAGAAGAAAAATGTCAGGAAAGACTTACTTTGAGGTAGACCGAAAGCTTGAGGACCCACATTCTGATTCTCTTTCTTTCCTCCTCGTTCTGCCTTCCCACAGTCGCAAAGGTCTTCACGAGTTCAGCGATGACCAAGGCCACATCTTTTGGAAGTCCTTATAGTTTGGGCTAGGCCGTAGTGGTTGTGATGACTTGATCTTCAGGCATTGGGAAGAGAGAGAGAGGAAAGAGGAAGGTTTTTTCCTTGAAGTCTGATCATGCCTCCAACGCAAAAAGCAGGCAGTGCATTTTGCCCCTGGTTTGACACTTCCACACAAGAAGAGAATTGACTAAATACTTTCCACAAACATCGAAGAGATGGAGATACGAAAACTTAAGACGGAGAAGCTATTCTGGTGTCCATTCCTGCTCACGCTCACGCGCTCACAGCATGCTGTCGAATGGGATCACCCGAAGATAAATTGATTAAGAATTCCTCGTCGTCTCCACTTAAGTTTCCTTTCTTTCCCTCTCTTCCAATCTCAACGTTCAAAAACCCATCAGCCGAAAAATGTCGAGAGTAAGCGAAGAGAAAAAGGAAATACCTTCTGTCGACTGAAGGCGTGAATGAAGCAGCTCTAAAGGAATCCGAGAGACTCACCGTTCAACATGCCTACCTTAAAGAAGTCTTAGGTGGACATGTGGTATCTCCTTGGCTAATTCCTAAACTTTCAAGATTCGAGAAGATCATGGACATCGAATCTGGAAATGGAATGTGAGTAGACAACCAATAGAAGCTCAACTCACTTTATCGAAGCTTGGTTCGATCATATGTTCTCTGACTCGCGTTGGACTGCCTTTCTCTACTTCCCCGAAATATCAATGATTCTTTCAGATGGTCAGAAGAGCTCCAAGAGAACCAAATTCCATCTATTCCAGCCTCTTCAGTGACCCACGCTGTAGACCTCAGTGACCCGACTTTGCCTCTACCTTCATCTACAAACGCCTTTTTGACACACGACATCAATCAGCCTTTTTCATCGGAAAGGTGCCTTTCTAAAGAGTTGAAAGGTCACGAACCAGAGCCAATTGGACTCCACGGGAGTTAAGACTTTGTCCACTCACGCTTGGTTAGTGTTAGGGGTTGAAACAGATCAGTGGGCCAACGTGATCACAAACATGGCTCAGCTTTTAAGTGAATAGATGAAAGATTGCCTGACAGTCGTTGTGTCCTCTGTGCGTTCAGGCTTAGACGCCAGCGAAGCACCTTCTGCGTCGCTTTCTGAATCCTGATTCGAGCTTCGATCTCATCATTCTCACCCCTTCACAGAGCCAGGAGGATTTCTTCAGCTCACAGGAGTAAATTCCATAACCTCACAACCTCAGAACTCTTTCTTCGCGTCTCCAGACCCGATTCTGCTAAAGATGAACCGCATCTTGGGCACAGTGGCGAAAGCTTTCAAGAAAGACTTTGCCATAGGAGGTCATCTGAGGGCCCACCTTGTAGAGGCAGGACTCAAAAATATTAAAACAGTAAGCAACGTGTTCCCAGTGGGAAAGATTGCAGAAGAGATGTTTGGATTTGACAAGTCGAACAACGGCGTAGCATGAGTTTTCTGTTTTGGCGACTCACTCTCTTCTCTGCTTAGATCTTTCTTTCCTGACATTAGGCTTCTCCTTCTCTCTCCTTCTCTCTTTCTTTTCTCTCTCAGGCACCAAACGGGAGCTATCCGATCGATTAGGGGCCCTTTCCTCTCTCTAGGAGGTGACGCTTCCGCTCAGGTTCAGATCACTACTGAAGAGCAATTCGACGCTTTCCTGGCAGAATTCGAGATCTTTGTTCACGAAGTCGGAAACTTGACCACTTTTCACTCAAACCGTCGGGGAGAAGTGATGAGCTGTTAGTGAAGTATTTGTGAAGGAGAAAGGGAACTTGGAGACAAGGGAATATGAGAACGATGAAACTGTCACTTTTTTCTTCCTGACTCTGCTTCGTCACAGGGTAATATTTACCTAATCTACCCCAGAGCTGATTCAAGAGAGAAACTGAGGAGGCGATACGGAAGCGGGAGCTACGGGCAAAGACACGCAAGTTCTTTTGTTCCGAACTTCATCTTGTTTCACTCTACCCTCGTGGCGTCTCCCATGTGTCACTTGCTCTCCTCTTTTTGGGGTTTCACACCAGTAGAGGCTGGAGGTTTCGAAAGAGAAACAAACTATCTTGACGTTTCAGAAATCGAAAGCGTGTTTACCAGAGAGCCACAGAACTAGCGAATCAGGAAGAAATCAGAGGCCATTTGCCTGAGAACAGTGGAGAGAATCGAAAATCTCATCGTTAGCAAGGATCCTGTGAAGCTCTTAACGAAAAGCCTCGAGGTTTACTCGAAGGAGTGAAACGAATCAAAATCGCAAAAGCTACTCACCGTCCCAAGTTTTATCCGTAACACAATCAATCATGAATTCTGCTAAATCCTCTCTTGAGGTGCACAAGAATTCAGCAGATGAGAATTGAGAAGAGGAGATAAGAAGAAGAGAGAATCAGTCTGAGGTGTCAACTCTCATGACTTTAGGCTATAGGCAAGTGGCACCTGCCGTGATCCTCACCTGTAAAGAATGATCCCAACCTCACCACAGCTTTCTCCGGTTTTGGAGAAAGTTCCTGTACTGCTTCCAACGTGAGACGAGACTTTGACTCCCCGAAAAGAACTCTCCGGATTGGATCCTAAAAGAGGGATGCGAACTAGCACTGTTGAGCCTTTCGAAGAGTTTTCTGAGAACTAAGCCGGCAAAGAACAACCAAGACAATCGAACGGGGAAAGGATGTGAGCGAAAGACAGAGTCGAAAGCGAGGAACGTCTGAGAAGAGAAGAAGTTCGAGAGCTTGTTTGGAACTCACAGCCTTTCCAATTCCAACGATCTCTTCGAAAGCAGGTCTAGCGCAGCCTTTGATGAAGCCGACCTGAAATTCAAAAGCGGAGGCAAGATGACACATATGGCTTAGGATAGGGTCTCAGTGCTCGAACGAAACGATGCTCGATTCAAGACTCGAGACTCACAGCAACGTTCCAGAGCACTCTTCTTTCGTCTCCTTTTTGCCATGCAGTAGGAGTTGCAATGGCGATGAACTTTTGATCCTTTTCCATCACTCTCAGAATCAATTTGTTACCATCTGCAATGGGAGTTTGACCTGAAGCAAAAGGTCCGGCACTCGAGAGTGAAATGCTGAAGCGAAGCAGAAAGAAAGAGGCGTCTTAGTCCTGATTTGAAGCTCTCTGTAACAGTTTGAGTTTATCAGATTCATCACTAACGTTGGTCCAAGAGTCGAAAGAATGGCGACAGAACCTAAAAGAAGGAACCGGAGTGTGTCAGCAGGGGATTACCTGTCCCTGAGAAACAATCACACAGCAGCTCTGATCTGGGACACTTACCTTGAATGGCTTCTTTGATCTTTTGTTCTTCGTCTAGATTTCCAACGACGACTTTGACCCTCTCTCCCTGTTTCAATTGCTCAGCTAATTTATGAGGCGAACGAAGGTAAAGAACTAGAGTGAAGCCTCTGTTTAAGGCTGCTAATGCGAGAGCTGTTCCACTTGGGCCTGTGGATCCAAAAATAGTAATTTGCTTTGATTGAGAAGGTGCCATGGTGTGAGGGATGAGGGAGGGAGGTGGAAGTTGCAGTTGCAGTTGCAGGGGAATTAGACTGGGTTAAAGATGAGGAAGAGAGGACTCAAGATTTGAGTGTTGATCCAGCTCTGAAAGTCTTTTGAAAATCTGTCTTTGAATCCCCGGAACAGCTGAAAAGATGGACTTCGATGTGTGGTTCCGGGAAAGTCGACTTCGAATTACGTACACAAGATGTTGTTCTCTTTGTCTCCCCACCACTTCCCCTTTCGAGCAATGGTCAGCGCAGACATTTCTCTGTTAGCCTCTTATGGTCTTTGGGCAGTTTTACCGAATCTGTTAACTCAATCCCTTTTGAGCTTCTGTTATTCACAGAAACTTCTATCAAGACCAACCAGCCAACATTTAGCTTCTCTCCATTCAACCTACGCAAGAACTTTTATCGTCTTATCCTACTTCATCTACCAAGTTTACAATGCCGTTCAATCTTTAGAACCAAACCATTTCCAAGTTCTAAGCTTACAGCTGGATCATACAGATGAAGAATCAGTCAAGAGCTCTTTCAGGAAGCTGGCAAAAATCTATCATCCTGACAAGGTTGGTTCTTCAGTTGATAGCGAATCTCTTTTCATCAAGTTTAGAGCTGCCAGGGATGTACTTAGTGATCCAGTTATAAGGTTCGCTTATGAGAGGTGAGTAGTCTTGAATAGGGGTAGACAGGAGGTTGAGAACGACAGCTGGATTGAGGTTGAGGTAGTAGCGGCTTGGAGAGATGAATGCAGAGCTGGAGCAACCTGGTCCAGGGTGGTCACCACTTTAATAGCAGGAAAGAGAGAAAGAACTGGTTTACTGTCTTTTGGCGTGAACTAGAGGAGGTATACTGATCAAAGTTTTGCTTTTGTCTATGCTCCAGGTTTGGACCTTCAATCACAAGTTGGAAGAATTCCGTCACATTGAGAGAATATATGTCTCAAGGTTTGACTGACTGGGCTATGCAACATGCTATCACCTCTGCATTTTACGCTTCAGTCATGTGGTTCAATGGTAATCTGAGATTCAACTTTGTAAGTCTCGACGAGGAGACATAAATCACAAAAGCCTCTCTACTGACCTTGACTTCTTCTGGAATCTTTCTCAAACCTCTTTTCTTAATCTTTTCTTTCTTTCAGTGGAGAGATTCATGCTTCCTAATGGTCTTAACGATCGAACTGCACCTCTTAACACTACCCTACAGACCAACGATTCTCTCTATCCTCTTCCCAAACTTCACTCCTTATGAAATCACTCATTTACTTTCAAAACTTTACGTCTCTGCTTCTATGGCTACAAATCACCTCAGTCAATGCTTTCAAACTCTAGGTCAATTGCTCTCTTCTCAAGGAGACGGTCAAAACCAAAATCGAGGTCCTAATCCTGTTCCCTTGGACGAACCTTCCAAGCTTAAAGACGCTGAACTCATCATAGAAGCTTTGGAGAAGAGAATTGAGAGGGTGGAGAAGTTGAGTTTGGCTGTGAAGGAAGAGAGTCGGCGAGTTTTGAAGAATGAGTGAGTTGACCGCATCTGCAGAGCTACTCCTAAAATCCGTCAAGGCTTAACCCTTGGAAGTTCTGGAGGTGAACAAGCTCTTTCCCTAATTGACTGTAGGCGCTGACAGACTCTTCCTTCGGACCACGCTTCTCTCCAGAATTGACGAATTCATCACGTCAAGCCCCTCTGGTGGTTCGAGCTCGGAAGCCTTGAAGGAGAAATGGGCTTCAAGCGTCAGTTCAGAGATTTATCGCCAACACCTCTCTGGAATCCCTGCGATACAAGCTCAGATGGTTAAGGAGGCATTGAAGAACAGACAGGAAGAGGGAGAGGCGAAGGCTCCGACGTCAGCTTCAAACGCTGGCATAGAGACAGAGAAGGGAGCTGGTGCGGCGGAAGAGGGTACAAACGATGAATCGAGTAGAAGCAGCTCTAAGGACGGTGATGGGTCGGAAAAGTGGGTGGAAGTGAAAGAACCGAAAGAGATCTTGATGGGAGAGAAGAAGGAAGAGGAATTGAGTCAGGCTAGAGAAAGAGTAGGGTTTGTGGACGAGAAAGACACTTGAATTACAAAGTTGTATAGAAGACCAAGTGTTTAAGATAGTGAATGTGACCAGCTGACCAGATGATAAAAAGTGACCTTATCATGTCAGTGCGGTGGAGAAATGAGATAGAGGTCCCTCACTCTCAACACTTTCATACCTTCACCAACTTCAATGCTGGGCGATTGAGTCAGAATATCAGAGAATGAATTCTAACTCGGTCTACTCGAGCTCTAACTCGAATCCAAATCTCAGATCACTTAAATCACCAGGTCCTAGGCGAATAAGTTACACTCTTCCACTCCCTTCAAAGTCGTCAGCTAAATGGTTCTCTCTGCCATCCTTGGACATTAAAAGACCTAGAAGATCAAGTCCTCTACTGATAGAAGCTCCCAATCCTCCCTCGACTCACCAAAGCAAGGTTCAATTCCATCCATCCAATCCTTACTCGGCTTCAAGAAGGCAGCAATCAAGCACATCTCCCTCTCATCCCAAGCATACTCTTGCAGTCACTTGTCTAGCAGCTGATTCAAGTACCTGTATCTCTGGATATGGGAAGAATGGGAAGAGCCCAGAGGGGATTCTCTATACTGGTGGAAGAGACGGTCTGGTATCTAGCTGGGAATTGGGTCTCAAGATGAGAAAGAGGAAGACAAGGAATCAGGTGAATCAAAACAATTGGGAGACTTCAACTCAAGATGCTGAATCTATTCAGGTGGACATCGATGGTGCAGCTAGGGGGGTTGAAGGTGGGGAGGAGGAGGAGGAGGATCTCGATCTACCTCTAGAAGTGAGATGGGAGGTGGATCCGTCAGAGGATAGAAGTCCTAAATCTACATTCAGGCAATGCGTCCAGACTCATACGGACTGGGTGAATGATCTTCTATTAGTAAACCAGAATCAAACTCGTGAGTATAGAGCAAGAGAGCAACCTGCCTTGGATCGACTTTGACCCAGCTCTCCCCCTCTGCCCTTTCCTCTCAGTCATCTCTGCGTCTTCCGATCACACCGTCAAGCTTTGGAATCCTCACGATGCATCTTCAGCCTTGGCTCCTCACTCTTTGGGATCTCACAAGGATTACGTCAAATGCCTATCTCATGCTAGAGAAGCGGAAACAATAGCTAGTGGAGGATTCGATCAAGTTATCAAGCTGTGGGATATCAAGGAGCTCAGAGACTTCCCTACTTTGACTATTCCATCTTCCGAAGTCAAGGCTTCAGTCTACGCCCTATCCATCAATCCTTCAGGAACGGTCATCGCTGCAGGAACCCCAGAGAAAGTCGTCAAGGTATTCGATCCACGAAGCGGCAAGAACATCTCTAATCTGATAGGACACACTGACAACATCAGATCAGTTCTAGTCAGCGATGATGGAAGGCATCTTCTATCGGCATCTTCGGATTCGACAGTCCGGCTCTGGAGTCTGGGAGAGCAGAGATGCCTTCACACCTTCACTCATCACAACTCTTCTGTTTGGAGTCTGACGTCGAACGACCCAGGTGAGTATTCCTTCACCTATCAACATTTATCAGACAACAGGAAAAGGAAAGACTGATTGTTCCTCATTTTACCCGTTGGCCCTCCCTCCCTCTCTCTCTCTCTCTCTCTAGATCTGGATGTGTTCTACTCGGGAGACAAGGACGGCATCATTTGCAAAGTGGACTGGGAAAGGTGCTCGGAAGTCGCAGAAGGAGAATGTGTGGTGCTGGCAAGAGATGGAGGTCCAGATCGAGACGACACTGATTCCGACTCTCAAGCTTCTTACCTATCAAACGGAAGAGGCAACAGAGGAGTTCATAAGATCGTTGCTCTAGATGATTCTTACGTCTGGGCTACAACCGGGAGCTCTGATGTCAACCGATGGAAGGACGTCCGACCTCGTTCAGAGAGGGAGTCTCTCTATCCGATCGGAAGTCATGTCTCCAAGACTGCTGGTACGCTTCAGCAAGTCTCGAGCTCTCTCCAAAAGAGCAAGTCCCAACCTCCTCAAACGGATCACTCACAATTCTCTTCCGCCACCGATTCTCCTACATCTGGTACTTCAACTCCAGTCCGATCCAAGCCCTCTCCTCTACATCAGGAAAGAGTGGAGAACCCTCGAGCTCAACTCTTCGGAATTCCTTTCGATAGCCTGGTCTGCCTCTCGCCTCCCAACGACCCCTACGAAGTTGGAGTCGGAAGCGCAAGCGTCATGAGCGTAAATCTGAGCTTCAAAGGAGGGATCTCATCAGTGGGAGATTCGTCTCAACTTCCTATTCCAGCAAACAGTTGGAGATCTCCAGTCCCAGGTCGACCATCCTTCGATCAAAGGATGAGCTCGGGGAACGCTGCTTCTCCTCTGTCAGCAATCTCTCCTTCAACCTCCGGCCACCTTCGACCTTCCAGCATTCGCTCTGCCAGTATCAAATTCGCTCCAGTGGGATTAGAGTCGTCTTCTCCAAGAGAGGATTGGGGTATGGTCCACGATCGACAGAGTATGGACGTCGGTGAACCTCTACTGGCTATTCAGGACGATGATGACGACGATCTATCAGAAGATGGACCAGCTTACGAAGCTAGACTAGCTTACGAGGATCGAGACCTCGCTGAAGACGCTCAACCACTTCGAAAATATCCAGACGAGACCATCAAGGGAAGCCATGGCTTGATTCGCTCTACGATGCTCAACGACAGGAGACATGTTCTCACGATCGACACTTCTGGAAAGGTTTCGCTATGGGACATCATAGCTGGAAATTGCCTCGGTCATTTCGTTCAGCAAGAGATCCAAGAGACCATCGAGGAACTTTCGAAAGGAGAGCTCGATCGGGAAGGGAACAGCAATGCTGCTAGATTCACACCTGGAGAAGTACTGGAGCTCGTCAAGGAGAGAATCGAATGCGAAGGAAGCACTCAGACCTGGTGTTCGATCGACACTCGATCCGGTGCTTTGAGCGTTCATCTTGAGGAGCAGCGGATCTTCGACTGTGAGGTCTATTTGGACGAGTGCAGCAGTATCGTGGGAACTGATCTAATGAAGGAGGATCAAAGAGGTAGGTCTTCTCGTCTGCGTTGGCGTGCTTGCTGTGAGCCACTACTGACCTCTTCTTTCTGGTTTTTCGTTCTTTCCTCCTCCTGCTCTTACAGTCAACGTTGGAAAGTGGGTTCTTCGACAGCTTCTAGATGGCTTTGTTCGAACCGAGCAACTCCTTCGACCGGGAAAATTAGCTCCTGGACAACTTGCTATCGAAAACCCTCAGCTCAACACCAATCAAAGTCGTCCACTTCAGCTAGAGATAGGGAACCCTTCAACTTCTGGGAACTCTGCCGAGCAACTCTCACCTACTCAACCGCTTCACACTCCGGGCGCGACAATTGGATTGGCTTCTCCAGCTAGAAACGCTGCTCTGGCCCCCATTGGCTCCTCTCCGTTGACTCCATCTGGTGAGAGAGGCTTAGGATCTCTGTTCGGGATGACTTCTCAGCTTTCTGGGGAAGCAAAGAAGGAACAGAAAGATCAAGCCCCCGATTACTTCTCTTCGAAAGAAGCTGATTCTTCAAACTCTGCCGAACCAGCTACTCCTTCAACACCTTCCGCTGCAACTGGACTGATGGGACGCCTCAGATTTGGTCTCAAAAGCCCCAGAGCTGAGAAGGCTCTTGCGGTTGAGAAACCAGTTGAGAAGGCTCTCGAAAAAGTGGACTCTCAGAACGAGGTGAGTCTGCTTCTCGTGATGATCCCGCTACCTGTTTCAACTTCTGATTTCTTCTTTTCCGTTTCCCCTTTCCCCTGGCTTGTCATAATTTGCAGGAATCTCCTTATGCTGCCTCTCTTCGCGAGCTCTTCTCCAAGAACCTCTCGCCTCCTTCTGAGAACGATGCTCCTCCCATCCCTTTCTCTCCTTCCATCTCGATCGTCGTCTCTGAATCAAGCCCCGACGCATCTACTTGGGAGGTGATCTATCGAGGTTTGGTCAGGACTCTATCTTTGGACGTAGCAGCTCTTGAGCTTTGTGCCCCTCTCTTCGCTCTAGACTTTGTTCTCACGAATAACATTACTGGAATGAAGGAGATGCCTAAGCTGAGCTTCGTCTTGAGCCCTTGCTCCACCTCAGAAACGGAAGGAGGTGCGGAAGGTCAAGACAACTTCGAGATCATGAAGGAACTGCCAAGTGGAAATGCAAGATTGACTGCCACTCGTCTCTTGAGGATGAAGAAAGTCTCTTCTTACGTATCCGAAAAGCTAGGCTTCTCGGTCCCCAAGTCAAGAAATAACTCCATCGCTGGAAGCAGAAGGTCATCAGCCGACGCTAACGCTCTTGGAAACGCTCACGGCAGCGGTTTGAGCATGACAGCTTTAGCTGCCAAAGCTGCGACAGAGAAAGTCAACTCAAGCCTCTCTAGCTCTCCGAACGGCATAGCTCCCTCCAATGCTTCCACTTCTTCCTCCACATCAAATCCAATCTCCCTCCGTTCTCACTACGTCTCTCTTATGGCTCAAGGAGTGATCCAGCCTCACGAGTGCATCGAGATCCTCGTTTCCGGCAAGGTCTTGCCTTCTGATGCTACATTAGCTCAATGTCAAAGATTCTGGTGGAAGACTCCTGAAGATATCAAGTTGGAATACAGATGGAAAAGACGCCTCGACGTGGAGATGGGAGAGGAGGAGGGATGAGAAGGAGGTTAGGTTGTCAAGACATGGGCTGCAAAAAGCGAGCTAGATCTTTGTTGTATTCTTTCATCTGCCTGTAATTCACATTCACCTATTGATCAGGTTCAATTTCAGACATTCCATGCGAGAATTGGAAATGAAGATGTATTGAATGATAAGAACTCGAATAAAGAAATACAAAATGAGAATTTACCACTCCCCCAGCTTGTCCACTCCTCGAGGCTGATTTCCCTCGTTCGACTCTCCCTCGCCCTTCTTTCTGAAACCCATCAGCTTGTTGCCTTTCATCTGCTCTCGTATCCTCTTCTCGATCCCACTCGCCTCGACTGGCGCCTCTTCTGCCTTCTCCACCTCGTCTCCTTCCAACAAATACTCCCCGACTTGATTCCTCATTTCCGACTGCTCTACTTTCCTGGGGGCACTCCTCTTCTCCCTTCCTGTTGCTCTTGGTTTCGAAATCGAGTCCGAAGCTTCGTCTAGCCCTTCCCCTGTCGCTTCCCAAGATCCGTTCTGATAGGCGGAAGCAGCCTCCTCCGATGAGAGCTCGATTTCATCAACACCATTTGAGAGAGCTTTCGTATCCAAGGTTGCTTCTTCCAGTCGCTTCTTGGCAGCAGAGAGGACGTACGGTGGCAGTGGCATTAGAGATTGAGCCCCACCTGTCGAAGATGGATTTGAAGGTTCGGGCACGTCCAGAACTAAGATGCAGGAATAGCAAAGTAGTTCGGAGAGATTGATTTCGTCTGTTGTTGCTTCTTCCTTTCGAGTCACCAGCTTTACTTCTGCATCCGCGTCCTTCTTCAGATCCTTCCTAGTCAGAATACTCCTTCGTTCTTTCCAACCATGAGCTCCCTTCTCAGCTGGCCCGTCACAGAGCGGGCAAGAGTGATCTCCGTCCCAGACTGGCAGAGCGTAAGCTGTCCTAACGCTTTGCTGAAGGCGGTTTCCCACAGTCTTGAGAAATTGTGAAGAGGCTTTGGAAATCGGCTTGGAGGTGGGGGTAGGCTTGGAAGTCGGGGAATCCGACCAGAAATCACCGGCTACGAGCTTGGAGCCTGTTCTTGAGATAGTCGACACTGTTGAGGGTACCCCAGCCTCGAGAGAAAGAATGAAGGCTGCGAGACAAGACGACATTGGAGAAGAGGAAGACGATTGGTTAGCAGAGATGGGGGAGAAATGCCTCTTGGAAAACTTCTGCAACCTCAAAAAGCTACAACTCCATCGAAATGACTCACATTCTGTCAGTCTCTGTATACTTCTCTTCTCATCCCTTCCCTTGGCCTTCTCATCTCCAACAGAGTACGTAGCGCTCAGATCTGTCTTCAAGCAGCCTTCAATTTCATTCAATTGAGCATAATAAGTCAACTCTTTATCAATGCTATCCCTGAAAGGATAAAGCACTAGTATCCCATTTCTCCAGCCTTCTTTTCTTCCCACGACTGACCATTGACCTCCTCCACCGGAAGAGACTCGCGAGAAGAACTCGATGGCTGATCGAGTTGAGGAGGATCCGAGTAGAAGGCAAGTTGAAGAGTGTGCATGGGAGATGAGTTGAAGAAGGTGTGATGTGAGGAGTGGTAGAAGCGTTGAAAGTCGAGTCAAAGCTGAAGGCGAAGGTGAAAGAGGAGGTGCGGTTGGGAGATCTGAGGTCTGAGAACCAGAGATTTTGTGGAAGAGTGAAAGTAAGGAGGAGATTCCAGAGGAAGACGCTGACAGCTCCGAAAGAAGGTGACGGGGAGCTGAGAAGAGAGAGTAGGAATCAGAAAAAAATGGATCAGCGAATTGAAATGGGCGAGTGAGCAGAGAAGTAACTAGGAAGATTTTCGAAATGCCTGCCTCTCTTCGCTGATAATCACTGGAATGCTCTGCCCCGCATTGAACGAGCTCAGCCGATGTTCCTTTCCTTAATCCGATCATCTCTTTCTCTATCTGATCCCATTCGAAGACCTCCTCTTCGTCATCCATGCCAACTTTCCATCCCTTCATTTGCTTGTTCAAGTCATCGTCCTTGAGGAAAGAGTCTTCGAGCTTGAGGGGTACGAATTGAATGGTAGGACGTAAATGAGCTTCCATGGTAGAGTATATGTTCAAAGGATTGTAGAGTTCTGAGAGGAGGGCTGAGTGCATGGCTGACAGGGAAGAGGTTGACTTGGAACGGGAAAAGGGAGATGAAATCCAGGTCAGTCGAACATACGCCTCCCTTCGAGCCTGGTTCAAAAGCTTGTGATATTCATCCTCTCAATCTGGCAGCGAGTGATAGCAGCTCCAAGGGCTTCTCGACTTTCCTCCCACTGCACCTTGCCACTTCTCTCTCTCTCTCTCTTCCAATTCGATCTACTCACCCCTGGTATGACAGAGCTCTCATCCACACAAGCAACCACGATTTTAGCTAACCTCGGTTCTTTAGGTCTCTTGGACCCATTCTCTCTCAGATTCTTCTTCTTAGTCTTCTTTTTAGAATCTGACTCATGTTCTCCCTCGAGTTCTTCCTCTGCTGCTTCAGGCTGAGTCTGGATTGTACTCGATTCGAATTCGTTTCCAACTTGAACTCCATAGCAGAAGTGTCTGATAGCCAATCTGAGCATGATTCTAGAAGCCAGTCCACCTGAGAAAGCTATTGTGATGGTTGGTAAGATGCTCTCTGGCTCTTTCCCTTTGGTTCTTGCCATCTCTGAAGCCCAATAGCCAGTAGCAGCTCCTCTGGCCAAATCGAAAGCAGTCTTTGGTCTGAGTTCTACTATCTTGCAAAGGCATTCGGCACAGAAAGCTACGTTTCTGATCTTGAAAGCGGAAGGCTGATTATGGCATCTTGTACAGAGAGGTCTAGATGAGACAGCCATCTTCCAGGACTGCTGATGAGTTGGAGGAGTGAGACTTGAACTTGAATTTTGATCTTAGAAGCTATTTAATCGAGAAAAAGAATAAGAATCAAAGAAGATGAGTGAGAGCAATGATTTGGTCAAGAGCAACACAACTTTGGAAATTTTTCTTCTCTTCGATTCCCTCTGGTCGTTCGACATCTCAGAAGTTGGTTGCAGTCAGCTAATGCTCAAGCAGAAAGAAATCTTCCTTCCAACAATCTCAAGTTCTAGTCTTGCTGCCTCCAGCTCTCAGATCCCTACCAGGAGGACGGACAGCAAGACAGACACAGACTCAAGCTCCTCCCTTCCACCGGGCACTTGGTTAAATCTTATTTCTGAAGCTGGCTTGGACTTAGATGACTCGTCTTTCTCCACTTCCATATCTCAGATAATCAGCTTGTCAAGAGCTTTGACTCTCCCTTCCATCTTTGCTGACTCAAACTGGCAGACTGGTGAGTTAAAAGCTCAGAAAGGTTCCTGGTTCTTCGTCTTCCGATCCTCTCTTACCAGCATCCCCATCTACTACATGACCTAAAACAGATTCAGAAAGCATAGACGCTCTGTCGGGTTGGACCAACAACGAAGCTCCTCGTCTCCTGACACTTCTTTCTCAAGCTTTGCATTCGCTCTCCTTTGGACTCTCCCAAGCTTCAAAGCCTTCTCAGTCAAGCAGACCCAGTTCGAGCTCTGAAGCTGTTAAGATAGCTCTTTTGGCTGCCGTCGTAGCTGCATCACGGTTCCTTCCACCTCTCGAGATCAGTACTCTTCATGAGGTCTCGACCAACCAGGACGAGGCAACTGGATCCGGTTCTAGATCAGATTTGATGGAAGTTGAGCAAAGGAAAGACGGATTGGATCCATGGATGACGAAAAGGAATAGAAACGCTGCTAAAGGTGAGCTTCCCATTGCAATTCCCCCCCCCCCTTCTTTCCTCTGCCTTTCTTCTGAGACTCATCCCTGTACTTCCGTTCTCCTACGACGTCCTCAGGAGTTCTCTCACATCCGGCTCTTACTACCAAACCCTTGGATCCCGATTTTTCGATCACAACGCCCTCGCCTCTCGACCTCGCCAAAGACCTTCTCTCCAACCACATCAAGCCACTGTTCCTTTCTCATCTCTCCAATTCTTCCAAGCTCAACTCAACAACATCTCGTCCTATTCATCGAGATCCGAACCTAGTCAAGTCAGTTGGAGGTGGACATGCTCCTTCAGCAGAGGACGTGGTCTGGAAAGGGGGTGCTCTAGATGGAGAAGGTCGACGATTCCTGGTTTCCAATGTGGAGGACGATCCAAGCCAAGTCAATGCAAACTCAAGAGTGGGAGAGAGAAATCAAGTTCTAGGTAGCTGGAACGTCTTGGCTTGGTGCATCGATACGATCTCGAAAGCTCAACTTTTCGACAAATCGACCTCTTTGGAAGAGAATCCTTGGGACACTTCTGTGTCTCTGGTCCTACCTCCTCTGTTGGCGCTTTTGGACGATCCAACGCCTCACTTTCGATTCATCGGCGCTACGATCTTAGGAAGGTGTGCTCTACGCTCTTTCGAAGAGAAAAGCAATGACACGCCTCTAGAAGAGCTAGGAAGCATTCCACCGACTCTTCTAATTCGTCTAGGTGTCGCACCGCTCCTTCTAGATAGCCTCGAATCAAGCTTAACTTACACTAATGACGAAAGAGATGGAAGCGGACCAAGGCTGCTGGATGCCTCCCTCAGAGCTTCAAGAGCGTTAATTCTTCTCACTACTTTCAACTCCAACTCTGCCATCATTTCTCCCTCAACTTTCTTGGAAGATGACGCTGGATCGGCAAGATCTCTAAAGCTTCACTCCCTAGTGGTCGAAGGAATCCTGAAAGTTTGGTCTTACCTCCCCTCAATTCCATCTTCTTTCACCACTTCCGAACGTCAGCAAGCCCATCATTCTACTCTCCAAATCACCTTTTACTGGCTTCAAATCCTCTGCAAAGATTTAGGAGCCTTCTCAGCCAGATTTTCCGGTCTAGTAATCGAGTTTCTATCTTCTAAATTGGATTTGGGATTTGATCAACTTGAAGATGAACTCCCCAAAAGACAAAAGGAAATGGAACTCTTTTGGAAAAATCTGGAAGGAAAGGTCTTGACCTGTTTAGCCGCCTCTGCCGCACTAAAACAGCTTCTCAATTCTTTACTCTCCGTATCTCAATCTCAGTCTATTCCAAGCTCAACTTCAAAGGAGGTCCCGGAAGTTTCGATCCCACCTTCCTTCGAGCTGTGGGGAGAAGGAATGGTAGCTGCTTGTGCTCGATGTTGGGTTCAACTGAACGATCTAGATGCTTTTGAATCAACCAAGTTCGATCTGCTTCAACAAAAAATTGAATTACGGAATGGACTCAAAGAGATTCTGAAGGTGTCGGGAGAGTCCAACTCAGTCGGCGTAAAAGGGGTGAGTTTGAAATCACGGAGCACTGTTTCTCGAGAAAATGAAAGGGCGCTCCGAAAGGTTTCAAAAAATGAGGCTCAGTTCACTGACTTTTCGGTTTCCGATCTTCTCTATCTTTGTTTTCTGACTTTGCTTCCAGTCTTTGGATCGAGTGCGTCTTCTGGATCCTGTCGTTTTTGGTCCCCTTCTCCCTCCCCTACGTACTAGCATGTAATGCGTAGCGTAACACAGCCAACAACTTCGAGCGCCTGGGCTCTGCAGTAATCTAGAACATGAGATCACAATTTCGGCTTGAAGCTGTGCATCAAATGACGATTCGACTGGGCATGCTTCTCTTAGGTTCGTTGAACATTCCTCCAGCTCGCGTTGGACTTTTCGTTCATGAGATGACGGAGAAGTCTTTTCCTGTCTCTCATCAACGGCAGGAGTTCTGCAATGAGCATTTTTTGTCTGGACCGATTTAAATCCAGAGGTAGAGGGGTACAGCAGCAACGGAGAATCAGAAGCAAGAATGCTTCCACGTCTGAAGTCATGACGTTTGACCCCCCTTCGTTTGCGAACTTCTGTTCCAAGGTCTTTGCCATTTTTATTCACAATGCGATTGAAATTGACGAACAGAATACTAAGCTATGCTTGTAACCACACCAAGTCACCTCGTTATTTGAAAGCCAAAGGTTTGATTAAACACAGAAGAAGAAAAAATAGGGGACATCGTTATCTTACATCAAGAAGAGAAAAAAGAGAAAGGTCAAAAAGAAAGATATAATCGAGAAAGCCACAACGAGATCGAACGAAACTATGTAAGATGGTCAGAAAGAATGAGTGCAATGGGAAAGAAAATCTAAGGTGAATGTCAAAAGCAAAAAAGAGGGGTGAGATTCAGTGTTGGTAACAAATCTCTTTTGGGGTTTTTTGAAGGTTTTTTTTGAGGTTGTTGATTTTGAAGGAAGCGGTAGAGGGGATTGATGATGTGAGGTGATTTTATTTTGTATGATGGATGAAAAGTACTTGCAAAAATTGGTCGGATCTTTTTTTTGAAATCGGTCATCTAAGATTTGGATTTTGCACGAGAAATGAAAAAAACGCAAACACGAGAGGAGATTCTAAAGAAGAGAGAAAGAAAGAACGGTGGGAAGATAAACCGGAACTGTCGTTAAGGTCGAGATAAGAAGAGCTTTCAACTTTTGTTGGGTTTTGAGAGATCTGGAAGATTTCAGCGAGAAGAAACGTTCTAATCGTTTATTTGAACAGATTTGAAGTGATAGAAAGTGCCTGAGAATGCTTGGAGGAGTTTGTCAAAGTCGACCAGGACCTTTTCTCATACTTGGTTAGAAATAATAGCGAATTGTTGAGCGAAGTAAAAAGGCAAAAGAGAAGGCAAAAGAGGAGAGAGAGAGGTGAATTAGAGGAATAATATGTAAAGCGAGGTCCTAATGTATTGAATGGATTCTAAGAGATAACTTGGTCGACTTTGTGTTAGAAAGAAGTGGTAAATTGTTAAAAGAGAAAGATGAGGTTTTAAACTCCAACTTGTGAAAACTTCTAATGGTAAAGAAGTAGTGGATATATAAATTAAAGCATGGAGAAGGTTGGAAAGGTTTCAAGACTACTTGTCTTTCTTAGCTGCAATAATATGAGGTAATGGTGAAGTGTTTCCACCAACGTTATACTTGGCTTCATGTTGAGCAGTTTGAGAAGCAGCAGCAGTTGCAGCAGCTGCTGCCAGAGCAGCAGAAGATAGAGTGGAAGTTGAAACTTGAGGTTTTCCAGTTGCTTCATTCACCTTTGCACTTGCACCACCACCGTTAGCTTGAAGAAGAGCTAAACCTAGAGCACCGTGAGATCCAGAATGAGCGTAATGATAACGTAGACCGTTCAAGTTCTTGTATCTCTTTCCACATTCTCCGACCTGTTGATGGAAAGAACGGTTCGAGAAGAGATAGAAGACGGTCAGCGAAGAGGTGAGGAGGCAGCTTGCACTTCAGAACGATAAGGTTAGATCGTAGAGACTCACCTGACAAATGTAGATCTTCTCGGATTGAGGATTGGGTGGGTTTGGTAAATCACCGTTGGCTAGCGCTGGAGATGGTGGAGCGCTGCTATTAGGAGTGTTAAGCATTGGATCGGCGAAAGCGCCAGAGTTGATACTAGGAGACACACTTGTCTGTCTGCTCATGATTGGACTAGCGATTGGAGAAGAAGACAGAGAGGGACTGACGTTGATTGGAAGTCTAATTGAGAGAGTTGGGCTTGGAGATCCGCTGCCAGAGGAACTTGAAGAGCTTTGAGCTTTAAGTGATTTATGAGATGAAGGAGTAGATCCAACGTTCGTAATGATAGCACCCGATTTGGATTGAAGTGGAATGTTATTCTGATTACATTGACCGTGAAGACGATGATACTTTAAACCGTTAGCTTGCTTGTAGGCCTTGTCACATCCTGGAGCTTGACATTTGAATGGCTTCTCGACGTGTAAACCAGCTGCATTGATGATAGAGGCAGCACTAACAACTGGAGAAGATGGAGCTGGACTAGATGGACTTGAGATTGAACCTTCCTTTCCACTACTACTTGCGTTGGTGTTGATGCTGATCTTTTGACTCTTGGAAGAAGGAGCAGTGACGGCGGTGGTGGTAGTAGTTGGGAAGAAGAGATTTGGTGGAGCACAGGAAGGTAGATGATGATCCTCAGAGTTGGAACGAATGTTGAGAGCAGAGAAGGCGGAGGCCCCGTTGGGACCCGATCCAAACATCTCAGAGTCGTCTCCCGCTGGAGTTCCTGGCATCGACGATCCTGGAGTTGAGAAAGGTGAATTGGCACTGTAGATAGAAGGTTGACGTCCAGCTCCAGTTGATCCACGACCGATTCCTCCGTCCATAAGAGCTCTACGTAGAGATTGGTGAACAGCTGGATTGGTGTTTGGGTTGGAAGAAGAGTATTGACCAAAGGAGCGCTTCTTTCCTTTTCCTTTGCTAGTTGAAGATCCAGATGAAGAAGGGTTTGGAGAACGCATGACTGCTGTATCGAAGGCAGAAGTGTTGTCTCCGTAAGCATCGACACTAGCGTTCGCCTTCCTCTTCAATTCTCCCGAGGTTGGCTTGGGTGATGGTGGTTGTGATGAGGAGGAAGCTGATGAAGATGATGAAGACATATCATCTTCAGTTACAGAAGCCATGTCATCATCTTCGAACTTGACGTGACATTCCTCGTAGTGTTGAAGTAGGTCGTGTAGGTCGTCCAACGATTTCCCGCAGCATGTGAAGTTACGACAAAACGTCGTCTCCAAACGTGAGAAGGAGGAAGGAGCCACTGTGGCTTCGGATTCGACTGAAGTGGAGAAACGAGACATCGAAAACTCCATGAGACTGTGGAGCGGAGAGTGAAGAGGGAGGGCAGCGCAGGAGCGGGATGGGAAGGAGGTTCGGGAGTGGCTAGATGTCAGTTTGGATGCGCGCGACGACGACGAAGTTCAAAGTTATTCCACGATTGATGTGGCTGAAGCAATAGGTTACATTGATTCATTCTAACAGAATCAACCGCCTTCAGAGAGGAGGTGGAATCTCTCGGGGCAGTTGAAAGCAGCTGAGCCAATCGGGAGGTGGGCGTTTGAAGGTCTCACACTCCACCAACCTTCCTGGATTCCCACTTCACCCCCGACGTTTCCCCAATTGCTGATTTGAATGAACAGTGACTCACTCATGTGTTGTATCTTTACCAAAAGAAGTTGGTTCTCTGAAAGAGCCAGATTGAGATAAGTTGAAACTGGCTGGTTTGAGTGATCCGAATGAATCGTAATCTGATGGTCTGCGAGTGATGGGAATAGGAGTTGGCATCGTGAATAGGATTGCTGAATTAAATTGGATTGAATTTGGTGTAAGATTTGAGACTGGCTCTTTTGATAAGGGGGTTGATTGTGATTGTGAGATGGTTGGTTTGGTTGGCAAGACTGGCTTGTATATGCTGCGTTGGATTGTAGATGTTTCAGAGAGCGGGGGGAATCGAAGATTGCTTCTATTTGTTCTACTTTTGGGATCGAATATGTTGATTCTTTTTGTTGCTATTAGAAGCTTTTGAGGGAGAATTGGTTGGAACTTGGAAGTGAGGAGGTGGTTGCTTCAGCTTCAACAAACTGGAATTTGGGTTGGGTCGAAACATTCCAATTTCCACGCATCCACCCACGGAACGAACCTCCTCGTAGTGGCTCGTACCTTAGCTAAATTTCAAACTCAGCTACAAAATTAACATAACAAGAGAAAACGGGCGATCGGAGCGAGATTTGGAAGGAAAACTTGGGCCAACACAGGGACGCCCGCCAACATTCGAGCAAGTTGGTCTGCTTCTGACAGAGAGGATGATAGGCCCAGGTCTTGTGAGTGTGTGAGCACAAGAGTTCTTGTGGTCGCAAGACTTTCTTCGATGTGTTACTTTTGTGGATATCTCAAATTGGACAGCTGGATAGAAAAGCATAGAGAGTCAAAGACGAAGATAGAAGCAACGCCTATCTCCTCTCCAATCGTGTGACGGCATACCGAACTTGTCCGCTGATTGAAGACCAAAAACTTTCAATCCACAGGTCCAAATCTCGCACAAGAGGCTTGCATACGCAAAACGATTCTTGTTTCGTGTACCACCTACATATGTTCCGGACCATGAAGGGATTAGTGATCTTCCCAAATTGGAAGTACCTTCGATCGGATTTGCCACCAAAACGTATACGTTATTGGTGAACTCTCTCGAACAATGGGGAGAGTAGAGTCATGAGACTCTGAACAGATTTAGAAATTAATGAGACAAACTCGTTGTCCTTGAGTTAGGAAGGAAGGGAGAAGAGAGAAGAGAAACGTTCTCAAAAGATTTTACTAAGCACTCCCTTCAATTCCTGCTTCCCACCTTCACCCATCCCACTTCTCATGTCTCTGACCTTCCCACCATTCCCTTCTCTTTTCCTTTTCTTCCCTTCCCAAGGAGAGCCTTCTTGATCTCTAACATCTCTTAAAACTGGAGCTCTTTGCTTGAAGGTGAAATTTCGTTTCTCGACCTTTCCGCTACCACTACCACTTTCATTTGAGTTCGAATTTGAAATTCGAGTTGGATTTAAACTTGAAACATCTTCAGAGATTCCCAACTTCTCATTCCTTTTCCTTTTCTTCTCCTCTTTATCTCTATCCACCCTGGCTCTCTCAACCTTTTTCAAATAATCTTTCTGTTCAAACGCATCTTGAGAGAGTTCATTTCTAAGTCTTGCTGCATGACTTGCTCTTTCGTTTGCTATTTCAAAGAAAAAAGAGAGTGGGAGGGTTGCGTTCGTCAGTCATCTCTCACCTCCCTCTTCCCATCTCTTCTCCCTTCTCAAAAACACTCACCCAATTGTCCACTCAACATCTCCCACTTATAACCCTTCAAGTACTTCATAGTCCAAATATCATCTTTCCATCTACTCTTCTCTCTACCTTTAATACCTCTTGAACCTTTCCCTTTTCTACCATTTCCAGCTCCTCCGATGATCCCTATCGGTTGAGCATTCAAGCTCTCGGCTACTAGCTTTGCTACTTTTTTCGAAGTGAATTCTACCCAACCTTCGGTGTAGTGAGCCGATTTGGACTTGGAGTCTGAGAGAGTGAGAGAGATGAGGAGATGGGGATGAGATAGACGAGAGTTGCATGAGAGATAGAGATAGAGGGAAGGGGGAGAAAGAAGGAGAAAAGACAAGGTTCAGACAGAGGATTTGGGTAGGACTCGAAGGAATGGAAACACTTGAGGAGAGAGTCGAACTGGCAAAGACTTCTTGTTCGAAGTGCTCCCTTTTCACCCAATCGAATACTCTGCCTCTAAATACCTGAGGCTCCATCACATCCAATCCATGCCATCTAACCTAGTTCCAACTCTCCAGCTCTCCGCCACCCCTTCTCTTGCAAAAACAAAAAGAAAAACTCACCAGCACCTCTGCCTTCATTGCCCCTTTTCCTCTCCTTCTCCCTACCATCTTGTAAGTAAAGACGTTCTACATCTCCAAAACCTTCTAAGAGATGCCTGACTTTGGGTGGAGTCATTCCAGGTGGGATTCTAGAAATGTAAATGATACCTTTTGATTTCTTCTTCTTTGAAGATTCTTCTAAGGAAGGTGAAAGTAGTCG
Source organism: Golubevia sp. BC0850 (assembly GCA_012976225.1). Taxonomy (NCBI): domain Eukaryota; kingdom Fungi; phylum Basidiomycota; class Exobasidiomycetes; order Golubeviales; family Golubeviaceae; genus Golubevia; species Golubevia sp. BC0850. The sequence goes on from JAAVVG010000002.1 coordinate 468,519, forward strand.
ATGACGTTTTGTCGATGGCTGTTCTTCTTCATCATCTTGATCATCTTCTTGGTCGTCTAGTAACAGTCCTTCTTCTTGTTGCTCTGACTCCGAGTTGATTTCGATTGGAATTGAGGATGGTCCCGCTTCTGCTTGTCCTTCTGCTTGTCCTTCTGCTTGTCCTTCTCTTTCTGCTTTTGCCCAAGTTGAAGTATCAAATCTTGAATCCATTCCACTGAATCTTGTTATTCGTCTGGATTGAATAGAGGAAGAATCTTTGGAAGGAACTGGCGGCTTTGCTGCAAAAAGTCTGGAGCCAATAAAACTTTTTCTGTCGTTTGACCAAATCAATCGATTCATCCCACATCCTCAAAGCACAAGATGCCAATTTCATATTACGATGAGATTGAGTTGGAAGATCTTTCTTACGATTCAAGCAAAGATCTTTTTCATTATCCATGTCCTTGTGGAGATAGATTTGAAATCACAAGACAGCAATTGAAACAAGAAGAAGATATCGCAACTTGTCCAAGTTGTAGTCTAATCATTAGAGTCATTTATGATCCTGTGAGTATCGAGTACAAAGCACTTTAAATCCACCAGAATTCTATATCAGTAAGGGGAGGTCCAGAAGAGGGAAAGGAGACAGGAGGGCAGGGTTGAAAGAGGCTGGGGCTCAGCAGAGTCACTCAGACACTCAATCTGCTACCTTCGTTCCAATAGCATCAGTTGCTTACTCCTACGATTCTTATGAAGCAATTGGTCTCACTACAGAGCTTGAGCTCAGCTGGCTGCTTTCAGAATTAGAGTTCATCTCCAGGTGCTGACAATCTCCTCCGCCGTCCTCTCTCTCCATCTCCCAAACAGCTCGACTTCGAAGACGACGACGATGATCAGCCAGCAGCATCAGTTCCAGTAGAGCAAGTCAAAGCTGAAGCTATCGCAGCTTGAGAGAGTTCTTTAGAAAGCGTAGCTCATCCTCCAGATCCCTCTTTTTCAAGATGGGCAAGTTCACCAATTAGACTGCCAAGCTACTACTTCGAGAAAGTTGAGGGGAATCAGGCAAGTGGGCTGAGGGAGAGAGCAGAAGAAAGGGGCAAGGGTGATCGAGACTTAAAACATCAGCTGAAGCAGGAAGTCTTGACATTTGAGCTCGTAAAGGACATGATAAAGCAAAGTAACCTTCTCATCAAAATCAGGTTTACTTCCAATCATTTTCATTGGCAGCTTCAAATTCATTGGCTTTCTCTTTAAGATCATTAGAAAAAATGGAGGGGTAGAAGGGGAATCTCTCGACAAGAACTCAACTAGTGACTTTCTCCCTGATTCCACCTTATCCAAAAAAGATTCAAGAGCAAATGAGGTTCAAAGAATCGGTCGAAAGTCGCAATAAATAGATGGTTTGATAGGAGAAAGGTGTACGTCGAAAGGGAATCTCAAATTCAAAATTCACAGCTTCTTGGAGGGGTCTATTGGTTTCTCAATCAATCGGATCTCTTTACTATCTTTCAAGGGGTATTCCCTTTCAGCTTTAACTGTATTTTATAAGCATGTTAAATTGAAAACTTTCTTTCTAGCTCACTGTAATTGAATAGCTTTTCTGCCGGCCTTCTTTTTGTGTGAAGGCGTCTGCAGAATGTCTCTTGGAACTAAAGCCCCAAACAAAAACCCATTTGAGTCAATCCGACCCTGGCAACGATCCTTCAGAACTCATTCCCAGCAATGTTTAGAATCTCTTGCAGCTCATCAAAGCGTTTGGCGACATTGCTGAGAGGCAAGAATGAGACACACAAAAAGGGAAGAAAGAGAAAGAGATTGAAATTACAAGAACGAGGGTAAGTCGATTCGATAACACAGAAAACGTTTATAAAGATCGAGCTAGTGAAAGGATGACAAGGTTTGTGGAGAGGGCGTTAAGGAAATTGTTTTGGATATTTGATTTTATGAAATCTCAAAAGCGCTTTTAAATTGCTTATGGGTTTTCATTGACCCATTGGACACCCTTCTTGATGTCTGGTAGACGAGAAGAAGAAGAAAAGGAAAAAGGAGACAAGCAGAGATTTGGGTTAGAATAGAACAGGGCAGGTGAAAATTTGATAGAAAACCTTCTCCTCTCTCGTCTCCAATCTACTCACTCTTAGCCAATTCAGGAACACAAGCTTCCATCAATTTCTTTTCCTCAGCACTCAATTCACCAACAGGGTGAATTTCCTCAACACCATCTTTACCCAAAGTGACCTTAGTAGCAAAGAAATCAGCTCCTTGATCTTTGAAGATTGGAGAATCAACGTAAGAACATTCCGTGACTCCTTTTTCACCTCCTAGAGCTCTTAGAAGAGAGTTAGTGAAAACAGCAGCAGCATAAGCCATAGAAAGTGTAGCACTTCCAGCTCCATCCTTAGCTTTAACAACTTCGTCTCCACCAAATTGGATTCTGTGAACTAATTTCTCATATTGTTCCCCTGCTTGGACTGAAGATCCTTGAGAGACTTGAGATAGAAGTGGAACGATGGTGACTCCAGAATGTCCTCCCACTACTGGCACGATAACATCTGCTGGTGCAACTTTGGCAATTCCTGAAAGGAAGGTTGAGGCACGAGTAACATCTAAGGTGGTGACTCCGAATAGCCTGGGGAGGAAGGATTAGTGAAGATTCAGTCAGCTGAAAGCTTTTGGGAGGATCGAAGAAAGGAAGTCTCATCTGGTTTCGATTTCTCACTTCTTTGGGTCGTAGACACCAGCCTTCTTGAAGACCTCAGCGACAATTGGGACAGTGGAGTTGACTGGGTTTGAGATGATTAGCATGTGAGCCTTTGGGCAAGCCTTGGCGGCAACCTTGGCGAGATCACGGACGATGGAAGCGTTGGTCTGAAAGTAGAAGAAGGAAGGGGGGGGGGAGGAAGTCGGAGGGGACAGAGTTCAGTATCGGGTGGTCTAGCTCAGTTGAAATCTTTGAAGGCTCTGTCTGAAACACAAATCGGATTTTTTAGCCAGGAGTGCAGTAGTGAAGGTCGAGCTTGAAGAGAGTCGGAGAGTGGTTCCCTTGAAGTTCTGCTGCTCCACCAATCGCCTTAATCGAAGGTCTTTGCACCCCACCTCGTCTCCGAATTCTCTCTCGGAATCGCATGTGTGAAATTTCTATTCAAAGCTTCATTGATCTGCCCTTGAAGAGAGAGCTGTTTCCACACCATTTCTCTCAATCTCTCTCGATGATCAAGAAAAAAAGAGGAGGATTGAGAGAGCCACTGGCCCACTCAATCGGACCAACTCTTCCCTTTTCCCTTTTCCCCTCGGCTTTTTTTGTAACTTCCGATTCAACCCTAAAGAATACTCACGTTGAAAAGATCGTCACGAGTCATACCTGGCTTACGTGGGACACCAGCTGGAATGACAACAACGTCAGCACCTTCTAGAGCCTTCTCGAGACCTCCCTCTGGTCCATCTGGGGAGTATCCGGTGGTCTGACGAAAATAGAATGAAGAAGTTAGACTCAGCTGAAATGATTGTAGGCTCAAAAGGGTCAAAAATGGAGAGACTTACGATAGCTGGAGTGTTAACGTGAGAGATATCAGCAGCGACACCTGGAGCCAATCTGACGTCGAATAAACGAAGCTGGGTAACTAGAGGATCGTTCTTGAGTAGAAGAGATAGCTGTAGAAGAATAGAGAAGAATAGATCGTTCAGTTGAAATGACTCGAGATTGAGTAGTGGTAGCTGCTGGGAAGAATAGGAAGGATGCTCACAGGTTGACCGATTCCACCTGAAGCACCAAGCACAGCTACGTTCTTGTTAAGAGCGACAGAGTTGGAGAAAAATCTTGATGAAGGAGCTGACTGGGCAACCTTGAAGGAAGAACGGAGGGCGTTGCGGGCGAACATGATGATGTGTGTGGGTGACTGATGGGTAGGACGGAGAGAATAGGATCAACGAAATGGCTGGCTCGAGAGAAGCTGAGACGGGTTCACACAGTTTTCACCTCGTTTCTCATGTTTTGTCACGTAGTCCATATTGTTTTAGATGGTCTCTTGTAAGTGAAAAATCGATAGACAATCTGGCCGAGAGGAAAGAGAAGGAGGGAATGAAGCTGAGAAGATAGGGTAGTGCATCCCAACGACTGGTCCTACCCTCCCTCTCTCTCACTCCAACTCATTGCGAGGATGGAATGAAGGAACCTTGTTAAATGTTCTCAGTTTTCAAGGTTTTCAATTGGTCCTTCTTCGTTCGGAGGGGAATAGGTCGAGTCGACTCCCGGAGCTCCACGTGGTGCTTTGGTTGATGAGCTCTTGGGCAAGAGGATCTTCCCTTTTTCGATTCACCACCAAAACGTAAGTTTCTCCTCTTCCTTTTTGCAAGTATCCGATCCTTCAGTTCGTGATTCAAGAGAAGACTCTACTTGGAAGAAGATCCATGAAGAAAGGCGTGGGAACGAAGGGAGAAGACTCAGGATGGAAGAAACTTCCAAAATCTTCAAAACTCAGCAACTCCTCAATCATCTCGTTTCGGCTGCCATGATGAATCGAATTGAAATGAACAGGAGATGTTGGAATTTCTTAGACAGAAAGAGAGGGGCGGAATGAGGGATGAAAAGACCAGAGGGATGATTTGAGGATTTCAGCAAGGCAAGGTGAGAATTTCAAAAAAGAGGAATTGGGGGCTAACACCCTCTCTTCTCTCTTTTCCTTCCAATTCCACTTCGAAAAGATACATCAAGATGCCTACAGGTCAAGCAGGTACCAAGTTCCGTATGGTGAGTCTTGAGGAACCTATGATCCTTCCTCCTACTTCAGCCTGGAGTCTAACTCCTTTCCCTCGCATCTTGCAGACTCTTGCTCTCCCAGTCGGAGCCGTCATGAACTGCGCCGATAACTCTGGAGCCAAGAACCTGTTCGTCATTGCTGTCCACGGAGTCGGAGCTCGTTTGAATCGTCTCCCTGCCGCCGCTGCTGGTGACATGGTTGTCGCTTCAGTCAAGAAGGGAAAGCCTGAGCTCAGAAAGAAGGGTGAGTAGTGATCATTGGGATCAGGATGGGTTTGGGATTGGAGTTGATGGTGGTCGACAGGAGATGATCTGTTTGGATGGCTTGTTGGGTTGTAGACAGTCGGCAGCCGGGATGGCCAAATCTCAAGAGGTTGCATGACGTATGCTGCTCAAATTCAAGTCACATCAACTCGGAAAGCATTGCAAATGAAATCAGTCGTCTGAGAGGGGCCGAATTTCGAGACTCAACACCACTCGCAGTGACAAGTGCTACAAGTCAATTCAGATCAATCAACTGGTACTTCAAGAACACGCCTATGATCTCAGCTTCTAGATCATGAAACTAACTCAAATTACTCTCTCAAATTCTCGAATTCCAGTCATGCCTGCCGTTGTCATTCGTCAGCGTAAGCCATGGAGAAGAAGGGATGGTGTCTTCCTCTACTTCGAGGATAACGCCGGTGTCATTGTCAACCCAAAGGGAGAGATGAAGGGATCTGCTATCACTGGACCAGTTGCCAAGGAGTGTGTGAGTATTGTGCACAGAGGCGGGTTGGAGAGTCGGTAGAGAGAGAGCTTGAGTGGCCAGATAGAGATTGGTCGGTTAGGAGAGTGAGGACAGGCCAGTTCGAGTTTCAAACAGGGCAAAGCATTGATGAAGGACTATCAAATCTGTGTCGAGTAGAATCAGCGAATGGCAGAGGAGCGAGAGGGCCATCGAATCTCCAAATCTCGTTGATCCGACAACTAACTCCACCTCTCATCCATCTTCCTCAAACTTCAGGCCGATCTATGGCCACGTATTGCTGCCAACGCCGGAACGGTCGTCTAAGTTCTCTGAACTTGGTTTGACTCGTTTCTGTGCCGGTCTCAATTTTTCTTTTGGTTTCTACGTTCCCGATTGTTTCTTAGCTTCTCTTTTCTCAAAATCGAGGCGAGCTCGACTTGCTACCCTACCCTCTTCAACTTTCCCTCTTGTACTTCATTCCACCATACAATAACGCATCCTTTAGGCGATCATATATGCAATTCAAGACATGCGCAGTCGCAACAAAACCAAAAATCCCTTTCGATCGTTAGTCTGATTTGAGGGGTGATTAGTGGTTCAAGGCGGTGAGAAACCGAGAATATTTACATTAGGAAAGCGAACTTTAAAAGTATTGATTTACACGTGGTTGGAGAGAACGAAGTAGAGAGTAAGTTCGAAGATGGACAGAAATGAGATCGACAATCTCCTTTCCACCCTCTCTGTCCGTCCCTTCCCTCCGTCTCTTCTCTTCATCACATCGCAACTCCTGCCATTGCCATTCCTCCAACTCTGGGGTCAACGAAGCCTCCATTTTTGCTGACTCTAGCACCTTTATACGGCTCGTTTGTGACAGTAATCGAGAAGCCTTCTAGCGCGTCGCGCTCTGAGAGGGCAATTGGATTGGATGAAATCAGATTAGTGTTTTGCGCCATCGAACTAATGACATGCGAGAGAGGAGTGAGTGAGACACAGACATCGATTGTTACTCACCCTCTTCTTTCACCTTCTGATTTAGAGCATCAACTTCTTTCCCTCTCGCGGAGATAATGAAAGGCCTTTTGCCGTCTGGATGAATTAAATCAGATCTCATTGGTCCCGAGCGATAAGCCTTACATCTGTCCAGAAAGGGTTGAGGAAAGAAACCTAGAACCATGAATTCTGGTCTGGCTCTTGGGTTGGTGTTCTTAAAGCCAGGTCTGCAGTTATGGCCTGTAAATAGGCACCGAATCCAAAGAAGAGTGGAAACGCAGAAGTTAGAGTTGGGAATAGAGAGTCAAGAGAGGTGAATTAGTAGAGGGCACAGAGTCAAACGACTCCCAGTACGAACCGGCAAGAGTCCAAATGGCGCCTCTTCTCTGGAGATGATTCAACACCTCAGTGAGCATCAGTTCTGCTTCTTCGGACGGAGTGAAGAGGCAGGAGGATCCATCGGCGGCCTGAGGTGCTGAGGCGCCTGTAAAGGAGGTTGATTCTGGGGCGAGAATTTGGAGAGTTGCATATCGACTAGCACAAGCTGATGCTCCGGATTTTAGGTAGGTAGGAGCTGAAACCACAGATTCTGGAGGATATTCCATTGACACGGAGCTCACATCTTCGCCTGGAGGAGGAAGAAGAACGAACGGAGGCTTGGTGTCAGCCTTTAGACGCTTGGGGAATTCGGTCCCTTCTGTTCACGCTTCTTTCTACAGCTCTACTTGAAAAGATCTAGGCATGGTTTGATACTCAACGCTTTACAGCCAAGGCTACGGCTTGGTCGAGGAACCTTCGATGACGAAGGCCACCGATCTCTTTCGCCAGCGTTTGCATGATGGTAGCTATCCCTCCTTGTCTAATAAGTTGAAGAAAAAGATGAAATTAGGAAAAAGAGCTGCTCAACGACCGGGAGAACAGCTTTCTTTTGTCGATTACGATTACTGACCGGGCAGGAGCTACAGTAGTAATTCTGTCATAATCGAAGTCCAAGGCCGCTCTTGGGATCTGTTGAGTGATCGGGAAGAGGAAATTTGTACAAAATGAGTAGGAATATCTATATCTGAAGGCGCTTTCTTGTCTTCAACTCGCCTGGAGCTCCAGTCTTCGTTGGATGCCTGGAGCTTTCTTGAAGAGCTTCTTTATCTTTCCTCCTCCTTGCACCGTTCCCTCTCCAGCCTGTCTGCGTTGATACTTTGCAGGTAGACCAGCTCGAACGTATCTTTTTGGGTTTGGAGGTGCTGATTCGTAGGTAGCATAGATCTTGCAGAAGGCTTGAGAGTCTGGCAGAAACTCGACTTTCTCGTTCTCAACCTGCGACTCTGCTGCATCTGGATCGTAGCGAACTGTAGGTACTTCGTAAAGAGTTGCTGAATCTGAGAAGAGTGATTGAGTATCGTCTTGCATTGTAAGGATTGTAAGTTGTGGTTGAGGATGGAAGTGCAGATTTGCATGAGATCTTTGTGAATGCCCGGGACGAGGTCACGCGGTCCTCAGCTTCAAACCGCTCCCATTTCCTCTCCTTCATTCTGAGGCTGGAGAAACCTCTCTAATAATTCGAGAACAGTGTCAAGATGAAGCGATGAAAGAATTATTTGAGGCAGGAGAGCCAGCAGAGAGGGTGCCTTTGATGTTTTCTCAAGGTGACTGCGTCCAATCTATGACCGAATTGAGATCCAGGAAGTAAATTTCAAAGCAAAGATTGTGGATGAGCAAAGTTACGGCGACCCAGAATAGAATCGAAGTCAGAAGGGAGACAGCGAGACAGAGAGAAGGGTGCGTGGCGGTCAGAAAAAGCAGCTGCAAGCTACTGAGAAGAAGCGAAAAACTTGACGATTGCCTGCGTAAGGCTGTTTAAGATAGTATGAATCTTGTAGATCAAAGGGTGTACAGTCAAGTAAAATGGAGCAGGTCAGGAGTAAGGCATAAAGACCTATGTAGCAGAGCAATTGTGACATCTGACTTTTTTGATGAAGGGGTTGCATCGAGTGTCAAAGATAAGTACGAACCAGAGCGCCACGACTCTTCCAGATCGTGAGCCAAGCGGAAAGAATGCGACTTGATACCCTCCTAGAGGGAAAGCTCTCCCCTCTCACCCACCCCCTATAGAAGAAGCTGTAGCGTAACTTCGATCTCAACCAACCTAGTGAGCTATGAAGAGATCTGACATATAAATTTAATATTGAACCTAGAAAGGGCAGTTCTTTCTCACTTTCAGAGTCACTCACACACCAGCGCTTCATCTGACTTCACCTCTTGTTCTTCGGCTTCGCTAGCGAGAGGTGAATTACCCCAAAACGTGGCTGAAAGAGAACTGAATACCTCAAAGCATAAGTGGAGGGAAAGAAAAAGCGAGAGATGGAAAAGAAGAGTAGTCAGACGAGTGTCGATTCACCCCTGATTCTAGGTTTACGCTCCAGCTCCTTGAACAGCATTGTTCCACAACTTCCACTGAGCAAAAAAGAGTGCCAGATAAAGTAAGTTGGAGCCCCTCAAAGCCTCCAGCTCTGAACTCTGTAGCTTAGCAAAAATAACTGAAACCCCACTCAGGATAGATCCAGTAGGAAATGTGCACAATCCCCGAAACTCTCGATCGTCGGCAAAGATGGATTGGATACCACGCTGGAGCCTGGAAGCACACCAAAAACAGCTGAGAGAATCAATTGGGACTACATTTTAGAGAGAGCACTGCCCGTCCCTGCTGAAGCGGTGATTGCCTCCTTCTGAAGATTGATGGTGAACATTGAAATGGCTCATTAGCCAATGAAAGTATGTTCATGGAAGAACCCAACACGAAGGTATGTAGCGGAGATTGAAGAGAAAGGATGAATCGAAGAATCACGAATTCACGAAAGTCTTCGATAGAGCATCCCTGCTGCGAACGAGCGAGATAAGAGATCCGAGGGGCCCGATGAAAGAGATGGGATCGGTGCTTGTCCCCTGATCTGCACTTGTGGAAGTTTTTGTTCCGAAAGTGATTCCAAACCACAAGCAATTTTCACCAAGCTAAAGTGGCTCAGGATAAGCAAGACTTGCTAGAGACTCTAGCCTAGAAATTGGGTGAGGTTGGAACAAAATTGAATCGATTAGGCAAACAAGAGCTAGGTTAGTATCTTTAAGCGAAGAGCTGTCAAATAATTATCCATACCTTTACATGTACACGAATTGGTTTTCTGAATCTCCGACGGCAGAAGGTGAGACGGCCTTGAACTCATTGATGAAGCTTGTGTCGTTAGGTGGACTTTCTTCCAATTCTTTCTCTTGTCTTCCTCTCTTCTCAGTCTCCCGTTTCCACCTTGAAATCAGGCTTGTGGGTAATCTTGCTCCGTGAAGATTCAAAAGTCTTACTTCCTCGAGAATGGAGAATCGAAATTACTATCAAGAATTCTTAGAACAGCTGGAGAGAGAAGGACAAGAATCAGAGCACGGAGATCAACGACACCAAAGAAGCTGGAGTCAAGAAGAGAGCCAATTGATTGATCCAAACGATCCAGTGCACCATCTCCCTATAAGTAACAGAGCTGTTCCCGGAGTCGCCCTTCTACCTCCCACCGACCATTTAGTACCACCTTCCCAGTCTTCCCTATCCTCTCTACCTTCCCTACCTTCAAATACTTATTATTCAAGCTCTCTATATGGGAATCCACTAGATCAAACTCAATTCAATCAATTCAATCCGAACACTCTCGCCACCCACCAAGATTCGTACAATTCGCAATCAGAAGATGGCTTCTTCATACCGAAGCATCAGTATCAACCAGAACAGCAGCAGCAGCAGCAGCCCGGTAGTCAAGGTCTACAAGGAATCTTTTACAATGATTCAAACTGGTTCTCCGACCTTTCATCTCCTGCTGAACATCATCCTCCAGCCACAGACCTCCGCCATTCGATCTCAAGCTCCAATCCTTCAGCTTACGCTTCCAATTGGAATCCAACGGCTTCAAGTCTCACTACTCTCAATTCTCACATCTTCCAAGAACCAAATCAAGATCAAGTCAATGCCGTTGATAGATCCCAGAGCTTCAGCTTCGGTTCTTCTGATCTTCCTTCGAATGACCATCCTCAAGGCAAAACCGCTACCAGACAAGCCTCTGTCAAGGTCGGTCCTTCCAAATCCAAATCTAACAAGGGAAAGCAGAGAGAGCAACATCCAGCTATGAAACAGCAGGAGGATGGAGAGGAGGAGCGAGGTGGAGGTGCTGAAGAGGAGCAGCTCGAAGGTGGCGGATCGGATTCGAAGAAAAGGAAGGCAACCAGGAGACAAGGAGTCGTGAGTAAAATCAACAGTCATTCGGTCGGGATTCAGTGATCGAAAGTAGATTCGGGAGGTGGGAAGGGAAGCAGGCAGAGGAGGACAAGAAAGAGCAGATCTAAAATGCATGGGACAGACACCTTTAAATACACTTCTTTCTAATCCTTTCTTTATTTTTATCGAATCCTCATACGTAGACTTGCGACCTGTGCCGCTCGAAGCATCTCAAGTGTGACCTTCGTGAGGTCAAAGCTGCAATCACTGGGAGCGATGAAGAGGTCAAGAGATCCACGTCCACGATGAAGGAAGAGTTCGCGGAGTACTCGTGTTCTGCCTGTACTTCGAGAAATGTTCCGTGTGAGTTGAGAGAGACGGTGCTCTTCGGCAGAAAGCAGAACCTTGTCTCCAACTTTCGAAACTGACCTGATCGCTCAACCCTTTCCTTACTCTGTGTTTCCTTTCCCTGCTATCGGATCCCCACCCTATCTCTTGAGCAGGTACGAAGGAGTTCATTCCAGCGCCTCGAAACTATCCAAGACCTGGCAGGAGTGGGAAACGCATCGAACAAGCTCGTCTCGAGCACGGCACAACGTCAAAGACTACGAGCGCTTTATCGCTCTTCAGCCAGAATCAAGGACAGCACAAGAAACCTGTTGTCGACTTGGTCTTTCCAACTACTAGAAGCGGAGAAGCGAAGCTATCTTCTGGAGTCGTTGGCGGTTGGATGTCAGTTCATCTGCTTACCTGCTTCTTTCAGTCGGCTCACACTCAAATGCCCGTCTTGGACGCTAACAATTTCTCGAAGAGGCTCAATCACGCCAATGGAGAGATCGAGATCATGGTCCTCATGGCCAACGGAGGAAACCAGGACTTCGAGGCGGCAATTCCCTCTGCTCCAGGACTAACTTCGTTGACATGGAGTCATACGAAGGAGAGCAAGGTCTCTACTGTTGGAACCCTCGAGACTCTCATAGCTTGTATGCAAGCAGCTGCCGCTCATTACACCGATGTTCCTATAGTCTTCGGTCCTGGCTCTTCTCCGTATCTTCGATCGAAGAAGCCACCTCCAGGTCGACTTTCCTCCTCTTCGCAGCAGAAACCATCTTCAGAACGTCGTTCCTCCTCTTCTCAAACAGCTAACAAGCGAAAGAAACAAGGAGTCGCTTGTGATCCCTGTCGTCTCAGGAGAGTGAAGTGCGACTATTGGCTCCCGTGAGTACTAAAGGCACTACAAGAGATATCAGCTGTGGAAGGCTGGTTCGATGACTACATCCTAACTGTGCCTCTTTTTTCTAATTTTTTGAAAGGGAGAGGGAAGGGAGGGGTTGCTCGAGATGTGAAGCTAAGCAGATCTCCTGCAACGATTCTTTCATTCAGAAAAGATTGGCCAAGAATGCTTCCTCTTCCTCTTCTTCCTCTTCCACCCCAAAGGAGTCATCTCCTAATGAAGGTCCTACTGCTAGTTTTCGGGAGAAAGACTACGATCAAGAGAACATGGTCAATCTAGGAAAGCTACGCAAGCCCTTCTGTGTTCAACTTCTGACACGAGCTTTAGATCTTGTCAAGAAGCACGACTTGTTGATCAAGCCGTCTCTTGAAGCTGTTCAGGCAATGATGGTTCTCGCTCCAGTGCTCGCTGCCAACGGTCTCCTTCCCCAGTCGAGAGGTGAGTGAGAGGAGATTACTTCACTCATGATTTCCCCCTACTTTTGATGCTTCATTGAATTGATTCCCCTTCTCTTCTTACATTCGATTCACCTGCTGCCACCCTTGAACCCAACAGAATTTGTCGCTGCTGCTTGTTGCCATCTCAAGGCTCTCAACCTGGAGTCTCGCTTCACGGTCGACGAGAACGATCCGACTTCGATCCAGAAGCTGCTACTTCAGATTCAAGCTCAGCGGATCGCAAATGGAGTATGGTGCTTCGATTCCGTGAGTGTTGGATGTGGGAAGAAGAAATGGATTGACTCTTGAAGGGTCTTCTTTCTTCTAATGTCTCTTGTCTCTGTTTTTCTCTCAGTTCTGGAGTGCAGTCTACCGCGTCGTTCCTTTCTTGGATGAAAACGAGCCCGTGAAGTTCCTGAACCGGGCTACAGTTCCAGGTCATCCACCTGCTTTCACTGGACCTTTCAATCCTCGCTCTCGAGCGCTTTCGGTTTATGGAGATCCAGCTATTGCGTTGGTCGGTTCCCGTGAGTATCTTTGTGTGTGCTAATCTTGGTCAAACAACAAAAGAGGCGGGGGAGCTCTTCTTCTCTCTTTTGGCTCTGACTCTTTACACTTCTCACTCCTGATTATAAGGTCTCGCTCCTCTCCAATCTTGTGGACTTTCACGATACATAGCTCAAAACATCGACGTGGTCTTCTCAACTCAAGTGACAGATGTGTCGCCAGAGCAACGCTTTTCGGGAACTCTGACTCTTACAGAATTCCAGCGACTTTTCTCCTCATGCCACCATTTCTGGACTCAAGTCTCGAATCTCACCAATTTTCAGAACTCCTCGGTTTCGAAGGCTCTTAAAGGCGAAGACAAGTTTCTCGAGACAAATCCAATCCGTCCGATGGCTTTTGCTGCAACCACTCAAATCTCTCTAGTTACTTTGCTTCTCTCTGTCTACCGTGTTCTTGGAGAGCGTTTGAAAGTATTGGGAGCCAGCGTTCAGACGAGAGCCGCCGGAGCAAGACAAGGTCTAGGTCATCCTCCTACCTTAGAGGAAATGGAAGTTCTCAAGCAGCTTAAGCTATTATTCGAGCATTGCAAGACTTTGACTGTCTCGGCTGCTAGGAGAATCGCTCATCTCACTGCCTGGCTGCTCCCTAGACATGTCTTCAAGTGAGTGGTAGAAACCGATCCTGACAATGGCCATCTCATCCATAGACTCTGAGTACTCCTTTACCCTTTTTGTCTTTTGCCCTCTTTCTCTTCCTCTCTGTCTCCTCGCAGCACTGGTTATGTTCGTCGTCAACTCGTCCCAATCGCCCAATTTCTAGCCAGTTCCCAGACTCAAAGAGCCATTGCTCTCTCGGCTCTAGACCAAGCCTCTCCTTCCTCCACTTCCACTCAAGGTCAAGACAGCTCTTATTCTGGCTTTGTGGGAGACGATAATAAAGAACTGAATCCAAAAAGTGGACACTTGAAGAAACCGAGCGAAGAACTCAATCCCTGGTCTCCTGAAACAAAGAAGGTTGAAGTCGGATGGCTAGTCGAGGGAATCAAGGCGCTTTCTTATGCTTGGGCGGATTGCGAGGAGCACCTCCTTGGTGTTGAGCATCTTCTACAGAAAAGCGTTGCTCAAGAAGAGGAGCAACAGCGGAAAGAGGAGAGTCGGCCTCAGCAGGGCACCACAACACAAGATCAATCTTGAACTTCCTTTCTCTTTCCTTTCCCAACAGCTTTCATACCACTTCTCCAGACGTTTGCTCCTCTTTTACTATTCTATGCTGACAGCGGTGCTGATTTTTGCTTAAGTGCCGCCCTTTTCCTTCCCTTTCATTGCTTGTGTGCCTTTCCAAGACATACCCATTCATCGGTCCGATTCCTAGTCCTCTCAAGCATGAAAACAAGTCGCGTATCTGTTGCATCTCTGTCAGAAGAACGATGACCGAGATCGTCTTTGTTTGAAATGATGTGAAGAATTCAATTCGAGAAAACCTCCACTGCAGCTCAATCCACCCCTTCTACTTCCTTCGCACGTGCAAGAAGGGGAATGGCTCCTTTTTACATAATGGAAAAAAGTAGTTGAACGGGATGGAAATCTCCGGAGAAGGGAGGATATTTTCAGTCGATCATAATGACGAGAAAGGTGTGCTTGGCTTTCCAATTCCTTATCTTTTGTACAAGCCTCCAAGACTCACTAAACGCCACCGCCTTCCTGCCTTTGAACCCAGCGATCTAAAGTCCTGCCTGCGGTTCAACTACCCAGAATTACTTGGTGACGAGCAATCCAGTTTTCAAACATCGTAAGGTTGGAGGGAGGGAAGCGGGGTCCTCTTGAGCTCCATCCCCTCTATGTCGATCTCATAGTTCTATTCTCTGCTCTTCTTATCCTTTTTCAATCAAAAACTCACCTTCCCGAATTCTTGATCTTTTCTTTTCAAGGACCTTCTCGACCCGAAACCTTTAAAACTAGAAAGGTAATCTTTCCAGTTTCGCTCTTGTCCTCTCTCCTAAATTTCCATTCCCCTCTTCTTCACTCAACCAAAATCTCTCCTCACCCTAACCTTCATTCCTCCTCCTCAATCGGAAAACTACTTCACATTCAATACTATATTCGGACACCTTCAAATCATCAGACACTGCCACGACCACCTTCAACATGTCTAACCCTCAAAATAGCGGTGGCAATGGATCTCCAACAAGCTCGAAAGATTCTCATTTAACCAAAACTTCAAACACTCCTCCCAACCACCTTTCTCCAACAACCTCTCTATCCTTCCCTGAAAAGACTCATCAACCAAAAAAAGCCTCAAATCCACCTTTCGATACGATGGCGTCACCTTCAAGCACCAACCCAAACCAAGACCCAACCTCTTCAAACAAAGCCTTCGGTGAACAGCCGCCTCCGCCTACTTCTTCTTCAGCACCAGAACACTCAAACAAATTCAACCCACTCAACTATTTCAGGGATAGTAGAAGAGGTTCTTATTGTGAAGCTTGCGCTGCTGACAAGATCACTTGCTTCGCAGATGTCCAGGAGGCCTTCTCTCTGGTGAGTTTCTGGTCTTCCCAAATCCCAGTTCTCTCCACTTGCCATCCCTTCGGTTCGAAAAATAGTCCTCAAATTCGAACTCCTAAGATAGGAGATCCCACAAAGTTCGAACTCCCTATTCACTCTCTCAAAGAGTCGTGAAAAAAGTTGAGGCAGTGTCAGCAGCCAAGACTTTTTGGGAGACAACCGGGATTCGATCACGCTGGGCCCCTATCTCTAGTACTGACATCTCCCTTCCTTATCTCTCTTCTCCAATAGTCATGGTACGAACAGAGAGGACATTTATTCACATCATGGATTCATGTGCCGTTGGGAGTTTTCTTGCTTCTCTTCGTGGTCTGGGCCATCAAACAGGGAGTGGACGTCGCTCCCTTCAGATTCCCGTCTCCGGTCTTCGCCATGGCTTTCTTCTTCTTCCTACTGTTGATCTTGGATTGGCTGTCTGTCAAATTCCCAGGAAAGGTCAGAGAGGTTTCTGCAAGTGACCTGGAGAAGAGAGCCGACGAGAGTCTTCAGCAGAGAGAGAAGAGAGAGAAGAAGGAGAGAAGTAGGAAACGATTCGTCGACCCCCTCCTGGCTATCATCGCACCTCCTATGAGTTTCCTTTTGAGAAACATGAGTGTTCTTTTCACACCATCGTGAGTAGCCAAATCTTGGCTCAGCCGTTCTCGACTGCAATGTCTAACGTCGACTTCAACCCTCCACCGTGCTCTCTCTACAGCTTCATTCTGATTCCGGCCAGAGAAGTCATCCCAGGAAAAGAGATCGGAATTCTTACAGCCTGGTTCGCCATCACTCAAGTTCTCGCCTTCGTCTTTCCAGTTCTACTCCATCGATTCTACAACTGGCTCTTCTCACTCAAGGCTCGTCGTCAAGCTAGATTGGAGAAGGAGAGAGACGAAGCAGCTCTGAGCAGACCTCACTCAAGGAAAGGAAGTACTGCCACTCTCCCTGGTTTGGATTTCGAAAAGGGTGTCTCTTACACTCTGCCAGGAAACGGAATTGACTCCAGCAACAGACTCTCTGCCATCGCATCTGGATTGAGTGGAGTGACTGCTGTCGTCACCGCTCCTGTCTCTCACGTAGACATCTACAGAGACGACGACCTAACTCACTTGGAGGGAGTTCAACTGGAACAGGCCAGACAGCAGGGAGAACCTGACGTCAGAAGCCCGGCTTCCTTCAACACACCGAGGTCAGAAGTCAGTTCTTTCATCCATGCTCGTGGAAGAGGTCACACTCACCGTAGTAGCGCTGTAAGTAGCGAACGAGTGAGATTTCAAGGAGTCTTCCAACTTACCCTTTTTGTTTCCTAATTCGTCTTCCACAGCGTCGAGCTGGCTCTCGCGACCGTTCCGAATCTCAGGAGAGATCTAGTTCTCGAGACCCTGGAAGTAGAGTAGTCTCTTCTTCCACAAACAACACCAGAAGCGAATACGTAGGCTCACCACTCTCCGAAGAGTACCGATTCCCAGGACCGGCTCCTGTCCTTCAACCCATCAGCAGTAGGATCGCTTTCGAGCCCGTTCTCGAGACCGCAGCTGCTCATCGAGCAGCAGAAGCTGCCACCGCTCGCAACTCTCTAGAGATCGAAGAAGTGGACGAAAAGCCATCTGGATCTAGAAGAGGATCTCTGGTACCACCGACTGCAGGGGATCTCGAGAGTAGAAGAGGATCGAGAGCAAGCACCACTTCGACTTTCGTCGCCAGCGGTAGGAACTCAGAGTCGAAGGAAAAGCAAACAGTCAAGCAAGGTTCCTTGGTCATCGTCCTCGATGAAGAGATGGAGAAGGCCAAGAAAGAAGAACAAGAGGAAGACAAAGATGAGGATGAAGATGAAGATGCAAGAAGGTTATCTAACCTTCGGTCCCGTAGAGGATCCGTCGCCTCCATGGTCTGCTCTACCCATACAGTCTCAGAAGGTCCAGATGCAGTCGAGAGACTATCTTCTTGGATCTCTGATCTCATCACTCCATTCGTCTTCCTTTGCGTCTTCATCGTGGGCTTGCCTCTATGGTTCCTCTACGACTTTGCTTTGCCTCTGTTCTTGGGTGAGTACGATGGCGCATGCTGGAGATCAAAAGACGGCACCTTGCTGACCTCCAAACTCTTTCACTATGTCGTCTGATTGTCGCAGCTGTCAACCTCTTGACCTTCATCGCCGCTATCACAATCGTACCACCTCCAGTCCGTAGATTCTTGCATCCAATCCTCTCTTGCTCTGTCGCCACGGTCCTGATCCTATGGGCTTTCGGAGCAATGGCAGGTAAGAGCTTGAAAGAGACTCTCGCTTTCTACGATCGGGATGCCACCTACAAGGAGCTCTGGAACATCAATGGATACGATGGACCAGTCCCTGGAGCCGGTGATCTCTTGTTCTCAGCTCTGGATGCAGGAATCGTCGCCCTAGCACTTCCAATGTACCGTTACAGAATCGTGAGTTGTCCTTTGCAGAAGACGAAGATCCCGCGAACCACCAAAAAAATTATGTGCTTACCTTCTACTATGCCCCCTCCCGTCAGGATCTACGAGACAACTTCTTCAGGATGCTCATCACTTTGATTCCCTGTGCTGTCTTATCTCTGTTCGTCTGGCCAACCATTGGTGGATTGATGGGTCTCGTACCTGCTCGTGCCTTGGCCTTCTCTGCCCGTTTCATGTCGACGCCATTGGCCATCGAGTATGCCAACATCGTCATGGCTGACGAAAGTATAACTGTCATTCTCGTAGTTATCACTGGAATCGTAGCTGCTGTGAGTATCGAACTTGGGAAGAGTGAAGTCCTGACGCCTTCCCTTTGAGCTTTCTCTGACTCTCTTACATCCTTAAAATTCTCTCTACGCAGATTCTCTATCGACCATTCTTCAGATTGATGCGCATCGAAGCAGATGACTATCTAGCAATCGGAATTACTATGGGTTCCACAGCCGGGGCGATCGGTGCTTCAGCTCTCATCTCGAAACCAAGAGTCATGGCGGTAGCTTCTCTCGCTTTCGTTTTGTTTGGAGCCATCCTTTTGATCTGTGCCGCCATCCCTCCCATCGTCGAAATCGTCCAAAATCTAGCTGGAATGTAAGGTCGAAATTATGCTTTTCCCTTCTGCCCCGCTGCTCTCCTTCGACATAAATGACATTATAATCCCTTCAGACTTTTACACATTGCTTCATATTTCTCTTTTACATCTCACATAGATTCCAATTTTCCCCATCTGTAGATAGCTTGTAACAATTACGTCAATCACGATTCATTAATGGCTCTCGAGATTTTCGAGCATCATAACTGAGATCAGCTTTGTGCTACTCTCTCTTTGATTTTGTGTTCCATTAACATGTTTCAGAAAGTCAGGAGAACGAAAGGAAGGGATGTTACTTGGGAAGAGCAAATCGAACACAGTTCGCTTCTTCTTCTTGCTTTTTCTTCGCCTCATTTCTTCTTCCCTCATTCAACAACTCTTTGAAGGTCTCTTCTCCTCTCTTCTCACACACAGAAGCACCCTCTCTCTCGCTCTCTCTCACTCCTTCATCCTCTTTCGAATCGCACTCTATCCTGGTTCCATCCATCTCATTCAAAGTCTCCAATCAATGACCGTGTCACCATATCCCTCCCGTCTCTTTCGACCTGATTTCAGATTCCATTTCCTAGTGAACCACACTCGAGATGGTATGATTTCCAACTGAAGATTCGTTCTCTAGGACTGGGGGATGCTGGGTGATTGAGAGACTTGGAAATCAGATTCCTGGCCCGGATAAGATTCGAAAGTTGGACATCGATCCATCCCATCTCATTTTTTTCTCAAGTAGCGACTTTACAGATCAGTGTTTTTGAGTGAGAATTTCACGCTTCCCTCAGAGCCTTAGCTTCGGTCAAAGGAAAGTGAAGGTGAGTTCTCTCTTGTGCTTTACAGTGGCTGAACATGAAGAACGAAGCCAAATGCCCGTTCGAACAAGACGGAAGCTTCAAGAGAGTGTCATCAGTTCAGAAAACGAGTGATTGGTACGACTTCCTAGAGGATGGACGGATGCTCTCAGCTGAAAACAAACGAATACTCAAGGGCCGAAAGTGTTTCTGTGGATGGGTACTTTGAATTAATGTTGCCTTCTCCTTGCTGTTGTCGCTTACACTTGTTTAGAACAAGTACATCTCGAACGTAGAGAAGAGCTTCGACAATACTTCGAACAAACCATCTCGAGTGAGAGAACTCTCTGCCCGCATGGAGATGGACAGCTCTTTCTTCATACAAAACAACAAACTGATGGGTTCGATTGGCATTGCGTGGATCTCTACATTACAGCCAATTTTATGTTTCCAGCTCTCCAAATCCCACCATTCCTTTCTCTGACTAAAACCAAAGTGTAAGGCTCTTTTCCCGCCTTGTTCGAGGCCTCACTACTTCTTCTGAGAACTTCGAGGTAGGCTCTGAAACTCATCGTTGCGACTGCGAAACCTTTTCCAATTGAGAGAGAGAAGCCTCCTAGAGGGACGGAGCCGACTAGAAGCGGAGGCGCAGAGGGAGAAGTTGATTCGAGCTGACGAGTGCGAATGATGAAGAGGATCGGAGTTCAGAAAAAAATTGATGACGCAAGAGAGACAAGATCAGTCAGTTCGATAGTAAACTCACCTGGTGCAAATTTTTGTTCAGTTGGTCATCTTTTCCAAGATAGTCTCGAAGATCTTTACTTAATTTGCTTTTGCCCTTTCCTTTCTTCTCGATATTACCTCGACGAATTGAAGAGGCTGCCCTCGCACCTCCTAACAAAGCTTTCAATTCCTCCATTTCTTGAATGACATCTTGTTTCTTGGAACTTCCATTTCCCATCGATAGTTCGTCTTCATCTTGAATCTCTTGATCATCTCCTTCCCCTTCACTTCCACTCTCATCCTCATCATCTTCTGAATCGTCCTCAGATTCTACTTTTTCGTCTCCACCTTGATCTTTGACTCTATCTAAACATTCTCTCCATTCCTCTTCGCCTTTTGCGTCTTTGATGAGATAGATTCCACTTCCATCATGGAAAGCACCTCTTTTGATCGCTGTGATAGACACTAAGACCAAAGCGTTATCCAAGGCCTTTTCGATGAAGATTGAATCATCTTCCTTTAGTGGCTCTGCTTCTCCGGCATTCCTTCTAGATGAATTGAAGAACTGCTGAACCAACGATTTTCCATCTGCTTCATCTGCAGCCATCTGCATCAGTTGATCTCGATTTGTAGAATTGACGTGCAGTAACCAAGGTTTGATAATTCTATCTTTTCTCGTTTCCTGATCGATCTTTTCAATTCTAATCTCTGCTCCAAACTTCAGAATTTCTCTCCACATCTCCTCTCCACCCCAAGGAAACTTAACTCCAACTTTCTCGAACTCAGTTCTTTTCCCTTTAGGTCTCCTTTCCCATTCCATCCTGTCCAATTTTGAAACCATGTTCTCTTCGACTTTAGAAGCTGTAGTTGAAGTCCATGAGAGAGGATAGGCTAGGGCTAAAGAGGATCTTAATGGCGTCGAATTCAGATTAAGAGGAGAGGATTGCGGATTTGAACTTGAAGAGAGAGGCGAAGATAGACTGGCCATACTATGACCCTCGAATCCCAATTGTTTGATTTGATCTTGACCTAGGACTCTAGAGCCAGTATGGACCAATGATAACCAGAATGCAGAACCCCATCCTCTAGGAACTAGAAGTGTCCATCCACAAAGCGGGGAGGTACTTGAAGGATTGGTGGTTTCTTCAGTCGTGGAGTTCGAAATTGAGATCGAAGTTTTAGGGGTAGTAGAATACGAACTCAGAGTTCTTTGAATCAAGACTACCGGAATGATGTCGTCTTCAGAGGTTGGCTGCAAAGGAGCTCCTGGAATCAAAAGCTGGAGTTTGGGGTGCACAGAGAAAAAGGGTTAGCTTGGGATCAATTCTCAGAACAGTCAGTAGACAGGAAATTAGTGCAGAAAACTGGAAAGGTCACTCGCCTTAGCTTTTCTGCTATGAATATCCCCTTTGCTGAATCTGGGTCCATCCTTCCCTTTGGTCTGTAAATTTCCTCGAGCTAGCTCAGT
The DNA here is from genome assembly GCA_012976225.1 of Golubevia sp. BC0850. NCBI lineage: Eukaryota > Fungi > Basidiomycota > Exobasidiomycetes > Golubeviales > Golubeviaceae > Golubevia > Golubevia sp. BC0850. The sequence continues at coordinate 489,981 of JAAVVG010000002.1, forward strand.
CTTGAAAAATAAACCAGAACCTAGAACTTCAGGATTTTTTGAAGAGGATTCAATCTTAGTATCCTTACTACTTGATACCAGGTTCTCGTGTTTAGAATTAGTTGGCGGAAAGCTGATTCTAGGATCGTGAACTTCTAGCGAGAGAACTTGACCTTCTGGGAAATCCGAAGGTGATAGATTCTTAGTTAGAAGACGAAACATCTTGAGTAAGAGTCAGATGAGAAAGAACAGAGGAGGAAAGTGCAAAGAGAAGAAAATGACAACGTCAGCTCAACTTCTTCCTGATTTTCTGTCCGAATCTTCTACTCACCTCCTTCTTCTTCCCATCAATACTCTTAACAGGTTTCAAAACCCCACCCAAAACTCTACCAGAATCAGGTCCCAACAATTCAAAGACATTCCAACCTTCATCTCTTCGGTTCCTAACCATTTCATCTTCTTTCTCCTGATCTACTTTTTCCTTCTTGGTTTCAATCTCTCTTTCTTTCCCTTTCAAAATCTTTCCTTTCTTGCCTTTAGAGGTTGGAATGATTCCCATTTCTTTTCTAGTCTCCAAAGTTGAATGTCTTCTATCTTCAGCTTTTGAAATCGAAGCTGGAGTCTTCCGAGATGCACCTGCTGAGATTTCAGGAGAAGGACTCGTAGAGAGTTCGGAAATGTGAATGAAGAGATTGGAAAGTGGATCTTCTTCTTGTTGTTGTTGTGATTGAGATTGATTTGAAGGTAGATGTTTTGAATGTCTTTGGATTTTGATGTTGAAAGGTTCGAACTCTTTGGTGTGGGTAGGTAAAGCTCCAACTCCTCCCAAAGTTTTGATTCCATCGATCAAACTTTTCCTTAAATCTTTGATTCCCCCTGGATGAATTCTGAGGATCAATTCTCTAGTGGGAGAGACTGGAATTTTGTTCGAAGAGATTGTTCGATAGAGTTTCCTTTTCAGCTGTCTATTGTTTGAAGCTGCTTTCTGATTCTGTTGATGCTGAGCTAAATGTTGGGACTGAATTGATGGTTGATCTATTACTGGAACGCCGATTTTAATTGAAGGTGTTAAGGTTGAAGTTGATGCAATGGGATCGGTGGGATTGAGCAGGTCTATTTCCATTGCGTCGTTGTCTCTTGCGACTGGGTTTGATGACTGAGCTGCAGGTTTTGAAGTTGTTGGATCGGAGCCGGAAGCAAAGTCCTTGACACCTTGTTCGGAGGAAGCAATCCATAGAACTTTAAGAGGAGCTAAAGCTCTACAGAAACCTAAATCCATTTCTCTTTCCTTTCCTTTTGTGGATTTCTGCTTCTCTTCCTCGACTTTCCCCAGCAAGGTAGTCTGACATTCTCTGATTCCAGTATTGTGATCTTCACTCCACCCATCATTCAAACCAGAAGCTTTGAGTAAATCTCCAAGAACCTCCGTTCCCTCTTCCCAATTCTTTCGTTTCCTTTTTTCGACATTTTCCTTACTCCACATTTCCTTTGCTCCATCTTCCAAAACTTGCTTTCTTTTCTTCCCATCTTTATTTTTCCTGACATATTCTTTAGGTTTAACCATTTTTGGAATCTGAACTGAAATTCTAATGAAACTTTCATAACTAGAATCATGAAGCACACATTTCTTCTTGGCTTCTCTTAAAGTAGCTCTTTGACTTTTCATATTAGGTTTCTCAGCCAAAACGAAACCCCATCTATCATTTCTACCAATTCTAGCATCTTTCTTCCCTTTGAAACCAGACATTCTGAACCTTTTTGAATGCCATAAATGAGTTTCTAACCATTTCCTAGAATCTTTTGAAGCTCTTTGTATCAATTCTAGTCTTCTTCTTTTTGATTTACCTATGGGATGTAAAGAGCTTTTCTTTCTGATATCAGATTTCGATTTAGGGTTGGTGTTTGAAGATTGTAATTCATGTAAACCTTTTGAACGAAGTCTTTTTGGTAAACGAAGTAAATTATGAGAAGCTGCTCTACGTCTTTCTGATCGGGGAAGTTGTTGCCAAGCTCTAGTTGTCGAAGAAGTTGTTGCCACTTTTAAAGAATGCTGTAAAGATTTGATCTCATTTGAGCGAGATTGAATAGCTGAAGAGACTTCAATTTGAGGGGCGGTAGCAGTAGCATCTGTAGGATTGGAACTTGACGGATTCTGCGCAATTCTAACTCTCTTTTCATGAGATTCAGAAGGTGAACTATTACTGTTGATGTTACTTTTACCACCGGAATGTTTCCTTTTCATCTTGAAGAGCGATCCATTCAACTTGTTGTAAACCAGAAGAGGAGCTTTTTGAGAAATTTCCGAGAGCTTTTTTCTGTTGCTCTGGCTCTAAAACACCACCCAAGCATGTCTACTTCATCCAAGCAAAAGCATAAATTAGATGATCCATCTACTTCAACATCAAAGTCAAAGAAGCAAAAGAAGCTCAAGGAGGAACATCAGAGCGCTGTAGCAAGTGGTAGTGGAAGTGGAAATGGGAATGCAAGTGGAAGTAAGGAAAAAGGAAAAGGCACCGCTGCCACTGCTGGAGCAGGTCAGGCTGTCATGAAAGTAAAGGGAAATAAGAATGCCATTCAGGCTGTTTTAGGTGAGCTCAAAGTGTAGCTAGCAGCAGGGGCAGCCGAGCCGATGAAGGATCTAGAAGACACACAAGCTCTGCTTGCAAAGTGGAGTTGGATTTGACTCTGCATGCCCAGCTAGGATGAAGCTTGATGATCTCAGCACATTTGATTTGATTCATAGCTTTTCGATGTGTAGCCGGTCAAACTGGAAGGAGACCTTGGGAAGGGAATAGAGAGCTTGCAAAGGAGAGCCAGACAGATACAAGCTCTCAAACCCTTTCTTTCGTCTTTTGAATTATCGTTTTGAAACTTATCAGATTTTTCAGATCACCAATTCAATAACCTCATCTTACCTCTTCAAGAACCAGACCTCATCGAGCTAACCTCTCTCTTCACTTCTATCTAACCTCCAACCTTCACCAGCTTCTTTCGGAGACTACGATGCTCCAGCCGAACAGTTCTCTCTCTATCACTCAGAACATCAATCCTCAAACCAAGAATTCGAAAGACAAATCGATCCAAAAGACAAATCTTGTTCTCAAGCTCAATTCTCTGATAGGCTCATCTTCAAGGCCGAGAACCCTGACATGGATTATTTGAGCAACAATTGGCATGATGGGGAGGAATCAAAGGGATATGATGGAGAGTGAGTATGAGATTGAAGACTTGGTCGTAGAGAGGTTGGAAGAGCAAGGAGGAACGAGCTCTACTCTTCTTACAGCTACCAACAACACGTTTTTAAACTCGGCATACTAACCTCCATCTTTCACCTTTCTCATTCGTTCAGATATTTGGTAGGAATCCACGATCGAGAAACTTCAACCTTGACTCTAGTTTCAGCTCCATTCTTACAAGTCTCTCGTACTCTCAAGAAAGATGCTTTGGGTTCTTCTTCTAGAACTTCCGTTTCTACTGGTAATATGATGCAAGATAGAAGATCATTAGGTGAAATGTTTGGTAATAGGAAACAGAAGCAAAACGCCAGAAATCAAGATAGAATGAAAGTTCAGGTTTTCGAGGAGGATGGATTGGATACTACTATTGGTCATGTTGTTAAGGGGATTGATAAAGCTACTGAAGGGACTAGAGATGCTGGTGAGTGCATGTGGTTTAGAGTTCGTGTTCTAGTTCGCTGTGCTTGGGCGGAAAGTGGAAGGCAGGCGCAGAAATTTGCGAGTCTCCAGAAGCTGACATTTCCTCTCTCGTCTAACCTTTCTTCTGATTCTCTCAGCCGAAATCAAAGCCGCCTCAGATGCAGCTCGTCCAATTCCACCTGTCAACCTCAATGCTTCAACTCCAGCAGAAGCCTATCCATTACAAGGTCTAATTTCAACTTCAGTCATGGCTCTTCTGACTGTGATAGTTCAACCACTTTTCGACTCTCAAATCAATGAGACGAAAGATCTCAAATATCTCATCCCATCTCCATCAGCCAATCAATCAACCTATCTCTTAGAAAGATTCTTGGAAGCATCTTTTAGAGGAAGAGGTGGTCCATCTTCAACATTCGTAGATCCAAATAATCTTCCTCCAAATGCTCCTGATTTAGGAATCACCAAATCTCAAGATGGTGTCATTAGACAAAGAGGTGTGGTTCAATCTAGGAATAAGAAGGAAAGTAAAACTAGAATGAGAATCTTGTTTTACGTGGCTCTTCTTTGGAGCTTTCAGAATTTGGTGGCTCAGAGATTTAGAAATGGAAAGGGAGACATTGATAGATCTTTCTTCTTGCAAAAGCTGAAATTGAATGGTGAAGGTGGAGAGTCTATTTTGGATGACTTGATTGGGAAGTTTATGGAGGTTCAGAGAGGCTCTAGTACGTGAGTGACAGGTTTTGTTTTTGAGTCTTTTGGACTCCTTCTGAAGTTTGAAACCAATTTGCTTGATCTTGAGCAAAGTTATAAGCCTAACATTACTTCAATTGACCAACCACTTCGTTCTTTCGTTCCTCTTCCTTTTCGTCCTCTTCTACCCTTTCAGCCCTCAATTCACCACCCACAAAGAGAACTTACTCTTCAGTGTTATCTTTGCTCTTCTACTTCACATAGATCATTACGCTGTCGAAGTCGATCAACTTTCTAGAGATCTTGGTATGGATCCTACCAAGTGAGTCCCTTCCCTTTGGGCTTTGACGTCCCTCTTCCAACCTCAACATTCAAGGCTTCTCTCGGGTCTATGCAGCGTTTCTTGTTTTGAGAATCTTCCCCGAGAAATTCTTCTTGACAAAAGCTAATCTCATCATCGCCCTTACTTTTTTCTTCCCTCTTCCTCTCCCTCCCCCTCTCCCTTTTTCTCTCTCTCTTTCATCCCCTCTTCATCCTTCCTCGCTTTCTCTCGCATCAGGCTAAGCGACAGGTTCAAGGCTCTGGGATGCACCTCGAGCGTCATAACTCAAAAGACCGGAGAGACCACAAAGAAGTTCAAAAGAATGAATCTGAAATGCCCAATCACCTTGCCCGTTCCAAGAAAGATTCCCGTCAAACGTTAAAAAGGAAAGGACTGGATCCTCAAGGACGAGTGGAGACCGAAGAAATGAGAATCCAACGTTGGGCCCAAAACCTGTTCCCTGTCTTTTTCACCTCGCCCTCCCTTTTGGTTTCGAGTTTTTCTTTGTAATCTCCCTTTTGTTCATGCATTTAAGTCTATCAAATCCTTTTCAATGTTAATCATCCCGTAGATTCGAAGTCCTCTGATCTCCTCTGAAATCTGAAGCTTCGAGATGAATCTCCTAAGTTCGCACCCTCGCAGATAAGAAGCCAGCAAGTTCTTCTTCCTTTCCCTCTTCTCCTGTTAGAAACTCTTTAACTTATTTCGAATTTATTTGCAGATCGTTCAGCAAGAGTTTAACTCTTTCATTCCTTCAACTTCCAGCCACACTCAGGACCTGGCCGATTGAAGGATTTTCCCTCTGATTCTCATCCTCTCTCCTCCCTTCTACCCTCAAATCCGAAATCGTCCAGACTGCCATCGCCAATCAAATGGCAGCTACCGTTCATTCATCCTCAATCAATCATATCAATCGCAATCTTCAAACTCTGGCTTGCCGCTGTCTAAACGTAAGGCTCAGAGTAGACCAACAACAACAACCACAGGAGAAGTCATTAAAGAATGATGCAGAGAAGGATCAGGTCAAGCATGTCAAATTGGAGAATGAATCAGGTATCACAGTAGTGAGTACTGCGTAGTGTATGGCATCTTAAGAGGGGACTTCAAACAGGAAACTGCTCTTTGAGTCAGAGGGAAGGGGTCAGCAGGATGGCAAGCCGCTCTCAAGAGTGCTTTGCCCAACTGAATCGTTTAGGAAAAGACCTCGAGAGTCAGAATATGCTTTCTGTTCCTTTTGGAGAGTCTCAGCATCATCCTCAGCTCCTTCGAGAAAGGGTGGTCTTTCTGATCATCCAATCAACTCGGTCTCTCCCTCTTCCTCAGCTCCTTCCTCATCTCACTCAGAGAGAGACTATTCTGATAGACTCGGATGAAGAAGATCAAGAAGCATCAAGGATCAACTCTCCGGACCTGGAAGGATCTACCTCTGCAACTCGATCAGCTCTCTCTTTGAGATGTTTGATTTGCTCTTCCCTCGTCTATGCTGTCTCTCGAGCTCTTCCTCCAGCACCTACTCGATCCCTCGGATTCTTCGCTGCTGGGCAAGAGAACGGCAAGGTCGCTTCCGGAACACAGACTGCATCTCCTTCGAGACCTAATCACAGCTCATCAGCAAGTTCTCAGGATTCTCTTCTTCGCCCGGCAGATGGGACTGTCTGGCTACTACCAGGCTGTACTATTACTTCAGAGGAAGAGGTCTCTCAAATGAAGAAGAGCGAAGGATACTCGGAGACCTTCGGAGTGGTGATGAAGGATCCAATCGGCTTAGAGTCTTCTACCGGATCTTCAACTGCTGAGAAAGACTCTGTCAGATCTCCTACCAGCAGACCAGGGTTCGGAGCTCAAAGGAAGTCTTCCTTCGGTCCGCTTCACATGTCCGCTGCCACAGGTTTACCCTCTCTTCCGCTTTCTCTCTTCTCTTCCTCAAGCTTGGCCACCCCACCTCGATCTCCTAGCATTGGTACGACTTCTCTCAAATCTCCACTTTTCTCTCCAACCCTTCAAGCCTCATCTATCTCGACTTCGACATCTGCCGATCCTCTTCTGTCTCACATCGATTCCGTAGGCTTGGACTCCCTCAGGAAGAGAAGGGGAGACGCCGAGAATGAAATCGCAGCTTTCATCTCGGCGAAGCGGAGAGAATTGGAAGGATACGAAAAGTCTACTAGGGAACAAGGAGAAAAGCTTCTGGCGCTGGGTCAAGCTGCTCAGAAGGGCCCTAAGCAGAATCAGGCCTTCAGAACCTTCAAGACTCGGAACCAAAGCCCCAAAACCAACCCTGGTTTAGCAACTCCCAAGGCTGATTTACAAGCAACTCCTCCAAGCCACACCTCAAGAGAAGTCTTCAACTCGTCTGAGGAACCAGACGAATCGCTCCTCAGCTCAACCCTTCCATCTTCGGTATTCGAACGTCGCCGTCCGCTCTCTCCATCCAGGTACTCTCAATCCATCACAACGCCTCCAGATCAACTCTCAGCTGCTTCATCTGCGAGTGGAGATGGGATCCCCTCCAACTTCAAACCTTCATCCATGAGCGTCACCTCGCAGTCGCTTTCAGCCCTCTCTGCCTCTTTCGCTATGCGAGGAAGAGATCCACCTCAAGAATTGGAGGCTTGGGCCAACAAGAGGAGGCTGATGGAACGTTATCCGGAAGGAGATCACTCTGCTCTCAACTCTGCTGAACCTAGTGGTGATGAGAGAAGCGAGGAAGATGATGGAGATGGAGAAGAGGAAGGCGGAAGGGGCAGAGGACGAGGAAGGGACAGAGGTGCTATCAACGCTGCCAAGGAAAAGCAGCTGAGACAGGAAAGAGAGAGAGAGCGGCTAGCCTACGCTCAAGGAGAAGGAAGAAGCTTACCTATGACAGTCGGATCTCAAGTGAGAGGTGGTATTCCCAGTGCTCCTGGAAGTCAATACGTTCAGTCTCAACAACCTCGCTCCTCAACGTCTGCAGCCAATAAGCAGACCACTCAAGTCCAAGCAGAGTCTGAACAAGAGGTGGGAACTCCCAAAACCAATCAAGGATCTTCTTCTTCTTCCTCTTCTCAGGGACCTCTTCTCAATCGAGGTCGATCCAAACGAACCAGCTCGTCCTCTCCTCTCCGCAGCAACGATATGGAGGACGCAGAATCAGTGAATTCAGGCTCGACAGCTGGAGAGGCTATTCCTTCGACTGCCTCGACCTCTGCTCCCTTCGCTCCTGGATCTCTCTCCGCACTCTCTAAAGCACCTGCTCTCACTCGGGTCGATACAGGGCCTTCTGCAGACGACAAAGAAGCTCCGAGAGCTGGCGGAATTCTGTCAGCCCATCCAGAAGACGCTCCTACCCCTAGTGCCGAGGTGACCCTTCGACCAAGACCGCCTCCAGAGAACAGCAGCGCAGGATCAAGTCTCAAGCCAGCCGTCAAAGGCTCTACTACCACCTCTTCAGGTTCTTCAGCGTCCACGACGAAGAAAAGCAAGAAAGGGACTGTCAAAGCCAAGAAGGTCGCCTTCGCCGAGACCACAGAGAAGGTGGAAGGAGCTGCCCATCTTCCCGAAGAAGAGAGCGAGGGAGAAGAAGATGTCGAAGAGGTCAAGAATCTCGTGGACGAAAGGGAGGGAGCTGTCTTCGACATCGACGAGGAGGTCGATCAAGACGAAACTGAAGAGTCGGATGGAGAAGAATCATCAGCTGGACATCAAGCTCTCTCTGATTTGGCTTCAGACCCGGCTTACCGAGGACGATCTTCAGACAGTGGAGACGACCAATCCGCTGATTCGTCTGATGAGGACAAGGATCTCGAAGTGGCAGCTTCAATGGCGTCAGTCGGCTCTCTCTCTGCCCTGGCGAATCAACAGAACTCCCTCCGAGGAACGACTTCCTCTTTCGCTGGAGACTTCGATCCTGCCTCTTTGAGATTGGATGGAAGAGTAGTGGATGCTGGCTCCTCTCTCGCCAAGCGAGGCGTTTCAAGCTTCAGTCACTTACCTTCGTCTGGAGCCATGCCGTTGAGTGAAGGATCTCGATTGACTGATGGTCCTTCTGGAGCTCGAATTCCCATGGCGATTGGAGAAGCTGAGGCTCGACTCAGCGGTCTTCTAGCCCCTCAAGCTCCAAGTCATCGAGGTTTATGGACGAAGAGCGGTTCTCAGTCCAAGAAGAAGAACAAGTATCAGCTGGGAGCCGATGACGACGAGAAGTGGGAAGCGTGGCAGCAGCGAGGTGAGCAACTCACGCGGAAAAGCCGAGATGTGATTTTGTGGAGTTGCTGACAGACTTCACTCCTTTTTCCTTCACCTTCGCAGTCCGATCTCAAGAAGCCAAAGCTGCTGAGAGCGATCGCTCCTCGCCTCTGTCTTCCTCCTTGGGAGGAGCAGCTGCCCTTCCCACCTTCATTCGATCTACCGGACCTGGTTTTGCTCATTCTACAACTGTCAAGGACGGAAACTCTGGATTCGATCGAGAGCCGAAAACGAGCTTACCTTACGGAGAGAAGCTATTGGTACCTCCTCTTCGACAAGCAATTAGAAGGACGAACAGCGCTACGCCGAAGTCTCCTGCTCTTCCGACCATTGGCGAGAGCTCAGGAGGGTCTTCAGATACCAAGCTCGTAACCACTGCTTCCAGAAGGAGTTCAAGTGGCGGCACTCGATCGCCAGGCAGTAAAGGTGCTCTACCTGGCAGCGTTACTCTTCGTGGCTTCAACACGGCTTCTCCTCAAGCTTCCTCATCTTCTTCTCCTGCTCATGCTACAGAGCCTCTTATCGCCAAGGTTGGAGGTCGACGATCTCCTCGTCCACCTTATATAGCTCCTCCGCCACCACTGTCATCAAACACCGTTCTAGAACCCAACGCAGCAAATGCTCCTGAGCCATTGCACTTGTTCGACGTTCCAGTCGACAAGACTTTCCAAGAGAACGAAGACGGGGAAGAGGAAGAAGAGGACTGGGAGAAAGTCGTCTTGTTCATGCATCGACTCCAGAGACTCAAGATCAACAAAAGGACGGGATGGCTTCATCATCGAGTCAAGGATCCGGAATCGATCTCGGATCATATGTATAGGATGGCTGTCTTGGCCATGCTGTGTCCTTCCACCGACGTCGACATTGGAAAATGCATGATGCTGGCGCTCGTCCATGATCTTGCTGAAGCTGAAGTTGGTGATCTCACTCCTTTGGACAACATTCCTAAAGCTGAGAAGACCGAGAGAGAGAAGCAAGCTATCGAGTACTTCGTCCACGATCTTCTAGGAGACAGTCCGGCTGGGAAACGAATCTTGAATCTCTGGACGGAGTACGAAGAGAGGCAAACTAAAGAGTCTAGATTGGTCAAGGATCTGGATAGGTTCGAGCTTTGCCTTCAAGCCATCGAATATGAAAGATGTGAGTAGCTGAGTGAATACAGGAAGTCTTTCTCAAAGCGACCCTCCCTCTGATCTCAACTCTTTCACTTTTCCCTTCTCTCACCCTCTCTCACAGCTGACGTCATTACCGATCTACAGCCATTTTGGAGAACCTCTATCGGCCAGATATCTCACGTAAGTCATTTCAATTTCTCAAAAGACAACTTCCTCTTTTCTTACCGCCCTCTCTCGCACATCCCCCTCTCACTCAGCCTCGTCAAAGGAAATGGGCTGTCCAGTTAGCTTTAGAAAGAGAGCAACTCTGGAAATCTAGAGGAGTCGCCTACGAACAAATGATCAAGCCCGAGGATTCCATTGCAAGCACTCCAAAATCACCACCTTAATCTTTTTTGCCCTTTGTAATAGTTCACAACCACAAGTACTCTAGCCATACACCATTCGAAACCAAATCAATTCACCATATGCCTCCCCCTTCCCCTTCTCTTACGGTGTCTCAGTTTGATTCTTCTTAGATCTGAACATCTCAGGAGTCACGTCAGCTCCTCTCAGTAACGAAGTAGGCCTTCTTTTGATGTGCCAATAGTATAGAGGCTATGAAAGGCTGATCAGAGATCTAATACCTGGGAGTCGCGGCTACGAAGGAAATAGGGGCCCAGAGGGTTGTAGACTACAAAAGGCAAAAGTGATTCCTCAACTTCCTTTTTCCTACTCCAACCTCCAAGATGCAAGATAAATCTCCGATCCCTTCAATCCCTCGTTGTATCACACCTTTGATCGCACCACCTTCCGAAAGGATCAAGACAGTCTATGTTGAAGGGACTGGCAATCTCGAAGGAGCATGGATTGAAATCCTTCAAGACACTGATCCAATCGACATCCCACTTCCAACTGACGTCTCAATGGACCTAGATCTATCAAAATATGAGATTTCTTCTGGTGAAGAGGAAGGACATCCACTGGTAGACATTGAAGGTCTCGCAGGTTGCTTCCAAAATCTAGATCTGGATGCGGATCAACACTCCGGGAGCGAAGCTATCGGAGATTCCTCTTCCATCCAAGGTGTGTATCAGAATTCTGAATGTGAGGATTTTTTTTTCAGATCAGATGCTTGGACCTTGTTACACGGAAAGATTGATAGCTTACAGCCCTACCGTTTCCTCCAGATTCTCATTCAACCAACGATCTCAACTTCCCGCCAAGTACATTCAGTCAAGTTCTAAGCTACAATGTCCCAAACAGCAAAGGATCTGACAGGGAGGTATACAGAATCGACAAAAAGAAGTTTGGAGCTTTACGTTCTCACTTCCAGGATCCTCAGGCTTCCTCCTCATTCAAGATCCATTCAATCTTTTACAACTTCTAGAAACTGATCCCCTACAAGTTTATCTGATATCAATATACTCAAGCGTTTTACTCGCTTCACTCAAAATAATTGAAATACAAAAGCTGAGTCTTTCCAAACGTCAAGCAGAAGGAGATTTGGACGTTTTCACTCATCAATGGATCTGTCCGCGTTCAATGATTGAGAACTTCATTCAAGTCTTTGGGTTCCAAAGATTAAAGAGTAGAATCTCTCATCTTTCAGAAGAAGATTTGAAGAACATCAAAGAGGAATTTGCCAGACTGGACTTCAGTTCTATCGGTGGAAATGCAACTAAGGAGTTACTTTTCAAATTTTTACCGGATGGAGAAGTGTCTGAGAAGGTCTTGGGAGACAGCTCTGTCGAGATTCTATGGCCCCAGAGTAGAATAGATGGTCAAAGAATGAGGATGGAGATGGAAATGAAGAAAGAAGAAGTTTTTAAGCAGGAGGATGGGAAGAAGATTTGGCGGTACCAGCAAGCAAAAGAAAAACAAAGAAGGATCCGAAGGATAGGACGACAGGTAGAAGGAGAGAGAGGTTGGCTAGGAGCGGAAGACAGAGTAGAGGAGAACAGGCTGAAGAAGTGGCGGTGATGTCAGGTGAGAATGCTCCTACTGGGCATCAAGGTGAGTTTTTCGCAATAACTGGAATACTGTAACAGTAGGCTATTACATGTTCAAGAGCTGACTGACCAGTGATATCTCTTCTTCTCTTCCGTGGGTCCAGTCAACAATTCTCCCAATCCTATCTTCTCCCCTAGTCCACTCAGTCAACTCCTGAGTCACGATCGTCCAGCTAGCAAACTGACTAGCGAGAGCTCCAAAGTCCTCAATCAAAGGAAGTTAGAGGCACTTCGTTCCCATTTCCAATCGTCTCAAATCCCTCTCGATTTAGATCTTTCAGAATTTCTAGCAAGTGATCCTTTGATTGCTTATCTAGCATCTCTTCACTCCAGTGTATTAACTACGGTTTCTGACCTAATCGAATCAAAACCACTCAGGAGGAAGGCTTCCGCAGCTCAATCGAAGAGAAAAGTTGGATTTTTCATTTATGAACTTCTTCATCCTTATGTGACGCTTGAAAACCTGATTAAGGTTTACGGATTTTAAAATACAGGACCAGAGTACATCAGCTCAAAAAGGGAGAATTGAGGATCATTAGAAAGGAGTTCTCTCCCTTGGATTTCAATTCTATCGCTGGTAAAGCAACCAAGAGCTCACTTTTGAGATTTTTACCAGATGGAGTTCTCTTCAAGAGGGTCTTGATTGAAAGTTCTACCGTCGCTCTTTATGATGAAACCAGATTAGAGATTCAAAGAGAGAACCAAAAAGCAAGAACAGCGAAAGGAACGAAAAGGTTAGAGATGAATAGTTAAATCAAGCAAATCAGAATTTGGAGACAACGAGATTGTACGAGGAAGAGAGGAGACAGAGAGAGAATGAGGCCGAAATAGAAAATTTGGCAGGGAAGGAGAGCCTAACTTACGTTGATAAATGGAGACTGGCCGAGCTTCAGAGACCCGTGCAGCTCAGAAGCGACAGACAAGCGGGTCCCTCTAGCTTACGTCGTTAACGACCTTTTCCGTAATTCTCTACTTTCTGTACTTTGAATCTCGACTTTCCTTCACTCCTGTAGCTGTTCCCGTGTCCCAATGAAAAATAAGATCTCTCTTTCATTCTGTTCCATTTGTATCCATTCCACTTTTCACTCTTCATTCCATCTTCTGTCCACCAACAAATCAAATGGCCTCCTCTTTTAAACAGAGCATCATCAATTCAATAAACCTTCTCAATCAACCAAGTCAAACCGCAACAGCTCTTCGGGGAGATGTCGCAAGAAGATGGAAGGGGCGAGAGCTGAAGACTTGAGAAAAGGACTCAAACATTTCCAGAGATCGTTCGATCATTAGGCCGGTTGAGAAAAAGTAGGATCCCCTTTCTTTTCAAAGCTATTCAAAGCGTTGGAGCTCTTTCATTCTTGTCGTCTGTTTCCAGTTCAGAACTGGCTGGCCTTTGTCTGAACGAATCACTTACTTATCGCCTCACAGAACCTGCTTTCAATGGCCAATAAAGCTTCAGGTTCAATGATTGTAGAGCGAGAAATTCTCCTTGCAGAGGTTGCTATCATCCGTCTGCGTAACAGGAGAGCTCACCTTCACTTTCTTCTGGTTGAAACTGGAGTCTCTACAAGTGAAGAGACACAGCTTCAACCAAAGGTATCGATTTACAAAGCGACAAATTCGAAAAGAGTGAAAATGAGATGGATGTCCGACTTTCGAATCTTATGCGGCCATGAACCTGATTTCCAAGTCTCTTGATCACCCAGCATCCCTCAGTCCTAGAGAACGAAACTTCAGTTGGAAATTATAGTATCTCGAGTGGGAATAGCAAGGAGATGGTATCTGAAATCAGGTCGAAAGAGACGGAAGGAATATGGTGACACGGCCATTGATCGGAGACTTTGTAATGAGATGGATGGAACCAGGATAGAGTGCGATTCGAAAGTGGATGGGAAGAGAGTGAGAGAGCGAGAGAGCGGGTGTTTGTCTGTGAGAAAGGAGGAGAGAGAGAAAAGAAAAGACTCTGAAAGACCTGTTGCATGAGGGAAGAAGAAGAAAGTTGAAGGAAAGGGAAATGAAGAAGAAAATTTCTTGTGAACTTCTCGACTTCTCAGATGTGCACAACCCGATACCTCCTTGTCTTCCCTTTGATCTCCCTAACCTAAACAAAATGTTTCGGAAATTCTAGCCAAAAGAAACGAGGAAACAAAGCACGGAGCAGGATCGAAAGCAAAGATATGGTGACATGTTATTCAGGCAGATAGACAAGCTCCCAACTCTCGATAATCGGCACAAACTTTGTGGAAAGATATTTCGACCACTAGGAATCAGATAATAAGGAGCGAGAGTCATCTTGACATCGTATGGCCTGTTGAATCAAGAAGAAGCCCTTCTTTCCTTTTTTCAGTCTCATCACGCTCAGCGAGAGCGTGAAAGAGTGATGAAAGAAATGCAACTGCAACACAAGACAAATTAGTAAAATTCTGGTTGAAGAAACTAGACTAGCAAAACAGCGGTCTCAACATTGCTTGAAGTGGTCCAAGTTTCCCAAACACTGCAATTTTACCTCAGCTTCTCCTCCGGGTTGGATCTCTTCCACACTTCAATTAACGACAAAGCTCTGTCTAAATCAGCCGGAATGACATGATTAGAAGATCTTTTCTTTCCCCTTGTGTTTTTGCTCCTAGCGGTCTTGCTATCGTGTACAATAATCCTTTCCAAAATGGCTCTTCGAATTGCTTTCTTAAAGATGACGGGATACCCTTGAAATTGACCTTCGTTTTCGGCAGCAGTGAATTGAGCTGCAGACTTCAATCCAGTCAGAAGCTGGTTGCTTCGAAGAGAGATCGGAGGGAAATGAGGAAATAGAAATTCCGAGATCCAATCTTCGTTCTTCCAATGTTCTGAAATCCTTTTCTTCAGGTTTTCCCAACCTGAGTATAATTCTGGCTTGGATCGTGATTTCATCGCTTTCGTTTCTTGAAGTCCAGAAATATTTTCGACCAGCGAGTCGGGGACTTCGTCAAATGAGTCTGAAGAGGAGGCGATGAAATAGAGACAATTCAGCTCTCGAGTCGTAACGAAATGGTCATTATTCGAAAATCTGACGAGTGATATGTATACTCACATTTGGTAATCTCCTCCGCGATCATCTCCAGTCTCTTTGAGTGAAGTACCTCCTCTGCAGCTTCCAAATCAGCTAAGGCTACGTTCTGGCCGCCGTGCCCTCCTACAAGTGTAGAATGCCTTTCTAGCGCCGCTCTCTCTACCTCCAGGCATATAGAAGGAGGATAGAGACCATCTCTTCGTGCTGATGAAGGTTCCAAAGAGAGAGCCGTAAAGCTGAGCCTTCTGACTGCGTTGCAAGCTCTAGGCATCTTGAACTGATAAGGAGGAAACTTTCCCATCGGCTGAAATAGGAAAGCATCTCCTCCCAACAGTGCTTCGACATCCTCCCTTGTCCGCTGAGCTTTTGTGGCTTCGTAAGCTTGATGGGTAGGGGCAGCGGAAGAAGAAGTAGAGCTCTTGCTTTGGAGGATCATCTTGGCCAGCCTGAAATCATCCAGACTGATTTGTTTTCTGATAGTTCTGTGCACTCCCTTGCCTTTTTGGCCAGCTCCTTGAATCCTTTGCTCGGATGCTTGTCGTAGAGCTTCGGAGAGAGTTCGCTCCCAGTTCTGTTGATCAACGGCCTGGGCTGCTTTGATTGCACTCTTGATTCCCGATAAGAAGACCCTCCCGAGTATAGCTGAGGGATCCAAGGTCTCACATCCTCCTATTGATTGTTGAAAGATGGAACTTCCGTTGAGAAGAGCGTTGATTTCTGCTCGAAGTCGATTGACCTCTGATTGGTAGAATGAATTGAGAGAATGAGAAGATGAGGAGGATTGGTTCGGAAGACCTTTGACTAGACTGTTAGATTCAATTGAGGTTGCGAGTTGAGAGATGAATCGTACTTGAGGCTTTTTGGAAAGAAGAGGAGTTGGTGGAAGTGAAGAAGTTATTGGTTTGGAGGAGGAGGAGGATGCTGGCTGCGATTGCAGAATGCTACCCAAGAGTGATCTCCTCATCTACTTGCATTTCAGATCACTGCTTAGGAAGAGCTTATTCGAGGAGAGGCAGAAGGTTGTGTAATATGTTGATAGACATTTGGGATTTTGAATCCGTCTGAACTCTGAAGACCTCCTCCGGTGAACCAACCTTACCTCATCGCTTAATCCTTCAATCTCTTCAATGATTCGCTAAATCTATTCAGTATGGATCAGCTGAGCTTAACAGAAGCCTCTCTGCCTCGATTACCACCTGAGGTCTTAGAGGCAGTCTTGACCAATTTCAATCCATCAATTCCAATTTCCATCTTCAATCAACCTAATTTACTCTACAATCTTTCAGCTTTATCTCAAGTTTCTCAATTATTCCGTCACTGGTCTCTTCAAATCCTATATGAAATCCTCATTCTCCCTCGAACTGTCAGAGACTTCAAAACGCTCTATTCCAGATTGAGAGAAACTCATCCACCTTTCAACTGTTCAGGCTTCACAAGAGCCATCTTTTCTGGGATTCCAGATATCGGTCAATTGACTTCTATGTCTGCCGGCTGGGAATCTGATCTACTGAGACTACTTCATTATTGTGGTGAGCGGGTGGAAATTCTATCTCTTTGGGATTCAGAGAGTCGAGTTCTTCTAAGGGATACAGGTCAGGTTAGGGGAGGTAGAGAAGGTGTCAAAAAGAGATTGGCAGATAGAAAGAGGGGGAAGCAAGATGGGGATGTAGAGGCAGGAGACGTCAAAAGGAATCAGAAGAGCAAAGGTGGAGTTGGCACTTCGCAACCCTTACTTCTCTGGGGAGAAGAATCCTCCTCAGCTTCCTCTTCTTCCTCCTATTCTGATTCGGATTCAGACTCTGATTCGGAATCCAATCTGTCCAACTCTTTGACTGGTTCAAATCTACTATCCAAAGAAGAATTAGAAGCTCAACTAGAAAGAGAAAGGCAAACCTTACCAAACTGGTTGAGACACGAACTTGAACATTCAGATCAAAGTAAAGTAGTCAGGAATTATAAAGCTCATTTGACTCCTACAGTTCAGATGAGGGAGCAGTCCAAGAGAAGGTTGGAGGAACTTAAAAGGCAGAACGGAAGAGTTCCCAAAGGTTGCAAACCAAAAAGAATGTCTCTTATGTTCCAGCTTCCTCTCTTTGAGCATGAAGATAGGGAGCTGTTTCGAAGAATGCTTTGTTGGAGAAAGTGCGAAGAACTGGACGTGTGAGTAATCTTCAGGATGAGCTCGCATTCTCTCGAGATCCGCTTTGTAAGGTCGAGCTAATCTTTTACCTCCTCTCTCCCACAGCCATGTGCCGATCACAACCCACGTCTCAAAAGCTCTTCAACTTTTCTCATCCCTCCACTCTTCACCCCTTAAGCGCCTTCGAATCTCTTCAATCCATGCCTCTTTAGTCCTAGCCCTAGGTCCTTTCTCTCGCTCAAACGCCAATGTTCAAGAAGAAAGTCAAGACTATCACTATTCCTATCATTCTCAAGAGATATCTAGCCCCAAAGGAAAGACCAAAGAGAAAAAGAAAAAGTCGTTGAATCTGACTAAGATTTTAGAGAAGATCTTGAAATCTTCGCTATTAAAAGAGAGTTTGATGAAAGAGTTCTTGAACTCGCCTATTGCTGAAGTGGAAATGCTAGAAAAAGCTCTGTTGGATGTCGCTTTGAGAACGATCTATTCAGAAGAGGAAATGGAATACAGAGAGAAAAGGAAGGGAACAGAATTGATTAGGATTAAGATCATCCAAGGGAAGCAACAAGCCAAATGGGGGAAGCTCAAAGAGAGACTCAATGATTTCAATGAAAGAGCGCAGGGGAAAGGTGAAGGTAGCTGGAAGACCTTAGGGGTTTGGGACGATTAAGGCAGAGAGGATGGAGCTTTCTCAAGATCGTCAAATACACAGTTTTCGCCATCTATTCACACTCATCAGAGTCAAGAACCAGTCATGTACTTATTTCTCGTGTACGATATTTAACATCAATTTCCAAGGTTTGCAAGTTCTGTTTCCTCTTCCTCACAGCTTCGAATTCTTTGGCTTTTTCGCTATGACATACCCATGACGCGGGAAATGGACGTGTAGAGACTTGTTTCTTGAAGTCTTCACTTCTAGCGTTCCCGTCTCAGGAGTCAAACCGATCAAGATGCCGGCTGTGAAGAAGGGAGGGAAGTGGGGGAGGCAAAACGACGTCAACAAGCTGCAAGCTCGAAAGTAGCTGACACTCGATCTTGCTGAAATGTTGAAGATATTCTTTGGAATTCGATCGGCTTGAATTGACTCACACTGAGGATGAGTTTTTCCAGTATCATCAGGGGTGACAATCACTTCATCCCCTTTTTTGAACCAACCATTAGCAACGAGAGCCTCGTGTTCGTCCACCATTCTCTCGACCCTTTTCCCACTCTCCAGTAGCCTTTGAGCCTCTTCTGAATCGATCTTTTGACCTCCGAGAGAGCTGTCAGGTCCAGGACTAGGTCCATAGTAGCTCAGTTTTTCAAAGACTTGATCCATTAACTTCATCCATTCGATAACTTTGATATAACTCTTTCTTCTGAGATCTTGGCTAAACAGTTCAGTAACCAGTGAATCTTGATCATCTCGATGTGCATTCCTTATCACCGCTAGCAGCCAATAAAAGGAGATGTCTGCATAGCTGGGCTGGTTTCCAAGCAAGAACTCTCCCTCCGAAGCCTTCAGTTGCTTCTCTAAGTCTGTCATGTGATGCTGTAGCAGAGATAAGAACATAGGAGCTAAAGTCTTCAACTTCTTGGGGTTGATATTTGCGCCATTGAAGAATTCTCTATCTTTCCTAAATGTGTCATCGGAGAACACTGAAGCTGGTAACAGAGCTCCGATTGCTTTGAAGATGGGTTTATCTCCTACGAATCTAGATGCTTGTAGTGCCAATGGAGCCAGAGCTTTGTGTGAGGATTGGAATGGGAAGTGGGAAAGAGAAAAAGTAATGGGTGTCAACAAGAAGGCGAGGGAGATCTCAGAAAGAATTTGATCTCACCAGCAGTATTTCCTGGCCAGAGAGTTTTGAATCCATCTTTCACTGTGAACCTTTTCTCCAGCTCTTCTACCATTAAGGATGTATCGAGGATGATATCTCCATCGATTGCCAGAACTGGGATTCTACGATAATTCAGGCCAAGCTTTTGAAGAGCAGGTCTTGGAGGCATCCTTTCTACTGTGACTGTTTTGAAGGCTGATTGAGATGACAGAAGGAGAAAGAGGGTAACTAGGATGAGGAATACACAAAAAGAAAAAGAGGGGGTGGGCGGAATGTTGGCTTGCATGAGCTGAATTCGCCAGTAAGAGAGACTCACGAATCTTCTTGAAAGTAAGAACTAATGCTATTTTCTCTGCGAAGGGAGAGTCTCCATAACTATACGAAGTGTAGAGAAGGAATCTATCTTCAATTCGAAGAAATACAGCTAAAGTCCGACGCACTCAAACGAGAAAGAAGCTCTCCGAGACTCACCAATACAAGATGGCAGTTGAAGGCGATGCCATTTTAAAGATGTTTGGATATTAGAATAATGAATGGGTTTGGTGAGAGGAGAGTTGGGGAGGCAGGAGGATGAAGAGATCTCTCTCCCTCTTATAATAGCTACCCGGATCTTTAATTTCCGTTGACCGTATTTGCTGGCGGACTCGGTCTCTTCTTGTAGTCCGGATGCCTTTACCTTTGGTCTCCAGAAAAGAGGTCAAAGACGGTCGAAGGGGAAGGAGATCTGGACGTGAGAGATATTCCTCTTCGACACATCCCTATTAAGAACGAACCCAAAAGGCAGGTTCAAAGACGTAAAAAGGTGAGCGATTTTTTTTCGAAGAAACATAGAACATTGAAAGGAGAGAAAAGTACAAAATGAGTCTATGGACAAAATGGCGTCGAACAGAATCAGGGGTCAATTAGAGAAGTACAATAAAGATCGAGCATGGGTCTCGACGCAACGAAAGTGAATGGTTTATGTGAAAAGCTTAGAAGTTTGGCAGTTGAAGATTCCAAAGATCGGAAATTTGGTAAAAGGGGGCGGCCATCTCAGCTCAAATCGAATCCAGCTCCACTATCGATAGCATAAGCCAACTTCTCTTGACACTGTTTGAGTGATTTATATCTTGGAAGCTTGAGTAGATTTACACAAGTACTTGCAGTTGGAAGTCTTGTATCATCTTCTCCTGCCAGACGAATTGCGAATTTAGGATTGAGCTGAGAGAAACCGAGTAGAGGTGGTGAAGGACAAGAAGTTACGAATTTGAGGAAAGATTTCCTTCGTTCTTGATTGAAGGTCTGAATGAAAAGGAAAAAAGAAGAAAGGAATCAAACAACAATCAGCAAACGAAGAGTAGGGAAGTCGGAGACTCAACATTAACTCTACTCACCCTCAAAGCTTCCCAGAAATATTCAACAGAGGCATCCTTTTCGTGATAGCCACCATAGACAGTGTTAGCTCTCAAATCGTCAATATCGATTGGTTCTTCAGTTCCAGCAACTAAGAAACGGAGCTCTTCTCTATTTAACATCCTTAACCATCTTGGGTCAATCATTTCTGAAAGTCCAGCGAAGAAAGCTTGACATTGCTTTGAGATTTGAGTTGAGAGACGCTGTTTGAGAAAAGAAATGAGAATGAAGAATAGATTGAGGATCAAATGGGGAGTCAAGGGGGCTTGAAGAAGCTTCATCCTTCCCACCTGAAGAAACTAAAACAAGGCCTTCCTAAAACATGAATACTCACATAATGACTGACTCTATAAATATAGCTCAATCTATTCTCTCTAGTTACAGCAATTCCAGCACCACCAGGAATTAATTCAGTAGTTTTAGTCTCACCAAATTCATCATCAGTAACAGTGAAATTCAAAGCTAAATCCTGTTCAACATTCCCTTGATAATTCTTCAGATAAATCAAGCCTTTATAAAGTTCTTTATCTAAACTATCCAAACTAGCTAAATCATCTAAATAACCACCTTTACCAAGCCATTTACTTAAAAAGAACCCAGCGAATTTGATGTCAACTAAGATACCTTCATAAAGAGCTTTACCAAGAACTCTTCCTAAGAAAGTATACCATTCCAAAGATTCTCCTTGAGTAGAATAAGAATGTGGATTTGGATAAAGTTCTTGATTTTCAGTTGCTTTCCATAAGCCTCTGTTCGTATCGAAGGCTTCTTTAACTAGTGAAGTCAAAAATTCTTTGAAAACTCCTCCACCATCAATTCCAGCTTCTTCTTCTCCGAATTGATCAATGAAGACGATTTCTACTGTTCCTTTGAGAGATGAACCTAGAGAGTTGAGCCTCAAGAATCCATCGTTGGCGATGTGATCTCTACGAATCGTAACTCGATGACGCTGTTGACGTGAGAAGTTGTGACGTTGGATACCGAGCCTGGTGATAGCAAGAGTAGGATCAGTGACGGTGACCTAGGGAGAAGAATTGCCCTCGAGGTTTGCCTCTCAGGCAGTTCTTCGTCTGATACTCACTTTTGTGCATCATTCCTAATGAATTGCCTAAAGATTTCAATCCTAACCTCGAAAGGAATAACAAACGGAATGTTGTTAAGGACTCCAAGTCTAGGACTCAAGAACGCCAGATTCTTAGCACTCAGTCCTCTAGTAGTACCAAGATTTCTCAATCTATTAGAAATCGGTAGAGCTTCACTTAAATTCATTCCATCATCTTCATCATCGACGACGATTCGATTTCGATTTTGAATTCCGTGACCTGCACCTGCTAATCTACCAGTAGAAGTTAAAACCTGTCTACCAGAAGCAGTCGAAGGGGGGTCTAAATCCATGGAAACCCCATTTCCATTAGAAGTTAGACTTGGATCAGATTGATCTTGATCTCCATCATTCAAAGATAACTCTTGTTCTTCCAATACAACAGTTTGAATGAAAGCTCCTAAATCCATTTGAGAAACCATTAACCAATGACCTTCAGGTACAAAACTTTTTCTGGAATCTCTGGAATGGAATTGCTGTAAGACTTTGGTGACTAGATTTCTGAGTGAAAGGATTGATTGTTTCATTCCTGGTAACCTTAATTCCTTCCCACCATTGCTAGTGTTGGGATGCTTGGATTGTGAAGGTTTAGATTGTAAATTAGCCAAGATCCCAATTCCTTCATTCCAATAAAGACTGAAAGCTAAATTCCTTAGCACTCCACTTAAGCTGATGATCTCATCTAAAGATAAAGGATTCCTTGAAACACTGGTAGCTGAGTTGTTTGAAGAATTGAGTGAGGAGGTCGCTTTGGGATAAAACTCATCATCTCCAATAGTTAACAAAGCTCTTGAATAAAGTTCCAAAACCAAAATCAAAGCTGACCAATCCTCTTTATAATTCTCATCTACCAAAGTACTCAAAACCTCTCTTGCTCCATTTCCAGAAGTTGCAGAAGAAATCTTTCTACAAAGTTTAGAAGTTCTAATGTAAGATCTATAAATCTCTCTGATCAAACCTGAAGAAGTTGGAGCTGCTGGACCTTTTGGAGCTTCTAAATTTTTTGATAACCCTTGAGAATTGGAAGTAGAAGAAGGAGGAACTTGAATTAAACCATACATGATAGAACTTAAAACCTTTTCTCTGACATTGTTATTCCAAGAGCTCAAAATCGAGCAAATGAAAGAACAGAATGCGATTCTAGTGGTTGAAGGAAACTTGTTCGAAGCACTTAGAAGTGATGATAAATGAGCTTCAGAATGAACAGTTGATAGCCATTTGTAAGTTGAAGCGTCTAGTGGTAAATCAAAACCTTCTTCTCCATCTGCTTGGATTTCCTTTCGCATCGAATGAGTTTCTCTGGTTTCATTAATCTCTTCATCAATTTCCATTTCCATTCCCAATTCTTCAGCTCTTTCTTTTCCTTTGCCCTTTGCATCTCCCTTTCCTTTGTTTTTCAACTCGATAGGTTCCATTAGAAACACTTCATCTTCCAAACAATCCATTCCAACAGTGACAGCTTCCAAATATTCCTTCAACCATTTCCCATCCAAGCTTCCAACTCTCTTAGAACCCAATGCCAAGAAGTTAGCCAAAAGGTATGGATTCTTCAAAGGATTGTTCTTTAAAACTGATTCACCGTTTTCTAAATTCACGTAATTCCCTAAAGCTTTGATGTGAGAGAGGGTTTCTAGAAATGGAAAGTTTGTAAGAGTTGGAATTGAAGAGATTGGGATTCTGGAGAGTAGATTTGGGATGGTTAGGATTTCAGAAATGAAAGTGGAAAGTGCAAAAGATCGGGTTGGGATTTCTA
This sequence comes from Golubevia sp. BC0850, assembly GCA_012976225.1. Classification (NCBI taxonomy): domain Eukaryota; kingdom Fungi; phylum Basidiomycota; class Exobasidiomycetes; order Golubeviales; family Golubeviaceae; genus Golubevia; species Golubevia sp. BC0850. The sequence goes on from JAAVVG010000002.1 coordinate 513,208, forward strand.
AATTGGAAGAAAGTTCTTCTGAATCGATGATGATGGGTGTAGAAGAGCTATTACCTGGAAGTATTGAAGTTGAGAAAAGTTTGAAAATTGAAAGGGAAAGTGAAATGGTTGGGGAGAGAGTTGAAGAGGATTTCCGGTCGATTGGCTGGAGAGAGATGAGAAGATTAAGATTAGCCTCAAATCGATTTCTCTCTCTCTGTTAGCAGTATTCCTCTTAAAGAAACCCTTTTGAAACTCACAAAGTTCAACAGATGCCTCCTCAAACTCGAGTGAAAGCCATTCCTAATGAGCTTATCAGCTAGAAACTGAGCTACATTGATTCCGGTCTGACTTGGCAGAGTTGTCTTCGAAGCTTGACCGTTGGAGGATAAAAGGATGTCTAGTATTTTGATGTAGGAAAGAGCTGAAGATTGAGATAGAATGGAAGGTTGAGTTGAGAGTTGAGATAAGAGTAACTTGAGGATTAGAGGTAGTAGAGTTGAGTAGGATGAGGTGATTGAAGGAGCAGAGAATGGCAACAGCAGAATGGATTGTGAATCTGTTTGGGAAAATGGGATGGAAAAAGATTGGTTAGTCGAAAGAGATGAGGTTGGGTGGCGAGAGGTTTGGGTTAAGACCGAGGGTGTCACTTGCACTGGAGTTGGACTTGCACTTCCGGACAAGGACTCGTTCAGTCGCTCCTAACTAAAATCCTGAAGCAGATAAACTGCTGTCATTCTACTATACTCACCTGTTGTAAACTGGGAAGCAATCCGACACCAGTTATCAAGTCTTGACTGAACTGATTGCATGTCAGCTTTACTTTTACTCCCCCACTCAGCTCTGCTTGACACCTGCCCACTTGAGAAGACGAGTAATCTAGTGAGATGAACCCAACCGATCAAGATCTGATGATCCAAGTCGCTGCCTGTCTCTTGGAATCCGGCTTCCAGTTGAATCAACTCCTCATCGAATTGAGTTGCCCAAGATTGTCTGGTGTTCTTTGCTGAAGCAGTTGATCTGAACAAAGATTGAAGTTTCACTGCAGCTGAATTTTGATTTCTGATTTCTTCTCTGTTGGCTCTTTCTTGTCGAGCACTGGCAGCCAGTTGGGATGGAGTTCGATTACTTGAATTGGAAAAAGTTGAACCACCTAAATTAATCTTTCTAGCTCCGAATCCTTTTCCATCAAAGTTGAAATCCATCTTGCACGTTGAATTCTGATTTAGATTGAATCGGTTGATCAAACTAGAAAGATTTAAGCCGGGTGTTGTGGTGGAGAACTGGAGATGGAGATAAGAACAAGCTGAGCAGCGCTTGCGTGTACCAACCAACCAGCAGATCTTCTAATCAGCGTTTTCTTCTAGAAGCCACCATCAACATCAACTCATAACTCAAGTAAAGTATGCGAATAGCAGTTATCGGAGGTGGTGTATCAGGATTGAGTGCCACTTGGGCTCTGAATGAACATTCCAATCATCAAGTTCATCTTTTCGAACCTGGAGAATACGTCGGAGGTCATACTCATACAGTGAAATTCGATCGACAGGGGAAACCACCCGCAATGGTAGACACGTGAGTAACAATAGAAATGGAGTCAGCAGATGGAGTGGGAGGCAGAAAGCCCCTTTGGTGAAAGAAATAGCCAAAGGGGTGCAGAGGGAAGAGGAGAGGGTAGAAGATCGCAAGATCGACTACATGGGATGCTTTCTAAGCAAGTACAATTCAGCCTCATCCCTCTGCTTCTGAAGCTGATAACTTCCTACTCTGAAGCATATCTGGGACTCAGCCTCTCAATTCCGGGCCCAGAGAGTCGGCATGCTGGTATCAGCGACAGCACTCTTCGAACTTCTTCCCGTCTCAACCCCTCTAACCTTTCAATCTCCACCTTTTGCCCTCCATCTCCATCCCGTCCTATCCTTACAGAGGGTTCATCGTCTTCAATTCAGTAACCTACCCAAACTTCCTCCGATTTCTAAACCTAGTAAAAATTCCAATCTTAGAATCAGACATGTCCTTCTCAGTCACCAGATCTACTTTCCCAAAGTTTTCTTCTCTATTCAAATTTCCTTCTTCATCTTCATCCACCAAGGAGGAAGCTCTTTTGAAGAGAGGTGGATTCGAATGGGCAGGAGGTTCTCCAATCTCTCTCTTTTGTCAAAAACGTAACCTTCTAGATCCAAATCATTGGAGAATGGTTTTCGACATTTTGAAATTCAATATTCAAAGTTTAGAGACTTTGAGGAAAGCTAAAGGGAAAGAAGATAGGAGAGAGAGAATTGGAATCAAGGCGGAAAATGGAATCGAATTTGATGATGAAGATGAAGAAGAAAGTATTGGAGATTGGTTGGATAAAAGAGATTATGGAGAATATTTTTGGAAAAACTATTTGATAGTGAGTTAGGGAAATTCACAAGATCAATTCACAAGATCAGAAGACTTTTTCCATGGGTTCGAGAGATACTGACATTTCTTCTTGCTATTTCTCGACACCAATTTATTTATCTGGTTCAGCCAATGACTTCTTCGATTTGGTCAACTCCACCTTCAGTTGCATTCAGATCATTCCCAGCCATCACACTTTTAAGATTTATGCATAATCATCATTTATTACAAATCCTAAATCGACCTCAATGGTTAACAATCAAAGGTGGTTCTAAGAACTATGTCGCTCGGATTCTTTCAAAGGTACCTCCAAAACAACTTCACAGAAATGAAAAGGGCAGAATCATTTCTGTTAGAAAACAAGATGAAAAATGGTTTTTAAGAGATGCAAATGGAAATGAAGGAGAAGGATTTGATAAGATTCTCTTTTCAACTCATGCTGATATTACCAAGGAGATTTTGGAAGATTGGTTGGAAGATGGTGAGGATAGAGGTGATGCTAAGACTTCGGAGAAACAAGAATTGTCCAAAGTTTTGGGAAATTTCGGCTTTAGTCAGAATAAGGCGGTTTTACATTATGATGAAGAGGTGAGTTTGGAAGGATCGAAAAGCCTCCCCCCCCCCCACAAAGAACCGTTTCTTGGATCTGCCTGACCTCCATTGCCTATCGCTTCCATTCATTTTCCCCTTTCTTCTTCAAAGCTAATGCCAGTTAAGAAATCCGCTTGGTCAGCCTGGAATTTCCTAGCTCAAGAAACCTCGAACAAATCCTCAACTTCTCAAACCGACAAAGATTCAGTTTCCCTAACCTATTGGATGAACCTTCTTCAATCTCTTCCTTCATCTCTACATGGTCCAATTTTAGTAACTCTAAACCCTCCAAAAGGTTTACCTTCTCCTTCAAAAACTCTTGAATCTTACACTTACGAACATCCAATTTACACTTCCAAATCAGTTTCAGCTCAAAAAGCCTTGGCTAAATTCCAAGGTTTCGAAGGCTTAGGTTTCTCTGGTGCTTGGTTAAATTATGGTTTTCATGAAGATGGATTTTCTACAGGTTTGAAATCTTCAGTTCAATTTGGTGCTACTTCTCCTTTTGAAATCAAAAATGCTGAAAGAGAGTTACCGAATTTCTTTGAATTATTGCTTCAATCTATCGTTATTAGGGTTTGTGATTTAGTTAGGAGATGGATTGCTTTCTTTACTATGCCCATGATTTTGATTCCTTTGATTTTCTTTAGTCTTTGGATTGAGTTTGGAGTTACGGTTGTACAAGGATTGATCGGACAGATTAGAAGTTTGAATGGGTTTAAAGAATTGGTCATGGAGAGAAGAGCTATTTGGGAAGATTCTTTGGGTTTGAATAAGAAGATTTTGGGAGCTAAGAGTTTTTGGAAACTGGAGAAAGAGGAATGAAGGAATGGAAATTCTTAGAAATTAAAGATACCCCCTTTGACGTGCGTCATTGAACACTTCTACTTTATTCATAACCATCTCGAGAGCAACTTATCAAACATGGTGCTTTGTGTGTCGGGTGAGATTGAAAAAGCCAAATGATCGACCAGGAATCGCTTGCCGACTTCACTTCTCGAAATGTTGCGAGATCACACTTCAGACTCACAAACTTTCTACAAGGATAGAATGAAGATCTACCGAGATTCAAATTACATTATATTAGATCACAAGTCAAACTGAGCTTGAGACGATGAGCAAGTAGAGACAAGAATAAGTGAGAGAGGGGAGCCAAACAGAAAGAGATTTAGGAGACAAGAGAGATGAAAGAAACCTGTCTGAGTGGATCAGAATGATCCCATTACAAAGCTTAGAGTAAGTTATTCGACAGTTTTCAGTAAACTGGAACTTTGATGGCATCGAGGTTGTAGATCCAGGAGTCGTATGAAGCTTGATCGAAGACGCATTCTTCTGACTCTGATTCTGAGTCGTACAAAGGTCTCAAAGGCCAGGTACAAATCTGTCTGTTATGTCCAATGTTGTCTCCTTGTAGAACAGTAGCGTTCAGGGTTGTTGGAACGGTTCCGCTTTCCACCCAGTCGATGCTGATAGAGTAGGCAAGATTGAAATGGATAGAAGAGAGGAGATCAGAGAAAGAGGGGACGAGATGAGATTTGAGAACAATCCGACATTTTGTCACTCACAGAACGTTCAAGTTAGTCTGAGGGAAGGATCCATTGACTTGATTAGTGTTGGGGGCGCAATGCTCTGCTCCTGGTACCAAGAATAGCCGGTACCAACCGTTCAATTGAGTGAAACTGTCGTTGAGAGAGAGTTGAGGATACATAACACTACGAACGGAATCTTGATAACGGACCGAGGAAGCAGGTGGGATTGAGGAATCGAGTTCTCCATGGTAGTGCTTCCAATGGAAATCAAGGGGTGAAGAGTGAAAGATGGTCAGCAAATGAGCTCGGCAACTCTGGCTTTTCTCGATCTTTCCCTAAATCTTGTTGCTACTCACAAGGATCTTTCCACCAGCCTCTTGAAAGTCGGTGAGATCTGGCCAAGTAGTTTGAAGTGAATCTTGATACTTGTGAAGTCCTTCTACCATCCAATCTCTCAAAGTATCATAGGTGATACCGTCCAGACTGTCGAAGTTAGTGGCATTGATCTCCTTCAAAAAGATGTTGACGAACTCGGCTCCGAAAGAGCTGATGCTCAACTCGTACTCTCCAGAGTCTTCGTTGTAAGCAGTGGCTGCGTCTGCGAACTTTGCACCTGGCTGATAAGACAAATAAACTTGCTTCCCATCCGAATCTTGAAGTCCGTTCAAGATTGTTTGAGCAACTTCGGTAGCTTCTTTACTGACAGTTCCGTTTGTAGCTGGAGTTGCAGACTGAGTCATCATTTGTCTTTTCTTCAAGTTGATAGTTGAAGAACCGGAAGCTTCACAGGAATAGGAATTACCAATTGAAGAACTGACGTTATAGTTTAGCTTGCATAAATCTGTCCTACTAACCACACCATCCTTCTTTCCATCCAACTCATCACATGCATCAATAAGATCGGTGTTGATCTGAGCAAGCTCACATGGAGATGGGAAATAATTCAATGTTTTCTCCACTAGATTGCCTTGGAGATGATTAACTTGCTGAAACGAATATCTTAAAGCTGGAGCTCCAATGGCGACTCCATCAAATTGAGATCCATACCTTTGGACTTGACTGAATCCTTCTCTTCCTCCTTCTGAGCAAGCTTGATAGTAAGAATAAATTTTAGTTGAGTTGAAGAAGTTCTTGGTGAACTGCTTTCCAAGTTGAGAAAGTTCGTGGATTGCTTTATAGCTGAAGGAGAAGAGATTAGGGTAGTTCAAAGTTCCATTATTGATGAGCGCTATGGTGTCGTAGTCTGTTGAGAAGCTTCCAAAACCCCCGTCAGTAGCACCTGTCAAGAGGAGATCATGTCAGGTCAGTGAGATGTTCTTGAGGCTTCGACCCCTTGCAGATCGTCGACTCACCTGCAACTGCTCCATAGATGATCCCACCGGGAAGAGAGCGCTCGCCAGAGTTGATTGCATACCTAGATAGGTAATCCAAGGTTTCGGAACAAGTCGTAGAAAGTTTGGAGAAGTCAGTCGTGCATACACGAAGATGCTGATCTCAAGCCTTCATCATACTTACCCTCCACCTCCAGTTGAAAGATACCGATTCTGGAAGTCATCCGGACTTGGAAGCCAGTACTTGACAGTTGTCTGTTAGAAGGTAGGATAAATTGTCAGTGAGAGGTAGTCATCCCTTCGAACCCTTTTTCAAGATGAAGCTCACAGAATCCGATGTTCCAGTATGACTGTAGGCGAATGTAACGTTGCAATAATCGATAACGGCATCTGGGAAATCATTTTCTCCAGAAATGGTGACATTGGTGACTGTATTGGCAGTGACCGAGTCAGATCTTACCGTCACTCCATCGATAGTATCATCTGATGGGAGGACGCTCTTGACGTACTCGGTAGTGCAGACGTCATCGAGAGAAGATCCAGTAGCACTTGACACTTGAGAGAGCGCAAAAGCTAAACTTGCGGCTGATCCGAGAAATTGAGAGGTAGAGGAAGAGGATGAAGAGAGGAACTTCATCTTGAGATCGATCAGAGAGGCGAATGAGGAGTTGAGGAGAGAGAAGAAAGTTGATTTTACTTCTCCATTTATGTACCTGAGTGATCCTCTGGGATTTCAGATCTCATCTTCCCTTATATTAGATTGAGGGAGCGATACTGATGGATAGGAAGGATCTCATTCAAGCAGTGTTTTGTCGGCGCACAGCTTTGGAGCGCGGCATCTTTTGCGATCGTTCTTCAAATCTTCTGGTCGATCCTGAGATCCTGAGAGATCGACTCCCCGCGGTCTATTCCAAAGCAGTTCGCAACCTCAAATGAGGAACGTGGCAACAGATTTTTGAGGCAGAGAAACTGCGAGACAGGCAGAGGTTCATTCTTCCTCATGCCGCTCCCATCAATTCAGAATGGATTCGATGGAAAGCTTAGCAGGAAACAGTTCAAAGATCGGCTGCGACTCCTTGTCCAGAGACAACATCGAAATAACAAAGCCACGACAATAAAAAAGGGACAGTGATGCAAACAATCACAGTACTAATATACGGCTTCTTTGAAAGATGATGTCCCATCTACACCTTTGACTTCCCTCTGTTGATCTCTTCATCTATATACCTGGCAGTGACTGCGATTCTTTCACCGCAAGGCTCGACGGAGTGCTCAAGGTAGGTTTGCAACGCTGCTCCATCCTGAATAACGATCGATCCGTGCCTCAGCCTGAACTGCAAGAGCAGTCTCTCATCTTGCTCGGCAGGATCATCAGACTTGACGTTCGATTTCGTCTCCTTGAGCCTGAATCTCATGATGGCATCCGAGCCCAACGATAGAGAGGAGACAATTGGACCTGTTGATCGAAGAACGAATCGAGAAGATAAGGTGAGTCGAAATTTGAATAAATCAGAATGCCAATCGTATCGTAGCTCACCTAAGCCTGGTTGACCGTCATCGTGCCAGTGCATGGACTGAGACTGGAGATAGAGAACCGGATAGAGCTCGTTGAAGCTTTGCGAATCAATGAGAGGGACCTTCGCGAGAAGCGTCCTCTTGCGAATCAAATCCAGTGTGGTAGAAATGACTGGCGGAGATTGATCGAAAGGAATGGTTGACATTTGGACCAGATGCTAATGAATTGAGAAAGTTTTGATAGAGAGAAGTGTCAACAAGACTGTCTTGGTTCCCTTTCCCTTTTCCCATCCACTGACCTTGTACGGCGTTCCGTAATTACAAGTAAACTGCTGACAGAGTAGTCTACCCTTCAAATGATGCCTTCCAAGAGGATGCCGACGGAACGGAACCTGGCTACTTTGAAGATCTCTCAAAAGCCCGTCCGCCTCCAAATCATCTGCTAGAGCCTCGACGATGTGGACTCTTGAGGATCCTGATCCGAGATGCAGAGTGTAGGTGGTCACGTAGAAATTGTCGACAACGAAACTAGAGACTTGAATTTTATCATCCAGAACCTCGGCGTCGGAGATCAAGGCTGTGTGTTGAGGTCGAGGTGGAGGTAGGAAGGGAGAAAGGTTCGGTTGGAGGCTATTGAAACAGTGAAGACACGACCAGTTTGAGTAAAGCTCCCTGCAGTTGAGCCTACCGCAGTCCAAGCAGTGCCACCCTTGGAGAGCATCGCTCGTATGAGATTCCGAAGAGTTGAGATCGGGTTGAGGCGGAGAGAGGGAAAAGGGAAGCCCACTTGATTTCTGGGGCTGGCGTCTGACGAGAAGGAAGTCTTTGCAGAATGTGAGATCCTCTTCAACTGGAGGCTTTCCTGCTACCTGACAGAACCGAAAGGGAAGGAGAGAAAGTCATGTTTAGATCGACCATGGCAAAGCCAAAAGGATTCTTCGGAGACTCACCTTCCAGAAGTTCGGGCACGTCTTCGACAAGCACATCCATCCGGCCATGTAGATTTGAGGAAAACGACTACCACAGACCAAGCACTGAGGCTCACCTCCAGGCGCGACAATTCTCTCGTACACCTTTGGGTTCTTTGGAAGACAGCTCACCAAAGAGAGTAAGCGCAGGCTGGGTCTTCTATACCCTTTCTTATCTTCCCTCTTTTTTCTCCTGATAGAGAACCGGCTAGAAGACGACGAGTCCGTTGAGGCCTCGGCTTGATTTAGAAGTTGACCGCCTGGGCTCCTAGATCTCTCAACACGAACGCTAGGATTCCAGAGGGGTTCTCTGGTGGGAGTAGGGTTGATTTCTGGATCTGAGATCCACCATGGAGGTCCTTGAGATTCGAGATATTCAAATCTGAACTTCCAGCGAATGAAGCTTTGTCCTCCAGAAGATTCTTTCTCCCCCCAGGCATCGGTAACGAGGTACCTGTTGTGAAGTAAGAAAGGAGATAGCAACGATTACGAAACTTTCGTGAAGCTGTCTTACCTTTCTCTGTCTCATTCTCAAGAGCCTCAAGACTCACCAACCCAAGACCGCGAATCCACAATTGAGCGAGAACGGGAGGAAGTCGTATGTGTCGCCTACGAGCAAAGGTAGAGGATGGCCGGTGTTCATAGCATTCACTAATCCAACGATCGAAGAAGAAGACACATCTTGATCTCCACTAAGGCTGTACGAACCAGGACCGCTCGTGATTCCTACCGCAGCGTTTCCGGAGGATTTTCCTCCTCTGCAGGAGAGAGGAAGTGGGAAGGAGGTCAGAGGAAAACGTCAGTCTGAATTTGCCTTGCGGTCCCCTTTGACAGAAATGAGAAAGATTCATCGCAACCTGAACCTTTTGTATCATAAATTGCGACGTCATCTCACGCTAGAGGTTTGGTGAGATGATCGATAGCTGGCAGCCTTCTGGCACTCACCCGTGGCTGATGATGACCCTGCCGCCTTCTTCAAAAGCATCTCTCACACTACCCCAACCAGCCACGAGGTATCCGAAGACAGAGCAGTCCATCGACAGATGATCGTCTCTGCTCTTGAGACGAGTTGATAAAGAAGAGGATGCGAATTGACTCGCTCCTTGAGTGTAGATTCCTCCTTGATAGTTTACGAAATAATTCAGACTTTCGGCGATTTCTTGTCTATTGTCAGTCCAGATTGTTGGAGATCTAGGAGGTCCAGCAGCTTTAGGAATGGCGGCAGTGACTGCAGTAGTTGAGGCTGAAATTGAGGATGAGGTCGAAGCCGATGATTCAGCAGAGGTCTCTGAGAGAATGACTGGATCAGCCGGGACTTCGACAGATTGAAGAGGCAGTAATTGAGAACGTTGGAGAGGCAATCCAGTGCCTCCAGGCTGCACAGGAGCGACTTCTACTTGCGAATCCTTTTGAAGATCTTCCGTCTGAATTCCAACTTGCGAACTCGGTGTTCTCTTTCTCTTCTTCGACGGCTCTGGAACAAAATCCCCACCATCCGTTGATTGTGATTGCTGACCCTTACTTCCGGCCTTCAGCGTTGGCTGAAAGGATGTGAAGATGAGCTTCTGCGCAGGAGTCCGTCTTGAATTTTCTGAACTGGACGAGCGCTTGATAAGACTTGTGTCCGGGTTGGTTGTGGTACTCAGTTCAATGGATTCCAGATCAGGATCCGCAGATTCAGAGACTGTAAGATCGACGGAATGGTTCGATTCTGTAGCCTTGACTTGCGTCTCGGCGAGGATAAGTTGAGAGACGAGTCCGGGAGAGCTCCTTGCGTTCGCCCTCGAGGGTTCAGCCTCTATTGCGGCCTCTATCGAAGTGGAATTCATTGCTTCTGAGATAATTTCGCCTTGAAGAAGACTCGGTAGAGATTCTTCTGGACTCTTTTGTTCGTCACGTCGAGGGAGAAGAAGATCCAAGTCTGAATCAGAATCGGTCTCCGCGGCCTTCTCCACTGGAGTAGATAGCATTGATGTTGAAACTAGATCAACTTGGAGAGGATTCGGGAGAGACTGTCGCTGTTCTGGACCTTTGTGATCGTCGAGGAGAGGTAGAAGATCCAAGTCCAAGTCTATGTCTTCTGGAGGAGGAGTGCTCAGATCCGATCCAGAAGGCGAGGAGGGGGGAAGATGAGTCGCTCCCACGTCCTGTGATACATTCTGAGGTCAGTGTAGGGGCGAGAGAAGGGTAGATTGGTAAGTGGAGAGAGCGGACATTTTGGTGAGAAGTCACTCAAACAAGACTCACCTCCTCCGCCTGCAACGAGGTAGATTCCTCCCAATCATCTTTGGAAAGAGAGTATGAATTGAGTGGTCGAGCGATAGGATTGGAAGAGATCGATTCCTTGAGGACGGATTTAAATTTTGAGGTTGTTCTCGAGGCCCTTGGCTCATCTGCCTGATTGACTTCTCCTTCGGAAGTCTTTGCTGACGATCTATTCATCCAGGAATAGAGTAGTTATGACTAAAATGGCAGAGACCCGAAAATTCTGCAAAGAGTGAGCGACTTGGAATTTGGACGAGTGGAAATTGGAACGTCACGTCGGATCCTTCTCTCCCACCACACCCTCACCAAGTAACTCAAAACTCTAATAATGTCAGACCAAGAAGGATCAGTCAAACCAGAAGGAGGTGAACAATTAAACATCAAAGGTGAGAAGCAACAAACAAAGAGAGAGGGCTTCTCTAGAGTAGCGTGGATCACAACTTTTTGCTCACCTCATCTCCTCATCTCAACTTCTCACAACCAGTCCGTGATGCCGATGGACAAGAAGTCTTCTTCAAAGTGAAGCGCTCTACCAAACTGTCAAAGCTAAAGAAGGCTTACGCTGAGAGAATGGGAAAGCCAGGTAAGCTCTTCTTCGAAAGCTCAACTTCTTTATCTTTCCTGGCAATGCTTGGCTGACTAGTTCTCTCCCCTGCTTTCGCTTCCTCCTAACATTTTATTTTTTTCCATTTGATACCATATTTGCTTCCTATAGAGAACGCGTGAGTGCCGAAGCTTAGAGTTGGGTCGACCTTATTTGGTTGTTGTCCAGATTGAGTGCTGAGTTCTACCATTTCCTCCCAAACTTTGCGCTCTCATTCACGCAGCGTTCGTTTTGTTTACGAGGGAAAACGTATCGGAGATGAAGATACTGCCGATTCTGTGAGTTCCGCTACTGAGAAAAGGTCGGAGAAAAGGGCAAGGCATGGTCGTGAGGAGAGAGCGTAAGCTCAGAGCGGGACGTGGAGGAAAGGTGCAAAAGCGATGCAAACGCATGCAGCAGAATAGCATAGGCTGGTTGGAAATCAAACTTGCTGCCCAGGTCTTTGATCGAGTCCGATTCTGAGATGGTGTGGCTGGAGGAAGCTCAGGGAGAGAAAGGGCCCTTTGACAGCCCTTCCGTCATTACCCTTTACTGATCTCTCCGTACATTTCCCTCAACATCCAACCAAACTCTAATTTACTCTACAATATAGCTCGACATGGAAGGTTAGTAGCACTTTCTTCTTTTTCTTGTTCTCACCGAAACCCCTTCGATTACACTGTGAAGCTCACCTTTTCTAACTCTTGACCTTACTTCTCTTGCACAGATCAAGATGAAATTGATGCTATGATTGAACAGCTGGGTGGATCAAGGTTATGCTAAACGGATCAAGCCAGATTGATATTCCTTTTCTTCGATTCTTTTAATTTCTAATCCTCTTTCAAGTCACCTCAAGTATCTCCCACACTGCCCCCCTTTACGAGCTTTCATCATTTAGACCTTACGATTCCTTCGATCATGTTCATTCTTTCAATTCAACCCAAAAATGGAAACGAGCTTTCTTCTGCTTTCAATCTTCCCTGAAGTGGATTGAATCCGAGCAAAGCTCTAGTTCTCTTCTCTCCTTGAATTTGCCTTACCACAAATTCAAGTCAAGACTTATTGACTAGGCAAACGTCAACAAATGATGGGTTACATAGACTAGGAGAGTTCGAGAGGCATATAGTCGCTCCCTCTTTCAAGTTTCCTCGACCCCTCTCTATCTCTCTCTCGTTCTTCTCCTTCTCCCTTTCTTCAACTTCATTCGCATCTCCCGATCGCTACCTCCGGGTTCTTATGTCCTAGTCGGAAGTCCATTCAACCTATCTTTCTTTGTGCTCGACCCCTCTTGTACATGGTTGTTTTGGGCAAGCCTTCTTTTCTCACCCATTCCATTAATATTCTATCTCCTTCCCTCTTCTCCCCTCTTTTCCTTCTAATTCTCTGCTACTCTTTCTGGTTTGTGTATTTAGCCAAACAATGTACTATGTATCCCTTTTTGTAGCTGAGGCCTCCGACGTCAATTCCCTTGCCCTGCTCAGTGCTCAGGCTGTCAGTCAGATCTTCGTTGAGCACAAATTTCGGTGGAGAGGTCTTATTAGATCAATTCTATCAAAGCTCAGTGAAAAGTTCAAACTTTACTACGATATACGACGAGCTAAAATTAGGAGTTCTGGTAGGCAAAGTTCCGATCTTCCAACCTCTCACCCAAAGTTATCATCATTTCCACCTTCAAACAGTAGTCCTCAATCGTTACCACTCAACCTGAGCTCCAAACCCATCTGGAAGCTCATCAAGCTAAAGCTTATCGGAAGCTGGGCCACTAGTAGAGGTCGTGTGCTTCCTCATCTGTATATCTCTCTTTCTTCCATCTCAACTTCTCCTTCATCTATTCCTCAAGATTTCGAACTCAAGTTACGAATTAACAGAAAGGCTCGGTGCTCTACGTCAAGCCTAAATGAAGAAGTTCTTCTCTAGGTTCTCCAATGGCCCAACCTCACCTTCCTCAAGATCCACTTTGGAAGGTCAGTCCTTTGGCTCAACAACAGAGAAGACTTCTCCTAATGGCAAAGAAAGGAGTAGAGAGAAGGAAATGCTGGAAAGTGGAGATAGGGTCAAGTCTTTAACAGCTAAGTACGAAGCAGCAATCGGTCCTCCCACCTCCTCTTTGGTAACCTCAGATGGGAATGGCCATGCTAGAGTTGGGAACGCTCCAAGGCGATCGCTCACCGGAACGAAGGAGGACAGGATATCTGAAAAGCCAGCAGCTTTCAGAGGGAGGCACTCTGATTCACCGAACATGGGGTTCAAATCAACTTCAAGATCTGCTTCTATCATCTCTCCTATCACCACCTCTTACCCTTCTCCGGTCCCTCAACTCGCCGGTCTCGGAGTCTCTCAACTGCCATCTCCATTCAATGAAACAAGCTCTCAGAAGTCGGATCCAGCTTCTACTGACGTCATAGAGAGCCCTTCTTCAGTTCAGTCACCTGCCTTAGGTCTCAGCAGTGACTCTCAAGAGGAAGGACCAATCGAAGGAGAAGCTGTCATGACACCTGGACTAGGTGTTCCAGGAGGCAAGAAGCACCTGAAGGAGCAGAGGGACGCAAGTGGAGGAAGCTCGAATAGCGGAGGAGGACAGGTCAAGACTGTCGCCTTTGCTCCATCTCCAAAGAAGCATTCTCAAAACGCGAGTGGAAACCGAGCTCCCTCTCCTTCTCCTCCGGTGCCGAATCCCAGCAGGAATGCACCAGCCTCATCTTCATCATCTGCAAATGGAGGTCAAGAAGAAGTCTCTAATTTCGCTAGGCCAACAGTGGCAAGTACGGCTAGAGCCAGAAGTCAGCAACAGAAGGCTGGTAGCATGTCGGACTCGCTGGGTAGTCCACCTACCACCTACTCTCATCTTCAAGGAGGAAGCGATCGAATCCCTTCTGGAGCAAGCTCCAACAGCGCTGGAAGGTCGAACTCGATCTCGGCAGCTGGAGGGCAGCTGACGCAAAGCAGGTTGTCGAGGAACGCTTCCCTAGGTGCTGCAAGCAGGAGAGGTTCTTCAGGAGTCTCAGATGCCATCTTTCCTACGATCTCTCATCCGATTTCAATCAGCTCAGCTCCTCCTCAATCGAATGCTGGAGCGAGTTCTTTGTCTCTATCTCATGGAGCTGGTGACACCTACACGCACCTCCCCAACAGCATTCCTTTCGCAAGCTCTCATCTCACTGCTGCTCCTCATCTGAGGTCAGCAAGTCCGATGTCATTTGCTACTGGCTCTTCCTTCGCTACTCCCGCATCAAGAAGGAATAGCAATGCTCTCAGTAGGGATCCGGCTGGATCTTCGGCTGGTTGGGCGAGCGCTGGAGCAAGAAGCGTGGGTGGTCCGAGCTGGACGGAAATGACAGAGGAAGATCTGGTGATGCATCTTGGTCCGAGAGAGCGGACGAGGCAGGAAGTCTTGTGGGAGATCGTCGCTAGTGAGGAGAGGTAAGTGTTGTCGGCTCGCATCACTTTCCAGCTTTACAACTTTCCCACTTTCCAGCATCGCCTCAGCGCTGAAATTCTCTCCCTTCTTTCTTACAGATACGTAGCAGAGTTGGAGAAAACGAAGGATCTCTACATCGACGCTCTGCTTCATCCCTTAAGATTCTCGCCACCATCATCTCCCTCTCCAAATGGACCGCCGACTCTTCCTGATAGTTCATCCCATGGAAAGAGTAGAGCTAGTTTCTCAGCCTCGCACAATCCCGGAAGTAGCAGCGCGGAACTTCCGATCGCAGCTCGATTCATGTCTAGCACGAACACTTCTCAGACAACTACAGAAGCAGCTTCAAAGGATCAAAGTTACGCCACCGCTCAAGCAGCCGCTCAAGCCGAAGCTCATCGAGAATTTGGCGGCAGAAGCCCCTACGCTGCTGGGCTGGCAGTTGGAAATCAAGGCTCAACGGGCAAGAGAGCTAGCACGACGAGTGTTAGACCTCCTAAAGTCAGAGAGAGTGCCTCTCAATCAGGTTCTGCTCCCCTCAAGAAATGGACAACCAAGAGATCTGGCTCTTCTTCGGAAACTAGGGCTCCAATGCGACCAGATCCTTTCGACCTTCAAGTTCCTCTCCCAGTGTCTCTTCGAGCTGTCCTAGAAGCCATCTCGGATGGATTGACGGAAGGTCACGCGCTTTTGTCCGAAGCTCTCAAAGCGAGATATGAGGAGCAGTGGCCATTGGTAAGAAGCTTAGCAGACGTCTTCCTCAAATACTCTTACATTCTCAAGCACTACGCAACTTACGTCTGCCATCTCGAGAGAGCTTTAGAGATGCTGGAAGAGGCTGCTCTGATGGAAAGAGCTATGAGAGGGAAAAGGATCAAGAAGGAAAGGTTGACTCAAACTGTCGGATTAGGTCGAGCTGTAGCAGCTTTGGAAGCTGTTGCTAACGAACGGGGGGAATCTGGACTCTCAATCTTTTTGTCCAAACCCTTCCAGAGACTCCTCAAGTATCCACTGCTGTTTCAAAATCTTCTATTTCACACCGATCCCTCAACTTACGAATTCGAAAGCACAGTAGCGATGGTGGTGGAAGTCGAAAGGATAGTCAGGTCCATCGAAGACGAGAAGATCAGTACCGAGGAAAGAGACAAGACAAGAGATGCTTTCGCTAGGATTGAAGGGATCGTCGACAGGCAAGTTCTCAAGCCAAGGCAGGATCGAATGCTCATCGAGGAGAGGGCTCTGTACGACGAGAATCCAAGACGAGCTGTCTCCGAAAGTGCTCCCAAGAATGAAGATCAGCGTCCCAGCTCTGCAAGCGGGCTTCCGAGAGGAGTCCGTGCCGGAGAGATTTCCTCGAATGCCAATTCTACTCCTTCAAGTGGTGGCATCCCATCTTCACTTCCCGGAGGCAGTGGAAGCACTGGAAAAGCCGCTCCCAGTGGGCTGAGGGCAGCCATCAAATCGAAGAGATCCTATCGCAGACTTTCCGATTTCCTCAGTACCGACGACAAGAGCTCGAAAGCTCCTTCGATGGGAAGCAAGAACGATCTATGGATCATCAGATTCTCTGATGTCGAGATCAAATGTCAGAGAGTTGGGGTGACAGCTCTACCGATGGCAAGTTCCGCTGCTCTGAACCCAATTCTTCCTACTCAGTCAGGATTTTCTGCTACCTCGAGTCCCAACGGACTGCGCCAAACTGCACCTGAAGAAGAGGAGCTTCCTGCGCCCGACTTCTCCAGTCGTTCTAAGGACAGCAAGGAACGTCTGAAAGCGCTCAGAAACACCACACTCCGAGCGAAGACTAGAAATCTCTATAAGTTCATCGGAGTCACGTCTTACAAGGCTTCAAGGCAGCAACATCAACAACAGCAAGGAGATCCTAACGAGGTCGAAGGTGGACTATCCACTTCTCACGAAGTCGACGAAGAGGACGAAATGGAAGAGGAAGACGATGAAGATGACAGTAGTGATGATGGAGATGATGAGGTCCTCAATCCTGAAAGGTACATGCGTCAGAGTAAATTGAGCTTCTCGGTGAGTTCGCCAGCAAAGACTTCCAAAAAGAAGTAACTCCCGCCCAAAGCTAACATCTGTTCTATTCTACTCCACTTTCTCCTTCTCGATAATTGACAGTACTGGGGTGCAGACAAAGTCGAACCCAGAATCCCACCTCCATCTTCAGTCTCTACGCCAGTTCATGCTTCTTCTGTGGCCGCTTTCAGAGCAAATGCACGCTCTCCTTCAATCGGAAGTCCTTCCATGGGTTCTACTACCACCTCCCCACCTCTCTCAAGCCAAGGTCATGGTTCTTTCAACGCTTCGTCCTCTGCTCGATACGAGTCCAACACTACACAGAGCTCCAAGCGTAGCTCAGCTCAATCCGATCCAGCTTCTTACGGAGTCGTTTCATCCTCTCACACCAAACCTCGAGTTGATAAATTCGCTGGAAGACTACGCTCTGAGTTTAACTCCAACTCCGCCTCTCCCAATGGAAACCAAAGCTTTAGCAATCTAGCTTCAAAGAGATCCGCTTCCAGAGCAGGCTCCGCTTCGGCTGTCGACATTAGAGGAGCAGAATTCGGAGTGATCCGTCCAGGATCAGGAGGAAGTCGAAGCATTAACAACGCCTCTAGTAGGCCTTCAACTCTAGGAACCAGAACTCCAGCGCAGAGTAATTCGCAGGCAGCTGCTGCGAACGTCGCTGTGGCTCGGAATCCTTCAGCCTCTCCTAGCGCTGACTCGGCGCTCGCAAATATGGCCCCTTTTATCGATGCTTCTCTTCCTTCAACACCGAATCCCTCTGAGAAAGCACCCTGGAGATAGCTCCAATTACCATCCCTCCCTCTCCCTCCACCCCATCCAATTTCTTCTTTTCCATCTCTTAAATTCTTTTTTTTTTAAAATTTCTACCCATCTCTCCGTCTTCCTTTCTTCTTCAGACCCGTCTCTCTAAGCGTTTCTGTATCTCCCTTTAGATCTCAAGTCGATCAAATCCTCACATGAACAAAATACCCGCTCAACATACTTTCCACCTTCACTTATTCATAGCTCCCCTTCAGAAAAAGCACAAGGTCTATTAGAACTTTGCCACTTCATTCCTCTCGGAGCCCCCTTGCGTGACCGCTTTCGCTTTCTTCTCGCTTGTTGCTTTACGAAAATCTGAAACGAAGAATCCATCATGACTACTTTCGTCGTGACTGAACTGGTGCCCTATCAGGAAGAAAGACAAATCGTGATTTAGAGTAATTGGGGAAGCCAGTTACAGTTCTAAGAGAAGGAGAAACGTAGTACATTCTAAAAAACTAGAAAAAGACCTTGATGAAATCCTTCTGCTTTTCTTTCTCTTCCATTTCCAGCCCAGGTCACTCATGCCGCCCATTCTACCCCTTTCCTAGCCCTGAAACCTGATTCACCATCTACGAGTCCATCTCACTAACACATTCCCAAGCTCCCTTCAAGTTCTCCTTCCACAAACTGATCTTACCATCCCCACAGCTGACAGCCAACACGTTTCCTGAAACGCTCCAGCTGACTCTCCAAACGGTATCTGGGAATTTTCCAATCCCAACTGGTGTCGTCGAAGTTGCGTTTGAAGTTGAAGTGCTAGAAGGATTGAGAGAAGTTTTCGTCCAAGGAGAATTTGGAGTGTCTTGAGTCCAAATTAAAACTGTGCGATCTTGAGAGGCTGTGGCTAGATAGGATCTTGGTAATCCAATGTTTGGAGCGAAGGAAACATCTCTGACCCAGTCAGAATGACCATCTAACTGTTCTACATCGACCCAGCGATTCTGTTCCGTACTTTTGGTAGAAAAGTGGTGGGTGGGAGAAGATAGAAGATCAGCATCAGTAGAGGAAAGAGTTGCTCAGACTTCTCTTCGAGTCCTTGATTCTTACCTATATTCCCAAATCTTGACCAAGTTATCACAACCTGCAGTGGCGAATCTCTGGATCAAAGGCGTGTTGTTATCAGTTGGTTGAGGGACTTGGCCTGGAGCAGTTGGAGCTTGAGGCTGTTGAGCAGAGACGAGAGAACCTGGAAGGACCGCTGGAGCCCAAGAGACAGCATTACAACCGATTGGATGCGCTTGAACCATGTCTACAGCCCACGTTCCATCGTCTGAGATTTGGGGAGAAAGACACGACACAAAATTAGAAACGAGGAGAGAGTTGGTTAAGATTGAGAAGATTAGAACTCACTGTTGAAGGTTAACACTGAAACCTGTCCATCTGAGGATGCACACAGTAAGACTGATCCTAGCTCATGAGGTGCCCATGCAATAGAATTGACTTGGAAGAAGGAAAGGAGGCAAGGAGAGGAGAGGGAGGGAGAGATTAGCATTTTGAGCTCCAACCTGAGGCCTGTCTCGGAGGAATCCATTCTTCATATAAGAATTATTGTTTAGCTGGTTCAGACTTCCTCCTGAGGAAATTCAATCAGACGAGAGAAGAAGCTATCTCTGAAATCTTCTCACGAATTCCTATAGAGGGACATCGTTCATGCCCTGTCCCGCCACCCTCCCCCTCTGACTGCCTGCCCTAGACCTTCTTATCGCTCTGTTATCTGTCGCTTGATGTTCGAACACTCACCACTGGCGCTGTGAAGAGCGTGTTCCTTGATCTTTGTCCATTCATTCCCTCCTCCCACCGCTGACCCGTACTGCTGAGATCTGTATCCTCCAGCTCCAGAAGCTGCTGCATTCGATTGATTCCCACTTCCGGTATCCTTCCAGATGATCACTTTACCATCGTAAGAGCAAGAGGCTAGGATTGGACCAAAGGATGGGTGAGCCCACGCTACCTGCCAAACTGGACCTTCATGTCTGGAGATGGCGAGCGATAGTTCGAAGATGAGGTCATGGAAGAGAAAGATGTCAGATACGTCTACAACAAACCTCACAGTCGGGAAGGTATAGAAAGAAGAAGATGAAGGATAGGGATACTAACCCGGTCAAAGTCTGAGGTTGACCACTTGCTGCACCGTCCACTACGTCAAAGACCTTGATGGTTCGATCAGAAGAGCAAGTAGCCAATCGTTTTCCATAGTAGTCCAGCTGAGCATCATGCTAGAGGTGTTATGTGGGATGTTAGGTTGCGATTAGCATTTAGGATGGGGTATAACCTTCTATCCAGCAAGCATCGAGCATCCTCTCCCTTCAAATAGCTCTTCGATGATAGAGCCTGTGGAAAGAGTAATTGAGAAGACAGCTCATCCTGTAGATTAGATACTCACGATCATATCCTCATGAGAAGTTTCGATTGAACGTGGAGCTTCAACGGAAGCTGAAGGTAGAGTAGAAGCCTGGTCGGTGCAAGTAGCGAAATAAGCTCATCGACGTCAGCTCTTGTTGGTAATTGAGTTGGACTCCTTATTCACTGATTCAGATAATCTTATCTATTTGCATCAAACGAGACTTTGACTTACCATGACTATGATTTTAAGGATAGTCGTCGTGGTCTGCTGCGAAGCTGCTTCATCTATCGTTCTCCTTCTCGACCAACACTGCGAAGCTGCCACTTCGACGAAATGTAAGTTCCGCATCCTAGATGGCCCTCTTTCGTCTTAAATCGATCTGATTCAGTCAAAGTGCTTACCGTTTACAACTTCCACTGCAGTTCAACGATGAGCTCTATCAATGACTCTCTCCCTTCCGAGACTCTCTTCTTCGCTTTCAGCTGCCTGCAAAAATTTCAAGTCGTCAAAATAAGAAGAGTGAAAGAGGAGATTCTCTGGAATTTAATCATTCGGTTCTGGAGCTGTTCGATGAGAAGAGTGGATCAACTCTCAAGGAGGTTTCTCTCAAGTTCAATGGATCCGCATTAGAAATAGAAAGAGGGAAGTATCTATCTATTAAGTGAATTAATTGCAATCCTTACATCCTCAAAAGCAACTCTTCGTATTCTCTCAATCGAAATGCACTATGTTCCTTTTGATTTACTGGATCAACTGATGATAGCATTTCCTCTGGACTCCTCCAATTTGGTAGATTTCAGACTTCTCGAGGCTAACTTCATGGAGATCGGAATAGTGAGAAAGACTTTGAGTAGAGGAGTTATTGGACAGGGAGGGTGCCCTCTGGAAGTACTTTGGACTAGTCATTTACCCAGTAATCTTATCATAAACCCTTCTAACTTCAAGAACTTGGTCTCTCTTAAAGTAGACGTATTCTATAGTCAACCAGAATGGAGAAGAATTTTGAAACACTCATCTTCAGGTTTAAGGCATCTGGGCATTTCATTTTATAGCCATGAAAACGAAGTCATTGAATCACTTCAATTTCCAAAACTAGAGATTCTGGAATCACTGGAAAGGGAAGTAGAGGATCAAACATTCCCGGGTTGGATTCTAGTCCCCGAGTCCTTAAATTTGGGCTCTTTCGGTTTCCTCCGCAATTTACCTTCAATCACTGAACTGTTAGTCAGAACGATAGAGGACTGTCAACTACTTTCTGGAAGATGCCCGCGGTTGCAAAGACTGAAGTTTAGGGACTGAAGTTGAGGGTTTGGAATAGTGACGAATCTCTGAACTTAACAAGTCTAACGAACCTGCTCGTCGAAAGAAGAACCCAAGTTCGAAATGAGGTAGAAGTAGATGGGGTTCAGATGGAAAACACCAAGACTTTATTTCTACCATGTAGATATTATTCTACAGAAAAGCTGGAAGAAATCAAAACTCTGATCGAAGTGGTTGACTTCGATCTGGAGCCAGAGAGTTGGGAACTTGAGATTTGAATTGCCAGTTTAATCTCGTGAGTTGATGAACCTTGTTATTTCTTTCAGTGCCAGCATCTCTCTAACCAGCCGTTTGGCTAACTCGACCTGAAAGACCTTCTTTTCTATCGTCAGATCTCTGTTCCCTCTTATCCAGGGTTCCTTCTTACGAGACTATCTCTCGAACCCGATCGGTAAGTTGGATTTAGTGCATAGGTTCTGATTTGAGTTCGATGGCCTTCTTCTCAAAAATCACTAGGTTTCAACTGAAAAGCTATCAAAAAGAATGATATGATGATTCCAAGTGTATAGTATGAAAGTGTTTGCGAAAAATTGAAGAAGTGAAAAGGAAAGAAAACTTACTTGCCAATTCAGGCCAAGGAAAAACTCAAGACCGAGGTAAAAATGAAAGAAACAGAGTAGAGGAGTCTCCAAGAAGAGCTCGCCAACAGAGAAGAAGAAGAAAGAGAAGAGAAGAAAATGCAGAAGATTGAAAAAGTTGGGGAAGTGAATGAATGAATAAGCGAACGAGCCATTATTGAATGAAGGATCAGAGGAAGGAGACCAGATTTTACGAAACCGAACTGCTTGAAGCAGCTCAGAAAAGAAGGAAAGGGCTGTCGCGAGATGGCAGCTTCGAGGAAGCTCTACTCGACAATTTTTGATTGAGAGCGAAAGAAAAGAGTGGAGTTGATTGTCGATCCTTTACTTGTAATTGTTCCACAGAGACGAGGGTTAGAATTTTGCGAGAAAAGTCTACACGGAGAAGAGGAAGAATTTGACGTTTATGATGAGACGCAGAATATTGTTTTGATGAGATGAGTTGTGAACTTGAGATCTATATGAAGAGATGATGTGAGAAGTTGAGAAAAGATAAACCCTATGTTGTACGAACCAAAAAAAAGCGGAAAAGAAAGAGAGAATAGGGCTAGACTTTCTATTTAGAAATTTTACCTCTTCTTCCGACGCTACCAGTAGCATTGAGATTAGAGGCAGATTTTCTCTTCTTAGCAGCTCTTCGATTCTTAGGAGTTGGAGTATCTTCATCTTCATCTTCTCCATTTCCTTCCATTCCAAGTTCCATTTCCTCTTCAGATTCATCTTCATCTGAATCGCTCGACTTCTTCCTACGAGACTTTACAGACTTTCCACCTTTACTCTTTCCAATAATCGAATCTCTGTTTGCCAAAGGAACCTTGTAGGAACCACTTGGAGTGACAGCAGCACACAACTCATCTGCATCTTCAACACCGAAGTTGAAGAATTCAAAGGTCGCTCCATTTCCAGGAGTTGATGGGTTTCTTTGATGGCCGGCACCAGAAGAAGCATTGATTCCTGAAGGTTTTGGTGACTTCAAGTTCCTGTTGATCGGAGAAGCTGTGTTGAGATTTGAAGTGGAAGTCGTAGCCGATCTCGAAGGATTGGAACCAGAATTGCCTCCAGCTACAATTCCGCTGGCGAGAGCAGACGAATTTGACTCTGATCCAGCGCTTGGATGAACATTGATTGAAGGAGATGAATAGAGCGAAGCGCTAGAGATGTTGAGTTGTTGACCCTGAACTTGATTTGGGAATGCTGGGACTGATGGAACTTGACCTTGAGTGGGCGAAGCCATCATTGCATCAGACTTTCTCTTCTTCAAAGAACTGATTCTCTCTGGAGTTGGAGGAGTCATTGAATTTCTTCCCTTCATGGGAGCCTTTCCTTTAGCACTTCCCTTTGAAGCGTTGGAGGTGGCTCTACCACGAGCTGCGATTGGTCTTCCTTCTGC
The DNA here is from genome assembly GCA_012976225.1 of Golubevia sp. BC0850. Lineage (NCBI taxonomy): Eukaryota > Fungi > Basidiomycota > Exobasidiomycetes > Golubeviales > Golubeviaceae > Golubevia > Golubevia sp. BC0850. Next base: position 536,254 of record JAAVVG010000002.1, read on the forward strand.
CAAATTGGAACCTGCTCTCAATTCGGGAGAAGATCTCATCTTTTGAGGTTGAGGTTGAGACTGAGCAGCCGAGTAAACCCTTGGAGAGATGCTCAAAGCTCTATTTGCTCTATTTTGCTCTTCTGATTCTTGAGGCCTGCTTCCTCCCTGCATTCCGGCTGCTTGCGGGTGTGGGTAGGGATAGTAAGCAGGAGCGCTTGGAGCTTGAGATCCAAAGGTTTGAGACCTAGGTCGGATCATCGATGGGAATTCATAGGCCTCCTGGAGTTGTGAAGAAGAGGAAGTAGATCCTGCAGCTGGCATTCTACCCCAAGCTTCGTTGGCACCTGGAGCTGTGAACTCGGTGAAATTGGAGGATGGATGTCCATAAGGATAGTAAGCCTGTTGAAGCTGCTGAGGTCTTCCGTCAGCTGTTACATTCAGCATCAGGCCTCCGTTTCCACTCGTATTGGATTGAACGTGTCTCATCTCTTGATCTTGGGGATGATGAGGAATTGGTCCGCCGTGTCTCTCAGCCGAATGAGGGGGAGTTGGATTGTTCTGGTGCTGTTGATGCTGCTGGTATTGAGGATAAGGAGCGTATCTACCTCCGGATCCGACAGAGGAGATGGAACCAGATCTAGCCTTGAAAGCAGAAGGAAGAGCATGAGTGGGAGTGTTTGGGGTGATTAATTCCCTCTCGATCTGTTCGATTCCTCCTGGATCGGCAGTGATGCTCTTTCTTCTAGTTTCAGGAGTTCCAGTTCCTTGCTCCATTCCGTAGAGAAGTGCTGCTCTGACGGCTCCAGCTGCTCTCTGATTGTTGACGTCGTCTCTGAATTGATGGGCAGGCAGGACGAAATCTTGTTTTTCACCCAGCCTAGAGACTTGTTGAGCGGCATGAAGAGCGTGAAAGTTGGCTAGAGATCTGACTCTTGAGACAGTAGAGGTGTTTGGAGAACCGAAAGGATCGTTTAGATCAGAGGCAGACGATGCGGCGGTGCTGTTTCCAGACAGAGCGACTGCACCGTAGATTGCGGAAGGAGCTGAAGAGTACCCTCCGGAACCCAATGGCATTCCAGATGTCATGGTTGCTGCTCTTGATCTTTGAAACATTTGGGCTTGCTGTTCAGCGAAGCTTTGACTTTGAGCTCCAGCCGAGGCCGGCTCGTTTTGAGGTTTCAAAGTCATGTTTCTCTGTCCACCTGGAGCGGAAGCTAATCCTGGATGTCTTCTCGATCCTCTGGCTGGGTAGTCGTCTGAGAAAGCCATCGCCATTCCCATTTGAGAGGTTTCGTTCCCACTGCCACTTCCACTTCCACTGGCTCCTGAGTTTCCTGAGTCTTGAGAACCGCCAGTCTCTCTAGATGAACGACGTCGGTAGATGGAAGAGGAGTTCATCTGAAGGTCTGCGGATGGATGAACAAATCTGCCATTGTTTGCTTGACCACCATAATTGCCGGAAGGGTAGGAAGGTGCCGCCGCACCTCCATTTCCAGCACTTTGATGATTTCCTCCGCCTCCTCCTCTTTGCTGTCCACCTCCAACCATTCCCATCTGTTGGAGTAGTCCTTCGTAGGCAGAGTAGTTTGCTTCGCTGCTTCCGTTGTCGTTTGCCAACTTCTGTTGAAGTTGAGGAGAAGAGACTGTGGTTCTGACTCTGTGAACTGGAGTTGGTAGATCTGGAAGGATGTCCTTGGTGGTAGAATCGGAGTGTCGAGTCTTCCTGGTAGTCTTCCTTCCACCCTTGCTCTTGGCCTTTGGTTCCTCTTGCTGAGCTCCTGGAGAAGAAGGTTTGGCTTGTGATTCTTCCATTCCTTCTCTGCTACCTCTCTGTTGGGCTAGCAATGCGAACCAGACACCGTCTGGGCTTGCACCTTCACCTTCTGGTTCAAGAGCTCTTGCTTTTCCTTTCGATGGGCTTGAAAGGAGTTCTTCTGCTGAAGCGGGGAGAGGTGGATAGCTTCCCATCATGACGCCAGCGCCAGTGAAGGAGATGGTCGATCTATCCGAGGAAGAAGGAGAAGCTGAATCCCATAGGAGATCATCTACATGTAAAGAGGAGAAGTTTCCGGTCGGTAGACGAGCTCCTGGTGTGAGTGAGAGGGCGGTAGGAGTGAATTGACCTATTAGAGAAGGGGGTAGGGTGGAGAGCGTGATTGGGCGTTTAAGTTTTGAAGATCCATCATAAGACAACCTCTTATGGTTCGCCTAGATCATCACAATAATTGAACCATCCATGGAACCCATCGACTAGCTTGTCATTTCCATGCCTTGTATCCCATCCAAGTACTCACCTGCAAGACTGCTGAACCCTCTGGCATCATTCCCCTCTTCCATCCCCATTCCACTTCCCTCAGCATCCGCAAAGCTAGCCCAACTATAGTTTGGAGTAGTCTTTTCAATGATTTCATTTGCTTCTGGAAGATCTGAGAGATTCATTGTAGATCTCTTGCTGTTCTTTTTGTTGTGTTGGTTTTGGATTGAAGACGTTGAAGAGTAAGAATGAGATGATAACCAAGAATCGATTGTTGAATCAATGTTGGATCTAATGTTTGACATTCCAAGAAAAGAAAGGAGTAGTACGAGAAATTTAAGGAGGGGATTGCGAAAGGTGAGCCTGCACCTGGCTTGGATTGGACCTTGAAAAAGACTGAAGCTTCCCTTGGTCTTGAAACGGCTGCAGAGTTTAACGAGTTCAGTTTCAAGGTTAAAGATGAATCAGGCAATGATGAAGCAAACCAGGTTAGACGAGAGAAGAGAGAAGAATCAGGATCGGAAAGCTGACCTTCTACTCCAAGCTAGTCTGGATTTTTGACAGCTTTTCTGTTTCACTTTCTCTAGGCCCTGTTCCTATCCTCTATCATGTCCGATTTTGGTCGGAATTTTCACTCACCTGTCCAGTAATTTAAAAGAGTGTGATTTTGGAAATGAAAGTGACGTTGAACTTGGAGAGCGTACCTGCGCTCTATTTGAGTGGAGCTGAGTCGAAAGGAGAATGAGGTCTTTCTCTCTCTGTTCGATGACCACTCTTGTTCGATGAAGGCAGAAAGTGAAGAAGAGGATAGGGAAGAGGAAGAAAAGGAAAGGGGAAAGTCGGAAAAGTAGAAGTGTTGAAGAGGGGAAAGAGGAAAGAAAGATAAAGCTACAATGTGTTGGTTGACGTTCTACTGGGCCTGTGTACCGCGTCACCGCGTCACCTTTTCGCGTTTGGTCATCTTCCTCGATTCCTCTTCACCTTTTCCTTCTTTTTTTTTTCTGCCGCGCTTCCCATCGAGATCTACAAGAGAAATACAGGCTTGAGAATCTTACGCCTTCTACTTACTCAGAGGCTTGGTTGGACTACCTGTGGTTGTCCACGAAGGCCACTTGTATTTAAAAAGTTCCTCCACCCTTTGTTTCTATTTCATGTATGGCAATTTGATACCCAATCTGAAAGTTTCTACATTGATACTAGAGGAAGGAAAGATCTCAGTGCCTCACCAGGGGAGAGGTTTTATTCTCGATTCCTACTGAATTACTGATCTCTTGCGAAAATCTCATCGCTTCCAGCAACTTCTTCCCAGATCCCACAACTTTCGATTCTGATGCAAAAGATGCCAACTTCAGGAGAATACTTTGACTCTTATTTGGAAGGAAAGGTAGATCCAGATGCTATCTTGATTTCCGTCAAGCTGCCAAACGATTCCATCCTGACATCTGAAATCAGACTTCAAGTTGAACTGAGCGATGGTGAGTCTCAATCTTTACCTCTTGCTGCATAGTTTACTCTGAGATACTGTTCTGAGCTATCTATCACTCAGTCTGTACTTGTAGCTACCAGCGGCTCCTCCTGATTGACGTCCATCCCAACTTCTCGACTCCGGCAGTCTTCGAATCCATGGAGCTAGAGCAAGATATCAAGGATCTGAAGATCTACTGTGGAGCACGCAGGTTATTTCCAAACAAAAGTTTAGGTGAACTCGGTCGAAGACAGGAGATCGAATCGATCTGTTTGGGAGGAGCGAAGAGGTTCTCATCCAGGTACTGGAGTTTGGCCTCGGCCACATCGCCACTCACGATTTCAAGGTGGGGCTTGACCGCTTCTTTACAGTCCAAAGTCGTCAGTCCTGTGCTGTGTTCAGATCCATTGTTCTTCGAATCGCTGCGTAGTATCTTCTGGCGCTCAGTGCTGGTATGCTCCTCTCTCCGACAGTGCTTTGGCTGTAGAGAATCGAAGGCCGATTCCAAGGAACTCTAGCCTACAAGAACATCAATGTCTCATCGAATCCAGCTTTGACTCTTCACTCGCTAGGGATCAAAGGACCTGCCACTCTGAGCTTCTACCACAAACTTGTTAAACTCAACCTTTCTATTCCTCGCCTGGACGGTCTTAGTCCTTCGAACAAGAAGATCAAAATCTCAAAAGCTGACAACATCAACAAATTCAAGGTCAAGATTCTCGGGACCCAGAAACCCTCCCTCAACCCCATATTCTACCAACTGACTAACGGCGGGTATCTGAACGAAACATGTCGATTCGGTGAAACGGACCTCAAAGATGGAGACACTTTACATTTAAAGAAAGCACCTGACGAAATCCTTCTTCGTATCTTCGTACCTGATCTTTCCTTCTTCTTTGAGCGTGTGAAGCTCGCGAGCACGGTGAAAGCTCGTGAGTCTTTTGAAACCAGATCTTAATTTGTCAGTTTTACCAATCCACTCTTCTCCTTCCCTTCAAATGTGGCAGTCAAGGTTCTGGTCTTGAAAAGAGATATCCAGTCTCTCAACGCAGATCTTGAGGTTCAAGTTCAAGGCGACGCTGAGAGACGAGTCCTACATCGCTGAAGCTCTCCAGACCTCATCCGGCGAAGAAGTCAAGGTGCATGTTGTTCTGAAGAAATTCAGCATCTCCATCTTCAATTCAATCCCCTCTAAAGAGCTGAAGATCGAAGTCAACTGTGCTGATACGATCAGGCAGGGTGAGTCAAAACAGGGCTCAAAACTTTACCCTCATCTGCTGTGTTGACATTTTGCTCCCTCTCCTTCTCTTCAGTCAAAAACAAAAATCCTGCTCAGATCGAGATACCTAGAACCGCCCAAAACCTTGATCTTCGCGGAAAAGTTTTGTTAGACGAAGACGTTCTCCGTGAGAAACGGATCGGAGAAAGAAGTCATCTAGGTTTAACTGATGGTTATGAAGAACATTTCAAGATAATTATCAGACATTGCGAAACTAGAGAAACGTTTCACTCCGAAATTCGTCCGAGCACCAAGATTCATAAACTCAAGATCGCAGAAGTATTTCGTTTGCAAGGTTACTTTACTTTATTGTTTGAGGGAAAAAGGGTAAACTGCAATGACACTCTGCTGGATCATAACATGGAAGATGGTGATTTGATTGACTTGTTTCCCCCTCAAGAGCACACGGCGGATGCAGGTGCAATTCTAAAATGATGCGGAAAGAAGCAAAGGTGTAGACAGTCTTCGTACGGTTTGAGCTAAATGCTCCTTTCTCTCTTCTGTACTCATATTAAATATACCCCGACTTTTTTCTGATTCGAGAGTTGAGCCGAGTACTGAGACCTACTTCTATCCTTCCCGCTTGAACGTTTCACTCAGTTAAGTGAGGAAAGTCTATAATTTCTGTTGGAGTAGATCAAAGAACACTAAGGTACAGGACTCGGACTCTGTCATCCAACACTAACTCGGCTCCTATTACTTCCCTGCCTTCTTCTTCTTCTTGTCGATCTTCGAAGAAGCCTTCAAAGTGTCTTGCGCTCTCTTCATCACACTTTGAACCTCTCCTTTCAACTCAGATGGATCATAGTAGGCGGGAGCGTATTGAAGTAGCCATTCTGGCCTCACTTCAGTGATTGTTCGAATGTACTGTAAAGAGGCGGGAGTAGAAGAAGGGCAATAGGTCAGTGTCATGTCAAGACCAAGTTTGAAGATCGAAGCGAACTGAACCGAGATTCAAACTCACATTTCTGGTAGTCAAGACGAATTCGTGATAGAGAAGGAATTCAGGCATATGATCCAAAGTCGAACTTGGATGAGGACTGACTACTTGATCGTCCTTGATTGTGGAATAACCTCCACCTTTTCCACCTTGCTTGTGAGCGACTTGCATGAAGAAACCGCAAGTGAGGGCTTTTCGAATGTTGATGTAGTACTCTGGACCATTGAAGTCAGTGGAGACTAGGTCGAGATCGAATCTTTCCATTGTTCTCTGAAGTTGTTGACGTACGTTGTCGGCTTGCTGAAGAGCTCTGTAGGCGAGGAAGTTCTGCCAGCACCAATCATTTGCTAGTTTTGGATTCGGACAGTCTGGGAAGAAGATAGAGGAAAGTAAGCAGATGAAGAACTTGAAGGCGAAGGTGTCGTATTCAGGGTTTCAATACTCACTGGTCTTGTAAGAATGGTAAACGTTTAGAAGGGTGAGATGATCTCCATCAGGATGAGCGAATTCAGCTTTGGCCGCGTCAGCCTGCTGCTTCTGAGCATTCGGTCTCAAAAAGACGTTAGGCACTGTAGAAGAGAAGGAATTCTTGAATGTCAGCCTTCGCTAGATCTCAACTTGAGTTTGTCGACAATATGACATCTTTCCAAACATGACCTCTTTCCATCCCATTACTCACCCGAAAGCATGGCAGCGATGGAAAGAACTTCGTTCGAACACTTGAATTCCGGACTGACGATGAGCATCTTCGAGAGCTGAGGATCTAGAGGGAACTCGGCCATGATCTCGCCGAGTGGAGTCAGGTTTCCTTCATCGTCGAAAGCTCCAAGATACTGAGAGGGAAAAATGAAAAAGGAGATCAGCATCAAGAGCGCTTGCAGAGACAAAATCGAAGCATCTTACTCACATTCAGAAGTTCCAACGCTCTCATGATAGTCTCAGGAGCCGGGGGATCCATGTAATCGAAAGTGACCAAATTATCAATTCCCAACTTCTTGAGTTCCAGAACGGTGTTGGCCAAATTGGACCTCAGAATCTCTGGGTACGTTTGCTCAATGAGTTCTCCCACGAAATCCTTCTCGGTATAAAGTCTGAAACACTTTCCAGGTCTAGTTCTTCCAGCTCTTCCAGCTCTCTGTTGAGCCGAAGCTTTCGAGATTGGACTAACGAGCAGAGATTCGACTCTAATTCTAGGATTGTAAACCTTTTGCTTGCTAAATCCTGGATCGACTACGTAAACGATTCCATCAATAGTCAAAGAAGTCTCAGCGATGTTGGTGGAGATGACAACTTTCCTTCCAGGAGGTCCTCCTGGTCTAGCAGCATCCGGAGCTGCTTCGAAGATCTTCTGCTGTTGAGCTGGAGGAAGAGAAGCGTAGAGAGGTACCACCTTGATAGGTCCACATAGATCCGGAGCACTAGTAGATAACTCTGAAACCTCTGCTGTGATTTTCCTACAGGCGTCTTCGATTTCTTCCTCTCCTGTCAAGAAGACTAGAATGTCACCTGGATCTTCGGCTTGATGAATCATAATGACAGTTCGAATAGCTGCTTCTAGATAGTCCTTCTCCGGTTCCGGAGTGTAGAAGGTTTCGACAGGGAAAGTTCTACCTGGAACCCTCAACAAAGGAGCATCATTGAAGTACTTTTGGAACTTCAAGGCGTCTAGAGTTGCTGACATGACGATGATCTTGAGGTCCTCTCTACGCTTGGCTACATCTTTGAGTAAACCCATTAGAATATCGGTTGCTAAGGTCCTTTCATGAGCTTCATCTAGAATGATGGCACTGTAACGATCCAAGTTATGATCATTCATAGCTTCACGTAGAAGCATACCATCTGTCATGTACTTGAGGTAGGTGGTTCGTCTTTCGGTGGCATCTTCGAAACGAATAGTGTATCCAACTTCCTTTGAGAGGGTGACTGGAGAGGAAAGTAGAGTAGGGTCAGTTTAATGGTCTTGCGAATGTTCTCAGAAACCTCAATCAAGTCGTCCCTTCAACCTGCATCTCCAGTCTATGAGTCCCATTCGGAGTTTGCATATTTCTGACTTCACGCTGTCTATCCACTCACCATCCATCTCTTCTGCTACACGCTTAGCTACACTCATGGCAGCTACCCTTCTAGGCTGAGTACAGGCGATCATCCTAGGAGCCAAGATACCATCGTCTCCTTTGTGCTTGCGGGTGTGAGGGAGATCAGAGTAGGCTACAAATTGAGGGATCCTGAGGCAGAGAGAAGACAGGAACAGAGCGCAGAAGAGAAAAGGAGAAGGAAGTTTAGAGGGAGGAAGAATTGAAAAGGACCCAGAGGACAAGCCGTCCTCCCTCTCTCTTCTCTCTTGGACGTGAACAGCTCACACCTGTTCCTGCAATCTTCTGATTTCTAAATGCTCTTCCCACCTCCATCTAGACGCGATACTCACTGCGTAGTCTTTCCACTTCCAGTCTCTCCAATCATGACCATGATCTGACTCGAATTGAACTTCTCATAGAATTCATCCATCTGAGCATAGACAGGTAAATCTTGTCTCTTCTTTAAGATATCCCTATACTTTTGACTGAAAGGTCTCGGTGATGGACTTGAGAAAGGATTGATGTCACCTTCCATAACTTTTCTGGCTTGAGCTCCAGTGACTTGTCTTGGAATGAAACCAGCTAATGGATCTGCATTACTTGAAGAAGAAGTTAAATTTGAATCTGTGTATCTTTGAGCTTCTGGAAGATGTGAGAGGTATGGATTCTCCTTTGGAGTGGATGATGAAGAAGTAGAAGTCATGTTAGGCATGGTCGGAGGTGGACCTGGAGGAGGTCCTGGTGGCTGAGCTTCTCCATTGCTTGTGGCAGTCTTTGCTTTCTTTGAAGGTCTATCTTTCTCTGCTGATCCCATCTTGGCCGTGGTTGGTTGGCGGATTGTGGGTTGAGGACTGGGTTGAGAGAGAGAAGATTTTGGAGGCGACTTTCTCTCTTCTCAAAGCAAAGGCGAACACAGGATCGCAGGAGTAACAGCGTAGGAAAGGAGTGTTGATATTATTAGGGGTTTGATATGATCTAAAACGTATCTAGGCCAAATTGCAAGACATTAATTAGGAGGAAATGCGATCCGAAAAGGTTCCAGAGCCAAAACAATAGAAAGTAAGGAGCTTTGCCTTAGGCAAGAGCAAGTCCACTCTTGATAAAGAGGGTGAAGCAGATTCCAATTCCAGTTAAGAAAGAGACTGAACGAAGAGCGGCTGCAGAAGGAGAAGGAGTGAGGAAGGGAAGTAAGTGAACCACGTTTTCAAAGAGTCTCCTTCACCCCATCTACTCACCAAGTGCGTCAGTAGTGTTGTTGATGTAAAGGAAATTGTAGGCAACTCTTGACAATAAGTAAGAAGCAGCCATGGTCTTTAAGAAGACAGGGTCAAGCTTAGCGACGTTTCCAGCGACGACGGCGCAACTGAAGAAAGCTAGATTTTCGAATCCGTTGGCATTAGCTGCCTCTGCACGAATGAAAGTTCCTTCATCGATTGACAACTTCTCCTTTTGTGAGAGTTTGGCGAGGAAGAGACGTGGGTTCTCTGCGGTGTTTGGGAAGAGAGACGATTTGAGATGAGTTGTGGGGGAGAGAGAAAGAGCGACTACCTATTGAACTCACTGTTGTCGAAAGGAGTCTTGAACTTTTGAGAAACTGAAGCAGCGTAGAAGTGAGGAAGAATAGCTAGAACCCAAGCAGCCTGAAGAGAAGGGAGGAGAGAAGGAGAGGAAGAAGAGAGTGGGAAGGTCAGCGTTGGACGCTTGCGGGGAAGGGAAAGTGAGATAGAGGGATAATAGATGAGCAATAACTTACTGGGATTGCCAAAAGAGAGTAACCTCCAGTTCCAGGGTTGGTAATGTGATTTAGGTAAGAGGCCATTTTTGGATGTTGAAAGAGATGTGGGAGGGAAGAGGAAGAGAAGACCAGAGGTGGAGATGGAACCTGTTAAAACCTCAACTCTACACCAAAGCATCACCAAAACAAAGTTCAAAATTCATCGCCTTCAACCCATTATTTGCCTTGTCTATTCATCAACTTCCAAACTTACCACTAACCAGTCCATCGAGAGAGAGAGAGAAGACCTTTAGATAGAAGCATATTCTCTTTCAACTCAACCTTCATACTCTCCTTCAATCATGACAACTCCAGTTCCCACTCTCAAAATTCTTCTAATCGGATCAAGTTCAGTAGGAAAGAGTTCTCTTCTTTTACGTTTCACAGATGATGAATTCCTTTCACCGGAAGAGACGTCGGCAACCATTGGAGTTGACTACAAGATCAAATTCATAAATGTTGGTGGAAAGAGATTCAAATTGAGTGTTTGGGACACTGCTGGTCAGGAGAGATTTAGAACATTGACCAGTAGTTATTATAGAGGAGCTCAGGGAGTCATTGTAGGTGAGTTGACCCACAGAAGGAGAAGGGACATAGCGATCTCAGGAGATCAGCAGATGGAAAAGGCTGAGGACTTCAAGTGTTGGAAGGTATGTCCTGAGAGTACACAGATAATCAATGTGCGCTATTCAGGCGATAATTCGTACCACCTGTTAATCCGATACGATGCATTTCGTATGAGTTTGTTGGAGCTATGGCATGCTGCGCTTATCACAAGACCAGGACATGCACTTTCTCTCTCTAGAGAACTCGAATTCGCCTATACTTTACTTTTGAGGCTCTCATAACTTGTTTCCGTTATCAAAAGCTCAACTGATCGTACCTTGTTCCCTCTCCTTCCTCAGTCTACGACATTACCTCTCGCGCCTCTTTCTCCTCCCTACCGACTTGGTTCCAAGAGCTAGAAACCTTCACAGGAAATACTGAGGTGGTCAAGATTTTAGTTGGAAACAAGGTCGACAAGGAATTCTCAAGGGTGGTCTCCGAAGAAGAAGGTAGAGCCTTTGCTGAAAGAATGAATTGTTTGTTCGTAGAGAGCAGTGCTAAGAAAGGTGAAGGTGTGAATGGTGCTTTTGACGAACTTGTTAACACTGTGAGTGATTGAGATCTGTGGAGGTGACAGAGCTTCCTCTTGGACAGCTAAGAAATCGGGTCACTCATCTCCAGTCTTCTGTCTATCTCTCTCCTTTCGCTCTTCTCAGATCGTCTCGACTCCTTCCCTATGGGCTTCCCCAGAAGGTCGACGTCCAGGAGATCGTATGCCAGGTGGAACACCTGCTGACAATTCTTCGAGTTCAGCTGGAAACGTTTCTCTTCGAGATGGATACGTGGGGAGCGCAATTGGAGCTGCTCGAGATGGTTGTTCATGCTAGAAGGCTTTTTAGCTTCCTTTAGAACAGATCGCTCTCTTTGTCTCTCTTTCCCAGAAACAATCTCCGCTCGTTCTCTCTTCTCTCTTTTTTCTCCTGAAGATTCAAAACTTTCGTCCAATCGAAGCAAGAGAACCTCGATTCTCTACATTTTGTACATAGTGTAACATGTCTCTAGTAGCAGTATTTTAATGATTAACTATCTCTTGTCTGACTGGGAGGCGAAATACATAAGTAGTCACGATTTCGACAGACTCGTATTAGTGACAGATTCTTGATTTAGATATTTATATTTCAGGGGTGCTCCTTGGTGATGGCATGCTGAATGAATAATGACAGGGAGCTCCGATAGCGACGTCAACTATTCCTTCGGAAATCGCACAGAGAGGGAAAAAGCTTTGGAAATGAGACGGAATCGAAAAAGAAAAGGGGCAGAACTTCTCTTGGTGGCACCATTGCTTGAAGAGTCACCAGAAGGAGTTCTTTAGGGATCAAGGGCTCCGTAACTCTCTGCTTCTATCATCAGGTTATCAAGCTAAGCCTTTCCATTCCTTGTCTTGAGGAAACGTTTCCTTCTAACAAATAGGCCAGAGTCTCGCTGGGAGACAGACTTGGTGATTTCAAGATCCAGATACTCGAAAGATACTCAAAACGCATTGCCCTGCCCTTGATCCGATTTCCTATCGTTTGATAGTTTGATTCGCCAGACGGGGTTCGTCGATCTGGATGAAGCTTCTCGCTTTGGTGGAACAAGTCTCAAGGATGGAGATGCGCTGCTCAGTCGAGAGCGCAGTGTCGACGCTTCGACGCTCGAATCTTCAGGCTTCGTTTTCTCCTCCTCCTCCTCTCTACTTCCTCCTCAAATCGGATTAAATCATGGTCATCAGTATCTGCTTCGACGTGCTCTCCTCTTTCCTGGGTGGTTGTTCTTATTGGCTTTTCGATTCTCGACCAGCAGTCGTTTGTCGCCCGGTCTGTTCAAGTGAGTGAGTTCTCCTTCGCCAACGCCACTCTGACTTTGGTTTCTTACTGTAGTTTCAATTTCTCCTCTGTAGGTAGCAGCACTCTTCTGGATCAGATCTGCAGCTGCTGCTTCTGCGATTCTTATGGCGACATCTCACAGCAACCTCAAAGAACCTCGGCTTCTTTCGATATCTCTTCTTTCGTTACCTCCCAACCTGCTTCGCAAGAGATGTTCTATGGAGCTACTTCTGAGACATGCCTCCTAGGCCCATCGAGTTCAGGGAAAGAGATGGAGTCGCCCGGCGGGAGAACTGAGCGAAGGTGGAGCGCATTAGAGACTTTGAAAGGCAGAGGAAGGTTTCGACCTAGTTGAGAGAAAAGATCTATTTGGTTGATGATTTTGTAATAGGTGACAGGATCTTGTAGTTACAGGATCTAATTGGATTTCACACGAGAAGTCTACCCTTTCCTTAGGCTAGTGGAGCCTCGTGCCCTTCTCTGGCCTCAATGGCACTTAGTAAGGAAGCGTAGGACCAAGAGAGCTCACGAGCACCTGATAAAACGAACAAGAAGAAGAGATCCAAGCAAGAAGTCAGTCAAGGAGCAGACGTTTTCGCATCTAAAATCAACTTGTGGACTCACCTCTTTGAGTTCCCTTGTTTCTCTCAATCTGCTCGTCCATTCTACCGTCCTTTCCAACATATTCCCCAGCAGTTCTCAAATATCCATCTGCCATTCTTCTTAATCCTTTCAGAGCTTTCTCGTATTTGATATCACCTTTGAAGAGAGTTTGAGTTCCTTGAACGTCAATGAAGCGTTTAAATAGAGGAAAGTTGATCGGAGTAACACGGATCTCTCCAAGTTTGGAGAAGTGGTGATAAGAGAGGTAGAGAACTTCTGCGATGACGTGAGTGCAGATGAACCAAGGATGACCGATCGAAGTGACAACTCCGTCATAAATGTCCTCAGGATATCTTCCGGCCAGGACTCCGTCTTCGACCTTTCTTGCGTTGTTGACCTTGTAGACTCCGGAGAACACCTCTGAAGAAGGGGAAGTAGTAGAGAGGGAGAAGGTGGATCAGACCAGAAGTAAAAGTGACACGAGGTGATGGGTGAAATGGGGACGAACAAGAGAAGAAGGAAGAAGCAGAGGTGTTTTTCCGATTTCGATTGATCGACATTGCCTCTTGTCTCGAACCATGCATCTTTGAAACCTTTGAAACTCACCAGCGATACGATCCAAACTAGCCAAGCTTCTCTCTCCCCAAGGTTTCCAAGTATCATCTTCCTTGACTCCCAACTTTCCATTCCAACCATGAGTCAAAGCCAAAAGAGTAGCAGTATCCACCTGGGTAGGTTTGTTTTGACCTCCCACTCTAGATAAAGTAGGTAGGATATGAGGTCTTTGTAGCTGTTCTTTGGGAATAGACCCTAGGACTCTTCCATCATTCCAATCGACTCCAGGTTCTGCCGGACCTTCCTCCCTCTCTAGACTACCTTCAGCATTCCAGAACTTTTCCAGATGTTTTTCGATTTCCCCTGCAGTCTTCTTCCATTCCTCAGCTTCATGGTAGTCAGAGGTAATTTCGTGTTTGAAGACGAATTCGGCTCCACTTCTTAGAGTAGTCATTTGACAAGAGAGAGCGTAGAAGTGCCCTCCAGTTGATTGAGCTGCTTGAACCTCTTCCCATAGGTCAAAGGTGTTCTTGTTCCATTCTCTGGCTACGTAGTTGAGGTCGTTCTTGATCAGTGAAGCAGACTCGGAGGGGTTCTTTCCTCTTCCATAAACCACGTCTAGAACGTAGGAAGTGGATTCGGAAGATGGAGCTCTGGTGCTTAGTATGTGATTTGCATAAGTGAGCAGAGCGATAGCTCTGAGAGCTGGTCCGTCCTGAGGAGAAAGAACATCGGAATTGGGACAAGAGGGGAGAGAAAGCTCAGAGACAAATTAGAGGGCAGTATCAATCAACGACGAACCTACATTCTGAGGACGACCCCAGCTCTCTTCAAAAGGTTTACCATTAAGAAGCAGCTTGGGTTCACCGATTCCTCCAGTCGAGAAAGAGCCTGAAGGGTTTTCCGTGTGCTGGATCTGCAGATTCATCGAGACGAAATCTTTGATGATCTTCTCAATTGCTTGGGATGTCTCGTTGTTCTGTCCAGTTTCTTGACCAAGTTCTGCTTGCATGAACTTCCTGATGACCATTCTCAAACAGATTCCACCGCTGGAGCCAGTCGGAGAGAGAGAGGTGGAGGGATCGTCAATTTCATCTTCTTCATCGATGAACAGTTTCACTTTACTCACTCTCTAGACCACTGGAATTGGTAGTTCTCGTTCTCATTCTTCTTATCCAAACGTCCCTTTCCTCCGACAAGACCTGGACCAGAAGGGGAGGCTGTCATCGCACCGGGAGAAGTTCCAGGTGGACAGTTTGCACCATCTGGACCAAAGGCAGACAACAAAGAAGTGAAAGCGAGAGGAGAGCGCCTAGAGAGTTCCGAAGTAAGAGAGGCGGACTTTGAAGATTGAGAGGTTGATGAAGAGTGAAAGGGTATGAGCGAAGACCTTTTGGAGGAAAGTAAGTAGATTGAAGTTGCTAGGAGAGCAGTTGAAGCAGCCCCAACTACTAGAAGCTTTCCTTGGTTTGAGTTTTGAATTAGAGAAGAGGAACTCATTGTGTTGGGTGAACAGTTCGAAAAGAAGAAGTGAAGTGGAGTTCGCTCTTGAGAAGGAGGGTCTGGATCCAGCCACGAGGAGCAGAGCTTCACACACAAGTCACAACTTGAATCTTTCTTGACATTTCATCTAGCTCACTCCAACAGTGTCATCCGATTTCCAACGAAACTCGACAACTCCCCCATCCACTCAAAGTCAATTGATCATGGGAAGACGTTCAACTGTTTCCAAGTTCCCAGTAGCGAGGATCAAAAAGATCATGCAGGCAGATGAAGATGTTGGAAAAGTGGCTCAAGCTACTCCCGTAGTCGTATGTGAGTAGCACCAAGTAGCTGTGGCAGAGAGCTTTCTCAGAGAGATGTTCCTGTCTAGCACTTGCCTGGGGTTCCGAGTGGACAGGCTGCAACGCAGCAGAGAGCACGTCGGAGGGAGACGACTCATTCTCCATGGACACTGTTCTTGACCAGAATCTCTTGAGGTTCTGTTTGGATTGAAGCTCTGCTTATCTTAGTTATTGCATGAGATCGAATGGCGAGCAGTCGAAGAGAGCAGCGGGATGAGTTGGCGAATAGGAGACTTAGATTAGGAAGAAGCTCCCACTCCCTTTCGAAAGTCCAGGACTCCTGGTCTCTCTTTTGGCCGACATTGTGAGATTGAGTTGAAGGTTTCCCAAGGGAAAACAGATCTAGCGAGAGGTGGCAAGGTTGTCTTCCCTTCTCCTGACTCACACTCCTTCCTCCTTTCACTTTCCAACCACCTCAGCCAAAGCTCTAGAGCAGTTTCTGACAGCACTAGTAACCGAAACTGTGAAACAAACCGAATCCTCTCAATCTCGTAAGGTCACAACATCTCATCTGTGAGTTGGTTCATCTAAACTCTCGAATGTAAGCGTCTTTTTTTTATATTGCTCTCTGACAGCATGCCCTCTTCAACTCCCTTTCGAATTCACAGAAAACGTACCATCAACTCAAACGAGCAATTCGACTTCTGTAAAGACTTAGTAGAGAAAGTTCCAGACGTTGCAGATGTACCTTCAACTTCCTCAGCTCCAACTACAATTCGTCGTAGAGGACCAGCAAAAGACAAAGACGATTCAGAAAGACCAGCCAAGAAACCAAGAGTCTACAAAAAGATGGTCAAAAAGGAGGATGAAGATGATGATTTGGTGACTGAAGATGAAGACGAGGGAGAAGGAGGGTCTGGGGCTAAATATGAGGATGAGGAGGAAGAGGAGGAAGAGAAATTTAGACCTGGTTCTGGATCAGTTCCAATCGGAAATATGATGATGAGTAGCAATACCAGTGCAGATTATGAAGAAGCCACTTTACCTAATTTCAATGGCGGTGGAATGATAAGACATTCTTCGAATTATATTCCTCCAGGAGGTCCTCCTTCTGTTCCTTCATTTTCGAATCAAAACAATTGGGGGCAAAGGTCTTCTTCTTCTTCCTCTTCTTTTACTTCAAATCATCAAGCTCAGCATACCTTTTTAAATCCAGCTGCTTCATCTCAAATTCCACCTCAACCATCTTCTGCCTCTTGGGGCAGCACACCAAGTCCTACCAAACCTCTTGCTCCGAAAGCACCTACTTCTGTAGGATTTGGAGCTGCTTCAAGTACTGTCTGGGCTCCTAAGACTGGTGGTCTACCTCCTCCTAGGTTTGCTCCTGGCGGGGGAGAAAAGTAGGAACCGAAAGTATAGGAATTCGAAAGGAATGAGAACATAATGCTGTCTTTCCCTCTTTGTCTTTTCTTGATTCTCTGCTTCTGTGTCTCTTCTTTCGATCTGTAGTTATACCCCGAAATTTCTGTTGCATTCTTTGTTCAGCTTGAAGCGTGCTGTTCTGTTTTCTGGCACTCGCGGGAGCTCCATTCCTTTATCTTCCTTCCACATCAATCTTTCTTCTTCTCCATCGAATTCCTGCTCAGTATGAGCTCATCAAAAGCCCCGGCTCCAACATCAACCTCAACCTGGAAGTCAATAGAACTCTCAGAAGGAGGTTCACCTTCCACCGTCACCCGCACCTTTCAGACTGAGAAGGATGGTCAAGAGCAAATCTCAGAGAGCTTCTCGATAGGCACAGCAGTCTACGTCCAGGCCGCTGTGGGAGAACCACAACCCGCAGTCATAACTTCTATTTCGAAAGTCCAGCCAGGTTCGGGAAAGAGCGCAGACGAGGGTGATTCTCCTTTCATGATGAAGGTTAGATGGTTCGTTTGGCCACAGGACAAGCTGGACATCTTCGAGCAGCAGGCGATGGGAAGTGCTATCAGAGAGGTGAGTATTCAAGCCGAGACTGATTCTCTTGGTATAGGCAGTCCCATGTGTGAGGAGAAGGTGGAGCTGGACGAGACTCGAGAGGTCAAAGGTTGACCTGTAGAAGATTGCCATGTTGCTGTGGGAAATCACAACTGTTGCCAGATGCTACGGTACTTCTGAAAATCCCTTTGCTCTGCTTGAATCAACACAGCTTGGATCCGAGAGTCAGCTTTGACTCTCTCCCCTCCCTCTTCCTCATCCCTTTCAAACCTCTCTAGAACGAGATCTACTACACTCACAAAGGGCCACCTCGTAATTCTAGGTCTCAAGTCCGTTCTCGTGAAGACATAGAGCAAGAGGTCAACATGCACTTTGTATTCCGCCCTTTCACTCTTCATTCTTCAGAAGCGGCCTGTACTTCAGCTCTCAAGAATTTGGACGAGTCAGAGAATGCCTACTACGACTTCGAAGATGAAGAACTATCCACTCATCTCTTCTGCATCTACGCCATGGATCCCCGTATCAAGACCATGTGGGAATGTGATTGGGATTCAGTCTACAGGAATGGGATGAGAGAGGAGGATCCGAATTGGACGATGATGGATCCCAATTCCGACCCGGAGGAACCTGAAGAGCTCTCTTTGCCTGGAATGGATCCTAGAGCCTTCGCTGTCATCGTCAATGCCTCTCTTTATGGTGAGAAGAGACCCGGGAGCGCGAAGAAACCAGTCCAAACTACAGGTCCTCGCAAGCAACAGCACAAGCCAAAGGTCATCAAGGCTCCAATAGTCAGAAGACGACGCCTCTCTGATCAGAGTGAAGGCTCTGGAGACGAGGAGGAAGAAGAAGAGGACAGTGACGGTTCGGATCAAGACGACTACGATGAAGATGAGGACGAGGATGACGCTATCACTTCGGAAGAAGAGATTGGTCCAGATTCGGATGACGATGACCACGTTCCTCGAACTCCTTCAAAGCGCAAAAAGCCGTTCTCTTCTTACGGAACACCTTCGAAACGTTACGGTCCTTCGAGCTCCACCAGCACTCCCAGAAGTGCCGCTTCCGCCCTCTTCACTCCTCGCTCTACTTCCAGAAAGCGGATTCTAGATCGATACGTAGCTATGCCTTCTCTGCCAGCTAGACCACCCAAGATCTCGTCATTCTCCACCTCTGAGCTGTCCAGTCTCTCTCCTCAAGAAAGAGCCAAGCGCCTCCTTCACGTCGGAGCCACGCCAGATCAACTGGTCTGCAGGGAGAAGCAATACGCAGAGATCTTCAATCTGGTTCAAGGAGCGGTTAACGAAGGAACTGGATCCTGTGTCTACGTTTCTGGAGTTCCAGGAACAGGAAAGACAGCAACCGTCAGAGCTGTCGCTAGAGCCTTGACGAGATCCGCAGAGTTGGAGGAGATGGATCCTTTCACTTTCGTGGAGATCAACGGGATGAAGCTACCCGATGCCGCTCAATCTTACAGTGTACTATGGTCTGCTGTTTCTGGAGGCGAGAGGGCAGGTCCCAAGCAAGCTCTTGCCAACCTCAAAGCTCGCTACGAAAAGACTGGTCCAAAGGGAGCTCCGATGGGAGCTGGTCGAGCCGCTACCGTCGTGCTGGTGGATGAGCTGGATCAACTGGTGACAGGAAGGCAAGACGTCATGTACAATCTCTTCAGTTGGCCAAACACGTACGGAAGTAACCTCGTCATCATCGCTGTCGCAAACACTTTTGATCTACCCGAGAGACTTCTGAAAGAGAAAGTTCGAAGTAGGTTGGGAATGCATCGAATTCCATTCTTACCTTACGAATACGCTCAACTTGAAGACATCGTCCGTTCCAGATTAGGCATGAAGAGGACGATCGAGCCAGACGAGTCTGGAGAGATGGATAACGAGATGGAAGAAGTCGATAGAGCAGCTACTCGAGGCTGCGACAAGCTCTTCAATATAGCCGCAATCACGCTGGCTGCGAAGAAGGTGGCAAACGTCACTGGAGATGCTAGGAGGATGTTGGATGCCTGTCGTAGAGGGCTGGAGATGGCAGAAGAGACCAGGATCTCCGAAGGAAATCAAGAAATGACACCTGTCACTGGCGAAGTCATTACCAAAATTTTCCAGAACATCTCGAAATCAGGGAAGGTGGCTCACATCAAAGCTCTACCTTTCCAAGCCAAGATGTTGCTTCACAGCATCTTCACGATCTTCAAAACTCAAGGGAAACCAGAAATCGATGTCCGCGACGTCTTACTTCACTTCGCTAACAAGTACAAGACAGGAACCAACAATCAAAGACACCGACCCACCTTCAAGAGAGACGGAACCGTCGAATTGACTCGAGTTACGAAGTTTGCTAACGAAGAAGTTCTGAGGTTACTAGCTAGGTTGACTGGCCTCGGTTTAATCGTCTCTGTTGGAGTGGGATGTGGGCCTGCAAGGGCTGGGGGTCATGCTAGAATTATGTTGGGTTGTGAAGAAGCTGATGTCAGGCTGGCGATCGAGGGGGATGATAGATTGAGAGAGCTTTTTTGAAGAGTGGATATCAGACTTTTCCTTTCCATCACTTTCGCTGTGTTCTCTCATTGTTTCACCTGTGCTTTACTGTCTCCTTTGCCTCCGCATTGTTCATCTCAATCTCTCCTCCAACTCCTTTCCTGTTCTTGTCAAATCATGTATCAGTATCATCATCGAAATTTCAATTGCTGTTGTACAAGTGTGCTACTGATGATGTGTTAATTGAATCATCATTCATTCTCTAAGATTCCCGTCAGCCCCTTCTTTTTCAACAAACAGAAATCTCCCCATTGATTTTGTTTCTTCCAGCTTCCACCAGGTAACCAAAGAATCCTAGCCAGAGTAGACTTGATCTTTCCGATTCTAGTTGAGGCAGTAGTTGGTCTTGATGAAGAAGAATCCAAGAAGTGATGACAAGAAACTGGAGTGAAAGTTGGAGGAGCAGGAGATTGAGAATCCGGTTCTCTAGCTGGGAAAGATAAGTGAACTAGGTAATCGCAGCTTGAGAGTGGTACCTGGGGTTTCAAGGAAAAGAAGAGGCGGTGGAGTTCGTCAAAATACTCAAACCGGCAAAGCGAGGTGCGACGAGAGAAACGAAGGAGAAACTCACGTATCGATCCACTTCCTCTCGATTTAACTCGTTGAATTTCCCACCCAGAGCTCTGGTTTCTTCTTTTCTACTCCAACCTAGCCCAAATTTCTCTGAAATCAGATCTAAATTTTCAATTAGATAGCTCTTTCTTCCAACTTTGTTTTCAGAATTCAACTCTCGTTCCCAACCAAAGTGAGCAGGAAGGATCCCATCGAAATCCGATCGAACAAATTCAGTTCTAAAATTTTGGGGAAGTAGGAAATGAGATGGAAACCTGTACCATTCTTGTCCATAACAAATCGTAGAACTTGATTTCGTGGGATTGGACTTCTCTAGATTGTTCAGATCTTTCAAGACTTGAATTGGAGCTTTGTAATAAGTTGAAAGTGCCAAGACTCTAGATGCTGAAATGAGTGAGGTAAGGATCAGAAATGAAGGGAATATAAAACCAATTGAGGTAGGAAGACTTGTACTCTGATTAGAACTTGTCCCACTCTGCTTCGAAATCGTCCGCCAGAGCTTTTCGATGATAGAATGAGAAGCAGCTAATCCAACAGCAGCATTCAAACACAGCATCGGATAAGCAGGGAAGACGAACCTTTCTTCTTTATGCGGTTGAAGTGAAAGTAAAGCTATCCAGAGATAAGATGGAGCTAATCTGACCAGTAGAAGTAAGAGTGGGGAAGAGCCGTCCTTAGGATTTTGATCCTTCTTGTCTTTCACCTGTTTCATAGACGAAAGACTGTTGATCCAACTAGAAGATGTAGCCCAAGAAACCAATACCAAAGGAATAGACAAAGCAGCTAAAGGCAGAATGAAATTGAAACCCAAAGTCAAATTTGAGAAGTAATAATACCAAGGTTCAGTTCCATATAATTCAGGTCCAACTCCTCTTTCAGAGCTCAATAGATTATAAGAGATGATGTTCAAAGGAACTAGAGTGAATTTTCCATAAGCTACGGAATCAATTGAGAGTAAAATCGGTAAAAGAATCGAAGCTGATGAAATTGCTGAGACGATGAAACCTTGAAGCCTTGAAATGAATAAAGAGAATTTAGAGTTGGCTAATAGATTCACATCCCCAGAAGGAAGGAACAGTTCTTCGAAAACGAATGGGATTGAAAGTAGGATTGAAAATGGCCAACCTGCTAAAGCTCCTAGTGCGAAGATCAAAGTTGCTTGGAAAGTTCGATCTGGAATCGTTCGTGGAAGTGTTGTTGAAGAGATGAAACCTTTTGTTCCTTTCCAAGTGGAGGAGAGATTGTAATTTGAGGATAATCTTGAAGGGTAGATTGCGAATGACATGGCCAAGGTCGTTGTGTACATCGTGAAGGTGGAAGGTAGGAGAGCTGCGAGCAGAAGAGGCTTCCTAGGTCAGTGGAAGAAAACGAATCTCAGGAACTCAGCAAAGATAAAGATTACACTCACCTGTTGAGGCAGTATACATCCCAGCGCTGGTGATCAGAATGACGAGAAGATACCTTCCAACTCTAGGACTGAGAACTTCCACTACCGAACGATACAGACTGGCTTCCACGAATGCAGAAGTAAAAGCCAAGACTAGTCTGACCGAGATGAAAGCCTTGATCTGGTAAGCATATCGTGTGAGAGGGATTGAAGGGCGAGGTCAATCAAAACTTCTGAAGAAGATGAGAACAGCAATTCTAACTGTCTGTCTTTTTCTAGATCTCTTGAGATAAGCTCAGAATCAAGTCCTGGTAGCTTATACAGCAGTTCAGAGAAGCTACTTCGTCCCTTGTGACTCTCCAACCTTGCAATCTGCCACATCATCTACTCACCTTTCCTCCACCCAGCAGCTTCACGAGCTCTACGACCCATCTATACTGTAACAAATAAGCCCAAGATCGAATCCCAAATTCAGGAGCATTCTCCCAAGTCTGAAAACTTGGGTCTGACCTAGTGAGATCTTTGGAAGGATAAGAAAGTAAATGTAAAGGTTCCCAATAGTTGAACGTCTCGTCACAGTCCGAGATGATCGAGAACCTTGCTGCTAGAGCTCTTGAAGCAAAGAGTAGAAATAAGGCTATAGGAAAGGAAGGGGTGGAGCTGGGAAGGGAAGAGAGAGGAAAGTTTGGGAGGAAAAGAGCAACACTTGCTTATCAGCTCTTTCTTGCCTTCTAATCTCCTCTCCATTCTGTTGGCATGCATCCTGTGCAAGGTGATGTCTCACATTTCTGAACTTTCTTGAAGTAGACTCTGCCGCTGCTTTGAAGAAGTCTTGACCATTCTCTTTGGTGGTCATTTACGAAGGGAAGAAAGAGAATAATCGCGTTGCAACTCATGCTCATCATGGCGATATGGCGACCCTATAGTTTCTCACGCCGCTAAAAGGCCCTGGCAAAAGTCGTTACCGAGACAATCTGAAATATTTACAATGAGACCAGCTGGAAAAAAGAAGCGCTGAGATGTACGTTGATTGGAGGGAAAGAGATTAGAGAAGAAGTCAAACATGTTGTCATTCTTTGACTTTGCATAATGAATTTCAGTTCTTAAATGAATTTGATCTTGCGGGTTTTCTTTGGTTGAGACTTGACACAACTTCAATGGAGACTTGACATGTATGTTTGACGGATGATAATCTGAGAAACCTCTTCCCCTTTAAACCTCCAAAGTCTTCAACTTGTCCTCCACCTTTCCCTCATCATCTTTCCTATCTTTTTCCAAAAACTCTCTTCCATGTTCTACTTTCCCTATCCCATTCACCTCCCCACTTCCCATTCCACTTCCACCAACCACTTGACCTTTTAAATCCACCTCATTTTCAATTCCATCCGCAAGCAATTCAGGTTTCGAATGACTAGGAGCCAATTCCTTAAGTTCCAAATTCTTCCTCCTTTCCAATTCTTCTTCCTCCTTTTGAAATTTCTCGTTCTCCAAGAATTGAATCCAAGGACCCTCATCTGAGGTTTCGCATCCCCCTTCTTTCGAGTGTGGACAAGTACAAGTTCCTCCCATGCTTAAAGGTAAATTCTCTGGTTCTACAAATTCTAGTAGAATCGATTGATAATCCGATCCTGCTATGTCAATTTTCTCGACGGCTGATAGGGAGAGGAAAGAGAATGAAGGGTACAGGGAAAAATCAGATACTGAGAAAGTCAACTCAAGAAACATAACTGACTCACTTCCAACAGGTAACCATCCTTTCAAAGTTCCCCAAACCGTAGCAAAGATCCAAGGAGCATTGATAATTTGGACTCTTCCACTTAATTCAGGATAGCTAACACGTCCGTCAAAAAGGAAAGGACAAGAAGTTCAGCAAACCCTGTCAAGCCACCCTCTTCTTGCTTTTGATTACTCACTTAGCATCCAAAATCCCCAACAACCCCTGCAATTGATTCTTAAAACTCCAAAAGGTTCCGAGTCCAAGTCCTTCTATATTCAAAATCATGAGATTGTCTTCTATCAAATGACCAGCTACTTCAGTTGAAGCTCTATACCTATATCGAATGGCCTTCTCTAAAGTCACTGCGAATTCGTTGATGATTCGTTCTGGAGTGGTTTTTTGAAAGACTTGGGTTGTGTTGATGTTGGCTAGATTTTGGACGAACTGGGAGAAGGAGAGGGCGAGAAAAAAAGTGATTGTAATTTGAGTCAGGGTTGTAAACAATGTGGGTCATGGAGGGAAATGATCCCCCCGGAGGGGGGAGGCCGAAACTCACAATTGGTCGACCTAATTTATCGGTCTTGTGGAAATCTGTAGAATGAAAAGCAGTCGGTGAAAACTTGGATCAGTAATAAACAAAAGGAAACTTTTCCTTTTCAAGTTCTTATCAATCTGCTTTAACACTCACACATCCTCCAGCCACTCTTTGCAACCTCTTCCCTCTCTTCAAACTTCCATTTGCCTTCTCCATCTCCGACTAGAGCATCCAAATTTGTGACTCTCTTCCATTCCAAGGCTTTCAAAAACATTTCCTTAGCAGGTTGAACCGACCAAGATCTAGCTCGTAGGAATCGTCTGGAGATAAGGAGGTGAGGGCGGTAAGGACGACATCAGATCTATATTGCTTCTACTGACTAAAAGCAATTCGATTTGGAATGAAGAGGATGTTCAAGTTCATCTTGAAGAGGTAGAGGTAGATCAGGATGTAGCATTCAGAGATCCGGTAGAGTTCCGTTTCAAGTTCTCGTCCTTTTCTGGCTTGGAACGTTCCTGCTTCTTCCCCTTCTCGATTCCCATCGGTAACTGTTCCGATATTCAATAGAAACTACTTCTCTATGACAGTAACCTCCTACAGTACTCACAACAAATGAATCTCCTGTTGTTCCAACTGATCCTGATTCGGATTCAACAACAAAGCACCTTCTCTACTTAATTCACTCATCAGATTCGCCAAGACTTCCTTCTGAGATGGATTTAGATTTCCTGAATGACCGGGCCTTGGTTTCTGAATGAGATGGTGATTGATAGAGGGAGGTGGAAGAGAGGGTCAGTGGAGGTAAAGGTAACAAACGTCTTATTACTTATCGATGTTGCATTTGAACTGACCCAATCCTTTCCAACTTTCTCTTCTGCATAACCATCTTGAACTGATTTCAAGTTTGATGATGACTTCTTCTTGGAAAGTTGAGATTTGTCTTTGTCTTTTGAAGCGGAAGAGTTTGATTTGATGGAAGCAGCTGAATTGGTTCGAGATCGAATGTAAGATCCTGGCTTTAACATCGATGACATGGTTGAGCAATGCAGAAAAATGGAAAGGGCTTGAAGAAGATACTGATTCACTTGTTGGAGGGCGAAGCTGAAGAGAGGGAGACTCGTGACTCTTTCCAGTTGTGCGCACAGCCAAAGCCAATCGATAGAATCTCTTATCTTCTTCCTGTCAATCTTTCACATATTTACACAATGATTTCCTCAAGACCTTGTCATCAAATCTTGAAAAGAAGTCTATCAACCACCTCCATTCGAAAACCGCCAACACTTTTAACATTAGCAGATCTTTCACCTTCACAAATCCATTCAATTCTTTCTTCTGCATCAAATTTGAAGAAATCAGTTAAAGCTTCATCACTTTCACTTCCAAAACATCAAAGAATCGTTCCAAAGCACAATTCAAATAGATCAGCATTAGAACAAACGTTATTGAATCAGACGATTGCAATCTTATTCTCAAAGAGATCCACTAGAACTAGAGTAGCAAGTGAATCCTCAATCGCTGCTTTAGGTGGAAACGCTTTGTTTTTAAGTCCATCTGACATTCAATTGGGTGTAAATGAGAGTCTGTATGATACTGCTAGAGTCGTTAGTAGTATGGTAGATGGTATCATGGCTAGAGTTGGAGGTCATGATGAAATTCAGGTGAGTATAACCAAGGGATAGTGCTTCTGAGTTGGACGGGGTCGTCAAGATACCATTGTAGACTTTAAAAGCTAGTTTGACTGCTCAAATAGTTGCCAGTCCGAAGCAATTTTTTTTTATTCAGTAGGAGTCCGTCCCTCGCCTTCCCTCTCAATCTGACTCGACCCACTCTCCCACTCATCTCCTCTTCTCCTCCCCCCTTCTCCTTCTAGACCCTAGCTGAAAACTCCACCGTCCCAGTAATCAACGCCCTCTCATCTCGATATCACCCAACTCAAATCCTAGCAGATCTTTTAACCTTACAAGAAACCTATCCATCTCGACCTCTATCCTCTTTGAAAATCGCCTGGGTTGGAGATTCAAACAACATCTTAAATGACATGTTAGTTTCTTTTCCAAGACTTGGGATCGATTTATCAGTAGCTACTCCTAGAGGATCTTCTTATGAGAGAGATGATCTGGTTTGGGGAACCATGGAAGATGGATTGAGAGAATTGGGAAATCAAGGTGAAGGAATGAGGAAAGGAAATGTTAGTTGGAGTAATGATCCTAAGGAAGCTGTAAAGGATGCTGATATCATTGTGACTGATACTTGGTGAGTTTCCAAAAAAAAAGTGGAGAGAGTTCATTTCAAGACCCCCTTGAGACGTCTGGTTCTGAACGCGGCTGATTACTTTCTTTCTTCTTCTCTTCTTCTTTACTTCTTCGATTTCTAAAGGATCTCAATGGGTGAAGAATCAACTAAAGAACAAAGACTTAGAGATTTCAAAGGATTTCAAGTCACTGAAGAATTGGCTAAATTAGGTGGAGCAAAACCTGATTGGAAATTCATGCATTGTTTACCTAGGAAATCTGATGAAGTTGACGATGAGGTGAGTGAAATTCCCTCCCCCTTTCGAGGCCTTTCCTTTTCGATTTCCTTGAAACCAATTCCCAATAGCAAGAATGAAGACCGAGTTTGTTCTTTTGGTTTCTATTGACCTTGTCTCTTTTCTTTTATCGAAAACTAGGTCTTCTATGGTCCAAGATCTATAGTTTTCCCTGAAGCTGAAAATAGGAAATGGACTATTATGGCACTGTTTGATAGAATGTTTGGAAGGTGGGAACTTTGAACTTATGTCAACTGAAATGTGTCAAAATCAAAATCAAAAAGGAGGTTAATAACCTAAACCTAAGAAATACTTGTTCTTCCCCTCTTGCTCTTTCTTATTTGTTTACCTCTCTGTTTTTTCCCTTTGTAATGGCTTATAGAGATTCCTTCGACTCAACCAACAAAACAAAAAAGAAGCATCAATGAAGTTTTCCTGCCTTTCAAGGTTCTCTTGGAAAAGGATTGCCTCAATTTTGATTACGAACGAGAACTGAATAAAATACAAATGATCAACCCAAACGATTCTCATGATCTCATTCTGCCATTTCAACATCTCCAGCCATCTCGTTCGACCCTTCGTCTCCAACATCAATCCAAATGGTATTCTCATCCTCTTCTTCACTTTCATCTTCCGATCCATCACTTTCATCATCATTGGAACCAAGGGTTTGATCGAAAAGCCTTCTGTCTTCATCTCCCCTAATGAGCTCGTCAAACAAAGAAATGCAAGTCTCATCACCTTTATGACCGTTTTTGATTAAAGAAAGTAAATGATGTTGATAGTGAGTTAAATCTCCTTCTGAATCTTCATGGTCTTGCTCATTTCTGCCATGAGAATCCTCCACTATGCCTTCTTCAGGGCTTCCAACTCTATCATCCCCTTCCTCTCCTTCACTATCGCTTGTATCTTCTAATGATTCAACCATAGCTCTAGCTAAAGCTTCATTGTTTCTCCTTCTATTTCTACGTCTAGTTTCTATGAAATCCTTCCAAGTTTTCTTGTCTCGACCACTTGGAATCGTGTCTCCTTTTCCAAAGGGAACGCAAGAATAAATTCTGACCAATCTTTCAACTCCAGAAGTAGCGATGAAAGGAAGAGTAGGATGACACTGTACTGAATTGGTGATCGACTTTGATCCTTCAAGAGTAAAATGAGGAGTAGAGATTTCTGTAGGTAAAACTGAATAGAAATGCTGCATCTGGTGCTGAGGATAGGTTCTGGATCCGTTTGAATGGTGAACATAGTCTATTCGAAGAACATAGAAGATAGGCGAAAAGGAAGTCTCAGCAAATTTCGAACCGCTTCTGAAGCGGCAAATTGCTCTCAAGGCCAGTCTACAAAACGCTTGAAACTCACGAATGTCATCTCTGCCGCCATCTATCGTCGACATCAGCAGTTCTCTCCACTCTTTAACCTCTCTCATCTCCTTCAGAGTCTCCGCTTCCGGAATCTTCCATCCATAACCTCTGAAGTCGTCAGATCCAGCAGCGTAAAAGATTTCGTCTCCCCACCGAGCGAACGAACCATGTTTGATGGTACAGCTTGAATGATAACCACCTGTAGTAGGCTGAACTGACTCTTTGGGTGAAGTGCTGAAATGAGGAGATTGACTTGAAGTAGAGAGGACAGCCAAAGGCAAAGGATCTCCGATTGAGTAAATGGTTGGCTTGAAAAGACTGACACTGGTGCAAAACATTTTACCCTCTACATCCCAAGCTAAGGATGATACTTCAGCTTTGGTAGAAAGTAATTCAGTCTTGCTTGGTTGATAGTTTTGAAGAACACTTGCATATTCAACAAGTGCTTCTGATCTTTGAATCGGTTGATTTGAAGAACTGAAGAACGTTCGAAGATCGTAGAGGCAAACCGTTCCATTGATAGCAGAAGCAGTACTAGCTGCGAAAGTGTTCCCATCACTCTTATTAGGACAGAACAAACTTGATGAGAAACTAGCTCTTGCCTCCCTTTGGCCAACTGTCTTTCCAATTGGAGATTTAGAAGCTCTGAAATCAGTCAAGAAGATGTCTCCAGAATCTGAACAGCTCATGACCAAAGATGAGTTTGTTGGATGGGCTGAAACTTCTTTGACTGAATCTGAATGAGTAGTGATGGAAGTTGGTAATAAAGGTTGCCTTCTTGGGGTAGGGAAACCTCGATCTGGTCCTGTGTGAGATCTCTTGGAGGTTCTTGCAAGAAATGTCTTCTGACTTAATGACTCGTTGTTGGAGAATAGAGGCGGAGATGAAGGTAGAGATGATTGAGAGACATCGTAACAAAGTACTTTGTCGTCGTTTCCTCCACTAAATAGACGTTCTCCATCACAGCTCCAGGAAAGTGAGAAGATGTTGGACTGGTGACCGACCAGGTGAATCAAAGGTCTTGCTTCTCCCGAATCGATATCAGCTAAGACGTCCCTGATGTGTATCCTTCTATCTGCGAGTTAGATAAGAGCGGAAGGTCAGAAGCCAAGTGACAGAGTTGGGAATTGAATGTAACTCACCATCCCCACCCGAAGCTAGGTAGCGACCTTGACCCGGAGAGAAAGCCAAAGCATTCACGCAAGATTCATGACCATCCAAAGGACTGGAAAAAGAAGCACAGCGTCCGATAAGTCTCAATTATCCCTCATTTCCTTATCACACCTTTTCGTTTTCAATCTATCTGGTCACTCACCGCACGTACTCGAACCTATTCCTCTCCACTGTATCTCCAACTAGTCTTTGCTTCATTCTGATCCCAGAAGCCACAGAGGAGTTGAAGCCCAATCTTGATTTGGAAGTTGAGAAGGCTGAGGTCCATTTGATCTCTGGCTCTGGATCTGGATATAAGGCTCTCTCGTCCAACTGCATGTGCTCAAGAGTCATCTTTGAGCTCTGAGAAAAACTCTCTTCGTTATTTTCCTCCATCCTGAGTTTTGTTTGAGGAGGTTCGAGTTCGGAATAGTGATGACTAGAACTTGACCTCTTTCTGAAGGCAGAGTTAGAGTTGATTGTCGAGCTCTGGTCTGATTGAGTTGAGGTTTGCTCTTGTCTATCTTCTGAGCTCATCCTTGAAGTCTTGTTTGAGTCTTAAGACTCATTTGAGAGGGATTGTTTGAACTTCAATCAAGTGTTGTGTGGTTTCGAGGCAACCTGGAAGCAGGCTGCAACTTCTTCTGAACACCAATCAACTCCTCAACGTCATGAGCGATTCGATTACGATTACACCCTCAGCTTATTCACTTTTGATCCTTCATGCTTCAAAGCATCCTTCAAATTCAATCCTGGGTCTCTTAGTAGGCAGAGTCACTTCCAATGCCATTCAAGTCGAATCTGTCGTTCCGCTACTCCACCATCACACCTCTCTCGGAACGATGTCACAGGTTGCGTCCTCTCTAGTGCAGGCCCATCTGAACAGCAAGGCTGGAGCGGAGAAGCAGCAGATCTTGGGAGCTTATCAGGGCAATGCTAATAAAGACGATAAAGATCCAAATGGTTCTACCAAGGCTTTGGTGGGAAGAATCGCTCAATTGAGTGGGTTGAAGAAAGGGCTGTTGCTCGTTGTGAGTAGTTAAGAGAAGGAAGTCAGGAATCTTTGATTCAGAGCCATGGTATAGGAGACTTGGGTTGAGGGGAGGGGCAGGATCTAGGTCTAATCGTAGAAGTTGTCAAGATCCTCAAAGGACATATTTCAATCTCTGTGGATTTACTTCCAAGCCCGGCCCTCATGTAGCTTGCGTAAAGATCAATCGGCTCAGGGAAGATACTGACGAGAGGGAAGATACTGACGAGAAATGACATCTATCCATCTCCTCTCCTCCCTGCAGATTCAATCGCACCTTCTGCTCTCCCCCACTTCGCTATCTCTTTCCTCCTTCCTAGTCTCTCCAGCAAATTCTTCTTCCAACTCTACATCTCTCGCAACTCAATCGACGCAGAGTCAAGATTCCGCAAGTCTTCCAATTCTTTCGTTCCCGTCCACAACTTCTCTGCCCTCCTCTTCTCTGTCTCTAGATTCTTCAATGAACTTAGAGACTTTGGTGACACAGCTGGGAAAAGATGTTAAAGCTGGAAAGGGATTGAAAGTAGTTGATTTCGATGGTAAGTGCAAAGTCAAAGAGATGAACTAGCCACCTAGCGTTGAGAGTGTTTCTCGAAATAGATCAGGAGCACTGACGAAGTTCCGTTCCTCTTCGACTCCTGACAGAGCATCTTGAAGATACTTCGTTAGACTGGTTCAACAACAAGGAGGTCCTTCAAAGTATAGGCCTCTGAAGATACCAAACGAAGAAGAAATAATTCAGTCATTGTGTAAACATAGATGAAATTTGAGATCATACTTTGAATGCATGTGTACAGATCTTCCACAGCATCTATCTTTGAGTGAATCTGAGTTTTAACATTTCGCAAGCTTCAAGCCATTGCCAGGAGGTGATTGAAGAGACGAGTGCCTCGAACCCGAATCTCTCTTCTCTCTTCTCTCTTCCCTCAGGACTCTCGGGTCAGATTCTGGACTAGCGAAGATGTTATATTACAGATGAATGAATAGCAAATAAAAGAAATAAATCTATACGGGTGGTTTAAGTGGACCAAAGGAAGGTCGTCTAACTTCTTGATGAACATCTCCTCTCGCTAAAGCTTGTGCTTGAGCGATTTTTTGAGGGTTGCGACCTTCTTCCGAACCATCGTAAGTAATCGGGACATCCAGTCCGACTCTTCTGGCTGTAGCTCGGACTCGCTCTTCTTCTGTCATTCCGTGAGCTGGATTGTACCTGTTGGAAGAAAGGAGAAAGAATAAGAAAGATCAACTCTCAAGCGAAGTTCTTTCCGAGCAAATCCAAATCTCGATTCTCCGAGAAAAGAAATTGAATGAAGCTCACCTTAGAAGCAGTTCCTGTCGCGAGTAAGGGGGAGAAGGAGGAATGGGAAGGTTCATGAGGAATTCAGTCAGCGTGCTCGTCATCAAGTCAAGCTTCCATTTAGAGCTAATCCAGCAAGTATGCTTCATTTGAATATGACAGATTAGAGCGATTTGAATGTCTTCAAGTTGCGCTCTCTAGGAGACCTTCATGAGGCCTTCAAGATCTACTCTATCTTCCACTCCTCCGTTTCCTTCCTTTTGCGTCTCCGATGTCTTGGTCAACTCACCTCGTGTACCCTCTTATTCCTCAAAAAGATCTCTAGGTTCTCCATCTCGACTCTCTTCCTCGACCTAACCTCCTTCTTCAGAGGTTCCTTTCCTTCAAGAGCAGTTGGAGCTGCTTTCAGCTGGACAGGTTTGGTGTCCAGAGGTTTCGAGGCATATAGATTTCTTAGATGGGCTGAGATTTGAGACGTTCGACGCTCTGAATGCGACCTCGATTTGAGAGCCTGGAAGAAAGGAGGAGAGGGAAGGTGAGTAGGGAAGAAGGATGGGAGTGACCTGAAGCTGTCAGCTCCGACTCACATTCCTGTTTAATTCCCTAACTAGTGAACGATAGAGAGACTTGGAAGCCGAACTTGTCGTTGAAGCCATGACTTTTAAATTAGTTATGGGTGATTTCAGGAAGAAGATAGGCTCAGATAATCTTCATGAGGCGGCTCGAGGCTCACGTGGATCGAGCTCACTTCGAGAGGCGGACTCAAACTTCTTCACCTCCTTGAACCTGATTCGGATTCGGATTGGAAAATCTGATCGAAGATCGATGTCTTCTAGAGAAAGGATACTCGCAGCTTCTCAACGGGTCAGTCTTACCTTCTTTCCGGTAGCTCTCTCTCTTGGCCAAGATTCTGCTCCACCAACATGCCCCTATCTAACTCTACTTCTTTCCTTTCCAGCATATCCAACTGACTCAACAGATAGCTCCGGTCTCTTCCTCACCAGAAGAGCTCATCAGAAATCAAGATTTCATCTTTCAAACTTCTGGAAAACTCGCAGCCAGGAAGAATATACTGAAAAGCTTGGAAATCGCTTCGGAAAGGCTGTATCAAGAATACAAGGCTCATGAATCTTCTTTTGGTAAAAGGTTATTGATGAAAACTGGGGTTGGAAGTGGTTCGAGAGCTAAGAAGATGGAGGAAAGTAAGAAGAAATGGGAGGAGGTCAGTATGCAATGCTCTTTGCTTTCGACAGAGACCAACTCATTGACCTTTGAATCCGCCCTCGTCTGAATCGCATTCCCTCACTTCCGAGTCACAGGCCAGACTGAGAGAGCAGGAAGAACAGGAGACTATCTCAAAGCTGGAGGTTCAGCTGTTCGAGGCGCAAGAACGAGTGAGTGCGTTCGAGACTTCGAGACCACTCATCAAACCTCTTGTCTGACAACAAATGCTCTTCAAATCAACTTTTTCCATACTAGGACTCGAGACTGAAAGTCCAAAAGGCAGAATTCGAAAGTCTCGGGGCTCAATTGGATGAGCTGAACAACTCGTTGTTTCAAGAATCTGGAGAGTTCCCAATTCAGGATGCTGCCTCCTCCGATGTCAAGGTTCTAGTGGCTCTTTCTGTCCTACTCCAAGCTGAATCGGCCAGAGAGAAGCGGGCAAGGGAGAAAGTAGCCAAAGCGTGAGACAAACATTTCCTCGCCGACTCTTCGACCTCCTCTGATCTCCAGTTCTCTCTTTTCTTGTCCCTTGACAACAGAATTCCTTCGATAGAGTCGGCCACCAAAGACCTTCAGAAAGCTCTTGGAATCTCAGTAGACTCAGGTGTTCCGACCAATCAGAAATATACGAAACAAGTTTTCTCTGGAGCTGGAGCCAACACGACCTCGAAAGGAGCTGCACCTCTTATTCTGAACGCCAAGACTCATTCTGGACGAGCTCATACCCTGTGGGCAGAAGCTAGAGGGACTCAGAGTCTCGTCAAGTCGCTGCTGCCACTCGAGATAATCGAAAGCTATCTACTTCCTGGGAAAGGAAGTCCTAGAGCAGTCGACGAACGTGTAAGTCAATTTGATACTTATCTAGCATTTGGAAGTCTTTGTTGAAAGCTTTCTTCTCTTCTCCGCTCACAGGGTCTTCACTCTTCACTGGAGAGATCTTACGCTCAAGGCAGAGCCAACGTTTCTCACTCAAAGTCGGAACTCTCCAGCTCAAAGAGTAGGTCCCAATTCTTCCAGCAACGATCTCAACTCCTCAAGAAGCAACTTCTAGAATCTAGAAACTCGCTGAACAGAGTTCGGAGTGCGATCGTCAATGATATCGCTCATGGAGGAGATGGGAAAGGTCTGAAGCAAGAAGATCTCACTCCCAATTCAAGCTTGGATAAGGATCAAGTCAAATTTAAAGCTCTTGAAGCTTTAAGAGAAATTATGAGAGAGGTTCAAGCTGATGATACTGACGAGTTTGAAGAGTTGCCGGGTTATCACTATTGGCCTGGAACCTAGTCTTCTATTTGCTTCTTTGTAAATAGTTCTTTGTCGTAGCCTCTCTTAGATTCTTTCACGAACGCAAGCTAGATTTAATTCTTCCACTCAACTTTGTTCTCTGTACTTTCATTCGCAATTCACGCTATTCACAATCTCAACCTCCTGAAAAGACGAAGCTTTTAATTTAAGAAGCCTCAGACTCATTTTCAAAAAAAACGAGGGTTTTATCCTTCTTGATCTCCGATAATCACTGATATTCCACCTCTTCCTGCTCTTTCAGTAGTACCTACTACCTTTCCCCTTCGACTTCAGATCGTTCAAACCATTTCCCCTATTCAGATAAGCAATATCCAAATCATTGAGGCCTTGTTGGTGACCATTGATTGTCTCTATCTTACTTCTGTGCAAAGATAGCGGACCAAAAGAATGAGAGGATAGCTCAGAAGAGCGAACTGAACAAAGATCGCAAGAAGTGGAGAAGCCATCGGATAACAAGAAATTTCTTCTCCTCTTCTTACTTTTCCTTCAGTACTTGCCTTCTCTCATCCTCAACAACTCTCTCATGGTCTCTTATCTTCTCTCACACACACAAACACCCACTCTCTCGCTCGCTCTCTCTCTCTCTCTCT
Organism: Golubevia sp. BC0850; assembly: GCA_012976225.1. NCBI lineage: Eukaryota > Fungi > Basidiomycota > Exobasidiomycetes > Golubeviales > Golubeviaceae > Golubevia > Golubevia sp. BC0850. The sequence goes on from JAAVVG010000002.1 coordinate 570,594, forward strand.
CTCTCTCTCCCCTTCATCCTCTTTCGAATCGCACTCTATCTTGGTTCCATCCATCTCATTCCAAGTCTCCAATCAATGGCCGTGTCACCATATCCCTCCCGATTCTTTCGACCTGATACCAGATTCCATCTCCTTGCTATCCCCACTCGAGATGGTATAATTTCTAACTGAAGATTCGTTCTCTAGGACTGGGGGATGCTGGGTGATCAAGAGATTTGGAGATCAGATTCATGGCGGATAAGATTCGAAAGTTGGGACATCCATCCATCTCCACTCTTCTTCAGATTACCGCTTTGTATATCAATGTCTCTTTGTAGAGTTTGTGTCCTCTATCTTCAAGCAAGACTCGGCTCAAAAGCTCAGTGGAAGATCTCGTATGAGCAAAGGTGAGTTGTTCGTCTCCTTCTCGAGCGAAGTCCCATTCGGACGCTTAGGAAGAGGAGAGCATTCAGCAGGCTCTCAAAGAGTGACGTTGAAAGAGAAAGGAAAGTTCTTGAAGGTAAGGAGTTGTATCGATGTGAAATACTTGCTTCTTGCCATGTCTGCCACTCATACTAAGATCTGTCATCACAGTTACGTTCTGTCATGGAAGAACTAAAGATGATTATGCAAATTGTTGGAAGTGTTGCAAAAGATAGATTCACATTCTGCGGCAAACAGTGTAAGTTTGATCTTGCAGCAAAAGAAACGGCTGGGACTGTGGATATGAAGCTAACTCAACCAGCTAGGCTCGATCGCGCTGATCATCCTAGCAAGGATGCTCTTTGTGAAAGCCAATTCTTCGAAGATGATCATGTCCGGTTTTGGATTTCGAGAATGAAGAACCGATCCTGGGAAGATTCTGAAGGTCTGTGTTGGGCGAAGATTAAAGAAAGAAGGTGGAAAGAAGAAGGTCAGCAATAGATTTGACGAGAAGAAATCGTGAAATGGAAGAAAAAGGAAGGACTGAAGAAAAAGCCAAAGCCTGAGAGCAGTCAACTCACCTCTTTCCCATGGACAATCTTATAGCTTCCATCAGTCTGCCTCATTCCTATCCTATTCTTCCTACCAACTAACAAGCATTTTCTCAACTCTTCGTAATCTTCCGCGTTCCCATCATTGCGATTCTTGCCTTTGCTAGCTAAGACCGAACTTCCACCCTTCGAAACGATTAGATTCTTAGTTGAAGACTCTTTGTTGACTTCTTCTTCTTCGTCATCCTCGTCATTCGAATCAGATGAATCTTTCGAAGTGTCTTCAGACGAAGAATCATCAGATGACTTCTTCCCCTTCTCGGAACCCTTCAAATTAACTTGATCATCACATTCAATCCCATTGTTCTGACAGATCAAAATCAATTGTTTCCTAATCTCCATAACTTCTTTCAAGCTTCTCTGATTCAAGAAATGATTCTTACACCAGAAATCAATCTCCTCTTTGATGATTTTTGGAGATTTCTTTGATTTGCCATTTGATGAGATCCCATCAAGGTTGTTTTCCCCTTTGGATATCTTTGAAGACCCTTCATTAATCTCCTCAACAACTTTCAAGTATTCATAGAAGACATTTAAAACAGTTCCATGATCACTGTCTCTATTCTTGAAGCCAATTTTGACCTTTTCGAATTCTTCTCTCCTCTTTTCATCATCAAAATTAGGTTCCAAGAACAAATTCGGTCTATCAGAGCTTAAGATCGCAACTAGATCTCTGACCTGTCTCGTAACTTTGGTTCCAAACTTGACTGACTCAAGAAGAGTTCTACTAGAAATAGGAGGTAAAGGTAAATTCGACATTTTCTTTCCCAAGTCAGTGATAATCAGCCCACCTCCAACTTCAGCAGGTTTAATGGCCTCTAATTGAGCTAGAGAGATTAAAGTGTTGTCCAAACTATCTTTGCTGGGCTTGTCTAACCAATCAAAAGTTTCAGGATTGATTCCCATAGAGAACAAGTCCAAGAGAGTTTCTTCTAAGTTGTTTCTTAAAATCTCAGGTTTAACACTTTCGTCTAATCTTTTGTAGTCCCTGGATGTGTATAACCTATAGCACTGTCCTTCAGAATCTCTTCCCGCTCTACCACTTCTTTGTAAAGCGTTTGATTTCGAGATCGGAGTGAGTGTTAAAGATGAAATCGAAGAAACCGTGTCATAAGTCTTTTCTTTCGAGAAACCTGAATCTATGACATATTTGATTCCTGGAATCGTAATCGAGGTTTCGGCGATGTTAGTTGCGATCACGATCTTCCTGGTATTTGGCGGTGACGGATTAAAGATTTTGGCCGAAGCTGCTAGTCCTAAAGAAGCGTAAAGTGGAAGAATTAACATCTCTTGTAGTCTTGAAGTTGATTTCTCTCCTTCTTCTTGATCTTCTCCATTTCCTGAAACTTGAAGCTTGGCGCCTCGAGCTTTTCTCTTCTCCAACTCTTCACCATAACCTTCTAAATCTCTCCCATAAGACCTTAAACTTCCACAAAGATTATCAATATCTTCTTGTCCAGTCATGAACACCAGAATATCTCCCTCTGGTTTTGAAGTATGGATCTGTAAGATAGTTTTTAAAGCAGCCAATGGAAAGTCATCTACAGGTTCTTCGGTATGATAAAGAGTAACAGCATGTTGTCTGCCTTTGACATAAAGAATAGGGGCTGCCAATTCCGAAACCGAGTTTGAACCTTCAAGTTTCCTTTTCTTCTTGTTAGATCTTTCAGGTTCGAAATCTAAACCCAGTTCTTTCAGTTCCTCTTCTTCTTCCTCCTCCTCTCTAACTTTGTTCTTGATTGATTTCGGAATTAATTTTCCAGCCTTAGAAAAGAATTCAGCAAAACTTTCGGCATTAATAGTAGCACTCATGACCAAAATCTTAAGTTCAAAGACCTCTTCCCCATTTCTTCTACCTTTCAAAATCCATTCCCTTCTCCTCTGCTTTCGAATCTTTTGAATTTTCTTAGCTAGTCCCAAGATGAGATCAGTTCTAATAGTTCTTTCATGTGCCTCATCTATGATCAGAATCGAATATTGAGGAATTAAAGAGGCTGTTGTTACGATTTCTTTCTGCTTTCCTTTTCCTTTCCCTCTTTCCTCCTCATCACCACTCTCTTTTGTTTCTAAACTTTTAGGTCCGTGTCCACCACCAGCTACCATCTCTCTCAATAACCAACCATCAGTCATAAACTTAATTTTAGTTTCATAACCACTTCTATCATCGAATCTTATTGAGTATCCAACTAGATTCCCCGCTCCTTTTCCCTTGCCCTTTCCTTTCTTGAGATCTTTTCTGAGGTCTTTATCAAGGTTGATAGGTGATATATTTGGACAACCTAATTCTTGAGCTACCCTTCTTGCTAAAGAGGTGGCTGCAACTCTACGAGGTTGAGTAATTCCGATTTGAGTTTTTGAAGGTGCTAGACCGGCTTCAAAGAGGAATTGAGGAATTTCTGGAAAGAAGTAATCGGGAGAAAAAGGAGAACAAGGGGGGAGGATGAGAAATGAAGCATGAAGGAGTGATGGAAACAGAGGTGAGCTCTTTCAATTGGAGATCTTGAGAGTTTCTGGAGGCGATCATCTTTGGCTGATCTCTAGAGGACTTTAAATCTTAGTCAAGAAAACATGTCACAACCAGAAAGATGATTCTCACTCCCAGGTCCTCCCGTCCAGAAATCCTGTGTCCAGCTAGACCACCCTTTCTCCTCCTTTCCGAGATCACTCTCCAAGAGATCCAGCCAGTCATATCTTGTATTCAATCTCTGACTGTGTCTGGAATTGTACGACCGAGAGCTCTTTACCAAAGTATGGCGGCCTTTCCCACCTTTTTTTTTTGTGAAGATTTCAACTCCAACCCCACGGCAGCTCACGCTTGTACTTCCTTCCAACGCTGGATGTGTTGAGTTGAATCTGTATTGCTTTCTCTCTTGATTCATTCCAACACTCGTACGCAGATTGTCTCTCTTCTCAGCCAAAAGTAAGCTTCTTTTCATCTTTGACTTCTGCCACTCTCTCTCTTCGTCGTACACTCACGAGTAGTCTTTCCACTTCCAGTCTCTCCCAAAATCACCACCGTATCATTGTTCTTGACAGCATCTACGATAGCATCCTTTCCGGACCAGATGGGAAGCTTCTGTCTTGAGAGTTGAATGGCTGGATCTCGATTGATGGAAGTAGAAGGGTCATCATCCCCTTTCTTGCGCTTTCCAGTATTCAATTTCTGTTTCTTTGAGGAACTGCTGTTTGAATTCGTTTGAGGAGAATTGGAAATCATCTTTTGAAAGATGGGTGGGTTGAGAAGAGAGGGAGAAGTCATACAATATGTAGAAGAACAACACAAAAAAAACCCGTTTATATCCGTCGTGCGCTCTCAAACGCAACCTTTTAAGGACTGATTTGAGTTTCAACAAGACAAAGAGAGAATGTCTTGCCACTTTGCCGGCAGGATGGCGATGTGATTGAGGTCTCTAATGAGCGAGTGAGTCAGTTCTCGAGGACTTGCTCCAATTTCAAGGGGTAAGATGCATTTCAGAGAGCCAGAAATGGGTTCAGTGTGTAGCGTTACCGGTTAGATGCAAGAAGGAGAATAAATTTCCAAGATCTGAAGTTGAAGGGCGATTAAGAGTGTTTCGGAATTCAGGCCCAGAACACCATTGTCTCCCCTGCAACTAGTCCTTTCTTCTCGTTCCACCATCACTCCACCATTAATTCCATATCAAGCTCTATCGATTCCCTATCCAAAGCATTCAATACACATCTATCAGCCAGCCTCAACGCAACCTTGCACTTTCAGTTTCAACTCATCCCAATCGGTCTTGTTCCCACCTCCATTGACAACCACTACCCCCTTAACCCTCTATCTTGGCTCTGACCTTCTACATGATGGCAGTACCATCTTCACCAACACGACGTCAAACTGGATTCAATCCCACAATGGATTCAACTTCAACCAGAACGAGAAACGATACTTCAAGTACAATCATTCCAGATTCGAAGGACAAGATTCAGACTGAGCAGCACTTCGTTCAGGTGAGTCACACTTGGGACGCGACATGCCGATATGGTTGGCTCGATCGAATAGAATAGATGAGAGGGGAATCACTCACAGAGAAGGAGGAGATTGGACTGGGAGGAGGGAATGGCATGGGCCGATTAAGGAAAGGGATTGATTAGCAGGTCAGAAGGTGTCCTTCTACCCCCTCTCTTATCTTCCCCTTCTTCTATCCCTTCAATCATGGGCTAGTTCTACTGTATTCCAGTTCGATTTCAATCACATCTCTTGCACCATGTCAGTCGTACTCACCCATGATTCAATCTCCAATATCTTCTCGTAGCAACCACTTCCAATTCCAGGAACTATCACTACTTCTCAACCTCATCATCAATCTTCTCAATCACCTTCCGAACTTCCGACTCCACCAGATGCAGAAGCCTTATTGAACTTTTCAATTCCAACTTCTATCAATTCGCAATCCAGTCAGAATCACGTTAGAGAGGATCAGAAAGGTGTGGTTCTAGACTCTTTAGTACCGGTTAGCACCGCCGCCCCAACTCCAACCCCAACAAGCAATCATTCATATCCAACAAGTTCAACTCCTGGTTCTTTAACTTCTTCAAGCTTAGGTTTATCAAATTCTAATTCTAGGAATCTCAATGGCAATGGCAATAATGGTATAAGTTTAGGATCTTGGAACGTTTCTGGTTCTCAAAGATCTTCACTAGGATTTGGTTATTCTCCATATTCTACTAAAAGCAGTGGTTTTAAGATTTCTTCTGAACGTGGCGGATCTAATGTCAGTCCTACTCCTAACTCTGCTTCACCAAGAACAAGAGAACCAAATACCTCGATCGAATTGGAAGGAACTCCAGAAAGAGATTCTAGAATGGAAGGTGAAGGAACTGGAGATTCTGCTGGAGTTTTTAGTTTCTCTTCTCCTTATTTCGGACCTCAGATTTCAAACAATCAAGATGAAGATTTAGATGGATCCGAAATCGATGTTGATATTTCAGGTGGTGATGTGAAATCTCCAGGATGGGCAGCTATCACTTTAGGACAACTTTCATTGAGTGGGAATCCTAATGATTCAGGAGGTGGATTATCAACTTCTCCATATTTGAGTACTTCTACAAACCGTCAAGGAGCAGTTGGTGGGATTTCATCTAGTAGAGGTGGCGGCGGAGGATCAGTTCCAATGGTTGCTTCAAATTCAGGTTCTGGATCTTCAACGAATGCATCTAGAAGATATCCACCGATCTCATCTTCCAACAGACCTTCCAACAACCGGACCAACTCAGGTTTATCATCTAGTTTTCAATCTGGAAGTCCTGCTTCTAGATCTTTACCTTCGGCAGATGACGCAATTCAAGCAGCAGCAATGCATAGAAGAGCTTCTTATAATCGAACTGCGAGTGGAGCTCCTAGAACTAGCTTCGGAACTTCTGGTCCACCTAGTAGTTTTAGCTTTGGAGCTTCAGGAGTTGGGAATGGAAGTCCAGGCTCTCCAAGTCCCATGGGGATCGTAGCATCTAGTTCTATGACATCGAATGGCTCTTCTAGATTTGGAAGGAAATCTGGAGGTGGTGGTAGAAGGAGAGCTTCGAGATCTAGAGACAGAGCTAAAGTTAACGTTAGAGGTAAAGGTAGAGTGACAGCGGATGGTGAATTCGATGACGATGCTACGGACGATGATGAAATGGCTTTAGACGTTAATGATGAAGATGATGATACTGAAGATGAACTATTGGTAGGCAAGAATGGTGGTAGAGTTGGTAGTGAAAGTGTGGTTGGAGATATGGATCAAGACTCAGAAATGGAAGAATCAGAAAGTGGGTCCACTTACGGAGAAAGTCAAAAACGAATGGGTGGAAATGGTTGGAGCATCAATAGTAATGGAATTGGTGCCAATCGAAATCTTTCTGGTTATTACACTTCTACTAGAGGTGAATATGTTGGGAATTCCAAATTATCAACTTCTGGTGGTTCTTCTTCGTTATCAAGACCTTCGTTATTGGATAGAGCTAGAAACTCAGCTTCTCAAAGTCCAAGTCTTGGTTTGACTTTAAATAATGGAATTCCAACTAATAGTAGTAGATCTTTCAACAATGGTTTTGATTCTCCTAGAGGAATTGGAGGTGGTGGAATGAGTTCAAGTTTCAATAATGGAATTGGGATTGGTACCAGTCCAAATAGTTCCGGTAGACATCATCCTTATGCTCAAAGTCCAAGATCTGTTAGTGGAAGCTTTGGTGCCTCTAATGGTTCTCCTTCAAATAGATCTAATCTAACTTCTTCAAATCCGATTTCAACAAATTTGAAAAGAGGTGGGTTTGGTGAATCGAACAACAATTCAAGTCTTTCAGCTTCGAGTTCCAATTCAAGGATAGGGGTCTCACCACTTTCAAAAGGTGGTTCAAGTTCTTCAGGTACTATTGCAACTTCTTCAAGTCCAAGAAATCCATCCTCAAATCTGCCACCTCTAGTAACTCGAGGTTCAAGTAAAAGATCCTCGACTCAACAAGAACCACCTGAAGAAGACAATTTAAGTGGTAGTGGTGATGAAACTGAATCTTCAGAAGAGATTTCTTCTTCATCAATTCCAAAATCCAAACCTTCTACTTCTCCTTCAACTTCTTTGTCAACCTCCAATTCTAAGAAAGTGGTTTCCAATGTGAATGATGATGGTACTACAGCAGCTTCTGCCGCTGCTATTAGAAATCGTTTAGGTGGAGCTTCAAATTGTTCTGCTTTCATTTCTAAACTTTGGCATTTGATGAGTAATCCTGAGAAATATAGAGATTATATCAGGTGGAGTGAAGGTGGAGATTCGATTATACTTTTTAGTGATAATCAGAAACAAGACGCTTTTGCAAAAGAAGTTTTACCCAAACTTTTCAAACATGGCAATGTTGCGAGTTTTGTTAGGCAGCTGAATGTGAGTCCTATCACAGGAGTAGAATTTCGAAGTCGCCGAAAATTGGAAACTTCCTTGAGGGGTTGAGTGAAGGGTTCAGCTCAGCGACTTCAGGACCCTTTCCTTACTCCTACTAACTTCATCAACTCTCTTTTCATTCAAATCTTTCCAGCTCTACGGGTTTCAAAGAGTCCCGACTTCTCGATCTTTAGATGACGCAGAACAATCCTCTGCTTTTCAGGCTCTAAGCTCCAATCAAAGTGGTCTTTCTTCCAATTGGTCTTCTAGAAAATCTAAACATCAGATAGCATCAAGTGCTGGAGCTTTCTATGGTCCTCATTCTGCTTTCGTTCATCCAAATTTCATGAGAGGTGGTGAAGATAGGTTACCCTCCATGAAACCTAGGTCTTCTAAGGGGAAGAAAAACACAGAAAAGGACGTGGATCAAGAAGATGAAGGTCCGACGAAAGAGAATGGAGATAGATTAGATGGCAATGGGATGGAAATAGCTGGCAAGATCGAGAAGAGAGGTCAGGTAACGAAAGTGGCGGGACATCAGCAAGAAGAAAGCGACGATGAAGATGATTTGGCTTTTGATTGAGAGCCTACAAATTCTTTTCGCTCTACTTTTCTCTCTCCCTCTCTCTCCATCTGGAAGCATCAAATCCAAGCTAATCTCGCAAGATCATCGCAAGTGAAATCGTTCTGATCTTGGTCAGCGACGTTGAACTCTCTCTCTTTTTCCTATTTCATCAATTACATTCCTTCTCTTCTTTGTCTCTTCAATCTTTCAATTATTGTTAATAATCAAGCGCAAATATCAACTTAGTAAACCAAGATCCGAGTCCCAAAGTTCAGAACCTCAGCTCTTCCATATCTCCTATCCCAATGATCATACACGATTCCTTCTTTCCCGTTCTCCCTTTTTTTTCCTTTTTTTGTTGTTGTTGTTACTTTGTCTCCTCTGCTTCGATTCCGCACTCCCAACTCCAGCATTTGATATCTTCTTCACCATCTCAACTTTCATTCTTTCCTCCCCTTTCATTTTCTCTCAACTTCTTTCTCGGCTTCGCTTCTTTGACCCCCTGCTTTTCTCTTTCTCAAATCTTTTTGTTGTTTCATGACTTTTATATCGTCTGTACTACCAATAATGTCTATCTTCTGAAGCTTTGAAGAGCTCGCAGACTCGCTCAAGTTACAAGCCACTAGCCACCTCTTGATTTCCACCTTGTCTCTCCTCTTAGAGGGTGAGGATCGTTCTCTGATAATGGGAATCGATTGAAGGAGATCTTTCGGAAGAAGGAGGGATCTTTGCTTCGGTCTCGAAAGGAAGCGAGGTTCTTGGAACTCCTTCCAAGCGAAGGTTCGTTTCCTTCCCGCTTTATCTCCACTCAGTCTTTTCTGGTTCCTTAACGTGTGGTAACAACTTGCGTCCTGATGAAAGATACGACGGTTCAAATAGAAGTCCATGAGAAAGGTATGAAGAGAGAAGAGGGTCTTCCATTCCATTCGAATTTCCCTTCTTTCAAACCACTGCATTGTTCTCTATCTCTTCAATCAACTTCTCCTCCTATTGGCTCTACCAACCCCTCAATCGGTAAACGAACCAAAAGCATCACATTCATTATGATCGCATCACTCTCTTTGGCGTTCACCTCTTTGATTCTCCTATCTTCCGATTGGACGGCCAGTGCCAGTTCGGTAGAGGTCAGAGGATACCAGACTAGCAAATGGATCTTGGAAGAACATCTTGGAAAGTGAGTTCACAGATCAAATTTTCGGTACCCCAGTCCTTATCGAGAGTGAAGAAATTACGTATGCTGAGCTTATCTCCTTCGTCAAAAACTCGTGCAGCCTCTCTCCTTACTTCAAGGCTCCTCTCTCACACGGAATCAAAGATGGAATTCCGGAAGGTTGCAAAGTTGATCAAGTCTCCTTGATGCACCGTCATGGATCCAGGTGAGCGTGTGTCGTGGGCGGCTCTGTTCTCGATTTCTCCAACGGTCGGATGAGTACACAATCTCACATTTTTTATCCTCTTCCCTCTTGCAGATATCCAATCCCGGAAGAAATTGGAGTCATCGCAAACCTCAGCTGTAAGTCGAAGGTCAGGGAGTGCTTACTTTTCTAGGATCGTGATCCAGCCAGCTCACCCCCAATTCCCCTCTCTGTCTCGAACAACACAGATTACATCAACAATAACACCGAGATGTTCTCGAACCCCAAATCCAAAGTTCCTAGAGCTTTCGAGTTTCTGGCCACGAAAGGCTGGAAAAATGAGGCTTTCACGACAAACAACCTTTCTTCAATTGGTCGCAAGCAATTGTTCGATCACGGTGTTGACTTCAGTCTCAAATACCCGGGTCTATACACCAATCAAGTTCTGGCTGGTGGTCAGGATAGAGTTGTAGAGTCTGCTCAGTTCTTCAGCGCTGGCTACTTTGGTCCTCACGTCAACGAGACTGCCACTCTCACAGTGATTGGAGAGAATAACTCAACGATCTCTTTCATTACTCCTATGGACACCTGCCACGAATGGAGCTACGGATCAGGCGGAACTCCAGTTGCAGAGTGGGGCAAGGTCTATCTTCCAAAAATGTCAAAAAGAATCAATTCCGCTCTCAAGCGGAGCTATCCTGAGGTTGCTTTCACTGATTCGATGACTCATGCTATGCTCTACAACTGCGCCTACGAGACTGCCGTCAAAGGAAGCAGCGACTGGTGTGGGGTATTCAAGAGAAGTGAGATCGAGGATTTCGAGTGAGTCGATTCAGCCTGAGAGGAGCATAGTCGCCATCTACTGACCTTTCTTTTCGTATCAACAGATACGAACTCGATATCTTGATGAGAGGAGCTTTTGGTTATGGTCTGCCAAACAATCAAGGTCCTGTCCTTGGAGCTCTTTACATCTCGAACTTGACCGAAAGATTAAATCAAAATGAGACAAACTTGTGGCTCGAATTCGGGCATGATACCACTATTGATTTAGTTCTATCTTCTCTAGGGTTGGTCGATGACAAGAGATACCCATCTACAGGTCCTGTCAACCCTTCGAGGAATTGGAGAGTGAGTTGAGCAGAGCTCGAGAGGAGCGGTGACCTTTTGCATCTCCCGAGGTTTCGCTGACCACGAACGTCGACCTTCTTTCCCCTCCTGATTTCTAGACAAGCTACCAAGTTCCATTCGCAGCTCAGATGATCTCTCAAAGACTATCTTGTGGCTCGGAGTCCAGGTTCCAAATCGTCTTGAATGATTCTCCTTTGGATCTCTCTCCTGTCTGCAAGATTGACAAGCATGGAAGTTGTCTTCTCGGCGACTTCCTTGAATCCGAAGCAGTCCAGAAGGCTAACGAAGTGAAGCAGGGAGATGAAACCTGGGTAGCTGCCTGTGGTGAAGGTGTCTAGTCGCTGTATCGTCAATTTTGTTCTTGTTACATCACATTTAAATCACTTCAAATGGCCCCAATTGATGGCGGTGTGCTCTTTCGGTAAACCTCATACAGCGTGTTTAGCGCACGAGAAACGCTTTCAGAAAGGCGGAGATGATAAATACAAAAAGGCCAAGGGAGGGAAGAAAGGGGACACTGGGCAACATCTGTTCTAGGCTGCTTCGAGATTTCGGTCAAGGAATTTCTTGATTTGAGCAGTCAGCTTTTGTCTGACATCAGCTGGGAGCGATTCTATCGAGGTAATAGGGGTAAGAGGGGAGGAGGGGAACGAATGAGACAAAGGTTGGGCTTGTTGAAGATGGACCTCGACGTCGAGCTTGCAAGTGACTGATTCTGACTAGTAGAACTTTCATCATTACTAACCCCGTGCATGTGGACCCAGTTCAGCGAGTAGCTCATGAAGTTTCAGAGGTTGAGCTTCCTTTGCACGATCTGTTCACAGCTCATCCCATGGTTTGGAGAGGAGAGAGGGCAGGCAGATGTCAAAACAGATCCGTAGACCTACGCAATTCAACAATCGCTTCAAATTAGGACTTCACAGAGCCGCATTGAACAGGAACCACGCCCCGACTTCGTCGAGAGAACCCACCTGCAGCGTGAGCACGAAAGCCAGCCTCCCACCGACAGTCTTCTAACGATCGCTTGAGGGATGCCAGTAGTCTGTACCAGAGTGGAAGAGATCATGAAAGAGATGTAAAGATTAGACGGAAGTTCAAAAGGGGGAGATGGTTTCAAGAGGTCAAAGTTCAGCATGCAGAGATAGATTAGAGCTCTGCGCTCTCCTGCCACAGAACTTGATGTTGAACTTACCTGTCCCATTCTCCAGTTTGAACCAATCTCTCATGAAGAGCATTTTGTAAGGCTTCAGTCTCTGCTTCGGAAGCCATCGTTTGGAGGAGACGACAAGACAAGATGATCTTGACACTTCCAGATTTTCCTCTCCAGCCGCTGCCACTATCAGCTTGTTCTACTTTGAATCGCTTCTACTTCATCATTTCAATACCCTTCACTTTCATTCTTCAAACTAACAATCAAAAGAAAGGCCAGTCCTTCAACCTGAACTCAAGACCTCCAACCTTTACCTCTACTTGCCCTTCTACTCAATCAGTGCTCAACACAACTAGCGCAGCGCCTCCAGATAAGCTCAAGAGATGAGAAGGGATGTTAGAATTGTCTTAGTAGGAGATGAAGACTCGGGTAAATCTTCACTCATCACGAGTCTAATCAAAGAATCTTTTGTGGATAGAGTCCAACCTGTCTTACCAGAGATCTCTTTACCTCCAGAGGTAGCTCCAGAGGGAGTCTTGACAAAAATCATCGATACCAGTTGTGAGTCTTCGTAACGAGTAGAATCAAGGCCATCCTCACAAAAGATGAGAGGGAGAAAGCTAGATTCTGGTGAAAGTCGAAAAAAGTCGGTTAGCTACGGAACGGAAGCTAGCCTCTCCCTGCCGACTGGCTATGGCGGAATGGAAAGAACTGATTTTGATAGACACTGTATGCTCTCAGTATAGCATCAAGCTCCAGTTCCAGAGAGGCAGGAGATCAGAAGGGCTCTCTCTCTCCTTCCCCGGCCTATCTCAATCTTCTCAGTTCTCAACCCACTCACTCTCAACTCTGCCTTCCATCTTTCTCTATCTCAACCTCGATTACAGCTCTTCCTGCAAACCGAGCTCATCTAGAAGCTGAAATTCGAAGATCAAACGTAATATGCATTGTCTACTCTATCTCTGCTCCAACTTCTTTCGACCGGATACCAACCTATTGGCTACCATACATTCGATCCTTAGGAGTCAACGTTCCAGTAATTCTAGTTGGAAACAAGATCGATTTAAGATCCGGTTCAGTGACGAATTCAGCTTTAGAAGATGAACTATCTCCGGTAATGGCAGAATTCAAAGAAGTAGAAACCTGTGTCGAATGTTCAGCAAAACAACAACTCAACGTTTCAGAAGTCTTCTACTTTGCACAAAAAGCAGTGGTCTATCCTACAGCTCCGCTTTACGATTCCAGAGAGCATAGACTAAAACCAGCTTGTGTGGACGCTTTAAGAAGGATTTTTAGACTTTGTGATTCTGATAAGGACTCACTATTGAACGATAATGAATTAAATGACTTCCAACGTAAATGTTTTGACTCGCCATTACAGTCGCAGGAATTGGAAGGGATTAAAGATTTAGTTTTACAAGCTCCAGTTGAAGGGACTAGCAGATTTCCTTATGATCATTTATCTGCTTATGGAGGTTCAAATGCAAGTCATAGGCAATCGCCGAATAGCACAGAGAGTCAAGCTAGAAATCAAAACCACCCACACTTGAGAAGTGGAAGTTTGACTTTGGCTGGGTTTTTATATCTTCATACGTTGTTCATTCAGAGGGGAAGATTGGAAACTACCTGGACTGTTCTAAGAACATTTGGTTATGGATTTGATTTAACTTTAGAAGATTCTTTTGTTAGACCTTCCTTCAATGTCCCTGCTGAATGTTCAGTTGAACTTTCACCTCACGGATATCAATTCTTAACCGATGTTTTCGAAGTTCACGACAAAGATAGAGATGGAGCTTTGTCTCAGAAAGAACTGAAGTCCTTGTTCCTAACTGCTCCAGAAGGGAAGCATCCATTTAGTAACAAAGACCCAACATCAAATGAAATTGAAGGAGAAGGATTCCCAAATACTACGACGATAACGGACGAAAATGGAGCCATCACTCTTCAAGGTTGGTTAGCTCAGTGGAGTATGTTAACTTTGTTAGATCATAAGACCACTTTGGCTTATCTAGCATATTTAGGTTATCCTTCCTTTCCACTTTCAACAAGTCATCTAGATTCTAAATCTGGTAATGCTGCTGGATCTAAATTCTCCTTCGGGAAAAGCAATGGTCCTCCAACTCCAATTCCTTTATCAAGCAATAGAAAAAACGGGAAGAGTTCGGTCAAACCCTCTCCTCCTGACACTACTTCTGCGCTAAAAGTCACCAAGCCTAGGAAAGTCGACAGGAAGAAAAAGGGTAAGATCCAGAGAAACGTTCTGTTGGGTTACGTTTTTGGAGCGGCTGGATCTGGAAAAACTAGTCTACTTAGACACATGATTAGACCTAGTGCTACTGATCATTGTGAAAAGGGATATGAACCTACTAATACTGTTCAGAGCGTCGTTACTACGGTGGAGCACATGGGAGCGGAGAAGTACTTGGTCGTGAGTAGAACTCGATTAGTGAACCTTTGATTCGGAATTGGAGCTGACATGATCTCGCTCTCTTTTCTCGCAGCTTCAAGAATTCGGTTCAAGATCAAGAGAAGAGGTAGAAATCCTGAGGTCATCTTCGAAACTTTCAACTGCAGACATCATTCTCTACGTCTATGATTCTTCAGACACGAATTCTTTCTCCTACATTTCAAACCTTAGACAACAATATCCACTTCTAAACCAAATTCCGTGTTTGTTCATTGCAACGAAAGCCGATCTAGATCTAGCCCAACAGAGGCATGAAGTTCAACCCGATATTTACTGTCAAAAGTTAGGTTTAAACATTCCTTCACTTTCAACAACCAACTCTACTGGAAGCAATAACTTCTCAGGTCCGATTTCTATCTCCATCAAATACAATCAAACTGCGGATCTTTATTCTGTTATTTGTTCGATAGCTCTAGATCCAAGAGGTGCGATTATTGGTGAAAACGATAGAAGCGCTTTGTCTTATGCTAATTCAAGGGGTAGGTTTCTACTTTACGTTGGAGTTGTCCTTTTGGGTGGAAGTGTGGCGGTTTATTCTATGAGGTCAATCTCTCCAGGTCTGAATTTGAGTTTGGGGAAATGGAAAGAAAGTTTGAGTGGGAGTGGGAATGAGGGTGGCAGTAGCTGGTTGAATTGGTTGAGATCGAGTATGTGATCCTGATGTACTTCTCATCTAACTGAACAGTCGATGCTTTTCATTTTCTAGAAGAGTGAAGTGTAGAAAGTAGCGGAAGTTACCTGCCTCCAGTTCACCTTCGGCTCGATCTCTCGCTTGTGAAACAATTGCTTTTGTTTCAGAAATCATAAGATACATTTGGATGGAGCTGAAACTGAAGAATCACGTAACACAGGTCGAGCAAATGGTCTCCGTCCCTCCGTGTCACACCGTCAACGAATGTGCTTCTTCCCTTTTTAGGTTCTAACCCTCCTCCTCTGTCCAACTCATGTTCTCTCGAGATGCTTCCTATCTTTTGGAGAACGCCTGCTAAATCACCCAGATGCTATCATAGCCTTTGACGATACTTGAAGCCTGAAGACCGCTTGGATAGGTGACTCTTGTGTGACACAAAGAAACACCAATGAAGTGAAAGCTTTCCCATCCTTCAACCCTTCGACCTTCTTTAAAGCACTTGAATTTTTTGCTTTTGTAACTGCCTGATGGATAGTAAATCTCAATAACCTCGTATGGCTAATGCTTAAAACGTGTGTTAGGAACTTGAGCTGATCTGAGGTTGTTGGAACATCTTCGTATTCGTCGGTCAAAATCTCCATGTACCTGAGCTTGGGAGCGGAGATATTGGAAAAGAATCTATAAATCGAAGGAGTAACCGATGTGAAGTTCAGGGCTTCTAGGTTGGGGAAAAGAGCGCTAGACGGCTCCCATATATTTTCAATGCTTCCGACGTTACGTAATTCTATGATCCTGAGAGCTGAAGTTGGAGCTTCTATTAGTTGGGTAGGATTGTTCACATAGTAGGTTGGCCTCTGTCCTGTTATATCTCCAGAATCATCTTTAAGACTCAGCTCCTCTATCCCGTTTCCGCTCCATTCAGCTAGCACCTCCTATTCAATCTGATAGCTCGAACATGCCAAACCGAGAACTTCAAGCTGGACAGGGACAATCTGTACTGGTTTCTCCATAAACGGAATATGTCCTCTTGGATTAGGTCTTCCAAAACTGTGACTTGATAGTGTAAGTGCTGTAAGATGAGGACAGTTCCAAACATAATTCCAAAATCCAGGTTCCACCAAGAAGTCAAATGTTTGTAGATCCAGCTTGCGAATCGTTTGACTTGAATGTAGAAGCTCTTCCAAAAGTCTTTCCGCCTCCTCATCATCGTTGTGGCCCATCTCTACCATCGTGTTAGCGTTGAAGCACGTTAATCCTCTTCCAGTAAACTCTCCAATCTCCTGAATCATCGGAACGAGTTCATGCTCATTGAAACGCGAACCGAAGTAAGACGATTGCAGAGTGAACTTTTTGTAGGAAGGTAGTTCACCTCCAGACTCAATAGAGATACAAATTGGAAAGTTGATTAAAACTGTTTGGAGACTTGGAAGATTTCTCAAATGAACGAGGATGGGTAAAAGAATTGCTGTGCCGTCATCATCCTGCACGTTAAAGGCCAAGACCATCGATCTGAGATTGTTCTTTGAGAGCTGAAGTGTGTCGAACACTCCCGATAGCAACGTTGATTTGAAATCTCCCAGCTCTAAACTAACTTTGGTAACTTTGTGATGAGAGAGAGAGCATAGTCGATAAAGGTGTAAAGGTGTTGAATAATTTGAGCTCCTATTGCCCTGATCAGATCGATTTCTTGATGGAGTGCAGGATTCGAATTGACAATTTGCCTCGAGGCGTTGCTAACTGCTGAGGATTGGGCTACAGTACTTGGAGTTTGAGAGAGGAGATGAAGTTGGGCGAAAATTTCGGCTCGAAGAGCTAGGAGCGGGTCGGTTGGCGTTGCTGTCATGATGGTCGTTGGTAAGTGACTAGAACGGTCGATGTCGATTTGATGAGGGGGAAGAATCAAAGAGGAGGATCAAGCGACAAGAGAGGAGACGAAGGAAGATTTTCTTGATGAGTACACTTGATCAATATCTCAGGACGAGAATCGATTGTTTGACATGCCTAATTAAAAAAAACCCCCTCAAAGACGCGAATAAGTAGTGTTTCCTGTCTTTGTCTCTTGGAAATTTTTGCGGAGGAAAGCTATGTACATCGGAATCGGGCCGCTTGGCTTGCGTAACTTGCGGCGATTCTGTTTTACCTACAACTACTTAACCTCATTGTGATTTTGCTCTTCATCTTTTTCCTCCTTTCTCAATTCTTTCCATCTCCCTCCCTAAGACTTCTACTCTCAACTCTCTCAACATGGCTCCAACCGCAACCGCAACCGCAACCGACAACTCTTCATGCTGTTCTAACTTGAAAGAGAACTTGACTCTGTTGTAAGTCATCGCACACGACACTTCTTCTCTCCCTATCTTCGCAGCCCAATCCTACTGATCTTATCTCATTCTCATTTTCTCTTGTCCTTCTCAGCGCTACTCACGATTCTAAGCTAGAGCTTCTCAAGACTCCCACTCCAAAGCCAGGCCCAGGCGAGGCTCTCGTCCACGTCAAAGCTACCGGGTTCGTACATTAGCAACTAACTCTCGGAACTTAGAAAGAAGAGGGGAAGAACCTAATGCTCTCGAGAGTGTAGACTAAGAGCTCCGCTTCTCAATCTTCCATTTCGTGTGCTCACATTCTCCACTTCGATCTCGCCTGTTTCCTGCAGAGTCTGTGGTTCTGACGTTCACTTCTGGCAGCATGGTGAGTATTTCAATTAGGAATCTCTTCGCCAAACCCAAGCAATCTTCTCGAATCCAATTTGATCGTCGCGGGACTCACTCCTTCTTTCCCTCGCTCTGCTCAGCTGGTCTCGGCCCTTGGAAGATCACAGACAAGACCGCTTTGGGTCACGAATCTGGAGGAATTGTCATCGCAGTCGGAGAGAATGTTCACAATGTTAAGCCAGGCGACAGAGTTGCCATCGAGCCTGGTGTGCCTTGTGGAAAAGCCACTTGCAACAATTGCTTGACTGGACAATACAATCTCTGCCCTCAAGTTGACTTGTGAGTACCTACAGCTGAAATCCCTTCGAAGGGACCCGCTCTTGACTGACCTATTCTCTTCTTCTCCTTTTCTCTTCTTTCCAGCTTCTCGGTCCCACCCAAGAATGGAACTCTCACTCGTCATCATATCCACCCAGCCGGTTGGTTACACAAGTGCCCAGATTCTCTCTCGTGAGTGATGGTAAATTATGAAATCAATCTCTCTTCTCTCTATGCATTGAATATGGAGCAGCTGATTCTTGTCTTTCTCTTTCTCCCTCTCTCCTAACAGATACGAAGAAATCGCCTGTCTCGAACCTCTATCAGTCTGCCTCCACGCCACTCAGCAAGCTGACATTAGACTTGGAACTCCAACTTTGATCTGTGGAGCTGGTCCAATCGGAATCGTCCAGTTACTTTGCGCCTCAGCTGCCGGAGCCTCTCCAATCGGTAAGTAAGCTCCTTCAGAGTATTTTATGAAGCAGATCAAGGTACAAGGAGAGAGGTAGCATCATTTTCACTTACCTCAACATCTTCTCTTTCCAAGTTTTGACCGACATGCTTCAGAATCGCTTGGATTTCGCCAAAACTCTGGTTCCAGATGTAGTCACCTACCAAGTCGATCCAAAGAAGACTCCAGAAGTGGCCGCCAAGGACATCATTTCTCTGTTCACTGAAGCTTGCTCTGGAGTAGGTGGAAGCGGACCCAATGGAGAAGTCTACCCATCGATTTCAATGGAATGTACCGGAGTCGAGAGCTCTATCGGAACGGCTTGCTGTGAGTTGCGATTTTGCCTTTCGAGATCCCTCCCACTCCATCTGACCTCTATCTTCTTCCTTTCCTCTTTCACAGACGCTACCAAGACTGGGGGTCTAGTTTTCGTCATTGGAGTTGGAAAATCACACCTCAACTTCCCATTCATGCACTGCTCTACCAATGAGATCGCAATCAAGTTCCTCTTCAGGTAAGTCTAGGGGATTGATTTCCAGTCCCTGGCTTCCCTCCACCTTTCCCAAGGTTCAGCGTTCTGATCTCGTCACTCTTCCTCTCATTCCGTGTCTCCTTCTTCAGATACAAGGACACCTGGCCAAGGGCTATCCGATTGGTTGCCTCTGGAAAGATCGACATCAAGAAAATTGTGACTGCTCGATTCCCGCTCGAAGAGGCTAAGGCCGCTGTGGAGCACGCTGCTGACAGAACCAAGTTTAGTGTCAAGACCATTATTCTCGACGAATAAGTCGTTCCGACCCGCCTCCCTTCCAATTACGATACGATCTCCCTTCTTCAGATTTCTTCTCACTTGTTATCTCCATTCTCCAGTCATGCACATTTTTAGCCGTCTCACAGAAACACACAATAGAACATCTTCCTATAAATTTTCTGAATGAGTGATGAATTGAATATTGAGTTTTAGTTACATGAGATGATGACGATGATGAGACAAGAGCACGTGGAAAAGCAGAGGGAAAAGGCATCATTGCAAGAAATCTAGCATGCTCTTGACCGCTGCGAACAGTCGAATGAAGGAGAGAGACTAATTAGTAAACGTATCAAGGAGGTCAAAGGGCAGAAAGAACGAAACACACTCACAAAGCAATTTCTCTCTCAACTTGCCTAACTCCTTTCCCTGACGAAGCTCCTCTGTGTCAAGTCTCTTCCAGTCTTGATAGGAGACCACCCGTTGCTGAGTGTCAGAGAGTTCTGGAGGTGAAGAGGAGGAGTCGAAGAAGTTCTCACTGCCTTGCAATCCAAGCTTGGAACTCAAACTCTTCTGCTGATCAGCAGCTGTCGATCGCCAATCGGAGGTGATCAGATCTGCTACCGAGTAAGCGTCGTACATTGTAGAAGCGATGACTCCCACTGGACCTCTAGCTAGCCAACCCGAGACGTAAATTCCAGGTATGACGGAAGAAGCTGACGATGGAAGTAGAACCCTCCCAGAGGAGTTGGGGATGAGATGCTGCTTGGAGTCGAAAGGAAGTTGGAAAGTGGTAGACTGTGTAGTTGATATTGAGGTTGGATTTGAGGTTTGATTCCCGTCCAAGGGCGTACTTCGGTAGCCGACGCTCGAGACGATCATGTCGGTAGAGGTCGCCTCGGTTTGTCCAGTTGGCTTGGCCGCGTGAACGTTCGGAGTAACAGAAGCTATCGATCCTGAGGGGTCCGGATCGTTTCCCCAAGCTGCAGTCCGAGCGGCGAGACTCTTCTCCTCCTCGGTGCTTGGAGGCAGAGGTGAATTTGAGGTCGAGGCTTCCGTTGATGGAGGTTTGGAGAAAGAGGTTACGTTCCATTCTACTCTTCGGACCGCAGCTACTCCCTGAGCATCTTGAGCAGTTCCTTCTTGAGATTTGAAAGCTTTGGGAGCTCTGAAGAAGTTCAATCCCCAACTACTCTGGCCATCGTCTCCAGCCTTGAAGGTCTCCTTGCTTCCTTTCTTCAAAAGGTCCAAAAGTCTCTTCCTGACCCTGGCTTCACTTTTCCCTTCAGATCTTCCAGCCTGTTCGTCTTCCTTCTCTTTCACCTCAACCTCTTCCCTAGCGTCCTGCAGCTCTTGCTCCGGCACCCCAGAAAATGAGATTCCTTCCAAAGCCATCATCTCCCTGACTTCCTTATTCGTCATGGCCAATTGAGCAGGTCCTCTCCTTGCGAAAACGTCTACTCTCTTGATATTTGAAGAAGAGAGTGAAGCTAAGACTGGCTCTGGAACGTCCGTCTTGGCGAGAGCCTCTCTGTTTGAAGAAGAAGAGTTTGAAACTAGGAGGGAAGCTCTCAGAACAATCCTCGCCACGTCCAAAGCTACGTTTCCTGCCCCGACGACCGTCATGTGATTATTCGAGGAAGATGAAGGAAATTCAGGGAAGGAGATTCTTCTCCAAGGAGCCTGGCTTAACAAGTTCTCGTCGTGGGCTGCAGGGTGTCCGTTGTACCAATTGACGAAATCTAGTGCTGAGTGAACATTTGCTAGCTCTCCAGGATCCGAGCCAGGTATTCCAAGAGGTCGAGGCAGAGACGAACCATAAGATAGAAGCAGATGCGTGTAATGTGGAAGAAGGCTTGAGAGAGGTAGTTGAGTGGCATGAGCATAGTGATAGCTATCAGAATCGACCTGCGAGCTGCTCGAGGTGATGTTAACGTTTCCGAAGAATTTGAATCTTGGATCTTCAGCGACTGAATCGAATTTATGTTCTACATTCTGCGCTGACAGAAGCATGGAGGGAGTAGAGATGGGTAGGTAAAGTCAGTCTGGGTGGAGGAAGAGCTCGAGCTCTCAAGCTCATGATCTGAGCCGCATACGGGGATTTATCTAGCTGTTCAGATCCTCAGGGTGCTTTCCAAGTGCATAGAGATCTCTCGAGGACAAAGAGAGAGCTCCATGACTACATGACTCCTCATCTGTCCCAGCTCCTTCTTGTCCTTCCGCTCCAACTTTCGAGCTCTCTTGCCATTACGCACTTTTACATCTGGATGATCTGGAGCTACTCCATACCTGACCAAACCATGGGGAGTCGGTAGCCTCTCGTACATGTGCACCTGCACTTGAGCCTCATTTGAATCTGAAGGTAAAGATGATAGAACTCGAGCTGCAGCATAGAAAGCTGAGGGTCCAGATCCAATGATAGCTAGCTTCAGATGATTGCTTAGAAGCTGTTTGGTTGCTAACATCTTTTCTTGAATGCTTTAGACTTGATTTGAATAGCTTGAGAAGTTAGAACTGACAATCATCTCGAGTCTTTTCGGAATCACAACTTCTTCTCAGCCAGACCATCATCCATTGTCCACTCCATTCTTGCGCTTTGAAGTCAAGTCATCTAGTAAGATCTCCCAACTCAACCTTGAATCAATTCATCGGCATGTCATTCGCTCGCTCTCTCAGAACTGTCTCAAGAAGGACACCACTCTCAATCTCCCGATCCTACGCTACTGAAGCTTCTGCTTCTCCTCTAGTCGGAACTCCTCCAGTTACTAGGCGGCCAGTCAGTATTCATTACTTCATCACTTTCTCAGTTCTCTCATCGGGATCGAGAAGTGAGCTCATCTCCTCTCCCTCCTCCTCCTTTGTTCTGTTCACAGGCTTCCTTCAGAGGCACTTTTCTGGGATTCCTAGTCGGTTTCAGCGCTGCCTCAGCCTATGGATACTCTCATCTTTTACAAGAATATAACCATGCTTCAAGTTTGATGTTGGCTTCAGTCGAGGAATTGCAAGGTAGCACTAACAAGGTGAGCTACGCATCTCGAAACGAGGCAAGATTGCAAGATGAGAGATGAGTGGAAAGAGCCTTCTTTGAGAAGGAAAGGCAAGATGATGACCTGATCATTTGATATCTATCAGACGAGGCTTTGTTCTTGGTCTTTTAGACGGAGGGACTAGATCAGTAGGGACAGCAATTGAGATGAGGCATCAGGTGGAGATGAGACGAGAAACTCTCATGAGTCTGTGTAATCCTCGGTAGCAATCGGTGTGGATCTGAAATCGAGAGGAACTCTCTGCTTTCTATCTTAGTCAAGGTCAATCTACGCAGGAAGTCTTCGACTCGAAAGAGCAGCCAGCGTCAAGACCTTCTCCCTTCCTTCCTCCATCCTCTCTTTCTCTCTCCTCCAACTAAACCCTCCCCCCTTCTTCTTCCTCCTCTTTTCTCCCCACTCTTCTTCTCTACAGATCTCCTCTCACCTCCAACGTCTCTCAACCTTAGAATCCGACCTAAAGTCCTTACGTTCCTCAACTTCCTCAAAAGATGATCTCTCAAGCAATCGTACTGAGATGAAAGCCGTCTATGAGGGTTTACATGAAGACGTTTTGGCTCTTAAAAATAGGATCTGGGGTGTAGAGAAAGATTTGAATGAGAGTTTGAAGGGTGTTGGAGCTAGAGGGGTTTTTGGAAAACCTAGAGAGGTTTAAAGATGAGAGGGAGGCTTGGGGGAAGAATCTAAAGGAGAGGTGATGGCGGGGAAGGAACGCCAATTCAAAGAGAGTAGATGAAGGCGAAATGGAGAAGGGTCACGGAAAACCTTTCGAGGGCATGTTTGATAGATTTATTTTCCTGGAAACAAATGGAGTTTTGGTCATTTAGAATTCGTCGAACTCTAAGCTCGAAGATTATCATGGAATGTTTAGTGTTGCTAGTTCCTGAAAAATCTGCTCTTTATAATCTGCCAATGAGAGGTTAGGAGTCGTTTGAGCGCCCGAGCACTCGATGTTTACGCCTCGACCACCTTGTTTTCCGGAGCACGAGAAATGAATTGATCCTTTGCAAGGGCAATTTCTGTTCATTGACGAGCTCCAATCGATTACAGGGGAAAACACGACGCATATTTGACCCGGGCGGGAGGGGTTACAGAACTTGACTTGAGAAACGCAGGAAAGAGTCAAATCACTACTTCTTTCCTTTCTTCTTTTTCTTTCCCTTTCCTTTCCCTTTTTCTACCTCTTCCTCTTCCTCCTCATCTTCAACTTCCTCCTTAGCTCTCCTTTTATCTCCAACTTCTTCTTCATCTTGATCTCCTTCATCAGCCTCAGCTCCAGTCATCTCATTCTCATCATCTTCATTCTCAACTTCCTCAATCTTACTACTTCCTTCACCCTTTTCTTCTGCACCAGTCTTAGCTTCGTCACCAGCTTTAGCCCAATCCGGAATCTTAGCACTTCCTCTACCCTTGTTAGCAGGGAATTTTGGATCAGGTTGACCGTGAGACTTTCTTAAGATCGCTTCTGCTCTTCCTTCCAGTACTTCTTTGGAAGTTCCATAGAACTTAGCTGCATAAGCTGCTTTACATCTGGCTAGACATTCAGCTTTAGAAGCTTTCTCGTCCAAGATTGGTTCAGGATAATCTTTTCCAATGATGCACTTGGCGGTCTTTTGAACTGAAAGTGGGGCTAAATGGGGCTGATAAATCCATTTATCAGGAAACTGGGCTAATTCTGGACACCACTTTCTGACTAGAGCTCCAGTTTTGTCGCTAAAATAGGGAGAGTTTGAGAAGAGAGGCGAGAACTGTCAGATCTCGAGCTCGACATTGAGTTTCTTGAGCCACTCACTTGGTTTACACCGAGTACTCACTACTTGGTAGGGAAAGACACAAGACCATAGACTCTGAAGAATTGAGAGAAGAAAGCACTGCAAGACAGCCACATCCAGTTTCCTGGGTTCGAAGAAGGATCCCAATCGAGAAGCCAAGTGTCAAAGACTTCGGCACCTCTTTCCCAACTGATCCAGCATTGACCTCTTGTTAAGAAAGCAGCTAGAGAATGCCTTCCTAAATGATGAATCCAGCCAGTAGCTCGAAGTTGACGGATTAGAGCATCCTAGGAGATGATGTAAGAAAGTAGAAAGGTCAGCGAGCTCACTTCGAAAGCTCGCAATCAACTTCGCTAGACATTGCTACTCACAATCCAAGGGAAACCAGTCTGACCAGCTTTGAAAGCTTCAAATCTAGCTTCAGAAGCTTCGTCACCTCTGGGTCTAGGAATGATCTCGTGACCCTTATCGTCGTAGCAGGTTGGTAAGTACCAATCCATGTACCTGCAGATCTCATTCCCTCTAATCTTTTGGAAAGGGTCTCCTACAGCCAACTCAGTTGCAGAATACATATCTCTGAATAGTAATTGACCATGTAAAGATTCCGGAATCTGAGATCTCTTATCTTTACCCTTATAACTTTTGATAACTTCTTCAGAATCCCACCACATCTGTCTAACACTTAAACAACCGAATTTTAAATAAGGAGAAAGTAAAGTAGTTGAAGGATTTGAAGTATCTTGAGTAGGAGCGGTTTGAGGTTTTGCAAAAGTAGCTACATAATGAGAATCTTCACAGATTTTGGAGAGCCTTTTCAAAGCTTCGGTTTCTCCACCTGGGACCAAGGTTGTTTCGGAGGCTCCACTTGCTGCAAGATCCATACCTAAGGATTCTAAGGTTGGGACTGAAAAAGTTGAAGATGAAGTTGAATCGTCATAACAAGTGACATCTTTGTCAGATTGTCTTTGTCCTCCTAGACTGGAAGAATTGAGATCGACCTTGGGAGTTTGAGTGTAATTTGGAAGTCCATCGAGTTTTGAAGCTAGCTCAGAAAGTAGAACAGATCTGGTTTTTGGCTTGTTGGATGAAATTAGGGGAGACGGAAGAGTTGAAGGAGTTGGAAGAGGTTTGGCTGGAGCTTTCATAGGTTCAATCGCCTGTAAAGACGGATAAAGAGAAGTGGAGAGAGAGAGAGTCAGTCAACCTTCTACATCGCATTCACCAAGGATCTTTCTCACCTTTCTGTAAGAAGCCATAGTCATGATTGGCTTTCCTTTGCTCTTGTTGATGACCTCTTGAATGTCATAAAGATGATGACCATCTCTCTCGATGATTTCAACCCCAGCCTTCTTTGCAGCTTCTCTGACGACCGCGTCTCTGGCTCTAGCGTATCCATTTGGGTCTCTTTCGAAAGCTAGATGTGTGATTCCCCATCTTTTCCATAGTTCAGGGAGAAGAGAGTTTGGTTCTCCTCTGACTACTAGAAGCTGAGAGAGGTCGTTGAGCTTAGTAAGGTTGTCCGAGACGTTTTGCATTGATTCTAGAAGGAATCTCCACCTGTTGACTCCTACTCTGTGCTTGTACACATACTACATCAACGTCAAAGAATGAGATAAGAAGGGTCAGAAGAGCTAAATTCGAGGAGAGAAAGCCAAACAATTCCTTGACAATCCGCTGTTACTCGCCTCAGGGTCCCAACACCAGACTGGAAAGAGTGATGATGGATTCAAATCCAAAGCAGCTTTCAATGCCGGAGAATCATGTAGCCTCAGGTCGGTTCTGAACCAATACAGAACCCTGACTTTAGACATTGTTGTGGGTGAGAGGGGAGAGAGCGCAGAGAGCAACACAGCTGCTGCACGATTTTTAGCGGGATCTGCAAATCGCAATATCAACTTCTTTGGAAGTCTTTCCATCCAACCTACTTCGCTATCTCTCTTTAGACTGTTCATCGAATATGTCTGGTCCACAGATGTATAATAATCAACCTTACGCTCCGCAGCAAGCCTACGGAGGACCACCTCAAGGACAGCAAGCAGATTACTACAATCAACAATCCAATTATCCACCTCCAAATGGGAATGGAAACGGCAATCCAAATGGAAACAACTACTATGGTGGAGATCAGAAGATGGCTTTAGCGCCGAATGGTTATGAAGGAGAAAGATTCTCGCCAAAGAAGCCAAAATTCAATGAGTGAGTAGCAAGAAAGGAGAAGTAGACAGAAGGAGAGAGAGGCATGTTCAACCTCAAAGGTCCAAGGTACAACAAGACCACTCTTCAAGTCTGGGAGAGCTTTCTCTAGACATTTTCATTTGCTTCGTCCTTCATCAGAGAAGGCAAGAAGGGTCTTAGATGCAGGGAGGAGCAAAGAGCTGGGTCCTTTAGAATTCAATCAAACACTTGGCAATTGGCAACCTAGCCAGACTCTCACTCCCACAAAGCTGTTCTATCGATGTTTCTACTCGTCTATGGAACTGTCTTTTCGCAAAAGTAGAGCTCTATTATCTCTTTGAGAGGTACAAAGGAACGGGCTTGAATCTACATTTCAGGCGTTTGGAAAGTGGTGTGGGTTTACTTTTGGACGCGCCGCCTGGAATCTTTCTTTTATTCTCCGCTCCTGACCTTTTTTCGTGAATGAGATCCTAAGAAATGACTGCTAAACATGCCATCGATCCTCCATTTCCAACAGTCCGATCTTTGCCATTCTATTCCTTCTAGTTTTCGCCGGATTCACAGCAGTTTCTGTCATCTCTCTAAGAGCCTACTCGATGTCAGACGTCTCAGGAGGTATCGGTGGCGGAGGTGCAGGAGGTATTGGATCAACTTTAAATCAACATACCGCAATTCTTCTAATGTTATCCTCTGGAGTCGCATTAGTCCTTTCAATCGTCTATCTCTTCCTAGTCAGAACCTTCACCAAAATCATCTTAGAAGTCACCTTAGCTCTTTCAGTTCTTTTAAATATCGCCTATTGTGTTTATCTTTGGGTTGAAGGATTCACAAGTGCAGCTATCGTATTCACAATTTTCGCAGTCTTTTCGGTCATCGCCTATTTCTTTATGAGGAAAAGAATTCCATTCGCAAAGGTTATGCTTCAAACTATTATTAGAGCTGCTAATCAATACAAATCTACTTATGTTGTGGCTTTACTTGGTTTAATTGCTCAGACTGCTTTCTCAGTCTGGTTTGCTTGGACTCTCGTAGCTGTTTATCAGAGATTTGAACCTGGTACCAGCGCCAGTGGAAGCAGTTCTTCAAGTGGAGCTGTCACTGGTCTAGTGGTTTTCTGTATCGTGGCTTATTACTGGATTTCTGAAGTCATCAAGAACGTTGCCTTCTGTACTGGTGAGTTGTGGCTGTGTCTACAGATGAAGTGCCTCCGAAGATTCTCTTGAAGCTGACTCCCTCTCTTCCTGTTTCGCTCTGTCAATCTCCTTCAATTTTCACTCCTCGCAGTCGCTGGTATCTTCGGAGTCTGGTACTACAGTTCCTCGAAGCCAGCTCACGCCGCTCTCAGCTCCTTCAAGAGATCCATGACCTACTCCTTCGGATCGATCTGCTTTGGTTCTTTGATTGTCGCTATCTTAGATCTGATCAGAGCTGTTCTTTCAATCATCCAACAACAACAAGCAGCCGAAGGAGACATCGTTTCATCGATCCTCGCCTGTGTTGCTGGATGTTGCGTGAGCTGCATTCAAAGTCTCGTCGAATATTTCAGTGAGTAGTAAACTGTTTTTGCCAAGAATTTCGATTTGAGTCTCGTATCTGACTTTGCTTTCTGCTTCCTGCCCCCTTCTTTTCTTGTCCTCCCCCTGTGGTGGCATCAACAGATCGCTACGCTTATATCAATATCAGTTTATACGGAAACAGCTACATCACAGCCGCAAAAGAGACTTGGCAACTCTTGAAACACAAAGGAATCGACGCTTTGATCAATGACTCGCTCGTCAACATTGTCTGGTGAGTGAACGACGTCAAAGCTTCGTGATCATCTCCCTCCTTCTATGCTTACTCTGATTGCTTTGAACCCCCTCCATCTTCAATACGTATACAGGACCATCGGTGCATATGTCGTGGCAACGCTCTGCGGCTTGTTCGCCTACATTTACCTCAAGAAAACCGATCCAAGCTACATCGAGCAAAACGGAAACTACTTTTCCGTCATCCTGCTTTACTCTTTCGGACTAGGTCTCAACATCTGTCTGGCTCTTGGATCTGGTTCTATAGGATCTGGAGTCTCTACTTTCTTCGTCGCTTTGGCTGAAGATCCTCAAATCCTTGGAGAAAGAGATCCAGATCTCTTCGCCATGATCCAACGTACTTACCCAGACGTTGTCAATGCTGTCGGTTAAATGTTGGAAAGTTGAATCGCTCTGTCTCTTTTACTTCTGGAACCCCTCTTCTCTCTGCTTGTTTCCCTTTGCAAATCACTTTCCTTTAAGTTCCTTCCGAACACTTCTGCCTTGTTTTCTCTCTAATTAAAACATAGAAAAGTTGCAAATGACAAACTTGTAGCTTCGTTATATACCTTTTATTGCTCTTTGAATCTTCAGTATCTTGACTCGCGTTCTCCAAATAAAGTTGAAAGAAGGAGAAAACTCAGTAAGGGAGAGTGGAAGGGGAAACGAAATCGAAGAGAGAGAGGACCTTTCCACCCGAGTCTCGAGTGTTGAGTCTTCTGACTTCTGGAAGAACGAGAAAAAGAGGTTAGAGAATTGGAGAGGTTAAATTTGGCTGCAGAACAACCGAAAAAGGCGTTTCAAATCAGGGTTGATGAGAGTTAGGTTTGGGCGCAATTTGGCGTTCGGTCACTTCGGAATGACGTACAATCTCCTTGTTTAGCCACTTATTTACGCCAAATCGAGGCGCGTTTCATCAAAAATCTCCCTCCGCTCTTCTCAGCGTTTCAATTTCATCGCATGAATGGAACTATCAGATGCCGAGATGAGAAGTCCTTCAAAAGGAAGGCCCCCAAACTTCTCTTCCACTCTTCCTCTCATTCTCTTTTCCAATTATTCCATCCATCTCAAATCCAAATGGCTCCTCCATCTCCAGAGCATCTCCAAGAAGTGGGCAATGCTCTACTTGTCTACACGACTTGTCTCGCTTGTGAGTGGAGGCGACCTTTAGAGTTCAGAAGACGAAGTTGCTTCTCCGACCTCCTTCTAATCATCTTCTTCTCCTCTTTCATGACTTTAGCTATTCTATGGTGGGATGTCTTATCCACTTTTCCTAGAGAGATCAAGCTGGTTTGGAAGCCCCTCTTTGAAAAGGGCATGCCTTCTCCCTCTCTGGGGTCTCTCACAGTTGCCCTTTTCTTTGTTTGCCGATGGATTTGCGTCGTGAGTATTGTTCATGAAAGGGAAATCATTCCAAATAGAGTGTGTAGGGTGAGAGCTGTGCCAACTACTGACAGAAGTTTCCCCTCTTTCCAGGTACAATTCATAGTCATCGTCTGGAGCATCTGGAGAGTATGGACTCCTTCTGCTTGCGAGAACTTCTACCTATTCGATTCGGTGGTCTCAGCAGTAGTTGTTGCTTCTGCCTCAGCGATTATGGCCATCAGAGTCTCTGCTCTCTTTGGCAGAAGGCGGGCACTTGAAGTACCGCTCTTGCTCTGTTGGATGGTTTTGGCGGCTGTGGTCCTCTGGTCTTCGACTTTCGTTGAACCTGTCCCGTGAGTACCTGACTTTGAAGAACCGAGGCCTGAGGAGTGGCGGTTGAGAGATCTGACACCCCCTTCCCCCTTTTAACTGCAGTGGAGTGTCGTACTGCATCGCCAAGCAGACAAGTGGCAATCAACTTCAAGCTCTGTATCTAACTCCAATGTGCTTCGATCTCGGAATCCTTTCGTTAACAATCGCCAAGGTGGCGAGAGACAAACGTAATGGCTCCGTTGGTCCTCTTCTCAGACACCTTGCCAAAGACGGATTCATTTACTTTGGTGCAGTTTTCACGTAAGTCCGAATTCAGGATCTCAGATTCACGACTTGGGACTTATCTCCCCCAACTCTGTTCCATTTCCTTGCCTCTTTCTAGCTGCAATCTACTGGCTGTCGTTTTCGAATTTCAGAACCTCGATCCAGCTTTGAAGCCGGTCCAAGCTTCTCTAGCAACAGTCGGAACCTCGATCTTCATTTCTCGACTCTTCCTATCAATGAGGAGAGCAGGTATTCAAGGAGTAGTCATTCCAACCTTCCACTCAGGCGGTGAAGAATCGAAAAGTCCCAAATGGAAATGGGGTTCATCGAAATTGAAGCAATTACCTTTCTCTCCTCGTCAGCCTCAAACTCCTCAATCCATCAGCAACAAGACTCAAGATATTGAATTGGTAACAGAGACTCACGTAGCTGTGGACGTGGAACAAGACAGCAGGAGCATGAACTCAAAGAGCCATTTGAGGACCTCTCACGAGAACGTCGGACTAGGGTTTCAACCACCTTCTTCTACTCTACCTTTCGATGGAGAAAATTCGGTTCGAAGTGAAAGTTATACATCCCCGAGACTAATGCAAGTTGGAGACTTCTTGCAAAACGATGATAGCGTTCTTCCAGCTTCTGTAAAGCGTGAAGAGAGGTGACGACTATTCTGCTCTTTCTTGTAATTTTCTTGTACTTATCCGCTCGATTTTTGGTCTTTTAAACGCAATGACGAACTGCCTCAAAGAACGAAAAGACGCTGCTTGCCTCTGGATTCTTCTCACGCACTTCGAACTTCGAGAGAGCTTCAGATTCCCAAGAGGCATAGACTACTTCCCAACACCATCATGTCTCAAACATTAACGCTCTCGCCGCTATCATCTTACAGCTTCACAACGAAGGAGAATCAGCCAGAAGAGGATCCTTCCGTAGCAGCGAGGCTCCAGCGTCTGCAGAATAATTATGAAGATTTTGGTATGAGGAGGACAGTCGAAGCAGTTTTGGTCGTTCATGAACACGGTCATCCACATATCCTCATGTTACAGATCGCAAATGCTTTCTTCAAGCTGTGAGTATCTTTTTTCAAATGAAACAAGAGAAGGGCCTGAGGAGAAGAGGTTCAGCTGAAGAAGCAAGAAGAATTATGGGTGGGGGCAGATGATGGAGCTCAATTGAACGTACTTGTGCTTTTTGACCCTTTGCTCTGAGATCCTCCATTTTCGAATTCTTATTCTCGCAACACACGGCTAGCTAGCGAGCTGTGAGAGAAGCCAATTTCACCAAGGACCATTCATCCTACCATCCATGTCCATTCTCACACCTCCTCGCCATCTCTGCTAATCTTTACGAACTTCTCAGGCCCGGAGACTACCTGAAGCCAGGAGAAGATGAAATCGAAGGACTTCGTGCTCGTTTGGATGAGCGCCTGTCTCCAGTAGTTGGAGATGCTGGTTCTTGGGGTGAAGATGGAGTGGATCAGAAACCAAGTGGAGAATGGGAGATTGGTGACTGCATTGCTCAGTGGTGGAGACCTGGATTCGAGACCTTTATGGTGAGTAATGCTGTCGGACTTGAACTTGATTCAGAGAGGGGGATAGGAGTTGTTGATCCCCTTTTCCTTTCCTCCTTTCTATCGACTCCAGTACCCATACACACCTCCCCATATCACTAAGCCAAAGGAGCTCAAAAAGCTCTATTTAGTTCAGCCTCCTCCACAGAGTCAGTAAGCCTTCAAGAGCGCTGGCTTTCTGCTCCGACACAGTCCGCCTGACTCCAATCTCCTTTTCTCTTTCCATGTTCTTCAGAAATCCTCGCTGTTCCAAGAAACTTAAAGGCGAGCACTAATTCTTGGGAAATTAGATTCTCTTCTGTTCCACAACTGACTCTCTGATATTCTGTCCTTTCTTTCTTTTCTCTTGCACCTCTCAGCTCCTTGCTATTCCTGTGAGTTTGCAGCAAAACTCTTGCCTTTCTTCTTCGCCTTCTTACCCTGTTACTGTTCCTCGCTTTCTCCATTTTCTCGCTACAGCTGTTTGAACTGTATGATAACGCACAAAGGTCAGTGGCCTCACTAGCTGTTTTTTGGTTGTCTACTCTGAAGGCTTCACGCTCCTTTACTGACTCTTGTGTTCTTCCACCCTGCCCTTTACTCTTTCCAGGTATGGTCCTCAACTTGCTGCCCTTCCTCATCTTTTATCTCGATACAACTTCATCTATAGTGACGAGTAGATTCATCCTTCTCTCTTCGCCGCATTTCTTCTATCTTTTGCCTGTATCATAATTTCCCTCTGAAACCCCAATTTGAAGTCAGACCTATTCTGAGTCTGAATTGTGAGCGGGTGGGCTTGACAGGCGAAAAAGAATCTTGCATCGGTCATCACGGCTCGAAAGAGGCATCTCGTAAGTCGAAACCTTGACTCAAACTTCTTCTTCCCTCCTCAACATGTGGAACGATACAAAACCTGTTCATGTCCTGGTAGTTGGTGCAGGGGCAGTAGGTTGCTTCTATGCAAGTAGGATACACAACGTGAGTTAGAAAGTCTCAACCTCAAAAAACGAACCTCTTTGACTCATGTCCCAATTCATTTCATCTCCACTCTCCAGCCGTTTGCCAACGTTCTGGTTTCTCTGGTCTGTCGTTCAAATTATCCGACGATCTCAAAATCCGGAGTAGAGTTAGAAACCAATAGCTTCGGTGATTATCATTTCCAACCTCATCTAGTTTTCCCCGACATCCAATCAGCCAAACCCAACGAATCGAATCCAGAATGGCATTACGTTGTAGTAACAACCAAAGCTCTACCAGACGTTGTAGATGATTCTGAAACCATTGAACCATTAATCACTCCTTCCAAGAGCACAATCGTCTTGATTCAAAACGGAGTTGGGATCGAGAATCCGCATAGAAAAAGATTTCCTCAAAACATTATCCTAAGCGCTGTTACAGTTATCTCAGCAGAACAAATTTCTCATGGTTTGATTAGACAGAATAAATGGACTAGAATCTCTATTGGTCCATTTACAAGTCAAGATAGGAAAGGAACTGAAGACTCTTTATCAAAACTTGGAGATTCGAAATGTCAAGAGTTTGTGTCTTACTTAAAAGATTTGGGATCCATCAAAGATGCAGAATCACTTTCAGAAACTGATTTACAATTAGTGAGATGGCATAAATTATGCATCAATGCTTCTATGAATCCTTCTTCTATTCTTTCGGGTGGTTTACCAAATAACAAGATGGTATTAGATCCTTCTTTGAAATTGCATCTCAAATCTTGCATGGAAGAAATCTTTAATTCGGTCCCAAAAATCCTTGGATGTGAATTTCCTGAAAAGTTCGCAAAACCAGAGAAGATTTTACAATCTATAGAAAGGAATAAAGGAGGTGCTAAACCAAGTATGCTGATTGATTGGGAAAAAGGTAACATGCTGGAATTAGAGGTTATTCTTGGGAATCCGGTTAGAATTGCTAGAGAAAACGGAGTGGTTATGGAGAGGTTGGAAAGTATGTATGGATTACTTCGAAGTGCTCAAGAAGTTAGAGAGAGAAAGAAGAAAGAAAAAGGCGAGAAGGGTAAGCTGTGAGGTTTTGGTTATTCGAAAAATTTGGACTGTATATTTACAACTGCATGCTCTTTCTTATGAATGCAGGTATCTACAAGTTTAGGAGTTCTGTCATTCGTACCAGACCAACCCGTCGTCTTCCCTTCTGGTCAATTGACACTCTCCTAGCCTCACCACCAACTGCCTTGCAGTGTGTTCCAATCTCTGATCTCTAGCTCTTTCCACGGAGACTGCTACCTTTCGCAAACTCTTTCCAGAGTTGGCGGATAAGAAGGGCAATCTGATTGAGACATTTCTTCGAGAGAAGCCGATAGAGAGATCAGAGAAGCAGATCCTTTGATCTTGCGGAATTGAAGGAGTAGATTGTAAAGTGGAAGTTTGAACACCGTAGGAATGAATTAGGTCTTCTAGTCTCGATTGAGGCTGGGCGATCAAAGGGGAGAAAAGGGAGAAGATCGAAATCAGTCGAGCCGGCCCTCCTCTTTCCAATCTCTTCTCACCTTCTAACTCTCCAGAAGAAGCTTCAGACATACCTGGTATAGCACAAAGAGATCATCCAAGTCGCTCAATTGAATCAGCTCACTTTCTTCGGCTTGAGAATCCACTGTGAGAGAAGCTCCAATGAAAAGGTCCAATATCCTGACTTCTCTAGTCGGAGGTTCCGTCAAAAGTTTCCTTGAGAGAGGGTCCATAGCTTGCAAAGAATGACAATTGAAAGTTCCATTCGAAGTAGAGCTGCCCTGACCATCTCGAGCATCGTAAGCTGGAGAAGGATCTTCGATCTCGAAAGCTCCCTTTTCTTTCTCTTTACCCTTCTCCTTTTTCTCTGGCTCTAAATCGTCTATCTGTTCGTTTAGCGGATTTGAAGAGTAAGGTTTCTGTATCCGAGAAGAATAGGCTTTTAAATATTGCTTTCTTAGTAAGTGCATTGAGATTCTGTAGAGTTCTCTTCCAACTCTTCTGACAGTTGAATGAAGGAATGAGAAACCTTGAGATCTTGACTCTGCAGATAGAGATGAATCAATCAGGAGAGATAGAATTTTATGCCATAGAGCTGGATTGAGACCTGATGAAGTACGAAGAGTTGAGAGTCGAGTTAAATTTAAGAAGCTTGAAGATTGCACATACTCTGATCTTGGTAGGTATTGAGGCGGTGGAACGTCTAAATCTTTTAGAATTGACATATTTGATGATAGAGAAACGAAAGAGTTGATTGGAAAGAAAGAAAGAAAGAATCGAGGGAAGCCTCGAGGTCAGACTTCAGAGGCACAGCCAAAAGTCCTCTCTGACGCCTCCACCATCACAACACAATTAGAAGAGGGGATTTCGAGTTCGATGAGTTCGAGTTCAACTCCCAAAACACCGAAGCAAGTTCCTTTCTCCTTCAGGAATCCACGATCAGCTTCCAATTCTTCTCCAACTTCTTCTCCTTCAAGATCGACTTCAACTTCTAATTTGAACCCAAATTCCACAACTTCTCCAGCTCCAGTTCCGGCTGAACCTTTACTACCTAGGCATTTGGAATCTGTTTATCATCGAAAGCTCAGAAATCTGCTCTTCGATCATAACAGTGCAGTAGAGAATTGGCAGGATGTGGTCAGTGATCATGGTGCTAGAGTGGCTGGTGCTTTAGCTAAATGTTGGTCAGATCTAGAGTGAGTGCAAATAGGGAAGACCAAGTGAATCTGTTAGTTTAGAAAGCTGATGATGGACAAGCTAGGCAGTCGAGGTGATAGAGTAACGTCTGAAGCAAAGAGCTGGAAAAGTTTGAGAGGTAGTAGCTCTCACTTATCTTCTACTTTCCCTGACTCTACTCCAACGCTTTGTTTTCGATTATTTCAGATCGAATTATCAGAATCTTCAAAAGCTTCGCACCTCCAACAAGTCGACAACCTCTTCGACCTCAACTTCAGAGCCAGAGAAACCTCCTTCATTCCCATCCTCAGAGGAGAAATTCAAAAATCGAGAGCTTTCTGGAGGTATGACATCTCCAACAGTAGAAGCTGAGAATAAAGTCTACCTTTCGCTGAAAAAGGTCGATGAAACTAGAGAGGAGTCTCTCCAGTGGAGAGGCAAGCTGGTGAGTCTTCTTGGACGTATACCCTCGATTAGAGTTTCCCTCCTATGAAGCTTCTCAGATGCTGAGTTGCTGACCCTTGATTTCTTATTGCTATCGTCATAATTAGCAAGCAGCTCTGTCTAAAATAACGTCTGTATCTTCGGCGACGGAAACTTTACTTTTGGAAGCTGCTAAAGTTAAAGGGATGGAATTCGCTTTTAGAGATGCTATGTGGGGAACTTGGACGCTTGAGAGATTTGGTGAGTGCTTATCACATCATCGCTGTGTACGAAAATTGGGGAGAGATGTGTTCAAGGAAGAGTCGATCAACTCGCTGACCTTCTGAATCACCCTGTTCCTTCAATCTCACTTTCAATTCTCTTTGCCCCTCATACCCTTCCATCAAACTTCGTTCTTCCCCCTCGAAGCCGCATCAATGGCTTCAGTAACTTCTCAACACGTTCTATGCAGTTCCCATCTACTTCTACTTTTGGAATCCATCTCAACTTCCTCTCCTTTAAATCTCTCTCCCACTTCCTCCTCTTCTTCAACTTCAAGCAGCATTGTCTCAAAGCCACTAACATCTGATTCAAATCCTCCTTCTTCAAATCCAAGCCTCAAACGCAAGAAGAAACAGATAGAAACTTCTCCCACTTCCGAATCTTATGAAAGAGCTTCTTCTACTCGTTCCTCTGCTCTTGAGGAATGGCTGAAACTCAGATTCGTGGACCAGTTCTCAACTAGCGTCGGGAGTATAGGGAATGAGAAAGGTAGTCATGCTTGGTTGATAGAGATTTGTGAAGTTGAAGTTGGGAGATGGAAAGAAGGGAAGTGATTCTATAGGTCTTCAAGATGTGCAAGTCTGCTCCCTCAATTTTTTCGGTCCACTCATTTGTAATTTAAACACTCATCTGCACTATTTAATCCTCCTCGAGGGAAGACAAATCACAATGGAAGACTGGAAACGGTCTCACAGAAGTCTTCTGGAGATCTTGTTTTAGCGTCGCTTTCACAACTCAAGCCCACATTTCTACCCCGCTTTCTCTCTCTTTCTCTTCCCATCTTTCGCATTCCTGGAAGTTTTTGGACTGGATCTTCAACTTTGATAACTTAGAGAATGGCGTCAAAGGTGAGTCTGATAGTGGAGCTCTGTCGATCCGGCTAGATGAGCTGGGCGGGTTGTTCAGGAAGTCGGAGATGAGAAGAAGAAGGCAACAGGAGGTAGATGGTAGAACTGAAGGGAAGAGATGAGGAGTCATCAGTGATTGACTCGCTGCTTTGAATCAGAATTGACTACCAGTCAGGAAGTAGCAGGAGAGCCAGGAGCGATTGGAGGTGGGACACTATCGAGAAGAGCGAGAGGAGCAGAGCCACTTTCAGCAACCTGCTACCTCCAATCGTTTCAAGATCGCTTTCGTTATACGTCCTATCTTTTAACTTCAAGATCATAGCACTCATCTACTGGTTCTTACAGTCAAGGCTATCGATTCCCTTCTGGCTACCTCGATCCGCCTGACTTCCCACCCGGTCTCTTTCCAGCTAGACTCACCTTCCCATCCCTCTTCCAATTCCTCCTCTGATCATGATCTTCAAGAGTGATAAATCTGCTCTATATGCTAAAGAGTTGGAAGGTGCTAGACTTCGTGGGGAATGGTCCTCAGAAGCCCCAAGTCATCTGCATGGTGGCCAAGGAAAGAAGACAGATTGGCCAGAGCTGCTAAGGAAGTACATGAAGCACAACCCAGAGAACATCAGTAAGTGTTCCGCAGTATTAGAAAACAAGAATTTGATCCTTGGGTCGTTGGGATAGGGAGAAGTTGCTCTTGGATTAAGGTTCTCACTCCCTATCTTTGCTTCCTCCATCTAGGCACTCCTTCGATCGCATCCTCTGAGCAGCAACTTCGTGCAGCTCTAGCTTCCTTCTATTCGGAAGTTGGTTACACGGACGCTTCACATTCAACAGACACAGCTTCACCAATCGGAGGAGGGAAGACAAACTTCCCTCCAGTTCTACCTTCAGATCAAAATGGAATCGGCTGGTCAGGAGAAGGAGTCTCTTCTCAAGTCGAAAGGCTGCACGAACTTGCTGAATCCTGTCGTACTTTTTCTGAGAAGAGAGCAGTAGCTGCAGTTCAAGCTCTAGCTCTGTTCTCTTTGGGTAGAGACGAAGACACAGTCAGTTTGCTTCACACAGCCAAATTCATGGAGGAAGAGGACGCTGAGATCTCTGCTGAGAAGCTTGGCTCAGAAGATTATTCCATAGCTTTGGCTCTCATGGGATATGTTGTCTATGGTGAGTTCGAAGCTTTGAAAGGGGAGAGCAGTTGAAGCAAATTCGATTTCTCATCCTCCCTTGTTTCTCACAGGAATGGCAAACGAACGTCTTCACGAAGAGCAGCCTTCAGCTGGTTACAAGCCTTTCGCTTTGGCTGGATACGCTAGAGCTATCGATCTTCATGAAAGCGTCAGAGGTGGAAAGAGAGCCAACGCTCTTAGAGGGCTTCCTGTCGACGAAATCGAAAGGTGGGGAGAAACTGCTCTCTACAGGAACGCTTTACTCGGAGTCAGACAAGGAGAGTTCTCAGCCGGTCTCAATGCTCTACGTGCCTACCAAGCTCACTCCGGACGTTGGCCAAGCGATTTCCGAGAGCCTCAACGCAATCTAGTCCTTCGTGTCTATCTCACCTGCCTCAACAGATCAGTTCAAGTTGGAGGATACGAACCACCACCTTCTTTTCCAAACCCAAGCAAAGACGACTGGCGCTCTCAGGCTTATCAAGAAACTGTAGTCGCAACTGTAGCTTCAAGAATCCAAACCAGAGATTTCGAAGCAGAGAGAACTCCAAGAGATGGAACTGCTCGTAGAATGTTGGGAGCTGACGCTAAAGGAGTCACTTCTCGCACAGTCTCTACACGTAGACCAAATCCACATCTCGTTCTAAGGCCTGCATCTGCTACTTGGTCTAATGAAATGCTCACTATTCAATTAGCTGCCGCCAATGCCATTCAGAGATCAAGTGAATTCCCCAAAGCTGGGAAGATCAACGTTCCTGTTGTTGAATTGGCCGATGTTTTGGTAGAAGGTTGGAGATTGAATGGAGAACAGGGTGGAGAGTACGCCGATGAGATGGTAGAGGTGAGTTCATCCGAAAGCGCTGGGCTGAGAGGGGTTTTCTGAAGAATTCCACCTGACGTCTCTCTGCCTCCTATCTCACTTTTCGCAGATTCTCTACAAACTCAGTCGCCTAACGTTCCGCTCTCAGCGCATCAGTCGTCATCTCGTAACTACTCTTTCGGCCGCTCAATCCTACGACGAAGCTTCTCGAGCTCTCACTGTCTACATTCAAATCGTGGACAAAGCTCGACAAGCACAGGAGGTTTCTGTCAAGAACGAGCACCCAAGTGTGAATGGAAACGGAGCTATCACCAATGGGGATCACGTATCGGATCTGGATGACTCGAAAGGGAAAGATGAAGACTCAGATGAAGTCTACGTTGTCACTCTTCTCTTTGGTTCTCGAATGCTCTCCAAATACCTGAAAGATTCCGTCAAGGCTGATGAGGTCGCTCGAAAAGCTTTGGAGATCCTCAATCTGGAGAAGAACAAGCAGCTGGCCGGAAAGACGGGTCTACAAGCTCTCGTCCAACGTGTCGCTGGTATGGCAAGGGCTGATCTCGCTATTCAATGTGAGTTCTTGTTTGAGAGGCAGAAGTCGGGGGCTCTTTTAGGGCTCGAATGTTTGCTGACTATGATTGCACTCCATGCTTCTTCTCTTCACAGCTGCCGATCCTGCTCGTCGCCCCATCCTGCAAGCCGAAGCCCTCGTCCTGCTCAAATCTTCTCTGTCTCTGGATCCCGCCTCATCGGAGACCTGCTACCATCTCTCTCTTCTTCAAGCCTCCCTTCGCGACGTAGCCTCAGCTCTAGTCTCAGCGCGAAAGGCTTTGGAACTCGAGCCAGCCGATGTTCAATCTTGGCACCTACTCACTCTACTTCTTTCAGCCCAGAAGGACTACAAGGGAGCCCTCAAGATCGCAGAAGTCGCTCTGGCTCAGGCGGAGGCTGACGATGAAGCCGATTCGCAGGCTGCTCTCAAGGGAGCTCAAGCCAAATCTTCTCGTCGTAAAGCTTCGCCCAACGGCGTCGCAAACGGCTTCCTCTCTGGTGGAGGGGACACGATTCAAGTTCGATCTCAGCTCTTGAGTGTCGACTTCCCACCTCGTGGAAAAGAGAGAGCGGAATCCATCATCGGCCTCATGATGACTCACAACTCCCTCGAAGAGATCGTCGAGGGCGGAGAGGCTGCTATCGAAGGTCAGAGAGAGATCTTTGAATTCTTTCACACCAGAGTCTCAGACACTGCCAACGTAACTCAACCTGCTCCCGGAAGGTCGCTCCCAACAGAAGAATCCAAGGTCGCAACTCAATCCAAGCTCTCCATGCTTCTACACGGAGGCCACAAGGATCCAAACGCTCAATCTTTGTCTGGAATGGGTCAAAGTGGAGCCAATCTCACCCGAGTCCAATCCACCGCTTCTTCACTTCAATCTCATCCTAAAGTCTTGGGTGCAGGGCCTTCTGGTCAAGCCAAGTCTCCTTCCACTACAACTCTACCTCCAGTTCACGCCTCTGAGCAGATCGCCGCCAAAGCTGATGCCACAGCTGAGCTCGGTGCAGTCAGAGCTGCCTACAACGCCAAGAGGGAAGTCGCTCTACTCGGTTCTCTGTGGCTGATGAGTGCAGCTAGCTTCAGGCGCTCTTGCAAGTTGGATCAGTGCAGAGTCGCTATCCAAGAGGCTGAACAGCTAAGCGCAGGAAACGCTGAGGTCTGGGTCCAGCTGGCTCTTTGGTTCATCGAAACTCAAGACGTTTCTCTGGCTGTAAACGCCTTATACAAGGCTTTAGCGTGCGATGGGGCCAACGTAGCTGCTTCGATTCATCTAGCAAGGCTCTTCCTTTCCAATCCAACCCTCAGACCAGCTACCTCTCACGATGCCACTGCTCCTGCGGTCCCAAGGGCTGGACCTCAATCTCACGCCATGGACGGAACTCGTTCAAGAAGCATCGGTGCTACTCCTAAGGATTTGAAATCTAACTCTGCCTATGCGACAGCAGCGGAGGCAGCGGTGAGCGACGAAGCTCAGGATCTCTCTTCGGTCTCTCTGGCGGAAGGTCTTCTCACGAGCTGCACCAACTCGAACGGGTGGGATAGTCCAGAGGCTTGGCTCTTTTTGGGTCAGGTCTGTCAAAGGACCAACAGGTCGGAGAGAGCTAGAGAGTGTTTCAAATACGCTCTCGGGCTCGAACAATCCAAACCTATCAGGAATCTGGATCTCACTCTTGAGAGATGTGCTTAAGCCTCTTTCTCTGTTGACGATGTCTCTTCTCTTCTAAGTGGCAACTTCGTTCTCTATACCCCTTCTCTCTTCTTAAGCCTCTGTCCATCTTTTGAATTTCGATTCTCTCGGTTTCTGTTCTCTCTATTTTACTTACCCCTTTTGCCCTTTTTTGAATTCTTTGCTGTTGTTTCCTAGGACTCTCTATTAGTTATACACTTCGTGTTCTGAATGCAACAACGGTGTCTCATCTCATTTCGGAACAGTCTGATCGTTCAAAAAGACTAAAGTTCAATTAGAATCAAAGAAAGTATGTAGAGCATCAGAGCAGAAAAGAGATACACGAAGTCGAAATGGAATTGAGAGATCGAAAAATGGCGTCAAAAGCCCAGAAAGAAGAAGACGAAAGATGGAGCTTGGGGAAAAGGGATGGGAGCCGGAAAGGGGGAGTGAGGTGAAATTGAATTCTAAGAGGGAGGTTGATAGAGTTGGGTATTGAAAATGTTGTATCGGGCGCCCCGCCTACAGGTGGGTCTGAACGAAAGAAAAGCTGGATGGATAAATTTTGAAGATTTGTTTGAAGTTATTGGGGTATGAGGTCGTCTTTTGAAGCTTGTAATAAATATTGAGTTGTAAATAGAAGGAAAGGAAGATACTCTCTTTAGCCGTTGTTTGACCCGCTCAAGACGGATTCTGACTCTTCCATTACGTTCTCAAGGGGGAGACCAGGAGTGTAGGGAGTCACTGGCTGGTGTGACATGGCAGTAGCTTCATCCTCATCTTCGGTCCTACCCTCGTCGGCTCGATACTTGTATCCACCTTCTTCAGAGACGGCTGTGTCAGAGAAACCAGAGATAGGTCTAGATTGAGAAGGATGAGAATATGTACTAGATCTTGGATCGTTTTCGTCGGTAGAATGAGTATCCCTAGAGTAGTTGGAAGCTGCGTCGTCTGGATAGATGGTCTCTGCGTCTCCACCTTGAACAGATCTTGGCGAGGGTGGCATTGAAGGAGAGTAGTCAGAAGAAGCTGGTCTTGAGGTTGTAGGGAAAGATGGAGGTACAGCTGCAGTGGTGATGGGAGCTAGAGGAGGTGGAGCTGGAGCTCGAATCTCTTCTGTTACTGGCAAGCTTTGCGACCTGGCGGGAATGGGAGAAGAGGTTCCACCATTAGGTCCAACAGGCGAAAGAGACCTTCCCGTGGACTTGAAAGATCCGCCAGTTCCTTGAGGGCTTAGAGGATTTGAACCCCCAGCTTTTCCAGGTCCACCAAAGTTGTTTGCGATGGAAGCGACTCTGCCTTGAGTCCTGTCCTTAGCGAAAGGATCCAACTTTGGCTTGAGAGACTTGTTGATGGTAGATAGCTCTTCTTTGGAATTCTTCTTCTTCAACGGCGAGCCTTCGACTGGATTCAGCTTTTCCCTTAAGGATCTGGCGAGACTTGTCGAGTCTTTAGCAGCTTGAACCTCATCATCTTTGACTCCAGGACTTGACTTTCGAGATCTGAGCGAGCCTCCAGATGAAGCGGAAGAGACGTCTCCAGCTTCCAGGGTTGGGACTGATAATGTTGAAGAGCCAGAGACGTCTCGAGGGTGGTCGATAGCCGGATTTGAGAGAGTACGATTGCTGCTGTCCAGACTACTGTTGCCGACTCCAACAGAAAATTCATTCTCCTTTTCCAGGTAACCGAGCTGTGAGCTGGGAAGGACCAATTCAGAGGCAGGTTGATTCTTG
Organism: Golubevia sp. BC0850; assembly: GCA_012976225.1. Taxonomy (NCBI): domain Eukaryota; kingdom Fungi; phylum Basidiomycota; class Exobasidiomycetes; order Golubeviales; family Golubeviaceae; genus Golubevia; species Golubevia sp. BC0850. The sequence goes on from JAAVVG010000002.1 coordinate 613,373, forward strand.
ACGGAGGGTTCGTGGAATCCGATCGGCATTGGAGAGCCATCTGAAAGCTCAGGAGAAAGATCTTCGTCGTGCGGAGAAGCACGATTGAGTCTTGCATTCTCCTCTCTAGCGGAGAGGCAGTTCTCGCTGCTCGCGACCTGACCCGTTGGAGTTGGAGTCGATCTGTCGTCGGTTGCAGGAGTGTCTCGTGCGTTTGAAGAGGAGGAAGGTACGGCGTCTTGACCAGTCATTCTAGAATTGTTCTTCATCAGCACGTCGATCCAAGCATCGTCCTTGCTCTCCTTTTGACTGTGACGAGCCAGTGGATTCTTCTTCCTCCTCACTCCTGCCTCTCTAGCAGCATACTCGTCCTCCTCCGCGTCGTGCAGACTCTTGGTTTCGAAATCAGCAGAGGAGAAGCTGTGGTCCCTAGCTCCCATTCCAGTGATTCCTAAGCTACCACCAGGCAAAGGTTCTAGAGGAGGGGCAGCTTTGGGGGGAGGCAGAGGAGCCATGTCTTCATCCTCCTTTCGTCGAGGAGCTCTCTTGCTCTTGGCTCTGAGAGCGTTGAACATTCGAGAACCAGCTCCACCGCTTCCATTGTTGCCAGCTGGTTGTCCGCCATTCGATCTCTGGCTCTCGGCACTAGCTCTGACCTGAGCGTCGTCTAGTGGGTAGCGAGTCTCCGAGTTGAAGCTATTAGATCGCTCGTTCTGGGGCCTGAAGGTCTTCAGGCTGGCTGAGGTATGGAGAGAGGAAGCTGGAGCTGTACTCGTGTAGCTTGAGACTGTTCCGGAGTGGTGAAGGTCGGTGACTGGAGTATATCGGGATTGAGCTGGATCGTTCAGCTTTAGGACTTTGGTAGTCCCACCGGTTCCAGGTCTGAAGACATCATCAGGATCCTCCCAGTTCTCCAAGGTGTTGGACCTGTCCTTCTTCGAGATTCTGGAGAAGACGTTCAGCTTTCTGAGCATGACCTTGGACTTGGATTTGGGTCTTCCAGCAGCCTCTAGATCGTCTCTGTATTGTTGAGGAACGATTTCAGAGATGACGAACCAAGCGGCGTCGACTCTAGAATCAGCCTGAATCGTCTCGCCGAATTCAGTTCTTCTTGGCACTGAAACCGAAGTTGGAGCTCTCGATGACGCTCCGGCAGCTTGAGATCCTACAGTAGAAGGCGTTGCTCTAGACTTGTATTGGACCACCACGAAGTTGGCCGATCTATGGGTCAACTCGTCTCTGTTGCTCCATCCGTTTCCGACCAAAAGGTCAGCGAAGACCTCTGGGAACGTATCGTCCATTCTGGAGACAGGAGCGATACTTCCAACTGGATGAAGGCCTGAGGGGTTGCCAGCCAGAGTCGGAGAAGCCACTACTCTGGGAGTCGTGTCGTAAGGGAAAGGAGGTAGCTTCTTTTGTTGAGATCTCAACTTGGCGAGCAGTTCTGCTCTTTCCTCTGGCCATTTGGACATCTCATCCTTCAATCCGTCGTCGAAAGCTAGAACCTTGTCTAATCCGTCGTGTTCTTGAGACGCTTTGAATCCTAGCTCTTCGAATTGAGACCATTGGACTGTCTCTCGTTTCTTGTTACGAGCCTTGCGTTCAGTTTCTCGAAGATCGAAGGTTAGCTTGGACTCGTCTGGAGCAGAGAAACCCTGGAAAGTCGAAGCGAAGGAGATCACAGTAGGAGAGGTCAGCCACAGAACAACGCGAATCAGATTCCGAGGTCGAAGACGACTAGATTTGGATCACTCACCACACTCATGAAGTCCCCCCATTCTTTGCCCGCCAAACTTCCATAGGCTTCAAGATCTTCCTCTTGATTAAATTCTTCCTTCTTGTCCTTATTCCAACTCTGACCACTGGCATCTCTTCCTTGCTTCTTCCCTCCTCTAAGATTGACAAGCTTCCTGAACCTGTCACTTAGTTGAGGATCCATACCGTGGAATTCCTTTCCTTTCAAAACTTCCTCTGAAGTTCCGTTGTATTCGCCTCTAGCAGCATCCCATTCTGGGCATGCGCCAGGTTGAAGATCTAGCTCGCAAGCATCTTGAATCAGATCTGCTGAATAAAGCCTGACCGACTTCTCGATTTGAGTGATTGGTAACGACTTGGCTCTAGCACTTGGAAGACTGAGGTCACTAGAAAGCATATCTGGATAACCTGTAATGTGCTCCAATAGTCTTGTAGGTAAAGAAGTTGAAGTGCTTTGGTCTCGAATGTAAGCCAAGAACAGATGTTCCATAGCGTTACTAGCTTTCAAGTAGGCGTCATAGGTCCTAGCGAAAGTCTCATCTTCTGGAAGACCAAAGATCAAAACACCAAAGAGCCTTGAGAGCTTCGAGGGTGTCATTCCGTTCTTGAGAGAATAGGAAGTGGCTGACGATAGTAGAGAGAAAAGAGTTGAGACCAAAGAAGCTTTGTTGTCAGGCAAAGCAGATAGGAAGACTGAGAAGGCATGTTCCGGATAGTGCTGTCTTCTCTCTCCTTCCCTCCAGGCTAGATAGGCTTCAATCTCGATGAATCCCCTTTGTTGAATGAAAGCGGTCTCTTCTATGACTTCTCCTTTCTTGTTATCGACGTAAGCTGGCGCCGGGACCGGAACTTCTAGAATGAAGCCCATTTTCGCCATCGCCCATTTGATGATGGCAGCTAGATCGTGAGAGTTGGCGAATCGAATTTCGTGTAAGAAGGCAGTTGGAAGCGAGGTGTCTCCGGGTAGTGGTAGATTGACAGTTGAAGAGGAGAGCGACCGAGAAGGGCTGGAAGTCATTCCCAGGGAGGAACCGGTCAAAAGAGTTCGGATGAGAGACATCGTATTCGATGGGGATAGATCCAGCGCCATTGAAGAGAAGATGAGGGGAGAATCCAGACCTGGTAGGAAAAGAGGGAAGTGGTTGCTGCGAGTTTTAGCATGGGGGTTCGAGTCTCTCAAACTCCACAACTCTGGTTTGCTGTTATCTGACATTCTGAGCTATACTAGCTTTCCCTATCCCTCACTGCTTCTCTTCTCTTGGAGACGACACCCTTTCCCTCCGAAGACCCGACCCGAAAAGTCAAACTCACCTCTATTCCTGATCTGATCACCACAGACTCTAACGATTTCCTCCACCCTTTCAACATCCAATTGAGTATCCAACCCGATATTAGAGTACCCGTACAGGTATCCTTGACCATCCTTCTCTGGTAGATCAGGTCCTCCAAGACTAGCAGACCCAAGGGGAGACCCACCTCCGTTCGAATGAGAAGGAGCATTGACTCGCAAGGTATTTCCAGATTTGTATTTCCTAGTAATAGTATTGTTTTTCTGAGTTCCAGATGAGGTCCTAACATTCAAGGTACTAGAAGAGGCATTGGCTCGATTAATTGAAGATGGGAAAGTAGAATGCAGGTTCATCTTTGAATTCGTGACCGGAGAGTTGTAGGAGAAACCGTTTGCTATAGGATTGTTTCCAGGAGCTGGCGAAGTGTAACCATTTGATTTTGCATAACCTAAAGATTGAGACTGATGAGGAGTTGGATCTCTGATTCTACCGAATTCACTATCATTGCTGCGACCACCACCTCCTCCATAGTCAGAGTTTGAGTAGAAAGTTGAAGGTTCAGTTGAATAGTCTGTTGGACCTGAGGAACCTCTTCTGCTCATTTCTGTTACTCTATGATAACCACCATCTAATCCACTACCATTTGAATCTGAAGTTGGTAGAATAGTTGGACCTTTACCGTCTATTGACATTGAACCGATCCCTGTTGATCCTATTCCTTCGCTTGCACTTCTTAGTCCACCTCTTGGAAGATCTGGTAAAGGTCTAGCATCTGAAGAAGAAGCAGAGACAGTTCTAGACAATGGATTGTGAAATTGATTGCTTGGAGATAGGGAGTTGTTGATAGGGAATGGTGTCACAGATGAATTGTCAACTCCAATCCCTAGATTGGCTGTCTTGTTCTTGCTTCTTGAGAAGATTGATGGCATGTCTTGATTATTAAAAGGACTAGATCAGCTGATGAGAGAAGAAGGAAGAAGAAGGGAGAGGTAGCTGGATAGACCGAACTAATAGGATAGAACAGGGAAGTAGAAGTAGATGAGGAGACCAAGAGCTTGCTAGATAAAAAGTTGACTGATGATCTTGTTGTTGGTGTCCTCTGATCCTGGTTTCAGTAGAAAAGAAAGGGATGTTGATAGAAGAAAAGAAGAGAAGAAGGTCGGAGGGTAACCCAGAACAATGAGGGCCTGGCTGGCTAGCTCGTTCGACTGAGTTGGTCGTTTAAGTTCGTCAAAGGTGGAGATTGAAGAAGAAAAGAAATTGAATGAGAATAAGAGTATAGAATGGACAAAGCCAATCCAACTTTATTCAATTGAAAATTTGGTTCAAAAGGATGAAAGGAAGGTCGAAAGAAGGAACATGCGCTAGTGTGTGCTTCAACTCCGCGCCCACTGTAAGTCCTCCTGGCTGCAGAATGTCACGACTCAGGCTGTCAACTAAGAGAGAGTGAGAGTAGTTGTTGATGGCTAGACAGCTTTTCTAATCCCTGGGCTGTCGAAGCTTGAAGTGAGGCTATAGGCTTGCTCTTTTCTGGACAACGTCTCAACTCTATGTCTCTCTCACAACCATCACATCAAATCGATCAAAGGGTTAATTCTCATATCAGTAGGTAGCCATTCATTCACCAAGATGACAACCGGGGTCATCGGTCGTCTCTGTCTGACTCCCCTTCTTACCTTCCATCGCTCTTCTCCAATTCTGTCCCTTCAGTTACAACGGGTCAAGGCTTGCAGCCAGTAACGAGGAAAAGTTATTCTCGAAACCATGCTCTATTTTGATCACGCTTCCTTTCTGTGAATACAAACTGGTCTTCATACTCTGACGAGCTCGAAGACTACTCGAATCCTCCGCCAGTCGCTGTTGATCCGAAGAGCTCTCTTCTCTCAGGCATGTTTACGTTAGAAAACGACAGCTTGACATGAAAAGTTCAATTACTGAAAAACGATTGTCATATCAAAAACAACACCAAAGCCAAAATGTTATCTTCAATTTCCAAGTTGAGCAGCAGATGGTCTACTTGGATAAGAGCCATCAGCCCCTGAAGTTGCTTGGAAAAAGTCTCTTAGGAAACTTGGGAAAGCTTTGATACCAGCTGCCAAGTTAACCGAAACCGGAGTGCAAATGATCTTCGATTCTTGAGATTCGAAAGCTTCTACGATTTCTCCAGCAACGTGAGAAGGTTCAAGCAGGGGTCCCAAGAAACGTCCCATAGGACCTACATCGAAGGTGTTAAAGAGAGCTAGATGCAGGAGGATAAGAATCTACATCAGCTTCAAAAAACAAAGTAAGCTGAAAGGTTCTGTTACTCACGAGTCTTTGTATGTCCAATCATAGCAACAGAAGTTCTGACATTTGGAGTCTTGTACATTTTCTGCATCTCGTAGTAAAGAGATTCTTGCATCCCAACCACCCCATGCTTTGTAGCTACGTAATCGGATTGATGACAAATTCCACAGTAACCCATAGTTGAAGAGACTGATAAGAAGTGGCCTCTCTTAGCTTTGACCATGTCTGGAAGGAAAATCAGAGCCGTCCAGAAGTGAGATTTCAAGTTGACGTCAATCATCTTGTTAACCTTGTTCTTATCTAAATCTAGGATCAAAGACTTGTTGTTTAGACCAGCAATATTGGCTACCATTGTAACATTGCCTCCTAAATCAGATTGGATTTTCGATCTCAAAGACTCTAATTCTTCGTAATTTGAGATGTCCACTTTGTAGGATCTTACATTTGCTGTCGGATATAAAGAAGATGGCATCAGATCTACCACACCCGAGCTTATTCTCACCAAATGTTGAACTCACGATGATCAATCTTGAAATCTACAATATCAATAGCAGCCACTTTGGCACCTTTCTTCTTTAGAATCTCGACTGTCTCCTTAGCGATTCCACTTGCAGCTCCAGTGACCAGAACGATCTCATCTTTCCAAGTTTCAGAATTCAATCTAGCTCTTGGAAGTAGACCATTCCTCCAGCGATTAGAGAGCCATCTGATTCCGTATAGAGACAAGAAAGTGTAGGCGGTGGTCAAGAGTCCGTCTCTTGGAGGTGGGAATCCTTGAGCTTCACGAGCTCTGTAAGCAATGAATAAGACCAAAGCCACAGGACCTGTGGAAAGGAGAAGAAGAGAGAAATAGAGAGAATAGGTGTGAGAAGCACTTCTATTTATCGGAGCAGACGGCTGCTGCACTTCTCGATGTTCCGATTTTGCAAGCTAATACTCACTGACTACGGTCCCTTTGAGTAAGTTGACAATGGTATCAAGATCGAATCCAGCCATGATGAGATATGTTAAAGTTGTAAATGGAAGGTTGTGGGAGAGAGAGGAGAGAGAAAGAAGAATTAAGACAAGAATCATGGTACAGACCGTTGGCCGCTTAATTCATCCAACCGGTTCGGCAAGCAGTCAAGCACCGAGGCAGAGGTGATGTTGAAGAGGTGATCTTAAAACCATCATTGAATTGAACGAAACAAGGAAACTGTGACAAAAAGAGAAACCGAGATGCGAAAGAGACAAATTAATGGGTAGAAGCTAAGTAGTGGACAACCTGTGATACGCTGGACTTGCAGATTCGTATTCTGCGACGAAGAGCCTCTTCTGCTCCTTCATCATGTAGCTGGAAAGATTTGAGAGGACAACAGAAGATAGAAAGACCAACATCAGATTCTGTTCACCTGATTCAGGAGAGAAGGAGGCTTTGCCATAGAAGAAGAAGGTAAAGTCAAATTTACTTACGTTAAAAATTCTCCCAAATGCTCTTTCAACAAAGCAATAGAATCAGCATCCATACTTGTATGAGCAATAATTCCAGGTAAATTGACTGTTTTGATTTGGAATTAAGATGGGATTCAAAAAGGAGAAAAGGTCAAAAGTTTCAGCTCTTCTTTTCATCGATCCTTCTCTCTTTTCTCCTCTCCCCTTCCCCCTTTCTTTTCCCCTTCCTCCCATCTCTAACGACTCACCAAACAACCTCAACAAATGTTCAGCTCCATAAACCTTACTAGGTTCCATTTCCAAAACCTGATCATCATCTTCAGTAACCTCTCTTCCACCTGTTCCACGTCTCTCGGCCATTTTTGGAACGTGTTGTTTACGCGCTTCAACATATTGAGCTCTCTCAAATTTGTAAAGAAGGTTTTGTCCTAAGGCTTTGTCGAAGTAAAGTTGAAGACCTGAGATGACTTCTTCAAGGACTGCTCGTGGACGACTGGATGGAGAGGAGAAGAAGGGAGGGAGGAAGGGGAGAGGGAGTAGGAAGAGGGGGAAATGTTTGATAAGAGGACAGGAGAGAAGAAGGAAAGAGGGGAGGCGAGGCGAGGCGAGGGGAACGCAAGTTGAGAGGAGAAAGGAGAAAACAAGATACTCACGCCTTACCGTCCTTCTTCGAAGCTAAATAATGTTCTCGATAGTCTTTCAGGATATCTTGAACACATGGTTTTCGAGGTAAAGGAACGAGCTGAAAGGAAAGTCCAGAGCAAGGAAGTAACAGCATGAGAAGGTGAGATTCCAAAAAATAGACCAAACAGGCAAGTAAAGCCTTCTTCCTCAAAGGTTTCCCCACTTTCTTTCCCTCAGACTGAAGTTTCTATTCCCTCTCAATGATAATCAATCCATCTATTTCTAACTCACCTGATTATTCTTCGTGACATTCTCCCAATCATCTACCAATTGAACTTTAAGAGCATCTGGAATGTTGATTCGAATCTCTGGTCTCTTTACGAATTCGTCCTCCTATCATGAGGAAAGCAAACGCGTTTTTGAAACCGAGTAAACAATGAGTCAGATTTCCTATCTCATCTCTTCCTTGTCTTCTCTATCGATAACTTTCCCAACCTCGCAGTAGCCCTCTGGCCATCCCTTTCCCTTCACTGTCAAAAGAGTACTCACCTGTTCCACAGTTTCCCTAGCTCTCTTAGTCCCTCTACATTCCATCTTATCATCTTTCTCCTTTTCCTTACCATTTCCAACAGATTTCCTAGGAGCAGCTTCCTTTTTCTCTTTAGCTGGTGGTGGTTTCTGCATCGAATCAATCAAAGCTTTCCGTTTTCTCTGGTTTTCTTCGTTGAATTTTAACATCCTTGATTCTGGTACCCATTCATCCCATCTATGGAAAGTAAAGTAGATTAGAGGATGGAAAAGTGGGAAGTGAGAAAAAGAGTTGATAAGGATTGGAAATGATGGAGATGAGGAAGGAGACTTACGATTGTTTCCAACCTTGATAATGGACAAAGTAATGTGGACCTGTTGTACCATCTTCTGAATCTTCTTCTGTCCAAATTTTGGCTTTCAATACCTGAGAGGAGATGAGAGGAGATGAGAGGAGAGGGAATAGTGAGTGAGAAGGAGAGTGAGAATGAGAATTAGAATTAGAATTTGAATGTCGACTAACCTTTGCTTGATAAATGAGTGGTCCATGAAAGCATAAGATCTTCTCATTGACTGTGTAAAGTAGTGAATCCATTGAATTCAAGTCAAGTCGGGTGAGGTCAAGAGCAAGAAGCACTAAGTCGATTGCAATCTCTCCAAAGCTCTCCATCTTCTTGACCTCAACTGCACTTCAACCAAAACTTTTATTCTACCAAACAATGCCACCAAAAGAAATTTCAGAAGCGCCAGTGACTGACGCTGCCGCTTCAACCACGGCTCCAGCCAAAGAGACTTCCTCAAGGCCAGAAGCTTCAACTGCAGCCTCAAAGACTTCAGCTTTACTCGACGATCTAGGAGATGAGGACGACGAAGAGGATGATGAAGATTTCGTGAGTATCATGAAAAATCAATCGCCTTTCAAAAGAACTGCTCAAGGTGACGCGGTATGGGAGCAGCTCAATGGCAAGATTAGATTCGGACAGATGCATGCTTGATGCTCCACACCCATCCATCCCGAGACTCCCCTCAAGCTTCAAAGAACCACTTTGACTTCTCAGGAGAGCTTGGAATTAGTTTCTAGATCCCTTTAGTTGAATCTGTGGCGTAGGAATCACGCGTTAGAGGGATGAGAGCGACTCCCCGTGCCAGACTGCTGAAAGCTTCTAATCTCGAATCTCTCCTCCTTTGTCCCTCCTTGTCCCTCTTTCCATTCTACTTACGCTCAAATAGGAAGAAGAAGACGACGACGATGAGGATGAAGAGTGAGTGAAACATGCGAATCTCTACCCTCGCAGCTTCTTCCTCTAATCTCTCCAAAACTCTCCTTCTCAAACAGTGACGATGATTCAGATGAAGATGGAGCCCCTCAAGGAGATGCAAATGAAGAGGACGCTCAAGATCCTGAGGAAGCTCGGTGAGTAAAGTCAATCCGCATACCCCGACACCTTGTCTTCTCTCTTTCTTACAAGACTTTCTGACCTCCCCTTTCTTCCGATTTCTTCACCCTTCTTTCTTGTGATTCTCAATACCAGTGACACTTCGACTACCTTAAAACGCAAAGCCGAAGAAGAAGGTCAAGAAGAAACAGAAAAGGAATCTAAATCTGCAAAGAAAGATGAAGAGTAAACCCAATGAGATCCTTCCGTCCCAATTTTCAAATCTAATGAGCTTGAAGTAATTCATCGACTCATTTCTCCAACTGGATTTCATCGAATGCTATTTATTTAAGAACCCTCCCTCTCTCTCAACACACACCGCCTTCATCCATCTACAGGAAATCTCTTCTCTCAGTGTAGCACTTTACTTTTCCGAAACCCAAGCTTGTTCTCTCATTTCTGGTCTATTTTTCTCTGAGTCCAAGGTTTTAAGAGTCTAGTCTATCCGGTTCGCAATCAGTTGAGCCACTTGCTCTCCTTTTGTCATCTCGAACTTTCCTGCGATTTCGCTTGTCGATTTGACAAAGTCAGAGAGATCTAGATTCTAGAGAGCTAGTATGAAATACAAGAGGAATTAGAGAAATGTTGCAGGCAGAGAAAAAGCGAACTTAAAAGAGAGTGTGGGAAGGCTTACTTGGAGCCAAGTCTAAACAGAAAGGAGAAAACCTTCAAGGCTATGTTCTAGGAGGAAGGGATACAAGGAAAGATCTGGAAGATAGCTGACAAGGTAAAGATAGAATACAGAGGATCAGAGAAATAGGAAATTGGAAACTTGAGCATGGAAATCAAAGAAAGAAGAAGGGAAGTTTGAGGTGGCTTGACCTCGTTTTTGAGAGTTGAGAGTGGCTTCCTCTTGACTAGAGAACGAGAAGCAATGAAAGAGCAGATCCGAGAGTGAAGAGATAGAAGGTTCTGATAGAGATGGGAGAAGTTGAAGCTGAATTTCCATCAAGATCTTTAAGACTGATTGGAGTTTTTGGTCCATAGCTTCCACCTGAGGATAGAAAAGTGACGTTTCATTAGTAAGAGAAACAGAAGAAACCGGGACTTACTTTTCATCAACTTACCATTTTTGTGTCTTCCACCAGCCACATTCTTGTCCCCATCACCATCTTTATGTGAACTTGGCATTGGTGGAGGTCTTGGACCAGCTTTGACTTCTTTGTCCAGCAAAGCACTCATCCCTACTGGAGAAGCATACATTCTTGAAGCAACATGACCAACTCCGTTTACGATTCCTAAGCGATGTTGAGTTGCACCTGAAAGGTTTGGAATTGGAGTCACTGAGCGAGACAAGTTTTTGTAGCCATAGAATTCAGTCACATCCTCGTCGTTGCCGGCTAGGAGAGTTTGGTAGGCCTATTGGGTGAGACAACAGAGGATTGAGAAGGTCAGATATGATTTCCTAGGCAAGACTTTTGGGGGAAATTTTGTCGACTTACCCAGAAGGCGTAGTTGCGATCCCTCCTGTTTTTACCCCCTTGAGTCTTAACAGCACAACTTCTATCACCACCAGAAGCTCGTCCAGAAGTATCCAAAGTTCCAACCAATCTAACCACATCCTTTCTAATCCATTGAGAAAACAGCAATCTCCCTTTCTCTTCAATTGCAGTAGCGATCCCACCAACTTGAGCCAATTTGAGTTCAACATATCTAGGTTGTTTTCCGTCGAATCCGTATCTCCAATGATTGTAAAGACAGCCAGTTTTCGAGATGGTTCCAGATTTGTGAGCTCTTGATGGAACTCTAGTAGCTCCGGATGGATTGTCTGGTCTATCTTTAGTGAAATAAACTGAAGAAGGTGAATTGGCGATGATCATTCTCAAGTGGATTCTAGATTCTCCTAAACCCTCGTCTGCTGATGGTAAAGAGTAAGATCCAATTGCTGACCATCTTTGAACTAATTCAGCTCCTGCACTGTGAGCCGTGATGGTAATGTTCTTCATGTTTGGGTAAACTGCTGGATTTGAGAATTGAGCTACTAGTTGATCAAGAACATCAAAGGTACTGATTTGAGCTAGAAGAAGCTGCTTGGGCGGTCCAGTTGCTAAGAAAAAGAAGAGAAAGAAGAACCTCAGTCAGAAGAGATCCTTTGACTTTCTCGACTCTTTGTTTACTCACCATCAGCTCCATCGAACAACCCATAAGGACCATCTTGATGCCCTTCAGCTGGCCACCAGAGATTCTTCTTCGGGTTGAAGAAAGAAGTTCCAGGAGCTGCGTTTCCATCAGAATGAATAAAGAAGTTAGGAGCAACTAGAATTGCATCCGCATCTTGACCATCCAAAGAGACTCCGCCGTTCTTCAGAGCTTTGTAGACGTTCTCGAAAGCCTGAGGGGCATTTCTGTCTCTTCCATGAATTGAAATATAAGCTGAAGTAGCCGGAGAGACATCCAGATCTCTAGATTGATTTTTAGAAAGCTTCTTCGAACTCCTACTACTTTTATGACCAACGGCAGAAGCTTTCTTCGATCCTTTGCTCTCGGCGTTAGACAGTTTGTGTTGACCTTTCTTGCCTCCTTTCTTTCCAGCTGAAGGTTCTTTAACATTTTGAGATTTGATTTCTTTCCCACCGAGTAGACTAGCTACGACCTTGTCACTGATAGGAGTCTCACTCTTCGAGTGCCAGCCGTCGTTGACAAACATTGGTACAGAGGCCTTGGTTCTGAGAGAAGGTCTGAATTGAACCAAACTAGCTCCTTGAGGTGGTGACGGTGGACCTTGAGGAGTATGAGGCGGAATTAAAGTTGGAAGGTTGATGCTAATTGCAGGTAGTGAGATTGACGGTAGTTGGAGACGTGGTGTTGAGGGCGAAGATGGACTTGGAGTTGAGACAGAAGGAGTTTCAGCACTGGCAGATTTAGCATCTTCGGCCACTGAAGACACTTTATGAGTTCCATCATCTATGATTGTAACCTTTGATGGAGAGTCAGTTGGCTCGGAGAGCTTAGGTCCGTCGGGTAAAGAGACAGTAGAGGCAGGACTGGAAAGAGTTGGAGAACGTGCAGAAGATAAAGAGAGACTTGAGAGCTCAAGGCTGGAAGTCATGATAGAGCTACTTTGTTCTGGAAGTGAGATTGTGGGAGTTGAAGCTGAAGATGAAGAAGGAAGTTGACTTGAAGGATCATCGAGTCGTCGAAGTGGCGTGTGACGGCGAACTCGTTGTGAAGGATGACCATGACTAAACTTGTGGTGTTGAAGGAGATTGGAGTGTTCTAAAGCTAAAATTGGCTGATTCGTAATAATGTCTGATATCTGATATAGACCATGACTCGATGATAAATCTTGAACTGGAATTGGAGTGGTGGGGGTTGCAGAAGAAGTCGATAGAGAAGATGCAAACAAAAGCGTCAGGGCTAAGTTTGCGATACGAACTTGCATCGAATGATGGGAATAACGAGGATGGTGTAGGAAATTATTTGATTTGAACCTAAACTGGAAGTAAAGAAAGTGCTTGACGAAATTAGAGAGTCAGAGTTGAGTTGAGGTTGCAGAGTTGGAGAATTAAACGAGGCAGTAAATCTATGAGCAAAGAGAGCAAATGAAAAGAGAGTGATTCTGGAAGAAATAAAATAACTTGAAGGCAATGGAGAAGAGTAATGGATAGAGAAGAAGGTAGAGCTGTGAGTGTTTGGACCATGGGATCTTTCAGGGGGGGTGAGACCAAATCTCAGACTGGCGTGGAATGTTGGAAGCTTCATCCACGCCAACTTTTGTTGGCTGCCACGCTAAAAAATTTGACAGATTTAAACTGAGCAGTAAGTATGTACATTTGTAATTGCTTCCTTTGAGGCAGCGAGGCGGGGAAGAGGAGCTCGAAGAAGGAAGAGGGAGAGGGGGGGGGGGTGACGGGTGACTCTTCGAATCTGCGTTGCCGCCAGCAGAGGAAAGATGCTTATCTCTACAAAGCATTTTCAGATAATATGAGAAATCAAAACTTTTTGGAATCGTGTTGAGAAGGTGTAGCCGTTGAGAACGAGGTTCGATCATCCTTGTTACTTTCGCAATCACAGATTCCAAGCATGCCATCGAGTTGCGTAGAGGAGATTAGCTTCCTCCTATGTTTCCATGCTTCCACACTCTAACTCCTTAAAGAAAATGGTTCAGTAAGTCAACTCAAAAGTTCAAAGCCAAACATCAGCTCGGGACGCTGATACCATCTCAATCTGGTCCACTCTCTAGCGCCGACGCAGCCTCTCTCCCACCCAATCTATCTAAAGGAGAATTCTATGAACACCTGGCTTCTCAGCTCTCTTCCCTCCTGTACGGACAACGAAATTGGGTCTCGAACCTCTCGAATGCTTCTTCGGTCATATATGCTGCTTTGAACAGGCATGAAAGTTGGAAGGAGAAGAAAGTGAACTGGGCTGGTGAGTGTCTTACAAAAAAGAAATGAAGATGGGAGAGTCGAGGCCCCGACAATTGAGCCGGTCGAGTGTGGAACCAGATGGAGATAGACAAAGTATGAGTTCATATCTATAGAATGCAGAAAAGAGCTCTTCGGGTGTCACTAGGGAGAGGGGGGAGCAACGGTGGAGCTCAATCTTCATACTGATGGTGTAAAAGTTTCCGCCTCTTTCAGCTCCTTGAATTGGTGCTTTCCAACAAAGTCCTGTTTCGAACTCCTCTTCCAAATGAGAACGGGCTCCTTGCAAAACCCTCGTCTTTCTGCTAAGTGCTGATCTGATGCTCCTCTTTCCTCTCTCAGGCTTCTACCTCCTCTCGCCTCTCTTTCCTTCTCCAAATCCTATCCCGGTCAAACGACCGACCCTGCTTTTGGGTCCTTTCGCTGGTCTTCCAGCTTGTCAGCAAATCGCATCGGTCCCAGGTAAAGGTGTATGCGCTGACGCGAGTTCAATTCTACCGCCAGGCCCAGTTCGGGTGGCGAACACAGAAGAATATCGTGAGTTTCGGTACTGATGGTCAGTGACATTGAACGCTTTGATGGACTCAAGGGCGACTAATTGAACCCACTGCCATTCCCTCTCACTCTCAGCCGGTCACATCGCCTGCGACTCGGCGTCGAAATCAGAGATCGTTTTGCCTTTAATTATCTCCAGGTCTTCTCTTGCGAGATACGAACCTTCTATTTCATCAGCTACTTCGAATTCAGAGTGGGGTGGGAGGGGAGATGGAGATGGAATCATCATCGGAGTTCTCGACATCGATTGTGAAGCAGAGGATGGATTCGACGAAGAAGACGATGCTGGCTTGACCAAGATTGCCAAAATCATAGTCGATGCTTGCGATTGGTGATCAATTCTGTAAAATCAAGTCTATAGAGAACCGTAATGAGAATTATAACACTGAATGGCAAGTTCTTAAAGAAATAGGAATACAAGTTTCAGTGAAGGGGAATATAAAAAAGGAAACTGGCTTCATCATTTCTTCGTTCTTGCTGAACGTCGAAGTGCTGTTTCTCCTGCAGCTTCTTTCTGCTGCTGCTGCTGCTGCTCCTCTTGTTCGTCCTCCTGGTCGTCTTGCTCTTGCTCTGCCTCGTTTTCACCTTCGTTTTCACCCTCGTTTTCACCCTCTCCGCCTGGCTGTTCTCCCTCTGCCCTTCCTTCTTCGTTTCCTTGTCCGTTTCCCTCTCCCTCCCCTTCCTCTCCATTGCCACCTTGATCACCGCCCAATCGATCGATCTCATCCTCATCTTCATCCTCTTCCTCGTCCTCTTCCTCATCCTCTAGCCTCCTGATTCGCTCTCTTCGAAGCTTGTCATCTTGACGTCTCTTGCGCTCACGCTTGGCTTCTCCTGCTAAAGCGTAAGGATTGTTACTCCGATATTTCTTCTCCAGTAGATAAGAGAGGCTATTACCGTTTCTGAAAGGTCTGAAGGCCTTGATGTATGTATCGCTGGAACTCTTTTTGGATGGGTTGGAGCCAGAAGGTCTCGGTTCCTCGAACAAAGTTTTGAAGAGAACAGGGGCCCAGTAGGGTATCTGTATCGGAAATGGGAAAGAGGCAAAGGTCAGAAGGTCAGACGGCCAGCTCGCTCTAGCACTGATTTCTTCTTCCAGTCGGCACTCACCACCTCATTCCTTGATCTGGCGAGACTGCGTAAGACATTTCTCGCTCTGTCTTTCATCTGCACGACGTTGGGTCTCCTCAGAGCCTCTGCATAATCCGGATCATTCTTGGTGTCTGCATAGGGTTTCGTTGACGTTTCGCCTTCGCATTTGAAGTTGGCGTGCCAATAGAGACCTTCCATCAAGGCTACAGTCTCTTCTTCACTCCAGGTGGTTCTCCCTTGCATGTTTCCTCCAGTAGCATAGCGTGTGTTAAACGCGATATGCTTCATGGAAATGACACCGAGTCTTCGGGGAGAAGCTTGAGGAGCTCTTCTGTCACAGGTAAGACCGTGATCCGAATCTCTCCCAGAGTCAAGCAAGTCGTCGATGTCTAGCTCTGACATGTCGTCCAGCTCGTTGCGTGACCCAGTCCTTCCGAGTTCCTTGTCTCTCCTCTGAGATTGGCTAGCTCCGTCGCTCCTCCTCCTAGAGGACTGAGAGGCTGCTAGATTAGTCCGTTGAGAGCGATTGGATGCAGCCATGTTCCTTGAAGACTCAAAGCCTGGTCGAGACCTAGGAAATGCATCATCGCCTAGTTCGAGATCTAGGTCCGAATCGTCTTCTTCTCTTCCGTTAGATTTTAAGGGATTGACAGGAGGAGATCTTGCTCCTGGTTCTTCTGAGGCGAAGCTTCCTCTCCTGTTGAAGACTGCAGATCGACGAGACTGATTCCCTGATTTCCCCCTTTGGCCGCCTCGGAGTCCAGATCCACTCGCGATTCCACTAGCAGCTCTGCCAACCTCGCCGAAGAGAGCTGATTTTGAGTCTGGATCGGCATCCAAAGGATCGACGCCCGGAGGACCATCGTCGAGATCAGGCATGTCGACGTCCATCTCGAGGTTTGGAAACTGGTTCGAGTTTGCTCGTCGAGGAGTCGAGCTGGTGGCAGCGACATCGGTGTCGTCGACAGACTTCCCTTTTCCCTTGGAAGAAGAGCCTCCAAGAAGACCTTTGCGAGGAGTACTGCCTAGAGGAGCGTAGCCAGACGACCTCTTACCTGTGATGCTGGAGGCGTCTTCTTCCTCCTCTTCCTCAGTGGCAGAGCTGGCCAGAAGAGCAGCAGCAGCTCGAGAGTCTTCTTGAGCTTGCTTCTTCTTGAGTTTCTTCTTGTCTTGCTTCTTCTTGTTCTTCTCCTTCTCCTTCGCCGTCTGAGCAGCTGTACTATCCTTGTCGAAGAAGATGTCCTCTCCTTCTCTGAACCCTGACTGAGAATCGAAGCCTCTCTCTCTGACACCTCTGTTTGACGGCTTGAGGAGGGTGTGAGTATTCGTTTGAGGGGCGTTCGTCTTGATCAACTTGTTGTTGTGATCGAATGCTAAGCGATCGGACGGAACAGCGACGGATCTGGAGTTGTTGTTGGGATACCTTCTTGATGGTGAATTGATGGAACTTTCCAGAAGTCTCTTCTGCTTCGTCTGAGAGCTCGTGAGGATAGATTTACGTGCGCTTTCAGCTTTCATCTTGGCCATGAGTTTGGCAGGTGATCTATCGTCCGACTCTTCCAGACCTTCGAAAGGAGTCGATTCCTGTCTGGGTCGACGAAGCGTCCGCTCCTCACCGCTCTCCAGATCTTCTTCCTCGGAATCAGAGAACATGGCGTCGGGAAGGCTTTGAGCAGCACCGTCCAATCCATCATCCATCTCAGCATCTTGCTCCTGTTCTTCGTCTTCTTGTTCTTCATCTTGAGACTCCATCTCCGCATCCTCAGAATTGGGAGGTGGCGATCGAGTCCGAAGAAGGTTCTCTTCTCTCTCGTATCTCATAGAGAATTTCGATTCCGGACTTGTGAAGAAGAAAGGAGGAAGAGAGGGGTGTAAGATACCAAGTCATTCAAGAGAAGGTTCGTGGGCGAAGGAACGAAGCCTCTACATCAAAAAAGGCTACTCACCCGTCCTCGTCTTCCGCGTCTGACGCATTCCTTCCAACCTCACTCGATCTTTCTTCCTCATTCTCATCATTCTCTGAATCGTACTGGTCTTCACTTTCCCTTCCTCTCTTCCTACTGTCTGAAGATTGACTCGACGAAGCCAGCCTTGACTTCTCCAGTTCTTCAAGGTAGCCAGCAAGACTCTTGTCTTGAACGTCCTCAGCCATGTGACCGACGACAGAGAGAATGAAGTTGCTCAACTTGCTAGCGACTGGAGGATCTTGCTTCTCCTTTCCAGAAGCTGAGTGAAGAGGGAACTTCTCTGCCAGAGCTTTCCAATCGAGAGTTGAGCTCGAGGCCACGCAATCTCCAATTTGAGCTAATCTGAGGTTGCAGAATATGTCGAAGCGATCTTTGAGCTCTGCGATGTCTGACTTCTTCAACTCCCTCTCAGATTGCGAGGCTTCGTTCAAAGTGTCGACGATGTCGTTCTTGAATAACATCTTCCTATCACCTTCCGTCATCTCCAGCGCCGCTTGCTCAGAGTACTCCTTTCCGATTCCCTCGACATTCCTACGAAGTCTGAAGATGTGAACTTGAGTTGTCAGATCCACCAAACATGAGAGAACGTGATCGTCGATTTCCCGATCCAAAGGCACGAGTGTAGTGAGGAAGACTTGACGAGCGTCGTGTAGCTTCGGAACATAATCAGTTAGGACATCTTGAGTGAAAGCTTGATCGGCAGAGGATCTTGGAGCGGTTTCTGGAAGGTAGAGAATTCTGATGAAGGCAGCACAGTTGGCGAGACTGACCGCTTCTTCCAGCCCACCAGGTTCGGGGTCTCCTGATGATTTCAGCTGTCTCTTGAGTGTTTGAAGTTGCTTGGAATTGATGAAGTTCGTGTTGGATTGGTTGCCGTCTAGAAGTCTCTTCTTTCGGAAGTCTGGAGGAGAGAGAAAGCGAGAGATCGTCAGTCCTAGCGGAGATTTTTCCGAAATCTTTGCAGACATTTCAAAGACGGATTCTACGACCCTTCAATGTTGACTCCTTCATCCCGTCTCTTACTGCCTCGACTCCTGATACTTCTCAATTCTACTCACTGTCTAACTCTTCCCAGTCCTGATTCAACTTTCCCAAATCAACACCCTTCTTCCCTTTAGCATCAAAAGTCTTCTCATTCCTGATAACTTTGGCATAAGCGCTAGTAACGCATCTGGCGTAGTAGGCTAGCACGCCACACCTTTCCCTCAAGCTTGGAGCGTCTATGATGGTGGAGCCAGGAGCGCTCAAGGAGGGTCTTAGTCTGATGACGCTCGTTTGAGATGCTGAGAAGGAAGAATTGACTTCACTTGGTCTTCCTGAATTAGTTCTGTTGATTCCTCCGATAGATCCAGCTCTTGCTGCTGCTGCTCCTCCATGGTTGCTCCTCCTGCTCGCGTTCCTCCTGGTTCCAGCTTCTTCTCCACCTTGATCTTCGTCAATTTGATTATCTCCAACACTGATTTCACCTGCAGCCTTCTCTAACTCCCTTTGTTGATCCTCCAAGACAGCAGCAGAGTAGGCGTTACGTTGAGCAGGTCTGACTTGGGTAGAAGAGGTGAAAGACTTGTTGCGAAAGCTGATTGGGATTGGAATAGAGATCTTGGATAGCTTAGATGGTGGTGGTTGCTGTTTCTGAATTCTGTTCCTTGAAGAGATGAAGACAGGATCGATAGAGGAGCTTCTGAACAAGGCTGGAATTTGCCCCACGCCATCCGACTCTGATTGATCTTCTTCCATCATCTCTTGAGGGTTCTCATCTTGATTCTGATTATTGGATCTTTGTTTGAAGTTCCTACTCCTCTCTCGTTCTTGCTTCTGTTGGTTCTGTTGCTGTTGCTGTTGCTGCTTGATTCTCTTGTTTGGTGAGGTTGACGTGACAGGCTCGGTTCCATGCCTGGCTAATCTTGAAGATGATTGGAGCGCGAACACCTTATCCCTGTTGGTCTTGCTCATAATAATGAATCAAAGACGCGAAGGGGAAAGTGAGAGAGATTGGATGGGATGGGGGAGGAGGGATTCAATGTTCATTCTATCCATCCTTCTAAACGCGTTTGAATCCACGTGAGTTTTGCCACTCTCAAGCTCGAAGTTTGAGGAGATATTTCTTACAATTGAATAGAAATACACTAGCCGGTTCCGTGTCATCTTCCCAAAAAGGCGAGGAGAGAGCCGAGCGAGGTTTCAGCGCTTCAGCGCTGCCTTTCTACATGCTCGCGAAGGAGGAGAAGCAACTCAACTTCAAACCTTTCATCCTCGATGTGTAAGTTTTCAGGAATACCTCTTCTCACTTCTTGGACCAATCCGAATCGTTGAAACCCTCTTCCTCTACCCTTAAGCTCTTCACACCGTTGGGATTCTGACCAGTGGGTAGTTCTGTCGCAATCATCGCAGCTTTCGTCAACTGGGCCTTCTTTGCTCCTTCGCTAACCTTCGGCTCTGTTGATTCTATCTCCAAGTCTCTGACACTGCTCATAGAGATCCAGGCTCGGACTCTGCTGGACCACTGCTCCGTTCAACTTTGGAGAGCCATCCTTCAGATGGGTTCAGAGTTGTGACTCATTCCATCGTCCCTGATGACTCAAAGGCTGTCCACGATTCGGTCAAGGCTATGGTGGATGAGCTACACGTATCTCTGTGCATTACTACGGGAGGCACAGGCTTTGGAGTCAGAGATGGCACTCGTGAGGTAAGAAGACTTGAAATGTTGCAAAAGAAAGAACGAAAAACAAGGCTCAAACGAAACTCGATCCTCTTTCTTTCTGCCTCCTGACAGGCTTTGGAACCTCTAATCACCAAGGCAACTCCAGCTCTTAGTCATGCTCTGACGGCCTACTCTCTACAGAAGACGCCATTCGCTGCTCTCTCGAGACCTCTCACTGGAATCAGGCAGATCAGAGGTCATGGAACTGCCGGAAGCCTAATCATAACTCTCCCAGGAAGCAAGAAAGCAGTCAAAGAATGCCTCGAAGTTCTGATTGGAGATGGAGACAGTCAGGGGATCTTACTCCACGCTCTTGATTTAATCACTGGCGGGAGCGGGAAGACAACTCACCAAGATCTTCAGGGAAGCTCGGGAGGTCGAGATGGTTCAGCTTCACAAGAGCATAATTCTCAAATATCCACTTCTACTGATACTGGTAAAGCTCGTGCTCATCATCATCATCACCATCACGGACACGGCCACAGCCACGCTCCACCGAAGCCTCGAACCGAAGAATTTCTCTCACTCGACCCTTCAGCTCCTCTTTCTCAAAGGCATCGACAATCCCCATACCCTACTATTACTCTATCCGAAGCACTAGATCTGATCATCAAGAACACGCCTTCGCCCTCGGAGTCTGGCTCTTTCAACCCAATCAACCTCCCTACCAACTCAGGTCTCGCTTCTCATGTCCTAGCGGAGGACGTCAAAGCATCTAGAGATCTTCCATCTGGACCTACTACAAATGTGGATGGATACGCCGTCCTTGCTTCCGAGACCCCAGTCGGAGAATATCAAGTTTTAACAGCAATTGATTTAGCTAGGAGAGCTTCCGTAACTGGGGAGGGCAAGGTTAGAAAGGGTGAAGTCTTCCGGATCAATACTGGTCAAGGTCTACCTCTGGGGACGGATTCAGTAGTCATGGTAGAAGACACTCTATTGGTATCTTCAATGGAATCAGATCAGCTAGGAGGTGGAGAAGAAGTGGCAATCAAGGTGTTGGCTCAAGTTGATCAAGGGGAGAACGTCAGAGGCAAGGGCAGTGACGTGAAAGAAGGAGCAGTGGTCTTAAGAAAGGGTACAGCTATCAGTTCTCTTGGAGGAGAGATCGGGACTTTGGCTTTCGTGGGAAGAAAGGAGGTGAGCAAGGACGAATGCTCTCGTGAAAAGGCCAGGAATCTCACTGCCTTGAAACACTCCGGTTCTCTCTATAGGTCCTGGTTCATCGTAAACCAAAAGTTGCGATTCTTTCTACTGGAAACGAGCTGGTAGACGTAGAATCCACTTCTACATCTGCGGCTGATGCCACTTGGGGTTTTTCGGTCTTCGATGCGAATCGACCTGGCCTCAAAGCAGCCATTGAAGGTCAAGGATTCGAGGTCGTCGATCTAGGAGTAGTTGGTGATGAGTGAGTTGCTTTCTGTTCTTCAAACGTTCTCTCTCTCCCTCTCGTCAGCTCGACTCATTCCTGCCTCTCTTTTCTTTCTGCCACCGCCGCCAGCGTCGATATAACTCTCAAGGCTCTTCGTCGCGGCCTTGAGGAAGCGGATGTCCTCATTACTAGTGGTGGCACCTCGATGTTAGTAGACGATTATAAGGACAACAAGAAGAGATGGAAACCTGGTCAGATGAAAGAGTCGATTGTTCAAGGCTGACTGTCTTTCTTCTTCAAACAAACCTCCTGAACCTCGAATAGGGGAGAAAGTGATTTGTTGAAACCGCTGATCGAGCGCGAATTGAAAGGTACAATTCACTTCGGAAGAGTAGCTATGAAGCCAGGGAAGGTGAGTGCTCTACTGAAAAAGCTCGAGTTGCTTTGTCTCTGTCCGTCGCTTCCCTAACTTCTCCCGGTTGCTTCCTTCGCAGCCAACAACCTTCGCCACTGTCGAACATTCTGGAGAATCGAGACTCATCTTCGCCCTTCCCGGAAACCCAGCATCAGCTCTAGTGTGCTTCTACGTCTTCGTCTCTGGCTGTCTTAGAAAACTCTCCGGCCATCCTCCATCTTCTTCCAACGACTGGTCCACTCCAAAGATCAGAGTCACTCTAGCAGAATCAATGAGGTTGGACCCAAGACCTGAATTCCATAGAGCTGTCGTCAAAGTCGAGAATGGTAGATTGATAGCCTACAGTACTGGTAGTCAACGAAGCTCGTGAGTGTTGGAGCTAGCCTCTTGGAAGGGATCTGTCATCTGACATTCGCAATCTCCTTGCTTTTCCCCTCCTCAAATAGTGGCATGCATTCCATGGCCACTGCAAATGCCTTGGTTTGTGTCCCAGCTCTGGAACAGGGCTCTTCAAAGAAGGCTTTGGAGAAAGGTTCAGAAGTCGAAGCAATGCTTTTGGGACCGATAGTCTGAGGAAGGAGAAGTTGAAGACGAAGATTTTGGAATAGAGTGATGTTGAGCCTCTTGTTAATGAAGAATAGATTCTCCCTTTTCCCGAGCGGCTACTCCCATTCTCTGAGTTGTTACTTCGCTTCCCTTGACTTGCTAGAGGATGACTTGCGCGCCAAAATAGACACCTTATCAGACAGCCTTCGAGCTATGATGAAAGAAGGTGACAGAAGATGAATTGAGATGGTCGAGACTTACTAGTACAAGAGTGGTAAATGTTGCAGACATTAGACGATTAAAAGCAGAGAAACCGAAAGTTGAAAGATCTCTGGGATATGGAGATGATACTAGAGCAATGTTTATATACAGGCCCAAATTCAGGCTATCTTGAGGACTTTGTCTGGTGGGGAAGAAAGGGAGAGAAGAAGAGGAATCAGCGCTTGCCTTGGATCTGACGCATGCGAGAGTCGCCTGATACTTGAAACATAGCACAGATAACACTGAAAGGTATTTCGAAGCTCGGACTAGGTTGGTGACTGCCTGATCTTAGTAGAGATGATCTCCCCAGACTGCATTTGAATCTCCCCGAGCAGCTCCCCCCCCTCCTTCCAGCTACAGCCATCTTCTCTATAAGACCTTCAAGCCACCGGAAGCTCTTTATACAGGTTCTCGAAGTCGTACTTACCGCGAGTTTGACAGCGGTACAAAAATCCGACCACTGCTTCTCCTTCTTTTGGAGCTGGTTGATTCTGGAAATGTCTTGAAGCCACATTCCCCAAATAATGATTCGCAGATTCCTCATCTCCGAAATGAGTAGGACACACGAATTCCCCAGCTCTGTCCACATCCAGTCCATTTGTCCTAGTGTATTCGCCTCTTTCGATCTCCCTCTGTTCAGCTAGAGCTCTCTCTTCCATCTCTACTGCAGCTGCAGTCCTCTTTCTCCCACCCAACTCTCCATTGACTGAATCTGGAGTTCTGCCTCTTCTACGAGGTAAAGGTCTTCGACTGCTTGAAGGATCGTTCTTGCTGGGAGAGGCTGATCTGGATGAACGTTGATTTCTACGAGTTCTTCTTGGAGGAGTGGTGGAAAGAGGAGGAGGGTAGGCTCTGGCTAGATCGTAGTAAGAGATGTATGCTTCCAGCTCATCTGGTGGAAGTGATGTGAAATCTAGAACTGGCTTGTGTTCAGCGTCTGAGTGGAGAGAAAGGACAAGAATGGGTAGAGTCAAGTCAGGGTGCTGCTCAGATGGAACGGGTGAGTCTTGCTCGCTTTCTCTACTTTTCAACTCACTCTTCGCGTCTTTGTCTTTCTGGTTCGCATTCGAGGTTGAAGCGACGGATTGATTCATGTCAGGAGTGGCGATTCGAGAGTGAAAAGGGTGGAGATAGATGGTTTCCGAGAAGAAGAAGCTCCGGAGCAAACACAAGCGGAAGTCACTCTTTCAATGCTCCCCCAACTTTGCGACCTTCCTTCCACTACTTAAACCCAAGTAAAGATTCCAATTTCTTTCATCTGGACCTTCTACTCATCCTCAATCTTCAAACTCGAATCATCATGGCACCACAAAAAGCTTACGGTCAGTAGCTTCTTTTATCCTCTCCTCCTAATCTCTACACTTTCTCTAATCACTCACCTCCTCTCTTCTCTCCCTTCCTTCCTTCCTTCCTACGTCTCCAGTCGTCGGAGTCGGTATGACAAAATTTGACAAACCAAGAGGAGAAAGAGATTACCCAGAGTTGGGTCTTGAGGCTGCAGTCAAGGCCCTCACGGATGCCGGACTCACTTATGATCAAGTCGAGACTGCTGCTGTCGGTTACTGTTGTGAGTAGTCGATGAGATCTGACGACAGGAATCTGGGAGCTCTATATCCGGGTTTTTGGAAGTAGAGGGACTTTGCAGAGGGGGTATAAAGAGCTGGCGAGCTCGAGAGCCAGGTTCTCATTCCCTACTTTCCCTTGTCCTTCCCTTAGTCGGAGACTCTACCTGTGGACAAAGAGCCCTTTATCTTCTAGGAATGACTGGAATTCCAATCGTCAATGTCAACAACAACTGCGTGAGTAGCTTAAGCTATCCTGTCCACTGGAGAGAGTGGCGCTCACCTTCCATTCCCTCTCCAGTCCACCGGCTCCTCAGCCTTCGCTACTGCAGCCAACTCCGTCATGGCAGGACAAGCCGAATGTGCCATGGCTCTTGGGTTCGAAAAGATGGCTGCTGGATCTCTGGGAAGCGCCTGGAACGACAGAGCTCCTCCCATGGAAGGAACCATCTCTCAACTCTTCGAGATCGAAGGAGAGAAGGAATACAAGGAGGACGACTTCGGACCGTTCGCTGCTAGAATCTTTGGAGCCGCTGGTCTAGAGTATTGCGAAAAGTATGGAGCTACTGTCGAGCATTTCGCCGCCATCTCAGCCAAGAACCACAAACACAGCGTAAACAACCCTTACGCTCAGTTCCGCAATGCTCCTAGCACGGCAGAAGTCTTAAAAGCAAGGAAAATTACAAGAGAATTGACTCTTCCACAATGTAGTCCAACTTCTGATGGAGGAGCTGCTGCTATTCTTTGCTCTGAAGCATTCGTCAAGAAGCACAACCTACAGAACAGAGCCATCGAGCTATCAGGAATGGGACTCGCTACAGACTCTCCAAAGCTCTACGAAGACAGATCTAGGATCGAACTGGCTGGGGCTGACATGACAAGAAGAGCTGCGAAGGCAGCCTACAAGCAAGCTGGTTGGTACTGTCTCGAGAAGCGTCGGGAGGCGTCCGTATTGACTCCCCTTGCCTCTCCCTTCACTTTCTTAGGTATTTCCCCTTCAGATATCCAAGTATTAGAATGCCATGATTGCTTCAGTGATAGTATCGCAGTGTCTAGAACGAATTAGGACGTCCAGAGGTGTTAGAGATCGTTGGAGATGGTCGTTAGAGCCCCTTCACTAATCTCCTCACTACCTCGCCTTTCTTTCTCGTCATTAGGCTAACGAGCTGGTCACCTACCCAGCTCTAGGACTCTGTGCTGAAGGAGATGCTCACAAGATGGTCGATAATGGAGACAACACCTACGGAGGTGAGATTTGTGGCTGCGAAACCATTTTCTAGGGGGCAGCTCCTGCGTCGCTTTTTCCCTCCTCTTCCTTCTCCCCCGCCTCTTCTCTAATCTTTTCTTCTTGCTTTTTCTTCTACCTTCGTGTAATCTCCACTCTCCCAGGAAAGTACGTCGTCAACCCTTCCGGAGGTGTGAGTGTCATTTTCGCGCTCAGCTCTTTGACCTCCTCACATTCCTGACGTCTAAGTCTCTGATTTCCTCTCTTGCTCTTCCTCCAGCTCGAATCCAAAGGACATCCATTAGGAGCAACTGGTCTCGGAATGGTCTTCTACATGGCTCTACAGCTTAGAAACCAAGCTGGAAAGCTCCAAGTCCCAAACGTTCAAAACGCTCTTGTCCACAACATAGGACTAGGAGGTTCTTGTGCCGTCTTCATGTGAGTGAATTAGGCGAGATATGGCTACTGAAGCCTGAAGCGACAAATGATCTTGAAAGTGCCGCAAATACTGACCCTTCTGTTTTCGATTCTCACTCAGTCTCAAACGTGCTGAATTCTTCCAAAAGGGAGATGATCCTTCCAAACGTTTCGGATACAACATCGCGGATGAATGTAGACGTATCACTGGTGAGTCGGAGTGCTCTATCTTCGAAACTCGCGTAAGTTTTGGCAACCTCCCTGTCTGGTTCTGACATTTTCTCTCTCTCTTCTCTTCCATCTTTTTCACAGAGGAAGAACTCAACAAGGTCAAGTCAAAGGCTTTCTCTGACTACTTGCCAGCTAAGCTTTAGATCAAAGGGTCCTTTTCATTTAGACTTCCCTTGTTCTGATACGTGATCTTCATTTCCTCGCCCGCGTCTGTCGTTGTCCAAGCCCTTCGTGATGTTCTAATACCTCCTCTACCAATGACTTAGTAGAATTTGCGTTTCTTTTCTAGCGAGAAAGTCGCCCTTCGTGGATCGGGTTGGCATTCAACGTCGTGAATGGTACCATGGCGATGAGACCAGGATTTCTTTCTCCGAGGATCCTCAGCCAAAGCGACGGAGAAGGCAGACACCCCAGATACACTAGAACCAGATCCTAGAGCCATGTAGATATGCTAGGACCTGATCCGAAAGAGTAGAGCAGAATCACAGCGAAGTAGTTTCCATGTTGTTCAGTACAGCTTGCGTCGGTCTTCGTGAGATAGACATAGGCGAACAAACCCTGGCCACATTGATAGAGGTATTCGAGGTAGCAAAGGTCAGCCAAAAAGAGAAGAGGTTGGCCCAAAAGCTTTTACATCGTTCACGTTTACACTGACCCCAGACAATGTTGACGAGCGAGTCATTGATCAAAGCATCGATTCTTTGGTATTACAATAGTTGCCAAGTCTCCTTTGCGGCTGTGTGTGATGAAGCTGTTTCCGTGAAAGCCGACGTTGATGTAAGCGTATTGATCTGTTGATATCACAGGGGAGCGGGGACGATAAGAAAAGAAGGGGGGGGGCAGCGGGTGCCGGGTCAGAAAGCAATGTCAGATAGCAGAGCAACTTTGGACTCCTCTATAGGCTCGGAAAGAACCAGCTCGACCTCTCACTGAGGTATTTGACAAGACTTTGAATGCGGCTCGCGCAACATCCAGCAACAGAGGCGAGGATGTCTCTCTCGGCTGCTTGTTATTGTTGAATGATCGTAAGTACAGCTTTGATGAGATGGTTGATCGTGACAATCAAAGAGCCAGAACAGATCGATCCGAAGGAGTAGGTCATGGATCTCTTGATGGGACTGAGAGAAGATACCTTTCATCAAGTTCATATAGGGTTCTCAAATCTTGAATCTCACCTCTTCTCTTCACGATTTCAGGACTAATCCCTGAACTTTTTTCGCGATCTAGAAAACATGTTTATTCAAGAGATGGAGATTTGCCCCTAACCAGACCAAAGCAGTCCTTCCGAGCTTTTTTTTGTCCCTTCTTGATGGGATGTGGTGATAAGATCCAAGCATTTACGATCTTGTTCCTCGCTCTCGCCCATCGACTTGTTTTTCGAATGTATCGAAGTGTTTAGAACGATCTAGAGGATGTCTAGAGGTGTTAGAGATCGTTGGAGATGGTCGTTAGAGCCCCTTCACTAATCTCCTCACTTCCTCGCCTTTCTTTCTCGTCATTAGGCTAACGAGCTGGTCACCTACCCAGCTCTAGGACTCTGTGCTGAAGGAGATGCTCACAAGATGGTCGATAATGGAGACAACACCTACGGAGGTGAGATTTGTGGCTGCGAAACCATTTTCAAGGGGGGGGGGGGAGAGCTCTTTCTCCCAGCTCCCTCCTCGGCCACCCTTTGCCCCTCATTCCTGTTTTTTTTATCTCGAGCTCTCAGAAGAAGGGAGCGGAACCATTCCACCTTGAAAAGACGTGGCGGGACATGGAAGAAGAATCCGAGGGTTCAATACATCCAATTCACCCAATCTTATCGAGCTGAATATCCTCAGTCTCTCTCATTCGTAAATTTTTGGGCCATGCATTTGATTTTTCTGTCTGATGCACAACGTCCGCTCACAGCTTACATTCTCCTTCCCTCGATTGTTTTCCCCCTACTCCCCCTTCCAAACCTCAACTTCCACCCAGTTCTCGTTCTCAACTATTTCCTTTTCCTCCCAATGTCCTTTAACAAGGGTAGAACTCCCCGAGATCTCTCTCAAACTTTCATGTAAAAAGTTGCCGTGAGGATGAGAAAATTCCAAAAAGGCAGCTGATCTCTCTCCATTCCCATGACCGACTCCTTTCTTTTCTTTTTCGCTTTGATGCAACAATTTCCTAGATCCACCGGCATTAGAAGGAGCAGGAAATGGAGGTTGACCATTTGCAGTGTAAAGTTGAACTCCAGACTGATTGGTCTTGAAAGTTAAGGTGGTTTTTGAAGATGGGCAAGAAAGGATTGTCGAAGGAGGTTGAGAAGAGCGGGAAGTTTCTAAAGAAGATTCTAGGTCTGAGATCGAAGTAGATTTTGAAGTTGACTTAGAAGGAGGACCAAAAATATAAAAATGATCAAATCCACCTTCAGGGAAATCTTGATTTCCTTTCTTTTCATCTTTGATTTTTCTAACCTTTTGGAAATCATGTGAAGTTGCTTTTGTACTTGAGAACTTCCCAGTAGGTAAATTTGTAGTATTTGACATTTCTAACAATTGAACTTCATTGGAATGAGGAGTGGTTTTTGAAGGTAAGATTTCAAGTTCATGAGAATCTACATTCTTAATCCCAGTCTCAGGAGAAGTTTCAGAAAGATTGAATCCCCAATGATGAGTTAAGTTGATAGGAGTAGAAATCACTTTGGAATCTAAAAGTTTGGTTCTGTAAAGGATTGAAATTCTACCTTTTGAAGATTTCTCTGATGAGTTAGTTGGAGGTAGTACTCTGATTAAAACTTCAACTCTAATTTTCCCTGGGTAACCATTATCGTCGGCTGGACTTTCGATGGCGAAGATTTGAGAAGAAGTTGAGTTGGAGGAGGTGGATTTGAAGAGTTGAGATTGAGAAACTTCTAGAGGTTGGAAGATGCAACGATCGAATGGACCTGATTGGAGAATTGAAGTTGAGGGAGATGGGGTTTCTGTTGATGGTCCTCCGTGATGAGAGATTGATGGACCACCTGAAGATTCGAGAATTAGAGCCAAGGAGACGAGAAGTTGGGCCAAAGGGAAGGAAGATTCGAGACGATCAGTGAGACTCCACTCCTGAACTGATCAGCGATTCTCTTTCCGAGAGAAGATTTAAATTTACAAATTCTCGCTTCAGAAGAAGTAGTTTCATGGAACTTAAAGTGGAGCAGAAGCTCAGAACAGCGAGTTGCAGCTTGCCTTCTTCAAAGTCAGTCCCTTTGACTTGAAGTCTCAGAAACTCTTCGTGCAATCTGAGTCTGCCGACGACTTTATCTGGTTAGGGAGCTTTAATTCACTCTTGGGGTTCTTCCAAGACGAAACCCAACCTCTGAAGAGTCAGATGACAGATCTTCTCACTCTGCCTTTTCCTCCACTAAGCTCGAGGCTCTCCCGGGGTGTTACCTTCGAATCTCAATCAGTTGACTCAAATCTATAGATTTCGCTCCCTACCAGCGCAAAGGAGCCGGAAGTGAAAGAAAGACGAAGCAGCTTCATCTGGAAGAAGCCAGAGTGGGGGAGCATGACTTGTGCTCTCTTTCAGCTCCGCAGGATGGTACTCGGCTCTTCACCTTTTAAGGATGATGATCGTTAGAGAACTTGCAATTTTCCGCCCTTTCTCGTCCAGCATGTAGGGCCTGTCCACTCTCAGCAGCTCGCTCATTCTCTACTCACTCCACTCCAAAAGATGGACCATGCCATGGTTATCAAGTTTCCTCTCTCCCTCTCCCTCTCCATAGGTGCTCTCTCCACTGGGTAATCGATTAGCGAATCTTCCAACGATCGGACCAAAGAAAGACCTTCCTAGTGTTTGGTGATCTTTTGGAGTTTCCGGACCGACGAGAAGATCTTGAACTTTTGAAGGATCGGAATTGGAGGAAAGGACAAGTCGATGAAGAGTTAGTCCAAATGGTAGAATGTGGAGTGAAAGTGTATGAGTTGAGGTCTTGTAAGATAAAACCGTTGGTTTGAAAGCGTCCATGTTTTGAGTAGTTGGTTGGGTGGTTGGGAGATAGTGAGATTGAGATATCGAGAGCGTTTCTTCTCTATACTTCTGCTACCATCTCAGTATAAGATGACTTCAGACAGTCCAATATTAAAACTTCTTTCTTCTCCTTCATCAATTTTGATTAAACAAGGAGCTGAAGCCAAAGTTTACTTCTCTCGAATCTTTCCAATTCCAATCGTCACAACTTCTGAACAAGATTCTTCAACCACAGAAGTTGATTCAACTGCAACTCCGTCTCCATCTGCAGTCTTATTGAAGTACAGGTTCCCGAAATCATATCGTCATCATTCCTTATCAACTTCTTTGACCGCTCATAGAACTGCTGCAGAAGCTAGAGCTCTTTTGAGATGCTTTAGATCAAATCCTACAATCAACGTTCCTTTCGTCACTTGTGTCGATGAGCAGCAAGGTATCCTGGGATTGGAATGGATACAAGGTAAAACTGTCAGGGAGTGCTTTGGAGGGGGACAGGAAGATGAAGGTCTGGTGGAGGAAGATGATGAAGAAGGAGAGAATGAGGGTGAGAATCAAGAGTTGCAGGAGGAAGAGGAAGAGGACCCATTGTTGAATGATGAAGATCAATGTGAGTCAAAAGTTTAAAAGTCTGGAAGTAAAAGTAGCAAGGCAATCGAGGAGTGAAGGACAGATCCTATCAGCTTCTACTTCCTGAACCTCTTGATTCTTCCTATCTCCTCTTCAGTGCTCTTGACCGATCTGATAGGGATTCAATTAGCAAGAATGCATACAGCCGATGTCATCCACGGAGATTTGACCACTAGTAACATCATGTTGAGAGATAGATCTGATAAAGGGAAAGGAAAGGAAAGAGTTTTAGATGAAAAAGATGAAGTGGTAAGTTTCAGTTCCCTTTCCCCTTTTCTCCTTCAATCCCTTTTCCCTTTTTCGATCTTGTCATTTTTTTTCCTTTTCTCAGGTCCTAATCGACTTTGGTCTCTCCTCAACTTCAGCTCTAATAGAAGACAAAGCAGTAGATCTTTACGTTCTTGAAAGAGCTTTCGGTTCAACCCATCCAACTTCAAGACATCTCTTTGATCGAATCTTAGAAGTTTATGGAAATGAAACTGAGAGGCTTTGGAGATTGAGAAGGGAGGAATTTGAGAGAGTTTTGGAGTTGGAGAAAGAAGAGAAGAAGGTCAAGGTTAAGCCAATGGAAGAGAAAGAGAAAGAAAAGACAACTATCAAGAACAAGAAGAAATCAAAAGGAATGACTGGTAATAACAGTACTCCTTCGAAATTGAATCCTTGGGAAGAAACTAGGAGGAAGTTGGATGAAGGTGAGTTATTTGGAGATCAGACAACGTCCCATCTTCAATTCAAGCAGCGCGAATTGATCTACAAGATGAAGCTTGAATGTTTACCGATTCTGCTTTTAAACCCTCCGTTCTATCTTTCATCAATCAGTGCGACTTCGAGGCAGGAAACGATCCATGGTCGGTTGAACACGCTCCTGTAAATTTTATCGTCTCCTGGTAATGGATGGTTTGAAGGGAACGATTGACTTCTCGCTGCCTGATTTCTCGTCAACCATTCATCGTAAAATCCAAGCCCAGAAACTCTGTTTTGAGCAAATGGTAACGCTCTACATCCTCAATGTCCGCTGCTCAGCTCGACCTTCTCGACCTTCCACAACTTCCTCATTCCCACCAACCCCCTTCTCTTCTTTCTGAACAAAATCATCTCGAGCAACATTTTCATCTCTTTTGCAGTCAAAAGATTGCTCATGAACGAAAAGAGAGATCTACGAAGTATGTTGAATTGGATAGAATTACAAAAAGTTGACCAAGGACAAACGAAAAAAACGGAAACCAAAGCGAAAAAATTCTCCCTGCCTGACCAATCTCTCCTCATCCAGCTCTTGGGACGAAATTTGAATTCAAAGATTGTTTCATCTTTCCAATGACCTGATCTGGAGGTAGATTCCTAACCAAAGCAATCAATCCTTTTCTAATCTCCTCCAAAAGATCTGACCTTTCTTTCTCATCCATTCCAGAACTATCGACCTCTTTCTTCTTTCTCCCACTAGTTCTACTTTCTACTCCCCCTTCTTCCTCATTCTCAACATTAGCTAACTTCAAAATGATTTTCGAATACTGTTTCAAGATCAAATCAATTTTTGACCTATCAGTTTGAATCTCTTGATCTTTGAACCTAATAACCTTTTCTTTCTCTTGATTCTTCTTTCCTTTAGTCGAAGCTTTTTCATTTTCAGAAGGAGATCTTTGAATCTGTTCAAGTAAATCACTAGCATCTTTCAACATACTTTGTAATTCGATTTTCTCCCTTTCAATCTTCTTGAGTTCTTCCAGTTGACCTCTAGCTTTTCTGAAGCTTTCTTGTAGAAGAGAATGGACGAGAGGAGGAATTAATTGACCGAGACTTGGTAGACTTTGGATTGAATCTAAATCACTATTGAAGTGGAGCTTCTCTAATCCTTCTTTACATTCTTTGGCCAAATTGAAATCGTCCTCAGTAAGTTTGAGCCTTTTACTTGAAGGTTCAGAGTCAGAAGTTGATCTTGAGAATCCTCTCCCAGCTTGATAAAGAATGTTATGCATTCCCTCAGTCAAAGGATCAATGATTCTCTTCCTAACATAATCAGGTAAAGAATCAACTAACGTCCAATCCTCCATCTTCATCTTATACTCCTTCAAATCATCCTTCAAGTCATCATCAGGACCAGGAGTTTCCTCCATCTCTTCCTCCTCTCTCTTTGCTTCCAATAGCTCTTCTTCTTTAGTCGGTACTTGAATGATTCCCATTCCTATAATTCCCATAAAGTCGAGTTCAACTTCCTCTTCGGATTCAGCAGATCCAGAGACTTCTCGTTTCAAAGACTTTTGATAGAGCTTCTCGTCTTCTCTCTTTTGGTGGATCGTTTCGTTGATTTGCTTCTCGATCCAACCTTCTTCTAGACCTCCATCTTCAGCCATCTTCATAGCTCCATCCACGAATCTAGCTAGACTGCTAGTATATGCTAAACCCAAAGAACCTCCTCCATAAACCTTCTCTCTAATCTCTTGATAAGCTCTGACTCCTTGAGTTCGCAGCTCCAAAGACGTAGGAGGTTTCCAGTCTGATTTATTTGATTCATCGATTTGAGAGATAAGATCTCTGGAAGCAGGAGAGGAAGGATTCAAACTGGAAGTCTTGGGAAAAGAAGGAATCCTGTTCAAATGATGTTCCAAATTGGTTTGTAAAGCTTCACCTTCGAGGAAGTTTTTCATTGGTAGTTGCAGTTCCCCTCTACTTGTTCCAAATGCACCGTTGTTCGTGATTCGATTCGGACCGATCCCAGATCTAACGGTTCCAACATTGGCGGCATCAGGGACCAAATCTTGATAAAGACCTAGATCGTTGATGCTCATATGTCTGGTAAGATTCGTCCTGAGAACAGTCCAATCCTCTTCGTTTCCAATCGTATCCCTATCTCTTTCACGTTCTCTCTCTCTAGCTCTTAATCTCGTGAGTTCATGCTGTTCAGCTCCAGCTGGTGGCACGGCAGCTAGTGAACTCTTGTAAGGTACCGGCTTTGGGAAGGTCAAAGGTAGTTCTGTAGGATAGGATCTGGTTTCATCTTGATTCGGAGTAGTAGAGGATGCTTGAGGATTACTCCTCTTGATACCCCATAGACGAGATGGAATTGCGAGAGGTATAACTTTCTCTTGAGGTCTCATATCATCTAAGTTATGACTGAAAGAAGACTCAAGATCATAAGGCTTATTAGAAGTTGAAGCCAGAATGGAATCCGAAGGGAATAGTCCAGAATTTTGGATCCCAAGTTTTTCGACTTGCTTATCTTGAAGTTCTTTCACTCTGTAGAGAGCATCTAGAGGTAAAGGGAAAAGACTTTCTGGAGTTGGAGCCAAAGAACTTCTAGTGACCCCGCTCAATTCTATCGCACCTCTCTTAAGAAACTTGAATTGAGTTCCTAAACCTGCTGGATGAAGTAGAGATTTCCGATCTTGAAAGCTCATATCCGTCACATCTATAGAACCATCCCACAAATACGAAGGGTGTTCAGGTCCTTCTCCCGGAACAAGCTCTTTGTTCGCAGCAGCAGATGCCAGAGCAGTTGCTTCAGTCCTAATAGTAGATCCAATTCCAGCAGGCTTGGGTATAAGTGGACCTTTCCCTCTGTATTTGAAACTTGGAGTCCAATAAGGATCTTGAATTGGAGCTTGAGCTTGAAGAGCTGCTCCTTTCCTAGCGGTTTCTGGGCTTAAAGACCTCTGAGCTCCATCATTCGAGAAGGATTGCTCTCTAGAGAATTCTCTTGACCTGTTTCTAGCATCTGAACGTGAGACACTTGAATCTGTTGGGTCGAAGATTGAAGGACGTTCTAGCTTGCTGTGTCTCAACGACTCTTGAGGTTCGTTCTTGATCCCACCCACGCTTCCTAACGCTGCCAACTTCTGAAAGTAGGTTGATTCAGCTTCTTCCGCTGAGACTTTAGGATTAGCATCTGATCCTGGATTCTTCCTCTTGAGTACGATCAACTTCCTCTTCGGCGGCTCTTCGGGTTGAGGTAGAGGGGAAGGAACAGAAGCATTTGTCCTTGAAGTAGATGAGATTGGAGCTGCGACTGGAGCTGCTGCAGAAAACGGGATTGAAACAGGGTTGGAAATTGAAGTTGAAGTTGAGGTTGAAGAAGGTAAGATAGCGAAAGGAGCTTCTTTCGAGATAGCTTTCTCTCCATAAGCCTCGAGCTTCTTGGCTTCGTTGGAGAAGACCGTCTCCGGAGGGTTGAAGAGTTGAGCGTTCTTCACTACCAGCATGAAGTCTCTCTGGAAAAGAAGAGGAAAACAAGAGAAGATTATGAGGTGACAAATGAAAACATTAAAAGATGGCTAAGGAAGACTCACCTTGAAGCTTTCGACGTCTGGATAGATTCCTCGCTGCACTTTGGATTCCATGGTAGCAAAATCCATTGGATTCCTGATGATGACATCGTATCCAGGAACTAGATTCAAATCTACTGGAGCAGCAAAGATCTGATAGGTATCTCGTCTGGAGAAACAGCATAGAAATGGGGTTGTTAGAATACCCTTGCTCTCTTGATCACTCTCTTTCCCTCCGCATTCTACCTTGGGCCATCTACCCACTCACTTTGAAAAAGAACCCAAGAGTTTGAGCAAGACATTCTTCAAAGGCCTTGGCTTGGATGGTTTGGAAGAGGAACCTGAGACTGTAGCTTGAGACGGCGGCGGCTGAATGGGAGGTGGTATTGGAGTTGAAGGAGTTGAATTGGAGCCTTGATCTTGTTTGCTCTTGAATGAAGAAGAGGACAACTTGATCTTCTTTGGAAGTGGAGTCGAAAAAGAAGAAGAAAAGGAAGAGGTAGAGGCAACTGGAGGAGGAGCAGCATAGGAGGAACAAGAAGAAGATTGCTCTCTTTCAGTCTGCGGTTTGAGTTTAATCTTAGGTTTCAGCTTGATTGTAGTCTTTGCAATTGAAGTTGAAGGTTTTGGAGCAGAAGAATAGAGAGAGGATGGATCAAAGCTTGGAGGAGAACCACTTCCTGCTGCTGATGGTGGTTGGTTGGAGGCATGGTTCCAATTTCCGTTGGACTTCGATTGCACAAGGTTCAAGAGAAGAGGAAGAGGACAGAATTGGAATGAAAGAGGTTAATAAATCAGTTAATCCCATCTTGCTATAGGAGTTTAGTAGAAAGAACAGCCTTCACTCACCATCCTTCCCTGCGTGCATGCGAGACTGCGAGTGAGAGAGAAATTAGGGCCAAAATTCAATATTTCTACCCAACACACACTTGAATCCACCTCCCCTTCCGTTTCAACTTCGATGCCATTAAACGCGACAACATATCTATCGAATCAGGGATGGAAAGGGAAAGGAACTTCTTTAGATGGTCCAAATGGCAATGGTTTGAAGAAACCTTTGATCATCACTCAGAAGAAAAATTTGGGAGGCGTGGGAAATGATAGAGATAGAGCTACAGAATGGTGGGATTGTCTTTTCGAGGTTAGTACAAAAATCACCCTTTTTCTAGAATAAGGGATCGCTTGAAGGGAGGGGGGAAGACAGAGGCAAGAGGAGAGCATCATTCCAAAAAGACACACCCCCAGAACTTTGTCAACCCTCCCTAACCCTCTCCCTCTTTTCACTTCTTATCCCTCTTTTGAAATACCAATTCTTCAGGCCTCAGCCAAAGCCATCAAAATCACAGCCTCAGGATCAACAACTCCAACTACTCCTTCATCACTTCCAATCACAGCTGCCATTTCAACCACAACCACTCCTTTACCCTCAACTTCAACTCCTACAGATCTCAAGACCAAACTCTCTTTGATCTCTCAGGCCAAGAGAGATCATGCTAAGAAGGTTCTGATGAGCGGCTTTGTTAGAGGTGAAGTGATTGGAACTGGTCAAGAAGAGAAGGAGTTGAAGGAGAGTTTAGAGGGGAAGGGAAAGGGAAAGGCGGTGGAGAAGAAAAAAGAAGAAGTTGTTGAAAACCGAAAGAAGGTTACGGTGGAGAAGCTAGGTGCGGAGAAGGAAGGAGAGACTTCAAAAGCCAAAGGGAAAGCTAAAGCTCGAGAAATTTCTGAACCTAAAGAATCATCGAAGAAACGTAAGAGGTCAATTAATGGTGATGAAGCCCTACCATCTAAAGAACAGAGGAAACTGGAGAAGGGAGAAAAACGAGAGAGGAGAGAAGTCAGGAAATTGAAGAAAGTTGAGAAAGAAAGAAAAAAGGCTGAGAAAATTGAAAGAAAGAAAAGGAAAAGAGATGGAAATGAATCAGAGAGGCAGGTTGCTGGAGGAGATTTGGAGATGGAAATTGCTGGAGAGAAAGACGCAGAGGTTGGAGAGGGAGTTGGAGAGAAAAGAAGTATTAAGGAGAAGAAGAAGAAGAAATCTAAGTCAAAGGATGAATCAAAGTCGAAAACAAGATCTAAAGATAAGGAATCTAAGAAGCAAAAGAACTCAAGTGAAAAAACTAAGGATTCATCATCAAGTGCAACTTCAAATCCTCAATCTCTCATCTCAAACCCTCAAACTCTTTCAATTCAAAGCAGTACCGAACTTTTAACTCCCGATTTAACTCCCAGATCCTCGGTAGATGTTGATGAGATGGAGTTGGGCTCAGAGAAGAAGAGGAGAAAGAAAGAGGGAAGCAAGGAGAAGAGATCAAAGAAGGAAAAAACCAAAACCGAGAAGGAATTGAAGAAGCACAAATTAGATTAGAGCTTCAACTCATTTCTTTGAAGAATTTGTTTCATTTTTCTTGAAACCTCAGCTTTCACTTATCCAGTTTTCCGCATTCCATTTTGGCCTTTTTCATGCAGCATTCCTCATCTCACATTCGCATAACTTCATAGCTTTCCTCTAAATTGTTCTTTACAAAAATGTTTTTCAATAGACAAGTCTGACCTTCTTTCATTTGGAAACGTACTTTGTGAATCTTTGTGGTTCTGTTGTCTTTGAATGGTTTCTTTCTCCTTCGGTGGCCTGTGATGGTACGTATCGCTGTAGTCAAATTAATTTGATCCTTACGTCTGGAGGGCTCTTCGCTCTGTCCAATTCTTATTTGAAGATTCTCCTGTATGAAGCGGAAGTGACTCTGCTCTCAAGAACAAGACAAGTGACTCACCTTCGCTCTAACAAGATCTTCTGCTGAGCTCCACCTGTAAGGAAAGACAGAAGCATATTTGAAGGAGGAAGAAAATTCAAAGCAGCAGCGGGAAAGCGTGAAGTGGGATGGATGGAGGTCCGACTTTCGAATCTTATGCGGCCATGAATCCGATTTCCAAGTCTCTGGATCACCCAGCATCTCCCAGTCCTAGAGAACGAATCTTCAGTTGGAAATCATACCATCTCGAGTGTGGTTCACAAGGAGATGATATCTGAAATCGAGTCGAAAGAAATGGGAGGGATATGGTGACACGGCCATTGATTGGAGACTTTGAATGAGATGGATGGAACCAGGATAGAGTTCGATTCGAAAGTGGATGGAAATAGAGAGAGTGAGAGAGTGAAAGTGAGAGGGTGGGAGTGAGAAATTTCATCTCAAAGTTGCAGTGCGAAAGGCAAGCTGGATGAGATGGATGGTGAAGATTGAAAGCGAAGGGGTGCGAGCGATCGTGAGTCAACCCAGTAGACGAAAGAAATTCTTCTTCTTCTTCGCGGAACCCACCCTTTCCAACCAGACTCTCCAAATTTTAGTAGAAATGAGTGAGTTTTTTGGACTAAAGTGATTGCAGTAAGTGATTAACACTCTACTTCCTTCAGTCCTTTGCCAACACGAGGCGATTGACACTTTGGGATTGAGTCCATATTTCGCTTCTTCACCCTCTTACTGAGTAGCTCTCCTCTTCTCTCTTTTCTTTGGTTCATCAGTTCATGCAAATCTTCGTCAAGACTTTGACCGGTGGAACAATCACTCTTGGAGTCGAATCTGGAGACACGATGGAAAGCGTCAAGGCCAAGATCGAAGACAGGGAAGGTATTCCACCCGACCAGCAGAGACTGATTTTTACCGGAAAACAACTAGAAGATGGACGTACTTTATCTGACTGTGAGTAGTCTTGAATATTCGAACCGGCGTCGAACGAAAAAAAACAAAGGCGGAGAGACTCATCTGGACCTCTTCCCTCTTTATCTTTTCAAGTCTCACGCATTCAGACAAGATTCAAAAAGATTTTACTCTCCATCTCGTTCTTCGTTTGCTAGGATGCGCCTGTGGTCAGTAACATCCCCTTGCAAATCTCATGAAACGATGTTGAAAAGCTGAAACTCCTCTTTCTCTTTCTTCTCTCTTCTGGTTAACTTTGGTCGACTCTGCCTTCTCAAACCAATCTTGATGACGTCTAAAAGGCTATCCAGGTAGAACGATTTTAATCGGAGGAAGTGAATGGGCTTTGGGTTCAGAAGATGGAGAACCTTCTTACTTCGTCCAGGTCGTCGCCGGATGTGCCTGGATTTGAAGCTCAAAAAGAAATCAATTCGAGTAGTGAATGTACTCATTTTCCTGAAGTAAACACCGAAAAATCAAAAACATAAATTCTTCGTCATTCCAAAAGATGAATTGTTCAGTTCCGAGAACGAAATGAGAATGAGGCACGGCAGCGAGGAGAGAAAAGTGTGAAGACCTGAGGCGGCATCCAAAGCCCCTCACCCAGTTTGCCTTCACCGAACGAGATGACTTGAAGATTCGTAGAGTAAGATGAGCTGCCATTTCTACCGAGGAAAAAGCTAAAGACTCTTTCGGAATCGCACGTTTGGACCGCATACATTCAAACTCTCAGTATCAGAAGCTCCTTTCGAAGAGAAAAATTTCCCTGCAAAAAGAGATCTTCTTAAACACAATTTCGCTACAGGTACTTTTCTGACAAGTGTA
Organism: Golubevia sp. BC0850; assembly: GCA_012976225.1. Taxonomy (NCBI): domain Eukaryota; kingdom Fungi; phylum Basidiomycota; class Exobasidiomycetes; order Golubeviales; family Golubeviaceae; genus Golubevia; species Golubevia sp. BC0850. The sequence goes on from JAAVVG010000002.1 coordinate 652,787, forward strand.
GAGACCAACGGAAGGAGAGAACCTTGAAAGGAGAGGAGGGATGGGAAGCACCACAGCGCGAGTTTGAGACTTGAATCTAGAGTTGAATTTGACGAAGCTTTGAAAGAAGTCTTTGAAGCTAAAACACTGGATCAAATTTGAGAAGAAGACGTGACAGACCTGCGGAAGCTGCGATAGAGATTGAAAAGCGATGATGAGAGTTGGAAGCAAGTCACTTCCTGTCCGGCTTGTGTACATAGATCGAAAACGGAAATCGCAACTCACCTAGTTACTATATCTCTATCTTCACAAACCTCGGGTAAGTCTCTAGGTCGATCACCTCTTCAACCAGTTCTCCGAGTCGAGGTAAGATGTCATCAACCAGCTTGAAATCAACTATAAGAGTCTTGAGAGGAAGCATCTTAATCCCATCTACATCCAAACCTTCTGAGACGTTCTCCTTGCATCTCACAAGGAAGCTCGTTAATCTTTGGGAGTTGAGATCGTTATTTCTCAGTCTCAGCTCTTTTGACATTGGATATCTTGAGTCTAGATGCAGATCGTCCCAATCGTTACGGTCGACCACCTCTATTCTAAGTTTGAGATGTATGAGACAGCTCATAGCTCTGCAGGGAAATGAAATCCTAGTACACTTATGATTGTCTCCGGAGAAGGGACGATCCAAGCCGGAAAGTAATTTGATTCCCAGATTTGAAGATTGGGAAACGCCAGAGGTCTGATCTCGCGGTCTCCATCCACGCTCTTTATGAATTCTATGTCCAGATGCTTCAGTGAATGACTTGAGGGTTCCAAGATATCTCTCCCTTCTCTGGAAGTTAACATCCACCCTATGATCAGCGAAGTGAGGTTGCTGAGAAGTTGACCAGCTAGTCCCAGAATATTTGTACTCTTCCAGATCCCTAAGACTTTGAGATATTTTCCCTCTCTTTCATGAAAGTCTTCCTGGCATTCTTGACTATCTTGGACTTCAATGAAGAGATTGGTAGTGCTCTCCCAATCTCTGTTGACCAGTCTGAATTCAATCAGTTGAGGGAGACTGTGAAGAAGAGCTGCCATGCTACGTGTTATGTCGTCTTCATACTCAAAACCGAGGTTGAAAATTCGAAGAATCTCCCTTGATCCTAACAGAATAGCAGGAAGACCAGAAGCAGGAGTAGGTTCATCTTCCTTGTCTTCCATTTCTCTTGCCTCGATGGACAACGAAATCTCTCTCAAAGTACTTTGGCTCTTGCTATCGAAAAATTCCAGAATGGTTTCTAGCTCTGAGTCTTTCCTTTCCTCTCCCAGGACGAGTCTGCGCCAGAGAGTTCTGTTTTGGTTGATGAGATCTGACCATTCCTTCCAAACTCTCCTAGTCTTGACCATTTGCTGGCAGTCTAATTTCTTGAAGGCTTCTAAGAGCACTTCGGATGGGAGTCTGTCGATCTTGGAAGCTGAAGAATCCATGGGAGAAAGCGGACTGAAGGGAAAACAGAACGAAAAGAAGAGAGTCGGAGAGACAGACCCTGATTCCAACTTAAGTCGAGAGAGATTTGAAGGGTGGTCTCACGTTTTGATAGTTGAGTTTGAATAAAGAGCTAAAGGCGATTGTTGATGTGATGGTTGGGAAGAAAGAAGAGAAGATATCTTTTTGACTTTCTTCTCTCGGAGCCCACGCATCACGATTTACGACCTTTGTTCTTCCGAGATCCTTCCAATTTGAACCAAGAACCCTCGATAGAAGAGAGATAAAACCCTCAGATAGGTCATGTTGACAGCTGGTACTCGAGAGGCAGGAGGAATGTTCTTCGAGCTATTGCTCTCTCCCTGATCCCTCACTCTCTTTCACTCTCTCTCTCCTCTCCCTCCGAAAGTTATCCAAAGCAACCTTTGGGAATTTTCAATGGCTGTGCACTGACTGAAAATTGTTGCCACACAACTTGGCGTCGGCAGTATAGTCGTCGGGGTTGCGCTTCGACCTTCTCTCTTGAAGAAGCCTTTCCCTTCTTTCTTCTTCTCTCTCTCTCTCTCTTCGACCAACATCTCTACGCAAAGAAAACAGAAAGTAGATTCGAGAAGAGCATTCTGCTTCCAATTAAAACAAGCCTTCAAAGTCGATTCTCACTTTCACACGGAGCTGCTAACTTGAACCAACGATTCTCCACACTTAAATTCAACGTACTCAACCAATTGAATTCGAATCTCACAACGACCAATCCGCAAACGCAAGAATGTCACTCTTTCGTAACGCTCAACAAAAGATAGCTCATACTTCGACTGTGCCATCTCTTGGTAACAAAGAATTCAGGTGAGTAGTCAGTCTCTCTCACCCTCTTTCCATCCAATCCAACAGAGAATCGGCACAGCCTTCCATCCTGCTTTCCTTCTCAACAATTCCTAATCTTCACCTCACCTTCTCTTTCTCTCTTCCTACAGGAATCTTCAAGATGTAATCACGACAGAAAAGGATTTCGTCAAGAGTAATTCAAAAGCTCAGACCGATTGGAAGAAGAATTCAGAGGCTTTGAAGACTTGGGGTGAATCAGAAGGTGAAGATCTCAATGTGAGTATCAATGGACTCTTTTCGAATCTCGTATCTCATTCGCAATTATTATTGGCTCGATCGGGTGCTGAATTTGCTCTACTGGAAGCGGAGGAGCGTAATTTGAAGTGAATGATAGGACAACCTTTGGATCACACTATCAATTCGGATCACTTTGCCCTCATATACAAGCAAGAAGTCAGACCAATGACTTCTTACGTTCAAGTTGAATCTAGATTCATAATCTCTGGACCATTTCCGATTGTTCAGAGTCAACTTCATTATGCTTCTCCCACTCACCCACCTTCCCTTCTCTTCCCTCTCAGGATGTCCTCTCCAAACTTTCCCTGCTCTTCAACCATTATGAAACCTCTCAAACCCGTTTCAATTCTCATCTTTCAACCATTCGATTGCATTTCAAATCCTTACGTACACGAGAAGAGAGTCTATCAGATCTGAAATCTAGGAAAAGATCACTAGGTTCAAGGATTGAAGCTGTTGAAAAGAAATTGGCAAAAATGGGACCTGAAAACAAAGAGTTAATGAAAACAACGAGTATGTTGAAGGAATATAGAAGTGAGATGGAAGGGATGATTATTGAGGTTAGGAATGAAGAAGCGGCTTTGGGAGATTTCAAGAGGAGAACTACTAAGGATGCAATGGGGTTGAAATGTGGCGGACTTTTGGAAATGGCTGAGAAGTTGACTGTGAGTTATGAAGGAGGTGGGAAGAGAAGGGAGGGGGGTGGAGTGGAGTCGCAGCAAGTGAGCTCGAGAAACAAGAGTCTCTAGAATTCTCTGAATTCCATGCCGGCTTGATACTTTCGGAGACTTTCTCAATCGGAACCAGAAGTTTGAGGACAAATTCCGTGGTTCGTGAAGTTCTGACATCCTTCGCTTCTCTTTCCTCTTCACAGATTGTCGCAGAGATTGGAAAGCTGATGATTGAGGAAATCCCTCTCGACGTTACTGAACCGGGAATGCCTAGAAGGCAATACGATGGTGAGTTCTCGAAACAATCTTAAATGGTAGCTCAAGAAAGCGCATTCATTCAACTCTTGCTGATCTGATCTTTCTTCCCTGTTCTTCCTCTCGCAGGTTTCTCCAAAACCGAGCAACTTCTTTCCGAGGCTACCAGATGTATCGCAGATGTTGGATTCGCTCCAGCTTCTTCTGGTCAAGGAGCTCAAACTTTCGGAGGTCATCAAAGAAGAGACACATCTCTGAATGGAATTGGAGAAGATGAAGAACGAGGAGCTGGAACTGAGAATTACGCAACTGATCCTTATGGACAAGGACAAGGAGCTTTTGCAGAAGATCAATACGATCAAGCCACTCCAACTGAAGGTTTCCAATCGACTCCAATCTATGCCAACAATCAAAGTACTTTCCGTACAGGTCAATGGGCAGAATCTCAATCCCAAGGTCAATACGATTCTACAAATCCAAATGAAAGAGGAGAAACTGGATTGAGTACAGATGGAGGAGTTCAAGATACAGCAGCTGATGAATGGGGAAGATCTGCAGGAGCAGCAATTGCTGGAGCTGGAAGTTTGGATGGACCTGATAGAGAAACTCAAGCTGCTCAAGAAGCTTATGGTAGAAGAGATTCTCAACAAGAAGTTGAAGACGAATATTCTAGTAAACCTGCTACTTATTCTGGAACTGAAGGAGGGGAAAACATCAATAAGGAAACCAGTACCAATGGAAATGGATATCAATTAGAAGATGGACCTTCTTCTTCATCTTATGGAGTCAAACCAAGAAGTCGAGATAATTCTAATGAAGCACCAATTCTTCCACCAATTACTACTTCTACACCTCTACCTTCTACCACTGGTGCTTTATCTCCTTCAACTCCATCTGCTGCTCCTATTTCTCCTTCAACTCCTGGTGCAGATCAAGACGATGCTTCTTACTTTGCCTCTATCGGTTCAACAAGAGCAGCTCAAGCTGCAGTTAGTAGAAGACCAAATTCACCTCCTTCAAGTCGTTACAGTGGAGTTCCAACTGTTGCGGTAGCTCAACCAGCTCTATCTTCAGCTTCAATTCAGAAATACGAACCAGCTCCAGAAGGAAGGAAAATGACAGCAGCTGCTTTCAGAAAAGGTTTCGCTAGAGTTCCTAGTGCTCAGAATGTTAGTGGAGGAGCTTCTTCTTCAGGTAATCTTGCTACTAGTTCAGGTAGAACTGGTCAAACAGGTGAAGAATCAGCTCCTGGAAGTTCAATTGGACATCAAGAAGATTCAAATTCTTCTGTTCAACCTTTAGCTATTAAGAAAAGGAATTCTTATCAACCCCCTTCCAATTCGAATTCAACTATTAATCTTCAACAACAATCATTGGAAGGGATTGAAAATCCTGCTCCGGCTTATGATGCTGGAGGTGGTTCAAATGCTGGAAATGAAAATCCTAGAGATTCAGTTTACGGTGGAATGGGAGATGATGGACAAGGATCTTATCATCATCAACAACAACAACCTCAACAGGCTAACCAATATGCTTATAATGATCCTTATTCTAATGGCAATGGGAATGGAAATCCAGGAGGCTATCCAGATTATTCGAGACCTCAACAACCTTGGACGCAACAAGGTCCAGGTTCAAGGCCGACAAGTGCTCAAGGTCAGAGACCTCAATCTGGTCAACCTGCTGGATATTATCCAAGTTATCCTACTAGCGGATATTAGAGAAGGAGAAGAGAAACATGTTCGCCACTATCAGCTTATACCTTCCACTTGACTCTCTCTCTCTACCTACCACTCCAAGCTCTTCAATTTATACTTAGATTCCCCAAATTCTCTTATTTTCTACTCTTTAATTCGATGTCTTGGTTTCAGAAAGATGCTCTTTCTATATTCCCTTTTTGTGTTTCCCTCTTTGTCCTCTTGTTGTTCCAAAAACTGAATCGAAACCTTTGTTTTTGTTGTTTTTGATTCTGTAAATACCAAACCAACTAAGCTGTCGAAATACGATCAAGGCTTCTTAATTTTGCACTCTTTCACGTCATCTTCGGTATGCGACGGTCCGAGCACTATCTTTGTTATACCCCACCTTCTTGCTTCTTGCCTATTACTTTCCATATCCTCACCGCCTCACCAAGTCGTCATGGTTAACGCAGATCAGTTAATCCGACTTTCTTCCAAGACGATCCTCAAACCAGTCTGGGGACATTTACTTCTCTTGTTAGCCATCAGAAGAGTTGATCCATACAATTTTAGCTATCCTCTGCTCGGAACCGCCAATTCAAAAGCAAAGGCCAGAGAATTGCTCAAAGCTATCTTTTCAATTCTGTCAACTTCTAAATTGTTGACTCTATGGTTTTGGATCTTGACTCTAAGAACTATCAATCAAATCGGTCATCGATTGGTCATGAATCCGTTACCACCAAGGAAAATTCAATGGAGGAATCAAGTCGTCGTAGTCTCTGGAGGAGCTAGAGGTATCATGGGTAGAACTGTTGAATACCTTACAGATAGAGGTGCCAAGGTCGTGGCAGTTGATCTGGCAGATCATTCTCAGAATGGAAGGGAGTCTCTCTACATTAAAGCTGATGTCACAGATGAGAAAGCTTTGTTGGAGGCTAGAGAGAGGATTGTCAAGAAGTTTGGAAAGATTACGTGAGTACAGAGAAGAAGAATCTGCAGAAGGTGAAGGGACTTCGATGGAGATGGAGAGAGATCCGGAAGCGAAGGAGAGTGAGAGTGAATGTCATTTTGGAAGTTCTAACAACTCTTCATCCTCTTGCATCCATTCTCGTGGAAATGAAACCTTCGACTTTCTATAGAATGGTTCTAGTAGGTCATGGATTAGCCAGGCATTCAATGATTCTAGACGATCCCAAAGCTTTCCCAGCATCTTATCAAACCAAGCTCATCGACGTCAATCTTTCAGGAGCTTATAATTTCATCAAAATCATGGGTCAAGATCTAGTAGCTAGAGGATCCAAAGGTGGACATATCTTAATCATGGGATCAGGAGCTGCTTATTCAGCTCTTCCAGCAAATTCAGGTTACAACGCTTCTAAAGCTGGAGTCGTTTCTCTCTACAATTCTCTTTCCATCGAACTTGATTATTGGTTCAAAGCAAAGAATGTTAGAACTACTGTTTTCTGTCCTTTGAAGGTGAGTCAAATCAAAGCTTTTCTCCATCTCCTTCATCGACAATTTATCCCATCTCTCGATGTTCAAATTCTAAATCTCCCTTTCCTTTTTCAGGTCGAAAGTGAAATGACTAAAGGAAGAATGATTGATCAAAAGAATCAATTCTTATTTCCAACTTTGACTGTCAATGGTGTTGCCACTGACATCGTTGAAGCTCTTGAAAAGGATCAGTCGGGAATTATTTATACCCCTGCTACTGGAAGAGCTCTTGCTATACTCTCTGGAATACTTCCAGAATGGGTTATGAGAGCTAATTACAAAAGTTTGGGAGCTACTGAAACTTTTGTTGATTGGTATAGACAAAATAACAAGAAGATGGCTGCTGACCATTAAAAGAAGCATCTTTCCTTTCTCCTTTCATATCGGATCTGTTTACTTTTGATTTCTTACAATGCCTTTGCTCTTTTAATACACCTAATATATATCTCCTTTGGAAACATTTCGCTTCGCTTTGCACTTTTGTTTGGAGGATTGGAGCCTTGATGAATTGCGTAGCCTCTCTTTAAGTCTGATCACACATTTTTTGGGTTACAGACAAAGTCAATAGCAAAGTACATGCAAAAGTTTGCTGCATAGACAGGTTGACGATTCTGTCGGCCCCTTCAGGGAAGAGAAGATCGACAATAAGGCAATTCGATGCGTCTTGTTGCCCACCCACCCATTCAATTCAAGCATCTCTTCCTCTGAGTGATGACCGATATTTCAGAGTCAAGCTCTGGAAATGGTAACAACGATTCGATCTCTGATATCATCTCCAGAATCAGGAACACAACAACATCAGAAAGCTCTAGCGCAGAAGAAATCTCCACTCATCAATTACATCTACTAAATGAGCTTGGATTACTGTCTTTGGATTCAGGATCAGGTCAAAGGATCGAAGGTTACAGTAGAGAAGATGTGAATGCTGCTTTGGAGAATAGATTCTTGACTCCAAAGAGGTCAGTGGGAGAGAAGCAGCTGGGAAGGTATCAAGTGTGAGTAACCCCCATCTATGAGAGTTGGAGGAGCGTGGTCCCTTAGGAGGAGATCTAATTAATCGTATGGAATTATCGAATCCATTGTAAGAGAAGGGCAAGGGAGGAGGAGACAGAGATGAGCTGCCTCCAAGAGAAGGTAGAACAACAGATTGGATCAGCTTTCTCTTCCTCTCCATACCCGTTGGTTAGCTACAATCAAAGCTACAATCTAAGTCAACGAGCAACATGAAACTAACTCTCAGTTCTGTTCGCCTTCTCGCAGCCACTGGCCTCATCAACCTTCCTACACCTCTCTCCTTCCACTCTCTCCAACTCCTTCTCAAACCTCTCTAACCTTCCTACGATCGGGTTTAGATGGTCGAATAACTGGACATACAGAAACTACTGAATCTTCGAATTCTCAACTAAATGCCAAAGGAAGTACTTCCTTAAACAGAGCTCCAGCAGGAGGAGCCAACTTTGTCAGAGGAAAGAGTTCATTCGTTCCTTTTGAACCTGGAGGCTTGGAAGGAGCTGTCAAGAGAGAAGGAGAAGAGGAATATGATGAAGAAGGAATCAAGACTGAAATTTTGGAGAAAGATGTGATGGAGATGGAGAGTGCTTTGTATTCTAGAAAAGGTGAGCCCAGGTATTTCGAGAGTGAAAATACGCTTTGAGATGAGATGCCTGACGTCCTTCGTGTTTCTTCTGATAGGTCTTCGATCTATTCCCCCTGGATTTACTAGAGGTCTCTTTGGAACTGGGGTGGAAGATGAGGAAGATGAAGATGAAAAAGAGGACGAACTTCACGATGCAGCTACAGGAATGAAACCTGCTCCTGTTTATAGACCTGCAGGAGTTGCTGGACCTTCAACTTCTCAAGTGAGTGCTTGTCAGACTGTTGAAGAGTAGAGCTTGGGACAACGCTGACCTTCTCAACCCGACCTCACCTCACCTCCAGCCTCAACCTCAGGCCTCCGAGGCAACTAATGGCCCAACTCATGAAATGGATGCTGAACTGGATGAGTTACTTCCAGTAGAAGTACGTTTCCATCTTTGTTCTCCCTTCATTCTCCACGAGCCCAACTGACGAACTCTAAACCTCACTCATCCTTTCCACAGCGACCTCTCGTCTCAGCTCGACGAGTTCCAAAATCTACCAGCAAAAGGGATTGGGCTCACGTAGTAGATGTCAATCAAACTCTCTCAAACTTCCATGAATTAGTTCCAGACATGGCTCATAAATTCCCTTTCGAATTGGATAATTTCCAAAAAGAAGCTGTCTATCATTTGGAACAAGGAGATTCAGTCTTCGTCGCTGCTCATACTTCTGCTGGTAAGACCGTGGTTGCAGAGTATGCAATATCTCTAGCTCAGAAACATATGACTAGGTGTATCTACACTAGTCCGATTAAAGCTTTGTCTAATCAAAAATTTAGAGATTTTAAGGAAGTCTTTGGAGCTCAAAATGTTGGAATTTTGACTGGTGATGTTCAGATTAATCCGGAAGCTCCTTGTTTGATTATGACTACTGAGATTTTGAGGAGTATGCGTGAGTGTCAGCAGAGAGAATGATTAGGGTAGGAAGTGTCAAATCGACTGACTTCGATTCGTTCTCTTTTCATCTGATTCAGTCTATCGAGGTGCTGATCTTATCAGAGATGTTGAATTCGTCATCTTCGATGAAGTCCATTACGTTAATGATCTAGAGGTAAGAAATAACAAGTTCGGGTGCAAAAGAAACGATTGCGAAATCGAAAGTCTAATCCATTCTCTTCCTTTCCCCTTTCCTTCGCAGCGAGGAGTCGTGTGGGAAGAAGTCATCATTCTCTGCCCCTCCCACATCAATCTCATCCTTCTATCAGCCACCGTACCCAATACGAAAGAATTCGCGGACTGGGTGGGAAGAACCAAGAAGAAGGACATCTATGTCATCAGTACTCCAAAGAGACCAGTGCCTCTCGAGCACTTCTTGTATGCTGGAAAGGATCTCTTCAAGATCGTCGATGCTCGTGGTCAGTTCCTAAACAACGGAATCAAGGACGCTGGTGAATCTCTTCGTCGAAAGCAAGACAAAGACCGAGAAGCTGGACTTCTACCTCCCATCAGAGGCAGAGGAGGAGGAGCGGCTGGCGGTGCCAGAGGAGGCAGAGGTGGAGGTGCGAACTCGAGAGGAGGTCAGAGAGGTGCTATGGCTCCTTCACGAGGCCGAGGAGGAGGTGGAGGCGGCGGAGGAGGTAATTCAAGAGGAGGAGGTGACAAGAACCTCTGGATTCACATGATCGGTCTCTTGAAGAAGAAGTCGCTTCTTCCAGTGGTCGTCTTCGTTTTTTCAAAGAAGAGATGTGAGGAATACGCTGGAAGTATGCCGAACACTGATCTGTGCAACGCCAGAGAAAAAAGTGAGGTTCATGTTATCATTGAGAAGAGTTTGACGAGGTTGAAAGGTTCGGATAGGAAGCTACCTCAAATCGAAAGGATGAGAGATCTGCTGAGTCGAGGGGTCGGGGTTCATCATGGTGGTCTACTTCCTATTGTTAAAGAGGTGAGTACTCTCCTCAGTCTGATTCCGAGGACTTGATCGCTGACGACATCCCTTTCTCTTTCATCAGGTCGTCGAGATCCTTTTCGCAAGAGGGCTAGTCAAAGTTCTATTCGCTACCGAAACCTTTGCTATGGGAGTCAACATGCCTGCAAGATCAGTAGTCTTCTCTGGAATTCGAAAACACGATGGTCACTCGTTCAGAGAACTTTTGGCTGGAGAATACACTCAAATGTCAGGAAGAGCAGGTCGTCGTGGACTTGATCCAACCGGAGTAGTCATCATCAATGCAGCAGATGAACTTCCAGAAACAGCAATTCTTCACAAGATGATGTTAGGTCAACCAACCAAGTTGTCTTCTCAGTTCAGATTGACTTACAACATGATTCTTAATCTGTTAACAGTTGAAGCTTTGAAAGTAGAGGAAATGATTAAAAGATCGTTTTCGGAGAATTCTTCTCAGAAGTTACTTCCAGAACAAGAAAAGAAAGTCAAGGAGATTGAGAAGGCTCTACTTAAGTTACCGAAATTGGATGAAGCTAGAGAAGAGGATTTGAGTTGGAAGTATGATCTTTCTTTGGAAGCTGTAAGTTCTAATGAAGGTCTCTTGCAAATGGCTTTGGATCAACAGCAAGCCAGCAAGAACTTTGGAGCTGGAAGGGTAGTCATTCTTAGAGATTCGGTGAGTAGTTCATCGGTGGAGACCAATTCTTGAAATTTCAGGCGACTGACTCCTTTGCCTCTTTGTCTGCTTCTTGGCCTTCTCAGCACTTTTCCAACAGCCCTGCCGTGATAGTCAAGTCAGTAGCTCGACAAGAGTTCCTCGTGCTGGCTGCTGTGACTCCAGAACGAAAGAGTGGTTCCTTGGGTGAGTCTGTTGTTCCACAGAGAGAGCGAGATGAGCTGAGCTGACTTTCCTCGCCCTCCAACCCACTCCGCAGACCTTCCTTCCGATAAAGTTCCTCCTCAGTGGCCGCCTCACTTGGCAGGCTACCCTACGTCTGGTCTGGTCTACGATCTGAGGGAGGTCCCTCTGTCCAGTTTTGCTCTCGTCACCAAACACACCCTCAAGATTGAACTCTCAATGATTCTGGCTCACAGAATCTCAGCAATGAATGCCACAGTCGAGCTACTGATTCCGCTCATCTCTGAAATGTCCAAAGAATCCCAACTTCCAGAGGTGGACTGGTCAAAAGCTAGGCGACTTGACTTCCAGGAAATGATTCGTTCTCGAGATGGAGCTGCTGCAAGATTGGCTTCTTCTGAGATTGAAGATGGCGACAACTTCGAGAAAGAAGTAAGTAGACTGGCCTTTATTTCTACTCAGGTATCGCAGAGAATGTTGACTCATCTTTCTTTCTTTCTTCCCTTCCTACAGTACCGAATCATCGATTCTCAAAAGCGTCTCGAACGTCAGATCAACTCTTTACGACTTGCTATTTCAGATCAGAACTTGGAACTCTTGCCAGACTACGAACAGAGAGTTGCGGTCTTACAAGCTTTGAGATTCGTGGACCCAATCTCACAGACGGTCTTGCTGAAAGGAAGAGTAGCCTGCGAAATCAATTCGGCTAACGAAAGGGAGCTGGTCTTGACGGAGCTCATCTTGGACAACACCTTCGCCAACTTCACTCCAGAAGAGACTGTTGCTTTGTTGAGTACCTTTGTCTTCCAGGAGAAGAGTGATAGTCAACCTGAATTGAATCCGAAGTTGGAAGAGGTGAGTCTTGACGAGTATGGAACAGATGCTGTAAAGTTTCTCTGATTCCTTCTTTCTTGGTCGCCTTTCTCTTACAGGGGTACTATGCTATCATGGCAGTAGCAGAGCGTGTTTCTGCAATTCAAATGGAGAACCGAGTCAACTTCGAAGACTATGCTCAATCTCTCAAGACTGGATTGATCGAAGTTGTCTACGAGTGGGCTCGAGGAATGGTGAGAATTTCTCTGCTACTTTGACTTGGTCCTTCTACTACACTCGAACAGTCTCTGATGTCCATATTGCTTTTCTTTCCTCCCCAACCAGCCCTTCGAAAAGATCACGGACTTGACTGACGTAGCTGAAGGAACCATCGTCCGTTGCATCACTCGATTGGATGAGACTTGTCGTGAGGTCAGAGATGCAGCCAGAGTGATAGGAGATGCGGATCTCTTCACCAAGATGGAAGAATGTCAAGCTTTGATTCGGTGAGCTCGAAGAAGGGATGGAGAGCAGAACGCAGGCGATGAACGCAAAGACTGACTTTTCTTTCTACTTTCTTCCACCTAATTTCCAGACGAGATATTGTATTTGCTGCCTCTCTGTATTTCTAGTGTCATCAAAAGATCGCAATCTACATGAGAAAAGAGTACTGTCTCTACCGTTCCAACCAATCTCACCTCCGTTTCTGTCTGTAGTCTGATGTCTGCAGAGCCTCGAGCGACCTGAATTTTGCAGACCACTGTTTCTGAATTCTGACGTTCAAAGTTCTTTCTTCCTCACGGGGGGAGGTTGCAAATGTTTTGAAATGTTGGTAAAATGTATTTGGGCCTGGGGACACAAAATGTTTTTCAACCGGATAGGACAACATTTTGAAAACATTCTAGTAGGATGTATAAGGATCTTTGGAGAAACAATTTGACAATGTTCTCCCAATCTTTGTCGATAATTTCTGAGGAATGACTTTCACGCTTCATTCGAAGCTGCTAATTTCTATACTACATAATAATGATTGAAAAGATACGATAGATATGGTACAGCTAGGAGTGATGGACAGTGAAGAGAAGAGAAGAAGTTGCAGCAAGAAGCAGACGAAAAAAGGCGAAAGGTGAATCGAAGAAGACTGTTCTTCGGTCCAAGGGAAAGAGAAGTTCTTGGAAGAGAACAATCGAGATCTCAAGCAACTCACTCCTTGCTTACTTCCATTGACATTAACCGTAAAGAGACGTGAGATGAGTTGGACGATTGATGGGTAACCGAAAGAGTGATTTGATCTGACAGGCTTAAAGGAGAGAATAGAAAGACTAGTGTCAGAGAACAAGAGTGCGAGACTGCATGGCTTGAAGAAACACCGGGAGAGGTGACGATGAAGTCAGAGCGAAGATGGAGTAGAACTTACTGACTGCAGCCATACTTGAAAAGGAACGCCTTGGTCTGCAATAAGAGGGGGTAAAGGTTGAGAGATGGGAGATGAGGGACAAGAGAGAAGTAGAAAGGTGAGAGACGACCACGAAAGCGCAGTCAATGTTAAGAACTCACCTCTCCAAGACGATGGAACAGCGCGCGCTAAAAAGGTGCGCTCTCCAAAAGATTGAAACTCCATTCTGTTTGAGAATAAAGAGATGTTGTAAGAGAGTCAGAGTGGGGACGAGAGAGAAAAGAGAGGAGTGTCAGTGCATGAAGTTGGTAATCACTCAATCGAAAAGTGTTGAACTTTGCTCACCTTACACCGCCCCTAGAACATATGGTGTTCCAAGAGTGTGATTCTAAAAAAAAGAAAAGATGAAGTGAGAGGGAGAGTAAGGAAAAGGTAAGTTGGGTGAATGTTAGGCAAGAAGAAGAGAGAAGTCCCGAAGAGCTCCTTATAAAGGAGTTCCTTGGCGCTTCTTCGACCTTCCTTCCATCACCTTCCATGGACATTCCACTTCTTTACTGTCTTTCTTGAGCTTTTTGGAATCGACAATTCCTTTTCTACAATTGTTTCAAATGTGCTGGAAAAGTTTCAAGCTCGCCGGCTGCGTGATGGTCGAGCTGCCCAGCATTCAGTTGTCTCTGCGTCTCTCAATCGATTCCCATCAATTAGAGGGAAGATTCAGTCAAAGCGAATGTTCTGACAATGTTTCACCAAATATTTAGGGGAGTTGTTTCGTTTAATGTTGAGCAGACGTTTTTGGGAATGTTTCACCTAAATATCGATCCCTTCAGCCTAGAGTTCTGTAGGTACTTCTCCAATGATCCCAAGCAGCACCCATTTCGTGAGTTCTCTTCTTGGAAGCTTTAGATGAGATGAGGCGTCTTAGCAAGACTACGGGAAATGGGTTTTTGAAGTAATTGTTCTGGTCAGACTGTGGCAGCTGAGCAAGAATGGGATTTCTTGCATCATCTTTCCCTTCCTCTTTCCTCCCAGGACCACTCTTACAATACCACCAATCCGAGAGTCACTTCTGATTCAATCTCCACGCTTCCTGGACAAGGATTGTACTTAATTTGAGCTCGACTCAACACCTTTGGACGAAGAACAAGAGGCTGAAGAGCATGGGAAAGGAGCGATAGCTCACTGGATCAAACGCTACACAATCGAGACGCAAGGTCAGCTCAGCGCCGAGATGGCTACGGATCAGAAGAGGCTTCTAGCAGATCCAAAGCTCGATATCTTCTCCAGGGAAGGGAAAGAGTACGCAAAGAAGCCAGGAAAGAAGGCGAAGCAGCCGCAAGGCCGTCTCTTGTGCTACCAGAACAACAGTTGCTATCTGATTCCTGAAGACCCAGTCATGCTGCCACTTCAACCTCAAGCTGCTTAATAGCGTCTCGGACCATCTCATCATTTTGGAGCCTCAGTTCAAACCTAGCAACTTCCATCATCCAGAGGGTTACGTCAACGGTCGTCTCTACCTTCGTTCCACCGAGGTGTCAATCATCCTCCCGCTCACCAAGGACTTCAAAGAGCAGTTTGGAATGAGAGACTGGGAGTGTGACTTTAAATAGGTCAACAAAGCTTTCCGTTGTCTTGCCAAACAGCAAGCGACTCTTCTCGCTGTCGATCCAATCTCTACTCGAGATGAGATAGCCTCTCCTGATACGCTCTCAAGGTCTGAGTCGTGTCTCGACAAGACCAGGAATAGCACGAAGATCAACTGGACGAAGATGTCGAAGGAGTTTAATAGATTGGCCAACGAGGAGGTGGACAAGTTTCGAAAAGAGAAAGGAAAGGAAAGGGGAAGGTCTATTCTACAAAGTGAGTTGAATGGAAGAGGAACCGCCTGCTTCTACCATCTCATTTCCGACTCTTCCTTTTCGAAAATATCTTCACAGTCTCCTGAGCAGCTTCAATCCAGTGAGACCAGGAGAGCCAAGATTCGAAACGTCACGATGACTGCCGATACGAATCCTCAACTCAAAGAGTTCGCTAAGCTACGTGAGTCAACTCCCAGTCCAAAGCTCGAGTATCGGATATCTCAGACCTCGAAAGGGCGGGTTCCTCCAGCAGCGTCTACTCTGCCAGTTTCAACTGCAGCTTCAAACGACGCCCAATCATCATCGCCACCGAGCCTGCAGCGGATCCTTTGGACATCAGAGCTTACCTTAACTCGAAGGGAAGAACAAGTCTGTGGGGGTCAGGTAAGTTTTGTTCTAAGGAGCTGAAAAACTTCTGTCCAGGAGTTACAAAACAGGAGAGAAAGTGAGTCGTCAATCTTGTCATTTGCTGTTTCTAACCCTTTTCTCCTTCGAATTGGACTCTGAAAATAAGCTTTTCTTCCTTTCCAATGATTCTCCTTTTTACAAGATGGTTCACTGGGGGGGGGAGAGAAGAACGCCAGGTTCAGTGGGAGAAAGTTGAATGGGGAGAGAGGAACCTTGACGTGGGAAGATCGTGCTCTGGCAAGGCAGTTCTACCGAAAAGCTGAACAGAGTCAAGCTAAGCTCAAAGCAAAGCTAGAAGAGTATCCTAGCAAAGGAGGGTGTACTTTAAGGATTGGAGATCCAATTCCAAAGTCGAGGTGATGAAAACAATTGTGCGACCCATCCCGACTCTAGATTTTGCTTCTTGAAAATTCTTAAATCGATTCAGTCTCAAACACATCCGTAATTGGGTGCCCTAGACCTTCTTGTCCTCGACTGCTCATCTTGCTGCTTCCACTTGTTCCCCTTTCTTCCTCTTCTTCCTTTCTCCCCCTCTCTTTTTCCTTCCCCTTTTCTTCTCCTTCTCTTTTCTTTTCTCCTCTTCCTTCCGCGCCCCTCCTATTTTGTCTGCTGGGTATTAGTCCGCAGATTCCGAAGGAATCTGCATTTACCTCCCGGAATAGTGTGCATGCCCGACTTACGAGGTTCAATTCCAATTCGATTCTTCCCTCATTCGAAACATCTCCTCTAATTCTTCTTCCTTCAAACCCAAGCTATGGCAGATTATCTACCACCTCAAAGAACCCCTTACGTTTGTCTCAATCAGACTTTCTTGGTGGATTCATCCTATGAGATCAGCAAAGAACTTGGTCAAGGAGCCTACGGCTGTGTTGCTTCAGCAACTCACAAGAGGACTGGGGAATCTGTAGCCATCAAAAAGATCACAAACGTCTTTAGTAAGAGAATCTTGACAAAGAGAGCTTTAAGAGAGATCAAGTGAGTACTCAAACGGCAGCCGATCACCATTAAGAAGGAGATGTGGTCGGCAGGATGAAAGATAAGGTAGAGAGGAGCGAAAAGGAAGGCTATGCTGTCCGAAGAAGGGAAGCGGATGAGGCGAAAGACTCTACGAAATGACAGTTCGATACGTCATCGAGAGAGATCGCCTAGTTGAGAGCTATTTGAGAAACAGTTGGCATGAGAGGATGGAGATGACGGCAAAGTTGGAAGAGAGAGCCTCTCTTCTTCGCTCTGAAGAACAGCATCTTTCTCTCAAGTACGCTCTTCAAAGATCGTTTCAGGATGTATTTTGAGCTTCAGGAGAAGCTCATGATCGCCAAGGGCAGTAGACAGATGAAGGGAGACGAGCATCTCAATCTTCCTGCATCTCTCAGCAGCGTGCAATACATGTAGACACTGACCTCCCAACTCAATCTCTTTTTGCTATTTTTCTCCAGGCTACTACGTCACTTCCGTGGACACAAGAACATTACTTGTCTCTATGATATGGACGTTGTCGACCCAAGGTCGTTCAACGAGGTCTACCTCTACGAAGAGTTAATGGAAGCCGATTTGCACGCAATTGTTCGTAAGGCTCTCTCTAATTGCTGGATAGCTCAAGCATAATCAACTGAACGAGCCCCCCTCTCCCCTTTTGCTTCCTCATCTCCCACCTCTCTCTCGTCAGATTCGGTCCGGACAGCCACTTTCAGATGCCCATTTCCAATCCTTCATTTACCAGACTCTGTGTGGTCTACGTTACATTCACTCTGCAAGCGTTCTTCATAGGGATCTGAAGCCTGGTAATCTTCTAGTCAACGCGGATTGCGAGTTGAAGATTTGTGATTTTGGTTTGGCTAGAGGATTCGAGACTGATCCAGAATTGGCAAAACAGGGTGCTGGAGGATTCATGACCGAGTATGTTGCCACTAGATGGTACCGAGCTCCAGAGATCATGCTCTCGTGAGTGTTCAATAGATAGAACTATATGCGAGACGAGAACCAAGACGCCGACTCGCAACTATTCCCTCCTTCTTGTTAATCTCTCAACTAGGTTCCAAAACTACACCACAGCTAGTGAGTACTTTGATCTTTGATTTGAGGCTTTGTTTTCGCGGTATCTGTCTGACTCGGATTTCTTCACCCTTCCTCTCTTAAGTCGATATTTGGTCTGTTGGGTGTATTTTAGCTGAACTTCTAGGAGGAAAGCCAATCTTCAAAGGTCGCGACTATGTCG
This sequence comes from Golubevia sp. BC0850, assembly GCA_012976225.1. Classification (NCBI taxonomy): domain Eukaryota; kingdom Fungi; phylum Basidiomycota; class Exobasidiomycetes; order Golubeviales; family Golubeviaceae; genus Golubevia; species Golubevia sp. BC0850. The sequence goes on from JAAVVG010000002.1 coordinate 670,521, forward strand.
ATCAGCTTAATCAAATTCTTCATTACCTCGGGACCCCATCTCAAGAGACCCTTCGTCGAGTAGGAAGCCCCAGGGTGAGTAAGCGATTTGAACTGTACAAAGAAATGCACGCATGAGCTGACCTACTCTCTATTTCATTCTCTTTTTCCCGCCTATTTCAGGCTCAAGATTATATTCGATCTTTACCTTTCAAAGCCAGGATTCCATTCGCTCAACTCTACCCTCAAGCCAACCCTCTAGCTTTAGATCTTCTAGAGAAAATGCTAGCATTCGATCCAGCCATGCGTATATCCTGCGAAGATGCTCTACAGCATCCGTATCTCGCAGTCTGGCATGATCCAGCTGATGAACCAACATGTCCAACCAAGTTCGATTTCGGCTTCGAGGCTGTGGACGACGTGGAAGGAATGAAGAATCTAATCACTGAAGAAGTTAGAACCTTCAGGAATGAGGTCAGACAGCAAGCTAGAGCCCAGCAGATGCCAACCAGGAAAGAAAGGTGAGTGGACCATGTTTGCATGCTTCCTAGATTGAGTTGCCGTGTGACTGACGTTGCTCCTTCTCCCTTTTAGTCTTCCGATTCCCTCTCGGGAGGATATCCACAAGACCGGTGATCAGAACTCAAACATGGCTGACAATGGAATGCTCACAGATGCTCAAATTATGGAAGACCCCAGTGGTAAGTTTGAGCACGAGAAAGAAGTCAAGAGAATCGAGGAGGCGAGAGCTGTCGATGGACTCTTTTCAATGAACGTATCTGACTCCTTGTTTGAACATCTCTTCCCCTACAACAGAGGCTCTCGAGCGTGAACTACAAGGAAAGTAGTTGTAGGGGGCGAGTCTGAGCATCATCTTTTAGAGTTCCCTTTCGTTTCCGATTTCCTGCCGTTTCTTCTTCGTCTTTTAAATATCTTGCCTCCCTGAAACTGCGTTTGAGATTGTGTTAATTCTCCCAGCTTCGCACAATTGCACCTCTTTAGTTCTTTTCGCTTTTCTACTTCAACTCGAATCTATTCCCCTTCTTGCTGTTTGATACCCCGCAAGCTCGAACACCTCCAGACTGACTGTCACAAAAAGCGTCTTTACTTCTATAACGCATCTATTCGAAACTTAAACTTACAAAAGAGGAAGCGCAAGCGTGAAGCGTGGCCAACAATGGGCAAGATATTACTCTTGGGAAGGTATAGCTTCATCTTCCGCGTTTGCTGCTGCATTGGTCGCCTCTGTAACCTTGACTAGTTCCGTTGCTAATTCTATGATTTTCGGATCTGATTGGGAATGAGGAGAATCAGAGAAGAAATAAGTGCGAGGTCAGAAGGGAGCTTCGATTCTGAAAGCTCGAGCAGAACCCACCTTCAGGAGCATAATCCAAAGCCTTTCCGATGAAAGCAGCGGCCAAGTGAAGATTTCGCAGTTTCAAGTTTGCCAGTCCACATCTATAGAGAGCCTTGAGAGAGTTAGGCGTCGTAGTGAGAACCTTCATAGAAGAAGCAGAAGCTTTCTCATAGAGCTCTTTCGAGATGTAGTACGCTTCAGAAGGCGGGATCGAAGGAAAATCAAAACGAAGACAATCACATATTTGACAAAAGGAGAAGTGACGAACAGATCAGCAATAGAAGGAAGAAGTTGGAGGAGCATGATCAACCCTTCCCTCGTTTGAACCTCTCGAGTACTCACCTGAAAGATTGTTTTGAACATCTGAAACTAGTCTTGTAGCTGCTTTGTTCTCTGATTCTGTCGATTTGGATCCATACATCCCTGAAAAGGAATTTATACCCGCACAATAGAGCAGAGATTCGTGCCATTTGCTCAGAGCCTCCTTAACATTTCCGTCTTTGTAGAACCTATTGCCTTGCAACTTGCATTCTAAGCCACGATCTATCTTTTCCTGAGTCGTCAACGTAGAAGGGGTAGAAGTTGTAGAAGAAGATTCTGCCGACATGGTTGGATGGGCGAAGTCAGAGATTTGACTTCTCTCTTTCCTGTTCCCACCCCATCGCATCCCAAACAATGAAGTTAGCCGGAACTTATGACGTATTAACGTTACCATTCTTATTGGATACAGCTATAGTATTGGATCTACTTCCACTTTCTTGGAAATCCTCTTCTACTTCTTCTCCACTTTTACCAATTCCAACAAACGTTCTTTCACCTTTACAACTTCCTCAAATCTCATTCGATGAAAATGGCAACCCAACTCAACATTTGGTTTTACTGCAACTTGGATATCAACATGGTGCAGGTCCAGGTCCTTACTTCACAAGATTCATGTCTAACTTTGGTGAAACAAAGTTAGACATTCCTTTCCTTCGTCATCCATCCCTCAAAGGAAAAGATGGCTTACAAGATAAACCTTTTTCTTTGAAACAGATCGTGTAAGCATTGATCCAACATCTCACACTCCTTTGTCTCAATCGTCAAAGCTTCGAGACGCTGACTCCCATCTCAACCTTTTTCAATGCTCTGAAGTATCGCCCCACCATTCCTAGCTCTATCCTCTAAGCTTATTGCAGGTATCAGGTCCTCCTCTGGAAGCTTCAATCCTTCCAAATCACCCAGTTCCTTCCCAGCTGATTCTCAGACGATCAAGTACGAAGTGGAGAACTACTTGGAAGCCAATCTGACTCGCAACAGCGCTGAAACTTCGGATGCTGAATGGGCGACTGTTCAGAAACTTATAGAATCACCATGGTTTGGGGAGAATATGGGAGAATATGCAGTCAAGGTGAGAACAACCCATCTCGACGAGGTCTACCACTGCCCCTGAGTCTGACCTCTCCATCCTCTTTACCCTTTCAGTTCGCTTTTGACATTGGAAAGGCTCAAATCAAACCGATTTTGTACGACTTCAATCTTTCTATCCATATGGATAGACTCTTCGCAGGTCCAGACGCATCAAGCTGCGGACCAGAACCACTCTCAATCAGTGGAAGAGCTTTTAGGTTCAAAGCCAATTGGAACACTCCTGTTGAGGCCAAGATTACCTCTGATAGCTTTTGAAATTTAGCAGTTCTTTTTATAGATTCTCCAGGGGCTTTGTGAGAGGGTGTGCTTCCGTTGCTAAGCAACGTGACGCCCAGTCGTGGGGCTTTCAATTCTTTCTTTTCTCTCCCTTCTCTCTCTTCATCAACATTCCCTTTTTCAAAAGTCAGCAGGTCTGCTCTATCCTTTCCGTTTCCCGTAAATCTCAAGTTCATCAGAGATGAAATGCTTCTTCATCATCACCTTGCTGTTGCTCTTGGGCTTTACAAGCACAGTAGCAACCAACCTTAGCAACCAGAATCAATATCATCTACAACCCCACAAAAATCTCAAATCACTCAGAAGTGAACATTCACAATCAACCCTCAGCAAAATTCATTCAATCGAGCCCAGATCTATCGACAAGGAGACCGTCGAAGAGGTCAGGTTCTTGGATTTGGAAAGTCATTTCGGTCGTAATCTGGAGGTCGCTCCTGGAGAGCCGACTTCCTCAAACAGCAAATTCGGATATGCTGGATCTAGTCTAGAAGCTGTTCCCATTCTCACCTCTGGTCTTGTGAGTTCATACGTTCATCGACTTTCTTCTCCTTGACGACCGAATTGGCTGACTCCGATTATTCTCATCCTCTTCCCCTTTAGATCGTCATGTTTGCCTTCCTTCTTTCCATTCTCTATCAAGTAGCCGACAAACAACTAGGAGTCCTATCGCTCTCAGCATTCTTAGGAGCCCTTGGGTCTGCGTTTGAGCTCGCACTATCAGCCAGCGACTCGACCTCAAATCATCATCAGATTGGAATTCATGTCTCATCTCAATTGCTCTTCTCTCTTTCGAACGTTCTCTTGACTTGGTGGCTATTTCTCTTCTGTTCAGCAACTGGAGCCTGGAAGCCTTTGAACAGCGTGAACAACGGGATCAGAGGTCGTCAAGACGAATTGGAGAGAGCAGACGATGAAGATATCGTAGACGAACGTAGAACTACTATTCATTCAACCGAGGAACCTTTCAGCTGCTTCAAAACTTCAAGGCCACGTCAATCTCAACATTACATTCTTTCATTGGGACCTAGAAGAAGTTTCCTCTCCTTCACTCTCCTTTCCGCTTTGGCTTTATTTCTACTCTTCATCTTTGGAGTTCTAACTCTTTCTTGGAGGATCACTTCTTTGTTCCAGTCTGGAGCTGGTATCGCTCTCATGCGTTCGTGTCAAGTCTTCTCTATTCTGATTCTCATTCTCAATTCCGGAATCTTGATTCGAGGTCTTAGACAAGAAGATGAGGGCTTGGAAGCTTCAGATTCTTCAAGTCCTTTCCTTCTTGTTTTGGGACTGATTGGAAATGCCCTAGGATTCGGTGAGTGGTTCACTAGATCCCTTCTGAAGATCTTGATCTGACACCTCTGAATTGAGAAAACTGACAAGACCTTACCTTTCGCTTTTCTCAGCCGTCGCACTTGTTTCAGAAATCCATCCTGGATTTGCTGACGCTCTATCAGGCCGTCTATGTCAAGCTGTTCAGCTCCTCGTCTACGCCTCAGCTGCCACTCTCTGCGCTCGATCAATCGCCAAATCTCGAACAAGGATCTCTCAACTCTCAACTCGACGTCCAAGACCTATCACCAGACCACCGACCTACGATTCCTCTGCCGGTATTGGCTCTATGCCTAACTTCATCTCCAGATCGGTTCCAAGCGGCCACTTTCGTTCGCCTAGCCTACCCAATAGAGTCAGCTACGCATGGGCTTCAAGATCAAACCGCCTCACTTCTTTCTTCTCTCGTCCTCAAACCGCCAAGTCTACTCCTCCGAACGAGAAGCCAATGGAATACGAGATCGAGAACAAAGCTCCAGAGCTGGTACTAGACCTCCACAGATCTCTTCCACCTCTTCCACCAGCTGCCGCCCAGGGGAACAGTCGAAGATCTAGTCTTCTCTCAATCGACATCGACAGACTATTCACTCGCTTTCGTGGCTCATTCATCCAAACACAGAGAGGATCGAACACTCCGGACGTCCCTAGATCAGTCACGATGAGAGAGAGTAGTGAGGTCAACGTCTCCTCCAGACGTCAAACTATGAAGAGACCTACTACTGGAGACAGCACTGATTCCGAAGGTTGTCTAGATTCTGATTTAAACCACTCAAGAACCGCCGTCATCTCTTCAGCTTCTGCAGTTCCAGTCGTCGCTCTCTCTGACACTCAGGAACCAGTGACTCTCACTAGAGGAGGATCTGCAAGATACGTTCACTACAGTGGAAAGAAGTCCATGAGTGGCTCTGTCTCGCTCTGGAGTAGCAAACGTGATTCCACTCCTTTCGTTCCTCCGGTCCCACTCTCTCCAACTCCATTCTCTCCTACCAAGTCGGAATCAGGAAACTCGGAAACGGAAGCCAAAGTCAAAGCCTACAGAGCTCAAGTAGATGAGGTGCCCGCTCCTGAAACCTACCTATCTCCTTTGTCTGGAAACACAAGAGACTCGGAAGTCGATGCTTCCAAGCGTCACTCCTCCAACTCCTCTCACTCGGAACTCAAAAGTAGTGAATCGGAAGGGACCCCTCTAGCAACCAAGGATAGTAGATTGACACTCATCACTAGCTTTCCAGAACCTCCTTCTCCCGGACCAGTGTCGAACAGCTCTCAATCGACTCGTGATACTTTCGGTCGTCCAAGATCTGGGAGAGAAAGGTATCGCAGCGCAGCAAGCTCAAAGAGTGGATCATCTGCAACTTCTTCCAGCTCTAGTCGTCTCAGAAAGACCAGTGACGCTACGATCAGACCAGAATCGAGTTCAAATTCACATGAAGATGAAGATGAAGACAAAGACAAGTTCGAAATCCCAAGAATTGAAGGAGCTGGATCCGGTCTCAGGAGAAGCGATACAGTCTCAAGGTGAGTAGACTCTTTGCTAATTCTCGATAAAACAGAGAAGTCGACTAATCCATTAATCCATTCGCTCTCCCATCGCCCCAAGCTTCGTTCAAAGACTTGAAATGGCGCGTCAGAACACTCTCAAAGCTCGCAAAGCCAAGCAATCCAAGAAGGATGAGGCGGAGGCAGATCCAGAATCAACTTCATCACGTTCTCCAGAGGATGTGATGAGACATCAAGATCGCCTCTCCAGACTGCTACCGGAACTTGAAGTATCTCTTTCATCTCACACCTCTTCTTCAGCTCCTGCTGACAATAACTCGAGAGTCTCTGTCTGCGAGTCTGAAGCTCCAAGTTTCAATACCGCTCGCAGTCAAAGTCGTAGCTCGAATGTTGCAGTCCCAGAAGATCAAGACGAAGCTTACGCTCAAGATTCTCTCACTCTCGAACGTCAGGACACAATTCGTCCAATCAAGAAGAAGTCACGCTGGAGCGCTTGCTAGATTGCGTTCTAGCTTCTCCCTATCTTCTCTCTTACCAAATGAATCTTTTGGGCTATATCAGAAACGGACCTTTCAGACAATCATCACTCTCCGGTCAACCTCAACGTCACCCTTCCAACTTCTTCGTCACTCGTTCTCTAGCCATCCAACTCTACTTCGATAGTAGGTCCAAAAATTTCCAATGTTATTTCCTCCCAGCTCAGAGCTCCACTCTCCTTTCCTACCTTCGTCTTCTTCTTTCAAGTTTTCTTACCATCTCCTGTTTTCCACCATCTCCTGTTTGTCTGATAATTCGTTTATTTTCGCCTTTGTTGATCATTTGCAATAACACGATTCTCATTGATTGAACACAAAAAGGACTCTCGAGATCACGACTTTGAAGGAGTGTGAATGAACATCAGAAAGGGGACTCCCGAAAGCAGAATGGGATGGTTGATGTCGAGACCTTCGTATGAAAGGATCATCCAAAAGAAGCCAAAAGAGAGGGATTTGTCATTTGAGAGCTGGTAAGCAGTGAAAGCTGGGGAATTGTTGGAGGGTGGAGAGTGTGTGTCTGAGTGAGTAGTCGAAACAATCCATCGTTACTGCAGTTTCTAGAGCTTGAAGTGAGATACCTACAATAACTGGTGACTAAGTCTTAATCTCGACGAACTCTGGTACTGACTCTAGATCGATCCCTTCCTCCACAAGTTCTCTGAGTTCAGGTAAGACGTCATCAAACAGGTCGAAGTCAAATATAAGAGTCTTGAGAGGAACCATCTGAATCCCGTCTACTTCTAATCCTTCTACGACATCTTGTCTGCGTCTGCGAAGAAATGGAATTAATTTAGGGGGCATGGATGCTGTGTTATCTAGTTTCTCTGAGCATTGGATATCTTGAGGCTGATTCAACAAAATCCCAGCTGTCGCGAACGAGCTCTATCCAAAGTCTTGAGAGATGAGGTGGCAGATATATTGTAAGTTCATGGTCCAGCGAGCTTATGACGGTCTCTGGAGAAGGGACAATCCAAGCCGGAAAGATAAATGACTCCCACAGTTGCAGGTTGGGAAATTCTAGCGATCTAATTCCTATTGTTACATCTTCGTCATGTCGAAACGGTATGTCAAGGTGCTTTAGTGAATGACTTGATCCCTCCAAAATTTCCCTCCATCCACTGCAACTCAATTTCCAGCCAATGAAGAGAGAACCAAGATTGCTCAGAGATTGACCATCTAAATCCAACACCTCATCTTCACTCCAGATCCCTAGAACTTTGAGACTGCTGTTCCTATCTTTCTGTTCTTCCCGAAATTGGATGTCTTGAACTTCAATGAGGGGGTGAGTCTCGTGCGTCCACTCCTTATTGACCAGCCTAAAGTCAATCACTTGACGGAGGTTGAAAAGAAGAGCTGCCATGACCGGAGATACTAGTTCTGGGGTTAAGAAGCTGAGATGAATGATGCGGAGAGTTTCGTTTGATCTTAAGAGTGTAGCGGAAAGATTAAAATGAGGATGCTCTGATTGATCTCTGTCGTCGTCTCCGAAACCTTGGTACTGGAGGGACACCGAAACCTCTGTCATGCTATCTTGATTCTTGCCACTGGTATATCTTAAAATCTCCTCTAGCTCTGAGCAATCCTTTTCTTCCGTCAAGATGAGTCTACGCCAGAGACTTCTGTTTTGATTGATTATATTCCCCCACTCCTTCCAAACTCTTCTAGTCTTGACCATCTGCTGACAGTTCAGTCTCTTGAATACCTCCAGGAGCATTTCAGAGGGCAGCTCCTTGGCTAGATAAGCTGATGAATTCATGGAGAGGCTGCGAGACTGCGGGCAAGAAAGCGAGAACGAGAAGGAGGAAGAAGAAGCATCAGTTCGATACTTACTATAGTGTCGCAACAGCAAGAATATGGTACTCTTGAGAATGGAGACCTACACCTTTTCTAGTGGGAAACGTCCGGGCAGAAGAACGATTGAGTCGAGGTGACGAATGAGGTGATGAAGATCTGCGAAGGAGGCAACTCAGACTTCTTTCCCGCTGCTTTCTTCCGTCTTGATTGTAGGTTTGCTCTAATTTGGGAGCCAATTCAAAGAAGTTGTTGAAATTAGATGTCGATGTGTTGGAAGGTAAAGAAAAAGTTGAGCAAATGGCTCCACCTATCAACTTTCTTCCTTCCCTCTCCATCCTTCTATTCGGTCGGTTCATTCCAATCCTCTACAAATCCCATTCAAGTTCAAATACTTTCTTCCTTTCAGCTGTGCCCCATCATCTACTCTTCCATCTCATAATCTTCAAGAATGGCGCCACTGCCTCCAACGTCTGCCTCTCAAACCACAGCAGAAAGAGTTGCCAAATGGGCTCAAGACAATGCCATCGCCTTGACTCTCGGAGCGGGAGCAGTTGCAGTCGGTGGATATTGGTTCCTAATCAAGGATAGTTCACCAAAATCAAGTGGTAGTGGTAGTGGAAGTAATCCAACTCAATCTAACGAAGAGAAGAAGTCCTCTTCGGATTCTGCTTCAAAAAAGCCAAAGTCAAAGAAGAAGAAGTCGACGCCAAAGCAGGAGGTCAGCACTGATGGTCCTCTATTGGATGAAGCTGATATCAGTGAGTGCAAAATTTATTTGGTGGAGGCATTGGATTGGGTATTGGACCATGTTTTGATGGAAAGATTCTTCCTTCCATACTTCCTCCCTCGCTCACCTTTTTGCCCTCAATCTTCCTTCATTCTTCCTTAGCCGATCTATTCGAACTTTCAGAAGATGAAATCCGAGCACTACCTGAGCCTGTGAGTGTACGATCTCTCCTTCCATCTTTTCCTCCTCCCTTCCTTACCATTCCATTCTCTTCCATCACCTTCCCTTGCATCTCCCCTCTGTAGAAACGCAAGGAGCTCGCTCAAGCTTTGAAGGAAGCTGGAAACAAGGCTTACACCAAGGGAGAATTGCAGAAAGCTGTCGAGCTCTACACCAAAGGCTTAGCTGCTGAGCAGCTGGCTGTCTTCTATAGCAACAGAGCTGCCTGTGAGTTGGTCTGCTCCGGGGATAGTGGAGGGGACTTGGAGATTAGTGGAATGCTTACAGCAGATTGGAATCAATGACGGAGTCTTTGAGGGGGGGGGAAGGATCGCATTGAACTGGAGGCTTACCACTTCTCCTCCCACCCAACATTGACTCTTCTTTCTCTCTAGGTTACCTCAACATGAATAGACCTGAAGACGTCATTCCAGACTGTGACGCTGCTCTTCAAATCGATTCTGCCTACGTCAAAGCTCTGAACAGACGTGGAACAGCCAGGGAAAGGTTAGGCGGGGAAGGAAATGCAGAAGGTGCAGAAGGAGAAACTCAAAGAGAACATCTAAGCAAAAGTCTAGTCGACTTCACAGCAGTAGCTATTTTAAGTCAGTTCAAAGATCAAGCAGCAGCTACTTCAGTAGACAGAGTTCTCAAAAACCTAGCCACCTCAAAAGCCAACGACATTTTCAAAACTAGAGAACCAAGGTTACCTTCCCCAACTTTCGTTTCTGCCTATTTGGAAGCTTTCAGACCTAAACCGAATCCAACTCTTCCAGAAAATCCTTCTCAAGGAGACGAAACTCTTTTGCTAGCTTATCAAGCTTTGGAAGCAAAGAACTTCCCTCATGCTTTCTCTTTGTTCGGTGAATCTATTGAGCAAGGTCTTTCGAATGATCATCTTAAGGCTTTAGCTTACAATATGAGAGGTACCTTCCATTTCGTCATTGGAAACGCTTCAGCTGCTTTGGAGGACTTCAATCAATCTACTGATTTGAAACCTGAGATGGTTCAGAGTTGGGTTAAGAAAGCTAGTGTTCATATGGAATTGTCGGATAGAGATGAAGCTTTCAAAGACTTCGATCAAGCTATTGCTGCTGATAGTGAAGATCCTGATATCTACTACCACAGAGGACAAGGTGAGTTTCTAGGAAGATTGTCATCGAGAGAGTTGGTCTTGATTCGAATCGCTAGGATGTTAAGAACGCATAGGGACAGCTTACCTTCCGAGGAATGCTGAGAAACGCTCAGGAATTTTAGTAGATTAGACTGAGCTATTCGATCAAAGACCAACGGAATGATGGGTGAAAAACAGAGGGAGTGTGCGACAAGAAATAGAAAGCTGACTGTATGCGCTATCTTCTCCTACTTCTTGTCAATTCTTCTACTCCCATCAAATCTCTAGTACACTTTATCCTTGGAGAATTCGATGCAGCTATGTCAGACTACAAGAAGTCAACCGACTTGGACGACTCTTTCATCTTCTCTCAAGTTCAATATGCAGTTGCTCTTTACAAGACAGAAAAGACTGGAGAAGCCACCATCGCCTTCCAATCGATACTTTCGAAATTCTCCGAATCCTCAGAAGCTTACAACTACTACGGAGAACTACTTCTAGATCAACAGAAATTCGGGGAAGCTGTGGAACATTTCGACAGAGCTATCGAAATCGAAAGTTCAAAGGAAAAGAGTTCGAATGTTCTTCCAATGATCAACAAGGCTTTGGGACTCTTCCAATGGAAACAGGATATGTCTGCTGCTGAAGATCTCTGTAGAGAAGCTTTGGCAATCGATCCGGACTGTGATGTTGCTGTTGCTACTCTGGCTCAATTAAGTTTACAACAAGCTAAGGTTCCAGAAGCCATCGCTTACTTTGAGAGGTCGGCTCAAATCGCTAGAACTGAACCTGAACTCATTAATGCTATCACTTACGAAAATGTGAGTTTCCAAATTGAAAAGAAATTTGTTACTGTCATCTCCTTCTTGAAGTTCCATTCTAACTTACGTTCCTTTCTTTTTCTATTCATTGTGCTCCACTCAGGCTTCTCGTGCTCAACTCGAATTCATCAAGAACTTCCCAGAACAAGGTCAAGCTTTACAAAGTCTGGCTCATCAAGTTTAGAGAATCAACCACGTCCTCATTCCTGCTCTTCTTTATTCGGATTCTCCTCCCCCTCATCTCTCGTACTACTTGTCAAAATGGGCCTCTTCACTTTTTCTTATGTCTCTTCGACTCTTCTGCTCGCTTATTCTCTTTTCATGTTGAAACTCGATTCTTTGTACTTTCCCCTTCTACATGCAAGCTTGCTCAAATTAAAAGCCCACCGCTCTCAGTACAATCAAGTCCTAATATTGTGTCTTTCTGCTAATGGCTCAGTCGCAGAGATGTGAAGCAAAGATGATCTATTAGCGGATCGTGCAAATCCGGCTGAGACCAGCAGAGTTCAGGAAGCTTTCAAAACTTATGCCACACTGTCAACACCTCAACTACAAGCTCAGCTCGAAAGTTCTTAGAAAGACAATTCGTCCCTGCAAATTCTCAAAGCCAAACCTCGAAGAGACAAAGGAGGCTGAATCGAGGAAGTAGAAGCCAAAGGAAGCGCAAGTGGTGGAATGTCTCTGAGAACTTGTTACGTCCAGACAGTTCGATCTTTCAGTAAAGCTTTCCTATATTTAGGCTGCAAAAAAGTCACTGTTAAAGGACTGGACAAGTTTCTGGATCTGTTAACGGATCTGGAAGCTAGAAACGTTCCATTTGAGAATCAGATTGGTAATGGGAATGGGAACGGGAATGGAGAGAACCAGAATGGAAAGGGAATCGAGGGAAATGCTAAGCCACCGAGGGGTGTATTGACTTGTGAGTGCAATGAATTTGATCTAGGGAATCTGCAGAGCTCAACAGGAAGGAGGCAGGCCGAGTCAGGAGCAAAGCTGCCACTTGAAGGTTTGCTAGCTGGGAGAGTTAGGAAAAGCCGATGAGCTTCAGTGAAGGTGCATCCAGCTGCTGCTACATAATTGCTTCATAAGAAATACTCCATCTTGTGCTCAGAATCTCTGTTCAACTGGAGTAATCTCAGGTCCGATGAGCTGACGTTTTCTGATCTTCTTCCTTTCCAACGCCACCTCTAGATGCTAATCATATCTCAGTGTGAGTTCCCACTTCTGTCTCTGAAGCTTTTCCTCTTAGTCAAAATCATCGGTTTCTGAAGGTGTCGGTTGTTAGGCTGTGAAGACTGACTCGATGTTTGTTCCCTCTCGATCTCAGGCTAGACGAACCTACACTTTGGGGTTGTTTACCATGGAACGCCCTCAGTAGAGAAGAGACTACCAGGTGGACTCTAGGAGCAAGCGACATCATGTTCACGGATAGGTGAGAAAGGCTCAGCGATGAGGAAAGTTTGAGCTTCGAACGCCATCTCTGAACACCTGTCCTTCGCTCCTCGCAGCATTCTCTCCCATTTCTTTCGAGTTGGACAAGTGATAGAAACGGAAAGAGGTAGAGGAATCTTTCAGCCCGCTATCGATGAAGCAATCTCGAAGTTGGAGAATGGTAGATGGGTTCATCTATTCCCAGAGGGCTACGTTAACCTAAGTCGAAGCGCTGAACTAAGGCGGTTCAAGTGGGGAGTTGGGAGGATGCTGCAGGAGCTCAAGCCAGAGAACAGACCTTTTGTGGTACCGATGTGGATTAGTGGTGAGTTGCAACTATCAGAGAGAGCGACGTTTCAGCTGGACTAGACTGACAAGCTCTCTTACTGCTCTTCGAAATCCTCAGGCTTTGACAAAATGATGCCCGAGCCTAGAGGCTGGCCAAGATTTCTACCCAGATTTGGAGCAGAAGTCTCAATCACTTTCGGAGATCCTATCAATCACGTTCTGGATCCTTACATCGATGCCTTGAAGAAAGAAGAAGACGATGGAGGCCGACGGACACCAGAAACATCTAGTTCGGACTCTACTACAACGTTTTCAACTGCAACTCGAAATGCTCCTCCTTCTCTCTCCAACTCTAGTCTAATTCATCCCACCGAGCCACGCCTACCCAGGCGACCTCGAGTCTTCCACGACGCTCCTGGTTCTGGCTGGCCTCAACTCGATTCAAGTTCAAGAGGTGCTCTCGCCCTCTCTCAAGATAACCCTTCGAAGCAGAGGACGAGGTCTAGAATAGTCTCAATGCTGAGAATCGAGTTGGCTAACCTGGGATTGAAAGTCAGATTTGAGAATGGGGATAAGGACGGGCTGGGAGAGTTGGTTCATTCTGAAGTGAAGGAAGAAGAGGAAGCTTCAGAGGAGGAAATTAGAAAGAAGAATCCATAGAAGCTGCTTGGACTAGCAGCCACGCCATCATCTCTTTGCATCATCAATTTTATCTGAACCATAGAATATGTTCCGCTAATACTTATTGCTCTAATTAGATAACTCATGTTGCTGAAACTTCATTCACAAATTGTATCAGGAGTGTCGGAATAGGCAGCTGAGCCCAGCGCGAGCGATTGAAAACGAGAGGAAGTGTCGCCTCGATGTCCAGGGTCGGGCCTGTTTGAAAGCGACCTTGGTAATATGAACCGATGATAATGTTTGGATTTTGCTTGTAACTGATATATAAAATGGGATGATATATCGTTTGAATTTCGGTTGTAAATGATACATAAAATAGGATGATTTCCAAACAAATTATCCACTCCGCGATCCCTCAACAATCTCAACCAGTCCATCGATCAAGTATCCACTCATCCCCAAAGTGCAATGAGAAGCAGCTATCCCAAAAGAAAACCAAACATCGCTTGCCAACATTCCGGTCAAAGTCATCCAACTATAAGTCCAGATATAACCCTCAATCCCTGTAACTTTCCAACCGGTTGAGTTCTCCCATGCTTCTTCCGCTATAGTCCCAACTCCTTGTAAAAGGAAGAATAAAGTAGTTCTGCCCCACATTCTATCATCATCGAACGGAAATGACCGGACTAGACCCCAAGAGCCAGATTCATGCAGAAGGCCAGAAATTAAGAAGACAGAAAGAGTTGCCATGATTTTGGAGGCATTTCTTCCGAATCGAGAGGTGGTCCTTCTTGTTGGGAAATAGCCTAGAAAAAGGAATGATCGTCGGAATAATGAATGCCAGTGAAAGGCCCACAGCCTTCTTAGGGAAGTTGCTGCCCAAGGTCTTGAGAATGGTAATGGCGTAAAGTAATCTGGAGAAGAGCCCATGAGAACGCAGATGACCGAGAGGATGGAGTAGACTCCTTGAATGGCGGCATAGACTACAAAGCCTAGAAGCATTGTTACTGCGAGAAAACCATGAAGAGGAAGTTGGATTAGTCTGGGGAGGGAAGCCTCGCAGGACATTACATCGGTGGAAAGGAGGCAATCTTCTCCTTCTTCTTTTCTCCCTGAACTCACAAGCTGGCGGCCCTGCCTTGCCTAAAATCCCTGCTTCACTTTCCCATAAACTTCCACCTCCAACTCTTCCGGCTGGATTGATTCTGGGATGCTTCATTAGGCTATCTAAGAGATCCATTGAGAAGATTCCAACGAGTGAATTACCGACCCTTCCCCAAATGAAATTCATTCTCTGCTCCAAAGTCCAGGTCTTTCTGCCATAGCCTGCTTTGGAATCGATCCCAAATTCCCACCCTAGACCTCTCATCGATGCTAGTAGATCTAGCTCCAACGGCACCCAGCTGCCGGGAAACAGGAGTGGTAGAAGTTCGTCTGAGGGTTTCGAAGTCGAAGAAGTGGTATTGGTCTTGGATACCGACGATGAGGTCCTTGACCTGGAAGTTGTAGAAGGATTTCGGTTTTGATTAGAGTCGATCTTGATTTGAGAAGAGCTTCCATTCTGGATTGACGGAGCTGAGTCTGCTGAGACGACTCCTTTCTTTTTCCCACTTCCTCTTAACCTTGGTCTTTGATTCATCAATCCCCATTCTATCGTCTTAGCAGCAGCGAAAGCGACGTATACTCCAAGTGCTACGTTGTAAGCTTGTAATGTGCTTCCTTGTTCATCGTTGAGCTTGAAACGATGTCCAAAACCAGCTCTGCTGGCAAGGATTATAGAAGGAAAGATTAGAAGGATCCGTAAGAGACGATTGAGCGAAGTTAATGGATACCGGAGCAATAGATGGACTTGTAAAAGTAGAGTAGGAAAAGGTAAAGCTAGAAGGTAAAGATTGGAGAAGTCTAAGGGAACTCGATTTTCAGGTGCTGGATTCGCCCAAAAAAGAAGAGAATGGAGCCCGTCCATTGAGGTCAGGGTAGAGTTTACGATGCGAAGGACTTGATTTATGACTAACCAGCCATGAAAATAAATAGAATCAAATATGAGGTGCACAAGGAAGATGAAAGATTGACTGGTACTTGTGACACTTCGACTCTCTTTCCACGTGTCCGCTTAAACGACTTGTCCGATCCTCCTCTTAACGAGCAGTTGTTCAACTTTTGCTCCTTCTTCTCTACCACCATGCCTTCTTCTAATCTTGGACCAGCCTTAGGGAAACCGATTGCAGAAGGATTAACTCTGCCAATCCAACTAGGAAATATAGCTGAACAAGGTCCTCTGGATCTTCAAGAAGCTCGTTCTCGTTCTCAAGCCTTCTTCAGGCCCGAGAACATCGAGAATGTCTTGAGGAATGGAGCTGAAGAGAACAAAATCAGGAAAGAAGTTCTTGATGTCATCGTCAAAGATGAGGTCTTTGGAGATTGGAAGCGTAAAAGGTGAGAGTGAATACCGGCAAGTGCACCACCGAAGATTAGATGAGGGATAACTGACATGCTCCTCCTTCCTCCCGTTGAAAGTCTACATCTGAGCCGGGAACAAGTCATGGAACTAGCCCATAAAGCTTGTAGAAGAGTGTTTGAGGTATCGCAAACCAAGAATTGGGGAGAGAAACATGCGTCTCTTCTCACTCGCAATCTGGAGCTAGGATCCTTCTTACTTCATGATGTGGCATTCGCTCCAGTCATCATGTCTCAAGGAAGCGATGAGCAGCATGAGAGATGGTGAGTTGGTGTGGTAGAAGGATCACGTCTTTGGAGTCCTCGGTTTGACCCACACTCTTCCACTTTGATCCGATCTCTTCAGGGCTGCCAAATGTCTCAACAAGGAGATACTAGGTTGCTATCTACAAACCGAACTAGGCCATGTAATTTTTGACAATGACCCTCTGAGCGCGACGACTCAAGGCTGACGGCATTGACCTCTTCGTCTCCTCGCAGGGAAGCAACGTTCAAATGCTAGAGACGCTAGCGACTTACGATGCCGAAACCGAGACTTTCGACATCCATTCACCCACCATGACCTCTACAAAATGGTGGATAGGAGCTCTTGGTCTGACAGCGACTCACGGAGTGGTTCAAGCTCAACTGGTCATCAAGGGGAAACGATTCGGACCTCATCTTTTCTTCGTTCCCTTGAGGGACATGAAAACCGGAAAACCTTTTGACGGAATCGTTATTGGAGACATCGGACCCAAAGCTTATGCAGGCTATGCCACGACAGATAATGGTTGGGCAAGATTTACACACGTTAGGATTCCGAGAGCAAACATGTTGAATCGATTTAGCAAGGTGGAGAAGGATGGAACCTACGTCAAGCCTCCTAGTAGCAAGCTTTCGTATGGAGGAATGGTTTATATCAGAGCCACTATGATAGAGAGCTCTGGTTGGGTTCTTTCTAAAGCAGCTACGATCACTCTACGATATGCTACAGTCCGTCGTCAATTCAAGTCTCCTTCTGATCCATCTTCAAAAGAACTTTCAGTCATCAATTATCCTCATCTACACCGAAGACTTCTTACTACACTAGCTAACTCGTATGGTTTCATTCTCGCTGGGAAAAGAATGTTCGAACTTTATTTGGAACTTTCTGAGCAGCTCAAGAAAGGAGATGTTTCGATGCTTGCCGACATTCATTTAGCAACCTCAAGCTTGAAAGCCTATACTTCAAAGTACACCATCGATGGGCTCGAAGAATCTAGGCAAATGTGTGGGGGTCATGGATTCAGTGCTTATTCAGGTTTTTCGCAGGTGAGTAAGATCTAGAGTTCAATAGAAACAAGTGGCTTGTCGCTCAATTCCTCTTTCCTTTCGTGTCTCTGCAACGTAGCTCTTCCCAACCAACGCCCCTTCTGTGACTTACGAGGGAGAAAACTGGGTCTTAATGCAGCAGGTGGGGCGTGGCCTTCTGAAGAGACTCTCTCAGCTCGCCGCCTCTTCCACTTCTGGTCCTCCAACTCTTTCTGGTCCGACCTCATTCCTGAACTACATCTTTACATCTTCAAAGTCGATCCCAACGGAAGTCGATGTCGACTCGTGGTTAAACAATTCAATTTCAAGCTCCTTCTTACAAATCAGAACTGCTCTACGTCTCCAATACATCCGAGGGGAACTAGAGCAAGAGGGAAGGAAGTTTGAAGAGATCTCCTTCGAATGTGGAGAGCTCGCTAAAGGCTACGGAGAACAAGTTATCGCAATTTGGTTCGAAGAATCTTTGAAATCTCTAGGGCCTTCTTTCAACTGCAACAATTCAGTTTCGTTACTTCGAAAATTGTTATCTTTATCAACTCTAAGTGCACTCTACAGAGATTTGGTTCCCCTATCTCTGACTCCTCTAAAAGGTCGCGGACTTCCATCTCAAATCTCTGCAATTCTAACCGCTTCCTCCATTCAAAATCTAGAGAAAGCGATCAGAAGTCTCACTTCTGAGCTACTCCCACATGCTATTGGTCTTTCTGATGCGTTCGGTCATGAAGAATGGGAGCTCAACTCCTCTCTGGGAAGGAGAGATGGAAGGGTTTACGAAAGCTTGATGTCCTTGGCCGAAGGAAATCCAATGAACCATGGAAGTTTCAGAGATGAAGGGAACTACAGCTTTGGAAGTCAGAACGTTGGAAAGAATGTTGCTCAGTCCTGGACAAGCTACATTGGTCCTCTTTTGGAAGAGAATGCCAGAAAGAACGGGGGAAGTGGGATTAGAGGTGATGGAAGTAAACTTTGAAGTTGGGGATGTCTTTGAATGCTACAATCTAATCGATGGGTGTTTTGATGTTTCTAGTAGGAGTGTATGCGTGTATGCGTGACAGAACACGAAAAAAACTTCGTGTGGCAGATTGGATTCCGGACGAAAACGTCGACGTCTAGAAAGATTTGAGAAGAGAACTGAAAACGAAAGAAAGACTTGCAGAATTCAATCTGCTCGGTCCTAAGCAATGTGAAAGAGCTTAGATCAGCTAGCCTTTACCTATGTCTCCTATTCCTAGCTTTCACTTGGCCAGACGTGTTTAAACTGAACATCTTTATGACGGACCTTTCTCCATCACGCTTTCTATCTCGACTGTCACAAGAGTATTCTTGATTGGAAAAGGAAAGAACAAACAGCTAATAATCTCTCCCGGCTAGAGGAGGTCTTCCAGTCGGAGTGATTCGTTTCCCACCTCCAGTCAAAGACCCATCAACATCCTCTTCACCTCCCAAACCACCACCGAGACTTCCACTACTTGACGTGAGCATCGCCGTCTTTGGTAAAGCTTGTCCATCGACTTTCGTCGCTTCTCCACCGTGATCCAACCCGCTCACTTCGGAGCTACCACCTCTCATACTTTCAACAGTAGCTTTGACCGAACTAATGCTCATTCCAGTCTTAACAGCATTTGTAGCTGAGTTTCCAAAAGCGTCAACTGGATCGTAAGATTGAACAGTAACACCTGGAACTTGAACTTCTCCACCAGCATTCTCTACTTCGTTTCTTCCAATTCCAGGCATAGCTCTTCTGATCTGAGCGGGTTGGGTGCTTGGAGGAATGACTAGAGTTGGAGGAGGTAGATTGTGTCTCTCACTTCCTTGATCTTGATGTTCTCCATCCAAATTGAATTTGCTGATCGTCTCTCCTTGACCCATTGGAATCTCCAATCCTGTAAAACTGGGTGAATTCAGCCTACTTTTAGTTAAGGGTCGGGGAATGTTGCTTTCAACACCTTTTCCCTCATCCCTTAAAGCACCTAACGCCTTCATCAAATCATCTGCTAAAGTGTCTCTATTTGGTGGGTCTTCCCTTATTGGTTCCCATCCAACTGGAGGACTTCCAGGAGGTGAAATCAAGAAATTCTTGTCTGTTGATGGAACTGATAATGTTGAAGTTGGATCATGAGGAATGATTGGAGTTGGTGGACCAAAATAGACTCGTAGGAAAGGACTGAAAGGAATGTTTGTGAGTGAAACATGTCAGAAGTTGGAAGGTAGACCTCGAACGAGAAACTCCTGTTCGCTGAACTCACCCTTCCTCGACTTCACCCTTCTTACCTCTTCTCGGAGTTTCATCTCCTCCGACCTTCTCTCCTTCACCTTCTTCTTCAAAAGGCAATAACAATCTATCAAGTCTGTCCTTAGCCGTCTTTGCATCTTCCCATTTCTCATAAACCACAGTAGCTCTCTCCAAGCTCATAAGCGGATTCCAAGAGACCAAAGGGCCGTATGCATTCAACAGATCCAACAAAGCAGAAGCTAGTGAAGGTTCAGTGAAGAACGGCTCTGGAAGGTTCGTGAAGAGAAGAGAATTGGATCTTTCGGCTAAAGGAGCTGATGTTGATGTTGGGATAGTCTGATTGAGTGTTGAATTGGAACGAGGATCTGATGAATGAAAGGAAGCAGCTGGAGATGAAGGTTGAAAGTTTTCTGAAAGTGAATCGGCTGATTCAGTTTCTTCTTCTTCTGTCGAGATTGAATCTACACCCAGTAGAGCTTCTAGTCTAGCAAGTTGAGCCTGAAAGAAATAGCCACGCGAAAGCGGAGGGGGAGACAAACGTCAGTTCGAGCTGAGACAACCGATCAAGTGTCAGGCAAAATAGAGACCATCTCTGAGTTTTCTCCTAACATCAAGACTTGATAGATTTATAAGTGGAAAGACTTGCCTAAGTTACAGTACTTCCAAGGAAAGACTAGCCATTCCACCTTGTCGGAGAAAGATCGAATGTTTGCCATCTTTCTGCCCATTCCCTCCCAACACCCCCCACATATCTCCCTTCCCTCAATACGGCTGGAACCTACTATCAGGAGTCTGAAACTGATTTCTCACCCTTCCGCCTTCTGTCAATCCACCTTCTTCTCCTACTCCTCCTTCCTGAGCATCTTCAGCATCATCGAAAGCTCCATCTTCTTCATAAGCTCCAGTTCCAAAAGCACCAAAAGAAGCGAAGGGATTTCCCATTCCGCCATCATCTCCATCTGTAGAAGGGTGTAGAGATGCGCATTTTGAGAGGGTTTCGAAAAGAGGCTCCACTGAAAGACGAGAGAGAAGAGGAGAGTCCGAGAGAAAGATCAGTTTTCGGGTCTTGAACTTCGGCACAACAGACAGGGAAAGTTCTCCAGAGAGATGTGACTGATAGGAGAAGAAGTTTAACTTACAAGTCTCGGGATCTTGAGGTAATATCCATAATTCAACTGAGTTCCCACCGAGTCCTTCTTCTTCTTCTTCATCTTCATCTTCTTCACTTGAAATCTGACAATAGAGGCATGCTCTTTCTGAATGGCCATTGGAATTTGAAGTTGAAGCTCCATTGCCGTTAGTTTTAGAAGAAGAGAAGGATTGAAGAGCAGAAGGCATGGAACGAGAGATTGCGTGAAGAGAGATGGAAGGATAATCTAAGGTGAAACCTTCTCCTGAGGATGGAAGGAAGGAGAAAGCTCTGGAAAATAAAAATACAAAGATGAAAGAGTGGGAAACGAGGAGTGAGAAGATTAGAAAGTAGGGAAGGTGATTCGAGATGGAGAGCTTGATTTATCGATCTTTCCAGAAGTCCTCCTCGTTATTTTACTTCTCCAAGTGAGAACTAGATTGATTCATTCTCATCAGTCGTAGATAGAGTTTGCCTCATCCGTCTGGGATTATCGGTCTTCTTTCCATCTACTCTCCAGCTTGCAACGAATCTCCTTGCCTAAGTTCTTTGGCCGCAACTCACGTTTCAGTCACCCAAAGAGTTCCAGTCTGAACATTCTGACATTGTTCCTGGTTCCCATTTTGAATTCCGCAAGCTACGCTTTCCAATTTGAACCTCAAAACAGGAGGTAGAGGATCAAAAGAGTTTGGAGTTGCAGCTGATTGTTCATCGTAATCTTCTGGAGAGATCAATGCTGGCGCTGTACTTAAAGCGGCCAATGGCATGATTGGATTGAGAGTGACTTGACTTTAGAATTTGAACCTGTAAGTGAGAAGGGAAAGTAGAAGTAGAAGTAGAAGTAGCGTCTCTTGATACGATTGGGAAGAAGTTGTAACTTCTTTGAAAAACCATCCCAACTTTCCATTCACCCATAATGGCATCAATTCCCCGAAACTTGTCAAGTTTAAGTCTTTCTGCTTCAAATTCCATTCTCAAATCAACCGCCATTCGATCTTTCACTTCAACGACGACGACGAGGTTCAGCTCACAGCATCATCAGCATCAGCCAGAATCTTCTTCATCTTCCTCCATTCACTCAGACCAACCCGCACCCATCCCTGAATCGAGCGTAGAAGCTCAACCTGAAGAATTTGAACAACCACAGATACAGCCTGTCAAATATCCATACTACGTTTCCAGAGCGGGAGTGTATGAAGACAGTTTACCTGTCTACACAGATGTAAGGCATGGTGGTCAAAGTGTCTTCACTATCCTCAGGAGGGTTTCTGGAAATGTAGAGGTGAGTCTTAGAAGACTTGGATCTTGCAATGAAAGGGGTTGAACCTGTGTCGTAACATGGAGTCGAGAAAGCGGCGAGGGAAAGGTTGTTCAAAAGAAACAGAAGAGAAGTTGCCCAAAGGCTTGGGTAAATCAGGTTGAGACCCTTGAGACCCATTCTTTGAACGCAAGTTTTCTTAGATTTTCCAAAAGTTGCTCTTTACTAACAGAGAGCCAAATGAAAAATCGACGAAGGCCCTCCTTGTCCTCCCCACCTTTGCTTCCCTCATCTTCTAACCACACGCCCTCTCTACCCTCTCTAACCCTCTCTTTCTCCCTTCATTCCTCCCCTCTCCACCTTTCTTCCCTCGCCACTCTCATCTCTATCTTCTATCCTTCTCAGGCCCTCCGACAAGATCTCCTATCCTCCCTCCCCTCCCTCCTAGAACCAACTCCTCTACCAAGATTCCAAAAACCAAGAGCTGGACGAACCATCGAACCTCAATATCCAACCAAATCCCAACCTATCAAGTCTTCGAAAGTGGGAGCCGTTGGGAAGATTGTGATCAGAGGGGATAGGAGGAGAGAGGTTAGGGAATGGTTGGAGGAGAGGGGGTTTTGAAAAGCTGTAGAATCTCAAGAGGGAGGTCTGGTAGGAGTGATTTTGTAATTTGAGAAGATTTGAACTTTGAAAGAGAGTGCATAAAGTCTACTTTTGGGAGGTTGCGACTCTTGGCTCGTAGTGACGGAAAGGCGAAGTATAAATAATCGAGAAATTCAAGCTCTGTTTGTTTTGAATGATGAAAGAAAGTACAGATACAACGGAAAGATGAGATAAAGCATAAAGATTCTGATTCAGAAACAAAAATCTGATGTAGATTCAACGACTTGTAACCTAGACATCTCCTTAAATCGCAGCTCCTCTGGCAGCCAACTGTCGAACCTCTCCTCCAGCTAAGAAAGTACCATTTTGAAACCTCTGTACTCCTTGAGCTGTACTTCCTCCAGGAGCAGTGAAAGAAACATTGTGTCCAAGAGAGGCGAGGAAAGCTACAGTGGAATTATCGAATCCGATCCAAGCTGGAATCTTTGGATCTGAGGCTGCCCATTCGAAGCTGGTGGTGAGAGGTTGAAGTTGATCGTGCCATCTTGGCTTAGCTAAGGTTTGTTGAACATTTACCGAACCATTTGTTGATAACAAGGAGAAGGCGTTTTGAATATTGGCGGTGATGATCTTTGATCCACCAGCCGAAGCGATTACGAAGAGGACCTCTCCAGAGGTGGAGTTTTCAGCTATGATGGGAGAAATTGAAGATAGAGGACGTTTTCCTGGGCGGATGAAGCTGGAGGGAAGTGGGAAAAGGGTGGGGAGTCAGTACCTTCTTCGACGTTGTCTTGGAATCTCTCGCACTTTTCTCGTTTGTTGAGAATCATCAATTCAACCCAATCGGATTCGGTTTGTTTCGATTCCGTTTTGAAACTCACTTCGCAGGAGTAGCAACGTAACCAAAAGCGTTAGATGAATCTGGACTTGAGAAATCGTCCATTTCATCATTCAAGATGATCCCATCTTTGGTCATGATTCTAGATCCCCAGTACAGATTCACGGTGGTCGTAAGGGCTTATATCGAAAGAGAATTGAGATTAGGGAAAGAAAATAACATCAGAAGGTCTGTGAGCTCCAGCAGAAGTGACCCAGGACTTTCCATCACCAAAGAGAACCCTTGAAGTAAACCTAGAATGTTACTCACAAACAGCATTTCCATCCTTGTCAATAGAAGTCAAAGCTGAAGTTCCAGAGTCTGTAAGTACCTCATAACGTTTAGGATTGTAGTATTCGAGTGGATGAGTTGAGTTATCGGTAATCAAAGAGAATTTCTTTTGAGCAGCTTCGTCTGAAAGATATTCAGCCTCTAGTCTTGAAACGTTCGAAACAAACGATGGGTCTCCCAGAGTTCCTCTCTCTGCATAGGCAAATTTCGTGGCTTCTATGATACGATGTGTGGTTAAGTTAACTCCAACTCCATCAGGTCCATTCTCAGATAACGGATATTGAGCCATGACTTTGAGAGCTGATAAAGCAACTGAACCAGAAGAAGGAGCAACAGTAGAATAGACCTTAGCATCTCCATAAGTAATGTTATGAACCTTTTTGATGTTGATTTCGTAATCTTTGAGATCCTTCATCGTTAAAATTCCATTTCTGGCTTTAGTAGCTTTAACGATGTTTTGAGCTAGCCTTCCAGTATAGAAGGCTTTGGCTCCGTGATTTGCAATAATCTCTAAAGTGTTGGCATAAGTTGGACGTTTAACAATTTCGCCCTCTATCTTAGCAGTTCCATTAGAATGACAATAAACGTCTTTCCAATATTTCTCTTTACAAATGAAACCGTCTTTGTATTGAGCTATGGCACCGGCTAATTGCGAAGGGATCTTGAATCCATGACGATTGATTTGAATAGCTGGTTGGAAGATTTCTTTCCATGAAAGTTTTCCATGACGTTGATGAAGAGTTTCCCAACCTCTGATCTCTCCTGGAACTCCTACAGCAAGACCTCTGATTGGGAAGATTGTTGGGAAGAGAGTTGGAAGGAAAAGAAGAAAAAGGGAGAAAGAGAACAGATGGAATGAGCCAATGAGGCTGGAATGGGGGAACGGAGACGTCCTTGCCGAAAGAAGATTGACATCTCTCACTCACCCTACAGTACTGGCAGTTGGATCAGAATTGTTGGAATACATCGTTTCATATCCAGCAGCTGGCATAGTCTCTCGCATGTCGATCTCTTCATAGCTTCCATTCGCCATTCTGATAATCATGAATCCACCTCCTCCGATTCCACTGTGAAAAGCTGCTACGGATCCAACGCAGAGAGAAGCTCCGATGATCTAAAAAATGGATAACCAAGAAGGAGGGTGAGTCGGTAATGCGTATGACCAACAATGTCTTTATCTTGTAGAGAAAAGACTCACCGCATCAGCTGCCGATCCACCTTTAGCTAGCAAATCTGCGCCTACGTTGGAACAGAAGTCAACTTCTGTAGCTACAGCTGCTTGAATTCCGGTTACATTGTGTTCGTTTGGCTTGCCTTGCGAAGCAGCATTGAGTGCTGGGGGGCCGTGGAGAGATGGGAGGTTTGGGGAGGCTGAAAGGACAGTAGAGGTTGATAAGAGAATGACAAATGAAAGAGAGAGAGTGGGACGCATCCCGAAGGCCAGGAAATTTTTGGGTGGAGAGAGAGAAGAGGGAGGAAGGACGGGGAGAAAGAGAAGAAAGAAGAAGGCCTTTTGTAGGCGAAAGCACGCGAGCACCTGAGCACGAGACCCCTCTTTATCTTTGACCTTATCATTATATCATTGATCATCTTCCCTCAAATAAGTCAAGGTGAAAAAATCTTCTGCCGTCTATTGAGGATATGGTTGAGGCTGAGAAAGCCGTAAGATTGCGAGCAGGTCCCCTGAGCTCCCAGCTCCCAGCTCCCACCACATCAACACTCCTCAAAAGATGGTACATGATAACTAAATACATGGCTTCGTTGTTGTGAAGCCAGAAAAACGTCGTCGTAAACCTCAAAGAAGAGGGAAAAGATAGAAAACACAGATAGGGGCTACAGGCCATATAGGGTTTTAAAGCCGAGACCAAAAATTCATCTTCTTTTCTCCCAGTCCCAAATCCTAGTCATTCTCCCTCCCACCTCAAGGTTCGACAATACATAGATGTCTTCTCCCAATGAAGCCATTAATGAGAGGTCTCCATTACTAGCACCGCAGCAAACGAATCAGGATCAAGACGTTGAAGCCAATGCTTCCATTCCTTTTCCAAGCCAAAGAGATCCGAGAAGACCTTTGAGACCCAGTGACTTCACAAGGCAAAGGGTTGCTTCTAAATGGAACTCCTGGTTCAACAAGAATCGAGGATTGTTGTTAGTTCTGTTGGCTCAGTTATTCTATTCGTCAGTACCAAAGAATCAGGTCGAGGAGAAGCGCGAGAAGCTTCCGTTTTTGACCCTTTCCCTTCTCTCTTTTCTTCTTAGAACGATGGCTCTGTTTTACAAGCTTCTCAATTCACTCCCTCCATCGGATGGACAAGTCATCGGTGTAGGTGTTTCTCTCAAATCGCCCGAAGCTCTTCATATTGAGATCTTCTTTTCCTCCTTTCTCCTCAGCCTCTCGAGATCGTCTTCGTTCGAATGGGCATCACATACATTGGGTGTCTATTCTTCCTTCTCGTTACAAAAACACCTCATCCCTTCTTAGGTAAGATCATACCATACTAGCCATGCCCTTCTACGAGAACCTCAGCCTCACCTCACCTCTCTTCCTTCGCTTCTCCAAACAGGTCCACCTGGCGTTCGTCTTCTACTAGTCTTAAGAGGAGTCGTTGGATTTGGAGGACTGGTTAGTTCATCTGAGTAGGCAAACGAGTCAAATCGCTGTCCTACGTTGATTTCCTCTACCTTCTCTTCCATCTTCTCTTTCACAGTCTGCCCTCTACTATTCTCTCCAATATCTTTCTTTGGCAGACGCAACTGTCATCACTTTTTTGGCACCCTTAGTGACAGGAATCTTTGGCTATGTATTCTTAAAGGAGAGGTTCGTGAGTTCCTCGACATTGTCCCTAGCTGCAACTCTCTTTCTGATTAGCCTCTACCTTCCCTCCGGCTCTATCTCTACAGAGCCATCAAGAAGCTCTAGCTGGTCTAATTTCTATCTGCGGAGTCTTCTTAATCGCCAGACCCAAATTTCTTTTCGGAAAACACTCGAAGCCGGATCTTGATGTTCCAGTTGAAGAAGAAAGCTTCTCATCCCAGCTCAATTCATTCAACTCTTCTACTGTCTCAACCGGTAGTTGGCTAGCAAAGAGAGTGGCCGAGGGAATGGTTCAGCTAATCGCTCCGGATCAAATTTCGAATACTTACTCTTGGGACCAAGTTGGAACGCAGAATATCACTAATCCTCAATCTCATGATGGAGCCAAGGAACCCAAAGGTGTTACTGAAGAGCAGAGAATCGTTGCTGTGGTGTGAGTTTTATAGTGGGGAGAATTCAAGAAGTCTCGACTACTGACCTTCCGTCTCTCGACCATTTTGGTTCGCAGAGTCTCTCTTCTAGGAGTCGTCTGTGCAGCAGGAGCTTACACGACTATTCGAGCTATCGGAAAGAGAGCTAGCCCACTGCATAGTGTGGCATTCTTCGCCCTCTATTCGACAGTCGTCAGCGGTGCCTTGATGTGGTATTTGGAAGAGGCTTTTGTCATTCCTTCAGGTGGGATGTGGCTTTCTTTACTCTTCCTTGTGGGTCTCTTCGGACTACTGGCTCAGACTTTAATGACCTACGGACTACAACTCGAAACAGCGGGAAGAGTGAGTACAAGGCAGGAGCTGGAGACATGCATGCCATCTTCTTTCTCTGACTGTCTTCATCCTCTCCCATATTCTCTATGCAAAGGCTACGACTGCCGTCTACTCGCAAGTGATTTACTCCACAGTATTTCAGCTTCTCGTTCTGAAAGTTCCAGTTCATCCTCTTTCAGCCATTGGGTGTGCTCTGATTCTGAGCGCTGCAGTCTATGTCACTTTCTCCAAATAGACCTCTTCTTTACTTCTCTCCGCCTTATTTTGTTGCTTCCTAGAACTACATCTTTTTGATTCATGCTGAACCTTTGCCACTTGAACTTGTGTATCGTGTCAGTGTCGCCAAAAACGTTCAAGCTTTCAAGGAGCCAAGTCACCGACTTTATTGTACTTCTTCTTCTCTTCCCGTTTACTGAGCCTACCATATGTCTTAAGAGCTTTTGAAAATCTTGACCTGACTCTTCTATCTCCCACCAAGCCTGATTCTTCCTGTCCCCTTCAATTCGATTCCACTGAGACTTTCAAAAATAATGAGAGATCCAGTTGGCTTGAACTCGAGGCTTGTAGCTCACACGACATTTGTAGCAAGAAACCTGCGCTCCTTGGCGACGTTTGGGACTTCCTTACACCTTTGCCATAGCTCTCACTTTCACCAATGATTCGGATTTGCAATCTGGTCACGTCTGTAGTCGGCTTTGTGGCCATTGATAGGCAGAGCAGACCAGTCGCCACCAGTTCTTCCGTCTGGAATACTCTACCTTTGTCTATCCTTTGTCTGTCTGTTTGAGATCAATCGAATGAAGGTTGAATATCATCCGGTTCTGAGATCCCTTGAAATAGCACTTCAATGATAAGAGGTGGAAGATCAGACCCTCTGGGCACAGCTTTGCTGAGCGATTCCCCTCACCCCTGATTCCTGGGACCTCAAGACCAATACCGGCGGCAATTTGGTCTGATCTGATTATTGAAATTCAAAATAGAACAAATGCAGTTCCTCCAAAGGGTTCTATCCTAATGCCATCAGCGACATCAGTGAAAGGGATCTCTCTTCCATCTTGGCCAATTTTCTTGTCACAGAAGAGAGAGCACAGGATATCTTCGCCAACCTTGTGACTTGAATGAGCCAAGTGGGTCCCATCAGAGATATAAAAGCAGGAAAAAAGAAGCTGCTTCGAAGTCCTTCCTCACCATATCCAACCCGAACTCCTCAAGTCAGACCACTATCACCACCAAGTTTCACCTACTCACCTCATCCTCCCATTCTCAAAGATGCTAATCACCACCTCCTTCCTTCTGGTCGCACTCGGATTGTCTCAAGTAGAAGGTCGTCCCCTCAAACATCGACCCTCTCCCCTCGTCTCGATGGACCGAGCTTTTTACGTTCGAGCCGTTCCTAACAATGCCAATTTCACTGTTGAAGGGACTCTTCCTTCTGGTCAAGACTCGGCTCTAGGAAGACTGAGCTTTGGAATCACATCTACCGGAGAGATGTGCTGGGACATCGATACCGAAGGAATCGAATGGGACAGACAACCTGGGCTGGGCAATTGTGAGTTTCTTTTCCGTTAGCTCCGTTATTCAGAAAGAATGATAGCTTGACCTAACTCATGGATCTCTTTGCTACAGCTGCTCTCTGTCTCAAGGACAACACTTCTGGAGCAGTCGAGCTCATGCTCCCTGACACCCCTGTCTTGTCGACTCGAAACGGTCTTCAAGTCTCCAAATCCTCGGGCTGCCGCCCTTTCTCAAATCTCATTTTCACCAAAATCAACATCGAAGATCTCAATGATGACTGGGATGAACTTCTAGCTGAGATTAGAGTGGCGGGTTTCGATGGTGTAACGCTCGAAGGTCCACTGATCGAAGCTGAGGTTGAGGTCGAAGAACCTGCAACTTTCACTTCTCACTTCCATTCAGAAGCTGACGGAACCCAAGTCATTAATGGAGACGGAACTTCGAACCCGGGTCCAGAGGTGAGTTTACACTGGTCGGTCAAAAGTTTCTGACCATTAGAACTGACTCGCAACTTCTCATCTCAGGGAGCTCGTGCCACCTTCGACTTCAGTATCAACTCGGACGAGGAGATCATCTGCTATACAATTGAAGCCAGTGGTATCAGTGGAGAGTACTTCAATGCTGGAAGGACCGCCACTCATCTTGGAGGATTGACAGGTGAGTGCTGATGCGAAAAGGGGAAGCTTCGAACATCTTGCTAACTCGCTCTCTACTCTTCAATCATGCAGGGCCAAGCGCTTTCCCAAGGATCACATTCCCCAACCCACAGCCTGTGGACTCTTCTAGACCTGATGGATCACGAAGAAGTTCAGGTTGCAAGAAAGGACCCTTCGCATCTGGCAGAGTTGAGAATTCAGTCGACAGTGGCAGTCAGAGCGGCTTCACTCTCAAAAAATTCGAACAAGACAGCTCTCCCTACTTTGTTGACATGCATACTTTTGACCATGCAGTAGGTGTAGTCAGAGGAGCTCTTCAAAGAGTCGCCTAAGGATGGATCCAGAGCTTCTCTTGCAGCCTTCCTTGTAAATACTTTCCCCCCTCGTCTATTATGTGTCCCTTTCTTTTCTCATCTTTTCCTTGTTACTACATCATTTAGTCTCGTATTGTATATATCTTGTCCTATTCACCAGTCATCAGCAAGCATCAAGCAATCAAAATCTGTCGCCTTCCACTTCCACTTCCACTTCCATTGCGAACCTCGTTTTATATTTTGACCTATTCTTTGAGTGCCAGTAACGTTTGTTCATTCCGCTGTCTTTGAGTTTGGAGGGTGTGATTCAGGGGCCCATGCTATAGACACGTCTCTTCAGCTTCAGCGCTTCGCCTTCTCCCTCTGGACCATCGACCACCTTCATCCGAACCTCTTGAGGAATTAAAAACGCTCTTTTAGGAATCATGCCACCACGTAGATCAGCTTCTGGTTCAGCAACTCCGTCAACTTCAATACCAAACACGACTTCACTACCAAGTAGAGTTCAATCCTATGTTCCATTTGCACTTCCACCTTCTCCAATAGTTCAAAAGCTGAGAACAATGTGGCAATTCGCCGTAGTATGTCAGTTCCTAAGTACTTTCAATCATGCTTTTGGTTTAGTCGGCTCTCAAACAGAGGTGAGTTGCTCGTGGCTGTTTCTTCTCGATTTCAGAGATCAGATGGGAGATTCAATGGCATTCTCTTGCACAAGGCACGTGAATCGAGGTGATTGGTTGAGCACAGTTGAACCAGATTGAGAAAACGATCTCGAAAGATCGGTCATTGTTTGCCTCTTAGAAGCTGCAGATGCAGCTCCTTCTTCTCTACCCTCCCCAAAGTGCTTCTCTCTACGCGCGCTGCTGATTCCCTTCCACTTACACCCTTCCCCTCGATCTCTTTCCCCTCTTAATGAATCTATCAGGCTCTGGAGAGAGATTTGGATGGGCTAGAACTCAACGTGATTCCAGAGTTGATGAGAAGGTTGCTCTACGCTCTTACTTTGGACAGAAGAGTTAGGTGAGTTCTTGTACCCTCTTTTGGATGATTGGACCTGGATCAGTCGATCACCCATCCCTATTGTGGATAAATCACGGAGAGTTGCTGAGGAGACTAGCTTGACCGAACGAGCTCTTCCTCGTTGTTGAGGTCCATTTTCCCTTTTCCTTATCACGCCGCCTAAACTCTAACATTCTAATCTGTCTTTCTCTCGTTCACTACGTTCATCCTTCTCTAGCGCCGAGAACTGGGAAGACAAAATTAGAAACCAATTCCTCAAACGTGAACCTCATAACAATCCACTTGGAACTTTCGAGGAACCTAGAACTTGGGAAGAACTCAGTCTAACTCAAAAGGTGGATACCATTCGAGCTGCTTGCGAATGGCACTTCGTAGATGCGGAGAGATTTAGAAAGCTGGTGAAGAATGAAGAGACCTCTGAGACTTGGGTAGGTATTTGCATCACAAATCACAGTCCCGGCCTGAAAAATCGCTTGTGGCAAACCAAATGACAAAACTGACCAGACTTCTACATTCATTCTTTTCTCATAGCGTATCGAACCTATTGGATGGGATGCGAAAGGAAACACCTATTGGCTGTTCGATGGTGAGTCTCTTGTCTCTCCTCTCTTTTTCTTGGGCCACTTTCGACCTCAAATCTGACATGGAGTTCCTTTGACCTTCACAAACTCCCAGACAATCGACTCTGGATTCAACATGCTCCTCCTCCACCTCCTCAACCAATTCTTGGCCCTCCTTCCAAAGGAAGCAAGCGAGCAAGAGCGGAGGCTAGACGTGAGAAAGCAGCAGCCAAAAAGGAAGGCGGTTCAAGTACAATCAAACTCGGTAGACCTTCGAAGTCTTCCACTTCTGGCTCTTCTTCTCTCAAAAGAGAACGTTCAAGCGGAGCCGATTCGAAAGCCGAAAATGGAGACGATGAACAAGAAGATGAATACGAAGATGAGCCTGACGACGAAGATGATGACGAGAATCCTTCAAAGAGGAGCAGAACTAGAACTTCAAAAGCAAAACCTCTTCCTAGAAGAAATCAAAGCAGATCTGCCGCTGCCGACGCTTCCATCAGCATTAGGAGGAATGCAGCTGAAACTGCAGCTACTATCGCTTCGTTACAGAGCTCTCCTAGAAGATCTGGTGTTAGAGCTAGTAGAAGATTGGGTGGAAACGAAGATGAAAGTGATGATGGTTGGGAAGCCATACCTCCAGAATTGTTGAAAAGAGATCAATTCGATGATGATGAGGACGACAGTCTTTCTTCCCCTCCTTCCGGAGATGATCTATCGGATGGAGAGGATGAGGACGAAGGAAATCAAGAGGGGCAAATAGCTGAGAAAGAAGAGGAGAAGGAGGACAAGATGGACGAAGATCAACCGGAACCAGAAGGCACGGCTCTTGAGAAAGAACAAGGAAATGAAGAAGTCAAACCTCTAGATGCCAATGGAGACACAACAATGATAGACAATGAAGCCCTTGTCTCTGAACAAATCAAAGGAGCTGCCCAAGAGGATGGAGAGAAGATGGAAGTCGATCAAGTAAACGGAGAAGCAAAGGTCGAGGAAGAGAAGACCGAAGAACAGAAAGAGAAGGGGGCTGAAGACAAGAAAAAGGAAGAGGAAGACAGAGCCGAATATGAGACAGTGAGTATTGAGAAGTGATGCGCTTCTCATCTGGTGGAGTGAGAGGAGTGAGACTCACAGCCTTTCCTCATTCTTTCTTAGGTCGCCGTCACACGTCCAGAATGGGAAGAGGTCCTACTCCGTTTCTCCAAGTCCAGAAATCCAGATGAGAAGCACCTCTACACTCACCTTCGAGATGAGGTCTGGCCACGAGTCATGGTCGAACTAGACGAAGCAGACAAGCAACAAGCTCAGGAAGTCATGCAAGCAAGTCGTAAACGATCTAGTCGACTCGCCACCAAGGAAAGCGAGAAGGAAGAGCAAGATCGTGAGAGAATCTCTAGGATGTCCATTGGAGAGAGGATGGCTCTCGCTAGAGCTGAAGACGAATTCATCAAACTCACACCTGAAGAACTAGCTGCTCAGAAAGAGTACGAAAGGGAAAAGAAGATGAGGGAAAGAGAAGAAAGAGCTATGGCCAGAGAAAGAGAAGCTTACGAGAAGGCTCAAAAAGAAGAGGCTGAGAAGATTCGAACTGAAAAGGAAAGAGAAGACCGATCTAGGAGAAGAATTGCCGGATCTTCCTCTCCTCCTCCTGAAGCTACCAAGGCTTCTACTTCTAAAGCTCCTCGCGCTGCTGCTGCTAAGCCAAAGAAGAAGGGAAGACCAGTTGGAAGACCAAGGACTAAGAAAGAACCTGAATCAGCTCATAGCGACGGAGACTGGGAATTAGGCTGTGAGGTTTGCGGAAAGAGAGGAGTCAATCTTCCAGACGCTGTTCAAATCGTCTGCTGTGAACAATGTGGCGTTTGGCAACACGTCAAGTGTTGGAACGCTCATGACAGGAAAGTCGGTCAAGCTACCAGGGATTGGTCCTCAACGGATTTCTACTGCTCCAAGTGCAAACCTCCAGTCGATGGAAAGCTACCTCCTTATCCGAATTCTCAACCCCTCCCTCCAGACTTCTCTTTACCAAAGCCCAAAGCTCCCAGAAAGTCAAACCCTAAAGATTCAAACGAGCCACCAAAGGAGAAGAAGCCGCGGGCTCCTAGAAAGTCGAAGGATCCTCTAGCGTCAG
The DNA here is from genome assembly GCA_012976225.1 of Golubevia sp. BC0850. Classification (NCBI taxonomy): domain Eukaryota; kingdom Fungi; phylum Basidiomycota; class Exobasidiomycetes; order Golubeviales; family Golubeviaceae; genus Golubevia; species Golubevia sp. BC0850. The sequence goes on from JAAVVG010000002.1 coordinate 703,835, forward strand.
CTTCTTCGGGGCTTTCGACGCCTTCCAGTCCAGCTGCTGCTTTGGATCAGCCTTCAGCTTCAACATCAGTTCAGGCGGGTGCTCAATTTCAAGATATTCCACCTCAAGTTTCTCCATCTCAAGGTATTTCATCTCAAGGTCTTCCATCTCAAGCGCAGCAGGTTCCAGCTCAACAATTTCAGCCTCAGCAATTCCAACCTCAACTTCAATACCAACGTCCTCCCAACCTTCCTTCTCAACCCCTTCCTGGAATGGTACCTCAAATGAATGGAACTCCTGGTCCTCTTCAATCCCGACCACCTCAACAAGATTCAGCCGCTCAGCCACCCGCTGCCAATCTCGCTCTTGGTTCGCTACCTCAATCTCCCTGGGCTACGAATGGAAATGGAATTCCAACTAGCTCCCCTTCTGCAAACGGAGGCTCTTTCAGTCAACAACAGCAGCTCCGCTCTCCTTCGCTGAACGGTCCAAACCGTTCAAGTCCAGGCACTTCAACATCAAATGCTACGGCTCCCATCATCAGACCTCGCTCTCCAGGAACTAGCTTCGGTGGTCTATCGAATCAGCCCTCCGGGTCGTTCCCGATTCGAAGAGACGCTCCAGCCAAGTCGCCACTCTCTCGTCCGTACGACTCTCCAACCGAGATCCCTACGCTGGCATTGGGAAGACCTCAATCTCCGACTCCTGGCCAATCAGGTACTCTGGACCCAGCTCTGCAACGTGGATCAGTGGGTTCGTCTTCATCGCCATCGAACGCTGGGGTCGTAGGAGTCAATGGAGAAAAGACTTCTCTCTACCAACGCCAAACACCAGCTCCTTCTCCATCTATGAGCAGACCAGAGGGTCCAGGTCCAGCTTCAGGATCCTTAGCTCGAGCTAGAGCTCCCTCCGATCCAAGTCGTCAATTCGGACCTTCGCCTCCACGTAATGCGTTTGGAACCTCTTCGACTCAATCAGCAGGCTCTCCGGCTTTGAACGGTCACTCTGTTCCAATGAGAAACGGAAACAGCAATGGAGGAATCATGGCTCCACCATCTCGTCCAATGACACCTTCCAATCTTGGACAGCAGCAGCCTTCGTCGGCAGTCGCCAAACCTGAAGCGGCGCTTCCACAATCTCAAAACTCTCAACCTCCTATTTTATAACCTCAGCCTACTCAGTCAACTATCTTGTACCCCCAACCAACTCAACCCCCTACTTCTCAACCACCGCCTTCATCGTAAAGAATCATTGCATCTCCAATCTTCTCCTGTAATTCACTTTTGTAGCTTGGAATAGACACACATAAATGACATTTGCAATCGAAGAATAGATCGATCGTCGATTGATTGCTGAAGAGATGGTGGACAGGCGAAGCGGACAGAGCCAAGATTCGAGCAAGAATTTTCTTCTTCTTTCCTTTCCTCAATCCACTTCTTCTCCAGTGCACCTTCCAAAACTCTTCGACAACCTCTCCCCTCTTTCACCCTCCCTCCCTCTCTCACTCTCTTTCCATCCACTTTCGAATTGCACTCTATCCTGGTTCCATCCATCTCATTCAAAGTCTCCAATCAATGGCCGTGTCACCATATCCCTCCCGTTTCTTTCGACTCGATTTCAGATTCCATCTCCTTGTGAACCACACTCGAGATGGTATGACTTCCAACTGAAGATTCGTTCTCTAGGACTGGGAGATGCTGGGTGATTCAGAGACTTGGAACTGTCAGATTCATGGCCGGATAAGATTCGAAAGCTGGACATCCATCCATCTTCACTCTTCTTCTGATTACCGCTTTGTACATCAATGTCTCTTAATAGAGTTTATGCACTCTATGCTCAAGCAAGACTCGGCTCAAAAAGTTCAGTGGAAGATCTTGTAGTAGTAAAGGTGAGTTGTTCGTCTCCTTCTCGACCAAAGTCCCATCAGGACACTTAGGAACAGAAAAACATTCAGCAGGCTCTCGAAGAGTGACAAAGAGACCGACAACGTCTTCTATCATCAGCTGTCCTCACTTTATGATCAAAATAGCCAACTGAATAAGTCAGAGAAGATGGAAATTCTAAGAAAATCCCACAAAGCCGGGATGTTGGTGATTTGTACAGATTCGGAGACTGATTCTCTCGCCAATCAGAACACCCTGAGCTCTAACAAAACACTTAATTGTTGAGAGCAACTTCCATCAAAACTTTGTATTTCCAACAGTGCTCGAAGGAGCGATTGTGAGTTCGCTTTCTAGAAGACCACGAAGATCATTCAGACTTTCCTTTGCACTCTTTCTCGCTCGTCGACACGTGTGAAGTCGCGCATCGGAAGGCTCGAAGAATGCGATTGAGGGTCTATTAGTACATGGAAATTGAGGTGATTCAAGATTATTCAACTTCTATTCAACCTGAATTCTAAGATTACCAACTCGACTTGGACGAGTCAACCTAGCTCTTGTCCTCCTCCGAAACATCTCCCTCGTAGCTCTATGAAGAGATAGAGTTCCTAGTGTAGGTGGATTCTTAGAAGGCTTGGGAAGCGTCGGTCCAATCCCGGCAACCTTAACTCCCATCCCTGGAGAAGATCCAACATCCTCATCTTCCAAAGCTGAAGCGATTTGATGAACACCGCCTCTTCCCCAAACTAAACATTCCCTTTCTCCTCTAGCAGCAGCTTCATCTACCAAAGCATACTTGACACTGCTCTCTCCACATTGATACATGACATCAAGAAGTGTATCCTCCATCAAAGATCTTAAACTCCTGGCACCAGTTCCTTTAGTAAATGCTTGAGAGGCTATGCTTCTTAATGCTTTCTTTGTGAACTTCAATTCTACTCCGGAAGCTTTAAGCAAGGCTTCATATTGTGAGAGTAGAGAGTTGGTCGGTTCTGTGAGGACTCTTAAGAGATCATCTTCGGTTAAAGAAGATAGAGAAGCTCGGACTGGAACTCTTCCGACGAATTCTGGGATTAAACCGAAGGTAACTAGGTCTTGAGGTTCACATAAAGCTAAAAGTTCATCCTTGCTTCGAATGATCTTGGAAGTTCCGTCTTCTGAAGTCTCGTTAGCAATTCTGGTTCCAATGATCTTCTCTAGCCCGACGAAAGCCCCAGAAAGAACGAAGAGAATGGAAGAGGTGTCCAGCTCGAAAGTACCACCTGAGAAAAAAGACAAGAGACAAAGTAATACGGTCAGACACATCTGCACTTCGTTCGACGTCGCGCTTCCCCCTCCATCTGAAACACTTACTTTGAGCTCCAGTTCCACTCGCAGCCATTCCAGGAAGTCCTGTAGTGGTACTTTTCCTCAAATTCTGTTCCTCCATAGATTTCCACCAACCTCTCGTTCCTCCAGACCCGCTGCTACTTCCACTTGTAGCGGCGCTAGTAGCAGCTCCAGTCTTATCCGGAACATGCAGAACGGTTCCCTCCAGAATAGAAAGTAGACCTTGTTGAACCCCTTCTCCACCAACATCCTTACTTGAAGAATCCCCAGGTCTCCTTGCGATCTTGTCAACTTCATCAAGACAAACGATTCCTCTTTGAGCCTTCTCTAGATCCCAACCTGAAGCGCTCAATAACCTTTCAGCCAGAATAGTTGGATCATCTCCCACGTATCCACTTTGAGTGAAAGGAGTGACATCCAATAACACGAACGGAACTTGCAGAGCTGAGGCTATCGTCTTGAGGAGAAGCGTCTTTCCTGAACCTGAGGGGCCACTTAGAAGAATATTAGACTTGAGGAGAGGGACTCCAATCTCTTTGAGTGGCTCTTTCGGAGCTGTTGAGGAGGTTGGTTGTTCGGTGGGTGAAGGAGTTGAGGTTGGAATGAGAGATGGTTCCGACTCTGACTCGGGCGTCGATGATTTGATTGAATTCGAGCTCTTGTTCTCCGATAGTTTCAATTCTACAGCTTCTAAAGCCCTTCTAGCTCGTTCTTCAGTAGCTCTCACAGCAGCTGCAGCTCTTGTACTGATGATACTGTTTGATCCAGATCTAAATTCTGGTGAATACTGAAGAGCTCGTTGAGGAAGTGAAGAGTTGGACTCGACAGTTGTTGAAGAAATTGTTGAAGTAGATTTCTGACGAGCTGTATTTCCTTGTCTATTAGGGTAAGACGAAAAGTAATCTAAAGAGAAGGTGTCCTCTGGCTTCTCTTCCTTCCTCCTTCTAACTCCTGCAGCTCGTCCAACATAATCTGACAGAACATCTGCATGAGCTCTAGCTGCTGCTTCTGAAAGTTCGTCCACTTCATCGGATTGGAGAGCTGATGATGAGACTTTAGGAGGATCTTGATCATTAAGAAGCCATTCCCTTTCTCTTCTACCAAAGGCTAGACTTCTTGCTTCGTCCACCTCTTGCTCAGGCTGCATCCTCCCTAGCTGAGACTCTTTGATACTATTGCTGGTCTTAGAGATAGCTTGTTGCGACTTGCTCTTAGAAATTCTATCCACCTGAGCAGCTTTACCCTCCTTCTTCTTCTTCTCCACAACCTGAGCCTCCCGCTGAAGTTCTTCCCTTATTTCTTTCTCATACTTTCTAGTTATCTCGTCTTGTACCTCCTTCAATTCAAGGTCTTTTCTCCTCTGAATCTCCTGTTCCCTCTCTGAATTGGACCTTAATCTGACATAGTGATTGTAGACTGCAACAGCTAAGACCTTTTTCGCTCGATCTTGACCTATTACGAATCGATCCAGATGAGATTTGAGTAGCCTAGGATTGGTGAGAGTCGTGGAAATAGAGGAGGAAGAGTTGGAGCTGTTGCTGGGAGAATGAAGATTAGATGCACCACCATGGCTTGCACCTCCGTTGCCTCCACCTAACCTGTCGCTGACTTTAAGTTGAGCTGATGAAGATGTTACTTTTGATGAAGATGATAAGGAAAGATGAGCAGAAGAGGATAGAGATCGGGATGAAGATGAAGAAGGTGGAGATAAGAAGATCGGGCTGATGTGACTGATTGAAGTTGAAGCTGAAGCTGAACAAGTTGGCTGAATTGAATCTAGATAAACTCTTTTGAATAATCTGGATTGTCTGATTTCAGCTTTACCAGATCGAAGCAGCATTGCATTTCCTGCCTTTGAGTGGGTGGGAAGCAAATTGGAACGATCTCTCTCTCTGCTCTATCCAACCTCAGCCCGACACCATCTAATCCTTCCATCATGGCAGACGAGTCGGCAATGGAACAAGCATCAGCAATAGTTGACCAAGAGCCAACAACGGCAACGACGGTAACAGAGGCAGAAGCAGCTCCAGTCCTACCATCAGCAGCTGATTCTGATTCTACTCAACCTCAAGATGAACCTCAAGCTGAAGCTGAAGCATCTCAATCAGATCCACCACCTCAAGAATCAGTTCCTACTACAGAGAACAGTTCAATCCAAGAAGATTCGGCTGTTCAAGAAGCAGATAGCACTCCTGTACCTCAAGATCCATCCACCCAAACTGAGACTACTCCAACTTCTTCAGCCAACAGACGACAACGTTCTTCTTCCTCTTCTGGCCCAAGGAGAAGAAGTGGAAGAGCTACTAGAGGAAAGGTAGACGAAGTAGAAATAGACGAGAGCGAGGATGAGAATCAGACGCAGACTGCTGAGCCAGAACCTCAAGCGGAAGCAGCTCAACCTCAAGCAACTGACTTCGATCCAATCATCGAAGAAGACGTCAAGCCCACCCAATCTGATGATGTAGAAATGCAAGATGTAGAGCAAGAGACTGCAGAACTTCCATCCACAGCAAAGGCAGAAGAAGACTCTACTCTTCAAGATCCTCCAGTGCAAGAAGAGGAGCAGCAACAACCTCACGTATCCTTCGAAGCAGAGCCCGAATTGGAACAGACTCAAGAGATGAATCCTCAAGAGCAAGATGGAGAAGAGGGATTTGAAGGAGAAGGAGAGGGAGAGGGAGAGGGAGAGGGTGAAGGCGAAGAGGGGGATGAGGATGAGGAAGAAGGTGGGGATGGAACCGAAGAAGGAGTCACTCGATGTGTATGCGGAAGTATGGGTGAGTCCAATTTTGGAATGTATTATTCGATAGGGTGCCAAAAAGGTGAAAAGCAGAATGAATGGGAGTAGCTGAAGCCTTTCTCTCCAATCTCTTTCAGACGAGAACGTTGGTCTGATGATCCAGTGCGAGACCTGCAAATGCTGGCAACATTGTGTTTGCATGGGCTTTCACGACGAAGAAGATTGCCCAGACGTCTATTACTGCGAACAATGTCATCCAGAGCTACATCTCTCTCTTTTGAGATCTTTGGGACTACTTCCACCAGCCTCTCCTCCTTCCGCTATCTCCGCCACCTCGGTCTCTTCTTCTGGTAGAGCTAGAAGAACTGTAGCTGGAGCTGCAGCAGAGAAAGCCAAGAAGGAGAGAGAGCTCAAAGCTGCTAGAGAAGCTGTCAAGCAACTAGCTTTAGCCAATGCGCAAAGGCAGAAGAGAGGGATGCAACCTGTTATGGGTGGAGATTACACTTCTGCTCAAGCTACTTCTCAGAACAAAGCTCATAGTCAATCTGGAAGTGGAGATGGAAATGAAGCAGAAGAAGGAGATGATCAAGATGAAGGAGACGACGAGAAGAGAAGTAGAAGACATGATAGGAATAGCTCTGCTGGTGCTTTGTTGAAGAGTCCTAAGAGACGAAGTACTATGAATTCTAGAGATTCCGCCTATGGATGGGAACCAATTCCAGAAGGCCTTTTGAACGAAGATGAGAAAGGAAGGTGGATGGAAGACGAGGAACAAGGAGGAGCTGCTACTGGCGGTAGAGCTGGAAAGAAGAGAAAGAGAGAGAAGGGGGGGAAAGGTACCAAGTGAGTCTCAACCAAGATGTGTAGAAAGGGAGACAGGGTTTTTGATTGGTTTGGCCTGGTTTACTGACATCTTCGATCTTCGTCTACCCTCCCTCTCTCAGCACTCCACCCAAACGATACACTCCAGAAGACTCAGTCGAAGGTCCAGCTGAACATGCCAAACGTCGTCGAATGTCAGCCTCAAATCCAAATGCTGGATTACCCAACGAGAATGAGCGAGGAACGGCATCTCGTAGAGGTGGTGCAGAAACAGCCAAAGGAGGCAGGACGAGCCAACCTCCAGTCGCAGCTCTCAAAGGAAAGAAAGGACGAGCTTCTGCTACTATTACCAACGACGATGGACCTATGAGCAAGTCTAGTCACTCCTCTAAGGCCAAGCATCCCAATCAGTACACCTACAGGAACAAGGACAAGGATAGAATCGCCACCCTCTCAGCCGGCTCGTCCATGGACCCTTCAGGAGTAGCTGGAATGTCCTCAGATCATAATTCAGGTCAGACAGGATTTCCAACGCCAAGCCCATCCAAAGCTGCAAGAGGTAGAGCTGCTGGAGCGAGAGATTCGGCTTCGAGGACTGGAACTCCAACGCCAGCAGATTCGAAATTCGCTGCTTCTCATCCTGGAGCGGCCTGGGGAATGCCAGAACATCTTTCTCATCTTTCAGAACTTCTTTCAGGAGCTGTTCCGGAGAATCTCACCCTCAACTTTCCATCTACGAAAGGTCTGCCTCGAACTCTGGTTGCAAGCGCTGCAGCGAGTTCTGCGGCCAAGGAGAGGGAGAGAGAAAAGCTGGCTAAAGAAGTAGTAATTCTGGAGAATGGAGAAACTGTTTGGAAAAGAAGATTTAGAGATAGAGCTTCTCCTCAACCCTTCCAGATGATTGCTGCTGTCGAAACTAGCACCAAGATCAGGTTCCCTCCAAAGAGGATGACTCTTGGTGAAATGAGAAAGAGAGTCAGGAATATTGGAGAATACGTTACCAGAACTCAAGTGGAAGCTGTGGAAAGAGGTAGAAGAAGAGCTAGGCTTGGAATAAACATGACAACTCCTAAGGACGGAGGGTTAAAGGATGTCGTCAGGAAGGAAGGAGAGAAGACCGGAAAGAAGAAGAAGAAAGGAGGAAAAGGAAAGAAAGGCAAAGGAAAGCAAGTGGAGGAAGAGAAGCCGGAGTCAAATGAAGAGCAAGTTCAAGAGGCTTCCAAGACTGACGATGTCGAGATGAAGGAGGTCTCTAATCCTGAAGGTCAAGCCGGAACCTCTGCTCAAGAGACTCGTTCCGAAGGCAAGGGAGTTACCGAACCTATCGAAAGTGCAGAAATGAAAGCTGCTGAAACATCAATCGGGAATGGAGAAGAGAACGCAACAACCTCAACAGAAGCTCCCAACGTCGTTTCAACCGAAACCGAGAAGGCTACCGAGGACGATAATGAAGATGAAGATGGAGGAGATGATGATGAGGAAGGAGACGATCAAGAGGGGGAAGAAATGGGAAAAGAAGTCGAGCAAGAAGATCCGACCGTTCTCACAATGAGACTAGTCGAAGAATTGACCAAAGAGCTGATCTCTTTCCAGCAAAGATTTGGTGCCAACGCAATGATACCTACCCAATCAGTCTCTGTTCCAGTCGTCGCTGCCGAAACTCAAGCTCCAATTCAGTCGGGAACCGAAAGCGCTCTAGCTGCAGAACAGCAAATCGTCGACGCCGCTGGAGCTTAAAGATTTGATTGCATTTTCCCATCTTCTCCTTCTCGTTCAATCTAATACTGTCCTCGACATTCTTCACTCCTATCTTCCGTTGCTCTCAATGCCTTGCATCAATTCTATTCACTTCGATCCCTGTTCCTACTTCGTTATTGCTTTCACAATCACCGCCAGACCACCAATGAAACAATCTCTTGTAACTTACACTGTTCTCGAAACGAAACATCAACTATTTGACATCCCTTTTGCGTCGCTGTTGATTTCTGTTGAGAATGAAACATGCATTCAGACTTGGCTCCTGATGAAAGCATGAAAACAGAGTGAATCGAAGTTTATATCAAAGTAGACAGTAGAGAAGTCAACAAGTCGGAACGAGAGCGAGTACAGATATGAAAAGGTACATTACAAAGAAAGATCAAAGATGAGGTAGGTAGCGAGAGAAAATCCAGAGTGTAAAGAGCAGGGCCAAACTAAGGAAGAGGCCCAGAGCGAAGAAGAGAATGTCCATGTGTTCAAAAAGAGGTGGAGGAGGCAAAGAGGAAGTAGAAACCAGAAAAGATAAAAATGCTACCAAGACCTAAGGATGAGTGCAGTCAGGGATGACAAGGCCCGGCTTCAGCTTCTTGGAAGAATCGAAAAGACCCCAGTGGGGCTCAACACCTCCAAAGATCACCTTCCAAGGCTCATCAGAGTACTCGAACATGAAGTAGCCATTCGTTTCACTGGTAGCGTTGTTGTTCGCTTGACACTGGATCGGAGGTGAGAGGAGAACCAGAGAGTTGAGCGTCGACACTTATTCAATCTGCCCTCTCCATCTCGAAGTTGCTTTGACAAGTCTCTGTAGCCCCTTCGGTTGAGATCAAAGTCTCTCGAGAAGATTTTCCTTAGCTAGGAAATGAGGACGGAGAGGACTCACCACAAAAGTGTCAAGGAAGACGTTAAGTTCGTCCACGCCTGCCACCGCTCCCCCCGAAGTTTCTTCAGCAGGTGTCTCAGCTCCAGTTGGCCTTTGAGAAGGAAACAAAGCAACGTAAGGGTCAAAAAAGAGTCAGCAAAATCTACGAGTGCCAGCTTGAAGATTAATGGACGGAAGGGCTGATCCTGCAAACTCATCTAATTGGAGATCTATTGATTTCAGAAGACGCTTCAGATCATTCTTTCCGCTATCTCAACTCCTTACTCACCATCCAACCTCGGCCATGTAGACGGCGGGGTTGTTCGGTGCTAGCAAAGCGGTTGAGGGGGCGTTCTTGTTGAAATACTCCCACGTCCATCCTGCAGCGTCTTCAACAAGTGTCTCGGCGAACCAGGCATGGACATTGCTCATCTGTGGGACAAGTCAAAGGGAAGGAAGATGGAGAGTGACGGAAGGATAGAAGGTGAGGAAGGGGAGGAGGTCAGATTTCATCATCTGAGCCCGCACTTGATAGTCAGACTCACCACATAGTCAGATCCAGTTGCTATAGGTATTGAGGGGAGAATTGAGAGAGAAGTAGGGATGGAAAGAGAGGAAGGAGTGTCGGATATCAGTCATCGTGTTGCCAACGCTCCTCCTCTGCCTCGCTGCCTCTCCACCTCCCGATTTCTGTTCGTTTTTGTATTTCTGATTCTTTCATCACAGAGCTCTGTGAGATAGGAACCTGAAATTTTCAGTTGTGTCCACTTCCATTCACTCACCGAGAGGAGTAGTGATCATGGACCCAGCATCTGCAGTTCCAACAGGCAGGACCTTGCCCAGACCTAATCCAGCCAAAGTAGTTCTCATCTCCGCTTGAAGAGAAACCAAAGTAGAGACTGCACCTCCATTCAGAAGGTACTCGTTTCCGACTGTAACTCCTCCAACATGATCAGCACCGTGTTTCTTCAAAGCGTCGACGACGGCAGCTACTTGTCTATCGTAGGTGGTTTGATTTCCATCGACCCAAACGGCTAACCAAACCGTCATGTCTACTTTCGTTTCTTCGATAGCAGTCAAGACCATGTTGTTGACATCACAATCAGAGCCGTAAAGTCTGAGTCTAGTAGTCAGCTGCGATAGAATTTGAATATCCTCGGTAACGTTTTGTTGAGTGTCTCCACAGCCGGGGTATTGAGTATTGATGGGAGTATAGCACATCCCATCTGAGGAGTAAGAGAACGTCGAGAAAGAAGGAGAGTTAGCGAGAGGAGACAATTTTTTTCCCTATAGTCGACCGATTCTCAGTTTCCCCTCTGCGACCTTTCGCAAATCCCTCGATTCCTTCTACCCTCACCCTCCCGAATCGAAACTCACAGAAACTTTGGTGAAGAGCAGGATCCTTGACGAAGTTTGAGGGGTCTGAAGGATCACTCTTGACTACTCCCGTGCTTTCCTTCCCACTTGAACTTGATCCACCTCCACGGGTTGCAACTACTACTCCAGCAATAACTCCAGCTAAGATGATGATTCCCATCAAACCTCCAACCCACCACCACATTCTCGACTTGGAAGGTTTTGAAAAATTCATCATTCCAGCTCCACCAGCACCTGCTGCGAGCTCTTTTCTTGCAACATAGCGATCTCTAGCTGCATTGTAGGATCCACCACTTGCACTTGCTGGGACTCCCCACGCATCGTCCAAGGAAGGTCTACCGAAGTCATCATTTTGATTTACACGTCCATAGGGACTTTGATAACCACTTCCAGCTCCGTAATCGTAACCTTGTTGATCTCTTGCTCCAGTCATTGAAGATCTGTGAGTTGTATCGAAAGAAGTACGGAAGGGATCTTGAGATTGAAAGGAAGGATAAGGTGAAGTAGAGTGGATATCTGATAATCGATGAGGAGCAGGTAGGCCTGGAGAGAAGTTGGAAAGAGGGGGAGGATTCAAGACAGCTCGAAATCAGTCCTTTTATATCTGTTTTTCGAAACTACTGACATCCGAAGATTGGATTGAGCGTTTTGAGGGAGTGCCAATCGCCAAGAAGGACAAGGAGAGCAGCACAGCAGCTTCACACTGGTAACTTCATTTATTTCCCTCTTCCTTTCGGACCTCTCCCTGTCTGAAGATCTTCCTTTCTTTTCGTTCGCATCCATCTTTCACACATCTTCTACACTACTCTACTCTTCTCTACTGTTACTCAACTCTACTTACCCTCTGGACCATCGTAATAATCTTGAATGTCAGGATCCACGACCAGACCCTGACTTTCAGTAGGTACTGGCCTGTCTTCCAGAGAATACTTTTCCGTCATTGCAGATTTTGTTTTGAGGTTTTCGTTCAAGTTCGTAGCGTTCGTTAAAGGGATGGGGAGGAGGAGAGGAAATGGATGTGTTGTTCTAGGCGTCGGAGATTTTTCAAAGATGTAGCGCGTCAGTACTAAGATAGGGGCTTCGAAACTTGTGCGTTGGGAGTGGCAATGTTTCTCTCCTACAATGAGTTCATTTCACTTTTCAAAGAATTGATCAAACTGTTGATGTGTAGCTTGAAAACATAGGATTCGAGGGGGGGGGGGTTGAATGCTTAAAACAACGAACCTTCATTCACCCTCGATCTTCCCACTTCCTCATCTCCCGGTTCGTTCAATGATTCCATTTCAAGTTCCACTGATTCCGCGATAGTTCTAAGAGCTCCTGGAGAACCAAAAAACGAGAGAAGGAAGGAGTAAGAGTTGATCATCATTCACCAATTCCAAGATGTACTCACTTCTTTCCCACTCCGATCCAAGAACAGCACTATAAAACATTGTAGTCCCACCCCAACCAGCAACAACAGCGAATAAAGTATACACTCCACCCCAAACTCCACCGTTCCCAATCACAGAGAAAGCTATCAATCCCAGAGCCACAGTCAAGCAAATGGCGAATAAGCTGAGATACTTTCTCTGCTTCGTTCTAGAAGCCATGAGACCAGCATTTAGCACATTCAAAGTAGTTGAAAGCGTGTCTTCTAAACTAGGAGAACCTTCCATTTGAGCCAAAACTTGAGTTTCAGAAGTTAAAATCGAAGGTGAAGATCTTTGAATTTGAAAAGTAGTTTCTAAACCGAAGTGATCCGAATAAGAAGTTCCTAGACCTGGAATTTTCTCTATGAAACATACTTCGGACTTATGAGGTATGAGTTGATAGCTTTCTGTCTCTTCTTCTTCTTTAGAAGTAGGTTCAGGACTTCTCCAAAAGATATAATCCAACCTTTTCCCAGCACCCCTTTTTGCATTCTCATCTAGAGGTTTTCCAGAAGTCCAAGTGTTAAGTGGTGAGTCACAAGTAATACCTAATTCTTTGATAGATCTTCTTGCTTCTAGAGAATTGGAATTTGAATCTGAAACCATTGAAATCGAAGTTGGAGGTAAGGAAACCGATTCCCAGGATAGTTGTGGGTTCAAGGAGAGGAAAGAATCTGAAAGACCTCCTAGAGATCGAAGTAGTGAAATTGCTATTGACGGGGGTGTAGAATTAAAGTCGCCGACCTGTAAGAGTCGAGATGATATCATCAGCAATGAAAGAGTCGAAGATTGAGAAGACTTGATTCGACTCACACAAATGACATGATGACCTCGCCTCGCACCTTCCTTTACCATCCGTGAGAGCTCATAAGCTTGAGATACACGATGAGCTTGACCTGAAGTCGGTCCACCTTCGCCACCAGCAGCTACCGTCTGAGAGAGGGGCGATATCGTCAGTGGGTGGGAGCTGATACGCCTCCTGTGAACCATCTCCGCACCAAGCAATGTTGAAATACTTTTAAACACTTTATCTCGTGCTAACTCGAAAGAAAGGTAGGCTCCATCAGAGCACATGCAACGGATAACTACTTGCCTTCAATCCAGGCCATCACCAGCTCTTCTTTCCCTCCTCTTTTGCTAGCTAACACTCACATGTGTGACCCAAACATCTACCTTTCCCAATTTCTCAACCTTGACGGTGACTCTGCCAGCTGCCTTGCCAACGAACCAATCGCCTTTAGCTACGTCTACAGCATCTCCATTCAGGCTGTAAGGACAAGTGAAAGTTTCAAGGATTGGATACCTTGAAAGTATACATAAACCAGAACCAAAAGCACCTGAATAAAAGTACTTTGAATAAGGGAACTTATAAGAACATTTCTCCTTTAACAATTGCCAATCTTTTGATTCATAGAACAATTCTTGTAGAGCTATCAATTGATAATCTGAAGCAGCTAATCTTTCTGCAATCGCTTCAATTCTTGAAGCTCTGAGTTTTGAGATCTTGACTAATCCCCAAACATTTAGAGTTAAAATCTTCAAGGTTGGCGTTGAGGTGGAAGTCATGGTTGTGGTTGAGACGTTGAGTGTGGAGCTTCAGTTCAAGTACTTCTTTCTCTCCCACCCATCACCTCTTTATCCCTTCTCCCCCCTTCACCTTTAACAAGCGAATCAAGAATGGATCTAAGTAACGCACTCTCTGGACTGAAAGGACCTGGTTCTTCTGCTGAAAAGAAAGAAGCTTTGAAAGCTCAAGTTTCAAATGAGATCGCAATGCAAAACGCTCAAACCCTCATCTCCAATGCTACAAACAAATGCTACAAAGCTGTAAGTATTACATCAGCAGAATTCACAAATCTAAGACTGGCTAGCTACAACAGAGAAGAGAAGATTGGAATCTAATCCATCGAAACCTTCTCTACTTCTCAGTGCGTTCCTTCACCTTCCACTTCTCTCTCGTCAAAGGAAGAGACTTGTGTAACAAGGTGTCTAGACAGATACTTTGAAGCCTTTAATATCGTCAGGTGAGTTTTTGAGCTGGGTCATCATATCAGAGCCGAGGGTGTGGGAAGGCAATGAGCTCAGAGAAGTGGAAGTATGGAGAAGATTTTTGTTTGGAGAGTAGAACCAGCTGGAAGGATCTAATGAAGCCTCGGACATGTTCAAATTGGCTCTTGTTCAGCATACCTTAAATCTGAATAGACGCAGAAAGACTAAACGAATGAAGAAGGGGAGTAGAAGAGAACTGGAATGAGCTCATCAGCTTGCGAAGGTCTCTGGAGGGCTCTGCTTCTCAGCAAAGATCTACGGAGCTTTAGCCAAGTTCTTCGATTCTGATCTGATTAGCCTCGGAATCATGATTTTGACGCAGAGAAGAGCGCCTCGGAGGGGTTTCGGCCACATCTTTCGAGAGAGAGGCCTCGAAACGCTTCTCTCTTGCCTCTCCTATAGGTGAAGTTTCACTTTGACCATTGAAACACTGACATGCAATCTTCAAATCTCATCCCATTTCTTCCCAGCTCCACTTACGTTCGTAGGGTGGCTTCAGAAAGAGAATCCGTGCCAGCAACTCTGATGTAGAAAGTTGAGCCCGTCTCCTTCCTCTCGATTCGAAGCTTGGAACCTGATGACATCTGTAATCTTTGGACCTGTTTCTGTAGAGATTGGGTTTCGAAGCCGTCCCGCCTCAATCTCTCTGAGAGCCTCGCTTTCTACCAGTACCTCGTTCGCCTCTCAGGCTATCAGCCCTTCCTCTCTATATCTCCTGTTTCTTAACCTCATGTATTCTATCCTCATCTTTGCACACCTCTCAAAATATTTTTCTAGAGTTCCTAGATGCGCTTTCCGTCTACTGCAGTACCGAGTACGCAGCCTTCACCCGAAGAGATTCCTCGATCGCCCATTACTCTGAGTGAGGAAGGTGTCGTTTAGAAGAATCAATGAAACAAGTGTCATAAAGATGACCAGAGTTCCAAAGAACGGTATGTTCGTTGCTACGAAAGAAAGAGGGGCCTAGAGGGTTGCAGACTACAAAAGGCAAAAGCGATTCCTCAACTTCCTCTTTCCTACTCCAACCTTCAAGATGCAAGATGAGTCTCCGATCCCTTAGCTGACAGACCACTGGTCCTCTTCTTCTCTTCCGTGGGTCCAGTCAACAACTCTTCCAATCCTATCTTCTGCCCTAGTCCCCTCAGTCAACTCTTGAGTCACGATCGTCCAACTAGCAAAGCGACTAGGAAGAGCTTCAAAGTCCTTCATCAAAGGAAGTTAGAAGCACTTCGTTCCCATTTCCATTCGTCTCAAGTCCCTATCGATTTAGATCTTTCAGAATTTCTAGCAAGTGATCCTTTGATTGCTTATCTAGCATCTCTCCACTCCAGTGTATTGACTACGGTCTCTAACCTAATCGAATCAAACAGACTCAGGAAAAAGGTTTCAGCAGCTCGATCAAACGCTAGGTTAAAGAGAAAGGCAGAATTCTTCATTCACGAATTTCTTCAACCCTACCTGATTCTCGAAAGTTTGATTAAAATTTATGGATATGATCAAATTGAAGGTAGTTTATGATGAAGTCAGATCAGAGTTTCAAAGAGAGAACCAAAAAGCAAGCACAGAGAAAGAAACGAAGAGATTAGAAGCTAAAGAGCTAAATCAGGCAAATCAAAGGTTGGAGACAATCAGAAAGTACGAAGGAGAGAGGAAACAGAGAGAGAACGAGGCTGAAATAGAGAGACTGCTAGGGAAGGAGAGCCTGAATTATGTTGATCAATGGAGATTGGCCGAGTTTCATGGAAGACACAGAGCAGCGGGTCCCTCTAGCTTACGTCGTTAACGACCTTGTCCGTAATTCTCTACTTTCAAAACTTTGAATTCCGTTTCTCTTTCACCCCCGTAGCTGTTCCCGTGTCCCAATGAAAAGTGAGATCTCTCTTTCATTCTTTTCCATTCATGTCAACATTCCACATTTCACTGTTCATTCCATCTTCTGTCCCCACCGAATCGAATGGACTGCTCATGCAAACAAATCATCATCAATGCAAAAGCTGCTCTCAATCAACCAAGTCAAACCGCAACAACACTTCGGGGAGATGTCGCAAGAAGATGGAAGGGGCGAGAGCTGGAGACTTGAGAAAAGGACTCAATCATTTCCAGAGATCGTTGGATCATTAACCCGGTAGAGAGGAAGTGCAACCCCCTTTCTTGTTAAAGTTAAAAGTTCAAAGCGTTGGAGCTCTTTCATTCTTGTCGTCTGTTTATTCCAGCCCAGTCACGGGCTCTTCGTCTGCGCAAACCACTTACTGATCGCCTTCACGAAACCTGGTCTCAATGGGCAATAAAGCTTCAAATTCAATGATTGTAGAGCGAGAACATCTCCTTGTAGAAGTTGCTACCATCCGTCTGCGTGACGGGAGAACTCACCTTCACTTTCTTCTGATTGAAATTTGAGTCTCTGCAAGTGAAGAGACACAGCTTCAACCAGAGGCATCGATGTGCATAGTGGCAACTCCGAAAAAATGAGATGGATGTCCAGCTTTCGAATCTTATCCGGCCATGAATCTGACAGTTCCAAGTCTCTGGATCACCCAGCATCTCCCAGTCCTAGAGAACGAATCTTCAGTTGGAAGTCATACCATCTCGAGTGTGGTTCACAAGGAGATGGAATCTGAAATCGAGTCGAAAGAAACGGGAGGGATATGGTGACACGGCCATTGATTGGAGACTTTGAATGAGATGGATGGAACCAGGATAGAGTGCGATTCGAAAGTGGATGGAAAGAGAGTGAGAGAGGGAGGGAGGGTGAAAGAGTGAGAGTGAAAGATTCAATCTCAAACTGCAGTATGAAAGGCAAGGATGGTGAAGGTTGAAAGCGAAGGGAAGCGAGCGATCGTGAGACAACCCAGTAGACGCAAGAATTAGATGCAGATTGTCCCAATCGTTACGGTCGACCACCTCTATTCTAAGTTTTGAGATGTATGAGACAGCTCGCGGCTCTACAGGTAAATGAAATCCTAGTATACTTATGATTGTCTCTGGAGAAGGGAGCCGGAAAGTAATTTGATTCCCAGAGTTGAAGATTGGGAAACGCCAGAGGTCTGATCTCGCGGTCTCCATCCACGCTCTTTATGAATTCTATGTCCAGATGCTTCAGTGAATGACTTGAGGGTTCCAAGATATCTCTCCCTTCTCTGGAAGTTAACATCCACCCTATGATCAGCGAAGTGAGGTTGCTGAGAAGTTGACCAGCTAGTCCCAGAATATTTGTACTCTTCCAGATCCCTAAGACTTTGAGATATTTTCCCTCTCTTTCATGAAAGTCTTCCTGGCATTCTTGACTATCTTGGACTTCAATGAAGAGATTGGTAGTGCTCTCCCAATCTCTGTTGACCAGTCTGAATTCAATCAGTTGAGGGAGACTGTGAAGAAGAGCTGCCATGCTACGTGTTATGTCGTCTTCATACTCAAAACCGAGGTTGAAAATTCGAAGAATCTCCCTTGATCCTAACAGAATAGCAGGAAGACCAGAAGCAGGAGTAGGTTCATCTTCCTTGTCTTCCATTTCTCTTGCCTCGATGGACAACGAAATCTCTCTCAAAGTACTTTGGCTCTTGCTATCGAAAAATTCCAGAATGGTTTCTAGCTCTGAGTCTTTCCTTTCCTCTCCCAGGACGAGTCTGCGCCAGAGAGTTCTGTTTTGGTTGATGAGATCTGACCATTCCTTCCAAACTCTCCTAGTCTTGACCATTTGCTGGCAATCTAATCTCTCGAGACTCCTAGAAGTACTTGGGAAGGGAGTCTGTCGATCTTGGAAGCTGAAGAATCCATGGGAGAAAGCGGACTGAAGGGAAAGGAGAACGAAGGGAAGAAGAGAGTCAGAGAGAATCGAGAAAACCCGAGTGATTGTCGATCAATTTTGATCTCACATTTCGATAGTTGGGAATGAAATAAGAGGCAAAGCGATTATGGTGTGAGGAGGGGATGGAGGAAGAGGAGAGGCACAAAATAATTGAGGAGTTGTCCTGAGATACTTTGAACTCAACACCAACAAGCCACTAACGTGCTCCCCCAAAATCGACTGTCAAGATGGGACGAATGGCAGAAATTCAGAGAATGCAATTGGAGAAGATCATGGATGCTTCTTGTGAGTAGTCTGCCATGGGATGGTTCAGCATCCCAGAAAGAAGCTCATTTACCTGCTCTAACTTCGATCCCTCCCTCTCCTCTCAGTGATGGGCCTTTCGACTGAGAAGCTATCATTCAAGGATGCTAAAGTTTGCAAGAACTTTCTGTGTGGAGTTTGCCCTCATGACTTGTTCAGTAATACTGTTAGTAGGAAGAGAGGGCTGCTGCTGCTCCAAGAGCCCAATCTTTTCCTTTGCTGATTCTCTTCTTTCTTCTTGTTTGATAATACCAGAAAGTAGACTTAGGACCATGTCCCAAATCTCATCACCCAAGACTCAAGCAAGATTACAACGATGCTCTTTCCTTGGGCGAATCTTATCCAGCCTTCGAAGCCGAATTCCAATCCAACATGCACTCCTTCATCTCTTCAATTGATTTCAAGATCACACTGAATAAGCGGAGAATTGATCAAACGCCAGAAGAATTACAGAAGTTCAGTAACATGATGCGGGAGATAGGAGAGATAGAAAGGATTTATGAGAAAAGTATGCTGGAAGTTGAAAGGCTTGGAGAGGAAGGTCTGGTAGAAGAATCTTTGAAGGAGCTGGATAGAAGTGAAGCTATCAAGAGTGAAAAAGAAGCCAAAGAGGCCGAACTTCAGAGATTGAACGATAGTGCTGGTGCTAGTGGTCATCAAAAGCTCAGAGTCTGTGATGTCTGTGGAGCTTATCTGAGTGTGTTGGATAGTGACAGGAGACTGGCGGACCATTTTGGTGGAAGGGTGAGTACGAAGATGATTGGAGTTGCAGAGCAGAAAGATCAGACGGGTGAACAGGGGGCATAGTGAATGAGAGAAAGAGAGGAGCAGAGCAAGGATGAGAGTGCAAGGCCAAGAAGAGCCTATCGCAGGAACCATCGGCAAGGACAGAGGAGAGATCAGGAAAATTTCGAAAGACGGTCAAGTATCTGAAAGAATGGTGCTGGGGAAACTTGAAACGAAGAGTGAGCGTGGGATCAGGTTGCTATGCTTTGCTTCATCGAGAAGAAATGTCGCTCTCATCTCTTCTCTGTGACATTGCATTGCTCTTAAAGGCAAAATTTCAGGCTTAAAGGGAAAGAGCGAGAAAGGAATCATCGAAGAGGAAGAAATCGCTGGAGAGCAATCGTTTCTTCGTCTTCTCAAATTAGATCCGACTTCACATATCCTGCTTTCTCCTTCCTGACTCACTGATCTGACTTTTACTTTTCACTTTATCCTCCTTGCCTCTCTTGTCAAAATCAGATGCATCTGGGATACCTTCGAATTCGAGAAATGATCCAAGAATTTCAAGAAAGAAAGCTCAACCCCGCTGCAGCCAAACCGACAACAGAGACTTCATCAGTGGACGTGAACATGTCATCAAATCCAAACATTTCAGCTGGTGGTATGGACGACTACAGGCCTATGCAGAGGCCTAGAGACAGGGAAAAGGACAGAGGAAGAGGTGGAGATAGGAAACGAAGTAGGAGTCCGTCAGGTGCGAGTGGGGGCAGATACAACAATTCTAGGTGAGTTTCTGGTTTCCTTGAAAATCAGATGGATTCTGCCTTCCCTTCTCCCTCTGTATTCTTGCCGAATCCTCCTCGAACTGACGTTTCTCTCACCTCTTCCTTTTCTCCTCTCCCTTAAATCTCCCTTCTCTTCTCGACTTCCCAACTCTCGTCAATTTTCAGGAATGATCGGCGCTGAATAACTCCAAACCCAAAATCACAGAATCAGATTTCCCTACAGCGGTTCCGAAGGCCTTATTTAGTAGCTCGCCTCGATTGTCCGCTTCCAACCTCAGATCCAATCGCTTGTGCTTTTCTTCCTCTTGACTTCTCCCTTTTCTCGGTCCTTTGTCCACCTAGTCTTCGAGTCCACTTCTTCAAACAATTTGTCTCACTCCAAAACACAAACATCAATCGTTCGTTGTCTCTAAGTGTAAGCTGTACGATATTTAATTCTATCAACTCGATTTGTCTGAGCACTGTATATGCTTGTGACTGCGTGACTGCCGTGATCCAATTTCACTTTTGAGCGGCACGAATTTGGACAGAGAACAGAAATGAAACGTGGTTCGGCGTTCTCTTCTTTCCAAGGCTTCTCCCTCCCATCGCATCAATCTCATCCAATATGGAGCCCATCAACATAATCGCAACAACATCTGCAGCAGTTCCTCCTTCCAAGCAGATCCAGAAGAGACCACCTGGCTCTCCGGCTTGTGTCGTAAGTTTCACCTTTCAACTTCAAACTCCAGAGCTCTTCAACTGCGACCGTCTGTCTCAATCCAACCTGACTCTGATCTCGTCTGCACCTCTTCGACCTTCCACAGATGCAGAACAATGAAAGTGAGATGCCAATCGGAACGAAGAGTGAGCAGTACGCTGACAAGACACAGAACAAACGAAAAGGAAGAATGGTGGACTGAATCGGCAAACCTGCTCCTCTACCCTTCCTTCACTGTTACAGAATCCCTGTCAAAAATGTGTTGATGCAGGACTCACATGCACATTCGAGCGCGCAAACAACAAGGTCAGTTCGAAGAGTGACGAGTGTCGTGCGACTTGTATAGTGATTTCTGAACTGCTCTGCCTTCCTCCAATTCTCTAACAATCCTTTCAGCCTGACAGACAACGTCCTAGTACCGGATCATCCAATTCTACGAGGACTCCAGGTCCCAATTTGGCTGAACCTTCTGCAACCTCTTCTTCGCCAGACCAACTTGCCGAGCATGGTCCGAATCTTCTTCTTCTTCAACCTCAACGTATGGATGCCAGTGGTCGATTCTACAATTTTGCAGGTGAGTTTCAACGAGAATTAGAGACTGAAAAGGCAGAGGCTCTCAAAATCAGGACGGAGCTCGAACAACTTAAAATCACTCATCATAACCTGAAGCTCGAAAACAACCAGAGATTGAACAATCTCTATTCGAATGGAGCTCAATCTCACGCTAGTACAATAGAAGAACTGAAGTCGAAATTACACAACCAGGAGAGGTTGAATAAGAATTTGGAGACACAATTGGTTCTATCTAGAGATGAAATTCAGTCGAGGGTTTCCGAGTTAGAAGCAGAAAGAAACAGAACAAATCGCAACATCAATCCAGGTGCGACTACTCAAGGCGCCCAGAATCCTTATCAGTTTGATGCTCTGATTCCGTCAATGAAGGTTAAGGTAGAGGGAGAAGAGAGGGACAGCTCTGGCGGGTCAAACGGCCATAGATCGTTCCACTCTATTGTATCTGATCATGGTCTGGATTCTAATGGAAAGAGAAAGGAAAGGGGTGATGAGCAAGGAGAGAATGGTCAGGGGAGCGGCGTCCAGAGATCTAGATACGGAGACTGACAGAGAGATTTTGTCTGTAAAATACTCTGGCTGAACTGCACTACGCCTTCGCGCCTTCTTACTCGAGATCACTGTAACCTGTAGCGCGCCGCCGATTCTAACAGGTGGTCTCACAGAAAGATGAAGTCAAGAGTGAAGCACTGACGAAGAACGTCTTCTCGAACAATCCCCTGCTCAATTTCTATTTGGCGCTCGATTTGAAATCGATAAGACAGAGAGTTTTATTAAATCGAAATCTTGATACAAACGACGCTGTAAGTCATCAGCTCTCTACTCCTTTCTTCAAACTTTCCCATTTCAACTCCTCATCTCCCGCACTCCATCCTCTGACAAGTTTCCCTTGCCACCTCCCTTTGTTCCCGCCTCCCTTGACTTTCTTTCCCAACTCAGATTCAGTAACATGTTTCGCAACTTGACTGACAATCTTTGCAGAGTTGAGCTGAGCTGGAGTCTCTTTTTTAGCTGATTTCTTTGCTACTTTCTTGTCAGTAGAGGAAACTTCTTCTGAGGCTTCCGATAGATGAGTTCCGCCACCTACTGAGAAGATCAGGAGTGAACCTTCAGAGCTTGTATTTGGAGGAGGATTGATAGGACCACAAGAAGCACAAATAATTACAAGAGGTAAAGCTTCTCCCTTTTGATTCTCCAAGTGACTGCATAGGTCTGTTGATTCCTTGGAAAGTGATGAGATCGATTCCAAAGTTGCCTCAGTTCTATGAAGCGAAACGATGACTTGAGATTTCTCTCCTTGAACCGTTTCAATCCTCAAACTTGAACCTGAAAGACTTGCTTGTTTATCTTTGTACCTTTTGATTGAATACGTCAAAGGAGAGCTTTTCTCATCAGATTCCTTTAAAGCTTTCAGGCTCTTTTCTAAGATCTCAATGGCTTTCTCTCGAGCCCATTCCTCTTCTTTCTTAGATTCTTTCTTTTTAACATCTCTATCTCTTTTGAGTAACTCTTGAATTCTGACCAGAGCTTCAGATTCGTTGCAACCTAATGATTTGGAGATTTCTAAATTCGAATTCCAGCCACTTGAGAGAAAGGTCAAAGTTCTAGAACCGAAAGAGAAGTATAATCTAATGTTGGTACCTCTAACTTTTGTTGCAGATGTTAATGGAAGAATGAATGAAGGCGATAGAGGTGAAAGAGATGTGAGATGAGTCCCACAGCATCTGTAGTTAGATGGAATAAAGTGAGAAAGGTAAAAGATACATGATCAGAATTTTCTGAAGATCGAGAAGAAAGGGCGAGTCCTACTCACGGATTTCTGTCTACTCCATCAATAATCACAGTTCTGATGACTCCTTTTCTTCCAGCTTTTCCATTCTCATCTTTGTAGTTATCAGGAATAGAGTCAGGTCGAACGACATCTTCTTCTTGTTCAACTTCGACTCTGACAGAAGGGATTGATCCTTCTGAACCACTAATCAATTGATTCATTCTTGAAGAGACCCATTCAAATTCTTCAGATGTTGGAAGTCTTGGTAGTTCGATGTATGGAGGATTAGGGAAAGAAGGTAAACCCCAAGAGAGAGTTGGAATTGGAGTGAGAGGCGATGGGAGAGTTTCGAAGAGCGCTGAGATGAGATGCTGGAAGGGGGGAGAGATGGATTGGGGTTGGAGAGGATTTCAGTTCTGGATCTCTGTGACTATAAAGGAGGGGTGATATAAGAGGACTGTTTAGACGAAGATTGCGAGGAAAGAGCTCTGAGCTTATCTTCTCTGCTTTCCAGACCGCGTATCCTCTTCCTCCTCTACAGCATCCCCAGAAAGACTTGAAACACTATTTCGACTCACCTGCCCTGTATGACACTGCATATGATCTATTCTTCTGTCCCAATCAACCTCTACCAGGACGGACTTTCCTTGGCCAGAGGACAACCAGTCCTCTGCCTCTTTTCTCTGCGCCTCTTCCTCTGGCAGTCTAACAAAATGCAGAGCATCAAGATTTCTTCTGATTGCGTTTTCAACTCTGAGCTTTAGAGTGGTTCCGATTAGAGAAATGGATCCTGTATCAGCAGGTTGTCCGCCACCTTCAGGGAAGAGACAAGTGTCATGAAGAAGTAGCTCATAGAGAGGAGGAGAATTGAGATTGATACTTGATTTATCTTTCTTGTCCAATTTCCGTTGAACGAGTTGAGATTTGACTAGAGAAGTTTCAAGTGATTTAAGATTTGGATCTCTTTGACAAGCGAGAAGGCCGACCGGAAGTGAAGAAACTGGAGGTATCGAGAAATTCAATGGGCAATAACTTGATGGAGTTGAGCTCGAGGGTAGAGTCGGTATACCACAAAGTATATTGGTTGCCATGTTTGACATTTAGATCGGAATAGAGCAGCCGGCGTGGGAAGGGAAGGGAAGGGGAAAGAAGGTGACTTGAATCGAGTTCTTCCAAGCTCCCCACGTCTTCACCAATTTTTGACTATAAAAGATCCTTTTTCCCACTCAAAATTCCTTCTTCCCACTTTATCATTCCTCCTCAGAACCGTTTCAACTTCTTCCACTCAACCGCCTACGATGTCCAAACCTCAAGTTCTTATCTGTGGAGATGTTATTCACGCTCAAGAAGAGCTCAACCAAGATCTTGGTTCAATAGCTGAAGTCTTAGTAAGTCCTAATTCTCATCCCTTTCCATTTAAGTTGCCTTTAATGACTCTCTTGATTCTCTCCTCACAGCGACTAGACTCCAGAAACCGATCCGAGTTCTTCACCGAATGTAAATCTGGAAAGTTCTCCAAGATCACTTCCATCTATCGTCACAATTCCTCTGCCTCTTCAATCGGATTTTTCGACTCAGAACTGATTTTGAATCTACCTTCCACTCTGAAGTCCATCTGTCATAATGGAGCTGGATATGATCAGATCGATGTGGAAGCAGCGAAACAACGAAACATTTGGGTTTCTCATACTCCAGTCGCTGTAGATGATGCGACTGCTGATACTGCTATGTGGTTAACTCTTTCTACTCTTAGACAATACCCTGCTGCAGAGAGAAATGCTAGGAAAGGTGAGCAAAAGTTAGCTAGGCTCGATCTGCTGGCAAAGAAATGACAGTGGGGAGAAGTGGTTTGAGAACCTTGAATCTCAACCCCCATCTCTCTCTTTTCATTTCAGGAAACTGGAAAAATGGTCTGAAAATCGGTTCAGATCCGGAACAAAAAGTGTTTGGAATTTTAGGAATGGGTGGAATTGGATCTGTAAGTCTCAGCATCCTCTCCACCTCCGCCTTCCCCCACGTTCCCTTCAGAAATCTCTGACCTTCTCTTTTTCCCCAGGCCCTAGCTCGTAGGGCTCAAGCTTTCGACATGAAAATCCTTTATCACAATCGAAATCCATCTTCAACTGCTTCTTCAACTTTCACCTATGTTCCAACTTTAAAAGAGCTACTTTCAAAATCAGACGTAGTTTCTTTGAACCTACCTTTAAATGCTTCTACTGAGAAATCCTTTGGAAAGGAACAATTCGATCAAATGAAAGACGGAAGCATTTTGATTAACACTGCAAGAGGTGGTGTTGTTGATGAAGAAGCTTTGTTGAAAGCTATCGAAAGTGGGAAATTGGGAGCCGCTGGCTTGGACGTCTTTCCTGATGAACCTAATATCAATGAGAGATTTTTCGAATTTGAAAAGTGAGTAAGGGAGCCGAAGGAGAGAGAGCTTTAGACTGTTAGAAGGGCGTCTTTCTGTTTCTGTCCGATGTTGACTTCCATCCTTCTCCCTTGTCTCTCTCTCTCTTTCTCTCCTCCATTTTTTCGTTTCTTTTCTTTTTTCAAATCCTCTTTATCAACTTCCTCCCTTCAGTGTTGTCATTCTACCTCATTGTGGAACTTTCAGTAAAGATACTGAAAAGAAGATGGAGGTGAGTTTTCGAGTCTACAAAGCTTTGTTCCTATACCTAAAGAAATGAAGTAATTAACCCTCTTCTTTCAAACGTCTCACCCTTATTTTCCTCAAAATGCCTCACAGCTCCAAGTCTTCGAGTCTATCAAATCCTCTCTCGCGGATCCAAAATACGTTCCAAAGTATTTGATCAGAGAACATACTTGTAAATGAACATCACAAGTCCTCGGTGAATAGAGAGGGAAGCTTGTACGAACGACGCTTGAAATGCTAATATCTAAGTCATGTTTCTTTTGTTTAGAAAAGAGATAGATGTCCAAAAAGGAATCGGTCTCGTTTGTTGTGTTTTTGTCAAAAAAGAGATGAAAGAAAGGGTGAAGACCGAGATAATGAGAATTCCGGAGAGCACGCGAAAGATGAAATGTAACTACAGCGAAGCTAACATCTAACAAAAGAAGAGCAGGCGAACTAATAAGTGAAACGGAGGAAAGCCGATGATGGAGGCAACTAGGCAACTCAACGGTTCCAATCCCAACAAAACCCCTTTCCCCCCTTCCCCCTTCCCTTTATTCCAACCCTCCAACCTCCCTCAAGTGTTCCCACAATCTCTCCAAAATCCCTCGTCTTTCTTGACTTCCAATCTTAGCTTCTTCCCAACTTGCAGGTGCGTTATTCTTCTCAGAACTCAGAGCTTCACCTTTCGGACCAATAAAACTAAATCCAGATGAAGTCTCCTTTGAGAGTAAAGATGATAGCATATATTGACCTGAATCAGTTTCTGAAGCTCCACAGGAAACTAAAGGAAAGGCTAAGATTCGAATTGGGAGGGAGAAGTTTTTCAACATTGGAGTTTTGACGAAGCCTGGAAAAGAAAGAAAATAGGGAAAGAGGGTGAATAAAGGATCAAAAAGAGAATTCAGGAGCCAGAGAAATGGAAGGGAAGAGGGGATATACTTCAAGACAAAGGCAGAAATGAAACTCACCTGGAAAAGCATGAACAAAACCTAAACCCTCATTCCCTTTCATCGTAGAGAACCATTCAGTCATGAAATCGTTATAAGTGACTCCTGCCTTTTCAGCTTCTCTTAACCATCTACCTCTACAAAGTACAGAACTTCCAGATCTTTGAGATTCTTGATACAAACCGAAGTCTTGAGTATCGATTTTCCCTCCTCTGCTTGGAGCTAGAATTGACATGACTTTGGCTGGTTCGTTCAGAGATGCGGCATTTCGGAGGAGTGGAAGGAGGTGATATGTTAGAGACCACCGGGAATAGAAGTTCATTGCTAACTGGAGGGAGATTGGGGGAGACGAGAGCGGGAGTCAGGGGCAGGCCTCTCGATTCAAGATTATTTGGCGTGTTGCGAAAGGAAAAGGAAAGGGGAAAGGAATTGATTCACCAACCTTTCTTTCAACTCCAGCTTCAGTCCTTTCAGATCCATTCAAGGTCAATTGTCCACAACTTAAAACCAAATAATTGACCTTTTCAACCCCTAATCCTTTGATTTCTTCAGCTAACTTTTTCATATTTTTTACATCGGTTGCATCTGATTGAATGAAATCCAACGTCACTGTATTTCGGTTTCGGTTAGGGTTCCCTTTGTCGAAAGAAGTAGACGAAGAGGATTTGGACATGGGAGTTCTGGCCCCATCTCCATTGTGATCGTGACTGTCAGTTGATGTAACTGGATAATCTAAACAATTTGCTACATTTTCAGCACCAATTGAAGACCGAGAGGATAAGATTAAATGAACGTTTCCGTTGAAGGCTTGAGTTAAGGCTTTAGCTGTACCAGCTGCTATTCCTGAAGTTCCACCTAATAAAACAGCTACTGGTCGGATAACTCCTGATGATTGAGCTAAACTTGAGTTTGAAGATATGACTTGAGAGATCGTTGGCGGTGAACTCATGATCCGATTAGATTCAGAATCGAAATAGGAGGCGAATGCAATTTTCTATATCGAGATGCCTGCTTGCTCAAATTGAAGATTGAAGATGAAGACGAGAAGAAAGATGGAATCTATCTAGTCCAAATGAGTCTATCTAAGTAGAAAAAAGAAAAGAAAAGAAAGAAAAGAGTGAGAACAATTCGATGGAAAGAAAGATGAAACGATTTTTGAAAACCTGACGATTCCAAGTCGCAGCCCGTTGCTTCGGCCTCAACACCCCACATCACCGACGACTTGAATCTATTCCTATAATTTCAAGGATGGGAGCTTCAGAATCAAGACCAAGATTATCAGAAGATCAAGATGGTGAGCCAACCATGGGAATGAGAAGGGGAGAACAGCTGGAGAGAGCAAAGCAACAGCTAAACCTCATCTTGCCTTCCTTTCCCCCCGTTCAGCTCCACGACAAGGATATCACGTGGTGAGAGTAGCAGAGAATTCACCAGCTCATCATGCAGGTCTAGAACCTTTCTTTGATTTCTGTATCGGAATAGATGGTGTAGCTCTAGATCCAACAACAGACGTAGATGGTACTACGAATCCAACTGTCACTTCTACTTCTGCTGGTTCAACATCCCCAATTCAAGATAAAAATCAAGCTTCACAGGTTCAAACCTTAGGAATGGGAGCTTGGAAAAGGTTGGAAGAAAGAGAGGGAACTCAGGTGATATTGAATGTCTGGAACAGTAGGAGTCAGGAAATGAGAGGTGAGTTCGAACGAGAGAATGCTGGTCGATGTAAGGACAGATGGGTTGGAACGAAAGGGAAACAAAGCTCATATTTATGAGAGTAAGGGCTCTATCCTCTGAGAAGTCGAAGCTAGAGGGGAGCTCCCTCTAGATGCTCCAGCTCGCTCCAGAAGCTCTGACCCTTCCCACCACCCTTTCTCTTTTCCCATCCAGACGTCCCCATCATCCCCTCCCGCCTCTGGTCTTCCAGTTCCTCCTCAAAATCCCCCGCTCCAGCATCAACTTCCCAACCTTCTCTCCTAGGACTTTCACTCCGACTCTGTGATCCCTCCCGATCTCTACTCCACGTCTGGCATATCCTAGACATCTTGGATGGTTCTCCAGCATCTTCAGCTGGTTTGGTACCTTTTGGTGACTACATCATAGGTTGGGCAGGTGGCTCTTTAGGTCAAGGTGGAGAAGGTGATTTCTATGAATTGATTGAAAGTCATCAAGATAAACCGTTGAGGCTGTTTGTTTATAACAGTGATTTGGAGATTACTAGGGAAACTGTTCTGTTACCTAATAGGCAGTGGGGCGGCGAAGGGTTGTTGGGTTGTGGAGTTGGTTATGGACTGCTTCGTGAGTAAAAAGATTGGGGTTTTGAAGTTCTGCTTGGAAAATTCGTCTTGATCTCTCCTTCCACTCCTCTCCTTTCCCTCCTCTGCTTTTTTTCTTTTCTGGGTTATGAAATCTCATCTTTGCGCAAACCTCTATATCTTCACTTCAAAACTCGAAGATCGAATTCCAAAACCTCAAGATAGACCGCCAACTCCTTCAGCTTCAGAACTTCCGCCAACAACTCCTCAAATCAATAATTCAACTTTCGGAGAAGATTTTGATGAAACACCAGTTCAGGGAAAGAGAGCTGATCATGGTTTGGTGGCTTTGAACCCCCCACCGAAAGTTAGGGTGAATGACAATGAGGAAGAGGAGGAAGATGAAGAGGAAGAGGTTATTAGGAGTGGCGTGACAGTTAGTGTCAGAGAGGAAGAGGAGGAATAGAGGAATAAGGAATGTATTTTAATTTAGCTGAAGTACAAGAAAAAGGAGTTGAAGAGTGTGCAAGATACGGAGGTAGCCTGCGGAGAGTGTGAGTACGGTTCGTCGGTTGATTCAAAGTCAAGGGATGAAGCTTCTTTCTCAGTGGATTTGCGATAAAAGGTTCTTTTATCTACGTTGATAAAGATCAACAGAGGGTCACATCCAGAAGGCGCGAGAGATTCTCTACATCTCGAGCCTTTCTCCGCTTCTCGTCCGTTGTCGCCCCTTTTGCTATCCGGAATTCGGCCAATTCTCAACAAGTGAGTGCGTTATTTAAAATTACATAGAACCTGTCGAAACTTTTAGATTTTCCGACGTGGAATCGTGGAAGCCTGGAAGGACTCAGAAGGCACGTCCAGTTGAAGCTCCGAGTGCAGTCCCGAGTCTGAGCTCGAACTCGTCTATCCCATATAAACCAGCAGAGGTTTCTCTCTCCTTTCTCTTGCTCCCCAAATTCTCTCTCCTCACTTCAAGTTTTCCCCCATGGTTCGCCTTTCACTGTCTTTTCTCGTTACGGTCGTCTTTCTCTTTTCTCCCCAAATCATCGTTGCAAAGTCCGCCCTTGCTGGCAGCAACCCTCCAAAGGCTCCAGTTAAACAGATCGATGTTTTCTGCCAGAAGTTTGACAAAGCTTGTGCTGATACTTGCTTGAAAAACAAGACTGGGCCTATCACCATCTCGTTCGCTTGTTCAAAGGTGAGTCGACAGTTGCGCTCACCGTCAAGTCACGCACTCAGTTCTCATTTACTCTTCATTTCTTACCTTGAAACTTCAAACAGGTTCCACCAAAAAATCAAGTTTACAACTTCGGATGTCGTTGTAATGGGAAGGAGAAGACTCAGAGTGAGTTCGAGCTGTTTCCCTTCCTTTTTACTCCCATCGCTCAAACCTCTTCTCTCTATTCTTTGATTTTCTAGCTGCCTTAAAAAAGGTTTCTGGTCCTGTCCCTTCTACCATCAGTACTACGGCAGTGAGTCGCACATCCAGCGCATTGTGTTTAATGATCTCCTGACGTCCGACTTCCGCGCCCTTCGCCTCAGACTTCCTACAGTACTGCTGTCGAGACGTTGACTTCTGTAGTTTCTGAGCCTACTACCATTACCACTACAAACTCTGCTGGTGTCACAACCTATACTTTGGCGCCAGATCAACAACAGGTCGTAGCGGTTCAACAGAGAGTAGCCCTAGTTCAAGTTCAAGTGGCAAAGGTAAGTCTAGGATGCTATTGACTCATCTCGCTCGATCGTCATCTCAGGGTAAATCCTGATGAGTAATATTCCCACTCTTCTTCCTGTCAACTTCACAGAAAGCCTCCAGCTCAAAGTCAAAGAAACCTCAATCGACCTTCTGCAAAGAATTCTCTGCTTCTTGCAATCGTCAGTGCTCCAGAGTCAGATCTTCGATCAAAACTCAAACGTGCAAGAAGACTGGCGATGGGCCCGTCTCAGACAAATTTGATCTGTTCTGTGGATGCAGAAATGGAAAGCTAGAGACTCAGGTGAGTAACTCTCCCTGAGCTGTAGTCAAGCTAATCTTCTTGATTTCATTCAAATGGCTTTACTTCAGTTCAGCTCTAATCTGTTCTGTTCCTCATGACTTTCGTCTTTTCTCGCCCCTTCATCTTGACTTCAGCACGCTCTCTCTGACATTGGCAATGACGGAGCCAGTACTGAAACTGTGACTGTAGTTGGAACGACCACTAGTCAAGAGGTCGTTACTTCTACCGTCGTTATCCCAGTTGCCACGCAGACAATTCTGGAGCCTTCCTCTACCACAGTAGTAGTCCTCGCTCCCACTGGAGTGATCAGAGCAGACAGAAAAACTGATGGAACCAACTTTGGATATCTTGGAAGCTCAGGCTATGGGTTATTCGATCCCGATAGTTCTTTGGTATCCAAAGTCTTCCTAGTCAAGGATCCTGGATCTACGGGAAACTATCAGGTTGGGTTCTCCCTTCAGCCGTCTACCTTCTGGGTGAGTTTTCTGCTTCTAGCCGACTAGTGGGCCTTCTGATTCTAATTGCTTTCTTCATCTTTACTTTTCTGATGCAGACAATCGACAGCGATTACTTACACACTGACTTTGAGTCACAAGTTTCGGACTACAGTTACATTTCGTCAGGACCTTCAATTCAATCGCCCTCAACTTCCGACTCTGACTATTCTCAGACTTTTAGCTGGAACCTCGGCTCTCTTGAAAATAACGCTCGTTCGGACATCTCGCCTATCGGAGCGACAGACTCAATTAATCTGAACCCACGCTGGGCTCAACGAGATGGAGGTTTAGTCGATTTAGAAATGTTCACCTACGGTGGACAAAACAGCGGGGGTCTTTTCGTTGCTCGTGCTGATAGCGGATATGAGACGCTCCAGCCTGATTTCTATACAACTTTAGTTTTACACTACGAGGCAGAACCAGAATCAACCTAGCCCTTAAGCCTTAAGACTACCTTTGATCCCTTTCCATTTCACCCATCCTCTTTCTCTTCAGCTCTTTCCTTTTACCAGTGTCACCTTTCAGATCCCTTCTCTCCCAAGCCTTCGCTATCTGTGTCACCTTTCGAACCCCTTCTGTCTCCGGCTAAGAGTACTTTCTGACCTTTCTTTCCCAATACCTTTCTTTCCCAATTCTTCGCAACCCTTTTTGCATTTCACTTGTTCTACCGCGTCTACCGATAATTTTACCTTTTTCCTCTCCCAAACATCACATTACAACATTTCTAGATTCTGCTTGTGCTTTATCAATATGAATCTCCAAACAAGTCATGTATCCAAAGAATGATCTGCTTCTGTCGTCTGGGTGGCGACGTTTCTCGACTAAAGCCTGCCCTTCGATTATCTACAAGCGGCTCGCTGCTCCAAACATCCAATGAGAAAGGACTGTTTCTAACAACCATTATCACTCCACGAAAGTTCTTTTGACCTCGAATCTTAACGAAGCTAAATTATCTACAGATAGGCCTCCATCATTTTCTTCCTCCTGGACCTCAACTTCTACTACCTCCCGCATCATTGACATAATTCAAGTCCTCTTCGATCTCAATTTCTTGAGCATTCCTTTTCCTTTCATCAGCTCTCATCTTCAAGTAATTGGCCCTCGTCAAAGCAGCCGCCTGCATGAGTTGAGCAGAGTGGAATTCAGCTTGAGACCTTGTCGTGGCTTCCCAATCGGCTGCAGTGTAGGCACCTATTTTGAGTTCGAGGAAGTGGGTGAAAGATAGTTTCGAGTCAGAACATCTCACTAAGAGGATTGAATAGTCGAAAGCTGAAACTTACCAGTTCCTTCTCCAGCGATGAGGACTGGAGCGATTTGATCTTCTTCAGGTGCGTTTGGATCATAGATCATCTCCGCTTTGGCAGTCATAGTAAGTAGGATCTGCCAGAAACAGTTGTCTCTCATCATTATATGAGCCTGTAAGAGAAGAAATGGGGTAAAGGATAAAAGAGCTGATCAGCTCCATGCTTTTCCCGCTCAGATGTTTTCTTCCGAAACTCACCCAACGAGAATTGTCGAAACTCTCAGAAAGCAAATCAGTCCTGAGAAAGAAGAGAGGAAAGAGAAAATATCAGCTTCAGTGCTCCAAAGTCTCGGGGATAAGGGATGAAGAGATCAAATTGTTCAAAAGTCGACTCACCTCTTCTCACGATAAAGATCGATCAATCTAATAACAATCGGTCTCTCTCTTTGAATCAAAGTGTCCTTGATAGCTTCACAGACAGTTTGAAAACATCTTTGAGGAGAATGGGCAAACCTTCTATGCGTTACTACTCTGTGAAATCGACAAGATAAAAACGAAAGAGTCAGTGTGAGTCAATAGGCCCGCTCACATTCGAGATCAGAGCTGGACCCCTCTCTCTCTCTCTCTCTCTCTCTCTCTCTCTCTCTCTCTCTCTCTCTCTGTCCCCACTACTTCCCCTTCATTTCCTTTCTAGACGGGGGCTTCGTTGGCAGAAAGATGTTAGGGACAATAACTCACCTAACAGGACTGGCAACCAAAGCTACGAATTCCAAATCCGGACTTCTCTCAATCAAACTCTTCAAATTAGGTAAATGTAATCCAGGAAGATTAGGTTCCATCAAACAAAGATGAGTTAATCTAGTCGGGACTTGTAGAGATAAAGAACCTTCTGGTTGAGGATACATTTGAGGGTTTAGAACCAATAGTCGTTCGAGGTAGGGAGAGACTTGTAGGAAGTTGTTCATTCTGAAGAATTCGTAGAATTGATAAGCGAAGGAATGACAGGAGAGAGATTGAAAAGGGAAAGGAAAGGGGGAGATGAGTTGGAATTTGGGGTTGAGTGATAGAATGGAAGACACGGACTCACGAGTTATCAGCCACAGTCTCATAGACTTGAAGTTCTCTTAATTCTGGGAATTCGAGATGATGTTCTTCGAATTTTTTGGGTTGATTCCAAGCTATTTTGGAGAGAAAGGGTTTGATTTTGGAGAAATTTGGAATGAGTGATAGAGGTGGAGGGTCCTTATCAGAGTCGAGTCGACATCTTCTACCTCATGCCGCCCAGAGACAGAGAGACTCATTCCATTTTTCCCTTCCTTGTCTCCCAAAACAGTTTTCAAGTATCCTTACTCACTATAAGGATGTAACAAGCTAAGTCTCTCTACCCTCTTCATACTCTTCCACATTGGTAGAGTTGCATCAAGGTCAGGAGTACTAACTCTTGTCAATCTAGCACCTTCAATTCCTGGAATCTGCTTGAAAACATCTATCATTCCAATTTCTGTAACGAATTCACCTAATCTAGGATTCATTTTTAAAGTTCTTGCGAAACTGGCTAAAGCTTCATGACTTTCGAAATACAATTTCTTCATCATACCTCTTCTGATCAAATCTGAAACTGGTCGATTAATAAGACAACATTTCAATGCTAAATCTCTTGAAAAGGAAGAAGTTTGAAGAATGATTTCATGGACTAATTCATCTGGAAGGTCTAAGGTTTCTATAGGTGGTAGAGTTGCTGATAAGTGAAGAAGTGATTGTAAAGAGGCTGTCACTGGAATTGATTTCGTTTTGGTCGGTGTGAGACTCATTCTGTCTAGCTTTGAAGAAGAAGAGAAATTCAAGATTAGGGAATTTGGGGCCGAGGTTTTTATAGTGGCAGCTCGATTGAGTGGGTTCGTTCAGGCTAGAGGGATTTGAAGGACTCAAAAGTCACAAGACCTACAAAGCTCGGGCTTTTTTCGAAAGCCCGACGGGTGAACGGAAATTGCTGAACGAGGAGATAAGAGCCAGCTTTTCCACACTATTCTGCACTCGATTTGCAGTTTTGGCCTCGACAGGTTCTGGAGAAAGGGTTGTAGAGAGAATTGCCTCCAGAAGTCAGAAGTCAGAAGGCAGAGCCACCTGCATCATTTGACCTCTCGTTCTTGCACCTGTAAGGCATATTGTGACCCAATGACTTCATTCTCTAGTATCTTTCTGAGGCAAATTTTCAGCCATGCCGTCTTACGAGTCAAAGAGAGGGAGAGAGGGAGAGACGTGGGAAGAAGGGAAAGGGCTTCGACATTCCAGAATGCAGGAAGAGGTGAGTCCTCGAATGAATCTTACAACTCACATCTGCACGTTAACGTTTAAAATTACTCAAGGTGTTAGAGAGAAGCGGGTTGCGAACGAGGTGAACGAGGTTTGCCGAACAAGAATGACTAGCCACCACCGACAGCGTCGAGACTTCTTCTTGCTCAGCAACGCAGCAACCAAGCCATCTTTCTTCTTGGGTCTTTTTGCAGTCCAAAGGTCATCGATACTCGAGTTTCTCGTGAGCAAGAACTCGAGTGGGAAGGTCCGCGTACTCCTTACAAGATTCCTCTTCATTCAAGTGGCTTTTACACAAATGAATGGAATACCTTCAACTTCAACCTTGAAATTGTCCCTCCTTTTGCTTTAACTCTTTCTAGACTCTTCCTTCTATTTCTTCCAAGATGATAACTTCACTCAATTCAACCCAAATCAAAGAACATCTTTCAACATTCCAAGGTTTTCATTTCAACTTTTCATTTACTCTTTTCCAACAATTCTTAAACTCTTAATGACCTCTAACAATTCTCAAGACTTCCCTCTCTCTCTTCATCTTTGGTTTCTTTCTTTCGATTCTGTTATTTAATTTAGCTCCAGCTGAGCAAACCTTCTAAATGAAGTTACCAATCCACATCAGAAATGAAAAATCTCGAAAACATACTTCAATCTTCTTTCTTCGAAGCTCTTTTCTTCTAATTCCTTTTTCAAGATTCAAATTCTAGGCTTTTGAAGACTCTTTCCTTAACTTTCCTTCTTTCATCTTTCAATTCCACTCCAACCATTTTCAATCTTTCCAACTTCCTACTTTCTTCAAGTCTTTCTTCCTCTTTCCTATCATCTTCCCTTCCTCCTTCCGTTCTCGCAAATTCTCCCTTTCCTCTCTTTTCACGAGAGGCTTTTTCCCTTCTTCAGATCTTCAGAGCCTCCACTCTCTCTTTCTTCTTTCTTTCTCCCAAGACTCCAAACCTGTTTTTACCCCCCCCCCCCTTTGACAAAAGAAGTAGGGTTAAGGACGAGGAGAAGGTCTGCTTAGAATTTGAGTTTAAAGGTGCTGGGCACCACCTTCGACTTGACACTTTTGGCTTAGTGAGGATGCTTTAATCTTTCTCTTCTAGAAAGGGAAGATCTCTAGCGGAGCTGTCGAAAGAGTAATTGAAGGTTTGTGAGAAGATCTGAAGATTAGGAACGGTCTTTCGAGAGGAAACAAAGTGAGTCAATTTAGGGAAAACGGTTGGACTCAAGGAAGGTTTTGGAATTGAAAGGAAGCACATGGGAAAGATGTCAGTTGGAAAGTTGGAGATGGGGTTTCGAAGGATTAGGAGGGAAAGTTGGTTTAGATGAAAAAGTCTAAGAGTTACCGTCTTGTTCAGGATGAAGACAAATCTTTAAGAAAGTTCAATTTTGGGGAGGTAAAAAGTTAGAGAATGGAAACGGATTTGGGTTTAACAATCGAAACTGAAAAGATCATAGAATAGAGAGAGAGAAAGAGATTTGAGTTTGCTTTAGAGTAGAGAGACCAAGATAATTTTCATTTTCCTTTTTGGGAAGATGAGTCTTGAGTGTTTAGAAAGTTACAAAAAAGAACTTGGTTTTATAAAGTGTCTTTCGAAAATGAAAGGAGGAGTGTTGAAAAAGAAAAAGAATTCTGAAAGAGGTTTAAGGAGGTTTTTTGGATAAAGTTGAGGGTATTTTGATCTCAATTCTTTTCTCCTTCGGGCGAAGGGGTATTTTGATCAGAGGGATTAAGGATGCCTCTTGTTCTCTCTAATTTGAGAATGAAGGTTTCAGTGCAATCGATGGCGTCTCAATTTCCTTCCTAATCAGGAGAATTGGGCAAACTCGACGCGTGACTACTCTTGGTTATAGCTGCAAAAAGACCTTTTGATATCATATCGATGGTTGCTGAAGATCGTTTCGACGAGCTCAAACTTTTTCGAAATCTTTCAGGAGAGTGGTTTGACTTGAGCTTTGGTGCTTGGGTCTGTTGATTCTCTCCCTCTCTCCCCCCTTCCCTCTTCTTGTTCTGTCTGTTCTTTCTTCTTTGTTCCTCAGTCGTCATACTTTCTGTTTTGTAGAAATCTTATTGGATTGCAGATCTATACACCTTATATCTCTCTATTTTATTAACCTCGTACATCGAAATCGACAAATCTTTTTTTTTCTGTTCACTTCCAAATCCAAACCTTCTCAACTGACTCTCCAAAGATTTCAGAACTGGTCTTTGAGGATTCTAGAACTGTTCCATCTATGCAAGTTAGGAGAGCTCGTTCGTCCTTTGGGTTCTGCAGAGAGAGAAAGAGAGAGAATTGAGAATTGGGGCAACGGGCAACAAGTAGGACAATCAGTTCAAGAAAAAAACTCCTCCGACGATGAACTTGAAAATGATTCCTATGGGTATCCCAAAACTCACTGGATTCCATTCATAACCTTTACATCTGTAGTACTCGACTACCTCTTCGCCTTCTCCTGATGAGTCTTTATCCAGTTCATCGAATGTTAAACTTGTTGCTTCTTCATCTGATGCTTCCTCAGTTGGACTCGAATTTTCTGGCTTATATCCTGAATCAGCATGCTTCCCACCACTATACATTCCAACTGTGATTTCTCCGAGTCTAGTCTCTGCGAATTTCGTTCGAAGATTCAGAGTTTTTGATGAACTCCAAAAGTCGGCTTCGTCTTCAATTTCAAAAGCGTCACTACCAGTCTTATCATGTGATTTCTTTTTCGATGATAAACCTCCCTGAACTTTGAGAAGATTGCGCCTGACCGATGGATCCCTTAATGGACGAATCATTAAAACATCTAAATAATCTGAAGGCCTAGTTAAAGGATCTTGACTTTGCTCGTTCACATTCGAATGATTGGAAGAAAACGGAGCAGGGATAAAGCTAGGTTCTAATCGGTCGATCGAAAGACAGATCAAATAAATGAAAGGTCCTTTTAATTTCATCTCGAGCTTATCTCCTTCCATTTCTTCTCTATGGTCTTCTCCCTCAATGGATACGAATTCTTTCCTCTTTCTATCGTATTTCATTATGCTATCCTTCTCATCTCCATCTTGACCTTGAAGAGTGACTTCACCAGAAGTCCAACGAATTGAATTCTGTTGAGCTGCGATCTTGAACCTTTCGATAGTTGGGATCTTTTGACGTAAAAGTTCTGAATCTTTTAAAATGGAGGCATGCAGGGAATGAGAAGTCAGGAGATGAGAGATTGTGGTTTGTTGAGTGGGATTGGAGATTGACGGACTTGATTCGGATTGGGCTTGGGACTGAGATTGAGTTGAAGTTTGAGTAGATTGAACTGGTATATGTTTAGTTAAAGAAAGAGTTAAAGGTATCATAGAGAGTGATTGTTGATTCGAAGTTTCGGACTTAAGAGTGTGAATCATGCTTCCCAAAGAGTTAAACCTCCATGAATCTTCGTCGTCTGCTTCCCTTCCTTCCTTGTATTGATCTTTTCCTTCATTCTCAAAAGCTTGTTTCTGACTTTCTGGAGGATAGATAGAATGATACAAAGCATTTGAAGTACCAATTGGAACGATTGTCAGATTGACCCTCGGCAACTTTCTCTTCTCTCCTTGAGCGCTGGTATTCGGATTGAAAATTCCATCCAGTAATTCATGAGTTGTACCATCTCCACCTAAGACGATTAAATTGATAGCATCGTCATCGTTGCCGGTAGCTGCATGGCCATCTCCTTCGTTCATTCTTTCTCTTTCTTTGCCTTCTTTCTTCAAGTCCGATTCCCACTCCTTTTGACATTTGGAAGCTATTTCTTTACCAATACTGTAACCATCGCCTTCTGACTGAGTCTCATGTTCGACCAATTGCAATCCTAGGGATGAAACGTCCTTCAAGAGCGATAGGACTTGCACCTTGACTCGATCAGAGATAAGAGCTCCTGAAGCTGGATTGATTACTAGATGAGCCGTCACCATTTGAGAATTGCTTGTTTGAAGAGGTGATGAGTTGACTGTGCTTGATGGAGTTCAAAAGGACTTGCTTCGATTCGAGTTGCCGGATCCGGTTTGCAACTCTCAACTTGCAAGTCCTCGAGAGACATCTTTCTCTCTTCTAACATTTCATCCAAAAAGCAAAAACTTTTCGACTATGGCACCAATTTCAAGTACCAGGTTCTCCAGACATCCAAGAGTCGAGACTGTCGATGCCAACACTTTTGATTACGAGTGAGTAATACACCAGACACCTTCACCTAATAGAAATGGAGTCTTCTCTCTTCCCCGGTCTCTCTTCTCATCTCGTAGCTCTTCTTCATCAAGTTCAACCTTATTCGTTCCCACAAGTGGATCGGAGCGCCCTAGACTGACAAGACTCGCTTTCGTCCTCTTGTTTCTACCGGCTTATCCCGCAATCTCTCACTTCTCTCTCACAGAAACTACGACTGGGAACATATCCGCGTCAAACTCGACAAGTCAGTCTTGATTGTCACTCTCTACAGGCCAGATGCGTAAGTGTTCATCTCTTTCGCAGTGGAAAACATCCGGTCGAGTCCAAGCCTGGAGAAATGACCTTAGAAGGAATGCTAATCCCTTTCTTCTCTCTCATAAACAGCTACAACGCCTTTACAAATGAGCAGTGCCATTCCTTGGTTTTCGCTTACGAGCTAGCAGATGCAGACGAGAGAGTCAAAGTGAGTTGGAATTGCGTTTGAGTGGCGATTGAAGTCCCTTGCTGTTCTGACTATCTCTTCTTCCTCTTCCTTTGCTGTAGGCCGTAGTCTTGACTGGTCATGGAAAGATGTTCTGTGCAGGAGTGAGTCGGGATTGATAGAGAGCTCTTCGAGAAAATTGAGCTGCCCCCTCTGACTCCATCTTGCGACCTGTCCCTTCCACTCACCTGTAGGCTGATCTCAAACTAGGAGGAGGAGCATCTTTCGGTGCTGAAGAGAATCTTTCAATTAAAAGGCATATCGATGGAGGAGGTTTGACTGCGTTAGCTGTGAGTAGAGAGTTAGGCTCGTCTCTCCGTATCGCCTTTTGCTGAATCCCTCATCTTCGCCACTTTCGTTTCTTCTTCCTAGATCGCTCATTGCAGAAAGCTGACTATCGCAGCCATCAATGGATCCTTAGTCGGTATCGGGGCAACGATGACACTTCCTTGTGATATCAGAATCATTTCTTCTACCGCCAAGATTGCCTTTCCCTTTGGTAAAAGGGGAATCACAACGGAAGCCGCTTCATCTTTCTTCCTGCCTCGTTTAGTAGGAACCTCAAAGGCTCTAGAATTATTAATGACTGCCGATACTTACAAACCAGATTATCCAGCTGTCCTACCACTTTGGAGAGAGATCGTTCCAGCAGAGCAAGTTTTACCTAAAGCTTTAGAGTTGGCTGAAAGATTGACAAAGGAAAATTCTATCGTCAGTATGGCTATCACGAAGAGCTTGGTTTACAGAGCTCCAGACAACCCGGAAGAAACTCATTTACTCGACAGTCAAGCTATTGCTGCAACTAGCGCAGGTGACGCCGTTGAAGGTGAGTTGATCCAAGACGTCTGTTCTGGAAAGATAATTATTCCTCATAGGGAGTTGATGGTCAGTGAGATCGCCTGCTGACCTCTTCTCTGTTTCGGGTGGCAATCAGGTGTCAAATCTTTCATGGAGAAGAGACCAGCCAGCTTCAAAGGAACTATCAAAGACTTGGAGAATATGCCTTTCTACCCTTGGTGGAACCAAGCCGATACCTCAAGAACTGTTCGTGGAGCTAAACTTTAGACGCAGCCATGCTTTCTTGCTCGAAATTACAGTTGAGATTTGTCTTGAGCGCTTGAATGAAGTGTGACTTTCCTCAGTTCCGAGGGATCGTGTTCTACAAAGGGAGCTCTGGTCAGCTTGATATACGATGGCTGTGCTCATGAAATAGGGATGATCAGAGAGTAGACAGATGAGTAGGCGGCGGGTAGACGACTCAAGAAAACTTACCAAAGAGATCCGGATTCCAGAGTCGACTTTCCTCTCTTCTTGCCAAAGAGTTAAATAGATTCTACCTGATCTCCAAGTCTTCTCTGTGTAGGAAGATGTCGGTCCGAGTTGATAGAATTCAACTCGCTCGGAGTTTTACTCGGGTGTAAGGAGGTATCACTCCCTTTGACTCTATGTACACATCACTTGATTCCGGCAAATGTGCTCTCCTCTTCCCCGTAATCCAGACTAAAATACGTGGGTCTGAGAAAATACTTTAAAAGGGGGGAGTTCCTTTCTCTTCTCTTTCCCGCCACTCTCCTCCCTGTTTCTTCTCAATCCGAACCGCTTCTGGTTCTTTTCTCAACCATGGTCCCAACCACCGCTTTGAACTCACCACATCCAAGAATTGAGACACTCAATCCAAACACTTTTGACTATGAGTGAGTTCCTGTAGTTTCCATTTTGAGAGAATTGTGGTAGTTCATTCTGGGAACAAGGGGAAGTGACGGAAACCTCCTCTCCGATGCCATCCTGATGTAAACACTCTTTCAACTTCTTCTTCGACCAATTCTAGCAAGTATGAGTTCAAAGATCATCTGGTCAAGCTGCAAGATGGGATCTTGCTGCTCACCCTCAACAGACCAAAAGAGTGAGCAGAGACCAAGGCACGAATCTGATTGACCCAACAGCTCACAGATTCTCCTCTCTTTTCTCAAACTTAGAATGAACGCCATGACTATCGATATGATCATGTCCCTAGCATTTGCTTTCGAGCTTGCAGATGCGGATGACAGAGTTAAGGTGAGTTTGCCACAGAGACAGAAACTCCGGATCCGAGCTGACGTCTTTCTCTCAAATTGCTCTTTCAAAAAAAATCAAAAAAGGCTGTAGTCATGACTGGGAGTGGCAGGGCTTTCTGTGCCGGAGCAGCCTTAGTCGATTCAAACTTTGGTACCGTACCTGGAGTGTCGATTCGCAACCAGAGAGACTCAGGAGGTACCCTCGCTTTAGCCATCGTAAATTGCAGAAAGCTCACGATCTCCGCGATCAACGGAGCAGGCGAGTAAAAGAAAGAAGAGGAGAAAGAAGGGAAGAAAGAAAACGAAAAAGAAGGATGGAGGCTGATAAAGGAACGACGTTCTCCGAGGTTCGTGGAGGTCGAATGTCTCCCAGGATCCTGACAACTCTTTCCCTTTCGCTCCTTATTCAGCGGTCGGAATGGGAATCACCACTCAGCTACCTATGGATATGAGAATTATCTCTTCTTCAGCCAAAGTCGGATTTCCATTCGCGAAGAGAGGCATCACAGCCGAATCTTCCGCTGCCTTCTTCTTACCTAGATTGGTCGGCCAATCTAAGGCATTGGAGCTTTGGTTAACTGCAGACGTCTACAGGGCAGATCATCCTGCTTTACTCCCTCTCTGGAAAGAAATCGTTCCAACTGAACAAGTCTTACCGAGAGCTTTGGAGTTGGCAAAAAGGTTGACAACTGAGAATTCTTTGATGGCCATCGCAATCATGAAGGCTTATGCTTACAGAGTTCCTCCTACCCCTGAAGAGGCACACTTGATTGACAGTCAGTCTCTGGCTGCTTTCGCCACTCAAGCACCTGATGCCAAAGAAGGTGAGTGGCTGGCATCGGAGTCGACTTTTACCCCTCTTTTTCCCTCATCCTTTTCTTCTTTACTTTGATTACTTCCCCTTCTCTCTCTCTCTGTCCCCTCACACAGGAGTTAATTCTTTCTTGGAGAAGAGACCAGCAAACTTCAAAGGAACTATGAAGGACTTGGAGAAGATGGAATTCTACCCTTGGTGGGAAAAGATTGAGACTAACAGAACCACTCGTGCTGCGAAGCTTTGATGTTTGGCTTTAAAATTTGAAGAATTGAACTATTTAGTCTCCAAAAGCCTGTCCAGGGTTGCGAATTGGTTTGATCGGTCGTTCATAAACTTGATTAGTGAACCCCTTTTTTTGAAGACAAAGCGACGACCACTAATTTCGATGATTCAATTGCGGTTGAATCGCTTGTTAAAGTTCAAAGTATTCCGACCCTTGGATGCTTGTCTGACCTTCTGACGACATGCCTAGAGCTGCCTGCCCCCTGACTAAAACGAAGGCGCGAGCGACGCGACGAAGACCTTTCGCACACTCACCCCAACTATTGCGCCTCTTGCACTTCACAGGAGCAGCAGATCGATTGGACAGGAAGAGAAAGTTGAAAAGACCTGATTGGACAGAATCGTGGTTCATCGTGAACAGTCCCTCTATCAAAGACAAAGGCAAAGATCGGGACCGGGATTTGAATTACGGAAACAATGTTCATATATAAGACTCAGGGTCAGGATCTTAGGAGTTGGAAGGGCCGAAATTAAAGTTTGAGAGTAGGTCTCTGAGCGAAAGGAAGAGAGGGAAAATGGTGAGGATCGCATCGTATTCAAAGAAGCATCGTCATCCTCGCCAGAGCAACGCTCCGAAACTTACCTTGACTAATTGTGAGAAGCTTAACTTCGATCTCTACGAACCTTGATTTCGACTCAAGATCGATCACTTCTCCGACTAGTTCTCTGAGTTGAGGTAAGACGTCATCAACCAGCTTGAAGGCGACTATAAGAGTCTTGAGAGGAATCATCTTGATCC
This sequence comes from Golubevia sp. BC0850, assembly GCA_012976225.1. Classification (NCBI taxonomy): domain Eukaryota; kingdom Fungi; phylum Basidiomycota; class Exobasidiomycetes; order Golubeviales; family Golubeviaceae; genus Golubevia; species Golubevia sp. BC0850. The sequence goes on from JAAVVG010000002.1 coordinate 747,138, forward strand.
CACCTGCTTCTAGACCTTCCAATACGTTCTGCTTGCGTCTCAAAAGGAAAGGAATCATCTTTTCAGGCATGGAGATTTCATCCTTCAGTCTCAGCTCTTTCAACATTGGATATCTTGAGTCTAGATGCAGATCGTCCCAATCGTCACGGTCGACCACCTCTATTCTAAGTTTGAGATGTATGAGACAGCTCGCAGCTTTACAGGGAAATTGAATCCTAGTATACTTATGATTGTCTCTGGAGAAGGGAGCCGGAAAGATTTTGATTCCCAGAGTTGAAGATTGGGAAATGCCAGAGGTCTGATCTCGCGGTCTCCATCCACGTACGCTCTTTATGAATTCTATGTCCAGATGCTTCAGTGAATGACTTGAGGGTCCCAAGATATCTCTCCCTTCTCTGGAAGTTAACATCCATCCTATGATCAGCGAAGTGAGGTTGCTGAGAAGTTGACCAGCTAGTTCCAGAATATTTGTACTCTTCCAGATCCCTAAGACTTTGAGATATTTTCCCTCTCTTTCATGAAAGTCTTCCTGGCATTCTTGACTATCTTGGACTTCAATGAAGAGATTGGTAGTGCTCTCCCAATCTCTGTTGACCAGTCTGAATTCGATCAGTTGAGGGAGACTGTGAAGAAGAGCTGCCATACTACGTGTTATGTCGTCTTCATACCCAAAACTCAGGTTGAGAATTCAAAGAGTCTCCCTTGATCTTAAGAGAAAAGCAGGAAGACCAGAAGCAGGAGTAGGTTCTTCTTCTTCCTCCTCGTCTTCCATTTCTCTTCCCTCGATGGACAACGAAATCTCTCTTAAACTGCTTTTACTCTTGCTATCGAATAATTTCAGAGCGATCGCTAGTTCTGAATCCTCCTTTCTGCTTTGTAGGACGAGTCTGCGCCAGAGAGTTCTGTTTTGGTTGATGAGATCTGACCATTCCTTCCAAACTCTCCTAGTCTTGACCATGTCTTGACAGCTCAGTCTCTTGAAGACCTCTAACAGGACCTCGGAGGGCATCTTGCTGACAGAAGAAGTTGGATGAGGTATAGCTTGAGGGAGAAGATGGAGAGGGTGAGGAGGAGAGAACCAGAGGGGTCACTTGCTGACAGGGAGAGAGCTCGCAGAAGTTGAGTCTGTCTATCTCAAGTACTCACTCTCTTGAAACATTTTGTAAATACTGTTGGAAAAGAGACTCTGATGGCAGTGTTAAGAAGGCAAGAAGCATCGTCGATAATTAGCGCCCAAGCTTCCTTCCCAACCACTCTATCCCATCCTCTATTCATTCAAATATGGCCAACCAAGGAATCGGTAGGTGTCTCCTCGCCCCATATCATATACTTCAAGGAAGGCGAGAAGGAAAGGAAGCTGGAATCACTCCCAAAATGGGTTTCAATCAAGAGAGAACGAAGCAGCAGCCAAAAGCTTCCCATCAATCGTCTATCTCTCGATCAGTGGAAGCCCTCCTGCTCCCTGTGGAATGAGGTAGATCTCTCCGGAATACGAATCTTCACTTCGTGCCCACGGGTCACAGTATAGAGCCAGATGAGCATGGTCCAGGATCAGCAGCTGGAAGCTAGACCATCGCATTGGAACCCTTGCTTCGTTTTGCTCATACTTCTTTCTGCCTTTCTTCTATTCACTCTCTTTCTCTCTCATCCAACTCGATCCACAAACCAAAAGGAATCGCAAACCTCCCAAACCAGGTGAGCAATCACTCTAATTCTGTGCCCTCCTTCCGTCCTTCCTCTGTTTCTAACTCGTCTTCCTCTCCTCCCCTATATTCCGATAATCAGCGACACAAAATTGTTGCCAAAGCTGGAGGTCACTTCACTTTGATGGTAGTTGGTGAGAGTGGTGTTGGAAAGACAACTTGTGAGTTATCTGGGACAATCTAAGAGGTTTGGACGAGCAAGGAGAGCGACTCGAATGGGTGGGAATGAGGTTGCGTGCTGTTCCAAGTGATGGGGATGGTCTATCAAGATTTAAGAAGCAAGCCCAATCACGCATGGGTGAATCGGGTTGACTCGAAGGATCTGCTGATAGGATCCAACTCAAAGTAGGAAGTGGGCAGCTAGGTTCAAGAACGATGGAGAAGCAAGGCCTTCTCTATCCTGCAGACTCTCAACTTCGGTTGGAGCCACGAGCTGACCATAAAAGACTTTCTGGGTACCCCTGGAAGAGAGACTGAATCGAAGTGACCTTATCCCTCCCTCCCCTCCTTCCTCTCCTCCGACCTCTTCTTTAACAACTCTTTCAAACTCCTCAAGTGATCAACACTCTATTCTCAACTGAACTAGCCACCGGAAAAGATCACACTCGTCGTCACACCAAGCAACTCGACAAGACAGTAGAGATCGACATCATCAAAGCTGAATTAGAAGAGAAGCAGTTCAAGGTCAAGTTGACCGTAATCGACACTCCAGGATTTGGAGATTATGTCAACAACAGAGATTCTTGGACTCCAATTGTTGACTTCATCGACGATCAGCATGAGCTTTACATGAGACAAGAACAACAACCAGAAAGGAATGAGAAGACTGACTTAAGAGTTCACGCTTGTCTTTACTTTATTAGACCTACTGGACATACCCTCAAACCTTTGGATATCGAGATTATGAAACGTTTGGGAACTAGGGTTAACTTGATTCCTGTGGTTGCTAAGGCTGATACTTTGACTCCAAATGATTTGGCGGTCTTTAAGCAACGTGTGAGTATTTGAGGGAAGGGTTGGGGAGAGGACAAGGCATGGGAAGAAGGGCAAAAGGTAGAGGTTGCTGTCGGAATTGGGAGGGAGGTTTTGAACATCGTGGTGGGGAGGAGATGTCGAAGCGATTCACTTTGAGAGGGAACTTAACATCTCAGAACTTGCCAGACTCACTCTCCATCTGCTCTGCCCTTCTTTCACCAATCCAGATTCGTGAGGTCATCAACACTCAAGGAATCCGTGTCTACTCTCCACCAATCGAGACTGACGATGAAGCCTCTGCTGAACACGCAAAGACTTTGATGAGTGCTATGCCATTCTCCATCATCGGATCAACTCTCGATGTCCAAACTCCAGATGGAAGGACTGTCAAAGGAAGAGACTACCTTTGGGGAGTTGCTGAGGGTAAGTTCTCTATTCCCGAAGGCGTGTATCCCGAGGGTTCGATTTCTGACTTTTGGTTTGTCCCCTCTTCCTTCCTGATTTCCAGTCGAAAATGAAGATCACTGTGATTTCAAGAAACTTCGTTCCCTACTTATCCGTACTCACATGCTCGACCTTATCTCAACAACCGAAGAAACTCACTATGAAGCTTACAGGCAAGCCCAGATGGAAACTCGTAAATTCGGTGAACCAAAAGTCAAGAAACTTGACAATCCTAAGTTCAAGGAGGAGGAAGAAATGCTCAGGAAGAGATTCACTGAACAGGTCAAACTTGAAGAGGCTAGATTCAGGCAATGGGAGCAACATGTGTGTTTCAGAATTCGATCGAGAGTAAGAGTGTCGATTGCGAATCCTCAAGCTTCTACTGACTTTACTTTCCACCTCTCCGCTCTCAATTCTTTCAGCTCATCGCTGAGCGTGATCGTCTCAACAAGGATCTCGAAACTGCTCACAGTTCAATCAAGGGTCTCGAATCAGAGCTGTAAGTGAAATGGTCTCCTTCCCTCTCTTGTTGTCTTGTCAACTCTCATTGCTGACTCCTTACCTCTGTCACTTTCTTCACAACTCTACAGTGATGCTATGCAGAGTGGTTACGGTCGTGGATCTCAAGTCAGAAGATAATGGTGAAATTGATTGCCAGTCGATTTTCTGAGTTACCAAGATCTCAAAGTTCTATCCGACAAGTCACACAATTTAAACCTAAAGTGCCTCTGGAACCGGAAACAACAACCATTTATAATTCTTATCCTCTCCTCTTCTCCCCCTCGCCTTGCGTTTCTTCTTTCTGCTCTTTTGAAGCTTCGTCGATCTCTTACTCTTTCTTTCTTACAAGCTCAACTTCCTCTGATGACCCGCCTTCTTCAAAATTATCTCCCCTTTGTCTCTATTCTTTAATCCAAGAACAACCTTTTCTCGTCTTTGTTACAGTTTCTTCGACCCCCTTCTTTTTCTTGTTCTCTGGCTATCCTTTCTTTCACGATTACTTTCCTCTCTACGAACACGAAAATGCTCACAACTCGATTGAAGATCAGTGAATTGTTGTTCAACGTCCCGGCTGAGAGATTGCGAGAACTCGAAGCCTGAGAGGGTTGGTGGCTTCACGCTTCATTGGCATGGATCTTTCGAATTCTTCTCCCTCCCCCCCCCAGGGATTCAGTGATTCACTGATATCTCTAGCTCTCTCTCGCTCTTTCCGCTCTTCTTTCAGCCACCTCCTCCAATGAGGAGAGATTTCTGGGGTTGAAGAAACAGACGAGTTCGCTCTTTGTTTTGGAACTGAAGAGAGTGCAGTGCCGACATGCCTTCACGAAGAGGCTGGTGATACACTCGATGAGTATCTCTTGAAAGATATCCTTTCTCTGAATGGGCATTTATCTCGACTCTTTATGTTTGTAGAGTGAGATCAGCTCCTTGAAGAAGGTCTTGCCATCCGTCTGCGTAACGGGAGAACTCACCTTCACTTTCTTCTGATTGAAATTTGAGTCTCTGCAAGTGAAGAGACACAGCTTCAACCAGAGGCGTCGATATGCATAGTGGCAACTCCGAAAAAATGAGATGGATGTCCAGCTTTCGAATCTTATCCGGCCATGAATCTGACAGTTCCAAGTCTCTGGATCACCCAGCATCTCCCAGTCCTAGAGAACGAATCTTCAGTTGGAAGTCATACCATCTCGAGTGTGGTTCACAAGGAGATGGAATCTGAAATCGAGTCGAAAGAAACGGGAGGGATATGGTGACACGGCCATTGATTGGAGACTTTGAATGAGATGGATGGAACCAGGATAGAGTGCGATTCGAAAGTGGATGGAAAGAGAGTGAGAGAGTGAAAGTGAGAGGGCGGGAGTAAAAGATTTGATCTCAAAGTTGCAGTGCGAAAGGCAAGCTGGATGAGATGGATGGTGAAGATTGAAAGCGAAGGGGTGCGAGCGATCGTGAGTCAACCCAGTAGACGAAAGAAATTCTTCTTCTTCTTCGCGGAACCCACCCTTTCCAACCAGACTCTCCAAATTTTAGTAGAAATGAGTGAGTTTTTTGGACTAAAGTGATTGCAGTAAGTGATTAACACTCTACTTCCTTCAGTCCTTTGCCAACACGAGGCGATTGACACTTTGGGATTGAGTCCATATTTCGCTTCTTCACCCTCTTACTGAGTAGCTCTCCTCTTCTCTCTTTTCTTTGGTTCATCAGTTCATGCAAATCTTCGTCAAGACTTTGACCGGTGGAACAATCACTCTTGGAGTCGAATCTGGAGACACGATGGAAAGCGTCAAGGCCAAGATCGAAGACAGGGAAGGTATTCCGATACTTCCCAAAGAGCGAATGACGTTGTAGTGTTTTCTTTGTTGCTCAAGCGTTCAATGCGCTCAATCCTCATTCAATCACAAATGGCACGAGGGTGGGGAGCGCTCTCGTGGTTTGGGTTGAGAGCGGCCAGAGGTGTGCCTTTGGAGCCTCAAGTGTACTCAACTTGCTTACTTGCTTAAGTCTCCAGGGATGACTGCTGTCTTTTGAATCCGAATCCTGATTCATCGTCTGCATGTCTCAAGTTCGGCTCGAAACGTTCGCAGCGCTCGGACTTTGTTCGTATCGCCCTTAAGACTTTCCTCTCTTTTCTTCCTACCGCACCAACTCTTGGGAAACGTCAGTTCAAGAAATAACTCTTTCACAGAACTACTCAAGCTACAGCCAGAACTAATCATGTTACAGCCACTGTGAGTCTCGGTCCTGCCCTCGTCGCTTCCTCCTCCTCTCTTTCGCTGACTTGATCCTTCCTCCTAATCTCTTCCTCTCTTCATTCTGTTTTTTCAGGCAGATTTTCACTGCATCAACTCCTAATGGACATTTGAGTATCTCTTTAGAGGTCTTGTTTGGGACTTGTGGTGATGGAGCGTCGAAGACCCGAAAAGCTCATCTTGTTGTGTCTCTTCCTCCTTCCGCTCCCCTCTCCTTTCTTCTTTCCACCTTTTTGATCCAACAGAAACCCCAAATCATGATCGAGGAGATCCTAGCCGCTTATCCAGACTCTGAGCTCAAAGTTGAGTACAAGTTCTTGGACTTTAGCAAGAACGAACAGAAATCTGATTGTGAGTGCTCTCCTCTCTCAGCTCGACTCTCTGCAGTTTCCTGTTCTAACCATCTTTATTTCTTTATTTGCCTATCATATCACAAGGGTTCTTGAAGGTGAGCGCCCTCTTCTCTTCCACAGTTCCACTTCGAGATCACAGACCTCCACTTGCTAACACTCTCCCTTCACCCGCCAGATCAACCCAAATGGAAGAATCCCAGCTCTTGTCGACCCAAACCGCAACAACTTTGCAGTCTTCGAATCTGCTGCTATCGTTCTTTACTTGGAGAAGCACTACGATCCAAAGCATCTCCTTTCTTGGGCTGACAACACCGATGAATCTTCTGATCGTAGAATGGAAGCTTTGAGTTGGATCATGTGGCAACAAGGTGGATTGGGACCAATGTTAGGTAAGTTTCGAATCATCTTGCGTATCTTCCAGAGCTGGGATTGCGCCTTACCAACTTCTTCCATCATCCGCCCAGGTCAATCAAACCACTTCACTCGTTACGCACCAGAGAAGATTCCATATGGAATCAAACGTTACCAAGATGAAGGGAAGAGACTTCTCAACACCATAGATTCCCATCTAGCTGGAGTTCACGATGGAAAGAAGAAGGAATATCTAGTTGGAGATCGTTACTCTATTGCTGACATTGCTACTTGGCCTTGGGCTCTTATTAGTCCTTGGTCTGGAGGTGGGTAAACATTCACAGAGTCAGACAAACTGTTCCTCATTCTAACCTCTATAACTTGCACCTTCTCATGTCTCAGTCGAATCGAAAGATCTTGGACCAGACGTCAAGGCTTGGATCGATAGAATCTGGAACAGGGAGGCTGTCCAAAAGGGAATTCACAAGCCTGAACACAACTCTTTCCTGGACAAGTTGAGGGATCCAGACTTCCAAAAGAAGTACGGAGAGGAAGCTGATAAGAAGGCAGCTGAAGCTAGCAAGTGGATCATGGCTGGAAACAAAGATGAAGATGATAAGCAAAAGTCAAAGGTCTAGACGGAAGATTTGAATCGTTGGAGGTTTGGAATCTGATGCAATTGTCAAGAATTTGTGATAATCCAGAGGTTGTTTCGAGGGAGGTGGCCAGTTAAACCTCTTGAAGTGCTTCCCCCTCTCCTTTCCCTTTTCTGTATCCCCAGCAACTTCATATCCTTGTCTGATTCCCTCGAAGCAATAAAGCAATCTTTCCTGAGAAGTAATGAGAGTGGCGATTTCACTCCTGCCGCGATTCTCGAGTTACCGAGTATACTGCACTGCGATTCTTTGAACCCTTCCTACTCTCTCTCTCCACTCCACCTTCAAGATGAAGAGAATCAAAGGAATGCAATCGATACTGAACAAGAACTGCAATTCACATTCAAGAAACTTTCACTTAAATTCAATTCGACCAGCAAAACATTTGGATACAGAAGTCACAGTGACCAGCACTCAATCCAATCATGACTCTACTTCCACTTCAACTGCTCCAATCGACTACTCGGACATTCTCCGCGGAAACCAAGAAGAGAGAGAAGCAGCTTTGCATCAACTCAGGAATCAGCCAGCCTACTTAGCTAGGTATAGAAGCTTAGATCCATCGAGTAGGAGTGGTACGGGAAAGGGGAGGTTATCAGCTGCTGATGGTGGTCATGCTACTGCTACTGCTACTGCTGGAAGGAGTCATCAGTCTCAAGTGATCAATGGTCATTCATTCAATTCAACCATCAACCATGCTTCTACCTCCTATCCGAGTAGATCTTCTCCACCACCACCAACTGCCAAGCCGACCAATCCAATCACTTCAACCACTCAACCCAAACGTTCTACTCCTTCCAATCCTTCTTCAATTCGTTCATCTTCTTCTTCTTCTCACTCAAACTCAACTCAACGACCGACGGAAAAGGAGAAAGAGGACTGGGCCTTCGGAGGTGGGGAGAGTTCAAGAGGTGGTCCAGTCACAGCTCAGGATTTCTTCGAACAACAACAAGAGGCTCTGTCAAACGAGAACAATGCTCAGAGTGGAGTTATTGGTAGTGCTGGGAAAGGTGCCGTACCAGGATATGGGAAGAAGAAAAAGCAAGCTCTACCTGAACACAAGTTCTTGGGAAGGAATAGCTTCGATGAAGTACTTAGTCTGAAGGACTTGGAGCTGGCTAGGAATTACAGGCACGAGGTGAGTAGTCAAACCCTCAAGTGGAATGCGGGGACAAGTAGAAGATGAGAGATGACGTAGGAAGCACGATAGAGCAAGATCTGAACCTCCCTTGCTTCCCCTCACTCTGCAACAGTACGCACCTACGACTCGTTCAGCTCGTCCTTTAGCACAGCATACCTACTTCACCTCACCTTCGTCCTCCTATAATGCTACATCTCATGTAGCTCCTGGGACGTCCGGACCTCTTGGGAGATCAGGATCCAGCTCTGGTGTTGCTAAACGCAAGAAGACAGTTCTTGTCTCTCCAGGTCAAGGAAGTCAATTCGTTGCTAGTGAGTATACAACGATCTCGGAAACAGTAGTTCCTATCTAATTTCTGACGTATCTCTCCTCCGACCTCTCTCTCGCCTCTCCAGTGTCAAGAGATCTATACAAGGCTTTCAGATCTGCCCGTACTACCTGGCACGCAGCCGAAGAAGCTCTTCTCTACACTCCGAACCTCTCAGGTCATTCGAGTTCTCCGACTTCCTTAACCGATCGAGCTCATACTGCCGCTCAAAGAGAAGCCTTTGAAAACGAGCTGGCGAGGTCTTATCATTTAGATTCAAAACGAGGCTTCGCAGCTTCTGGAACAGCAGTAGTTCGAGGGAGAAGAGGCTATCTTCGAGACATAGTCTTCAGTGGAGATCAGTTAGATCTAACACGTTCAGAAAATGCTCAACCTTCAATTCTGACCTCTACGATTTCCTTCCTCAATGTTCTTCGAAAAGAATTCAACGTTGATTTAATCTCGGAGCACGTTTCTTGGTCTGCAGGTCATGGAAGTGGAACTTATGCCTCTTTAGTCGCTAGTGGTAGTATAGATTTCTCAGACGCTCTGAGACTATTAAGACATAGAGGCTTGATCGCAAGTCATCATGTTGCCAATCATCCGATTCTCTTTCCAGAAGGTTGTATTCCTCCAGAAAGTGTTTACGAAACTTGGGCTTTTGCAAATGCAGGGAATGGGAAAGGAGCAGATTTAGTCGATGAAATGATGGACACTGGTGGAGTCCCTATTACTAACTCAACTACTGATGGACAGGTCGTCAAGAATGAAGTTGAGATGCAGAAGGGAATCGCTGGAGGAGCAAATGGAAGTGTTCATGAAGGAATCTCAGCTAAAAGATCTTGGCGACGTTCTCAAATGTCAGGCTTCATGGTCAGAGCAGGAAAACTAAATGAGGTTCTTTCTGAAGTGGCGAAAATTTCTCAAGAGATCAAGTCTGATCAAATCCCTGGGGTCTCTACTGACGAAGTAGTAGAGATAGCCAACATCAACTCTCAACTTCAAGTGGTCTTGTCTGGAACTAGAGTCGGGGTCTCTCTATCCTGTGACAGATTAAGGAACTTAGGGTTAGGAGCTAGAGCGGTTAATCTTCCAGTTTCAGGACCTTATCATACTTCCTTGATGGCTGGTGCTGCTGAAGCTCTCTATCCAATGGTCGAACATATGCCTCTTTCAGATCCCTCAGAAAATATGGGTCTTATCTCTTCTGTCGATGGTAAAGTTCTTAGAACCGAGAATGATATTAGACAAGATCTATATGGAGCTTTAACTAAACCCGTTAGGTGGCTAGATTCGATTGACACTATGGTTGAGAATGGAATTGAACGATTTATCTGTCTAGGCCCTGGAAGAGCTTGTGCTCATCTTTTGAGTAAGGAGTTGGCTTTGAGAGATAAGAATAGAGGGAAAGATGAGGGTGGCAAGAGAGAATTCGAGGTTTGGAGTATCGCTACTGTTGAAGATGTGAGTAAAGTAGCACTTCTCTTTTCCATTGGTTTCTACTTTTTTGACTTTTTTTTTTTTTTTTTTTTACTTGACGTCACTTTTTTTCGTCATCTTTTTCTCAAGGTCGAACAACTAGGGAGTGTCCTATCTAGGATTTCGGAGTCAGAAGGGGCGACGAGACAACATGAACAGTTCTCTGACGACGTGATGGCTCTCTAGAGGGCTTTCTCTTTTCTTTCTTCTTGTATCAGATCTATCTCTCTGATGCCCGATTCAATCTTCTTTCGTTGCGATTCTCCTTCAATCATGTATTTTAATTCGCCCGTGGTCATTGACGGTTCCCTATCCTCCGTGCTCCTTCTTCTTAGCTCCTTCCTTCTCCGAAACTCACCTTTTCTGTTTTCCATTTCGAACATTCTTTTCATTTCTTTCATCATCATTCCAGCTTTAATTCTACATCTTCTTTGCGTTCCTTCTTCGCTGGCCTTTGATCCTTCGTGAGGTTCGTCAAATCAAACTCTCAGCCACGTCTTCGACCGTATCGATAACTTAACTATGGAAGAGAAATTTTTCCACTCCGATGCAAGTCTAAACCAGTGTAATCTCTCTCTAGTGGGCTTTCAAGAGAGCTTGAGACCTTGCATAGTTGATTTGAGACCAAGCTTTGACAAAATCTCAATCCTCAGATTTGCGATCTTCATCTTTACTTCTCAAACTAAACTAACGGAACTGATAAAACTTCAAGAACTCCTTGAAAAAATAAGCTTCAATTCAACAAATGGTGTTCTCGGGAGAAAGGATCGTCCAAGCTCATGGCCTAAAGACCTCCTCCAGCAACAGTCATTCTCCCTCCGCAACCTGGTCCACAATTTCAAAATATCGTAAAAATTGAGGTTTCGTTCAGAAGAGTGGAGGGAGAGAGTTGTGCAGGAAAGGAGAGAGGTTCATCGCGTTCAGCCTTGCAAATCATTTCCCTTTCACAACTGAAGTACTGACCGCAAGCACCTCCTCTCAAAAGTAGAATCAAATGAAAGAAGCATTCAGACTAAATGCCGTCTGAAGCGAGAAGAAGAGAATTGTGAAAAAGATCAACATGAGTTGCTTCGCCTCACCTCTGCGACGCCCTGTTCAAACTTCAGAGACTACTCACAATTAGCCAAAGTACGACCATCTGCCAACTATTTCCCTGAGAAGATACGTTTCTGAAATTCAGGCGGAATACCTTCCTTGTCTTGGACCTTGGCCTTGACGACGTCAAGTGTTTCTTTGGCGATAATGTCAACAGCAATCGTTTTCCCAGTGAGGGTCTTGATATGAATTTGGAAAGGAGATATTTCAACATTTGGGTCTTCATTCAATTCTAATTCAACTCCAGAATGCTGTAAACCAAGCTTGCAAAGAACTGATTCGTCTTTGTCGAAGACTTCACGTTGAGAAGACAGAGTTTGAGCCTGAGGGTGGATACTCATAGCGTAAAAGATCTTTCCTTTAACTGTATGCAGGAGAATGATACATCAAAGATTAGTTCGTAGTTAGCACGCTCAGATCTTCCGATCATCAACAAGCGACCAGATATTCAAGAAACTCGCCAACACTGATGGTATCAGAAGCTCTGACTTGGATTTGGTGAGTGGTCCCATCATCAGTCTTCCTGATAGTAATCGGATAGGTCCTCAAGAATATGTCGATGTTGCATCCACTACGTATTTCATAGGATGCGAGGGTGGCATCGTCTTCGAGTTCGACTTCTCCAAAGCGAAGATCTTGATGAGAAACGGAATAGTCTCTCCTTCGTTGGACCAACTTCTTGACTAGAAGATAGTTCGAAGCGATTGTGAAAGGAAAAAAGTCGTCAGAGGGACATTCTTATCCCTAAAGAAAGGGAATTGATTGACGAACTCGACTTACGCTCTTTGACCGTCATAGAAGGTTTGACTCTAGCATCAAAGTAAGCTCCATGATCACTTTGCAGATTTAGAAGAATTTCAGAATCTGGAAGTGGTGCCAACTGGAGTAGCGAACCAATTTTGACGTTCAAGTTTCCCAAGACCCCATCATCCGGTAGACGAACCCCTTTGAAAATGAGTTGGTACGAAGAGAGATTTGCAATCTCTGGAATTGAGTCCTTGAGACTTGCTCCGAGAGGTTTGATAGTAGAACAGATTTCAGCTTTGACTTTCACAGATCTACGTGCCTGTGACCCGTTGGTGTTCGATGATTGAACATTGAGGTCGAGCTCGTGGTGTCAGAAATGAAATCTCTGGCCATTAGCAACCAGCCCAGTTGATTCGAGACTGATTTGCTGGTCTAGACCAACATTTATCCAGATCAGGCGACCATTAATAGCAAAGTACAAGTTGGTGTCAGACTGCAAGGCTTCGAGAACTGTGGGAATAAAGGGTCGAACAGTCAGTCAATTGATGATCTCTTCTGTGGTGGAAGAGAAAGTCAACTGAGATCCACTCACTATCATAGATGGTAGGATTTGCATCGAGATCTAGGAAGATGCTATGAGTTTGATGATGCTCGACACCTCTATATTCCTCCACAGTCAACTCCATCAGCGGTCTAGATAAATCTCTGATCTCAAGCAAGACTCCCATTTCAAGGGGGGCTACTGAAGAAGGTTCCAACTGGTCATCATCCAGGAAAAGGAAGGGAAGGCAAAGCTTGTGGTCGAAAGAGTTGATGACTGTTGATGAGAAGAAGAAAATCGAAGAGCAGGCATGTATGAAAAGAGACCGAGGTGAGAAACGAGTCGGCCAGTAGGACTCCTCTACAAACCCGGAAGAAACTAGACCAAGGGCTTAGATGGGGTTCTCCCTGAGTCCTTCGAGACCGTGTTACTCACTCTCTTCAACAGTGACATCTCTGGAAGAACGAAAGGTGAAGATTTCACTTGCGCATCTGATCCTGAATAAAATAAAATCAGGATCACCAGTTGCATCTCTGACGGTCTACGTGTCCTCTATCTTGCTGACTAGCTGAATCGACCTCATTTCTAGAGAATAGACGTGTGCCATTAGAGTGCAAGTAAGATCGGAAGAAAGCGCTCAGCGTCGTCTCAGTCAACTGCAAACAGGCCCTCTGAAACTGAAGGAGTCGCGCTGTAACTCGAGAGCGACTTACTCATTGGTTATGGCTGGTTGAGAAAGTCGAAGGGCGAAAGAAAGAGAGATCATCAGAACTTATACTCGTTGTGGTCTGCACATCCTGTAGCGCTCTGATCATTCCTTAGACCGTCCCACTGTACTCCACACTGACTTCTTCGCAGAGCCTCGCTTGGAAAGCAAACGATCACATATAAATGATGTATTCCAAAGAAAAGTGAAAAGGATTCGCTGCATCGCCCACAGCAAGAGGTAGTTAGAAGCCTCCCCTTTTCACATCAGCACTTACCGCCTAGGCTGTCAGCCCTCCAAGACGAGTGGCTGTTCTTCGAGCCTTGAAGTACTCTTCACTGGTTTCACTGATCTCATTCGTATAGCAGATGATCTACATTCTCCCCGTCCGAATTGATCTGAATCGATGGGAAGGATCCGCGCAGTCGGAGTGGACCACGTGGGAGAGCTCAGCACTGAAATTGGAGGAAAAATCGAAAAGCTCCTTCTTCTCCACACCATCATGGCAATCAAAAGTGGACAATCAAATTACGATCCAACCCCAAATAATACAAGTGAATCGCCTTACAGAGATTCAGTCGAAGTTGATGTTACTCAATCCTCAGTCCCACCTCCAAGCTACGGTTCCATCCCAAACTCCAACAGAGAAGATCACAGGACGTTCGACGCTGGACAAGAAGAATCTCACTACTGGAATCGCCTACACAAAAAGACAAAGTTAAGAAAGATTTTCCACTTTCTTCTAGCTACTCTCATCTTAGGTTCTTTGCTATATTTCTTATTGAGTCTCGGAAGGCATGACAAAGGCACTACCCACTACGCTGTAAGTCAATTCTCACTTCCGACTTACCCTGTTTTGAATCCGAGGTAGGAAAGATAACAGCAGAACAGTGTTTCTGATCATTCTTGAATTCTTCTTCACTCTTCTTTCCTACGAATCTTCGGTCTCTGCCTTTTTTTCAGCCCCCTCCGTCTCCTCCTTCTACAGATGGAAAGCTCAGCCAAAAGCCAACTTGGACATCGCCTAGCAAGATACCGATCTGGGAAAGACCAATTAGCAACTTGGAGTCCTGGTCCAAAGAAGCGTCTTTCAGTCTCCCAATTTCAGCACCTTTCTTGTTTCTCCACGCTCAAGGATCACATTTCGGAGGCAACATTGCTATGGGTTTATCAGACGATGGGAAAGGCTCAGATCAAATCGAGGTCAAGATCAAGGCTATCTATTCAGACGAAGAGCTTTTGAACACCGTTTCAATTGGAAAGCTGGTCGGGCAGGATGGAAAAGAAGGTGTTGGACTTTATCAATCTCAAGATTTCGATTGGAAGATTTGGAATGAATTCGTGAATTTCGAGATCAAGGTGATCTTACCATTTAACAAGAAAGCCGATCTCATGGCTATCAATTATTGGGAGACTAAAGTGGATAACTTGAGCCTCGATGTAGGACCGCTTGAAGGGGGAGCTATCTTCAAAAATGCTATCAAATTAGAATCAAAGAATGGTGCTATTCAGGTCAGAGTGAGTTGGGAAAAGAGCCTTGCTCTCTTTTGAACACGAAGAGATCCCTGGTCCCAGCTGGTCTTGGCTCCTGACCTCTTTCCTCCATTCTCACTCTCTAGTCTATCGAATCTCAGAACTCAATCAACATAAGCACTCAAAACGGAGCCATCGCATCTTCTGGCAGTCTCAAGTCTCCGAACGTAGAAGTTACTTCTTCGAATGGTAGACTTGGATTCCAACAAATTCTTTCTTCAACTTTGAAACTGGAGTCAAAAAATGGAGCCGTAGCTTGCTTGGACTGTAATTCACCGGTCCAATCTATTAGAAGTCGTTCAGGTCATTTAGAAGGCACTTACTCAGTCTCGAAATCTCTCCAACTCCACTCTAACGCCGGAGCCATCAAAGCTAATGTCAAGGTTCTGAAGTTGGATGAAGAAATCAAGGTAGAAGCCTCTTCAGATGCTGGAAATGTTTCTCTGAACTACCTAGAGCAAGCGAAAGGCACCAAGTTGAACAGTTCGGCCCTGTCAAAGGCTGGTAAAGTTCAAGTTCAACACGCAGGCAACTTCGTTGGAAATTGGAAGTTGAAGACTGATGTTGGCAGTGCTAACGTCGATGATCAGATTACCGATAATGATCATCGTTTAAAGATAGACCGTGTTGAGAAGAAAATTACCTTTGTGAGTTGTCATCTCAAGCTGCTGGGAACCAAGTCGACGCTTTCTGAAACAACATCTCTTCATCACGCCTCTTTCCTCCTTTTACCGCTTTCGTACTTCATCTTTCCCCTTTAGCAACTAATGGAAGGTAGATGCTGGTGGGGATCTCTTCCAAAGGAACCCTCTTCCAACTGGGGAATCTCTACTCTTACTTCTTCTGTTGGCTCTGTGTCCGCTACTTTCATCTAAGGGTTTCTCCACTGCCTCTAGTCACACAAAAAAGACTTTAGTTTTTACTGTCCGTCATTGCTCGCTTGGTGTCTAGTTCCTCTTTGTGCTCCGACTGCTCGCTTTGTCGAATCTGTTTTCTTTTCTTTGTACTTTCTCGAAATTTAACCAATTTTCAAATCAGATTTGTGTTGAAATAATTTCTGAGATACGTATGTTTCGGTCGGAAACTCAAAGCGTCAGTCGGAAGAAAGAAACTTCCCCAAAGAAGTCTTGAAGAATTTCGTTCCATTTCAATCGAAAGGAAGAAAAGACAAACAAATTGAAAATTGCATTCCGTTGAGAAGAAGGTTGACAAAAAGTTGCTTGAAGAATTGACTTGCTCTACGAAAGACCTTCTGAAGCTACAATGGACGAGATCAAAAAAGACGAGGCGTGAGTACTGAGTACTAAGAGTGGAGAGTCCGAGCAAGCAATTTTTGGTTTGGCTAGAACCAACTCAAAGTAGAATCCAACACTCACCTGGTAGCTAGACCTCGATTTCGACGAACTTCGGTGACAACTCTAGATCGATCACCTCTTCAACTAGTTCTCTGAGTTGAGGTAGAATGTCCTTAACCAGCTTGAAGTTCACAACAAGAGTCTTGAGAGGAACCCTCCTGATCCCATCTACTTCCAAACCTTCGATACGTTCTGCTTGCTTCTCGAAAGGAACGGAACCAATTTGGGCAGGGGGATTTTATTCTTCAGTGTCAGCTCTTCCAACATTGGATATCTTGAGGCCAGATCAGTTTAATCCCATGGGTCATGAATTGGCTCTATCCAAAGTCTTGAGAGATGAGGTGGCAGATCTGTTGTAAGGCCATTACCTAGGACGCTTGTGATTGTCTCTGAAGAAGGGACGATCCAAGCCGGAAAGTAATTTGATTCCCAGATTTGAAGATTGGGAAACGCTAGAGGTCTGATCTCGCGGTCTCCATCCTCATTCTTTGTGATTACTTTGCCCAGACGCTTCAGTGAATGACTTGAGGGTTCCAAGATATCTCTCCGTTCTCTGGAAGTTAACTCCCATCCTATGATCAGCGAAGTGAGGTTGCTGAGAAGTTGACCAGCTAGTTCCAGAATATTTGTACTCTTCCAGATCCCTAAGACTTTGAGATATTTTCCCTCTCTTTCATGAAAGTCTTCCTGGCATTCTTGACTATCTTGGACTTCAATGAAGAGATTGGTAGTGCTCTCCCAATCTCTGTTGACCAGTCTGAATTCGATCAGTTGAGGGAGACTGTGAAGAAGAGCTGCCATACTACGTGTTATGTCGTCTTCATACCCAAAACTCAGGTTGAGAATTCGAAGAGTCTCCCTTGATCTTAAGAGAAAAGCAGGAAGACCAGAAGCAGGAGTAGGTTCTTCTTCTTCCTCCTCGTCTTCTTCTTCCTCGTCTTTCCTTTTTCTTATCTTGATGGACAACGAAACCTTTCTTAAAGCACTTTGGCTCTTGCCATCGAATAATTTCAGAATGACATCGACCTCTGAATCTTCCCTTTTCTCTCCGAGGACAAGTCTGCGCCAGAGAGTTCTGTTTTGGTTGATGAGATCTGACCATTGCTTCCAAACTCTTCTAGTCTTGACCATATCTCTCGTATCAAGTCTCTCGATAACTTGAAGCAGCACTTCAGAGGGCATCTTGATGACTAGAGAGGCTGATGAATCCATGAGTAGAGGCTGCAGGCAAAGGAAGCGAAAGCGAGAGCATCAATTCACACTTCAACTTAAGTTGCTGTAGCAGTTTGATTTCAGGATTCGGAACTTAGCTCCTTTTCGATAGACTATGGGACAGGAAAGAGATTCTTTGAGGTAAAGTGAAGGTCGAAGACAATCTTGAACTCCTTTCCTTTCCTGCCCCTTCTTAAGTCTTTCCCTCCGTCTTGACCACGAATGGCTTGTCAGTTGAGTAGATTGGAAGAACTACTTTGAAGTTTCCGAAGATTCAAGAAGAAGTCTTGACTTTTGATGGAGTGGTTTCAGAGTCAAGATGAACTCCACCCAAACAGCGAGGACTCTATCTCTCCCTCCTTCCCACCCACTCTTTCACTATGGAAAACTGGAACAAACTCGCAAGTGGAATCACTCAAAACGTTGGTGAGTAGAATCAACTTGATTTAAAGCTTATTTCTTGCCAATTCATTCAGTTTCATTCCATCGAACCCAGCACAGCATACCCAGATTCCCGTTGCTATCCTGCCACCTCGCTGTTCTCTGACTCGATCCTAACCATCGCTACGCTACTCCCTTCTTCTTCAGGTCCTTTGGGTCAAAGACTCTCTCGTGGATTCGGAAATCTAAATCAACAAGCCAGGGAAAGATTCGGTCAAGTTGATCAAGATGATATCACTGTTCTACCAGATGAATACCTTGCTTTGGAGAGAAGAGTAGATGGTCTAAAGTTGGCTCATCAAAACCTTCTAAAGTGAGTCAATCATCCTTCAATAATGATCAGGCAGATGTTGTATCAAACTCATTTGGAGATGGATAGAGAAGGCTTCTGCAGGGAGAGGGCGAGGATAGGAAGGTTAAACCCCCCAAACGAAGCAGAGACAAGGATGGGAGAAGGTTTTACTTCGGATACGATACCATTCTGGAGATTCAAGTACCTCGAAGGTTGAATTAGAAGCAATCTCGGCTTATCGGAAGCGAGGTGGAAAGAGAAATCTAGCTTCTGTATGCTTCAATCGAGGGCCTTTCCAGGCAAGAACGAGCAGGTCTCAAGTTGATGACGAGTGGTGAATCCACCTCAAGTTCTAGCATGAAAAGTTTTTCGTTTCATCTGGAGAATGTGAACTGACGCTAGATTGGTATTACCTCTCTCTATTCCTTCCTCTCCCCACATTCTCGGCTTTCTAGAATCGCCCGCGCTTATGAGAATGAGGGATACGATTACCCTGTAAGTTGAGCTTCCTGCTAGCTAGATGGAGACCTCGGAGCCTCACGACAAGAATCAAAGGTTCTAATCTCTTCCTTATCTCTCCTCTTCTACTCTCCTCAGACCCAAGTCCAAGAATCAGTCACTCAACTCTCATCTCAAATTGGACATTCAGTAACATCCTGGGCGGCCTCAGCAACCAAAGGAACCAATTTACCAACAGTTCAAGCCACTTCTGCTCCACCAGAAGTTCATCGTACTCTAGCTCATGCACTTTCTCGTGGAGCTGCTTCTGGAGCACTAGAACTTGGTGCCAGTCCAACTAACATTTCAGGCTTACCAAATTCACCTGCTTCTTCAGGAAAGGAGAGAATTCCAGCTGGAGAAGGAGAAAGTAAATTAGGTGAAGCTTTACAAAAATTCGCTTTGGCTCAAGATAGAGTTGGGAATGCAAGATTACATCAAGATGATGCCATTTCTCAAGGTTTCTTGGCTCCTTGGAATGGTTTTGGGAGTCAGATTCAATTGGCTATGAAGTGAGTTCTTAGGACAAAGAAGTCGTCCTCTTTTGGAGATAGATCTCTTGGATTTTCGATTCTTTTGGTAACATTTGTTCGCTAATGCAGATCTTTACAAACCCCCTCTCTTCTTCTATCCTTTTTTTCAGAGCTCGTCAAGGAGTACGAGATGCTCGTCTACATCTTGATAGTTGGAAACAAACTTTGAAGGTCACAGAGACGACGGGTAAAGCTGAGAAACTTGAAGCTCATCGTGCTGAAGTTGAAGGTGCAGAGGATAAACTAGTCAGTGCTACTGAAGAAGCCATTGCCTTAATGAAGAACGTTCTTGACAACCCTGTGAGTTTATGACTGGCCTCCTTCTGAAGGTTCGGAAGTGTGGCTCCTCGATCGGTGTGTGGTTTTACTCAATCTTTTTTCTACTCCTCTAAATCTGTACAGGAACCAATCAAGAGTCTAAATGCTTTCGTCAAGGCGTGAGTAGTAGAAGGATTCGAGCCTTTTGCCCGAGAGTTGGATTTAATTGACTGACCCTCTTTGCTTTCCCCGTCTTCAATCTGTTTCTTCAGCCAAGCCGAATACCACAAGGCTGCTGCCGAATTACTCACAGAATTAGCACAGGAAATCTCTCAGCAAGCCATGGCTGTGGAATCTGATTACAGAAGTTCAAGAGGTTAAAAGTTTCTCGGCTTGTCAAGCGTCCCCTTTCCTTCTTTCTTCTTTCAACTCTCTCTCTTTCTGTTGAGTTACCCACTTTTTTCTATTCCTTTAGATTTTGAAGTTGACTTTCAGTCTTCTGATGATCGTGTTGTTGTATGATTTTCTTTGGAGGGAATCGGGTGAAGAATGGGTCGTTGATTAGGAATATGAGTAACGTTGAATTAGTCTGGATCCAGCAGACCTTACGCGCCTTGTCGGCCACCCTCACGCAGCGGGGGGCTTCCACAAGATTAACATTGAATCGTTTGAAAGAGAGTGAATTTTATATGAGGGTCTATGAATGATTGATTCCTAATGGTCCACTAGCCTTCGAAAATTATGGCTGTGTAAAAGGGGTGCGATATTGGATTTACCCAAGGCAAGGTCAGGGATACGACGGGGGAATCGACTCACCTTCCAGGTCTCTTTTGACTTTTTTCCATCATCCTTTCTTCTTTCTCTTTTCTTTCTACTTTTTCTACTCTACTCTACTCTACTCTATTCAACTCAGCTTTACCATCTTCAAGTGACTTGGTATCGACATCTTTCTATTTCAAGTGCTTCTCCGTAGTGCCCGAACCCGATTTCTCCAAGTCAAAGCTTCCGGTTGAAAGTAACTGCTTCAGTCAATCCTCCTTTCCTATCCGAATTCCCATCCTACTTCATCCACTCCTCTCCAAGAATTATGCCATCAACGATACTTCCAGATCCAGTTCTGGCTTTATCTCACGCAAACGTCAGAAAGCTTAACGATCTAGACTTGGACCAATTGGCTGTTCTATGGAACGGTGAGTATCTGCCCACCAGCACCCCCCTTGACCTTGGTCATCCGATCCTCAACTCACCCTACCTCTCACTTTCCTTCTCCTTCCCCTTGGATAGTGTTCACCAAATGTGGAGATTCGTTAGAATCTGGACGTAGATTAGAGAACCTTTCTTGGAGGTTATGGTTCAGAGAAGCTCACCTACTACCACCAGACGCTTCATCAGATTTTGACATTTCCAACTCAACTGATTGTACTTCAACTCCATTAGAATCAAATACTCCAATTGGTACTCCCAGAACTTCAAGGTCTGCAAGTTTAAGTTTGGTAGCAGCTGGAATCAATGCTGCTTTTGCACCACCTAATAACAGGCAGCCAACTCTCATAACTCAGCAACAACAATTACAATCAAGTCATCCTGATCAGTTGCAAGACTTATCAGATCCTGAAAGTGGGAATTGGAGTAGTGAAGAAAGTGATGCCGATGAGGAGGAGCGAAAGGGAAAGGTGAGAGAGGGGCTATTTAAAGGAGAGCAGGAAACCAAAGCTTCAACTTCCACTGATGAAATCAAAAGGAAAATTGAAAGAGGAAATGGTGAAAGGATTCGAGGTAGAAGTAGTACTTCTAGGAAAGCTTTCAATAAGAATACAAGTCATCAGACAGATCTTCAACCTTCCAACTCCGCTGTTTCCACCTCCAACTCTTCTTCCAAATCTCATCCAAGAACCTCCTCTTCAGCTTCAAATCAAGATTCAATTTCTGAAGTTTTAGAAGCCAGTGCTTCCACTTCCACTGCTAGACCAAGATATGGGAAACATGCATCTTTCGATGTAGAAGAAACAGAACCCTCCCAACCAGCTTTACCATTTTCAACCAGTTCACCAACTTCAACTTCTCTAGATACCAAATCACAATCTACTAGAACTACAAGACCTCTATCTTCCGCATCCGCCTTTGGTTCAAGAGCAAGAGTTAGACAAAGAAATCAAAGTCTTTCAGGAGGAGCTGGTGGAAGCGCAGCTGCTGCAAGAAGGAGAAGACCACTTTCTTTTGGTGAAGCTGTTGAATCACTAGCTTTAGGATTAGATGGCGGAGATAGAATTCATGAAGATTATGGTGATTCCTATAATTCAAACACGTCGAATTGGAAAGGGAAAGGTAGAGCTAAAAGTGCTCTTGGAATTACCTCTAATTTAAACTCTAGTGCTTCTCATTCTTCTATTGGGAAAAATGACGGAATGACTACGAACTATGAATCTGAGAATGAGGAGATCATTTCTGAAAAGGAAAGGCTGGAAGGAGAAAGAATGCCTCCTCCTAGTTTACCAGGTAATAGAGGTTTGAGATCTACTTCTGCTGAACCGATTTATACAACGGCTTCTACTCAAGAGAGAGGTCTGAAAGATAAGGACAAAGATAAAGATAAAGGAAAATCTAAATCTAAATTCTTTGTTGGATCTTGTGCGAGTCATGATAGTGGAGAATTAATTCCTTCACCTGCTCCTTCTCCTTCTTTAACTACAACTGACGATCAAGATTCGAGCATTCCTTCAGATGTTCAGCAAATCATTTCCAACCAATCTAACATCCTTCCAAATCAATCTATTCATCAATCTACTTCTCAAGAAACTGGCCCATCCCAACTTCCATCCAACAATTCCAATCCAACTCCAACCATTCAAGGACCATCTTCACGACGCACTTCTTCGGACACAAGCTCCGTTACTTCTGAGCAATCCACTAGCGGAATGAGCAAGAAGTCAGTAACTAGCAATTCCAATTCCAATCTCTCGAATCGTAGATCCAAATCTGGTACCGCTTTACACAAAGCTGGACATGGTCACCCAGCTCATGGTCACGGAAGGAAATCAAGTGGAAGTAGTGGACTAGCCAATGGCAGAAATCCAAGTTTCTTGAGGGGAATGACTGGTTTGACTGCCATGACTAAGGTGGAGAAACCAGGGGCTGAGAAGAAGAAGTCGGAATCTAGTTCTAAACTGAAGGGAATGGGAAATGAGAATACGAGTACCGTTGCGCCTGTCAAGGAGGACAAGATGCCGATTCCTCAACTTCAAGTGGCTGCTCCTACTCCTGCTCCTTCTCCTCCACCTTCAATTCCTGCTACTTCTGAAAATCTCAACTCCTTGAATCCAAAATCAGCTGAGCCTTCTACTTCAAACCAGAAAGCTGCGAACTCATCGTCTTCTAAGAAACCAGTCAAATTCACGATGGGATGCGATGAAGAAAGTGAAGAGGAATGGAGCGAAGACGAGGATGATCCAAGGAAGAATCAGAAAGTAGAGGAGACGAAGTCTAAGCAAATTCTGGAGAAGGAGAAGAAAGAAGAACAGATCGTCGAGAAACCTCAGGTCCTAGTCAACGCTTCAAAATCAAAGCAGGCGGAAGTCGTGGAAGAAGAGGAAGTCGAAGAAGGGGAAGACGACTCGGATTGGTCTAGTGATGAACCTACTGCCGAAGAACTACAAGCAGAGAAGGAAGCTGCTGCAGCTCAAAGGAGAGCAGACGAAGAAGCTAGACAGAAGGAAATGTTCCAAAAGAGACCTATCAGATCTGCCAGTGCTACTGATGTTAGAAAGATGGGTCTAGGAGGTGGATTGAGAATGAGCGGAATGCCATCTGCCAACCAATCAGCTACTCCAAGTCGTCCAAATCCGTCTCCTCCAGCTCAACCTGTTAGAGGTTTCTTGAGCTCTCTCTTCCATCCAGAACAGGAAGGTCATCCACCTCCTGGTCAATTAGCTGGAAGACCTCATGCAAGTGCTGCTAACCTTAGAAGTGGGATCTCTTCAACTCATAAACCTCAGGAAGAAGAAGCGAGACTTTCCAAATTAGAAGAGATTGATGAAAATGATCCACATCATAAACAACGTCGAAGGAATCGAATGATTAGAGAATCTCATCATCAGAGAGAGAAAAGCAATAGGAAAGCAAATTCTAATCTTAATTCTTTAATGTCAACTTCTTCAACTAGTAGACCTATTGGTGAAGGTGGTTTGAAAACCAGTAAAAGCGCAGTCGCTTTACCTGTTTTGAACACCGTTGCTTCAAGTTCTTCAATTCGGGGGATGAATAAAGGCGGAAATCATTCTGGTGGATCTACTAGAGATTCGAAAGAAGTTTTATCTAAATCTCATTCGAGATCTAGATCTAAAGATAGAGAGGATGATAGAAGAGATGGTCAATCTACGTTCTCCAGAAGAGATAGTGGTGGTAGCTCAAATGCTCAAAATCAACATCGAAGAAGTAGTAGTTCTGGAAATGGAAAGAATTTCCATCTAGGTTTTGGAGAAGATGAAGAAGAGGAAGAAAGTGAAGATGAAATCCCTCAACCTAGTAGTTTGGCTCTCGCTAAGTTAAGTCAACTGGCAAAGAAGAAAACCAATGTGACTAAAATGAATTCAAATGAAGGTTTACCTCCTTTCACTGGTGGAAGTACTGCAACTGCTAAAGCAAGGAAAAGAAATTCAGTCTCGACTTTAAATAGTGATGGTTCAGGATTCGATGAACAGACTTGTCAACAGCAACAACAAGTTCAACCTCAACCTAAAGAGACTTTCAAATATACAAATGATTCTATGTTTAGAAAACAAGCAGGTTCAAGTGGATCAAGTGGAAACTCTGATGCAAATCAAATAGGAGGAGATTCGAAACTTTCAAATTCTTCTGGTTCTTTGGCTACTCAAGCCATTCCTTCTCAAAGAGTCAGTAATTCAACTGGTTTACAACAACCAGTGGATACAGCTCAACCACAAACTCCAAGAACTACCAGAAGAAATATGTTGAGAGATGAGCTCTCTGAAAGTTTGAGACAAAATCTTCTTTGGGAAAGACAGAGTAGAAATCGAATGTTAGGGATTGGTGGGAATCAAACTACTTCTTCTACTAATTTACAACAACAACAATTTCAAGCTCAACAAGCTCAACAGCAACAGTTACTCTTGCAACAACAGCAACAGCAACAGATGAATAATCGAAATACATCCGTTTTGGGCGGGAATAATCTTAGACCTTTGACTCCTAGTGCTACCACCTCAACTCAACAACAGCAACAAGGTCATCAGAGAAATGGTTCCACTTCTTCAAATCAATTGAAGAGAAATCAATCTACTGATGGTGGATTCCATCACTCTGGGTGGTAATTTCCTCAAAAACTCTTCAAGTCTTTTTTCCTCTCTCTTGTTACGATCTCCTTCTCCTTCTTCTGTTTTCTTTCCTTCCTCAATTTGTTCTCATGCTTCATCGTCATCTCTTCTCATTCTCCCTTTTACCCCCCCCCCCCTTTTTCTTTCGCTCTATTGTAATCCTTTCGTCACCTTCCCTTCCCTTTCCCCTTTTTACTGAAACGATAAAAAGAACATAACGAACTTCCAAATAAACCTTATCGTAATAAAAGAAAAAAAAACTCATGCCTCAATTCTATAACCCACCCAACCCATTCCTCCTCATCATCTTGTAACAACGCTCTCACCCTCTCCATCTTTGTCTTACCCAATTTTCGCTCAGCCAATTAATTTAAGAAGAATTCCTCTAGTCGTTCCCGCTTTCTGTCGCATGTAAATCTTCATTATCTCAACCTCAACAATTCTGTGTTTTCAACCTCTCGTAATGGGTTTCAAAATCTCTTCTTTTCTCGCTTGTTATCGAACCGAATTCGATTCTCGAAACTAAATCACTCAAAAAAATTATGATTCCATGAACATTAGGGAGAAGCTAGAGGAAGAATGATTCTATCTATTCTATTAGGTATGGATCATTTCTTCTTCGTCAATCAACGCTTACTTTCCATCAGTACAACAGGTCCATTTGCACAGTGACTCCGTCTAAACCACCTCAACCTTAGTATTTGTAGAATCCAGCTCCATTCTTCCTTCCGTATTTACCAGCCTTGACTAGCTCTTCCAAGTTAGAAACCTCCTTGACCATCTCAGCTGGGATTTCTCCAGTTGAAACTCTAGATTCGCGCCATCCCTTAGCGATCTGTGAAAGAGTGTCTAGTCCAACCATGTCGGAAAGCTCGATTGGTCCCATTGGGTCTGGAGGAAAGGGTAGAGGGAACGAGGCAAAACGTCAGCTCTTGAAAATCAAATCTAGGTTGGTTTCGTCGACAGACCGAGGCACCTTGCGGAACAGAAGCAATAGCAAGCCTTTCACTTCACTAGGATGAACATCTTGTCGAACACTCACATCCAGCTCCGAGCTTCATGGCAGTATCGACGTCTTGAGGAGAAGCCTCTCCACGCTCGACAAGTCTGATGGCTTCTAGCATGTATGGAACTAGAAGACGGTTAACAATGAATCTGAAGAGAGAAGAGTAGTAGGATTGAGTTGTTAGAAGAGAAGGTCTTTCCCCGAATCTCAATTCCCATCGTCGTTCTGAGCAACTCACCCTGGAGCATCAACACAAGCAACAGGAGTCTTTCCCATCTTTCTAGCTACCTCCATCATAGCATCAAAGGATTCATCACTGGTCTCCTTAGTTCTAACAACCTCAACCAATTTCATCTGTGGAACTGGGTTGAAAGCGTGGAAACCTCCGAATCTATCCAATCTCTGAGTTGATTTAGCAACATCGGTGATAGCCAAAGAACTTGTGTTACTAGCAAAGATAGCTTCCTTTGGAGCTTTTGAATCCAAAAACTTGAACAATTCCTGTTTGATTCCAATGTTTTCGATGATGGCTTCGATGACCAGATCTGTTTCTGCTACTGCTTTTCCAGCATCTGTAGTAGTGTGAACTGAGTCAACTATACTCTTGACGTAGGCTGATTGTTCTTCAGCTGACTTGTCAGCCATGGATTTCTTTGCAATTCTGGTCAAGGATTTTGACATGATTGAACGACCATTTTCAGTAGCTTTCTCTGTCACGTCTGCTAGGGTTACGTTGTATCCTCCTTTGTGAGCCAAAACTTGAGCGATTCCAGCTCCCATGAGACCAGCTCCGAAACTGGTAAAGGTGCAAGAGGGAAGAAGGCGAGAGGTTAGATCTTCGAACTGGGTAAGCAGCTACCCGATTGTCCCCACACCAGAAGAGATGCTCTGCCTTCGAATCAATTCAACGCTGATAGAGCCTGAGCTTCAGGGAACTTATACTCAAGCATTCTATCTGTCAAGCTAGAGTAACAGTCGACCCACAGCTCCTCTGGATTGGCCCAGATCTGGTTCCCACCAAGAACCCTCCCCTCACCTCCACAGCTACGTCTTCTCCTGCTACCCTTCTTTGCTACCCCTGTCCTTCTGTACTATACGGCATTCAATCCTCTAAGTTATCTGAAATATACCAGTATACTCACACGGTGACATTCTTGACCTCCTTGTTCTGAATCGAAGTTGTAGCGAAACCACGAGTAGCAGCTAGACTGGGGGAAGCAGCTGGCGCTAAAGAACGAGCTGCGTTGATTGAAGCTGAACGAGTTAATGAAAGCATGGCTCTTGCGTATCAAGGATGTGGTTGTATTGAGAAGAATCTTGGAAGTGGTCAAGGCAGGGTTTGGAGCAAGATTCCCGAGCTGCTCTTGCTCCGAGCCTGGATCTTTGAAAGTTGATAACCGCATTTTTTCAAACCAGGGGGGAAAAACATGAGGTTCATTGCTACTGATTAAACATAGAGTACAAAGGTTCAAATGTGAGTTGGAATGAAATTGTGATGAAGAGAGAGAGAAAGAGTCAACCGACGAACCACCTTTTTTTGTTGTATTTTTAAGAAGGAGGAGCAGTCTTTCACTTCTGTCTCTCCCACCTTCTTAAATAGTCCGAATAACTTCAAAGCCTTGGGTTAAGGATTGAACGAAAAGAAGTAGAAGATAAAATGGTATCAAAGAAAGAAGAAGAGGGAATGATAGAAAGAGGACTGATTTGGGAGAGGTGAAGGGCTGCTAGCTTGTCGATGCGTTGAGGTTGAGCTGAGAGAAGACTTTTAGATCAAGAAGCATATCCATACTGCTGGTTCGGATTCGGAGAGCCAGATTGTTGTCTCTGCTGACCGTTTCCGTTTGATGCCGAGCCACCACTCGCCTGCATGGCTCTGTTTGGAGGAAGCTTGAGTTGAAGGCCCGGATTCTGAGCCATTGCCGACTTAATGGCTGTCAGTTGAGCCTGTAGATTCGGATTGTTGACAGCTCCATTGGTTCCAGCCAGGACGGCTTGAAGCTGTTCGGCAGTGAAACCGTTCATTCCAGCCCCTCTCTGTTGCTGTTGCTGTTGTTGAGGCATCTGTCCTCGACCTCCGTTCTGCATGGGAACAGGAGAAGGTGAAGAAGAGGGACGACCTTGAGCTCCAGCTAGATGAGATTGGATAGGAGGACTGGCGGAGGATCCACCGTTCGGAAATCCATTGGGGAATACATGGGGAAGTTGCTGCTGATTCACTCCAGAGGCTTGTCTCAACTGCTGCATGGCTTGTTGCTGCTGCTGCATCTGATTGGTATTTGGACTACTCGAGAAGGAATGTGATTGAGAGAGAGGATGAGGTTGATTTCCTTGAGCTCCACCTGATCGCCGTGAAGCTGGAGAAGCTCTGGCTTGCTGTTGACCTTGTCCTTGACCTTGAGCGGCTCTCTGCTGTGCTGCTTGTTGTTGCTGGAGGAGAAGTTGCTGAGAATGCATTTGCTGTTGCTGTTGGAGGGCAGTTAGAGGGTTGTTGGATCCGGGCTGTCTGGTCATGGCTTGAGCAGCGGCGATGGCAGCAGCTTGTTGAGCTTGCATGGCAGCGCTTGGATGAGATCCTCGATGACCGTAATTTGGAGCATTCATCATTCCACCGGCAGTGACGACTCCCATGGGCTGAGGAGCAGGCATCTCAGCCGCAGCTCTGGCTTGAGCTAGATGAGTCGAGTCCGTCGCCAGCTTCATAAGATCTTGTTCTTCCAATAGTCCGATCCTATATCTCAAGAATCGCTGATCGAAGTCATCCAGAACGGCTTCCTCGTCGTCTTCCATTCCTCCAAGACCACAAAGACCCAAGCCAGCCCACCTGCCAGCTTCGTCGTCGTATCTCCATCTCTCTTGAAGTCGAGCCCACCTCTCCATCTCCTCTCGAGGATCCACGATCGCCTCTTCCTCTTCCTCCTCTTCTCCATCCCGATCCTGCTCTTCAAGCTTGTCGAAGCTATCGATAGCCATGATATCCACGTCGTCAGCTTCGGTAGGTAGAGTGCTGACGCTGGTTCCTCCGAGAGAAGTTCCACTTCTTGCACTCGATTCTGATGATGTGCTAGAAGCGTCAGAAGCTTGGGAGTGAGAGAAGGGTCCAGCAAAAGGTCCAGAAGTGCTTGGTTCCGGCGGTTGAGAAGGAGAGCGTAGAAGAGTAGGTCGAACCGTTGGGAGGAAAGCGAACGGTCCTGTTGGAGCTGAAGTTTCCTGAAGATGAGAAGAAGGTGAGCTCGAGAATGAGAACGGACCTTGGGGCTGCTGTTCCTCTTCCTTCTGAGATTCCTCCTCTACGATGATAGGATCGTGACGAGCCCAATTGGTGAGACTTGAGGGAACTGGACTAGGAGTTGGTAGCTTCCTGTCCAAGAAGATTCTGCCACCACGCCCCACCCTTCGGCGGAACGAGGGCGGTCTTCCAGCTCTGGGGGAGGAAAGGCCTTGCTGTTGTTGAAATTGTGATTGATTGAGAGAGTCTGAAATTTCCGAAGAGATGGGTCGGAAGGAACGAAGGGCAGCTGGAGCTGGTACTGGTTGGAAGGCGACGTCGGTAGCCTCTTCCCATCCTACGTCGAAGTTGGCCTTGGTCATGCATTCTCTTTCGATGTAAGCTTGAACAGCATGAACTCTTTCGAGAATCGCAGATCCGAGACCAGCAGGACTTCCGGCTCCAGCAACGTCTTCTTCCGCCCTGCTCCTGCGAGGACCGTTCCTTCCAGCTTCCTGTTCTCTTCTTCTTCTCTTGGCAGCAGCCTGCTCTTCTCGCCTTTCTTCCTCCTCTTCGTCCAGACCACGGACAGTGGCGACGATCTCCCATGTCTTCTGAGGATCGCAATCTTCTCTGAGAGCTTCCCATCGAGATCGATTCCGTTGAAGCATGGCCCGACTTCCACGCTCTCTCTGAGCGAAGGCAGAGAGAACGACTGAGGCTTGATCCAGTTCCGATTGAAGTCTGATGAGCTTCTCGATGTGAAGAGCGTCTGTCTTACGAGTCTTGCGCATCATCTTGACTTCACGACGACGGAAGCAGACGTAAGGATCGTTGTCGTTGGACTCGTCGAAGTTGAGTGTAGGTTCGATCGTCTTTCCTTCCCTTTCCTCCCTTCTCTGTTTCCACCAGGGATAGACTCGAGCGGCGATAGGCTTGAGGACCCACAGATTGCGATAAGGGTTGGAGACCGACCATTCCGTAGATGAGAGAGAAGAGTTGCTGGAAGTAGAGGCGGCGGTCTGTTGATCGTGAGGGAGATCCGGAAGCTCAGGCAGAGCCATCGCCGCTAGAGGTGATTCCCGTTCGAAAGAAGGCTGAAGGTCTTCGAAAGAAGGTAGGTTGGACTTGTCGAGGTGAGCGTAGGGCACTAGCTCCTTGGAGACTCGTTCGAAGATGGTCATGACCATCTCGAACTCGTCTTCGTTGATAACGTGCAGATCTGGATTCTGACGAACTAGAGCAGTCATCGGATCCTCTTTAGCCTTCTCCTTTCCCTTCTTGGAAGACGGCGGTCGATAGTTGCGCAGAGCCACGGCACCTTCTTCCTTGGCCTTGGAATTCCGTTCCTCCAGCCAGTCTGCGTCGTCCTCGTCCATGTTGTAGCTTGGACCACGAATGCAGTCTTCCACCGTATCTGAGAATCTGACGTAGGAGACCGGGTCCTGATAGACTCCAGGTGGGTAGAGCTCTGCGACCTCTTGGGCTGAGAGGACTCCACTCGCGCTGGGCGTCGGAATGTTGTAAGCTACCTTCTTCTGATCCGAGCTGTCTGAAGCTAGCTGAGTTGAAGACAGAGCTGCTTGAAGATGGTGTTCCTTTTGAAGAGGAAGACGAGTGGAGAAAGAAGGGAAGGGATTGCCGATGATGGTCAGAGCGAAGCTTCTAGACGCGACAGCTGGCAAACCCCAACACTGCCAATCCTCAATCCAACTACTTTTCAAGAGATGAAAGTGGTTGGATTGGATGGAAAATGTGTGAAATCACTCACAGAGATCTCTCCAACATCCACACCCAGATTCGAGTCGTGGTTGTCTTGACCATCGAATTCAGCATCTCCTACGATTGGTGTGCTCGTATCTAGCAGATGTGACCCTTTGGCAATTGTCACTTAAAAAGTGGAAAGAAAAGAGATCGGAATGATATTATATTGCAAGGAAATTAAAAGGGAAAAGAAAAAGAAAAGGTTCAAAGTCAGAAAGTGAAGAGCGAAAGGAATTTGGGGGAAGGGAGAGAAACCAGTCGCGTCCAAGTGGGAGAGGCTTGGGCGAGGCTCAAGCGAAGTTGCATCCAACTTGAAAAAGGCCTCTTTCGATGAGAAAAAGCGATTTCAACCCTAGCGAGTCATCACAAAGTGATTTAGAGAGATGTTACTCACATTTTTGTCTGAAATTGACCTTTTTAAGTCGTGTTCTACTGGATGACGTCACCATCTCCCTTTTCTACCACCTGTTGAAATATGCAGATTGGTGTGAAATGGAATTGTCTTTTCCAGGAATCAATTAAGAAGTGGAAGAAGACGTGAGGAATTGACGATGGGAGGGGAAGGTTTTATTGGACGAGGCGATTTTGTGAGGAGATTGCAAAAGGGACGGAATTCTTCTTCTCACACAGTCCACCCATTGATCGAGCAAAAACCAGTAGGAAAACGCCGAAGACCGAGGCTCTGCCAAACCGAATTCTTCACCTCCTTCCTTCCTCCTCTTTTTTTTCTTTTCCTCTCCCCACTCCCTCTATGTGCATCTACAAAGAAATGAAAAACAAGAGGCAATGAAAGTACAAGGTGAGATCTAGATCTTCCCAACGTCACATCCTATCTCCTTCCCCCCTTCTTCTGCTTTTTCTTCGCATGGCCCCTACCCCCAGAAGCGCTCTTCGCCTGAACCTGTGGAGACATATAATAAGAGCAATCAGCAAGCTGAAACCGATCGAATGTATGCCATCAACCTGGCATTACTCACTGCATCGAACTTCCGCTTAGCATAAGCTGAAGCTTCGGCATCTTTCACCAATTCTTCCACCACGTTTCTACCTCTCTCTTGTCTAGAAAGAGATGAAGCTGGTTCTAAATTCGAGCCTACAATCCTTCCGAGCTGCAAAATAGAAAGAAAAGAGCATGTCAGTTAAGTCAAGCCTGTTGTTTGCCACCTTCTTCACCGCTCTTCAAACTCACCTGAGCAAACTGAGGCATAGCTTCCTTTCCAGTTCCAACTCCACCGCGATAGAATCTCTTCGGATCTAGAGAGTTTCTCAACCTGATAGCTTGAACCTCCCTTCTCATCTCTTCTGCGTTTGAGTTCTGAATGGTTTTGGCTTTGGAATTTGAACCTGGTCCAGTCTTGACTGATTTCGGGAAGGCTGGCATATCAAACCATCCTGAACCTGCAGTCAAAGCTCGAGCCTGTAGGAGGGTGGAAATGGAGCATAGCGGCAAGAATGGAAGGAGGTAGTGAGTGTTAGATCAAAGCAGAATGTGAACTCCACCTTCTTTGTCGCTCGCTACTAGATCAAACATATTCAAATTGTTATCCAAATCGCACTAGCCAGTACCTCTGTAGCAGGCTCGTTCCAGAGCAGCGTGTCCTCAGCCTCTACCCGGCTACCCTCAAAGCTCTGAACCCTCCCCCCCCCCCTCGACTCACCTCTTGCCTCTGTTTCTTCGACATCTTGGCAGCCTCATTCATGACCTCACCACTTTCCAGTCTACTCAAGTGTTTCTCCAATTCAGCTTTCTGAGCCTTATCCTGCTTGCTCGACCTGGGGAGAATGAGTGGAAATTTGGAAGAGGAGCGGATCGAGAGAAGCAAAAGGAGAAAGATGGGTCGACATGAGCAACAGACTGATGGATGTCATCAGGAAAAGCTGATGATCGTATTATCTTCGAGAGCAGAAGTGTTGGAAGGGTAAAAAGAGGTCCTCTCTCTGCCTGCAGCTTTGCACTCACTGATCCGAGCTCGGTAGCTCCTTCCCCTTTCCCTTCCACTTGGAAGGAGTTGGGATGGATGGATTAGAAGTTATATCCTGTTGATCGAACTGGATAAGATCGTCACCTTCTTCAAACATTTTCCTTGAGTTGAGCTTCCTTTGTTGAGATTGAATTGCAAAAGCTTGAGAGGATGCTTCGAGTAGAGCTGCTAGATCATCTTCTGAATCAGAAGAATCGATCGGATCTTGATTATGCTTAGACTGAGTCATGATTGACATAGCTGCACAGATTAAAGGAATTGAATGGATGGGGAGTGGGTGGGAAGGGAAGGAGTGCACATTTTGGGAATGGCCAAAATCCTTGATCGAATAATTCAAAATTCTCTGCTTTCTTCCCAGCCCTATCATCTCGTCGCTTCTTTCTTCTCTCTTCTCTTTCTTTTTGAAGTTATGGCTAGAGGTCCCAAGAAGCCAGTTGCTGCAAAAGCGAATCGCAGCAAGTCTGCTTTTTCAGCAGGATCTCAGCAGAGGCTACCGAGTTCAAGTGCCTCAGTTGCAGGATTCAACGATGAATCAGACATTCCAATGGATGATCAAGATCTATTCCACAAACAGAGAGATGAAATCCTATTAGGTGGTAACGATGAAGTAGACGATCAGGCTGATGAAGGTGAGTTGAAAGGAAAGCCAGAGGGAGGATGGGCCGTCTAAGCAGCACTTCCTTACTCCCACCCCTCCTCACCCCCCTTCTCATAGATGATCCATTCGGAGGAGAAAGAGAGATCATGGGATTGGATGATGAGATGTCTCAAGACAGTGAAGAAGAGCAAGAGGAAGAAGAGGAGGAAGAAGGAGAAGACTCTCTTCCAACCAAGAAGCAACCAAAACCAAAAGCTTCCCAACCCAAGCCTTCCATCTATGAGTCCGCTTCTGAACCAGATGATGATGACGAAGAAGATGAAGAAGATGACTTAGACAAAGGTTGGGGTTCAAACAAGAGATCTTACTTTGGTACCAACAATATGGACAATTTGGATTCTGATGATTCTGAATTGGACGAGGAAGAGGCAAAGGAATTGGAATTGAATGAAGTCAAGAGGTTACAGACCAAGAGCAGGAAATCTATGACGGATGAAGATTTCGGATTGGGTGAAGATGGAATCGTTTTGGAAGACTACAGAGATGAGGCTGAAGGAAAGAGATTGGGAGAGAGAGAAAAGAGAAGATTGGAATTGGATGAAGGACTTGAGAAACCTGTTACAAGTGATGAGATGTGAGTCTAGATATCATATTGAAGATAAGGGTCTAGGGAGGGCAATTCATTGGGACAGAAGGAAGTTGAAGACTTACCTCCCGCCACTTCTCTGCTTCCTTCCTTCTCAGCGCCGCCACCTCCGTTGCTGCGACAACACTCCCTTCAGATCCAGCGGCTAGATCAGCTCTTTTGGCTCAAGTTCAGAAGACTTCTCCTGAAACTGTTGCTCTGGCAGGAGAATTTGCTGACGTGGTGGAAGAGCTCGAAAGAGTGGAAGTTGCTGTCAAGAAAGTGACCGAGGAGATACCAAACCACCCGAGCTTGGGATTGATGCACCTTCATCACCGTGAGTCATAAGTACAGATGCCAATACTGCTATGCTTGAGCTATGAGGCATAAACGCTGAAGTTCTTTCATCTCCCTTCCTTCTCTTTCCCAGAAACTTTGGTCACGTACGTCACTACCATCACCTACTACTTCTACCTCCGCTCTCTTCCACAATATTCTAAAGATCCTGTGAAGCTCACCAAGCACGCAGTTCTAGGACGTCTGGTTAAGTTGAAGACTGCCTTGTCAGCTATGGGCGATCTTGGACTTTCAGCTGACGCCGAAGAATCTGACGATGAAGGTCTTTCCGACGAAGAAGACGAAGATATCGCATTGGACGTCGACCCAGCAACTATCGTCCTACCAGATTCAGACGTGGACAGTGAAGATCTAGGAAGCTTGGAGGAAGACGAGTTGGATGGTTTGATGGACGACGAGAAGGAGAACCAAGCCAAAGCTCAAGAAGCTGCAGCAGCTGCTCCTCTAGAATCTTCTGCTGTCAAGAAAGGGAAAGGAAAATTCAACTCTACTCCAGTTCAACCTATCGCTCAAGACGAAGGAAAGTCGAAGAAGAAGAAAGGATCTCTCAAGCGGAAAGCTGAAGTGCCAGAACCTGCTCCTTTATCTGGTCTAGCAGATCTAGAGGAAGACGAAGAAGAGATTGGTCCTTCAATTTCATCAAAGAAGAAACGTACTAAGAACACTCAATCCTCTTTCGAATCAGCTCAAGCTTTTGGGGAACCCACCACTCTGAGCAAGGCGGATCAAGCCGAAAAGTCTGCCAAACGAAGGTCATTACAATTCTACACTGGTCAAATCTCAAGCAAGGATGCCAGAAAAGAGGCTGCTGCCAAATCCAAGTTGACTGGTGACGCTGACATTCCATACAGAGACAGAGATAGATCTAGAGAGACTGTCAGCGCCACTTTGGCCAACAAGGCTGCTAAGGCCAACGGAATCAACATCAACAACAGAAATCTTGGCGATGATGGAGATGATTGGGACGAGGAAGACAAGAGGGATTGGAGAGATGTCATGGGAGTCGAAAACGACTTTGGAGAAGGTGAAGCTGGAGGAGGTGGAGACGATGGAGGAGATGACTACTACGATCTCGTTGCAAGTGGTAAGAGGAAGGCCAAGAAGCAGAAGAAGGAGGAATACGAAGAGGCTAGAGAAGCTGAAAGGTGAGCTCACTTGAACACTGAGAAACGATTCAGTGATTTTGCGTCCACGAGACTCAACAACTGACCCAACTCTATGCTCTCGCTCCTTCAGATACATACCTGACGATTCAATCGAGGAAGGAGGACATCGTTCCATCAACAGACAGATCGAGAAGAACCGTGGTCTTACTCCTCATAGACCTAAGACTGTTCGTAACCCTCGTGTCAAGAAGAGGATGAAGTTCGACAAGGCAAGCAAGAAACTCGGAAGTATCAAACCTATCTACAAGGGTGGTCAATCTTCCTTGCAAGGTGGTTATGAAGGAGAGAAGAGTGGTATCTCAAGTCATCTGGTCAAGTCTCGTAGCTTCGGAAAGTGAGGGGAAAGGAAGAGTTTTCGTTTTGTTCAACTCATACAATCTTGTTATAATTCATCTGATTTACACATTTCAGTGCTCTTGTGGTCTTGGTCGAAGGTTACCTGTAGCGAGACAGACTTCGACTCATGTTGTTCGACAGCAACTACAGACACTCTTACTTCTTACATCTCCTCTTCTATTGGTCGAAAGAACAACATCCGGGCAATCGCGTGAGCCTGTACTTAAGGTGAAAAGACGTAGGAAACAAATCGAGGTTGTAAGACTGGTCTGAGTTCGTTTATGCTTTTGCTGTCAAGTACAATGTGAGAATGAGTTCGGAACGACGTTTCATATATAGTTCGTGTATGAGAATGAGAAAATGGAAATACGAGAGCGGTTCGTAACAATCAATGGAAGGGGTCGTCAAGGAAGAGGTTATCGTAGAAGCGAGTCCTTTTTAGACTTTTCTTCTTCGTCCTCCTCCACTGCCTCCAGAACAACGGCAGCAGATTACATTGGCTACGCAAGAGAAGGTTGCGGTCAAACATGTGGTGATTCCGTTGACGCTAGAAAGATAGAGGGAGAGGAGATATGGAAAAGAGTGTCAGTCGAGCAAAAATTGACATAGCTTCAACACGAGATGCACTCACATAGCGCCGATGACTGATCCGATGGCATGACTGTACAGTCAGAATGAAAGAGAAGAAGAGAGGGGAGAGGGGTCTTGTAAGTGGAAGATACAGAGATGGTGCTATAGAAAGAGGATGTCGTTCAGTTTAATGCAACTCACACCACCGCCATGATGGCAGAACCGATCGCATTCACGATGGCAGATAGACAAGAAGCAACAGCTATAGGAGAGGAAGAAAAAGGCAGAGGATTAGTATCTTCGGTTGTCAAGGCAAATTCACTTCGATTTCAAAATTTGCACAGCCTTGGCAGTTGAACTTTTTGAAAGCTGTTGAAAGATGCTACTCACCACCCATTGATATGATATGAAGAGAGAAAAGGTTGAAGGTTTGAAAAGAGTTGATAAGATGTGATTTGCAATTTCAAGAGATGAAAGGATGAAGAAGAGGCAGAAGAAGAAAAAAGGAAGAGGTTCCCTTTTACAGCAAAAATGGCTGGCAACGGCTTGACCCAGAAATAGGACGATGACGATTTCAGTGCAATTTCAGTCAGGGTCTTTGCCCTTTTTTTCGCTGCGATGACGATGATTTGTTTGCTTTTGCTGTGCAGAAGAAGTGGAGGGGCGGTGGAGGTAAGAAGGGGATAAGGATAACAAAACGATTTTAACTGAACATTCCTTCCCTCTCAGAGTTCAAGTGTTCCATCAGAATTCCAGGACTTTCATGTCAAGGAAACAATGTTCCGAAGAATGTCCTTGATTGCTTGGAGAATGGCGGCAAGGATGGCTGAGTCGGCCCACATGGTGCTAGCAGCGCCATAGAGTGGATGGGAAATTCAGCTTTTCTCTTCTTTCCAAACCATTTCTTCCTATCCTGAAGACTCCAAAAAACCTGCTTTCACACCTATGGTTCTCAGGTTTCATCAGCTAATCCTTCTAATCACTCTATTGAGCTCCTTCGCTGCCGCGCTGCAGGTCAGGGGCCACCATCACTCAGCCATCCCAACCCCTCAACCAATAAGAAAAGATCTCACCCCGGACCAACTGTCGGAATATGCTGAACTCTTCACTTCATCCGTGCGTTGACGTTGCAATCCTCTATAATCGTTTGCCACTGATTCCGACTCCCTTCCCGCCTTCCGTCAAATTCTCTCTATCGCAGGGAGCTCTCTCCTCTTACCAAGCCTCTGTGTTTTCCGAACTGGATTCCATAGCCTCAGCCAGTCCAACTGCAGCCTCCAGTATAAAATCCTTCGAAGCTGATTTCCAATCTCAACTTTCAGCTCTATCCTTCGAAGCTCAAACGTCAGCGAATCCAGAAATTTTCAGTTCTGGAGTCGCGAGGCTCTCCAGCTCAATCGCAAACGCCAACAAGACAACAGACTCCTCTCAGCCAAATGAAACAGGAGAAGGTAGTGGAAGTTCAAGTTTGCATAAGGGAGCGAAGGGATTAATCTTTGGTTTGGTGTTTCTCGTCTCGATTTTCTCATTGGTTTGATATGGGGTAGCTTTGATTCTCGGTTCAAGTTTCTCTTCTGAAATACGTTTCTACCCTCTGTATGCAGGCCCTGTTCTTGTCACTGTTTTCAAACTGCATTATATTCAATAGCAAGAAGATCTATTTAGTCGTAGTCGGGCAGCACTTCGAAATGGTATTCGTATTCCGATTCTTTGAGCCCCACTTGTTTGATCAGCTCTCTCAAAGCAGCCATCGCCTTTCTCTTGATCGCCTTGGGATCCAGAATGGTCCCCTCTGGATCTTGTGTAGCTTCCGGGGGCATCATTGTCGTTGAACTCTTCTCGTCTCTGCTGACGACTGGAACTCTCGAACTAGAAGCTGTCGAACCATTACCGAAATCTCCCCTTATACTTCCGCTCCCACCACTAGCAACGTCTTGAACAATATCTCTTCTCACTCTCATCAGAGAGTTTTTGGACTCTAGCAACTGACTGGACAGAAGTTGCGATCGTTGCTTAAAGAACTCAGACCGAGCTCTGGAGTGGGCCAGCTCACTTCTCATATGGCTGAGATTCCTTCTGGCCTGAGAGTAAGATCGTTCCATAGAAGAGTCTAGAGCCTGTGAGAGTCGAATGAGTGGTCAGATTCAAATCACTGGATGGCAAATAGCGGCAACTACTCACTCGCTCCCCAATTCCAGAATCACGTCCGGGCAATAGATGAACACTGAGAACCTCCAAAGGGAGGAGACCGCTCACCAGTTGCTGAATGGTACGAGCTTCTTCCCAGATGACTTGACAACGAGAGAGGTGGGTTTTGGCATCTGCGAGATGAGGTTTAACGTCAGCAACATCGAAGCTCGAGGGAACCGCCTGATGACACTCACGAAGTAAAGAAGGAGCCGCACCCTTTACTCTTGTGTTCGCATTCTCTGTCGGTGAAAGGGTGTTTATTTGTGAGATTGAGACCAGTCACTTCAACACACTCTCTCTCTCTATTGACTCACGACCTGCGCCGAGCTTGGAACCGTCCAAGCCTCTCTGCAAATCCAGCACTGCCTTGGACATGGATTCAATCCCCAAAATAATCTTACCTCTAGCTCTTCTTTCCCTTAGCATTTCATTCTGCAAGAGCTTTTGAGTGGCTTCCAGAACTCGAACCGATGACTCGGCAGCGTCTTCGTTTGGATACTCTGAGGGAAGAAATGACATCAGCTCTTGAACATTCAGCTTAGGGATTTCAAAACATAGTACATACCTGGAGTCTCTCCATCAAAGAGATCTTGATTCAGAACCTCGAGCTCAGTGCTGAGTCTCTCAAAGATTTTGTTTTGAGCTTTGAGCTCCACAGCATTAGCTTCTGCTTCCGAAAGTTGAGTTTCAAGAGCCTCTATTCTCTCCTGCTCTTCGTGTTCTTTCATTCTTGCGTCTTCCCACTTCAATCGAGAGTCCTCCATCTTCTGAGATCTCTTCCCGCCATCTCCGCCAATCTCCAATAAGAGTCTCCTTCCAATTCCTCCAGTGTGAGCTTTGTATTCCTCATAAGACTTCTTAGAACTCTTTCCCAAATCATTCAAACTCTTCTTCCTGGCTTCGAGCTTCCCAGAGATAGTATAGATTAACTCTTGATTCTCCATGAGGTCGGTTGGAGTCGAAGAGATTGGAGAGATGAGTTCTGCGAATGACAGACAAAGGGGAAATGTGAGTTTGAATGAGAATGATATGATGAGCTTGATCAGCAGCCACTCACGAGTCAATCGAATATACTTTCGAGGTGGAAGCGGAAGAGATAAGGATGAATCAGCTTCGATGAATTTGCAGCCGAGACGCTGTAAAGGTGGCACTCACCTCATCCGACCCTTTCAGTATCTTTTCCTTGAGTGGCATTTATCGGAGCAGAGTTTGGCAGATAAGTAGAGGAAGAGTGCGGGAGGAGAGGATTAAGATGACATCAACCCTCAATCGGCGGCAAGAGAGGCTGACCACGAGGTCCACCTCGAGATTGACTGTGAAGACTTCAAGCTTCAAGGCAGAAAGATCAAAATTCAACATTTGAAATGACAAGCCAAGAGTAAGGGAAGAGAAGAAACAAAATAGAGAAGCGGTCGAGACAGAACGCAAGGGGAGTTGGTCAGAAGCGAGTCAAAGTTCTACGTACAGACCAAGATTTCCTTCCGCCTTCGATCAAGTATATGTATAACCGGTGTTATAGATCGATAGAGCTGCTTCCGGCTTCTTGAGAATCGAGGAGGCATCTCTTCTCGTTCTCGTTCTCGTCTCCTCGCCCTCCCCTCCCCTCCTTTACTTCGATTCTCTGGTCCGAGAACTGAGGGCGAGCCAACTGCTCCATTTATTTGAGTTATGGGATATCAATATCTTGACTCAATGTCTGCCAGATGCCTACTCCAATTTCTCCCAGCGTGGAGACGTCTCCACGCCTCCAGACGAGACCGGCTTGCGACGTTTCAAGTCCAAGCTCGTTCACCCAATTTTATTGCATTGGGTTTAAGCTGGCAGAATCGAATGATACTCAAATGAAGCTATGAAAATCGTCCCACTATCGAGGAAAGTCCGCATGGCACCAGTCTGTCGAGCTGGGAGAATTTGGGGGTATAAAACTAGGGGTCGGCAAATATATGCAGCACAGTATACTCGCGTTAGGAGTATTTGAAATTGAGTATACTGATACTCGAAAATTTTGGGATGACCATACTCATACTTGTACTAATATGGGGTTGGCGATGACATCACTTGGAGATGGAAGAGACTGAGGAGATGGTTTTGGATCTTGGAGCGGCCAGTAGCATCAGATAGGTTCAGGCGTTCAGTTTCGATTTGGCAATTCTTTCAAGATGGGATTTTAAGGAAAGAGGAAAAGGAAGAAACAAAAATCCAATCCTTCTTCTTTCGGTCCTTTGTCCCACGTTGCTCGACGCCTGTACGCCTCCTAGCGCATTCAGATGATAGGAGTTTGCTTCTTCATTCCATCAGCTTCACAATTCCCTTTAATTGCCCGTCGCTATAACTATCAAAGGTGAGTACACCTTTCACGAATAGAACGTAGATGGTAAGAAGGGGTGACAAAGTCAGAGCCTGGACTTCTGGCCAACAGCTGACTTTCTGGCTTGGCTCTCTACTCATTACCCCTCGACTCGTCAGTTTCCCAATTTTCTCTCTTTTCTTCTCCTTTAAACGACTTTCGACGACCATTCAATTAACGAAACTTTCTATCAAGCACCAAACTCACGAAAGAACCATCCTTCTTACGACCTTCTACCTCCATCAACCTCTACTCGAACTTTGAACCCTATACCTATCAACCATAACATCTACCCTCAATTCATTTAACCATCACCCGATAAACACGAACTACTTTCAATGGGAGTCACCTCCTCTCGACCTTTAACCTCTTCAGCAGACTACTTTCTCTATCAAGCAGCTCAATTCATAGATGATTTAGCCAGAACCCTTCAAAGATTACTCTCCAACTTCTTCTCTTTACTCTTCTCTTCGACTGCAAGGAATCATCTCTTTGGTACACAAACTCCAGTTTGCAATGATACTGGAGTCTGCATCAAACCAACTCCGAGGTACGAAGAGGAAAAGGAGAAGAAGAGAAGAGCAGCTATGAGAATGAAGAGAGCTGAAGCTGCTGCTCAAGGTTTAGATCCTAGATTACTTGCTTTGAGTGGAGCTGGTTTGAAGAGAACTAGTACAAATGCAACTACTACTTCAACTAGCTCTAAGCAGCCTGCAAACATCAAGACCCAATTGTTGGAGAAGGTAGAACTGGAAAGAGGCAAGTTTATGGAAAGGGTGGAAGTTGGGAAGGAGAAGTTGGTGAATAAAGTCGAAGAAGAAAAGGGGAAATTGTTGAAGAAAGTAGAGGAGGAGAGAGAGAAGGCAAATGTTGGAGTTGGTGGTAGATGGAAAGCTCTGTTGAATGATCTCTCATCCATGGACAACCTCAACGGGAAAGAGAAGGAGCAAGACAAGAAGATCAAAGGAGCTGAGAAACCTCTCTGGATAATGGGAAACATCAAACCGGCAACTACTGAGGAGAGTGAGGTCGGAGTGAACGTCGTTAAACATTTCAATCCAGTGCCAAGTTCAATAGCTGCTCTTGCCACAGCCAACGTTGGATTAACTCCACCTTCCAAAGAATCGGAAAGCAAGAATCTAACGGCTTCTTCCGCTGGGAATCAACTTCTATCAAAGCCAGTCGCTCCAGTCAGAAAGAGCAGCAAGAAGATCAAGAGAGAAGCAGCTGCCCCAACCGAACAAGCATCTACCACCGCCGCTCTTCAATCTGACCAGGCTGGACAGAAGGCAAAAGATGTCAAGCATTCCCCGGATGATCAAGTGGAGAAGAA
Source organism: Golubevia sp. BC0850 (assembly GCA_012976225.1). NCBI lineage: Eukaryota > Fungi > Basidiomycota > Exobasidiomycetes > Golubeviales > Golubeviaceae > Golubevia > Golubevia sp. BC0850. The sequence continues at coordinate 789,317 of JAAVVG010000002.1, forward strand.
AGAAGTCGAAAAGAAAGAGAAATCGGAGAAGACCAAACCAGCCGTCGAAGTCAAAGTCACAGAACCTTCCAAATTCTTCTCTCCTCCAACTCTCAAGTCCGAACCTCAACCTCAGTCCTCTTCAAATGAAATTGTATCCAAAGAAAGCTCGCATGCACCCAATTCCTTTGTCCTCCAACGCTCCTCCAGTACCAAGCAGAAGAGCCAAAGTCAACATCAAACCCAACCTCTTCAACTATCTACCGGGATTGGCGGATCGACTCCTTCTCATCTCACTCACTCTCGAAAGGGAAGCGCTCAAGATTCCGTCACTTTTCAAGTCATTGCTTCCTCCTCCTCCGGAAGTGTCGCGCTGAATGAAGAATCAGGAAAGCAGAAGAGTGATGGCTTACCAAGTGAAGTCATCCGAACTAGGAAGTCTTCGAGGACCAGGAAAATAAGCTCCCCGAACGTAGAGAAGGTCACGGAAGAGAACAAGGAGGGAGAAGAAGGAAAGGGAATGGAACTTAAGAAACACGAGAAAAAGCAAGTCGAAGCTCATCCAAAACCTCAAAAGGGAATCCCAGCATCAACTTCTCAATCTCCAGTCCTTCGTCGACCCATCGCAATCCGAGTCTCTACTTCGACTTCAGACAGCAACACTCCGAATTCAGTTGCCAAGCCAACTCCTATCATCCCATTCTTGGTCGATGTTGAACCGAAGACTGGTCAGAGGATCCAACTACCAGTCGAGCTGATCGAAAGAGACACTGCTCCTTCTCCATCCAATGGAATCAGAAACAGTTTGGACTCGTCGAGAGGTGGCATCGGATTCACTGCTGTGACTCCACCTCCCAGAACCAACGGAACCACCTCACCCTCTGCTTCTTCAACTAGATCGGTCCCTACAAGTCCAATCGTCATGAATCTTCTGAACAAAGCCAAAGGTGCTTTCAACGATGTGGTTTCAGGAAGCAATTCAACTTCAAACGTAGTTGGAGCCAACGGAAACTTCTCACATCCTGCAAGAGCTTGGTCTCCAGCCATTTCAACTCATTCAGTAGCCTCTTCAACTTCTTCCCGACCTTCAAGTCCAATGGTCAAGAACTTCGATAACGTAGCTGTCTTAGCTGATAAGGCTTGTATGAACAGGTGGGAGTCTAGCTCTAAGGAGAGAAAGAAGTGGAAGGACGAAGTCAACAAGATGGCTCTTCATCGTTGTCAGCAAGGTTCCAGTAGTCAGAATCTCATCGGTTCTCCAAACACAATTGGCATCGCAAACGGAATCTCTAGTGGTAATCTCAAAAGCAAAAGAAGAGTTTCAGCAAACGGAGTGGTAATTGGTAGATCGAATTCTACCGCTTCTAATAGGATGGGTCATAGAAGAACTGGTTCTGCTGGGACAAACAACGTTAACAATATGTCTTTCCCAGCTTCACCTCCTTCAAATAAGCTCAACTTAGCTTCTCCTGCTTCTCCTCCTCAAAGGCGATCCAATGTTCCTGTTGGAATTGGTAGAGTCGAAGAAGGTGCAAAGATCAATCCGAACACTCTTTCTGGAAATAATCCAGGTCTTCAAAGAAGGATGAGTGGAAAGAACAGGGAAAGGAATGTTGCTAGGACTTAAGACTTTCCCCCAAATTGATTGCCCTCTCCACCTTTCATCTTCTCTTTTCTTCTTTGACTCATACCCTCGATATACCCACATAATCCTTATCTTTGTAATTCCCTTATACCTTATTGGATTCTTGCCCCCTTTGCTTCTTTAATTGCCCTTTTTCCCTACCCCCCCTCTCTCTCTCCCTCCTTCCTCTCTTCTTTTGTCCCCATTTCTTTCCCCTTTTATCTGTTTCGCTTCGTTCCTTTTTCTTTCAACTTCTTAGTCTCATTTTTGCGCCTTATTTCTCTTCTGTTGAACATCTCAACATCATGTACTCTTCCTTTGCTTTCTTTCTCTCATCCTTCGCCCCCTTTTCCCCCTTACTCCTTTCTTACTACTTTACTTTCTTGAATTCTTGTCCTCCTGTCCTTGATTCCTCGAAATTTCCACACAAAGGTTGGTTACCACCGAACCACGTGGCGTCTCTTTTGTTTTCGATTGAAAATCCCGATTTCTCTTTCTCTCCTTCCCGTTTTTCCGTTTCCCCTCTTCCCTGATTTCCATTTCTCCCCGCGAAAAAATCCAGAGAGACTCAGAAATTATGATGCTACTAGTTGCTCCAAGATCCAAGGTCCTTCTTTCCACGATTCCTGTCTCAAGATCCTTCTCATCCTCAATCTCTCGACTTCGTCCATCTACTTCAAGTTTCTCTCATCTCAAAGTCAACTCAAACAGATTACACGATTCTCTTCATCATACCTGCCAATGGGGAGCTCTGCCAGATTTACCCGTTTCCGACCCTCAGAAGGAAAGCATCTCCGGAATGCGAAGATTAGCCTTGGATGACAATGATAAGAAAGTTCGAGATTGGTTCGTTAAAGAAACTCAAGATCTAGGATGCAAAGTTGAAGTAGATCAAATGGGGAACATCTTCGCAACACTTCCAGGGAAGCAGGAAGGTTTGCCGGTGGCGTTAGGATCACACCTAGACACCCAGCCTATGGGAGGCAGATTTGATGGTATATTAGGCATTCATTCTGCAATTGAGGTATTCAGGGTCATCAAAGAAAACTACAAGCCGAACTATCCGTTAACGATAGTCAATTGGACGAACGAGGAAGGAGCTAGATTTCCAGCCTCTGTTCTGTCGTCTGGAGTCTGGGCTGGAAAGATCGGATTAGAAGAAGCTTGGAGAATGAAAGAAATCGAATCTCTATCCAGTTCAAGTTCAGGAGAATTAAGGACCGTGAAGGAAGAGCTTTCTACAATCGGTTATCTCGGGACGATCCCTTGCAGTTGGAAAGCAAATCCTCTGAAAGCTCATTTCGAGTTACACATTGAACAAGGACCTGTTTTGGAGAGAAGTGAGAAAAAGATTGGAGTAGTCAAAGGTGGACAGGCGTATAATTGGTTTGAGTTGACTTTGAGAGGTAGAGAAAGTCACACTGGAACTACGCCCTTAGAGTCGAGAAGCGATCCTTTATTGGCAGCTGCTGAGATAATGGGTGAGTCAAATCAACAATTTACAACGCTGTACTGTTTTGTGACGGTGAGATCTCGTTTCAGGTCGTGCAGGGATTCTATGATCCCGCCATCTGATCTTTCCTTTCCCACCTCTCTTTCCTCCCCCATCAAAGTCCAATCTCGAAGAATCGGTCACAAACACTCTGGACGCATCTCTACAGGCGTCCTTTCCTTAACTCCAGGATCGATCAACACCATCCCTGGAGAGGTGAACATGACTCTAGATCTTCGACATTCTTCGGATGAAGTCTTAAGCAAGATGACTCAAGAACTCAAGAGCCAAGTACAAGAGATTTGTTCTTCAACCGAGTTGAATTTCAAACCAATAGAAAGTGAATGGAGAACCATCACCCAAACTTCGGCTGTCAAATTCGACAAGAGCTGCGTAGATTGTGTTAGAGAATCTGCAAATGAAATTTTGGGAGAAGATGGTTGGGAAGAGATGGTTTCTGGAGCTGGTCATGATAGGTGAGTTGATTCAATTCAAAGCCGGATTTTTCAGCTGATGTTGGCTTTGTGAATCTCTCTCGCTCACCTTCCCGCCTTCTCTTTCGTCTCAGCTTTGCAACCTCGACGAGGTGTCCAACTTCGATGATCTTCGTTCCTTCTAAAGACGGGATCTCTCACAATCCAGTGGAGTTCACTTCCAAAGAGGACTGTGCTATTGGGGCTCAGGTCCTTCTTGGTGCTGTGTTGCGCTTCGATGCAAACAGAGTCGATTAGCAATGTCATTTATACCCTCACCACATCGGAGAGGCAAAGTCAATTCAAATACAAGTTTCGTCAAATTACTGGTCTTTTGAATGCTTTCTCTTGACGATCTACTTGAGAATCTTTCGATCCTGGAACTGCTAAAGAGGGTTGGCGAAAGTCTCCCCTCGGGCAGTCCTTTGGTTTCCGCTTCACAATCAGATGATTGAACTGGGAAGTTTGATACATTTTGAGTGGTAACTAGTGGAGAATGACGAGACGAAAACAAATACAAAAGATCGACGTACTCTCTGCCCTTGAAAGCCTTCAGAATTCTCTCCTTCCCCCTACGTCAGTATCCTTCAACAGTTTACGAAGCACTCCCGCTGCCTCCGTGCCAAGCTCCCACCTCGAAGGAGCGAGCTCTTTCTCGACCATCTCTAGAACGCCTAAGAATTGGTAGAAAGAGCGAAGGCCAAGAAGAAACAGAGTCAGCCAACCTCCAAGGATTGAAATTAAGAAGGGTGCGATCAAAAGATTAGTTCAGAGTCTCTGGCTACTCTGACTCACCCTTAGTATGAGTCTTTACAGAGTCATCGACCGAGATCAGATCTTCTGGAGTTCGAGTGCACATCGCTTCTAGATAAGCAGTTCCAGCCGGATTTTTTGTAGAGTTCGAGGGTTCCGGACTGTTTCTTGCAGAATTGTTGGCTGTTGAAGGTCTAGTGGAATCGAAGTCTCCTAGGCCTGTGTTTGGATTGGTGTTGCGGGGAGTTAAAAAGGCTTGTCCGTAAGCCCAGCAGATGAGAGCACCTGTTGAAGAAAAGAGCGGAAGAGAAAGGAAGGAAGAACACAGAATAAGAAAGAGATTCCGACAAGCAGATCCGATTGATAAGCACATCCGATTCGCTTCGGTACTAACATAAGTATTGACACCATCTGTGATGTAGAAGATCATCCACATCTCTCGAGATCTCGACTCTTGCATTCCCATTTGCACCAGCGTTGAGATGAGATTGAGAGCTTCCAGAAGGAATGACGGTCGATCTTGAAGCTACAGGACTACTACCAGCAGCATTTCCACTCCTATCTTCATGAAGCGAAGCATTAAGAAATTTGCAAGCATACCAAACAGCAGTTCTACCATCCGGAGTTTTCGCCCAAGCTCTAACTGCATTTTTGGAAGCCTTGAAAGCTTCTTTCCCAATGAATCTTCCCAAAACCGAAGGTAAACCTGCGAAGACTTGTAAATCCAGAATTTCAACAAAGAGGGTGATTTGAGCAGCAGTATGAAGAGAAGAGCTAGCTCTAAAAATCATTTGAGCACTATCACTTGAGTTGTTAAAAGCATTAGCATCTAATCTGGTTTTCCAAGTAGAGAAAGCACTGCTTAATTTGTCCCTCCAACCGGAAAGAGTACTATCTCCAGTTGAACCTTCTCTTTCCGTTCCTAGCAAAATGTTTCCTTTCCATTTCATATCGTAGGAGATGCTCATTAAACCATGGATGATTAGAGTTCTTGAGAAAGGATCAAGTGAATAGGTACTTGATTTTCCAGCTGGTGAAAGACTGAATTTGAGAGTAGGAATGAAGTGATTGGGACTCTTGTAGTCTTTCCTCTTTCTGAATTTAGTCCATTCCGATGCTGAAGGTTTGTTGAATTCTTCTTCACTTGCTGGTAGCTGTAGCTGGATTTGGAAGGCTGAAAGAGTGGGAACATGTCTGCGGAATGTGCAGGAAGAGTGAGATAAGAAGAGAGATGAGTTAGTGATCAGAAACTGAGGCAAGAGGTCCTGGATCTTGCTTCACACTCACCTGAAGATCGCAGCATGTTGGGCATCCAAGATGAAAGCGAAAAAAGCGATTCTTTTCTTCTCTTCTTCTCTTGCCCAAGCTCTCCACTGAGTTTCAGTTCCATCATCAGGAGGCAATGGAACAGGAGAATGAACGAAAACAGCATTTCTTCTACCTAGAGCTATGATAAAAGAGTGAAAGAGATGAGCTACTTCATGAAGAGGACGAGTAGACATCAATTTCCCAAAAGCTTCGGTTAGAAGCATAGCTTGAAGTAGAGGTAAAGTAGCTCTTGCAGGTCTGAAATCATCTAAAGAGACGAAAGCTCCCCATAATTTCCTTCCGATTCGAACTGCAAGTGAATGAGCTGATGAATCTGCATAGTGCATTCCAACCACTATGATGGCACTTAGAAGCATTGGATCTGCTGCTCTGCAGTCGAAAGTCGGTTGATGAATTAGAGGATAGAGACAATTGAAGGTTCGGAAGAAAAGATAGATGTAGCATCGAAGAGCTGATGGAACGAAAAGTCCTGAGGTTGGAAGTTCTTGAACGGAAGACAGGAAGTTGAGTAATCGAGAATGAGTCGCCGCATCGACTTGGAAAGCAGGATCATTTGGAATTTCCTGTAGAAGATGAAAATATGGTTTGGAGACTAGTCAGTAGCTGAGTAGAGAACAAACATTTCGAGCTACACTCACTTCCTGAAGGCCAGCAAAGAAAGCCAATCCATCCAAAGCATTTGACATGTCCGGAAATTCCTCTTTTATAGCAATTCCAGATCCTCCAGGTGTAGTCTCTTGCTGTTGAGGTTCGAACGGATTGAAAGAGCCAGCTCCTCCTCGTTGACCAGCTGCACTAGTACTAGAACTAGCAGCAGGAGACGTCATATCAGCGATAGCAGAATCGAAATTGAAACCTGGCATCATCCAAGCAGCCTGACCACCTTGAGTTTGAGAAGAAGAAGACATTCCATCAGCGTCATCGAAGAGCCACCTATATTCTGCTGATTGATCTACAGGCGGAGGAGCGAAAGGATTTGATTCTTGACCTGTAGATAGAGATCCTAAGAAGAATGGAGTTTGACCTAAAGAAGAGAAAGGATCTAAACCGTTTGAAGTAGAAGGTTGAGAGTCATGTAGAATCGATGGTGTAAGAGAATTTCCTGACCAATTTGATTGTTGAGGATAAAAAGCTCCAGTTACATTTGAGGTTGAAGTTGAGGGAGAATATGGAATTGAAGTAGAACCGGAAGGAGTGGGAGCTGAGAAGTGGGAATGTTCTGTTTCTGTTGGATCGACGAAACCAATTCGAAGCGGACCAGAAGGAGGATACTGATCACCATTAGAAGGTGATGTTTGAGATTGAGAAGTTGTGAGAAACAGATCGTCTAATGATCCAGGTGGAGGCATTGAAGAGGTTTCTACAGCTTTTTGTTTCCCTTTATCAGAACTTTCTGCTTCCTGTTCTGAAGTCTTTGAAATTTTGGCCTTCTTGCGAGGACTACTCTTGCATTTCTGAGGTGATTTGTCTTGATTTCCTAGTTCTTGATCTCGTCTTTCTTCTTCATCACTTCCTTCCGCTCTTTTATTAGAGCTCCACCTTCCTAATTTGTTTTCCGATCCCTTGGCTAGATGCCTTGATTCATGCCTTATTAGCAGATCGTTTCTCACGAACCTGAAGAGCATCGACAGAGGAGAGAGGTCAGGAAAAGACAAAGAGGTGAAGAGGCATGAGCGATGGTGCTCATTTCCTCTCTTCCGCCTGAAAAAGGAGACTCACGTCTTTTCGCAGTAAGAGCATTGAAGTGTTTTTGGAGCGTTGTGATTCAGTTTATGCCTCTGAAGATGATCTACTCTGGAATACGACTGGGGATGGAGAATGAGAATGAAATGAGTTTTGAGAGGGTGGGGGGTCAGAGCTTGAGATAGAGAATGAAGGAGTGAAGAGATGGAAGATCTAACTTTGAGCAGCCGAAGGACGAAGGAATTCAATCAAGAGTGGAATAATCATTACTTTGGTCGGTCATGAGATCAATCTAGACGTCGTCTTACAGGCCAACTGCCAAAAGAGAAAAGAGTGGGGGAGATCTCATTTCTGGGGAAAGGATTGACCAGACTCCCCACTTGAAGATCCTTCTATCCCAGTTGCTTCAAAGTTCCCTTTCAATTTACTGGATCGACCAAACTCACCTTTTGGCAACCTGGATGATCGCAAGGATGTCTTTCTCCTTGAGCTTGAGCTGCAGTTGCATCTGCCGACGACTTCTTCTGTCTAGCCATCAGCTCCCTTCCTTCCCTTCGGTTGAGCTAGATTTTCTTTTAAACGTCAAGCAGTCTAACACTCTGCAGCTTGTATTCCTTTATAAATTGAGTATCGAGGTTGAGTGATGTCGTTTGAATGAAGAAGAAGTCAAGAGCAACACAATCGGGCAACTCTTCCCTACCAAACCACTCAAAGATGGCCTTGAATTGTATGAGACTTGCCACTCAATCTCGAGGTTTAATTCAACCATCTACTTCAAGGATAGCATACAAGAGCATTCCATCAATAATCTCAGGGCGGTGTCTTTCCACTTCGCTTCAGCAGCACAATCAGAATCAGAACTTCTCGCAGCAGCAGAAGCAACAGGAAGAAGAGATCAGGAGAACTCACTTCGGTTTCAAGGATGTCAGGGAGCAGGATAAGGAATCTTTAGGTCAGTAAGATTACTTTGAAATGGCTAGAAAAGGAGGAGAGAGAAGAGAAGAAATCGATAGAGAGTAGGATAGCAGGTCAAGAAGTTTTGCTGATCAATTTCAGTTGCAGCTTGCTTGGAAGCTTCTCTGCTGAGATCGTGCCCCAGTTATGAATGATACAAGTCAAAGATTCTGTTAGTTGGAAGAAAGTGTTTCTCTATGATAGTCAATCAGGCTTGTGATCTTCAATAGCTCTTCACCAACACCCTTTTCCCTCAAGCCCACTAATCGGCCTCTCCCTTCGATTCTTCCCCTTCACAGTCGAGTCAGTATTCTCATCAGTCTCTTCTTCTTACGATCTGATGAACGATGCCATGTCTCTCGGAATCCATCGGATGTGGAAGGACCATTTCGTAAAGACTTTGGATCCAAGAGGTGGGATTCAATGCTTGGACGTAGCAGGTGGAACTGGTGAGTGATCTGAAAGATTCTCTCTTAAGTTCTTGATTTGTAGTTGAGGCATTCAGGGGAGAAAAGAAGAGAGAGCGGGAACTAACCCCCAGCTCTTCTCTCTCGAATCTCTCGTCACTTCTTGCCTCGCCTCTTTTGTCTCCCCTTCTAACTTCATTGTTTCTTCCTCTTTTCTTCCTCTTTTCTTCTCTTTTTCTCTTATCTTTCTTCCAGGTGATATCGCCCTTCGAATTCTAGATCACGCCCGAACAGTCCACGGAGACAGATCAACAAAAGTCACAATCTTAGACATTAACGCCTCAATGTTAACAGCTGGACAAAAACGATTACGTAAATCAATGTATTATAATACACCTCAAGAAGTTTCTTTTCAATTAGGTAACGCTGAACATTTAGATCAAGTGATGGAAATCCCAAGTAGGAAGAAACCTTCTGCAAGAGTTTTGGCTTCAGGTCAAGGAACTGAATTGGAAGATTTGAAATCTTTACCTATTGAAAGTAATTCAGTGGATCTTTATACTATTGCATTTGGGATTAGGAACTGTACCCATATTGATAAGGTTTTGGAAGAAGCTAACAGAGTGTTGAAACCTGGAGGGGTTTTCGCTTGTTTGGAATTTGGGAAGGTTGGAGTTCCGGTTTTAAAAGAGTGAGTATGGACTTGGTTGAAAGCGGTTCTGCTTTTGAGAGTGTTTGAGGAGGTCTGGCGGTTCTCTTGAGCTGCTCTAGCTCTTGGCTCAATTGAGTTTTATGAAATTCCAGTCTGACCTTTCATCTTTCTCTCCTATCTCCAAAAATCCAGACTCTACTCAGGTTATTCCTTCACTTTCATCCCACTACTCGGACAACTTCTAGCATCGGATCGAGAATCCTATCAATACTTAATCGAATCGATCGAAAGATTCCCAACTCAAGCCACTTTTGCAAGAATGATTAGACAAGCTGGTTTCACACTGTCCGGAACTCCTGCCGCTAGAGCTGCAGGTCTACCTGATTTAGCTGGATCTTCAAGAGATGGAAACGTTGCTATGATAGGTGGAAAAGCTGATGAGATCATCAGAGAAGTGGCAAAGAAAGTTGGAATTAGATTGCCAGGTCAGAATTATGTTGGTCAAGAAAGGGAAGCTAGAGAAGTTGATGAGGATGTTAAAGGTGCTTGGGAGGATTTGAGCTTTGGTATCGCTAGTATGTGGACTGGGTGAGTCTTGAGGGGGTTGGGTTGGATTGCTTCTTCTTTTCTTGATATCCCTTAGCTTCATCGCTTTAAGGATTTCTCGTCACCTCATACTGACCCAATTTTTTTTCTCTCGCCTCTCCTCATCCTTTTCTCGAATCAGTATCAAACTGCCGAACGAAACTTCGTCTAGATAGAAGGTGTGCAGCATAGCGTCAATTGTCCGAGCAAAAAAATTTATGTATCTCAACATCTCCTCTCAATCCAGAAGTTCTCAAAACTGAAATTCAATCTAGCACCCGGGAGTTACAGCTCAGATTTGCTCTGAAGCTGCCATTGATCCATCCGAATCTGTCAGAGCATCACCAAACCAATTTCTCGTCTCTCCGGAAGCACTCTCCCAAAGAATCTTTCTCGTAAAGCTTTCGGGAAAAGTCTTTTCAAGCGACCTTCTCATTCTTTGTCAGCTTTGCTTGAAGAATGACCCATTTCACCTTGTCCTACCCTACCCCGGTCCGTCTCTCTATCGTCTGAGCTTCCTTCGCTGCAATCTTCCTTCCAATTGGAGAAGTACATTATTAATGCTCGATTAGAAAACACTGAAAAACCGGACTTGAGTTGATATTCCATCAAAGCATCCCATTGCCCGCCACGTTGCCGGGTAGAGAAGAGCCTATCATAGGGCATAAGATCCGGTCTTGAAAGTACAACTTCTGCGTCCTCAAAACTTCCGAAAAGAACTGCATTTATCCTGATTTAACAAGAAGTCACCTTTTCAACTCAGAACCAATTCAGAAGATCAATCCAAAATGGCTTATGGTAAGTTTCTTTCTTCCCGCAACTTCCAGAGCTCCATCTCCATGAATGATCTAGCACTGATCTGTTCCCTCATCTCCTCCATCTTCTCTCGGAATCTGTTCAATAGTTGTCGGTGTCGGAATGACCAAATTCGATAAGCCTAGAGGGGAAAGAGACTACCCAGAGTTGGGTCTTGAGGCTGCTGTAAAAGCTCTCACTGATGGTGGACTTACTTATGATCAAGTCGAGACTGCTGCTGTCGGATACGTCTGTGAGTAGCAGTTCTTAGAGACGGAGCAGCCCAGAAGTTCAACTCATTTCGAAGAAGGAGAGGTAGCGGGAGGCGAGGACAAGGAGGCTCATTCGGTAATCTCATCTCCGTTCTGATAGATGGAGACTCCACCTGTGGACAGAGAGCTCTTTACCTTCTAGGTATGACTGGAATTCCAATCATCAATGTGAACAACAACTGCGTGAGTAATTTAAGCTATACCGTCAACTAGAGAGAGAGGCACTGACCTTCCTTTCCTTCCCAGTCCACCGGCTCCTCAGCCTTCGCTCTCGCTGTCAACTCTGTTCTAGCTGGTCAAGCTGAATGTGCTATGGCTCTAGGATTTGAAAAGATGGCTCCTGGATCATTGGGAAGCGCCTGGAACGACAGAGTCAGTCCTACCGAAGGAACCAACTCTTTGCTAGCTCAGATCGAAGAAGAGAAGGCTTATCCAGAAAAGGACTTTGGACCAGGAGCTCCTCGTATCTTCGCTGCCGCTGGACTAGAGTATTGCGAAAAGTATGGAGCTACTCAAGAGCACATCGCTTCCATCTCGGCCAAAAATCACACCCACAGCGACAAAAATCCGTACGCTCAGTTCCGTGCGCCTGCTACGACCGCCCAGGTCATGGGAGGCAGAAAAATTACACGAAACACAACCCTCCTTCAATGTAGTCCCACTTCTGACGGAGGAGCTGCAGCCATCGTCTGCTCTGAAGCCTTCGTGAAGAAGCACAACCTACAGAACAGAGCTATCGAGGTCGCCGGAATGGGAATCGCTACCGACTCTCCAATGCTTTACGACGCCAAATCTAGGATAGAACTTGCTGGTTCAGACATGACTAGAAGAGCTTCCAAAGCTGCTTACAAGCAAGCCGGTTTGTATCTCAAGAAGCGTGGAGAGAAAAAAATCAGCGTCACTGACTCCCCTTCCCTCCCCCTTCCCTTTCTTAGGTATTTCCCCTTCTGATATCCAAGTATTAGAATTACATGATTGTTTTGCAGTGGGTGCAAATTGTTTTAAGGGACTAGAGAGGATAAGAGAGATGGAACTTGGATAGATTCCCTTCGCTAACCTAAGCCACCCCTTCTGCGTCTTCCTTTGACCTCTCTAGGCTAACGAGCTGATCACCTATGACGCTCTAGGACTCTGTGCTCCAGGAGAAGCTCACAAAATGGTCGAAAGGGGAGACAACACTTATGGAGGTGAGTTCAAGATTCAATATCAGATCCTAGGGGAGGACAACTACCTCCCTGCCACCCTCACTCACACTCACCTCTTCTTCCCCTCTCTTCTTCTTTGGACTTCAATTTGTGCAGGAAAACACGTTGTCAACCCATCTGGAGGTGTAAGTGTCAGGTTCATCTCTAATCCCCAGACTTCTCAAATCTGATCTTTTCCCTTCCTCTTATAATCTCACCTAGCTTGAATCCAAAGGACATCCACTAGGAGCGACTGGCCTTGGAATGATCTTCTACATGGCTTTACAACTCAGAAATCAAGCTGGAGCTCTTCAAGTACCAAACGTCAAATACGCTATGACCCATAACCTCGGACTAGGAGGAAGCGCTTTCGTTTCGGTTCTCAAGAGAGCGGACTTCTACGAGCAAGGCGATGATCCTTACAAGCGCTTTGGATACAACATCGCCGATGAATGTAGACGTATCACTGGTGAGTTGAAGTCACCTATTGTCGAGACGTTTCCGGGAGGATTCTGACTTTTCTCTCTCCACCTCCTCTCTTACCATCAGAGGACGACCTCAACAAGGTCAAGTCAAAAGCCTTCTCAGACTATCTACCAGCTAAGCTTTAGAAAGAGGGGTGAACAAAAGAGATGAGTCTCTCTCTCTCGCCATTCTGCTTTCGTTTCTCGATTTTGCCTCCACTTTCTTGTATCTACGAATATCAGAACCGAATGTTAGTTTTCACCTTTTCTCTCCGTGCATGCATGTGCATGTGTAAACGCGCTCTGAAGACAGATCATCGATCAACGCTCAGCGATCAACTGCGAGTGGCGAAATGGGTGAGGACGAAAAGGTTCCTCCCGATCCATGACATGAAAGACGTCATAAATTCCCCGAAAGGTTAATGAATCTTAATTGAGGAACCACATTCAAAGTTTTGAATCAACCGATCTTCCGTTTCACTGGGCAGGGGTTCACCGGAAGACTGGAATGTGACTAGCCCAAGCCGCAGACCTGTCGACATGCTTCACGTCTCGCGTCAACATCACTCAACGTCAACTCAAGACGTGCCCTTCTTTTTCGAACTAAATACGTATTCGAGGTCGAATGTAACGAGGAATCTTGACTCAATTACTTCCTACGATCAGCGCGATCAGGCCGATCAGGTTGATTCTAAGAAGGGCGAGCTACGAGAGCGTTTAGACAAAAAGAGGATCGCTGCAACTGTACCCCCAGAGAGAGCAAGATTTAATGACGCAGAACAAAATCCAACTGGCCTGATTCTAACGTGTCTTTGTCTAAAATCTTATTTGTAGAGAGTAAGGAGGAATGTTGAGAGACTTTCAACTTGTCTTGCAGTAAATAACGTTTCTACGAACCCTACCCATCCTCGAAAAGCTATAAAAGCCAGTCATCTTTCGCAGAGATTTTGATTTCTCTTTCCTCATCAAACCACGCTTCTCTCTCTCTCTCTAAAACAACTCTTTCCAAACCTTTTCCAACTTCTCTCTTCTTTCGCAAAATGCAATTTTCTCAAATTATCTCCTTTGCTCTCGTAGCCGTCTCTTCCGTCGCTGCTCTCAGCATCCCTTCCAACGCTTCTTCTCAAGGTTCTTGCAGTAAGTTTATAAAAGACCAGCTGTTTGGTGCCGCAGCCAGAGATTCAAAAGACGCTACACTTTCTACTGACTCACTCTCGTTCCCTCTCACTCTCTCCATCCTTTGTCTCCAGGTACCGGAGTTGCCCAATGCTGTGGAACCGTCCAAAGTGGAACTGAAGCTAAGCAAAGTAAGTGCAGAGAGTTTTCGTGTCGACAAGAAGCTCTGCTCACCTATTTTCACCTATTTTTGCTTCCCTCCTGTCTCACTCCAGCCATTGCTTTGCTTGGATTAAACGATGTCTTCGGAGACATCGGGCTCTCGTGCAATCAATTACCGATCAACGCTGTAGGTGGATCCGCTGCAATCTCCAACTCATGCAAGAATAGTGCCGGTGAGTGGCGATGAGTGCTGCGTTTCTTCTTCTCTCACCCTTGTTAACGACTCCTTCCTTCTCTTCTCCTTCTCTTCACCATATCTAATTCAAGTCTGCTGCACTGGTTCTCACGCCAATGGATTGATCCAAGCCAGCTGCACTCCGCTTTCCATCAACTAAATGGTCGGAAGCGCTCCCTCTTTTTGTCAAATCTCTGTCTGTTCCTTCCGTAGCCGCAACATCCACTACTCTCTTTTGATTCTTTCCTAATACCGCATTCACCTATTGTACTCTCCTCATATACAATTATATCTTCTATAACCTAATTCATCAACACTTCACTTTCCCTTGAACCTCGAATTACTTCGCAAATCTTGTGAGCTACCTTTCGGTCAGCTTTGCAAATCAATCTTGATTTAGGGACTTAAGTTCTCTTCATCTCCTTTTGACCCGGCTTTCGAAGTCATAGATTCGTATCAGGTTGGAAATTGGAAACTTCTGGCCGATCTGATAGTTGGATCTCAAACTGAATGCACCTCATAAGAAGAAGGGGAAGGTGAGATTGAACTGGAAAGATAAAATACATTGCTGACAATTCTGGCGTTCGCTTTACTTTGAGTCGATCGGCGGAAGTCCCCCATCGTAATGAGTTTGAGCAGAGGATGTCAAAGACGGATTGGAGTCATTGTCTGACGGAAGCAGGAGAGAATCCTGAGCTGACTTATAGCCAGCTGAATAGCCTTGCTTCATTCCAATCGTGAAGGTCTTCCGAAGAGAGAACAGAAGAAGAGGAATTAGAACGATTGCAGGACTAGATCTTGTCCTCCTTTAATGGTTGAATCTTTGGCTCTCTTCCCCTCTCCGATACCATCTCTGGGCTTCCGCTTTGACTTCTACTACATACAGAGCATACTCACTATTGCTCCCACCGATGTGGCTAATAAGATCAAAGTCCTGTTGGACCACTTCTGCTCTGCCACTGGCGCAATCTTGTTCTTGACTCCCCCTCCCCCTCCCACTCCCACTCCCACTCCAGATCCAGATCCAGGCCCTCCTTTCGAGGTCGAATAGCTCCTAATGGTTCCAGTTCGACAGGTCCTGGTCAAGCTTGAGGAGATTCGTGAAGTGAACATTTTACCTTGGTTGTTTCGTCACGAGAGGATCTTCCTTCCCTCTCTCGCTCCTCTTTGCGCGCTGCACCCTGCTGTCCTGACTGTACCCCCTTTTCCAAACCTCTGCTGTCAGACCTTTTAAAAGCGCGGAATCTAGCGTGAACGTCAACTGGAGCAGCCGCCGCCACAGGTAATATGCAGCAGGCAGAAAGGGTCTGGTAGTTTTGTTCGCTGATGAACCACAACATTCCTTTTTCAGTTCCCCCCTAGATCCCTCTTCGTCACTTCAGCGCTTCAGCCCTACATCTGTCCTGTGTCATTTTGCAGGTTTTGCCGAGTCCATCAACTGTCTTCTGGAAGCTTCAAGCCGATGTGAATTTTCCTGGGGACACTCTTAGCATCGTCGCTGCTCTAACTTCCAAGCTTTGCAGAGTGAGCAGGGCGGGTGGCTTCCCTTCTCATCATCTTTCCCCAAATAAAGCATGCTTCTCTTGTTGATTTGATTCTATTAATGAACTTGTTGAAGAAAGAACATTTATAGCTAGGGCCCACCTCTCCTTTTCTTTCCTTTCCCTCCCTTCTGCCTCACCCACTCTCCTTTTCTTTTCTTTCGACTCTCTCGCTGGCACGAGCCCAAGTCTCATTTTTCTCTTCTTTTCTTCCTTTTTTCCTGGATTCTCTTTTTTTCTTTGGTCTCTTCATATCTCTCCACCCTCCCCCTTCAACCTTTACTTCTTCAATATGCGGTTTAACCTCGTCCATGTCGCCAAAGTCTTTCTCGCCTCAGCAGTCCTCGTCAAATCTCTACCCGCCCCAACAAAGTCAAGTCCAAAAGAGTTCACAATCGAGGTTCCGGTCTGGAACCTCACCCTCAGCGCTACGGAGAAGGACTCATCGGCTAGAGAAATGAACTTCCCACCTTCAGTCAATTCCTTCTCACAGCGAACGCATTTCTGTGGACAACCCCTTCAAACAAATGCCACCCAAGACGAAATTTCGAAGTCGATAGTCTCTCAGAGGAAGGAAAGGATCAGAGTTCTCAAGCTGGAACTCCAATCCAAAGGTCTAGGTCACACGAATCTCGTTCTAGCCACGCAGATGAAGCCAATTTCAGTCGCATTCCACATAATTTACGACGAAACAGATGGAGCCGGTAACTTCACTGATCAAGCGGCTCAATATCAAATCGATGTGATGAATAGCGACTATAGATCAAGCGGGTTTTCTTTCGAGTTGGCTAACATCACGCGAACGGGCAATGCCACGATGTTCAAACAGGGGTCTCCTGGAAGTTCTGGAGAAGCGGAGATGAAGAGAATTTTGCATCAAGCTAGTATATTCGGGCTTGAAGCTTTGATTGGTTTTCAACGAAGCAGTCCAACTCAAATTCTAATCGATTCTTCTCACTTCCTCTCGCTCTCAGGGAGATGCTTCCACTTTGAATGTTTACTCTGTCAACTTCGAAGACAATCTGCTCGGGTAAGTGAATATCCGAGCCTGAAAGTATCAGTCCTCGGTTGCTGATGCTCTTTTTGCCCCTTCTTTCTAGATATTCAACGTGGCCATGGGACTACGAGTCAAATCCGAACAATGATGGAGTCGTCTTCTTGTATTCCACAGTCCCAGGAGGTGAGACAAAAACCTATTCTGATCCTTCGTCTTTTTTCGAAGCGTCACCTTGTATAGCGAACTGTTTTCACGAACCTGACTTCTCTCTTTCAGGTGACGCGGAAGATTACAACCAGGGGAAGACTCTCGTGAGTACATCCGCTTCCACATACTCCGAATTGAGCTTCACTGACACAAAATCTCTCTATGGTTTTTGAAATAGGTACACGAGACTGGTCATTGGTTGAGTCTCTTCCACACCTTCCAAGGAGGTTGCGATGGAGATGGAGATCAAGTAGACGACACACCTCCTGAAGCTTCTCCCACAAGTGGCTGCCCATCAAAGAAAGACACATGCTCCGGCGACGACCTTCAGGACCCGATACATAATTTTGTGAGTCGCAAGGCAGGGAGATCAGGTAGTTGAGATGTGGTGAAGCACGTAACGATTCTAGCCCATAGCTGACCAAACCTTCGTTTCTCATCCTGATCTGAACTTTTTCTCGTCGACTCTAGATGGTGAGTCCTTGGTTTTAGAGAAATAGGTCTGTCATCATCTGGTGACGAAAAGCCTCACCCCCCCTCTTTTTTTCGCCTTCACTCTCTTTATCAGGACTACTCAATAGATGAATGCTTAACAGAGTTTACAGAAGGTGAGTGACTGAACATCAAAAATTCCAAAGTGCTCAAGTCGTTTAAGTCTCCTGACAACTCTTTCCAACCCTCCATTTTGCAGGTCAAGCAATTCGAATGAGCGCGTTGGCATCCCAGTACCGAGGCTTGTGAACGAACATATACCACATTAACAGCAGATTGTATTCATTTCTTCACGTACACTTTCTTTCAATTCGATTCACCCCATCTCCAAGGCCTTTGAACAAGCATGCCAACTTCTCAGACGTTCAAGCTCCTCTGAAACTGTCAATTCAAGAGTGTCGAAGAGACGAGAAGATAGAAGCTACAGATTTGACGGATTGATAGAAATACAAGAACTCTGGGGGTGACGTAAGTGCTTGAGAACAGCGATGGAGACTTAAAAAAGAAGAAGTCGAGAGACGAGAGTGATGGAGAGAGCTATATTGATCAAGGGAAGAAGAGAAGGGGCGTAGATTCTAAGATCCCGAAGGTTTCCAACTAGCAATCGGTCCACCTACCCCGTCGTTAAAGAAGTCTTTTCCAAACGAAGGGATTTCCTCCGACCCATTCGAGATTTCTAGTTCAGTCAAAGAATTGAGAGAATCATAATGAGCTTCTGAAAGATAAGATCTAAAACTGACGTCATGTGATTTCATGAACTCGGCTACTTTAAAGTGGTCATAAGTCCAAGGAGAAGAAGAAGAAGGGTCTTGAGGTTGAATCTGAGGTTGCGTTTCCGAAGGTTTTGATTTAGAAGCTTTGGGATAGAATCTTCTCATTTTAGATAGAAAACTCTCGTTGAGATCTTTGTTCGATGTTTCTTCTGAAGAAAGACGAGAGTTTCGTTTCTCGTCCTTGGGCGGCTCGTTCGAGATCTCCGAAAAAGGTGAAGAAGCTCCCAAAGTCCTTTCTCCAGTTCCCCAAGAAAGTCTTCCCCCTAATCGATTGACTCCAGGTGTGTTTCTAAAAACTCCTCTAGCAGCATTCAATTCTTTTGAATATTCCCTCCAAGTCAAACCTTCCGGAGGTCGATATTTTGAGGGAGAAGATCTCAGAAGATGCGGGATCGAGGGATGTTCGCTGTGAGATGAGAAAAGGAGTCGAAGTCAGAACACGGATCGATTAGCAAGGCTGAGAATTTCCAAGTCTGAAAGAGGGAAAAAGAAGAAAAGGAAAGAACAGGGGAAAGGAAGATGCTTTTCAAGACACGAAGGAAAAGAAAACTAACTCACTGTATCAACTTCAAAGCAGTCTTACTTCCAACACCTTTAATAGTTCTATTGAAATCAGTTCCACAAAGTAGAGCGAAATCCATCATTTTCCTCCTTGATTCGTTTTCTAATTTCTCTAATTCAATTTGATGATTTGATTTCTTTTGAGTGATTGGTTCTGAAGAATTTGTAGAAGTACTTTCAGAATTTGAAGAACCAGATTCCAAAGTTGAAGCAATCTTTGAATTTGAACCTGGATCCGAATTCTCAAAATTTGAATCCTCCGGCTTGAAAGATAAAACCGGACTGGCAACCTCATAGAGACTTTCATCCTTCCATTGACTTTTGATCTTGCCAACCGGAAACAACTCTTCCCTAACTCTCCTACTATCAACAATTTCCAATCCACTCTTCCCAATCAATCCTCTAAGCAAAGGAACTTCATATAAAACCACATCTGAATCTTCACTCCCAACTAAATCGGCATGACCATTTTTGACCAACATAGAAGCCAAAGCTTCTGCTTCATGAGGTTTCCCACCGCTGACACCACCTTTCCCAGTCCATAAAACTGGAACTCCCATTAAGGATGATAGAGTTGCACAATCAGCGTAGAGAGATGATGGGAAGGGAGATGAAGATTTTGTGTATGAATTAAGGAGAGAGGCGTTTTGAGAGGTGAGGGTTTGGAGAGAAAGTGCTTGAAGATGACTGGAGGGAGAACTGGAATGGTTGGAAAAGAAACTGGAGTAGATTGAGGATTCTAAGGAAGTCAATTTTGATTGAGCATAGGTTTCGGAAGTCGTTGAAGACAGGAGAGAGGAATTCAATTCTGGGTCAAAGACGAATTCATCATCTGTTTCGTGTGAGGAGTGATAATTGGTCTCTTCATCATTGAAAGTGGAGAAAGTTGAAGATGAAGTGGAAGATGAAGTTGAAGATAAAGATTTTTGAAAATCGAGCTTTAGTCTCTGGAGACTTTTAGCTAAAGCAAAGGGAGTTGAAGTTTGAGATTCTAGGATAGTGAACCAGTTTTCTAATTTTGAGAAATCCAAATCTATGTCTTTATCTAATAAAGTTGAGTCTGAATCTATTGAGATTGAAGGGGAGAGTGATTCGAGATAGACTTGATCTGAAAGTTGAGGCTGAGGTATGGATTCAATCCCTTTCGAAAGGAAAGTTTCTTGCCCATCACCTTCTTGAAAAAGTTCATTAGCGTGATAGCTGAAAGAATCACCATTTTCATCCTGTTGAAAGAAAGAAGAAAGCAGCTCTCTCTTATCCCTTTCCTTGGCCATCTCCATCTCCTTTCCCCTCTCCCTCTCCCAACCACCCAACAACCTCCCAACAACTCTCTTCTGATCCTCATTCAAATTTTCCCAAACCTCTATCATTTTTCTCAACTCCCTCAATCTTTGTTTCCTTCTAATCTCCACTTTCCCTCTTTTCCCAGCCATTTCTCTCTTTTCTCTCCTTTTCTTTTGTTCCCTTGCTTTTTGGGGGATTCTGGTGGAAGGATTATCAAAGATCATGATTGGATAAATTTGATTTGATTGTAAGGAGAGAAGTAGACGATGAATTCCTATCAGGTGTCTGGACGGATGAGGATGTTCTGTGAAATGTAACTTTTGGGAGAGAAGAGTTGCGTCGCTGATGGGGAACGGGATGGAATGAGATGGGATTAAGGATGACAACAGGTAAAGTAGATCAAGATAGAAGAGAGGAGAGGAAGGAATGCAGTTGAAGGTCCAAGTTGGTAAGACAGACATTCGAATCTATCTGAGATTGAGATTGACTTACATTGCTAATCTACAACCTCTTAAAGCTGCCAAATTCGGTGGATAGTACACCGCATTCGGACTGAAAAGAAAAACGCGACAAGAGGGAAGAAAGTAAGGAAAGGAGAGGAAAGGGTTAGGCCAGAGTAGAGGAGTAGAACGAGCAGTAGGTCGGCTCAGCTCAGCTCAAGTGGATCTTCTTACCATTTCTCGTGAATGATTGGGAAGATTCCTTTAATCCCATTCAACACTGAACTGGATCTCATCCACAATTCTTGGTTGGCATCCACTGATTCAGCACAATCGCATCAAGTGTTGTTCTCCATAGCAACGTGGCAACACGCGTCTTTTCTCGCACTGGACCCCTTTGGAATTCTAAGCTTCTCGAAATCTGTTCCGATTGCATACATTACTATTTGTCAAGATTCAAATTGAACTTCTAGGAAATTATTAGTTTCAGAATTCTTGAAATCGGGAGCTGAATGAGCTAGATGTGCCATTTCATAATTCTTTCCTCTGATCTTGACTCCAATGATTTCCCAAAAGAGCTCCAACAAATCTGTCAACCTGGAGGAGATGGTAGAAGTATGGATTCATGGCTAAATCTCTGGAGTGCATCTGTAGTGGGAAACCTTCTGGTAGCTTTTCTTCAATAGCATTTGCAATTTCGGAATCGGTTAAATCAGTGGGAGTTCCTTGAGTGAAACTTATAGCATTTGGAATGGGTGCAGCTGCCCATGGTCTACGTCTAGTTGCGGCTTGGGTTTGAGGAACTGCAGCTCCATAATTCAAGGTTGGTTTTGGATTGGGATTTGCCAGAATTTCCATCGAAGCCATCTTTATCTTCCAGTCTATCGCTGACCATCTCAGCTCGCAATAAAGGAAAAAAATGGCAATTTCGTTACAAGCTATCGAGTCATAGCGGATGAAAGTTTCAAGAAGGTTCTCACGTGGTTCCTCTATAAACAGAAGGTCGAGAACTTTTTCTCCTTCTCTTTTGTTCCCACAACCTTCTTCTCCAAGATGCCTCTTCCAAAACCAGCCTTCTCAACCGCTTCCTTGCATCTAGATGAACCTCATCATGATATCAACTCAAACGAGCCGGTAGCTCCATCTTTACAGTTCACAAGTACCTACAGAACTATTCATCCTTCTTCTGACTTGGCAAGACAAGTCCTAGAAGAAGGTGAGGAGTCAATCGACTTCCAAAGACCAGAAGCTCATATCTACAGTAGATACACCAGTGAGACTCGTTCAAGAGCTGAACAGGTTTTGTGTGGTTTGATGGCGAGTCAACAAATGAACGAAAGGACGAACCTATATCTCACAAGTCAGCCTTTTCTTGCTCACTATCTTCTTCAACTTCTCTCTTTTCTCCCTCAGAAAGGTCACGCATTGACTTATTCATGTGGTTTGAGTGCTGCATTCGCTGCTGTCACTCACTATGCTCCAAAGATGATTGCCATAAGAAAAGGATACTTCGGCTGTCACGAGTCTTTTCATCTTTATATGCGTAGTCATCCTGATGTCAAGATGATCGATTTAGATGACGAATATCCATCCGATGAAGCTACCAAGGAAGGAGAAGTCACCAGAGGTCGTATCTTGGTTTGGGTGGAAACCCCTCTCAACCCAACTGGAGAAGCCAGAGACTTGGCTCACTATGCAGAAAAGGTAAGCCTTTTCGTGTTGCCTTTTCACCTATCTCTAGAGTTCAGTGTTTGTTGACCAAGTATTGTTTTCCCTCTCCTCTTCTTCGACAGGCTCACAAAGCAGGTGGTTATCTCGCTTGTGATTCGACTTTCGGTCCACCACCACTTCAAAATCCATTCGATCAAGGTGTGGACATGGTCATGCATTCGGCTACTAAGTACTTTGGTGGTCATTCAGATCTTCTATCGGGCGTTTTAGCTGTCAAAACCAAAGAAGAATGCTGTCAAGTGAGTCTTTGACACCTTTTCTTACTCGCCTTCGTCCCATCTAGGAAAAGCCTTTTGCTCAACGGAACATCTCACGGAATATCTTTCATTCCTTTCTCATCTAGCTCTGGCATGAT
Source organism: Golubevia sp. BC0850 (assembly GCA_012976225.1). Lineage (NCBI taxonomy): Eukaryota > Fungi > Basidiomycota > Exobasidiomycetes > Golubeviales > Golubeviaceae > Golubevia > Golubevia sp. BC0850. The sequence goes on from JAAVVG010000002.1 coordinate 811,857, forward strand.
CGTACCTATTTAGGATCAGTTCCAGGGAATCTAGAAGCTTGGTTATTACTTCGTTCTCTCCGAACCTTATCAGTCAGAGTCTTACAACAGTCTAAAACTGCAACTTCTTTAGCTTCTTGGTTACATTCTTTAACCTTTACCACTTCTAATCCAAGTTCTAACCCTTTAGATGAAGAGTTCAAGAATGGAAAGTTCATTAATAGAGTTTGGCATGCATCACTTCAAGTTAGGGATCCAAAAGATAAAGACCCTTCTCCAAATCCAAGACCTGTGGATGCTTCACCTGATTTCGATCCTAAGGAACAAATGAAAGGTGGATGGCCTGCTTGCTTTTCTATTAGATTAAATAAACCTGAACAGGCTAAATGGATTCCTTTTAAGACTTCTTACTTCACTGTGAGTTGAACCTCAAGGACCTGTTGTTCCGGAAGCGTTGATTTTTCTTGTCTCGAATTTCTTATCCTCTTTCATCGCTGCTTCATTGTCTCGTTCATCACTCACAGCCAGCAACTTCTTTAGGGGGAGTTGAATCTCTACTCGAATGGAGAGTTTCTGCGGAACCAAGCGAGGATCCAGCTCTACTTCGTGTTTCGGTTGGGCTGGAAGATATCGAAGACCTCAAAGCAGACTTGAGAAATTCTCTACGTGAAATTTCAAAGATGGAAAGGGAAGGTTCATTGAAATGATTTCGAAGCGAACCCTATTTTAAAAGCATGATAGATGATTTTGTGTAGTTAAAGTAGAAATTTCAGACCTCAGAAAACAACCCGAAAGTATCCAAATCGGTGCGATGTTCTGGCGATGCTATGGCGATGTTCTGGCGGTGGATCAAGCTAGAAAGGAGGTAGCTTTACTTCTTTCTTCTTCCCTTCTTTTCAAACGAGATAAGACTAAGTAATTGAAATTTCGACAGTAAATGTAATGCAAAGATACACAGTGGATGTAAGAAGCTATAGAAAAATTGAGCAATAGTAACAGAAAGGAGAAGGTGTCTTGTAAAGAGAATGGGACTTTCAGAACAAAGTACGAAACAAGTGAAGAGAGAGAGAAGACTTTGACCTTTGGCTTCTGACTTAGCTAGGAAGACAGAGAACAAAACAGACTTACCAGAGTGACTGAGCAGATGAGAAAGTTGGAAGGAAGAGAAAGGAGAAGAGAGGATAGCAAAAGTCAGCATACATTCTACAAAGAGGGTTCTTCGCATCTCATCAGAGACCTTGATGTAGAGTCTTATCGGCTCCTACAGATCGAATTTGACTCCAGCTGATAGCGAAGGGAATAGCTGAGGTGAGCAAGAGGGGAGAAGAAATGCAGAGTGAGTGGCGAATGAGTGGGTGCATACAATAGCTGATGCTCAAAGCTCAGCTGAAGGAGTTACTCACTCAGAAAGAGTTTAAGTTGCAAAAAAGATGAGATATTCCTGTTGGCTTCAACAGTGAGAGAAAGGAGTGGGGGTTGTCGAGGAAGAAGGAAAGACTAGGTCAACCATCAACAAGAGCGAGCGACCCACTCATTCGTTGTCGAAACGTATCGATAAGAGTGCTGCTAACGACAACCGCCAGAAAGTCGCCAGTCGCCAGCTGCTCGCCAGTAGTTCGCAGGAGTAACTTTACTGAGGAGGCAGTGAGGCTGGCATTTAACCCTCCCCCCCTCTTTTCTCTCCTACTTTATCTAAGTTCACTCTATCTTTAAGAATTGAATGCAATCGGAATGCTTTCAGTCCATGGAATGAGTAAAGAAGCCTTTCAACTCGACCGGTAGTCCTTTGTCCTTGCACTGCATGTGTCCCGTCCCTGCTTTGAGACTCGAGTGATTCTTCCTCTTGTCTCCCTCTTACAACAGCCGCAGCGACGGTTAAGAAAGCTCCCTCTAGACTTCAAAGGTTTCAAGAACTTCATTTTGGTCACCTATCTCTCAACTTCACTACTTCCCAACCTTGAACTTCTTGCAGTATCTTTGCTTCAAGCCACTTTCCAGGCCAGAGCCAGAGCCAGTCTTAATCTCTCGCTTCTTCCTGACTCTGCTGCCCTTACAACCACCCACACTCTTTACCTCAAAGTCTTCTTATCTTTCGTTTCCTTCTTCTAATCTCTTCTATCAACTCTGCTCTCTTAATTGGTTAATCTCCTTCACTCTCTCTCCAAGTCTACTTCTCTCTTCCGCAAGATCAATCTGAGTTCCAATTTTTCTACTAAGTCCTCTCACTCACTCACTCTCTCTCTCTTCACCCACCTACTTTCTAGTCCAACTAGCTCTTGTTCACTCCTTTCCATAGATTGATTTTATCAATCTAACTTCTGTTCAATGCCCCTCACCCGAAATCAAGCCAGTAATCGGTCATTTGGAGGAGGGCAAGAGAGTCATCATCAACAGCAACAGCAAAATCAACATTCACAAAATGAATTGGAACAGTTGAGTTTACAGTTGGATTTGGAAATGAATGGAGAGGAGGCCTCAATGCAGCAACAGCAGGGTGCAACATCTTCTACTTCAGGTAGAATCGGCTTAACCAATTCTAGTCACAGTCATAACCCATTTTTACCAGCTGGACATGGTGGGTTGTTCGATTCTAGAAATGCAGGGAATGGAAATGAGAATGGAAGAGGAGGCGAGAGGAATGGAAAGGGAGATGGAGGGGAGCTTGGAAGAGATTCTCAAGATCAAGATGAAATGATGCAAGGACTACGTTTAGAACTCATTAACGCTACTTCTGAAAATGATGAGAATTCTAGAAATTTAGAGTCGCACAGTCAGAATCTTTCGAATCTTGAATCAAGGAATCGAAGAATGATTGGTGGAGGAGGGACCTCTTCTGGAACAAGTCAATCTCATCCTAGCATCAAGACCAACTCTAGTTCCAACTCGAATGAGAATCAATTTCTAGATTTGAATCCCTCTTCCAATAGAAATCTTCAGCAACATCAATCTGGGGCGGGAAGTGGTAGTGGAGGTCATTCTTTGGGTGAAGGTAGACCTAGATCTACTACTACCGATGGTGACTTTTTTGGTCATCATCTTCCTTCTAATCATGATCATTCGGAAAAAAATCTCAATTCTATTTCCAGACCTCAATCTCCGTTTTCTATTGATCCGATTCGGGGTCATGGACATCATCCAACTCATCAGAATCAGAATGGAAGCCAGAATCAAGGTCATAGACCGCAGTCGCATCAAGATGAGCTGGAGAATGAGGTCGGTGGAGTTGAGGTGAGTCTTTATTTTCTTTCTAAGCTTTTGGGGAATAACCTCTGAACCTCTACTTCCTAAAAGAGGAGAATGGAGAGTAAGTAGAACAAGTTGACTGACTTTCACCCGCCTCCCCTCCGTCTTTTCCCTTTCCGATACATCTCCTCTCTCCCCCCTTTTTGACTTTCCCTAAACCTTTTCAAACCACAATAGAATTCTCAAATCTCGCCCTCTATCATACCTTCAAGACCTCAAAGTCGGCAATCCATTCTACGCAACTTCGCCTTTTCCAACGACGGTCAATCTCCAATTCAATCAGCTTCTTCCTCTTCTCAGCCTTCATCCCAAAACTCCAACACTGGGACAAACCGAAATGAAAGGAACAGCGGAAACGTATCAAGACATCAACATTCAAGCAGTCTAGGTCAAATTGGAGAGAGTCTGTCAATGAATGACCACCACGGTAGAGATAACCTCTTCCAGTTGGATGACCCTCAATTCTCTAATGATAGAGCTTCTCAACATCGAAATTCTAATGCTAATGGATCATTGTTCAATAGACCTCCAGGTTTGAGTAGAGTTTTTAGTGGTCCAGTTGGAAACAATCACTTCAATCATAATAATACTGTTTTTGGAATCGGTTCTTTAGATAATGACAGTGCTAATCAAGCTAATATTCAAGGAGTTCAAGATATGGATTTAAGAAGTCCTACTGATAATGGGTTTGGTGGATCTCAATCTATCTCAAATGGAAATGGAAACGGAAACGGAAACGGTCAAATCTCAAGATTTTCGAATTCGTTCAGAAACTCTTTGATTCAGAAAAGTATTTCCTCTGATACTCATTTTAGTAACAACAATTCTCGTCCTCCTCCAAGGTCTTCAAATTCAACTTCTACTCTGATTTCTTTGGTCGGTGGTGGATCTCAACCTCTACCTGGTTCTGGTTCGACAGGTTCGAACGGAAACCCCCAAGGGAACTCTCAATCTAATCTAGGTTCTCAGGGAAACAATGAGAATTCCAACGAGATGCCAAATTTCAGTAGACATCAACAGATGGTTGGATCTCAACCTGCTGTGGTGAAAAGTAGAAGATCTTCTAGGCAAGATGAAGATGGTAACCTTGCTGCGAAACATCAACAAACAGGAAACAATGAGAATGAAGCTGTTGGCTCTTTTCCACTCTTTGGAAATTTCAAAACTCCGTTTCAAGACTCTAGAGCTGTTGGAAACTCTGATGAGATCCAAATCGATAACCATCAACTCTCAAGTCTGAATGCTCTGGATTCTTCTTCAATCCCGAATCAATCTCAAATTTCACCGAATGCAACTCCTAGACTCCCATCAAATCAACCCATCGATTACTCACGTCCAGTCTCTGAAATATTGGCTCAAAAACACCCTTCTGAGAGGGAGGAAATACTGGATCTTATCGATTATATCGACAAGTTCAACTCTGATGGGAATGAAAGGAAGAAGTATCTGACTGATATCGAAAGGAAAAGAATCTGTCAACATTTAGAGGCTTATCCTGGAGCTCAGCAAACAGCTGTTGGATCTCTTTTTGGAATGGATAGAAGTAACATCAGCAAGATTTGCTCTCATAGTGCTAAGTGGTTGGATGTTGATGATGAACCTTCTAACAGAGGGTGAGTTCTTACTTTTTTTTGACCTGTTCTCACGAGATTTGCACTGACTTTTTCCTTCAATCTACTCTCTCTATCGTAAAGCGGTCATACCGTTCCACCTCACGACGCTCTTCTTTCGGTTCTTCGAGAATCACATTCATGGTTAAAAGACATGTCTCATCTCGGGATCGATGTTTCAGAATCTCATTTAAAACAGAGGATTCCTTTCTTCGCTTACAACGCAGGTTTCGATTCAAGAAACGCCACCTCTTGGAACGACTGGTTAGCCAGATATGTCGAAAGGATTACTGTCAAGGAATGTTCGTTGAACAGCTGGATAGATTATCCTGGTTCCAGAACTACTAGAAAGAAAGATGGAAAGGGAAGAGGAAAGGGGCACAGCAAGGGAGGAAAGAGAAAAGGAATCGACGCTGAAGAAAATGAAGGTGAAATCTCCCACAGTCAAGGAATGAATCTCATTGGAAAAAGAAATGGACATCACTTTCAAAGTCCTAGTATCTCTTCTTCTTATCAAGAAACTCAAGATGGAATTTTCTCTCCTGGAGCTTATTCAAACATCTCTGGTGCTACAAGCGTTTCGAATCATAGTAGGAAAAGTAGCCTTAGTAGAGGAGTTGGAGATAGAATCTCTAGTCAACAAAGTGGTTTAGGCATCCAATTTGGTGGTAGAGTTCAACAACCACCTAATTTCTCTTCAAATGTTTCTGTCGGAGGAATGAGAATGGGAGGAGGTTCAATGAACTCCAATATGACAACTCCGGATCAAACTCTAGATTCGAACATGAGTAGAGGTTCGTCTTTTCAATCTTCAACCTATTCAAACGAGTCTTCTTCTTCATCTTCTGGCTTCAATCTATCTCAACGTAGCTCCCAACCTCAATCCAGATCAAATTCAAACGGAATTCCAACTTCCAGTTCCAATGGCAACAACCTTCAGACTCCTAGCGACAGCCCCGACGGAATCGATTACCAAGATGATTCTGGATTAGGTTTCCCTTCAAGTCAAAGAAGATCCTTCAACAACGCTTCGAACATGATGTCCTCGGATTTCTCACCTTCAGTCACTTCTCACTCTAGATCTTTGAGGAGCAACAATTCCAACCCAAATGGGAATGGTGGGATGAGTCCTCAAACCACTCCAAAGTCCTTACACAAGAGACCTTTCGACTCAATGTCAGAAGATCACCTGCCTCTACCTCTCAGGAATGAACGCAGACGCTCAGACGAAGATGTGTCAATGGAGGATCGAGACGGATTGACTAGAACTGGTCATACTCCACGACCCTCACGAACCGCCGAAGCTATCCTAGTCGAACATCTCAATCGTTCTCAATCAACAAGATCCGACCCTTCTTTGAGACGCAACGGTGCCTTTCAACCTCGTCCGCATCGTCGCTCAAGAGATGAAGAGGAAGGAGAAGGGGAATTCAGAGAAAGATCTCCTGGTGATCATTATGATCAAACCAGGTCTGGACCTTCTCCTTCAATCACGAATTCCTCGAAGCGTCGTCGCGGAAACGGTCATCTCCAAGATGCCTACCCAAAACAAGAGGAAGATGAAAGGATGGATCAGTCCGAAGTCTCCCCGACTGACAGCAGAGGACGTTGGAATTCTGTCACTTCTCCAGAAGAGAGAAGAAGAAGATTCGAAACTCATTCTCAAAATGTTTCGGCTGATCGATCTACTGGTTTACCTCTGAGGTCGCCTTTCGAACATCAGACTCGTGCAAAGTTCTCTCAAAATCAAGAGTGGCCACAAGAGATTAAAGATCCTCAAATGGAAGTTCAAGCAAGTAGAGAAAGAATGAACAAAGCTTTGTCTTCTGCCTCCCCTTCAATCTCTAGATCGGGTAACGAACCTTCTATCATCTCTTCTGCTTCAAATCGACTTCAAAGATCCAGAACTGAACTTGAGACTTCTTCTGGTAGGGAGGTTGGATATGGAAATAATTCAACTCCTTCTGGATCCGGGCCTGCTTCTGCTCCTTCTTCATCATCTAGATTCTTCACGTCTCCCAATCAACAAAGACAGCAACAAAGACCTCATCAACGTTTGAACTCTTCTGGATTGTCTCCTCAAGGTCTCTCTCGATCTCAATCTCTTCAACAACATCAACAATTACCAAGATCATCTTCGCCTTATTCAACTTCTGCTTCTTCATCAAAACTTCAATCTCAAACCGAAGACCTTCAATCTCAACCTCAGTCTCCTCACAGTTCAAATCTGATGACGTCAAGGTCTAGAAGCTCGACTAACACAAGTCGTAGATTTGGTAAAGACTTGGAATCAGATTCTCTCTCTAACGCTTATTCCAATTCGGCCTCGACTCCTCCTTTTGCTGTTGGTTCTCCGTTCTTGGGAAGTGGAAGTGAAGATGGAGCTATTGTCAGCTTGGATCAGGCTAGAGAATCTCTAGACGTAGTTTTGAGGTTCTTGAACGAACAGCCTGACAACTTCTGTCCAAGGAACCATTGCTTTGTTTTGTGAGTACCTCCGCTTTGATGCTGGTGACTGACTGTAATTGACTTTCCAACCTTTCTCTATGTTCTTCTCTCAAAAAGTGGTAATCTACAAGCAATCCTTGCTGCTGCCGGTGACAAGTCCAATTCAGATGAACCTAGAGACGAAGCTTAAACGTGGACTCTATCTCAAAAAAACTTCAACTCTTACCCTCTATTCCGGTGCCCTCAACTCACTTTTTGGCCTCTCTCTCTCTCTCTCTCTCTCTCTCTCTCTCAAGAGAACAAAACTGAGCCAGTCTCATAGTTTGACTCACTCAAATTTTCGACTTTCAAGAGAACACCATAATATATCCCCTTCAAGGTCTTGGCCCAAACTTCAAACGCCAACACAGCTCCCTAACAACATACTAACTGCTATATCTTTCTTCAAGAGCTCTTCCGTCACTCAAAAATCACATCAATCCAATCCAATCCACATCACTAAGTCTCATTTTTTTCTATCTTCTTTATCTAGACGTCTCTCTCTAAAAATCTATTGACGTGATTCTTAAATTCTCATTCAATTCATCACATATTATAACTCGACTCTTAATTATCCTCTCGACAAATACTTCTGTTCTCAATCTCATTCTTTCATCTTGTTAATCTCTCTATCTCTCATATCTTCTTGCTTCTTCGTTAGCCCTTTACGTTTTCTGTTCCCCTTTCTGCTCTTTCAAACCATATAACACTCATTCATACAAGCACAAAACAATCAAAATCAATTCCCTTGCAACCTGCGTGCGTGCATGGAACGGCAGTCGTAGTTTGTGTGCTAAACCGAACGATCGTCGCCCATCAGCATCAGCATACTACGACAGTCGAGTCGAAAAGTGAAATTGAGAAAAAGTCTTTCTATTCTGGATTCTTTTGTTCGACATAAGACAATAAAGTAGAAGATCGAAAAGTGGGAATTGGTAAAGAGGAGAGAAAGGAGAGACATGATGAAAGTAATTGGTGAGACCCTAACGAAGGAAAATAGAAGCGAATAAGGAGGGGTGTTTGGCAAGACAGAGATTCCCAAAATATGAGAGGAGGAGCAGAATAAATGAAAGAAGAAAGAGAGAAAACAGGAGTCAAAAGCAGTAGATGAGGGGAAAGGGATAGACAAGGGATGGGATCGAAGAGGAGGTTTGGGTTGCTAATATTGTGGATGAACATGTTCGTGACGTAATAGAGAAGTGCTTGTGAGAAGTCATGATTTTGATAGATCTGAAGCTTTCATGAGTAGAAAATGTCGTCTGATTTTTTCTTTTCTTAGGTTTTGAGTGGTCTTGATCTTCTTCCTTCTTCTTCACATTTCATTGTTTGATCTTCCTCCTTGCTGTCTTGATTTTGACTTTTTAAAGCTGTTGAATTCCAGAATAAGAGAGGGAAGAGGGTCGTCAGTCGAGGTGCAAAGGGAAAGGGGGGCGGCTTCTGTGCTGAAAAGCTATCTGACTTCTACAACTCACCTTCAATTCTTGTAATACCCTCTTTGCGAGCATCGAATATTGCCAAGCATTGCCACCGACTCTTCTGAACTGCAATCCATTGACTCCCAAAAGAAGAGGAACTTTAACCACGTAGACTTCGAATCGTACCGCTAGTTCTGAAGCGGCAACAGAGTCCATTCGTTTCGAATTCGAGTTATTGAAGTTTGATACAGTATTCGTCGAGAAAGGGTTTGAAGGAGAAGCAGAAGCTCCTGAACTGATTGGTGGAAGTTCTCCTCCGGTACCAGCAGAAGTGCTCAAGACAGGAGAAGCAGGAGCTCCTCTTGCCAATGAATCAGTTCGCTGCCTAGTCAATCTTGAAGAGGGAGTGACTGGTCTTCCAGAGCTTTCAGCGGCGTCGTTCATGGTTCCAGTAGTCATTGAGCTAGCTCTACTTCTTGAAGGCAGGTCATGAATGCTAGAAGCTGAATCTGCTGCATTGCTTGTAGAACCGTCTTTCTTGACAGACTTGTTCTTTGAAGAAGCGAAAGATATCCTTGAAGGTTTCCTTCGTGCTACGTTTCTCTGACCTTGCTCTGGAGAAGCAACGTTTTCGATCCCACCTCCTTCGACAGGGATTCTTGCGTTTCCTTGACCGGCTTGAGCTGCTGCCTCGTTTCCAGAAAAGTCGATGCTCGGAAGATGAACGCATTCATAGCCTCCAGAGATCTCCCTGTACTGAACTCCAATCCTATCCAAGACTCTGACAAGGTCAGCGTGGATCACAGCTCTTGGCTTCGTGCTGGTAGTTTGGACGGAGAAGAGACCCTTCAAGAAGACCGGCTTGGAAGAACCCTCTTTACCCTTCTTCGGAGAGAGGGCACCAGCTTTGAAGACCTGGTTTGAATTTCCGCCATGCCAAGCGCCTTTCTCGACTGGAGGAGGGGGAATGGAGGACTGCTCGGGAGGAATGGCAGTGGTCTGACGAGAGGGAGAGGCTGCGTTTCCAGCCGCCCTTCCGACGGAGGAAGACATTCGGGAAGACTCTTGAATGTTCGAAGACCTTCTCTGACCATGCCCATCCTCGCTCCTAGCCAAGGGCGACTCTGATTGAAGATGTTCGCGTTCGTCGTCTCCTTTTTCGTCCACTCCGGAAAGAGCGCCAGCTCCAGCTGCAGCCATTGAAGTCGACATTTGAGTGCTACCTCTCCTGCTGGTACCTGGCATTCCACCGGTGCTCATTCTAGCTTGCCTTCGCTTCTCTCTGCTCTCTGCATCTAGAGGTGTGCTCGGAGACCTCGAGATGAAAGATCCCCATCGCTTGACGTTGCTGGCGATGTTGGCACCGAAAGCACTTGAAGGAGAGGAAGAAGGCTCTGCCGAGCTCTCTGCCATTGAATCTCTGTTGAAGTTGGCAGGCGGAGTCATAGTGACATGCATGCTCCTCCTGTTCTCTTGAGTAGCTCCGCTTCTCTGAGACCTCTCCGCGGGAGTCGAGTCTGGGCCAGCTGCAGAAGTCGGTCTTCTGCCGCTCAAGCTCACACTCCTCTTGTGATTGTTGGCCACGTTGACGAGATTAGGAGATTTGGGAGGGGCTGCGGGAGCTGCCATGCTAGGCGATTGCGGCCAAGAAGCGGTGGGTCCAGCAGAGTTGGGATGAGGCATCGTAGGAGAGCCAAAGCCTTTGTCCCTGAGAGCGACTCCCATCTCCTCGTCGTTTGCTCTGGATCGTGGAGCTCCAGTCATGTTGGGAAGAGGTTTGGACTTGTCTCTGGATTCGAAGATCGGCGTCGGAGAAGCTGGGTTCGGAAGAGCCCTCTGTTGCGTAGGTCCTGGGACTGAGAGAGGAGCTGGTCTGCTCGAGGGATGAGAGACCTCTGGAACTCTGAGCGCCTCTTGTGGAATGTCAGCTGCGGTCGGCATCGAAGAAGAGGCCATAGCAGCAGCTGTTGGTCTACCTCCAGTGGCAGCAGTTCCGACGACGGCTCCTTTAGCATTCTGCAGAGAGACGTTGGAAGAAGCGAAGAAAGAGTGTCCGTAGAGCTTCTCTCGATCCATCTTCTCTTGGACCAAGTAGTAGATCGAGATCAGAGGATGGAAACCTCTTGTTGGATCCAAAGGCTCCTTTCCAGCTCCAGGCCAGGTCGTACTCGTAGCTCCAGCTCCATTGACTCCAGTTCCATTACTGGCACCATTCGTTCCATTCGATGCATCTGCTTCCTTTCCATTTCCACCTCCGAAGAGAGAGTTTCCTTGAATCTTCTTCCTGTAGAAGTCGATTCCAGAGAAACGCTTCGAGGCAGTCTTGGCTTTGACCTCTGGACTATTCCTAGCGCTCGTGTTCGATCGAGCGAGATCTGGAGTGTCCAAAGCTGCTCCAGCGCTGTTGGTCGTCTCCTTGCTCACAGAGCTTCCGATAGGAGTAGAGCCAGCCAAACTCGATGATCCTCCATTGGCGTTCTCCCAAAGACTCAAGGCTTGTCGATAAGCATCGGAAGTCAAAATTTCTGTCATTCTAGATTCAATGTCTTCGGGCGTTCCAAATTCGAAACCAGTCATTCCCTTGATGACCTCTGGATCCAGCTCTCCAGCTCGAAGTGCAGTACGTCTTGGAAGATAGGCATCTGGAGCTCCGTCGTAGCCTTTGGTGAGCCAAGGATGAGCTAAAATCTCTGGAAGAGTGGCCCTCTGGGAGGGATTAGTGACGAGCATTCGGGAGAGAACGTGCTTGCATTCTGCAGAGAGATGAGGAAGCGAAAAGTCAGAAGCCAAGATCATCGAGAAGCAAGAAAAACGAAGAATTGGCAGCCAAGGTTCTTTACTCACCTCCGCTCAACCAAGCTGGATATTCCACTTGACCTCTTTTGATCTTAGCGTGTAAAGCTGGCATACTTTGATCGTCGAACGGAACTTTCCCGCAAACTAGAACGTAGAGGACGATACCGAAACTCCAAACGTCTACTTCTGGACCAGTGTAGACTTTGGCATTCAGAAGTTCAGGAGCAGCGAAGTAGAGAGATCCACAGAAAGTCGACAGATGAGAATGCGGGGAGAAGAGATTCGATAAACCAAAATCGATAATCTTGATGTTTCCCGTCTTTGAGATCAAGATGTTCTCGATTTTGAGATCTGAGACGGAAGGGGAGAAGGAAGAGGAAGCAATCAGGATGTGAATGAGAGATAACTCTCGCATAAGGGACTGGAGGGGTCCTTCCAGAAAGTTGAAGTGGTTCGGAGTGAAGATGGAGGCATGTATCCATCTTCTCTGTGCTCTCAGTCTGCTTTCCGATCCTTTGATTTCCATCCCCTCGAACTTCAATCTATCCTCCCACGTCTCTCGTTTCCAACTCTCCTTCCCATCTCTCATTCTTGTCACTCACCTCTATGCACGATAGAATTCCTATGACAATATTCCAAAGCACTACCAATCTGCCTAGCAAACTTCCTAGCAGCTCTTTCTCTCAATCTTCCATGACTGATAATATAATCCAACATCTGACCACCATTGACATATTCAAAGATCATATAATAATGATTAGGATGAATGATCATTTCCCTCATTCCACAAACATAAGGGTGATGAAGTAGTAATTGAAGACTGCCTTCTCTGATAGTTCTAATTTCCTTTGAAGCATCTTTAGCAGCAGCTTTGGCTAAATAACTAGCAGAAGGTGGAGGAGGAGGTTGGGCTGAAGAACTTGAAGTCTTATCACCATTTTTGTCTGAAGTTGATTGTTTTGGATGGTGGGCAGCAGCGATAGAAGTATGCCTTGGAATGATCTTGATAGCAACCTTCTCTCCATCTCCCATCTTGACTCCCAACTTGACTTTTCCCATACTTCCAGCTCCAAGAGTTTTACCAAGAGCATAGTCTCCCAGAGTTCTTCTACTCCTTCTCTCTCTCTCTTTATCTCTATCACCACCACTTCCACTTGCATGACGAGAAGAGCTTGTTCCTCCTGCCTCTCCAGTTCCAGATTCTCTATCTCTATGTCTTCTTTCCCTCTCTCTTTCCTTCTCTCGATCTTTGCTAGTATATGTTCCATCTGGATTCACTCCCATCTTCTCCGACCTTTCCCTCTCTCTTTCAGATGCTACCAGAGCATCAGAGGGACTTGCACTAACTGTAGATTGAGCATCCTCATTGGATTCCTCCTGAGCATGACCTGATCTTTTGCTTCCACCTCTACTAGTAGCTGGGAATCCAGCGCTTGAATGTCTATTCTGAGGATGGTAGTCACTCTGAGACTGTCTTGAGTTGGTGTTGCTGCTGCTTGATCCGGATCCACCCATTGAGACATGTCTAGTCTCTAGAACACTTGCAGGCCTTGGAGGCTCAGATCTATGGCCAGCGTGAGCTTGAGATCTTGAAGTAGCCGTTTGTTGAGGGGTTGCAGTGCCAGAATCGGCAGCAGCCTTATGAGTAGCTGCGCGCGCGGCATGATTCCTTCTGATGTCATCAATAGAAGAACGATTCGAGTCTGCTAGAGATCTGTGTGAATCTGGGTCCACGGGGGAGAGAGGAGAGCCGAGTGGATTGGCTCCTCCTTGTCCATGAGTTGGAGTACGAGTTGAAGAGCTATCCTGCCTTCCGAATTCTCCTTCCTCATCATCTTCCTCTTCATGGTACCTTCCATTCCCATTCACATTTCCAAGCATTCCATTGGCTCCACCTGCACTCATTGATCTACTCGGAACCTTCCTTGGAATATGTTGAGGAGGAATGTCTAGACTGAGAGGAGCAGAAGTTCCTAGATTGGATCCTGGAATTGGGGTTCCAGAGGAAGGTCTAGCGCCGACTATTTTTGAGTTTCCGACTAGATCTTCGTGTCCGAGATTGGAGGGTTGGTTGGCAGGTAGACCAGGTAGAGGTTTGGCGTAATCAGAGGTCCTACGTTGAAGAGTAGCTGTATTACTACTGCTTGAGGATCTAGAAGTTGAAGCTCTCTTGGTATGAGTTGGAGATGGTGATAGTTCAGGGCCTCTTGAAGAGGAAGGAGTTCCACCAAAGACGTCAGCTTCGTTTGACATTCTAGGTCTTGAAGAGATTGAATTGCCGCCTCTGGAAGAAGAGGAAGCTGATCCCAACCCAACCGTACCAACGTTAGGTAGAGCAGGTAGTTTTTGATCATGACCACCTCTTTCCCCAACTCCTATGCTTTCCCCTCCTTCCATGCTATCAGCGTCATCGTTATCATCTTCCTCTCCGTCTTCCTCCTCTCTGGTATTCGTGGCATCTCTAGCTGTATGATCACCCTCTGCTTCCCCCCCGAACTCTTGATGATTTAGTTGCGAGTTCTCTGGTACTGCTACTAGAGATGGGTTCCCATTTGAAGTGTTGGTAGTAGATGAGGTTGAAGAGGAAGCGACTTGAGGAGGAGGAGAAGCACCATTGAGTTCAGCTTGAGCATCTAGAAGTTCCATTGCGTCTGCTGAACCTGGCCCACTGACGTGCCTTGCATGAGAAGACATGATTGTGGCTGGTGAGATTCCAGTAGCGTTGATGCTACTGTTCTGATTCGAATTGAAGTTGGACGAATGGGAAGTGATGGGAGATGGAATGTAAGTTGCAACGACTACTGGTCTCAAGGCTGAAGTTGTTGAAGATGAGATGGAAGTGGAAGTTGAAGTTGAATCAGTGTCAATGGAGGATAGATTTGAATTGATAACTTGTTGTAGATTGGATTGACGATGAGCGTCAAGAGGATTAGGAAATGAGGACGACGACGAGGAAGAAGATGAAGTGGAAGCTTGATTCGATGTCTCTGATTCCAATTCCGATTGAGCTACACTTTCAAGAGCAATCCGATTTGAAGAACTAGAGGAACTTATCTTGAAGAAGCGGTGGGAGAGAGAGGGGGGACTATCGATTAGGATCAAGAGAAGACAGGAGAGGAGAGGAGAGTAGAGAGCGAACCGAGGAGAATGGGGATTGAGTGGAGGGAATATCTCTTGAGATGAATGAAGCTTTTGGTATCCTTAGTGAACCTTGCTTATCTTTAAGAAGTTCCAGTGAGTGATAGAGCGGTGAAGCGAGGAGGAATTGAAGAAGTCGATTGGATCAAATCGTTGGGGTTAAATTTTAATGACCTTGCTTTTGGAGGTCTGTTCCCTATTTGATGTTGACTTCCCGGAAATTTGAGTTTGATGCAATAAGGAAGAATTAGGAAATGATATTCAAACAAGGAGAAAGAGTCCACTCCTGGTTTGATGGGGGATTAAGGAAAGAAGAGAAGACCTTTCCGTCCGTCGCAGACCCGTCTTCCTTTTCCACTCCCTTCGTAAAGGTCCTTCATATTGAATCTTCAGGATCGAGTCCCAGAAGTCAATTCAAATCCATCAACTCATATCACTTGAGATTGGCCCGTCATGGACATGTCTTCAATGGGCCTACCCACTTCCTTCGGTGCTCCTCAAGCTCAAGCTCCTTCTAACCACAATCAGCACGGATCTCATCCTTACCGTGGAGGAAGAGGCAAAGGAGGTTCAAATGACAACAATCATTCTGCGAGGGGTGGGAATAGAGGCAGACAAGGTGGAGGAGGAGGAGGAGGGTGGGGAGCCAGAGGAAATCACATTCCAACAGGTCCAGCTTCAGATGGCTTCGGAGGGAATCAAAGAGGTGGAAAAGGTGGTGGAAGAGGGAGAGGGAATAGGGGAAGAGGTAGAGGTGGTAATTTTGCTAATCAGAATTCTGGTGGAGAGGTGAGTACAATGTTGATGGGTTGGAGTGGCACTTGTTCTCCTCTTGAAGCCATTTTCCATCTCCCGGTCTTTCTTCGAAGCAAAACTAAACTATTCCAAGCTTAAAGATCTTCAATTGCGGGTCTTGTGGAAGGAGAGAGGACTCGTAGCTGATGAAAAGGTGGCAATCCCGGAGATGTCTGTCATGAATATCCTCCCAGCTTGAACATTCCTAGACTTTGAAACGATCGAAAGCATCGAAAGCCCCTTGCTCATCTTTATAATTTGATTGATTCCCTCAAACCTCCAGGCGGAACCCCTCCCTACTCTTTGATCCGCATAAATTCGAGGACCTCTCGCCAGCACTTACTGACCTCTTTCTCTCTTAATAATGCACTCTCAACCTTTGTAACTCGCGTTTTCTCTCCACCCTACCCGGCTTTTCCATCTCTTAGCATTGTAAGTCTCTCAAATCCATGGCGACTTCAATTTCACAGATTCTCTCTCTCTCTCTATCTTCTGACTTTCTCCTTAACCCTCAATTTCACTCCACTTCTCCTCTCCCTCTCATGCTCTCAATCCTTCTATCAACGTTCTCGCAGCTGGTTACTTCAAAGAATCTTTTGTCGCTGATCCTTGGCAAGGAATGTAAGAGTCGACAGCGAATAGCTTCACCTTCTTTTCATTCCTTGCCGTTTCAATTTGCAGAAAGCTCCTCCTTTAGAATCTCTCCTCACTATCCTGAGAATATGCGAAATCATGGAGAATCGTACTTCATGGTCTGATGAACCAGATTGAACATCTTCACAAAACTTTCAAGCATCCTCGTGCCTCCTTCCATTCATATCTCTCCTTTTCAAACCTTACCAAGTACTTGTATTTTTATGGTTCCAGCAATTAGTGTTCTGTCTAAATTCCGGTCCAACTCCTTCAAGTCAAAGGAGTGGTGCAGGAGGTACAACGCTGCTGCATCCGAGACCTCGTGGTGAAAAGGTTCCAACATCGTTTTCGACGACGTTTCCTTTCTCCTTCTGAACCACACCATCAATTCCTTCAACATGGCAAGTGGTAAGTCATGAGAGGTAGAAAGAGCTGTCAACCTTGAGTCATTACCAGGCACCCTGGTTCCAACTTCCGCTTCGGCAGGCACTTCTGAAATTGATCCACCTCTTTTCCATCTTTTGCTCCCACCTCGTAGAACTGGAACAAATTAAATCAGAACTACAAGATCTGAAATCACAAGTCAAAGCCCTAAATGATTGGACACGCATACCATCTTTCGACATCAAGGTCGAGTCTGAAAATTATCCTCAAATCAGACCCTTCGACCTCAAGCCCAACTTTACTTTTCACTCCTTCCTCAAGTACTTCTCCAGATTATTTCTGCTCTATGGCTTCTTATCTGGTCTCAGTATGCTGTCAATGCTAATTGTTGATTCAGACCTGCTTTTCGAAAGTTGGGGCAAACGGGAACCCTCTATCACATTGGGAATTGCCGACACTATTCTGTTCGCTAGAGGTAACATGGTTGTATTTGTCTTCTATTGGTGTGCAGCTGCTTTGACTGGATTGTTCTTAGTCATGCTAGCCCTCCACGTGCTCGTCTTGCTAGGGTTTGCGGCAAGAGGAGAGCAGCACTTTGACAACGCTCTGAGAAACATGAGAAGGACCTTTGGATTGGCTCCTAGGGTCGATAGAAGATTTAGAGAGTGATTAGAGAGGAAAAGATGAAGTGGAAAGAAGGGTGAAGGGGTTTTTGTTCATGTCACTTTCAATTTCTTGCTGTTTAAGAAAAACATCACTACGAACCACTATTCTGTAGAATGACTTAAGAGACTGATGTCTGATCCTTTACAAGAACTTTGTTTGAAAACAAGACTGAGGAATCATTAAGGTTGGTAAACACGAGATGACTTGTTTGGCTTCCTGATCCAAAATTTCGAACCCCCGAGGCCCCATCCATCTTCCTCCTCCCAACCATCACCCATCAACAGTAAGTATTCTATTGAAGTTGAGAATGATGACAACTAACCAGACCATCTCATGGATCAATCTTAAGATCATTGGCCATTCATTCGCTTTCTCGAAATGATGAATGGGATCAGCTTCGTCCGTCCGCAGTGCTGCACTCCGCGCTTCCTTCTGACTCGATCTTATTCTCACTTCCCACTTCTGCCTTTCAGAAATGTCTGAAATTCAGCTCATTGACCACACCCAAAGTGGCGACAACGCCCGAGATTCGACTGCTTCTTTGGACTTGG
The DNA here is from genome assembly GCA_012976225.1 of Golubevia sp. BC0850. NCBI lineage: Eukaryota > Fungi > Basidiomycota > Exobasidiomycetes > Golubeviales > Golubeviaceae > Golubevia > Golubevia sp. BC0850. Next base: position 829,554 of record JAAVVG010000002.1, read on the forward strand.
TGCTCATTCGAGTCCAGTGCAACGGTAACATTATCACCCTTCGCTCAAACAAAGATGCCACTGGTCAAGACAGTAAGTGCTCATCCATCACTACGATTCGTCTGGAGCCTTGATGAGCAGCTCAGAAGTCAGATGAACGTGATTCAATAGCTAAAGATGGGTTTTCCTTCACTCTCCTTCTATCTTTGCCTTCGTTCTACCTTCCGCTCCCTTGTTCTCCATCGACAGTCATTGATTCGATCGGTCACGGTATGGACATTCCTGCTCTTTTCTTCAATGGCAAGCTTATCGTGAACGAGGCTGACAATCGACATCTTCCGAACGGAGATTTTTTCGAACTCAAAGATATAGTTAGCCAGACTATCAGCCTAATCATCAGAGAATACAGAAATGATGGATTGTTCGATACTCATCAAATTTACTTCTATCTTGACGCTGATTCTACCGTCTCTGACAGTTAGTGAGCCTCCAGCTAGGTAACCCATTCCTCTCGAACTAAGACGCTAATCACCAATCACTCTTCGTACTTTCAGTCCTTGCTCAGAGATGAGTGCGGAATGGACTTCGCAATTCAAGGTCAATTAATCTGGATGAAAGTTGCTTTCAAAGCAAAGCTCTCTAGAATCAATCGGACTCATTGGGCGAAGTCAAACTCTACATTTCAGGCACAAGCAAATGACTTTGGATGTTCAGTTAGCCCCTTCAACTTCTAGAGCATCTCAAGCGAGGAAGTCTACCAGAGTCAAGATTGAAGTCTGTTCAACGGTGAAAGAACCGAAGACTCAACTCAAGCACCTACTTCCAAGAACTGCAGATCTCTCCTCATATCAACTCATCTCCAAAGGTATTCGTCTACTTGACAGTGAAATGCTGGGAAATTTAAACATTCAAGATGGTGCTCTACTTCAATTAGCTCCGATCCCAGACACTGGGATTCTTCTACATCTCCAAAATGATCATGGAGCTTACTTCGATGCGAGAGTCAAACCTTCGATGACGGTCAAAGAACGTAGGTCTACTTCGTCAATCCATCGCCTTCTTTCCAAAAGTACTGAGGAGCTCTCACTCTTCTATTTTCTCTTCTATCTCTCGCAACAGTCAAGAAGTTGGTCCAACAAACGAGAGACTATCCTGTTTCTCACCAAGTTCTTCGCTTCGCAGAGGTCAAACTTGAGGACGATGCTACCCTTGCCTCTTATCAACTAAGTAGCGGATGCAATATCGACATCTTCCTGAAGACCTACCCGATTACTATCAAGAAGGCTGATGTCGGGACTTCTCATCAAATTCTAGTTAGAGCTTCCGATACGATCAAGGCTGGTGAGTTTCCGTCGGTTGTCTTTGTTTGGAAGAACTGAGCATGTCAACCATGAACCAGCCTTTCACGTTCTCTCCATTCCCCCAACGTAGTCAAAGGAAAGGTCTTCTCCTCCTTGGGCGTTCACCGCGTTCACCCAGCCGCTCAAACTCTGTCTTTTCAAGGCGAAGTCTTCAACAACGATCAATCAATTCTTTGCGAGCTTGGATTACATAAATCTGGAGCTGAGCTGGGTTTGACCGTGGATTCAAGTCTCAAAACATCTACTTTCCAACTTTACATCAATTCCCCAACAACTGGGAAAAAGACCCCTCTTGACGTCATTGCTGGAGAAACGATTGATAGTATCAAGGAGAAGTTTGAAGAGAAGGAAGGCAATACAACTGATCAACAAAGACTGATCTTCGGAGGAAAACAATTGGAAGACGGACGCACTCTAGAGGATTGTGAGTGAAATCAGAATGGAATCGAAGGTGAGGCGAGCAAGCGCCGGGGAGCTCACATTTGTCTTCTTCCCATCATTGTCTATTTCTTTTAGACGACATTCAGCCCGGATCGACGTTACGTTTAGTTCTCCGTTTGAGAGGATGTGCTTGCGGTCAGGATCTCGGTAATGAAGACAGGGAAATCAGTTGCAAGGCTGAACTCCTTATTACTGACCATAAGGACATTCTCTGGTGCGAAGAATGAGATGAAGAGTGGCGTCCTTTTGGATGTTATCTGAGGGGGCAAGAAAGAGAAAAGGATGTAACGGAGAGAGGTCCAGATTGAGTCTTTCCGTATTCGCTTTTTGTTTGACGACTGTTCAAAGACTGCTCATAGTGGGATAGATCGCGACCATCTTCTACTTGTTTACCGGCGAAGATCAGTATCTGGTTGTCGGCTGGAATACCTTCCTTGTCTTCGATCTTGGCCTTGACGTTGTCCACTGTGTCTCCAGATTCGACCTCAAGATTGAGTGTTCCACCAGTCAAAGTTTTGACGAAGATATGCATGATCTGATGAGCCAAAGAAAAGAGAGAAGAGGAGAGCCGATCAGAAAGACCACGGAGAAATGAGAGAATGGACTTAATCCCAAAGTGTCAATCGCCTCGTTTTGGCAAAGGACTGAAGGAAGTAGAGTGTTAATCATCACTGCAATCACTTCAATCAAAAAAAAACTGGCTGATTTCTGCTAAAATTTGGAGAGTCTGGTTGGAAAGGATGGGTTCCGCGAAGAAGAAGAAGAATTTCTTGCGTCTACTGGGTTGTCTCGTGATTCGCTCGCACCCCTTCGCTTTCAATCTTCACCATCCATCTCATCCAGGTTGCCTTTCGCACTGCAACTTTGAGATGAAATTTTTCACTCCCACCCTCTCACTTTCACTCTCTCACTCTCTCTATTTCCATCCACTTTCGAATCGAACTCTATCCTGGTTCCATCCATCTCATTCAAAGTCTCCAATCAATGGCCGTGTCACCATATCCCTCCCGTTTCTTTCGACTTGATTTCAGATTCCATCTCCTTGTGAACCGCACTCGAGATGGTATGATTTCCAACTGAAGATTCGTTCTCTAGGACTGGGAGATGCTGGGTGATTCAGAGACTTGGAAGTAAGATTCATGGCCGTATAAGATTCGAAAGTTGAGCGTGCATCCCATCTCGACTCTTCCTATCAGTTGTGGTCTTGCATTGCAATGATCTTCATTGAAATCTAGTCTCTCCTCACAGAAAGGTCAGCTTCAAGTTCAGACGAAAGTGAAGGTGAGTCTCTCTTACGTGGTAAGCGATGACAGCACCTCTACAAAGAGCTGTTCTCATTCTTCAGTCATAGCAAAGTGTTGTCTCGAAAAATAATTTTCCTCTCCTCAGATCTATCAAGATTTTGGTGTCACAACTCAGCCGAAAGTCGGGGCTGATGCCTTTTCCTTTCCTTTGCTCCCGATTTCACTCCCTTTCCACGCAGCCCTCTATGCCTATCTAGTCAACAAGCTGGCAAAGAAGTCTTTTAGATATGTTCAATGGATAGGACTGGACTGTCACGACATGGTCAACCCTAGGAGAGTCTGGAAGGAATGGCCGCATCTTATCAAACCCAATAGCTCTCTGGCGCAGGCTGATCCTGCTAGACCATAGGTAGTCTTCAGAGCTGCAAAAGATGCTAGACATATTCGATAGTCGGAGGCAAAGTACCGTGGAAGAGGGTTCGCTGTTCATCCAGTACGATTATTCATGCAGGAGAAGACGACGGCAAAACCCCTCACCCTCCTCGTGTTGCTCTGCTTTGGTTATACTCTCTTAGGATGAGAGAAGGCTCTCCACATCATCAAGCTCAACTATGAATATTCCGATCTTTCGAAGCTTATTTTCAATGATATTCGTGTTTTGAAGTCGCTGACCTTGCTCCCTGCCTTCTTTTTCTCTTTTCTCCCCTTTCTCGCGTTGGTCTCTTCACTTCCAACCATTCTTTGAAATGGTGTCAAGAGGGGATGATTTGTCCCGCACTTTCTGAAGAGACTTAACGTTGAACGTTCACAGAGTCTGTAAACACGGTACACAACTGCCTTCTTTGATTCTCTCGATTGTTCACCTCCCCGTCCCAATCCTCAGATCTCCAACTTCCACCTCTTCTCCCGGAAAAGAAGTCAAATAACAAAGAGGAAACCAATTCGGAGGTTTCCATTCCTCGTTCGACTCTCTTGATACGATCATATCCACAAGAATCTCAGAACAACTATAAGCTCTAGTCATTCCATGACCTGAAAATCCACCCGAGAAATATTGATTCTTGATGATGCTTGACTTCTGCGAGTCGTCAAAGCTCCTAAGAAGTGGTCCAACCAAAGGATCAGAAGTCGAAGTATAGCCCAGAATGCCAGTCCATTCATGTTTGACTTCAGAAGAATCGAAAGATTTAGGGAATTGAGTTGGGAGGTATGAATGTAAGAACTGTTTAGAGGATGAAAAGAGAAAGGGATTCAAGACGTCAGCCTTTTCATTCCATGGTTCAAGAATCTACTTTCATCAGGCTACCCACCTCCGAAATCTTCTCGTCCTTCTCTCTATCATCCGATTTTCCCCATTCCATTCCTTCAACTTTCCATCGTCCGCCACCAAAGATCACTAATGGAGTTCCTTCTTGAGTAGTAACCCCGCCGACACTCCTTTGATGACCATATTCAAATCCATCATTAGCAGAAAGTCCCATTGGAATCGAATCGGATGAATTAGGTTGAACTGCAACGGCTTGAGCTCTAGTGGGGATAACTTTCCCTGAGAGTTGAGGCAGGAGATTGGAAGCTGATGATGGGAAGCAGAGTTCTGCGTTAGCAAGACACCAAGAAGGCAAAATCTGCTGAAGAAGAGCTCACCATAAGCATTCGTAGCAAAGATCAAATTCTTGACTTTCAACTCTTGAGTTTCAGTTCTCACTCGAACCTTATAGTCAAGTTCTTCCATTTCATCCACCTTTATGACAGGACAGTAGGTATAGTATTTGAGATCTATACCTCTTTCTTCAGCTTTAAATAATGCAGCCTCCCAGATCAGAGAGACTAGATTCAAAGGATGAACTGTTGCTCCGGGTTGTTCGTAGGCTGCAATCACGTTTGGAGGAGTTGAAAGAGACTGTATCACAGCGGGAAATCAAAAGAGTTTGCAAATCAGAGTCGATCTCTTCAGTGAACTTGGATTATCAGGAACTCACCTCATCAATCTCTTTCTTCGTTACTTTTCTAACGTTCCTAGCCAGATCACTTAAGCCAGCTCTTCTTGCTTTCTCCAAACTTTCGTCGCATGCGTTCTCTTCCACCTCCGAGAAACACAGATACCAATTGTTTCCGGATACTAATTCAGCATCGATCACTTTCTCTTCTTTCCCAATCTCTACTGGTTTAGAGTTTTCAGCTCTGTCCAAAGCTTTCCTCTTCATTTCAGCTTTCCTCTTCTCAGCCTCACTACTTCTAATCAGCACCAAAAGTTCTCCGGAAGTTCTTTGTTCCAAGGTCAACATTTTCCTTATGACTTCATCTGATTTAGAACCTACGTCATTTCCGTAGACTTCTTCTCTCTTTGAAGATGATGAATTGAGGTGCTTCAAGAGATAGGATTGAGAGTTCGCGGAAAGAGCTGAATACTGAAGAGCTGAGACTGGAGTTAGATGACCTCCGTTACGTCCTGTAGCTCCACCGCCTAGGAAGAAGTAGAGAGGCGAGGGTAGATGGAGCATGGATGTCAGTAAAGAGGAAGAGAGCGGACCTCTATCTGACCCTTGCCACCTATTCAGACCCTCTTTGAGGATAAAGACTTGATTCAAATCAAATCAGAAAGTGTTTGCAACACTTAGCTTTGGGTGAAGCTGTGAAGAGCTACCTTCCTTATCTCCGATTGCCAACCACAGCACTCATTCACATCCTTCCTTCTAGAAGTTCCCCTAAACTTCATCAAATCACTGTGACTTCTATGAAATTCACGGTCATGAATCTCATAAACAACCTGAAAGAACTCACAAAAGGATCTAGCCTCCAGAACCATCACGCTTCTTCTATCAGTCCCAATAGGCAGCTTATGGACAGCATGATAAGCAGCACTAACTCCAGAAATCCCACCTCCAATGCAGACTAGATCTACAGAATCGGATGAGAAGCTCGTTCGCCTCGAATCGAACACATTTCCAAGTAGCTGAGGATTTGAGGTGAGTTGCCAAAACGATGCTGGTGGAGAGGTCGTAGGAGCTGAAGAAGTAAAATCGGTTTTAGTGCTTGAGGGTTGGAAGGGATTCAAGTCGATGTCGTTGTTGATGTTCGAACCTGCATTCGTGCTTTGAGTCGTCGTTGGCATTTTGGCATTCTTCAGGAAGAACTTATCGATCACACTCATCCAGAGGTCGTTCTAGCTTTCTAGGGGTTTGAGCAGCTTGCGCAAATCTCCCCTCTCCCTCTCGGCCACTCCCTCTCAAAGCTTTCCTTCTTCTTTCCAAATTTGTTGTAGAATCCTCTCGGCCTAGAATTTGAGTGGGCAAATGGCGAAGCGGCGACGGTGGCGCACTGACAAGCACTGACAGGTCTCAGGCTAACGGAGACAGGCATGCTGTCTGCCTCCTTCAAGGTGTCAAACCTGTCAAGCCATTCTAGCCCTGAAATCATTTTCTGCCTTGATAAACTCAATTTTAGAGCTCCTCACGATCTGCTACTTCTTCAGGAATGTCGTCTCGTGCAGCCAGCCACACGCATCGTTGAACGACTTTCTATTCTTTCCTCACTTTTCTTTCTTTCTTTCCCTCTTCTTTTCTCCTCATCTTCCTTTCACTTTTCCCCTTTCCATTTCTTCTTCTTCTTCAAGTCAAGTCGATCTTGGTCCTTTAGAAAGTCAAAATACTTTGACAGTATTGCCAGTCGCTTTCGTCAAGTCGTCACTTTCTCGAGCATCTCTTTTTCAATCACAAGAGACCTCGCTCTTTAGAACACCCCATTTTTCTCACTTTACTACTTCTTTCTCAGTTTTTCAACCTTTCAATCATCTTCCAACTCAGCTTTCTATCCATCTTCTCAATCACTTCAAGAAAAACGATTTCGCTGGTCGACTTTGTTTTTCGATATCAATCCTCCTCCTCCTCTCGAAAATCATGGTTTCAATTCAACAGCTTTCGCTTCTCACCGTATCCTCATTTCTAGTCCTTTCGCTTCACATCAGTTCAGTTTCATCCTTAAACCTCAACAACCTCCAACTTTCTTCTGACTCCCATTTACATTTTAAAAGAGAAGACAATTCCATTCCAGAAGGAGTAAGCATCGCACTTTCACAAGTAGGAAGTCCTTCAAGATCGATTTCTGAAGTAGAGAGAACCAGTCAAAGTGGTCAAGCAGGAGAAGCTAAGACTGGTGAAGGTGGGAGATGGGGCAAGAGCAAATCTTTCGATCAAGAGTCAGCAAGTCCAACTTCTATTTCTATTTCTACTTCAACTTCAACTCCTCAAGCCTCGAAAAACAGAAAAGAAAACCAAGATGAAATGGAAATTTATTGGACTTATGGAGGTGGAGCTTTTGGTTGTTTGGATGGAGCAAGTGCTAAAGGGAATTTGGGACTTTGTTCAGCTTCGACTGAAGCTTTTAAGAGTAATGCTATGGGACCTGAAGCTTCTACTTCTGCTTCAACCACTATTAAGCCAACTACTGCCGAAAGCTCCTCTTCAACAGGAAATAATCCTGAAAGCTCAGCTTCAAGTAATTCGACCTCATCTGCGGCTTCTTCGTCAGAATCCAGCATTTCAACCTCTTCGACAGCAGTGTCCTCCAAATTTCCATCCTCTTCGAGTTCAAGTTTGAGTCCAAATTCAAGTTCAAGCTCCTCGGCGTCAGCAGCTCGTCGAGCTTCTCTGGTTCACCCAACTGATCTACCGGAAGCAAGAAGTGCGGAAATTGCCGATCTCACAGATGCTTTTGGAATCATTGGGTCTGCGTTAAGTTCGCTCTCTAGTAGAATTGTTGAACAAGCTTCTCAGATGGCGGAAACGAAGTCTGTCTCTAGCTCTACCAATTCAACTTCTTCAGACACCTCAAGCGCTCAAAGTACATCATCAAGTTCAGGAATGGCAGGAACAGCATCAAGTTTCGAAGGCGCCAACAAGTCGAATGACTCTCTACTTCACGGTCATAAGAGCCACTCGAAAATCTCACTCAGTCTCAACAGCTCTCCTCTCCCAACTTCGAACCGAGCATACGCTTCAAAGCTCGCTCGAAGACAAGATGATTATAGCTTTACTGGCTTCCCAACCACAACTTTGGCTCTATCTCCGAGTTCGACTCCAAGCTACGAGACCCTTTCAGATATCGCTCAAACTCTCTCCAGTGCTCAACCGAATGGGAGAGGACCATCCGGGAATGGGGATTCGTCGCCTGACATCAACAATATTGATTCTCCTGATCTCCCTTGGCTGGACTTGATTGTTGGTGGGATTCCGTATAAGAATGGAGATCTTGCTGCGTGAGTGGAAAGCAAACGGAGAGGCTGAATAGGGGGATTCGAGACCTTTTGTAAACAAGTGTGCTGACCTCTCTTGTTGCCTTCTCTTCTTCAGATCCATCGTCTGGATCTTGGCTACTTTAGCCTTGATTCCACTCTTTCTAATCAGACTTTTGAGAAGATCCAGTCTCATATCTATGGTTCTAATCACCATCTTCTTTTACATGATCTTACTGATCGCTACTTTTGGTATTCGGTAAGTCTTGTATTTTGAAACGTCAATGCGTCAACTCCAGCCAACTTTCCTGACTCTTTCCTCGCCACGTCTCATCTTTAAACAGTGCATACATTTCAAATACTCATCCAACAACTGCATTGATGATAGCTGAGAATGCCATGCTGTCGATTTCGATCCCACTTCTTACAGAGCCACTTCTTCATCTTTTAGGTCTCTACGCTTCTCAAGGCACCAAAGGCTCTGGAGTCCCAACCGCAGCTGGTATTTTGAGATTTCTCAACTTCGTTGCTCTTCTTCTTTATGTGGTCGCAGCTGCGTACACTGGAATCTACTTGAAGAACTGGAACAACGTCTTGAGCTCGGACGGTCTAGTCGATCCAGATTCGCTGCCAAAGGTCGATCCAGTTGACTTCGTAAGGATTGGACCTATCGTTGCTAGTTTCTTCCTCTTGATCATCATCATCGGTGGTCTGTTATTGTGAGTACAGAACCGGAAAGCTCAAAATGAAAAGTGGCGACTCATCAAACCCTCTTTTTTCCCATCTTCAGACTTCCAGTCGCTCGCGGAGAATCCAAGAACTCAAAACCAGGAGGTTTCCTTGCCCTTCTGTTCGTTCTCTTAGCGATTCCAGTCATCTACAGAGTTCTCCAAACTCTTCACGCCTCGAACGAGTTGAAAGGTGACAGCTCTGACAATCCTTTCGCGTCGATCTTCAATCTTGGAGCTCCACCGTCCAGAGCTGGAAACAACGGATTCGTAGCTCAATTGGCTGCAAGTTCGGATCGAGATGGTCAAGTTCCACCTGGGATGTATAGTCCAGAGGAAGATGGAATTGCTTGGTCTCAATTGCAACAGACTTTAGCTGGAAGAGGCAAACCTCAAACTCCTTTGATCTTCAACTTGGTTTATGTTTTGCCTCAGTATTTGATGGTTCTACTTTTCTTCTTCGTTCATGCCCCAAAAACTGAAGCAAAGAAAGATGCTGCGTAATGGAGCCAAGCGTTTACTCCTAGCCCCCTTTTTGTCCATCACCCACGCCCTTGTAAATTTGCCCTTCCATACCATACATTGAAATTTATTTTTACCGACTAGTTTCTTGAGCAGCACAGAGAGACTAGCATCACATTGTCACATCAGACATTTTGAAAGACGAAAAAGGAGCATGATTGTATTGAAGTCGGAAAGAAGAGAAGAAAAAGAACAGAACTGGACGAAACCATAACGAGAGACAGAAGAGGAGGTAGAGATGAAAAAGAGAATGAAGAGAAAGTGGAAATGAATAGGAATCTCTACGTTGAAAAACGAGCAAGGAAAGAACAAGAGTGGAGAAAGGGAATGAAAAAGGAGTATCAGAACTAGACTTTATTTGACTTTGATTTTCATATACTGGCAATGGATTGACTGATTGATTGAAGTGAAAGAAAAGTTGGGAAGTGAATTGGCAAGGGGAACACTGAAGATTATTATGATTGTAAAATCGGTATTGTATTTGTAGATAAGAGGTCTTGAAAACGTCACGGCCATATTTGAGAGAGCTTTATTTTTCGGCTGTGTAAGATACCCGACTTGATCCTTTTTTTCAGGTTTCGATGCTGGATTGTTTCTTCGATCTTTTTGGAGAATTGAGACAATTGATTCGAAAACGAGCGATGCGTTGAGTGCTTGAAGCAGAACTGAGGGGTATGGTTGATGAAAAGATCACGACCAATCGAGAACTGTAAGAGAGAAGGGATAGAAGGAAAGGAAGTCAGTGACCAGCTCATGGTGAATTAAGAAGCGACTCAATTTCAACTCACCATCGTCTAAAGCTAAACCGATTCCCAGACCCGTTCCACTTCTATTCGAGAATCCTGAACTATTCCTCTTTCTGTTAGGTCCCGCCAAGTCAGCAGGGCTATCCAAGAGAGCAGACAAAGCCAACCTATTGCTCTCCTCGCTCGGAGGAGTTCTGAAAGGCATATGATAAGGTTGAGATTGGGACTTAGTCAAAGGAGTCGAAGCTGCCACTGATGCTAACCTTCTAGCCGAGCTTAGGACCCTTGACTCATCCATCGAACTATCAAACCTTCTTAGCGAACCTTCAAAAGTTGGAGTCGGAGGGAAAGGACTTGAAGAGGTTGGAGGATTATCACTTCTTCCGTAATCTTCATCTTCGTCTTCCTGTTGCAATGTTCGTCCGTTCGATCGGCCTCCTAGATCTTTAAGACTTGGTAAAGAGAAGTCCAATTCACCATTCCTAGATCGTTTGGTTGGAGATGGACTTCTAGTTCTGGATCGATCTCTTCTGACAGGATGACTAGAGAAAGAGCTCTTCCGAGAACGAGAGTGAGCTGCACCTCTGACAGAAGAGTTGTTTGTTCCTCTATTGAAAGTGGGTTGCAACTCTGGAGTTCTGAGCATTCCTCCTGGAGTTCCTAGTCCAAAGGAATGAGAAGTTGAAGACTGCCTGGCTCTAGCAGCTCCAGCTCTGGTGGTAGAAGTTGGAGATTGCAGTTGCCAAGCCCTTGAAGTCGAGGAATTGGAGTGCATCGATTCGTGATTGGAGAGGTGAGATTCCTCGAGACCACCAGAGCTAAAGACCAACGAGGGAAGTCCAACGCTGTAACCTCCAGAGTGATCCACTCCCAGGGTTGGAGTGAAGCTGCTACCTGCATCTCGTGAGAGAACATCTCTAGAAGGAGTTCGAAGAGCAGATGGCAATCCCCATTGAGACGAGTCTCTTCTCTGATGACTTCCACTCGCTTCAGAGACGAGGTCGCCTCTATTTCCAGTGATCTTTCCAGGAGTCTGAGAATTTGCTCTAAAAGAAGCACCTCCAGCTGCCTTGCCGTATCCCCACGAGCTTGAGCCAGCCATCAATCTGGAAGGAGTAGAGAAGACATCATCAGGATCTCTTCCATGTTGGTGTTGATGATCCTCATCCTCTGAGAATTGATGAGCGGCTCTCTCTTCAAATCGAGCGTGTCGACTTGGCGTACCGAGGCTGATTCCAGGAGGGGTTCTCAACCCTTGAGCAGCTGCCATCGATCGGGCGTTAGAACCGGTTTTTGGAGTTGTTGGAGTCCTAGGTCTCGAGATTGGATTGACAGATCCGGAACCTCTTCTTGCTGAAGGCAGATCTTGACCTTGAGAAGCGTAAAGATCTTCTTTCCTTGCTGGCGTACTTTTCCTAGCCAAAGGAGAACCCGGCTCATTGGCCTCGTCCTCTTCAGCTTTCGTCTCTAACCAGCCTCCGATCCTCTCGGCTCTGACTCTGCCTCTTCCATACCTCTCCTCGTGAGCTCGAGGAAGATGAGCGTGAGGGTGGTGTCCGGGTGAGTTGTAAAGCATAGCTCGAGCATAGTGAGGGTTGTGATAGGCTTCCTTCGAAGGTGGACCTCTGTAGCGACTTGAAGACATCATTGGAGGAGATGGAGCCAGGGCGACCGACAGAGGCTGTCCGGCTTGTCTCTTCGGAGATTCTGATGGCTGAGCGAACACTGGTTCGGATCCTACTCCAGTCATCCGCTGACCACTGAAGAACTTGTTCGAGGCGCTGATAGGAGTGGAGCCATGGGTTCTTGGAGTGGAGAGAACGTTGAAGCTCGACTCTGAAGCCGGAGATCTCTGATCCAGTTCTAGATCCAGAGGATCGGTTGCTACTGAATTGGCATCGTCCTCGACCAAGAGTCCTTCCGGGTTGCAACAAGCGTCGCAGTACCATTCCGCGTCGAGCTGGTCCTCGTGATCGACTCCAATGCAAGGCAGATGATGCCACTTGTTGCAACTGTCGCACTGGACCATAGGAGGAGTGTCGTCTGCGTCATCACCTCGACCACAGCTGCAGCCAAAGACCGTTCCAGCAGACGAAGCAGGAGTCGAGACCTGCTTGGCTTGAGACCTTCCTCCTTTGGTCTTGATCGAGATGTTGGTGATCGAGCCACTAGCACCCTTCCTTCCCTTTGCACGAGGAGTTGTTCGAAGTTCAGGAGATGGCTGATAGACTGGAGCTGGAGGTTGAATGAGGTAGGCTCCGGAAGGTTTATGCTTGTGTCTTCCAGCGGCAACTCCATCTAGAGCATCAGGATGAGCTTTGAGTTCCTTTCTTGCTCTTTGTCTGACGGAAGCTCTGGCAGCCTTCTGAACCTTTGGATAGTGAGTACTTGCGTTCTTGGCGTGAGATCTAGCACTTGCTCTTCCATAAGCTCTATCTCTGGCTCTCTGTTCTCTAGCCATCTCTAGCTCGACGATCCTTCTAGCCTCCTCTTTCCTGGCACGATCTCTCAAGGCTTTGGCTACCATTGGATGTTGAGACCATTGCAGTTGATTCTCCTCGATCTCGGCTCGCTGTTCAGCGTCGATCTCGTATTCGGAAGAAGGGGAGCTGAGAGCAGAAGGTTTGATCTCCAACCACTTCATGATAGATTCCTTCTCAGCTTGTCCAGAATTGACTGTATGCGTGGTGGAAGACCAAGGGCTGTTGGATTCGAAATCCGGCCAGGCTAGGGAAGGTAGAGCCATTGTGACTGGGGCGTCAGATCCAATCAAACGAAGAGAATGCCTGGGTCGTTTGCTACCTTGCTCTTTCTCAGCAACCTCTGAGCCAAAAACAGCTTCCACCGATCCTGATTTCCTCTTTCTGTTGGCAACTCTGGATTTCTGAACCAGTTCCTTTACTTCCTGAAGCTTCTTGAGAGTCTGAAGAGAGGGAGTGTTCTTGAGGTTGAGAGATGCGGCTGCTTTCTTTGCTGACTCTTGACCGAAATTGAGAATGGCTGCGAGAGCTTGACCAGTAGTCTCTTGACTATCGATCGATCCAGCTGCTTTCATTCCAGCACTCATAGGAGTACGAGGCTCGGAAGGGAAGTGAGAGCATAGTGAGAAGGAAGGAGAGGGACCAGAATGAGGAGCTGAGGAGACGTGGTCGCTAGATCCAGGAGTACCAATCGAGGTGGGGTTAGTTGAGACAGAAGATCCTCCGGAAGTTCTTTCGCTGCTAGAGGTAGACCCTTCGGCGTCTGAGAAGCGATGAAGAGATCCAGAAGCTTGAGAGTTGACCTGATCCGCCCTCTCATTGAGGAACTCCAGGTTGGAGGTCAGTTCTTCGTGGAGAGCCATGCGACCAATCCCAGCGACCTCGCAGGCGATCAACTTGGTTCCAAATCCTTCCCCTCTTCCGACCTCTTGAGGTTTGAGACAAGTTGGTCCCGAAGGCTTGTTGTCAATGGAATTGAAGCTGAATCCGCTGAGAGGGTCGTATGAAGGTTGAAGGTGCGACCGCGTTTGGGAAGGCTTGACTTGTTGAATAGGAGAGAGATCCTGAGAGAAGTGATCACTCTGACCGATTCCGAGACCGACTAACTCATCCTGAGAGGGAGATCCGAGGTAGGGAATCCTTTCGCCCTTTCCAAGAACTCCAGCAGCTGCCCATCCTTGAGAGTCGATGAGAGTGGCTCCGTGAGTAGAAGTGGAGATGAACTTGGAATTCGATGAAGGAGGAAGGGTGACAGCTTGACCGGCTTCTTTCCTCTTGGAGGGAGTTACGACAGGAGCCTTCCAAGATGGATTGCGAGAGGAAGTGGGAGATCCTGGTGTTGAAGCCTTCCTCACAGTAGAGCCTCTCTTTGAACTTGATCTTCCCATCCCCTTTCCCTTTCCTTTTCCAACCAATTCGCCATCATGAAGATCCACAGTTCGGTGCTCCTGATCACTCCATCTCTGGAGCTCCTTCGAAGGACTGATCCAACCCATATCTACCTTGCCGACCCTTCTACCTCTCCTTGGCGACTCCTGTACTTTCCCCGCTCGAAGGTATTCCATCAAACCGAAAGTTGAGTCCGAAGAAGTAGAGATAGATGAAGCTGGAGTAATAGGCAAAGGAGCCAAATCAGGTTCTTCTTCTACTCGTTGAATTGATTCCGTTTCCAAATCCAGTTCGTCCTGCTCCTGCTCCTCGTCCCCTGCACCTGAGTACTTGCTATTCTTGGAAGTGAGTTTCCTTTTGAATGAAATTGAATTCGAATTGGAGCTGGTCTTTTGTTTCTTTGGGGTTGTAGTTGGAGTGAACTGGGTTGACTTGTTCTTGAGGGATGAGGGAGCGGAAGACCTTGTGTTCTTGGTGGGAGTGAATTGATTGAATAGCAATTGTTGAGCTCGTTTCGATGAAGGAGTGAAAGTTGCTAGAGATGGAGTTGGTGAAGGTTGAGAATCATGATCTGTTGCAGGTCTGGAGGATAGGACTTGTTCTAATCTAGACAAGGGTCTAGAACCAGATGGAGCGAGAGAAGGAGAAGCCATGATTGATCAACTTGCACAGTTGAATTGAGAAGAGGGTGTCTGAATGATGAAAAGGGCATCATGTACGACAGCAGAAGGGATAGAGAAGGAATGGGGGAAAGGGTTGAGAAGAGAGAGAATTGAGGTAGTGTGAGTGGGACAGAGAGTAGAATGGGTCTAACTGAGAAGGCAGGCATGGCAAGACATGACTGGCTCATGAATTCGATTTCTGATTTCCGATTCTCTCATTCAAGCATCTCCTTGCTCTGTTTAGCCTCTATGATGAGGCTTGATTGCGATGGATGACCATTTCCCTTTTGGGATCTCTCCCTTGCCTTGCCTTGCCTTTAGCTCACTTTTGCATTTCAACTCACCTGGAATATTCAATAGAGAAAGAGAGAATCGTTCAGATTGGCCAGAATGAATGATAGATAGATTGATTGAATAGATTGTAAGAAAATAGAGTTGATTCAAGTGAAAGGCAGACGTTGGAAGTCGGGACTTGGATGAGTGAATCTCTCTCTTCGAAGGAGAGGCTGCAAGTAGACGATGAGATTGATTCAATCGATCTCTCAATGGAAGGCTTGCTTTTGGTTGATTTAGGAAATTAGGATGTAAAGGGAGGAGTTTTCGAAAGAGGGGATGGATGGATTGAGGAGCGAGAGCGAGATAGTCAAGGCGGGCAGAGAAAATCCTTTGTCACTCTCTCTCCGACGACGACGTCAAATCCTCTTCTTGAAATAGGGTCCAAACTTCCAAATCACTTTAGATTTAAACCTCTCGACGGTTACTATCTCTTCGACCGATCAAATTGCCTGTAGGTTATCAAAAGAGTACAAAGCGAGACGTGAATCCTTCTCTGATCTACTTCTTGATTCACTCGTTTTGAATAACCTGCTGATCCCAATTCGCGTGCTTAAACCAATCGAAAACTCATCCTGAACAAAATGGACCTCGCAAATGATAGCCGCTTAAGAAGAAAAGGGATTCGTGAAGCTAAGCGGCGTGTAAAGTATTTGGCGACGTGTTACGCGACCAAAGATCGGTCTTCTCCAAGATCGGAAACTCAAAATCTCGTCCGCCTTTTCCAACTTCAAATCCTTCTTTTGCCACCCCTTTGCGCATCTGGATCTTCCTACGAGGTTGCCTCGTTCGTTTCCCCATTGCGAAAACGCTCTCGCAGCTGACAGCTCGCAGGCTGAGAAAGTCAGAAACACGGCGCGATGACCAAGATCAACAAGCAAAACATTACAAACCAGTACAAAACAAGGATTGTAAAATAGTTTAAATCATTAGTTAAATCGTTAAATGCGTAAAGGAAACCGCGTTCTCTTTGGCGTTATTGCCTATTGTCTACCCAGATTTGGAGAAGGGTTTCGAGACACCCTCAATTTCCCAAAATTCCGGATTGAGAAGAGGAGCGATAATCGTGATTGAAGTATCGGTTTCACGATCAAACCCAGATGGATATGGGAGGTGAAGTGTATGAAGTCGTGGAAGATGGATTGGTTGATTCTTCGTTCCTATCAGATACTCCTCAATATCTCGAAGATAAAGACCTCTGTCACCTTGGAGATCCAGTCTCTTCAAGGATTCTCTACTAGCGTGTATAATCATCGCAACACCACTATGTCTGAGCTCATTTCTCCTTCCCTCATCGGAGTGATAGATTAATCTGATCTCTTCCGCTTTCTTAAAGAAATCGCCTTTGTCGCCTAAGTGAATGTCTGCAAATTGAGTTGAAAATAATATCCTGATCTTTTAAGGGAAATCTTTAAAAGTGATCTTATCGAAATTGACGTCTTCGTAATTGTCATCTTGAAAGATCTACCAAGCTTTGGTAGTAGTTGTCATAATCAGGTTCATAATCTGAATCTGAATTCTCCTCGAGTTCAACATGTAAATCTTCATCAACCAGATACTCAAATTCCTCTACATTGTCACATTTGCCAACCAACTCTAAAGCACCTAGAAACCCACAGGTATTAAACAGTTGTCCTTCGAATCGCAATCTTTTGAGGCTCTTAGCGGATAGTTCCAGAAGCTTGTAACACCTGTATAAATGAGCACTCTTCAAAGAGGTGGTAAACCCGATATCAACAGTAGTAACCCGATATCAACAGTAGTCAAAGTGCATCCAGATCTAAACGCAAAGTTGAGGACAGGACCTCCCGTTTTCCCCATCGTCTGAGATGTTAAGGTGGCTTCAAGAGTTCTCCGAAGCTTCTTATCAGATAAAATTTGAGTCCAGACTCTAGAAACTGCAAGACACCTGGCTTTGTCCGGAGCAGGAAGCAGTGAATTAACCTTGTTGAAGACATTTCTCGGCAACGATGAAGGATTGAAGCGTGAGGTCTTGAGAACGCTGCGAGCTTTGTCACCTGATGAGGACTTGGATGAAGAGGAATGAGAGGACTTAAGTCGAGTTGCTTGAGAGGAACGCATGAGGACTACTGTGGAGAGGGGATGGAACGTGTTGTAGAGATTTGAGAGTCAGCCATACCGATCGTTGGAAAGAATGTAATGTGAAAGAGATACTGACCTTTCACCTTGATGGACTTGATTAGAACAGTCTTTTGAGATGTTGAAGAGACTGGCACTAGGGGCAGGCCTAAATTTGGTCTGAGTGGTGTTGGAGCTTAATTGGACGATTGGGTCAGTGCCTCTGTGGTGCTGCGGTGGCAACTTGAAACTCAACAAGATTCGGTTTTTGTACCTTTCAGTTTCGAAATCTTAGATCCTGAAATCTCAGATTACACAGATTTGAAGTCTCTCTCTCGCAGGGCACAAGTCATCACAACTTTGGTATGAGTCATGAGTTGAGACTTCATGAGTTGAGCTGGAATGATCAACAACACTCATACCTCGACCACCTCGACTGATCTCACTAGGAGCAGAAATACTGTGAGTATGCGAGTGAGAGACGTAGTGAACCGTGCTGAAAGTACCTTCAGTGGACAAACACTAGATCAAATTGATTCGAGGTATGAACTTTTTAATTACCCGAGAATGTCTCGAGCTTAATTGATATGATGGTCGGTATACATGCTAGTTTCACTTCCAAAAAAAAAGAAGTTGAGTTATGCAGGTGAAGAATGAGGAATGAGTTGAGATTTGAGAGGATTCACCTTGAATTGACTCTTATTCGTCGCACCAGCCCTGTGTGTTTCCCGCATTTCCTATCCCACCCATCCTTTTAGACTGTTTTCGTCAAGAAAGATCTTTGGATTCCTCTCTTTGGGTACTCTACCTCGAAGGCCTAGGCTATATAAAGAGCTCAATCGACAGAACCCTTTTCCCTTCTCTCCTCATCGTCATCTCGTTTTGTTTTGTTTTGCTTTCCTTTCTTTTCTCTTCTTCTTTCTTCTCTCATTTCAGTGGCTGGTCCAACTCGATCTTTCTCAAATTTTATCCATCTTCGTCACTCTATCTAAGCTTTTCCACCGTAAACATGCAGCTCGTCAAATTTACTTTACCCCTAGCCTTGGCCGTTTTGGCTTCTTCAGCTCCACTCCCATCTTCCAATGTGAGTAGTTCATCTCTTTGCCTACCTTAGAATCTCGTTCTAATGTTCGCTTCATGCTTTGTCTCTCTTCAGGATCAAGAATTACAATCCAATAGAGGTGACCTAGGTAGTTCTGGAATTGTTGGAGTCGATCACGATTTCTCAGTAAGTTTCCATTCCTCTCTTTCCTTTAAGCCTCCGCTTCCTCTTCTTTTGCTCTCTGAACCTAAACTCTGACCCAAACCCTTTTCTGGCTCTTCAAGCGCTCACAGTTGAACCAGGTGGACAAAAGGGTAAAGGGCAACTTGGGTAAGGTTTGGCCTTTAAAAAATGATTACACCGTGGTCGACGAACACGAGGGCATCGCACAAGGACCCGGACAAGTCGCCAGACCCGTAAGGAACTTCCTTGTCAACGCCACAAAGGCACTGACAGAGTAAAGCCTTCAAAAAGGTTGTCACCGGTTGAGAAATTGAGGTGGTTCAATTTGTCGAATCCCCACTCGAGACGGAAAAGTTTATCTATTTGTTTTTTCTTCTTTTCGAATGATTGTTGAAGAGACTGGCACTGAGTACGGAGTGGTGCGAATGGTGGAGGGGAGAGTGGTCTCTACCGTCGCGTTTTGACTTTTGACGCTGTCTCGATCTCAAGCCTCATGAAAACCTTCTCGATCTCCGTGTCTGGAAAGCAGACGAGTTACTTAGTATTTTCTTTCTCGACCGCGATGAACACTCGCCACCGTAGGGGAGCATCCCTCCATAGAGCTCGAGAGCTAAAAGTTGCAGAAGAAAAGATATGACATTGCAAAGGAAGTTGATGATGTTATTTCAATCATCTAACCTCATATAACTTCATTCATCACCCCACAAAGATTGTAACGCTTATTTACCAAATACTTGAAACTCTAAAAAAAACCCCATTTTTTCTTCACCCTTCTTCTATCTACTAAATGTTGCGATCTTGATTTTTGGTTCTTGGCCCCCGTTTTGTTGCTTTACGATCTGTAAAGAGCACGCTTGCATACTTTGGCGACGAGCTGAGAGAAGAGGAGAAGACAGTGGAGGGATAGAGGGGTGGCAAGGGGAGATGGAGAAAGGTGGAAAGCAAAGGATGGAAGTCAGTGATTGGAGAAGGTAGATAGCAAGACTTTTTGGAGAAGTTGTGAAGGTAGTAAACTTACAGCAGCATCTGGGAAGGAGAGATCCTCACTGCAGAAAGGGGGGGGGTAGGGAGACGAAGGGTGAGCAAAACCCTCTAACCAAACACATTTGATTCAAAAATTCTGTAAAACGAGATTTTGAAGACTTACAGGTTCTTAGCATAAGGAGTTGGAACATCAGCCCCAGTAACTCTCTCCACAGGAGCATCCAAATAATCCCAAGCTTCACTTTCCATAATCTGAGCACAAATTTCAGATCCGACTCCAAAAGCAGGGAATCCACCTTCAACAGTTACCAATCTGTTAGTCTTCTTAACACTCTTAACAATAGTTTCAATATCCAAAGGTCTGATTGATCTCAAGTTGATGACTTCGATTTCAATTCCTTCGTCCTTTGAAAGTTGTTCAGCGGCAGCCATGGAATGGTTTAGACCTAGAGTATGGGAAACGATAGTCAAGTCTTTTCCAGCTCTTTCAATCTTAGCTTTTCCAATTGGTAAAATGTAATCATCAGAAAGAGATTCAGCTGAAACTGGGAAGGATTGCCCGTATAAGATTTCGTTTTCTAGGAAGATTACTGGGTTTGGATCACGAATTGCGGCCTGAATAGAAGGAAAGAAGAAAAAATAGAATAAGAAAAATAAGAATAAGAGAAACGATCAGCAGTCAAATGAATAGATCACAAAAGTCGAATGTATGCATTAAAGCACTTCCATTTTTCTCTCCAACTGTCCCCTTCTTCATCACTCTTTACTCACCTTCAATAGACCTCTACAGTCCTCAGCACTCCAAGGACTGATGACCTTCAATCCAGGGATTTGACCATACCAAGCCGAGTAATCCTGAGAATGTTGAGCTCCAACTCCAGCGGCAGCACCATTTGGACCGCGGAAAACCACAGGGCAAGGGACATTACCACCTGACATGTAATGAGTCTTTCCACCTGAGTTGATGATTTGATCGATAGCTTGCATGGCGAAGCTGATAGAATGGAGAGAAGGGCAAGGATGAAGGGTGATTAGTCAAATTCTGCGAGAATCACCTTGAAACGTCTGCAAAGTCTTCAGTATTGAGCTTCTGAATGATAGTGAATTCAACTTGAAAATGGGAAGGATGTCTTTAGGTGGGTTGGTCTTGAAGAATTCAAAGGAATTGAAGGTCCAAGCTCTGTTTTCTTCCTCCCTCAAGACCAACCCTCTCAATAGTTCTTCCCCCTTCCTCCGTACATTTTCAAAAGCTCATCTGACTTTTGCTTGGATACTCACTTGAATGTCATGAATTCGCAAATAGGTCTGAGTCCCGAGAGAGCAGCTCCAACAGCAAGACCAGCGAAACCAGCCTCAGTGATTGGAGTATCAATAACACGACGTTCTCCGAATTTGTCTAACAGTCCTTTGGTAATCTGAAGGGATCATAAATAGAGATGATGGGAGAAAGGGAGGGGAAACCGAGAGAAGGAAGGAGATGGGAAGATTCGAGGAAGGAGGGTCAGTGAGTAGGTAGGTTGGGAAGATTGAGGAAATTTCTCCTAGGCTGCGATTGCAAGCCATCTTGAGGGAATCAGGTTTTGGAGGATGAGAAACTTACCTTGTAAGCACCATTATCTAATGGAAACCAAATCCAGAATCAAAAGAGAGAGGAGAGAAAGAGTATGAGACCAGAAAAGTTTGGTTGGGGATGTTGCTCTACCTCTACCTCCCACTACCATCTAGACTCTACATTTTTACTCACAACGAGCAACTTCTTCACCCAAAATGAAAACGTTATCATCCCTCAACATTTCTTCCTCCATTGCAGAGTTAAGAGCGTCTCTTACTGTCATCTGAGTTGGTTTACTATCTGATGAAGCATTTCTGATTGAGGTGGTTGAAGAGGTTAAGTTGAAACGTTGAGCTTCCTTTCCTAGCTTGAGTAAAGAAGGTGAAGATAGAGAAGGTTTACTTGGTAGAGATAAACGAGAAGAAGAAGGAATTGAAGAAATTGAACGTAAAGATGAAGGTGAAGATGAAGTTAAGCAAGTGCGAAGGGATCTTGAGATTGGGCTCAAAGAGGAGCGTCCTGCTGAGGCCATAGTGATTGAAGTTGTGTGATGAAGAAGGATTGAGGATGGTATCAGAGAGGGTCACCCAGAAAGAGAAAGGTTAAGAGGATAGAATGAGGATTGGGAAGGATAGAATTCAGAAGAGGAACTCAACTTCCATTCCTCTCAGCAAAAAAACTCCCCGTGTTACGCTCTCTCCGTTTAAACCGTTCCCACCTTCAAACACTTTTTCGACAGAGAGCAAGATATTTGAACGATTGTATATTCCAACCAAAACAGAAATGTAGAAAATGAAGGCGACGAAATAGTTCAGAAACAACTCATAAGATATGGTGACACAAATCTCAAACGGCAAGATTTTGAGGAGCAAACAGGTAACCTACAAGAAGACAACAAAACAAAAAAACAAGCAACCATAGAAAAAACCGAAAATAAATAAATTAACCACAAGAAATCCAGTCTTAAAGAGTCATATCAGCATCCGCCTCAGCAGCGACTTCCTCTCTTCTAGCAGTTCCAGAACTTGGAGTTCTACCACTAGTTTCCCACAAACTCTCCTTTCCCTTGACTTGAATTTCACCATAAGCATCATCTTGTTTGATTTCAATACAATCCTTAGTACCCAAAACCAACAATTCAAAGAAGAAACCAGCAGCAGCTCTCCTAGTAGAATTTTCAGCTACTTTCTCAAAAGACATAGTGACTTGAGTTTTACTCAAAGAAACTTCTTGATCGTCATCAAAAGCCATTCGATCTTGAATTTTTTCCAATTGAGATCTGATGACTTTTTGAGCTCTGATAGTATTTCTAGACCAACCAGAAAGATCGATTCCAGATCCAGTCCGATTGGATTTCTCTTCAGTTGAATCTGAAGCTCTTAATTCGAAACCTGCCAAAGGATCATTAGTACTTGGAGTGAAACTTTCATTCAACATACTTTCAATTTGTTCTTCAGGAGTGTTTAATCTTTCTAAAGCAGGTAATCTTCCAACACTTTCTTCTCCAACAGTTTTGGATTGATTCAAGTCTTCTGGACCTTGATCGAATCCACCAAAATCTGGATAATCATCTAATTGTGGCATGTCTTGATCTAAATCTGCTAAACCTGTTAAATCACCATCTAAACCTGAAAGGTTTCCGAAACCTGAAATGTTACCTTCTCCATCTCTTCTACCTACTTCGATTTCATCATCTCCGTCTAGTCTGGCACGCTTGGGAGTACGTTCATCTGATAGAACTCCACCGGCACGACGACGAGAGACGTCAAAGGTGAATAGAGAATGTAGCTCTGGTGCTAGATCCGAAGGTCCGGCATAGACTGAAGAGGATTTGTCGGAAGAGTAAGGTAGAAGGTAGGCGGTTGGATCGGCTCGAATGGAAAGCAAACGGAGATGAGCTCTTGAACTCGGAAGATAACGTTCCTGTGAAGAGTGAGAGAGAAGAGGACAGAGAGGGAGGTCAGTCACGAGGGAGGTAACTTAGTCTCGTCGTCTCCTGGTCTTTACAATCACATCCCATATTTCACTTCTAAAATACTCACAGCAGTAAGAATTCCATCAACCCCTCTCCTTCCAGTAGCACCCTTCTCAGCCAACTCAGTAACACTATCAATAACCATCTTCTTCCCCTTCAAACCTTTAGCAGCCAGTTCCTTTTCTCTCTTTTCAGCTGCCAGCCTGATTTGATTTTGAGTTCTAGGAGTAACATCACTTAAAGGATCTTCCATAGGAGTTTCAGATCTAGCCAACATTCTAGCAGCATTATCAATTCCATCTACATTAAAATCTGGCATTTCCCCACCTCCATCGAAGAAATCAACTCCATCATCTTGAGGGAATTCAACATTTTCATCCATTGAAATATCTTGATTTCCTTCACCTTCTTTCATTAAAGATCCAAAAGATTGTCTAGAAGTATTTGGTAAAGCATCTCTACCAACTCCAACATCAAATGAATCTTCCATTTCTTCATCAATTTCATCCCCATTTTCATCAACTAATTTCCCTACTTCATTTCTTCTTCCCAATTTCTTTGGTTTGTTATCACCACCAATCATTCCAAAATCATCGAAGTCTAAACCTAAATCCAATCCACCTTCTCCATCTGGATCGAAATCTTGAGATTGAATTCCATCATGGAGAGAAGCAACGTCGAAACCATCATCATAAGAATCGAAATCTTGCCTTGCTAAAGTGATATCTGATTCTCTTGCAGTATGAGCTGAACCAGGTGTTTCTCCTTTTGATCCTGGGTTACGTGGTTTCTTGGCTTTTGAGGGGGTTCGGAATTGATCTGTATCCCAATTTTCTAACATTGGATCTGGTAATCCTAAGTTGAAATCCGTTCGAACTGATGGTAAAGTAATAGTAGCTCCTGAAACTGTTAGTTGATCACTTGTTAAATCTACTGCTCCGGATCGGAAGGCCTTGAAGGAGAGGGAGAGGGGAGAAAGAGTGAGTGAAGGGGTAGAGGAGAGCATAGAAGAGATAAATATGTGTGAAGAATTGATACTCACTACTTTGATCTTTAAGAGAGCTTCGTTACAATCATCTAGAAGGTACTTGGCCTTTCTTGAATAGATACGAACCACTCCCAAGAGCAGCTGACCAGAGAGACGTAGAGCCATTGGAACCACCTCTTGTCCCATGATGGCAGCTGAAGGAAAGTAGAGGGAAGAGAACAATTGCACATCGAATTAGTGTTTAGTCGGAGCCAAAAGGGAAGAATCTTTGGGTAACAGAGGGAGAAGGTTGGATGCCATCTCCTCTCCCTCCTACAGCTCGCCACTCGCTCTTCTCGCTCTAAGTCTCCCTCTCCTGACCGTGGAGAGATGCGATTCATCTGAGCTACTACATCCTACTTCTTCCTCCCGGAGACACCGTCTCTCTCTGAAGGGTTGCCACTCATAACGCGTAGGTTCGCGTTGAGGGACCCCCAACATTCTCTCTCCTTCTCCGCCAATTCGAGACGACTATGCTCTCATTCCATTCTCATTTTGAAACTTTCATGTGCTAACTATTTGCTCTCCCACCTGTGCCTGCTCCTACTGGTACTCACTAACGCTCTTTTCAATGTTGGCTTGCAGATAATTGTTTTTGCTTAGTTTCCTTTCCCAATGAGCAGCTAACCAAACTCTGGCTAAAGGTCCTCTCTTTGCCAAAATTAGATCTGAATAGAACATTCCGAGTTATAGATATAGATTGTCTGTTAGAGGGATGTTGAGGATTGGATGGGCTGGGATCTGGATGGGGAATGTAATGAACCGTGTTCTTTTTGAGGGTTGTTATTAATTCAAGGTTCTTGTAAAGTAGTTTGAGGTTTGAGGAGATTAGATTAGATTAGGAACAAATATTAGGAAATAGAAACGTAAAGTAAAAAGGATATAGGAGTTTGGATTGGGAACGGATGCGGGAAGAGAGTGCATCACCATCTCGACCACTCCAGCAGGTCAAAACGCGTTTGAAATATTGAATGCGTCGCGCAATTTTAAACCTGTCGCGTAATTCTTCTTTAAAAATCATCCTCAAGTGGTATCCTAATTGATTCAAGACTGTTGTTCACTGCTTAATAATCTCAGACACATTAAAGCATACGACCAAAGGTGATAGAGAGGGCTCAATTCTCAATCAGTCACAACATGTCGTTGGAAATGCCCACCGTCGCAGAGGTCAAGCGGGCTCTTGGTAGAAAAGACTACTTTGATGTCAGAAGAAAGTGCGATCTTGTGAGTGCATGCAAATCGGAATAAGATTCGCAAGCTGCAAGACTGACTGAGTCCTCGTTCCCAAATTCCTGACGAAACACACTGCATACCAACTCCTTTCTCAAATTGATTTTCTTTGCACCCTCGATAGGCTCTGAGCCATCACAAGGGAAAGGACTTGACTCCATTCCTTCTAGCCGGATCCACCGCTGTTCGTTTGACGGACGAATTGAAATTGGCTCCTCAAGATGCTGAAGAAGCGATCTCTGTCGGACCCACCAACCCAGAGGTAAGTTCATTATCATCATTTGCTATAACTTCTTTTGGTCTTCTCACTCTTGACTTCCCTTTGCGCAACACTCTCTTTCAATCAGGCCAACATCTCACTCGGCCAAGCTCTACATTCCCTCGCCATCAAGGCAATGGCAGATGGTAGACCCAAGTGCAGAACCAATGAACACGCTTTCACTCTTGGAAGGCTTATTTCTATGGAATCTAACGCTTCTAGGGCTTTAACATGCGTGGAAAATACAGGAAGAGATCCATACTTCCTACCGAAAGAAGTCTTTCACCGACTACTTCTTCCATTAGAAGCTAGTACTAAAGCCAGATGTATAAGAATCAACAAAGCTTGGAAACCCGAATTGAAAGGTGATACTACTATATGGCGGGAGTGTAAGCTTGATTGGAGGAGTTGGAGACCTTTTTCTAGGTTCTTCGACACGAGGACCTCGCCCATGATATTCTTCGCTCTTAAATCAGCAAACACTTTAACCTCAGTTGTTCTATATTCTAATGACTTGGATTCTAGAGAGCTGAGCAGCATCTTCCATTCTCTTCATCAATCGGTTAGCAGTCTTAGAAGTTTAACTTTTGGAGGTCATTTATATCAGATTGCTGCTACTCCAGAAGCATTTAAGTTTGGCGGCAGAATGTGTTCATCTCAATTGTTTTGAATGTAGGATCGAAGAGATTCGATATCACGATGCCGAAATTAACCAGGAACAGGTGGAAGAGAGAGAAGCTCGACAAGAGGATCCCTTGCACCGTAGTTTTGATGGTTACGAGCCAGACGAAAAGATGGAAGACGATGAAGAAGATTGTCATAATATCGTGAAGTTGTATTTCAAGGTGGTTGGTTCAAAGCCTTTCCTCAAACTATTAAAATGAAAAGCGCCAAGCTAACCTTACTGGATTTCTTGTCAGTCGGGATTTTCGATGTGCTAAAGTCATCGAAATTGAGCTAGTTGAGATGTTAGAGGAGTATCATAACTCTCAATGTGGTATCAATCTTGAGTTTATAAGTGATTTACTCAACGTTTGCTCTGAAACTTTGGAGCACATCTCAATCATCCATGATCCTGAACTTTCCCCATCTTTACTACTTAGGCCCGAAGAGATTAATCTTCCAGAACTGAAATCCTTTTAATTTAGTGTCCGGTCCGAACCTCCAGATGTCTCCATTTCTATTATTCTTATTGCTCCTGAATGTAACATAGACCCAGGCGCAAATGATGGGACCATTCAGATCGCAGGGAAGCTAGAGGATCCTTGAAGCAGGTGGGAAGACTGAAGAAGATGGCGATGGAAACGAGTAATCAAATCTAAACATGTATCGATACATAAAGAGATGGTAAAGACTTAATTGTGGTTCGAACTCTCCAATTTTTGAGTGACGATGACAAGTCCGAGTCAGCAAGAAAGAAGTTCGAGATCTCGCAAGGGCAGTCTCACTTCGTGTTGCTCAAACAGCTTGTAGGATTCAGAAAAAGAACCAATGAATTCAAAGAAAAAAATGATACACAGAAGAAGGTCGAGATCGTAGGATACAAAAAACCGGCAACAGTGAAAGAGTCGGACGGGGTCGGATGTTGATTCCAAATTCCCCCTATCCCCTTCCTTAGTAGCTCTCAAAGCGCTCTCCTGATGCTTGGTCACTCTTCTTTTCATCTTTGACTTCCTTGAGATAAGATGCTGGGGTGGGGTTCAGGATCTCTTCTAAAGTGGGGTAGTGATTCCCTTTGAACATCCTGACTGCCTGATACATTCCACTAGGCATTCCTGAGCCTCCCATCTTGATGTTCATGTGAGTTCCTAAGTCTTGGGCCTGTTTTCTCACCCGCCTCAGCTGTGGATTGATCGATAGTCGCGCAGAGAGAGAAAGCGCTTGGGATGTTGATGGCTAGGAGGAGGAGAGGGGTGAAGCAGAGGGTTGAAGAGATTTGAATCATGATGGAGTCTATGCTAAGGTTTTTTGAGGTTCAGTGAAGGAAATGAAGAGAGGAGCAATAAAGAATGAAAGCCGTGTGTTGGATGAGTCGAGAGTTGGATGCGAGTCGAGTTGGTGAACGACCTGCGTTTCTACAGTTGGGTGCCAGATTGGAGAAAGAGATGTAAGTTTAGAGATTTGATGGGAAGAGACGAAGATCGTTGTGAAGAGGAAGAAGGGAGAAGGAATCAATCGGTGGCAACCCGCCGCTGTTTTAAACCCCAAATCCTCCCAGCTCGACAGAACTGGTGCCTGCCATGCGGACTTCTCTCGATAGTGGTACGATTTTCATAACTTCAATTAAGTATCATTCGTTTTTGTCAGTGTAGTCCCAGTGCAATGGAATTTGGTGAACGAGCTTGGACTCGATACGTCGCAAGCCGGTCTCGGTCTGGAGACATCGACGCCTCTACGCTGGGAGGAAGTGACAGTTCTAGGACACGGTTGAGCAATTGAATAGACTCAGAACTAGAACTAGTAGCTATGAGCCTACATCATGGAGCACTTCATCAGAGCTGACTTGCTTCACTTTCTGGATGAGCTTCAGAAGAAGTCGATTGACTGAGTTTTCAGCGTCGTACTGTTGAGGTCATCTTATCGAGATAGAAATTCTCGCAATAGATCCAGATTGAGTAGATGGCTCGTTGTCGACCGTCACTTGCCGGTCTAGAGAAAGCGAAGTGAAGTAACAGGATAGGAGGGTAAGGACACAAGAAAGAGAAGAGATGAGTCCTCGGGTTTCAAGACGGCCAATTAAGTATCTTTCAATTAATTTTGAAGATATGCAGGCCTGATCGAAGGTGGGAAGTCGCATGGTCTAGAACTCTGACTCACCTCTGCACTCAATCAACAACCCTTGACTCGGTTGCCACACAAGCTGATTTGGGACCCCTTTCCCAAGCTCACAAGTTCGAGATGTGAGAGGAGAATCAGGACCATCAAGCTCAAAATTGAAGAGATGGAACAAGGAAAGGGAAAGAAGAAAGATGGGGAGGATTATGAAGTCATGTTGAGACAGGCTAGAGAAATGTTGAATTATGTTCTGGTGAGTTTTGGCAGCTTGGAATGGTGTTGAGAGTGGTAGAGGAGGCATTAGAGATAGAGAGTGGGCAGAGAGTTCAAAGCAGTCTTCTGTTCTGGCTTCTTGATACCCTTAAACCTCATTGTCTTGATTCCCTCTCTCTTCTCAGTCTCTCAGTGATCACTGGAGAAGATGACACTCCTCGAGACCTACTTACGAAGGGAACCCCTATCTAAGACGCGCTGACCCCCCTTACAGCAAGTTTCCAGCCGTGCAAGGTTTGGATCTCAGGAAGAGACACTTTGAGTTCAGGAACTGTTCCGAGGAAAGAGACGTTGTACCGCCGACCGCGGGAATTCAAGAAGAATGCTTTTTTCCCTTCACTTCCATCGCTCTTCCAGACATTCCTTGTCCAGTAGCCATATGATATTAGTCCCGCTGATTATTTTGCAACGGGTGATCGACTTTGGCCCCCGCAGTGTGAGACGAATTGCTCAGTTCTAATTTCCCCTGTGGCGATGCGATCCTGCCCTCTCTCTATCTCGTTTTCCCTTCAAAATTACATACTAAAAAATAGGTCTGCTCCTTAATTATAGACTTCATCAGTGTGAGTTGGAAAGTTGACAACGGTTCAAGGTTTGAGCGCTCAGCGAGGAGACCCACGGGAGTCGTGATGCCCGATGGAGTTTGTACCCACCCCTGCCATCCCTTCCCATTTCTGACCCCTTCCAACCATTCCAGAGGAGATGGAGGAACTGAGCTCAAATTTGTCCAAAATTTCAATCTGAGGAATTTCATCTGGTAGTGAAGGTAAATGAGAGGGGTGAAGACACTTAAAAGGCAAGAAGAAACGAGGGATTCTCAAGTCCCCCATCCTCTCTTCGTCTTCTCAATCATCTCAAGCTCCTCTATCTCTGCTAACCTCAAAACTCAACCTATTTTTCCACTCTATCTTTTATTTGTCGCATCTCCTCAAATCATCTATCAGTCATGCTCTTTAAGCTCAAGAAGTTTACCTCCACTCGCAATGAGATCAGAATCGTCAACATTCTCCACTTCTTCCAATTCTTCTTGATTGTAGGGGTACTTGCTCTTGGTCTCTACAGGATGTTCAACAAGAGCATTCAAAGAACGAGCTCATCTAGATGGGCTGTCAGTGTTGTGAGTATATGAAAGCCCTTTCCACTCGTCAACTGTCTACGACGGACGTACTGACTCTAACCTACCCTTTCATCTTTCTTCCGAAGGCTGCTAAGTCTATCATGATTCTGCAGTATCAAATTTTGACCACGCATTTCGCTGCTTTCAAAAGATTCAGAAGTCTCAAAGGTGAGTCGATCAAAGTGTTGACGCTCTTCCCTCGGCACCACACTAATTCTCGACTCTTCTTCCTTGACAGCTTTTATGATCTTGAACATCATCGAACAAATCTTCTGGGGTGCAATGGTAGGACTAACAGCGATGCCTTTCATCAAAGGGGACGGATGTATTGGAATTGCATGCACCATCTCCTATGTCCTCATCGCTCTCGGTGCCGTCCTTTTGTGAGTTCAATCAAGTCGCAATCAACCCTAAGAAATAGATAGCTACTGATCTCTACTCGTCTCTTACCCGTTCACAGCGTTCTTGCGACCCCCATTGCTTACATCTCATTGCGACAATTCTACGCGTTCAAGGAAACTGGGTTGCTTCCCGAAGAAGAAGCTGCCAGAGAGACGGCGAGAAAAAGTGTCAACAGCTCTGTTGAGAACGGACTGTATATGAAGGAAACTTCCTAATCTCTCTTTCCCTAATCTCTCTCTCTCTCTCTCGCCTTCTCTTCGGATCTCCCTCTGTAATTATTCAATCTAGAATTGTAAATAGTCTCGAAAAACAACCTTCTGCGACGGTACTATATCAGTCCTTTTAATTTCATGAACGAGCCAAATTTGTCAAACGATTCGATGCATAGCGGTTTACAGCTTTGAAGATCTTGATTCTCTCTCAGACTTTTCTTTGGCGAGCTTCTCCCTGGCTAACACGGCTCTTCCAGCTCTGCTTCCATTCGGCCTAGAAATCTGCTCTGAAATCCAAGCTCCAACTTCTGCGACTTTTGAGATGTCAACACCAGTTTGGAAGCCTTCTTGATGAAGAGAATAGATGACGGATTCGGTATCGATGTTTCCGGTTGCGCCTTCAGATTTGAATAGAAGAGAAGAGAAGAGAGGGAAGGGCAGAACAGATAGTGAGAATGGTCTCTCACACTTATAGCAAAAACTCGGATGCTCATGAGATCAGCAGCCTTCCATAGCCTTCAAGAACTTCGGACTGTAACTCACCTGGAGAGTAAGGACAACCTCCCAAACCTCCAACTGAAGAATCAACGGTTCTAACCCCACCCTCTTTAACCATAGTCAAGACATTCGAGATTCCAGTTCCAAAAGTATC
This sequence comes from Golubevia sp. BC0850, assembly GCA_012976225.1. Lineage (NCBI taxonomy): Eukaryota > Fungi > Basidiomycota > Exobasidiomycetes > Golubeviales > Golubeviaceae > Golubevia > Golubevia sp. BC0850. Next base: position 860,431 of record JAAVVG010000002.1, read on the forward strand.
ATGACAATGTGCAGCCAACACTTTAGGATCTATCCCAACCTTGAAACATGAGTCTAAGACTTCCAAAACCTTTGAAGGAGTTCCAAATCCTACCGTATCTCCCAAGGAAATTTCATAACATCCCATTTCTAATAACCTTTTCGATAAATCAGCAACTATTTTAGGATCTACATCTCCTGAGAAAGGACAACCAGCAATGACTGAAACGTATCCTCTAACTTTTAAACCTTCAGAAAGAGCTTTCGAGCATACTTTATCCAAGCGTTTTAGAGATTCTGAGATTGAACAATTGGTGTTCGCTTTTGAAAAGGCTTCGGACGCAGCTGCAAAAATTGCGATTTCATCAGTTGGTGGAATTGAAGTTGGGGATGAGGCTTTTCGAGAAGATAGGAGTGATAGAAGCGATTCTAAACCTTTTGAATTTGGGACTAGGACTGGATAGGAGATTGATGGTTTAGGTTCTAGTTGTGAAAGTAGAGAAGGTGTGTCTCCCATCTGCCCGATTCGAATGCGGAAGAGGTCAGAAGATCGAAGAGCATGAGACGAGTGGAAGGGAAAAGGGAACTGACCTGAGGGACCCATTTGGGAGAGACAAAAGCGCCTGCTTCGATCACACTGAGACCTGTCTTTTCAAGTCTTTTGATCAGCTCTAGTTTGACAGCGGTTGGGACCAGAATCTTCTCGTTCTGGAGACCATCCCTTGGAGAGACCTCGACAATCTGGCAAAAGCGGAGAAGAGAGAGGTGGTTCAGTCCAGGTCTGCTCTCGGAATGCTGATTCTGAAATGAATCACCTTGACGAAGTTTGGATCTGCAGAGTTGACTGTAGTTGCCCAACCTCTTGAAATTGGCCGTAGAGACCGAGGAGCGAGAGAACGAAGAGAAAGAGCAAGAGGTAGCATCGTTGGAAGAAGATGGAGCAGAGGAGAGAGGGCGAGCTATAGAAGCGAAAGATTTACGTAGATTGGATGGTGGAAGTAAGAAAGAAAGAAAGAAGTTAAAGCTAGAAAAATTTGATTGTGGTCAAAAGACAAGTCGAGCGTTCGGAGAGAACGCCTCTGCTTCAAAAAAGTGGACAAGGGAGAGCCTTCCCCACCAACCATCGTTCCCAATCCTATCTTATCTTTATACCACCATTATTAATCTTTCAATGGCAGCAGCGTCAGTCAGTTATCACGATATCTCATTGGACTCAGCTTCAAGCCGACGTGTTCACCTCAATTCTTCAAGTCCAAATCAGCAACATCTGCAAGCCGACCTTCACGACATGAATCGCGTTCATCCTCTACCGAGTGGCTCGCCCGATGGGGCTGGTGATTGCAAAGAAGGAGCTTATCACATTCCCCGACCTTCAGAGTGCTTGATGTCTTGGGACGAAATCTGCCAGGTGAGCTCGTTGGGCAGAGGGAGGTTGAGAGAACAACACTCAACATGCTTTGGAGACCTTCACTCTGCTGAGTATCTTTGCACGTCTTATTGACATTAAAATATATCTACGAATGCATCAGTTCATCGCTACCGGGGATCTGGACGACCTCAAACGACACCCGCTTTGCGAATCAGAGTACGCTTCCTGGGCAGCTCCAATTCGAGCAAAGTGGGGATCTTTGGAGTCTTACATTCGATCTCGTCGATTAGGCTGGGGAGCACAGTCATCCATGAAGAGTCATCAAGGATCAAGAAGTGACACGGACGAGAGAATAGCTGGAGAGGAGGGAGGTATACGAGGCGAAAGCTCAGCAGCTCCTTTGTGCTTCAATGCAGATATGGATCAGACCATGGCCAAATGCATTCCAAATGATTGGCCGTATGCTGTCCCGGGAGATTGTGCTCATTACGTTGTTTGGTGAGTAATCTATGAAGGGGAGCTGCAGATAGATCAGCTTGATCGGGAGAAAGGGGGTATGATTGTATGATCAAGCTTGTCTTCTCATTAATCGGCTGGATTACATGTTAGGTTAAGCTCGACTGTAAGAAGGACCTTCTTTCAAGTCTATCAGAAGAGCAAGGACGATTGTTCAGATCTGAGAAAGTTCAGCGCTCTCTCATCCCCTTGTCCTCTATCCACCTCCAGTTTCGATTCTCTGACACCTTCAACTTCTTCTAATCTTCTTCATCTTCCAGGTGTCGAGTTCCAATCATAGATTCCTCACTCTTCTCAACCTCACCTCCCACCTCAACTTCAACCATCCCATTCCCAACCGGTTCATCTCTAACAGACCTCTTCGCCTCAGTGACCAACGACGGAGTTCGGGGTCTAACAGGTCAAACACCCTCTAAAGGATCCAAACCAAAGCAAGTCATAGGTCTAGGAACTGTGACTTCAATCTTGACTTCTAAACTGTCAATTCCAAAGGATTCAACTTCTTCTTCGGATTCTCCAAATGCTAGACCTTTAGATTTAGATTGGGATGAAGAAGCTGCTGCTGAATTAGCTGCTTTGGCTCATAAGCATGCTGGAAGATTGATTCATGAATACGTTATAAGGAATTGGAATGAAGAAGAATGGCAAACTGCTTGGTTTTGTAACCCTCCTCATTTGAGAACAGTTCCTGGTTTAAGTCATTTCCATGTGGTGGCTAGGAGGAAAACTTCTCAAGTTGATTTGGAGAAGTGATTTCAAGCTTCTCGGTCTCGATGTACTACTACTAATGGTTCCCTTTCTATTGACCCTACAACACTATCTTTCGAGTTTCTTGAATCAAATTTAAAAGCATACATGACATCCAATCACATCCCTCTTCTCTTTCTCACATCACTCTTCAAACCAATCTCACTTCGGTAGGTTATCATCTATCCCATCACTTCTTGTTATCCGGACCTTTAATACCTTTTCAAGCCTTGTAAATCTCAAATGTTACTTTCTTCTTTTCTCGCGAAGTGCGTCAGACCGGACTCTGGAGAGGTAGAATTGGCATGAATAAGTTACAGTTCAAAAGGGTAAATCTTCTTCTCGATCAGCTTCTCTTCGATCTTCTGCTCTGTCGCCGGTTCATCACTCTCTCCAGCCTTTCTCTTCGGAGCTTCTACTCCCATGACCTTGTATTGCGCTCCCATCCCGGTAGGATCGATCAATCTCTTTGAACTACTCTCCATGTCCTTTCGTCTCTCGTCCGAACTAGCTGATTTCAACAGAGCGTCGACCCTAGGTTGTAATCCCAAGGCTTGAAGGAAATGAGACTGGAACATGATCGGAAGAGATCGAGCTGCGATTGGTAGGGAAAGAGCGGCATCAGAATGACTCGGAGTGGTTGACTTGGCTTTGTCGGTCTTTTGAACTTACCTCCTGTCGTCTGGATGGCAGTCTTGAGATGTAGGAAATCGACGTTACTGGTCAAATCTGCAGTTCCTGGATTCTCCAGTGGGTCCACGATCTTATGATTCTTGAAAGCCTGTCAGAGAAAGAAAGAAAGAAAGAGTGAGCTGTGTCAGATCCAAAAACCAAAGAGTCCGAACAGATAAGCAACATTTCACTCACCCTAAAACTTCCACCAAAAGCTTTCTCATCACCATAATCCACCACCAAAGCACTTCCACCTTGCGTGTCATTCTTAGTTCTGTCCTGTTCTATCTGTCTGAAAGCATCCTTCTCACTTCCACTGAATCGTTCCCAACTTTCCTTAGAAACAGGACTAGATTTTGATTCCCTACCTGAAATCAATTCTCCGATTCTTCGAGAGACTGCCCAACCTTCCGGAGAGATTTCGACTCTCTGACCATCTTTCAAGTGCTTGAACCTTGGAGATCGAGAAGCTAAGAGTGTTGACCAAGGGGTTGGGTTTGATGAGAGAACGTATTGGAATTCAGGTTTGGAGTCTGGAGAGGTTGAAGCATTGTGAGAAGCGAAAGTCATGTCTGAAGACTTCAGGACGGTCCTGTCATTTGGAATCCAGGAGAGAAGGTTCTAGTCAGCTCGAATATTGATCTTGCAGACGGATGACCCCCTGAACCCAAAGACTTCGTACTAACACTCCGGATTGACCTTGCGACTTTCGCTTGATGTCGACCAAGACTTCTCTGAAGCCATCTCGAGTTTTCTGGGGAAGAATGAGAAGAGTACAGAGGAAAGCGATTGTTGGAGCCCCAAGCTAAAACGGGCGACGAAGACGTCTGACGAGTCGAAACGAAAGCGAACTCACCTCGAAGATGTGGGTAGGCAGAGCGTCGAAGAACTCGTGAGCTACCAACATCGTGTACGAGTCATTTTCTAGAGAAAACGAGGAAAGAAAGAAGACGTCAGAAGCCATGGAAGGCTCAACAGTTCTTGCCGAGTCAAAAGAAAATCTCACCAATTGGGACTCCTTCGACTCGTGGGAACCAATCCACCTCGATCTCATTCTCCTCTCTCTGAATAGCAGTCTCTCTTTCTTCGAGTGGTCCAACTAGCTTCTTTCCTGCCTTTTCCAAGACTTTACTGAGAGCCTGATACTGCAGATCCATAAGACCAGTCGAAGTCTCCACCAGATGGATTTTGGACAGCGAGTTCAGAAGAGTTGGAAAGACTGAGAAAGTCTTAAGAGATCAAGAAAATGTCGGAAGAGATAAATAGGGAGATTGAAGACTGTGGCGAGGTTGTGAAGATGAGAACTTGAAAGCTCTCGAAGGACTTACCCTGACCATATCGCTCAAAAGAGTTCCTCTCCCAGGCCCTAGCTCGATCAATCGAATCTTCTTAGGCATTTCAACAGCCTGCCATCTACTGACGAAGTAGATTGCTACCAGTTCTCCAAAGACTTGAGATATTTCAGGCGAGGTGATGAAATCTCCTCTCGAACCTAAAACATCTCTGCCAGATCCGTCTGTCTTTCCGTCCGTAGAAGAAGTGTAGTAGCCATAACTCGGATCCAGAAGAGCTGTCCTCATGTAGGTTGAGACTGAAAGCGGTCCCGACACCTGGTGGAGAAGGTGGAGGATTGAAAGGTGAGATGGAACAGCTTTTGAAAGGGGATACCTCATCTCTGCCTCCTACCTTCGAGCTGATCCTGGTTCTGACTCATAAGAGAGCCATATATCTGGTCTTCTGATCCATGCAAAGGTCTCTAAGAGGCTTCATACCCTCTGACCTTAGTTCAACCTGAGCTCAAGATGAAATTTCTTCTTGCTTCTAGTTTACTGACTGCCGCATCCCAACTGCCCTTTCGACTAGACCATGACTTCTTGTAAATGTGAACTCACCTTTATACTCTCGGCCAGAATGCGAGCTAAGCTCTTAGTTCCATCAGCTGTGGAGGTAGGCTGATCTGAAGCAAGAGGTTCAGAAGGAGAGCTCTGCTGCTCTGGATTCGTTGGCTTTGGGCTGCTCTGAGGCAGAGATTGAGACTGAGATCTATTATCGACTACTCTGAGCCTCGACTTTGAAGCAGGGTCCTGGTTTGGAATTGTAGATGAAGTTGAGAAGAAGCTGGTAAAATGGATTCTCACAGTTGAGCTTGAAGCAGAAGGAAACCAACTGGAATTCAATGCAAAAGATCGGGCAGAGCTCCTCAAAGTAGAAGAAGCTGAACTTTGAAGCATCTCGATCTTTAAAGTAGGGAGAGGAGAGTCTTCAGGGTGAGGTGACTGAGGTCAAGAGAGAGTCACTTAACCAACACTACTCCAGAAGCACCCTCTCTATCAACCTCGAGAATGGCAGAAGAGATTTACGATACAGTTCTATTCGTGGCAAGAGAATGCTTCGTGTACAGATTGCCAAAGAGAACAACGGCAGCAGGATACAAAGCTGCAGAGTGGGGAGACATGGAGGCTTTCCTCTGGAAGGGAAGGCTCAGAATCATCGAGAGGGGAAACGAGTGTGAGATCAGGATGGAAGACGCTTCTACTGGTGAGTCAATTGTGTTCAGGCTACAACCGGGTTTGAATCAAATCAGAAGATCAGGAGGGGAGTTCGGCCAGCGAGTTACTCGCTTTCACTTTGTTCAAGGACGATTGGAGCAGTTCCACCCTCTTGGCTACCGCTGCCATTGCCAACTGTTTCCAATGTTATAGATCTATATTTCAAAAGTCAGTGAGGGGATGACTCTGATGATAGATCTACTTCTGCCCCTCTCCCTCTCTCTTGTCCCACCCAGGTGAGCTCTTTGCCCTCTGTCCCTACGATGTATCAGGTACCTCTGTGGAACCAGTGTTAGACAGCTCTCGTTACTTTGTCCTGAGAGTGGAATCGGATGCTCCAGATGGTGGGAAAAGGAAAGCCTTTATCGGTATGGGCTTCCAAGACAGGAGTGATAGCTTCGATTACAACGTCGGTGCGTATGTTTGAGAACTTCCAATTTGTTGGTCCGAGAAATGATCTTACTGATTGGATAACTTCACGATCTTCTATGACCTTTCCCTCGATCTAATAGCTCTCCAGGATTGGACAAAGTGAGTGGGTCTTTAAGCCTCTGCTTCAACATTCTAGTTCTCTCTTCCCTTTTGATCTGACCTCAATCCTTCTCTATCCCTGAAATCTCACTTGGTTGTCTCAGACGACAGAAAGCAGCCTCAGCTCCGGCAGAAGAGCAAGACGCAGGTCCTTCACCTCACCTACCTAAGGACGGACCAAAGGATTATTCGTTGAAGCAAGGAGAGACGTTCAGCATCAAGATCCCTGGAGCTGGAGGAAGGAAAATAGATAGAAGTGGTGGTGTAGGAATGGGTGCTTTCGGTGCTGGAAGTGGTGGTCCTCTTCTACCTCCTCCCCCTTCGGGCAAGAGAGGTTGATGGGCTAGATGATCATCTTGTACGCCGTCCTGTGTTTTCGATAACAGACCTTTCTTTTCTCGTGTTCGGTCCTGGCTCGATTTCAAATCGAATCGAGGTCAGGTTCATGGGTTATTGAAGGACCAAGAGAAGAGAGCATCTATTCCGCCCCTCACAATCCTTTCCAAGATTTAAACTCGCTGACACCTATTGAAAATGTAACAGAACCCCATATCCTTTTCTGCTTAAGCCTTCTCCGAAGGATCCATGGATTGTTTGGACAGTGACAGTTTAGTTTCAGATGGCGTGGAGGAAGGGGGATCTCTCAACACCGAGCCTATTGCCACGTGTTGCAAGGGCATGGGATGAAAGTCCTAAAGAAATTTTACAATTTTACGATTTCTTGTTCTTATCCTCACACTTCTTCATCCAAGGGTCACTTCTCTCTTTTCCCTCCCTCCCCTCTTCTACTTCTTCTAAACCCCCGTCAAGACTCTGGCAGTCAAGACACTTTTATTCTCTTCTTTCATCTTCGTTTCTATCAACTCCCTTTTCGAAATTTGGATCATCAATCAACATTCTGGAAATGACTCGCAACAACTCAAAAAAGTCCTCTCGCTCTTCTCGACTGGCAACAGCTGCGCTCCTGGCTTTGGGAGCTTCATCTCTCATCATGTCTGTGAAAGGTAAGTGGTTCAAACACTGAGTTTGTTAATTTGATTATCGTACTGACTTTTCTCCTTCTATCTCGGACAGCTGACGGAAACGACTGGGTCTCACCAAACTACGTGATTGCAGTTGGAAGCGGCAAGCTCCCTGGAAAGGACAGTGATGCAGCCAGACGTATTCTCAAAGCCGGTGTCTTCTCTACTAAGGGAGGACCTTGGTCAGTGACAAATTCTCGTATCTTACCACCTTCAGATGACAAGCACGATTACTTGTCTTGGGCTCCTTACTGGTGGCCAACGGTGAGTCTCAGATGGGGGCTTGCCAGGCATCGAGGGGAGAGCTTTCTACTGACTCTCTCTTCCCTCCCGATTGTCTCTCTTCTCTTCCAAAAGTGCAACTGGTGTAAGTCTGTCAACGGAGCAGATAGCGCTGGAGGAAGTGGAGATCCAGATGCGGAATACGAAGGAGATGCAGACCCGATCATCCCACCTTCACTCTCAAGACTCGAATCTCACGTCGTCGACTCTGCAACAAATGGAGTCTTCACGGCACCAACGATCTCTGCAACCTCAAGCTCAGTCTCTGCTCCAATCACAACTCTGACTAGAGGTCCACCTCCGGGTTGGCCAACAGCTGCTCCACCTCCAACCGTCGCACTCCCAACCTCAGCCACTACCGTCACCGAGAAGTCTAGCGAGATCAACAACGCTCTCTCTGCCACTACCAACACCAACGCCGTCAGCAGACCTAGTATTTTTGCTTCCTCCACCAGCAAGAAGGGAGGTATGGCTTCCATCACCACTGGAGCAGACGGACAGAACGCTGGAAAAGGAACCGACACTCAAGCAGCCTGCACTCCGACTCGTACTACACCAGCTCCTTCAGCAACATGGACGAGTTGCGAGTACAAGCAGCGAGACGGAAAGCTCAATCCAGACGTCAGATGGCTGAACAACACCAGAGATGTCGTCTCGATGGCCCAGTCAGTCCTCTGGAACGGAGTCGCCTATGGTCTTTCAGGAGATGCTGCCTTCGCAAAGAGAGCTACCGATCTAATCTACACCTGGTATCTGGATCCAAGAACTGCCGCGAATCCAAGACTGACTTACGCTCAGATTGTCAGAGGTCCAAAGAAGGAGGCTGGAGGTTACACTGGTATCTTGGATTGGAGAATGAACATGAAGGTCGTCAACGCCATCGTCATCATGAGAAGCAAAGGAGCTGAAGCTTGGAATCAAGTCATAGCTGCAGCCATGAATTCTTGGGCTCAAGACTATGTAGATTGGCTGAACAAATCTCCGGCAGGGAAGGAAGGAGCAAAAGTCGCAAATAATCACGCTACTTTCTACTATAATCAACTCATCTCGATGAACATTCTACTTGGAGACATTCCTGCAGCTCAAGCTGCTGCCAACGCTTACTTCACAGGTCCCTTCATGAAGCAGATCAGTGGTAACGGAGAACAACCTTTCGAAGCTCTCAGAACAAGACCTTTCCACTACCGATGCTTCAACTTGGAGGGTGCCATCGCCAACGCGAAGCTGGCAGACAACCTAGGAATGAACTTCTGGTCAGCCAAATCAAGCCAAGGTGGTACTCTCCAATCAGCAGCAGACTTCCTTATCGATCTCAATCCTGAAGAGGAAGATGGAAGCGAGCTGGGTGTCTTGGTAGCTGCAATCCAAGCTGCCTATGGTGATCCAACTGGAAAGTATCAAGCCTTCTTGGACGACGATGCCAACACTGGTGATCAAGAAGGAGTTCAGAGTTGGAGATTCTACAACAACAAAGAAGCTTTCAATTCTTCTCCAGCCAAAGGAAACACCAAGTCTTCTCAAAAGTTCTCAAAATAAAGATCAAGTCCCATCTCTTCCCCTTCTCATCCCTCACCTCCTTTGCAATCTTCTCTTCGCATCATAGACCTCCTTCCGCTTCTGCTTTCATCATGTTCACTGTTCATTACTCCTGCATTTTCCAAACCCAGATCGATTGTCCTTATCTATTTCTATACGTTTCATCAGCCTCTGTCAAGAGCTGTCAGTGCCTGTCAACCATTTTCAATCACAAAATCATTTCCCCTGCTCTTCATCTAGACCCAAACCTTTCGCTTGATGAGAAATGAGAAAAGAAGCGAGCATACTGTAATTTTTGGGGTTTCGTCACTTAAAGTTGTACATGTTTTTTTTGTGGGAGTTTTGGAAGAGAGGCAAGAGAAGATGTACGGCAATCTAGGTAGTACGAAAGATAATGTACAGGTGGGAATGACAAAGAGAACGGCTGAGAGTACTTCAAAACAAAGCCCTTGCTTTTAAGCGACTTCAGTGGCAGGAGCTGGAGGAGCTGCTCCGCCATCTTGTTGTTGTTGCGATCGTCCTCGGCCAGCAGATCCGCCCCTCCCTCTGCCACCTCTTGATCCTCCACGTCCTCCACGCCCTCCTGCAGTTCCAGCAGCTGCTTCAGCTGAAGGCGGGTGGGCACGTCTGTCCATAGCCTGTCCGAGAGCAGAAGTACGGAAAGTGATACCTCGAGTCTTTTCGATGACATTCTGGTAGACTGCTGGGAATGATTGGTTCATGTGCACCATGTTCTGTCGATTGGAAGTAGGGTATTATGAAACAGCTGTCAGAAACAGTGCTAGAAGGAATGTCTCTTTCGTTTGAGAGCACTGAAAGTAGTTCACAAACTCACCTCTTTGAAATCGATCTTGGCGTCGGCACGAGTGTCACGAATCAGGTTGACAATCCATTTCTCTCCTTCCTCCTTTGACATGTTGATTCTTCTCGATAGATCACTGTAGAAGCGGGGCAGGAGAGGGGAAAATGGTAAAAGAAGGGGAGAGGCAGGTTCAGGAGAAGATCTAGAATCTCAGAAACGTCAAGCACAAGCCCAAACTCATTTGTTCCTTGCAGAGCTAGTCAAATCGAGAGTTTCACGATCTCATTCGGGTGTTCTCTGGCCACTATCCAACTCCAAGCCCTCTACTTCCTACTTCCAACTTCCTTGTTCTCTAACCACCTTCCTATCCACTGTACTCACGCAATATCAACTCTCTCATGAATCCTACAATAAGCCTCACTAACCAAGAACCTAGCATTCTCGATGAAATCCTCAGCCAGTTCCTGCAAGAAGAAATCATTTGCAGCCACTCCTTGAGCTTTCTTCAATTCCTCCTGAGCTCTCTCAAAGTCGAAGTCGGTGTAAAGTTCTCTAACGAAATCGACGATTGGATCCTGTTGAAGTCTTCCAGCGCTGTATTCAGAAGAGATGATCCTAGTAACGTCTCTCAAAGCAGCTTGAGGACTTAACTTTCCTGGAGAAGAGTTATTAAGAGAAGGTGGAGAATAGATGTTGTAGACTCTAGTTGAACGTCTAGTGACAAGTAAAGCAGCGATGAGATATCTCAAAAGCCAGTTGCAGGTGGTCTGAATCGTGTTAAGGTATGGAGGAGATAAGAAGAGTTCAACTAAACCTTCTCTACCTTCTGGATGATTGAACCAAACGAATAAACTCCAATGAAGTAACCATGTTCTTTTTGAGACTAATCCCTCATGTCCTCCTTCTTCAAGTGTTGGTCTTGTTGATTCGATTTGATCACGCAGTAGCTTGACTTCCTCTAAAGCTCTATCCCATTCTCCAGATAGAATATCTGAAGCTAGCTTTCCCCAATGAGAAGACATGGTCAAAGCAGGATCGGTAGAGAGAATACGGAAATGGTAGAGGTATGATGAGGCTTCTCCGTAGTTACCGATAGAGAAGGAGAACCATCCATAACGATATAGAGCGTTGATTTGGTCGGCAGTGAGCTAGAGGAAGGAGGGAGGAAGAAAAGTCAGTCCTAGCAAGGTCACCTCGAGCTCGAAGCTCGCATGGCTTGTGAGGATTACTTCTTGACATTCACCTTGTAGTTCTCTTCTAGCCATTGTAGATTCTGAGCCTTGTCCTGCTTGAGTGAGGCAGCTACTGACGGATCTTCAATGACATTTAAGACAGTCTCGACTTCGGTTCCAAGCCTCTCATTCGTGGCAATGGCTTCCTGTTTCTGTTTCTCCAAATCTGTGAAGCATAAGAGTGGGATTGGGATCGAAGGTTCAGACAAAGGGAGAAGCAGGGACTCCAACCTTGATCTACTGCTAGCTAGCTAGCCACTTTCTTCCTCCCAAGATACGATACGACCATCCAACTAGATCTATATGCTTTCCAACTGTGTGTACCACTTACCAGCCTCATTCTTTTGACCAGGATAAGCCTGCTCGAACAATTCGCTCGTATAGTCAATCATAGAAGCTGCAGGAAGAAGTAAGAGGGGGGAATTCAGCATGTCGGGTCATGGATGGAGAAGAGGAGTGAAAAGAGTGAAATAAAGAGAAAAAGTGAAGGCTGGGCTGTTAACTTACTCTTCTTTGCCAGTTCATATTGGGCTTTGGCGACATCGCTTGGATTGAAGAGTTCAGTTGAAGAGAGGTGACCTAGAAGCGGTAGAGCCAAATGAGGATCTATGAATGGTACAATCGAATGAGTTAAATCGTGAGAAGCCATGATGTTGATTGATTCTTGAACTCTTGATCCTCAACTTTCAATGCAACTCTTGGATCTAGACGATTGGAGCTTGGGTGAGAATGAGGAAAGAGAGGAACAAGCTCTGCTGCAGCAGCTTCTTCAGTTCTTATTCTCTTCGCAGTTTTTCTCGAAGATCATCAAGCCGAGTCCATACATCTCATACCCCTCTCCTCTTCCTTCATCTTTCATGTATAGCTCTGCTTTAAGTTATCGAATTACAGTGATTCAGCCTTGGAACGAGAGAGTCAGGAGAGCCCCGTACGGGAACCGCCCTTTCCCTTCCCCTTCCCCTTCCCTTTCCCCCCCCCCCTCCCGAGGTTGATTTTAGGAAACCCAATTCTATTGAAGAATTGTAGTCATACACGGACAAGTACGGCAATCTTGAAAATGATATCAGATCCATCGCCCCCGAGTGCACCAGGAAAAACGATTTCGATGATAGGGTGAGTGGTACAGAAGTTTAGGTTAGAAAGTTGAATAGGGCTGAACTTATTTCAGTTATTCTTTTCTGACCTGAAAGGCTCAGAGTGGCGAGAGTCAGAACGATTTCTTTGCAGTCGACACTCCATCACCGTCTGGAGTCTCTCCTGACTACTCGCCTCTGAACGCCAGAACTTTCGAGAAGAAAGCTTCGACCCAAAAAAGCGAATCTCTCACTCTTGTTATCTGCCTAGCGCGCTCAAAGACAAAGGTGGGGGCCAACGACTGGCTTGCCAGAGAGATTCTCATTCTTCTCGAACGCTGTTCAAGTAGACAGGCCCTCCGGAGCGCAACGTTGGTAGCGGGGATCAGAGATGTTTAGTTGAGATCAGACAAATATCAGGCCGAAGATGTATATCAGTATTTCGGGGTGCTTCGTGACTTCACGTCCTCGAGCATTTGAGTCGATGTAAGCTTGGCCCATCGTCCATCTTTGGTTGCTGTGCAAAGCGAAAACCAGAGGGTTTCTGAGCCGTTCCAGATCTGATTGATGGATATTCTCCAAGAAGACTCCAAGATCCGTGAAGATAGATTGGTCCGTAGGGTTTTTCCGACTTAGCCACTTGTTTGAGCTTCTTCACCCCGTTCGAGATTTGGGTTGTGGGACCTTGATCTCGCCTTATACCCCTTTTGATTTGCTTGAATTTTTGACCTCAACGTTTCAGGTGCTGTTAGAGAGAAGTAGCAGTTGGCCAAGGAGCGCAGATGAAGCATCTCGATCGAGTTCTCGACTGCAGTCACGATTTCTCCGAGTCCAGCTTTTCTATATAGCGGGTAATTTTTGAATCTTTTCCTCTTGGAGATTTATTAGTGGGGCATAACGTTGGGTTGGGAAAGAGGTAAACAACACAAAACAAATCGAAATGATAAGTGAAAGAAGAGAGCTTTGAGAATTCCTTAGAACTAGACGTGAACCTTTCTGACTCTCTCGACTCTCGTTCCTCGTCGCCTCTTGAAATTGACCTATGCCCAATGCGGGTCAATCTGCCTATCACGATGTTGTGATAATTGTGTACTTCTCTTAATGAGGTTATCTGCTTGCCCAGAGTTTATCGCAGGGCGCATACGCAAACCGCCGCTTTTCTTCCTAATCTTGAAGTCAGCGGGCCTCGGAATTCTCTCCTCCTTCTTCCAGACATCTCACCATCTCTCCATCTCTCACTTTCAAATATAATCTTTCATATACCATGGGAATCCAACCAAGAAATGGAAGGTGAGTCTCACGTTCCAGGTGGAGTTGGTCCGAGGAGCACAGACGCCACATCTCTAATCCGGCCCTGGGCGTCTCTTGCTTCCTTCCATCTTTCTCTTCCCTTCCCTCCCTTACCTCTTTCCTGCGAACAGATTTGAGGCAAACTACGAAACTCATTCTCATTATTCTCAAGATCTTGAAACCTACTCACTTCATCCAGAAGCTGCGTTCGGCGTCGCCCAGGTTATCCAATCCCCGCCCATCTCTTCTACGAGTCAAACTCCTTCTATAACTTCCCTCTCTCCTTCAGATTCAACTTCTCAAGATTTTGAGGTTTACCTTCAACATTCGATTGAAACTTATTCGCCAATAGAACCTCAGTCCATCATGACCAATGCTTATCCCACTCATCCAATTCACATCAATAAGTCCCAGAGCGGACCTTTAACTTCCCTCTCAACATCTCATCAACCTCTACCACCTCCAACTGCTTCTACTTCTACCTCTTATTCAAGGACTGGTATCTTACCACCTCTAAGAACCAATTCTCCCGAAAGTGATTCATCTCGGCCCTTCTCCTACGATGAACCGAACTTGCACTCCTTCCAGAATCAGAACCACCAAAGGAATCACTCAATCTCTTCTCAACATTCTCAACCACCTCTAATTCCACAGTCAATTCAATCGAATTCAGCAGATTTGTCTTCAGATTCTTGGTCTTCAAATCCAGGTCCTTTCAGGAGTAGGACAGGTTCAACTTTCTCTCTCAATGGTCATATGGAGGGCTTGACTACCAATACAAGCAACAACAGCAGCACAGACAGTCCACCGATCCCACCAAGTTCTTTCCCAATCAGATCTCATCTACCGCATCTATTTCATAATGATAGGAGGAATTCGTTGGATGATCGCCCCTACAACAACAGCAACAACCCTGCCCCGATTAGAAACTTCAGCTGGGACCACTATTCCAAAGATTCCCCAAACCAGTCTCCAAATCCAAGTGGTTCCGCTCAATCTGGTAGACACTGGCCTTGGCCTTCTAACTATGGTGGGCCCCACGGAAGACATCAATCGGTTTCTGGAGCTCCTCTTCAGTACGATCAACACCACAGAGCAGGAAATGGTGTTGGAGTAGCTGGGGTAGGACAAGCCTTCTATCCTCAACCTCACGGATCAGTAGGTCATCAACCTCAGTGGGCAACGAATGGAGGAGGACCTTTTGGTGATTCAGGTGGAATGGGAAGTTCTGCTTCCGCGGCTGGAAGGATTAGGTCTGCAAGTGCAAGTGCAATGGGAAGAATGGCTGCCCATCCTTATGGACTTGGAGAAAGTCATCATCATCACCTACCGGGCTATCCTTCACATCTAGATCCATCACTTCCATCACTTCCACCATTCCCTTCCAATGTCGGTCCTTCAAGCCATGCTCCCAAGACGGCAGTACCTACTGGAACTGGTACGCCAAGAAGAACCAAGTTCAAGAGAAGTAGAACTGGTTGCTTGATGTGTAGAAAAAGGAAAGTCAAATGCGCTCAAGATGGTACTCCATGCAAGCAGTGTAGAGTTGGAAAGAGAGAATGCGTCTATGAAGAAGTTCCCGTCAAGAGGAGAAGAGCTTCGAAGAAGGGCTCAAACGCTTCTCAGACAGCTTCGGCAGCTCAAGAGGCTATGGAAAGATCGAATTCTGGGAATTTTCATTCCGGTCATCCAGATTACAACGATCTGAGGTGAGTCGAGATATTTCTGGACTCTGCTTCGCAATCTCTTTGAATCATGCGCTAACGACCTTCCCTTGTCCTCTCTTCTTCACTCTCTTCAGACGCCTGTCAACCGCCACTGCCAGCACTGACGCTTCAAGCGCTACTTCAAATGGAAGTCATCCAAACAATGGAGTTAACTTCATCCTACCATTCGACAACAACAATAACGGAAGCATAGAACCGATGCCGGGATCGACCCCATCTTGGAGTAACGGAACACCTCCTCCTTTGTCCGCCACTTCTTTAACAACTTCTTCCCTTTCACCTCAATCCAACGATTCAAATTCTCATCCGCACCCACATCCTCACTACACTCTCAACGGTCCTCGATCGAATGGTGTTAACGGAAATGGTGACAGTAGTTCGAGATTGAATCCAGAATTTCAATTAAATAATAACTTTAATCAACATTTACAACATTCACATCAATTATCTAATCCGCAACCTCCTCATCTTCATCATATTCCTCATCCTGTTTATTTTTCTGAATATGTTTCTCCTTTAGAACCTCATCCCTCAACCAATTATCCTCCAAATGGAGCTCACTTCTAAGAAGCTCGACGAAGAAAAGGAACTTGAAATATCCAGAAGACAACAAATCCTCTTAGATGATCGAATTCAAGAACCAAGTAAATACCCGCCCATATCTCAAACTTTATCGTTAATTGCAAGTTCAATCCAGACAAAAAGATGATTTCAAGACTAAGCTTCTCTCTTCGCCTTCTCAGTAACAGTATTTTCCCTTCTCTCATCTTTTTTCCAATCCTTACCCTTTCTATCTCTATATTGAGCAACCCAAAGATCTCCATTCCCCTCCATCTCAGAAACCTTTTTAGAATCATGTATTTTTGGCTTTCGCATTCATTCTTTTCTCTCTATCGCTCTCTAGCTGTCTTGTTCCCTAGAATCTTTATTCCCTGCGTTCCCTGAGTTTTGGTTCACGTTTGGCGGTGGAGCTCTTTTCATGTTTAGGCTCTTTTCTTCGCCCCCTTTTTTTGTTTCTATTGTGTCGCTCAGTCTTTGCTTTATTCTTTTAATAGCATCTGATAATTCTATCCTTCTGTTTCTGATGGTGATTGTGGAATGCAACCAACCCAAACTCCATTGACACAAACGGCGTCAACTCATCTCCTTCTCGATTCAGAATTCCAGCTCTAGCTTCTATATCATTCTCGAAAGAGACCAGAAAAAAAGGGGAAACTGATCTGGAAAGGGGACGAAAATCGACTAACAGTTGAGCGGTTCCTCTGACACCAATTCAATGGATGTTGGAAGTGAAGAGACCAACGCGAGAAAGGGGAGAAAAGAGAAAAAGAAGGCAGGGAGCAAGGTCAGCGACTTCAAAACACGAATATCATTGAAAATAAGCTTCGAAAGATCGGAATATTCATAGTTGAGCTTGATGATGTGGAGAGCCTTCTCTCATCCTAAGAGAGTATAACCAAAGCAGAGCAACACGAGGAGGGTGAGGGGTTTTGCCGTCGTCTTCTCCTGCATGAATAATCGTACTGGATGAACAGCGAACCCTCTTCCACGGTACTTTGCCTCCGACTATCGAATATGTCTAGCATCTTTTGCAGCTCTGAAGACTACCTATGGTCTAGCAGGATCAGCCTGCGCCAGAGAGCTATTGGGTTTGATAAGATGCGGCCATTCCTTCCAGACTCTCCTAGGGTTGACCATGTCGTGACAGTCCAGTCCTATCCATTGAACATATCTAAAAGACTTCTTTGCCAGCTTGTTGACTAGATAGGCATAGAGGGCTGCGTGGAAAGGGAGTGAAATCGGGAGCAAAGGAAAGGAAAAGGCATCAGCCCCGACTTTCGGCTGAGTTGTGACACCAAAATCTTGATAGATCTGAGGAGAGGAAAATTATTTTTCGAGACAACACTTTGCTATGACTGAAGAATGAGAACAGCTCTTTGTAGAGGTGCTGTCATCGCTTACCACGTAAGAGAGACTCACCTTCACTTTCGTCTGAACTTGAAGCTGACCTTTCTGTGAGGAGAGACTAGATTTCAATGAAGATCATTGCAATGCAAGACCACAACTGATAGGAAGAGTCGAGATGGGATGCACGCTCAACTTTCGAATCTTATACGGCCATGAATCTTACTTCCAAGTCTCTGAATCACCCAGCATCTCCCAGTCCTAGAGAACGAATCTTCAGTTGGAAATCATACCATCTCGAGTGCGGTTCACAAGGAGATGGAATCTGAAATCAAGTCGAAAGAAACGGGAGGGATATGGTGACACGGCCATTGATTGGAGACTTTGAATGAGATGGATGGAACCAGGATAGAGTTCGATTCGAAAGTGGATGGAAATAGAGAGAGTGAGAGAGTGAAAGTGAGAGGGTGGGAGTGAGAAATTTCATCTCAAAGTTGCAGTGCGAAAGGCAAGCTGGATGAGATGGATGGTGAAGATTGAAAGCGAAGGGGTGCGAGCGATCGTGAGTCAACCCAGTAGACGAAAGAATTTCTTCTTCTTCTTCTTCGCGGAATCCATCCTTTCCAACCAGACTCTCCAACTTTTAGCAGAAATCAGTGAGTATATTTCACAAAGTGGTACGTTGCATCCGCTACTTAACTCGTAAGACGCTAGGGTAGCATCGTCTTCAAGTTTGACTTCTGCGAAACGAAGGACTTGATGAGAGACGGGATAGTCTCTCTTTTGCTAGACCAACTTCTTGACTGTTGCCAGAGGTAGAAGAAAATGGGAAAGTTTCATCAAAAGTCATTTTCGAAACGAAGCCTATGGAATGTCGAAGTAGACTCACGTCCTTTGACCGTCATGGAAGGCTTGACTCTCACATCGAAGTAAGCTCCATGATCATTCTGTAGATGCAGAAGAATCCCAGCGTCTGGAATCGGTGCTAAATGGAGTAATGCATGATCTTTGACGTCCAAGTTTCCCAAGATTCCGCTATCCGGTAAACGAATACTTTTGGAGATGAGTTGATATAAAGAAAGATTTGCGGTCCTTGGAAGTAGTTCCTTTACATTGGCCTTCAGATCTCGCACAGTTGAGCAGAGCTCCACCTTTACCTTGGAAGATCAACTGCCTTTGGATCCTCTAGAGATAGAGGGTGCTAACTGGATATCCAAGTTGATGCTTTTGTGCCTGAAGTGAAGAGTTTGATCACCAGCGAGCCCGATCGATTCGAGAGTGTTCGTCGGTGAAAGGGCAACGTTTCTCCAAATTAATTGGCCCTGGGAGAGGATGACAGATTCTAACTCGCACTCGTCGTTGAGCCTTTCAAGAACTGAATGAGAACGGGGCGAAGAGTAATCAGTGGTATTGTGAGAGTAAAGTGATATTCTGGCTGGTGGCTCACTCACTGTCATAGACGGTAGGATTGTCTTCAAGATCTAAGCGCACTTGATGAGTATGGAACAGCTCATTATTTTTGTATTCTCTGATGACTAGGCTGAGACTCTGGCTAGCTAAGTCTTTGAGTTCGAAAAGGTCTCCGTTAGAAAGATGTTGATTCTCAGCCTCGTCCATACGCTCGCCATCAAAGAAAAGTCCAGGAGACTCCAAATTGTGCTCAATCGAATCTACGACTGTTGATTGGGGAAAAGGTGCGGAAGACAGAACGAAGGCGAACATAGAAGGAGAGTGAAGGAGAACCCATCTTTAGCTATTGATTCACGTTCAACTGAGCTGCTCATTAAGACTCCATCAGGATGAGTGGACGAGTACCTACTATCTTGACCAGTGGCATCTTTGTTTGAGCGAAGGGTGATGGGATCACCGTTGCACTGGACTCGAATCAGCACCATACTGTTGCGTTGACGAATGATGTTTGGGAGATGGACAAAAAAACGTTTTTGAAACTGTGGGTTCGCGTCGTATCGCGTCGCCTCAAAATACCGCTAGCAGTGCAGCACGCTCTTGCTCGAATCAACTCTCACGCCAAAACCTTTGTCGTCGTCTCAGGGATCTCTCAGGCAAACAGAGATTACTGCGTAACGCGTAACGGGTTTAAACCAAAAGAAAGGCTTGACAGCTTCTTTCTGCGTGTCGCAACTCTCCCGACTCTCTCACCAAGCGTCAAAGAAAGACCTAACGTTCCCAGCACAGAGAAGGGTGTTCTGTCAAGACGATCCTGAAAGACATGCTTTCTCTGCCAATATTGGCGCCCAACGCTCTGCTGCAGTCACGAAAGGAAAACCGTTGACCCATCGTTGAGATTCGCTCTTCAGGACCAGACACAGCTGTAGAAGTGGAACAAAATGAGGACCGGAGAATAATCGAGTTCTTGAAATTCATAGAAAAGAAAGATCGACTTCACAAAACGATATTTGAAAGCAGAGACAGTTCCAGAGTTGATGTTGAAGTGGATGCCGGTCTTGAAGGCGAGGAAGGAATCAATTGGTTGGTGATGTACCAAGAAGAGATAGTTCTGGAGGGAAAGAATCGAAAGAGCCAGATTGGGAGATGAGATAGACAACGTCAGGACGCTGAAAGAAGCAGAGGGGCATGGCAACCGATAGCGGGAAGACGAGAGTCACTCAGCCACTCACCAGTCAACCTTCGGTACGGACCCTGAGAGGATGCATCTCCTTCAAAGACTCGTCTAGTGACTTCCTGGCAAGAGCGGTAGGAATGGAAGAGAATAAATCAACCCCAGAGGAGATGTCGAAACTTACAAATGGAGCAACTGCAAAGACACTCACCAAACCTTCAAATTTCGACGTCCCAAACGTTCGGCTCCAACGATGAATCCAGTACCATCCCTACGAACTTCCTAAATAGAGACAGTTCTCCAGCAACCAACTTGTGGACAGGAACGATCAGTTTCTTGAGAGGTTCCATCTGGATTCCATCGACTTCAACCCCAGCTTCGACTGTTCTTTCCTTGCTCGAAGGAAAGATGCCAATCTAGATACTCCTATAGCTGAGTTGGTCTTCAGTGCCAGCACCTTCAGTAGCGGGCATCTTTCAGCTCCATCACCCCATGGTCTGGCGAAAGTACCAATCGACATCTCATCAATTGAAGGGAGTGCATAGAGAATTGAATAGGAAGCCAAGTTGGAAGTGGAGGGTACAACCATCCATTCAGGGGAGGTAATAATGCCACTTTTCAGTTCTAAGACCTTCAAGAGTGGAAATTAGAGGGGAGCGACTCCATCGCTTCGTTCTTCCAGAGCGATGTAGAGATGTTTGATGGTTCCGGCACTATGGCTAAGGATCTCTCTACACTCCGGATGTCCCAAGCTTTGAAATTGGACAACGAGAGAGATCAGTTTCTGGAAGACGACCGGTCGTTGCCGATGAAGAAATGAGATTGAGGGATACCAAAGGACCTAGAGTGAGGAGATTCCATCTTCGATGAATCTGCGAACTTCTGTCTTCCTCAGTAGGCGAGCTTTCGTGATATCTAGATCAGCGGTGGCTCTATAATCCACCGATTTTCTACATCTTGGAAGAACCACCTATCCTAGTTGCTTCAGTTCTTGTAATACGCTATTCCAACCAACCACCAGAGAGAAAGCTTTCGTTCGATCTTAGTAGTGTCGTGGGGATTTGATCGAATGTGAAGCTGCTCCTCACTCTCTTGAATTTAAGAGAAACTTTCTTGAGAGTCGAACCACTCTTCCCATCGAAGAGCTCCAGGACGGATTCGTTCCATTCCAGATCCTCCTCTCTTTCCAGCACCAGAACTTGCCCGAAGGCTCTGTTCTCGTCTATGATTACCAGCCACTGCTTGCACACTAGTCTGATTCTGAAGACTTGGTTTCCGTCGAGCCACTTGAAGGCGACGAAGAGGAGGTCGGAGAGAGTCGTTAATGGAAGGAGTGAGCATGGCCTGCTGATGGGAGAGGGAGAATGAATGGAGAACGAAGCTGCCGGATAGTCAGATGGTGAAAGGTGTATAAAAGAGAATAAGAAGAAAACTTACCGAGTGAGTGGTTGGGAAAGAAGATTTTGAATCGGAGAAGTCCAACTTTGCTGCTTGACTTCGAACGCTTGAACCACCCACACTCTTTTTGGCAAGTTCGACTCTCTCTTTCTATCACAAATTCAAGCAGCAATTAGACCATTCTTGATTGAAAAGAGACTGTTTCATGGTATTGTCTGAGCTCTTCGCATGACGGTCATGGCAAGAGCGATCAAGTGCTAACCTGCCTCTGTCCTTGCTTTGGGCCTGACTGACTAGATTTCATCTGCTTCAGATGGCGCAGAACAAATCTGAACATCATAGCGAAGCTCTTCAAGATGCTCAAGACCTGAATGTAGCGCTTTCTCCAGAGCTGTTCTCCCTTTTCCTCCGCCTCGATCGCAACCTCGAGCGCTATCAGCAAATCGTGAAGGATTTCAATTCTTTCAAACCCCACATTACATACCTACGTAAATCATTCTGGATGAGAAGGGAGAGCAATCCTCAAGAACTATCCAGCTGTTCGATCGGCTTGGTTCTCTTTCCTCCGAAAGCTGGTCAAGGTCTCTCTAGATATCTCCAGCTTCCACGACGATTGGTTCAGAGTATCCTTCGAAGTATATAGATTGGAGTCTAAATCTCAGTCGGCTAGTGCCTCACTTCTCATCATCTTCAGTCTACAAATTCTTTTCCACCAACAAGACCCCGAACCACTGAGTTCTTTCAATTGGGGCGATGTTACCTCTGAACATCAATCAGATCGTGTTCGATGTCTCTCGAGAATTCTAGAGAGGAGCTCTTCAAAATTAAAAATGTTGCAATTCGTTGTGTTCAGACAGTCACAACCTCCGGCGGTGCCTTCGAAATCACCTTGACTGTCTTTCAAGAAGTTACAGATGTTGGGGTAGGTAAAGACCCATCAGCAGCTGGCAAATTAAGATTATCCGAAGCTAATCCGTCTGACATCCACTAGGGATTTAAGAACAAAGTTTTAAAAGAAATCGCCCAATCACCCAACGACTAAGGCCGTCGGTTATAGAACTTGATAAGGCGCAGAAGGAAGGCGCAGAAGGAAGGTGCAGAAGAGGTGGAGAAAGGAAAGGTACAGAGCAGAAAATCTGAGAAACCGTCAACATTGAAGAAGACAGGTTCAACGCGATAACACTGAATCGATCCTCATCCCGCTTTCACTTTCAGTGTACTTGCCTTTCATTCAACTTCATTCTCGTCCTTCAACTTGTCTTTGCCTGCGGTTTCATCCGATTTTGTTCTATACTTCAATCTAATTTGACTGTTCTTCTCTTTTCTGATTTTAGCTTCGTAGAATTCATTCAGTGTAAACTTTTTACCTCCATCCAACACATCGTGAACAACTTGCCTTTTGCTTTTAGTGACGATTTAATAGATTTACTCGAACCTCGCTTCAGCAGTTTGGGGAGGGGAAACATGAGATCGATCGCCGACGTTTGGGCCATGCTCTCTGGCTTGGGCTAAGCCCAACAAAAAGGCAAGACCTACTTTTCACCACCTTCTCCTACTTTCCTAGTCATCGTCGAGCTATCCTATCCCTTGATAGCGTGAGCATACTAGCCATCGTTTAAAATAAAGTATCAAAGTTACAGGAGAATGATCATCGAGGAATTATGGGAGTGGAATAATTGGGATACTACGGTTGAGAGAAAGATAACTGAATAGAAGAAAAGCAAAAAAGGAGAAGTAGAAAGTAGGATAAAAAGAAAGGGTACCAAGTTGCGGGACAAGTCCATCCCTGGAACCTGTGCGGATCGCCTCTGACCGATCTGAGCCAGTACTGCAACCAACCTGTAGTCTTAATCTTGAACATCCAAGTCAACCTATTGCAGGCTGGATGTCCGAGTGGTCAAGGAGTTTGTTTCGAATTAACATTTGTTGTTGGCGTTAGCAAATGGGCTCTGCCCGCAGGAGTTCGAATCTCTTTCCAGTCGCAGTTCTTTTTCCTTTCCGCTTTAAACAGCCCCCTTCGGGTGTTGTCTTTCTTTTTCTTTTTCTTTTTCTTACTTGATGACCTACTGATCTCACTCGCTAATCTTCGATCATCAGCGATAGCTCCAGGCATGCGTTTGTCGTCACACGTGGCAGCGATTGTAGATTTCAAGTCTTCCCCTTCCAACCCTCTAATTCTCGAGTTCTAAGTCAACAACACATTCTTCTCTTCTTTTCGGCTGTCCTCAACACCTTCTTTTTCCGCTGCCTGGTCGAAGCGTTCTCTTCCACTTGGTCACTTGATAGCCTTTGTAGTACAAACAAGAGATCTTGTCCACCACTCTTCAGTCCTGCATTTTATCGATGTCTCCTACGAATGGGTTGGGGTGGATGGGTGTATCCATGGTCAGGAAAGGGTTTCCATTTGGGGATTTATGTCCAACGGTCGACTGTGCTCTTCGTTCAGGATAAAGCCATGGGTACTTCAAAGCTCTTTCATAGGTAGAACTTAGGCTGATCTGGGGAGAGATTGAAGCCTCAAGCTTTGAACAAACCGGCTTTAAGTCCGTGTAGCTTGGTCTTGAAACTGTACCCCTTTCTGAAACTTCTGAGCCTGTGGGGCTTGTAGTGAAGAAGTGCTCAAAAAATTGGAAGGACGAGAGAGGCAATGCGATGGAATTCAAGGTTAAGATCGAGGGTCTGTTGGAAAAGCCCAGAAGGAACGAGACGGGGGAGCCGAGAGAATGGGGGAGAGAAAGAGAGAGAGAGTCATGTAACATTTAGACGAGAAAGAAGTCAAAGAAAAGGCGAGACAGTTTGAAAGAGACTGTTAAAATTTGTAAAAGTCTTTAGAGATATTCATGGGTTGGAGACTCGTCTACGACTTATCTTTGCGGCACAGTTTGATACATCGGGGAAAGAGTGAATAAGAAGAAAAGGAGCCAGACCAGAGTCGGAAGGCGATAAGGCGACGAAGCTCAACCATCTATCTCATCTATCTCTACTCACAATCTCAAGGACTCTTCCGTGTACCTTGTAATCACAGTAATCGCATCTACGAAGGAGGAGTAATCGCATAGCATCCAGAATTGATACTAGCTAGCCCATTTGATACTCCTCTGGTAATGATACACCTGTTTGTTGTACCAGGTGCAGATCCAATTAATCCAGATCCAATGTTGCTGAAGGCATTGAAGCATGCGACGACAGATTCTGGAGTACAACTTACGGTACAATCTTGTGCATTAACTTCTAGTGCATCTCATTCCTGCGATTCGGATCTTGGCGTACAGGTGTCTTGCGTAAATCGATGTTCCACTCGGTAATCACCTTAGTCTTCGCATTACCAAAGCAAATTGTATTCACGAGTCACTCGAGAGTGAACGAAAGGGAACGCTATTAGTTTCTCAAGCTTGGGTTTGAGATTCATTCTGATTTTATGATTTTTCAATACATTCTGGGTAGCGATTTACAGTAAGATAGAAAGAGAACGACACAAGAGAGGAAGATTTCAGTAAGAGGCGAAGCTGATGAGAAATGAAACAGAAGAAGGGGTCGAGACGACAAGGTTATGATATACGGAGAGCCAGGGAGAGAAAGAAAGGAGACTGGAGTTCTGCTTTGGTTTGGAGATACGAGAGAGTTTTGAAGTTCGAGACGGAGAGATAGAGAAAGAGAAAGAGAGAGAGCGAACACGAGAAAAAGAAAAAGAAGAAACCAGTGAGACCTTCATCGCAGGTCTATTGAGGGGGATGATCGAAAGAAAGAGAAAAGAAAAGTGAGGTCCTAAGACATAAGAAAAAGAGACTGGACTTGAGTAAACAGTGATGAGAAGATAGAGATGTTGAATTTTTGATTGATCTGCAAGACTTTGAAGAAGAGCGAGGTGTGCGAGTTTGTGCGATTGAAGTAAACCAGGAAGGATCTTTATTCAAGTTGATTAGAGAGTCTAGGAGGGATGAAGGTTGTCGTCGAGAGGTTTAATGAGTGAGAATTTCGTGAGTTCGTATAAATAATTGATGTTGACGTTTGACGAGAGAGATGAGATGAGAGATGAAGTTGAAATAGAGGGATCGAGAAGGGAAAGGGCTTGAAAGAGTTTAGAAGTTAAGGATGCTCTTGGGATCCATTGGTAGTTCAGCTAGAAAGGCGAAGATTTAGGGGGGGGGGGGGTAAGCAATGAAGAAGGAGTACCCCAAGAAAAGCTGCAACGGGATTTGTTACTCACC
The DNA here is from genome assembly GCA_012976225.1 of Golubevia sp. BC0850. Classification (NCBI taxonomy): domain Eukaryota; kingdom Fungi; phylum Basidiomycota; class Exobasidiomycetes; order Golubeviales; family Golubeviaceae; genus Golubevia; species Golubevia sp. BC0850. The sequence goes on from JAAVVG010000002.1 coordinate 885,849, forward strand.
CATCTTACAACCAAGATGACATTCCAAAGTTCTGAGCATTTCGATGTCTCCCCTTGGACCACCAGAAGCGGTCACAACATTAACGCAAACGCTTGGTCTATTGAAACCATTCGAAGCAGCACAAGCGATTTTCTCCTTATATTCTTCTACGCTTTTTGGTAAATCGTAGAAGACTATTAAAGGGATTTGATGAACTTCTTTTGGATTCAAAACAATGTCGTGAACGACTAAAGCTTTTCTTCCACGAGTTCCACCTGGAGTTCCAAAGTTCTGGAAAGTTGAATTTGGGGATCGGAATTTGGAAATGGTTTGAGAGCGAGTTTGAAGAGCCATGTCGCGATGCTGTAGAGGAAGAAAGAGATACGGAGGGAGAGGGAAATGTTGAAGGGAATCAAGGTCAGCGATCTAGAACAGCAACGATGATTGAATGAAGCTCAAAATGATACCAAAACTCACCAAAGCCAAAGCTTCAATCCCTCTACTAGCCAATTTATACGTGACCAATTCGGTAGTATTAGCATTAGCAGTATAAATCACCAATTGACCAAATTCCATATCTTCCAACAAATCAGTGATGACATCCAATTTCATTTCAGTTTCATGATGATTCAATCTACTACCATTCATCATACTACCACCACCAATTTGAGGAGAATTCAAACCATTAGAAGGAGTAGAGACTGCAACGTAAAGATAATATTGTCTCATGCCTTTCAAACTCGATAGAATTGGATCCTGAAGTGGATTTTGATTCGAATTCATAGGAGAAGAGCCTAAAGCGTTTGAAGGATGTGATGAAGAAGAGCTAGTCAACTCACGTTGTCCACCAAGATTAGAAGGATTGTTTCCAGTTCCCATGATTGGAATGGGAGCACTCCCACCACTGCCAGTTGTAGAATTTGGATTTGAATTTGATAAAGTACTACCTGCCCCAGTGTTTCCACCTGCTCCAGCCCCTTCTCTTCTAACCAAAACTCTAACACTTTCTCTCAAATGAATAGATTGAGCAAAGTTCAAAACGTCTTGAGGAACAGTGTTTGAGAAAATAGCAGTTTGTCTGTCCATAGTATTATTGAATCCATTATTAGAATTTCCCAAACTAGATTCCGAACCATTTGAAGTGGAAGCGTTTGGAATTCTAGGAGAAAGCATAGGAGAAGCGCTTCCACCAGCAGCTGCCAAACTACTTTTCCCAAGACTTCTTGGAAGGGGTAATAATTTCAATAAAGTAGAAACATAATCTGAAAGGTTTCTAGCGATCAATTGATCAGCTTCATCCAAGACTACCAATCTAACATCATTGATTTCGACTGCACTTGAAGCGGTTTCACTTCCGTTTGGACCTAAAACCGTGTTGGAAGTTCCTTGAATTTGACTTAGATGTTGGAACAATTCAGCCACTTTTCTAGGAGTTCCAACAATGATATGCGGTTTTGACTGTTCAACATTGATAGCTTCTTGAGTTGCATCAATACTTGCAGCAGCAGCGATGTGAACTCTAATTCCAAGAGAAGCACCTAAACCTAAAACCATTCTTTGAGCTTGAGTAGCTTGATCGACAGTAGTTGAAATGATCAAGGCGATTGGACCTTTTCCCAATCCGAATTGTTGAGCATTTGGTTCTCTTAAAGTTGAAAGAACCAATTGTAAAGCTGGAATGACATAAGAAGCAATTCTTTCTTGAGTTGGAGGAGCTTGAGCAATGATATCATTTCCTCTCAATAAGAAAGGTAATGCTCTTTGTTGAATCTTATTTGGTGGACCTAGACCATATTTCAAGATCGATCTTAACAAATCAGAATGTAAAGGTAAACCTTCCCATTTAGTGATTAAAGCAGAAGAGGTAGAGGTATTGATTTGACTTCCTTGTTGTTGAAATCCTTCATTGAAACGATTTGGATTTGGACCATCAAGATCAGGAGTCCTCAAACCACCATTGTTTAAACCAAAAGAGTCTCTTCTACCATCTCCACCAGAGAGACTTCTGCCTCCACCATTTGGTCCAGGTCCACTTCCAGGCATCATTGAACTCAATCTTCTTTCGGCCATCTCTTTCGGTAAACCTCTAGTTGAAGAAGTTGGAGGCAAACCATCTAAATGAGGTGAATTCATTCCACCGCCTGCATTACCCCAGCTCATTCTATTACCAGCACCTCCACCAACAGAGCCAGGTCCTTGAGAGAAAGAACTTGAATTTCCAAGATGAGGTGAAACCATTCCCATTGCTTGATTGTTTCCAAAAGTTCCACCTTGATTGTTTTGAATCAAAGGAGAATGCAACCTTTCTCTTGGATCTCTGAATCCCATTCCCATTTGAGGTGTTCCTAATTGTTGATTTTGCTGTTGCTGTTGTTGCTGTTGAGGAGGAGGAAGTATTGGATTGTTCCCTCTAGGTCCAAGACCTAAACCTGCCAAAGCCTCTCTCTGTTGATTAGGATCCATAGAACCAGAGATTAACTGAGCGACACTTGAAGACAGGTGACTCAATTGATTTGATAACATCCTAACATCATCACTGGTAGACTGAGCACCCATCGAGACATCTTGAACTCCTTGTTGAATCAAAGACATGTCTGAGAACCTTGGCTGAAGTGGTGGACCTTGTTGACCTTGAAGTTGAAGATGAGGTTGTTGAATTGGACCACCTCTTTGAGATCCACCTGCCATTCCTCCTTGCTGTTGCTGACCGAAACTTCCTTGACCAGGAACAGGACTTTTCATTCCAGCAGGAGGACCGTTTCCACTCAAATTGTTTTGTTGAGGCAAATGTCTAGTTCTATCTATCAACAAAGAAACATTTCTGACCACTCCACCCATTTGTCTGTTCACATCTCTAACCGAGGTTTCCAGCCTCACCAATCTTTCTAAAACATCAGTGATTAACGGTGAAGATCTTGCTAAAGCATCGAAAGCGTTTGAACTTCCAGTTGGAGCTGGAGGGGCAGCAGAAGAGAATGGAGAAGGTGATTGCCAACCGCTTCCACCACCTAAACCTGGGGACTGTAAACCTGAGGGAGAACTTGCACCTCCTCCTCCTCCTCCTAGGGGAGTGTTGCTAGTGCTCAGAGTTCCAACAGTTGCTGCTGTTGGAGATAATAACCCACCAGCTAGACTTCCGTGAGAAGCAGTAGAGCTTGAAGAAGGAACATTTAACAAAGGAGTTGAATTCCCTCTTTGAGGGATTTGAGAATTTGGAAAAGGATACGCTACAGAACCATTGCTATTAGACCTTGGAAGAATGGTACTTGAACTGTCTTTCCCAACTTGAATGTTATTTCCAGAATTAGAAGTTGGATAACTTTCAGTAGGAGAAGTTGGACTTTGAGTAGTACCATTTGAAGAAGTCAAACCCCCACCACTTAATCCACCTGCAGCAGTTGAAGTTGAATTTGAATTTGAAATCGAAAAGGATGAATCTCCATGGTTTGAAATCGGTTTGTTGATCGATAGATCTTCAAAAGTAGAAGGTGAATCTCTACCACCACCACCACCAGTTAAATTAGAACCAAAACTTCTTCCAAATCTACCATGGTTGTTATTATCAAAAGAAGAAGCAGATAACCTTTTATTTGAATCTTTAGCATTTCCAATAGATCCCATAGGTTCAACTTCAAAACCTAATCTAGGGGTAGTATAAACTGAACCCGTTCCGTTTCCAATACCTCCACCACCAAAACCAGAACTTAGAGCGGGACTAAGCATACCATTCCCATTTCCGATTGATGAATTGTCTAAATAAGGACTTCCAAAAGAAGATGCATTTCCATTGCCTCTACCAATCCCCATTCCCATTCCTATTCCACCAAATCCACCTGGCATTGGACTTGTACCAGTTCTCTCAATAGCATCAGTTGATGAACTTCCCATTTGAGAATGAGCAGTGACATAGCCATTACTAACACTTGCATTGTCCTTTTCCTTTTGATTCGGGTTGAAATTGGTACTAGATTGAGACAGAGGAGAAGAAGTGTTGGCATTCCTAAATGCGTTCATAGCCATAGTTTGTCTAAAAGATTCAGTTGAAGCGTTTGAATTCTTCAATCCCAAACCTTTCTCTTTCTCCTTGTCTGAATTCTGAGCTGGAGAAGGACTACTTGTCCCCTGTCTTGAAGGAGTTCCAGAAGAATTAGCTCTATGACCTCCAATAGTCCCAACACTTGCACTTGAAGATGGTTGAACTAAATTTGAGGAGGAGAATGGCGAGGAGGAACGTTGATGAGTTTGGTTTGATGAAGGGTTTGACCAATTGTCAAGATTAGCGTGAGAGATTGGAATTGGGTGAGGTTGAGATTGAGAGGCAACTCTTGAAATGTTACTGTTGGCATTCGTTGGGGTTGGATGATTGTACCAATCTGCTGATGATCCAAACGGTGAACTCATCTATTTGATTAGAGTGAAGAAGGGAGAGGTAGAGTTAGAAGTAGTGGATAGAGCGGGGTAGAAGGGAAGGGTAATCGCGAAGGGGGAATAGATCACTCACCTGTCGAGACAGAGCCTGATGTGAGATGGATTGATCACTGTTACCTTCAATCTATTCAATCTATTCGATCAAGACGTGCAAAGCAGAAGTCAAAGGGATGAGAGAAGAGGAGAGGCAGGTGAAACGAGGGAGGCTGATTAGGGGAGAGTGATTAGACTCTTGCTTGAGCCCGTTTGAAATGAAAGAGAAGCGTCTTCTGTCTGGTGTGAAATGAGTTTATTTGACTAGACTACCTTGAAGTATAATACCTTGAATAGGAAATGGACAAACTCAGCCAAACTGAGGTGGAAGAGTTGCTAGAAGTGAAGGGGGTTGCAGAGTTGCAACTGCTGCAGTCGATCGATTTCTTCCTCTCCCTCCTCCTCTCCCTCTCTCCCTCTCTCCCTCTCTCCCTCTCTCCCTCTCTCCCTCTCTCCCTCTAATTCACTCACCCTCCCTCCATTCGACTCCCAATTGAAGATGTCAAACCTAATCTTATCTCAACTTCGACCTTCAACTTCAACAAGATCTATTTCCACAACCCTAATCCGATGTTTCAACTCAGCGAGCAGTTCAACTCTCCAGCAGCAACAAGAACTTTCATCTTCCTCTTCAACCTCTTCAACCTCTTCTCCTTCTAATTCTCCTCCTCCAACTTTCTCAGCTGCCCCAATTCCACCAATTTCCTATTCATTAGATTCACCAATAACCTTGCATCCACCAACTCACGGTATTCACGTTGCAACACTTCATCTACGTTCATATGGACCATTATTACGTTCTTTAGATTTCTTCTCTTCATTTTCCTTGAGAGTCGCCTCCTGTTTATCCATTCCAACTTCAGGTATAGCCTCCTTACCTACCAGAATCAATCTATGGACCGTCCCAAAAGGTCCCTTCGTACACAAGAAATCGCAAGAGAACTTTGAGAGAAGAACTCATAAAAGAGTCATCAAGGTTTGGGATTCCAATCCAGAGGTTGTTGAGAGATGGTTGACTTTTTTGAGGATACATGCTATGGAGGGAGTTGGAATGAGGGTCGAATTGTTTAGGTTAGTAACTCTACAAGGGCAGCAAAAGTTATAGAGCAAAAGAGGGAGAGAGAGCAAGGTTCAATTGGAAGAGGTTTCTTGAGGAGCAGCCTTTAAGACCCTTGGTCACACTGAACTACACAGTCAAGCTACCAAGATTTTTCTGAAGCAGTTTGATTCCAGAATTCGAGCTGGCTTCCAAGGGCTTGATGATCTCCAAAAAGGCTCGTAGACCAGCTGCTGACCCCCTCCCTTCCCTCCTCCTGAACTCTCCTCTCCTCCAGTTATCACCCCCTAAATTATTCAACCAAGATGTTAGAAAACGCTCAATCTCAACGACGTCAAAGTCCAACGCATCCATCTGAATCAGCTGCACCTTCAACTTCAACTCCAACTACTTCCTCTGACTCTTCAAAGCCAACTTCACAGTCATCTCAATTGCCTTCACCAGAGACGATTTCAGCTGAACAAGCAGTAAAGAATTTAGCAGACGGGATCATGAAAGATGAAATGAAAGATTTGGGAGAGGTGAAAGAAGAGGTTAAAGCTTGAGGAGCAGAAGAAAGTAGAAGGGACAGATGATGCTTGTTATTTAGAAAACCCCTTCTTTTAAAAGAAAAAGATTTCGAAGCCTTCAAGCTGTTATGTGGAAGGGATGGCTCTCGATATGTATTTTACTTCAAAAAAACAGCATTATATTGAATTTATTTTTTTCAAAGATCTGTTCTGTTCTAAGGGGAGTTCTGGAGAAAGGTTCGAAATCTTTCCCTCACCTTCTTTTTGTTCCTCTTGGAAGGAGGTTTGAGATAAACCGAAACCCAAAATCAGGAATTCTATCTTCTCTCCCTCAGAACAGAAACGGGGTTGCGAGAGCGTGTTGTTTGTTTGTTCTTTCAAGATTCCAGAGCAACCTTGAGATCTGGAAGTTGAAAGGGGCGAAGGACCTGAACCTTAGAAAATCTCACAAGGTCACAGATATAGAAGTGAATTGAATCGATCAACATGACATTGAAATACAGAAAAGAGGGCTTGAAATGTACATAGGCTACATCAGCGAAACAAAGAAAGGATCAAGAGAGGTATCAACGAAACACACACCGACGAAATGAACTTTTCGTATGCTCTAGCAACTGTATCGGTGTCAGTACGCAGACGTGGATTCTTTAATTTCTTGGGAGAGCTAGAGACGGAAAGGGTTGTAGAACTGGAGAGAGAGGGAGTGGGTTGGTTTGACATGAGAGAGCAAGTTTTAGTCAACAGAGATCAAGGTGGCTTCGTCTTCACAGGTGGAACGTAGATGTGAGGATACAAAGCGTTCTGCGGTGAAAGAGTTGGAGAAGAGTTACTGATACTTCCTTTCCCTAATTCAACCTTCACAGCATAGGTTGTCGCTCTTTGTTCTTACCGCTGCTCCCCTGTATCTTGAGAGACTATATCCTCCAAGCAATCTACCTTTTGTTCCTCTGATCAGACCAGCGTGATCCCATTTCTAATGAGATGCACCTTTTCTTGATTCACCTGCTCTTCTCCAAATAAAAAAGAAAGTCTGCCTCAAGATCCTTTACTGGCTGTTCCGACCTTGTATAGTCTGAGATTTGACCAGAAGGGGAAAGATCAAGGGCACTCAGAACGTTGGTAGACAAGTTAAATCAAATCAACATTCCACTTCGAGCAAGAAAGATCTTTTGAGGATTCTCGTCGTTTCATTCGAATACCTGAAGGCTCGATCTCAAACAGAGGCTTGGAAATGAACAGCAGTCTCGTGTTTTTGGGAAAGCCCTTATTCTTGTACAAGGTCGAAAGTTGAGTTCTTCTCCCTCCAGTTCCCAAACGCTTCAGTCAATCCCCGCACCGAAGACTCCTTCTAGCCTCAAGTACGACTAAGACAAAGCCAAACATTCACATCGATCCTGGTTTTGAAGCTTGATCATTGAGGCCAAGGGGAGATCCACGGAAAGCTCGACAGGTAATTCTTCCCTTTTGATTCGTCGCCAACTGAGAGAGAAGGAGAGAACAATGTGAGGTGAGAGACAACTCTGGGTGAGATGAGAGAGACCCCGGATTCTTTTGGGCCAAAAAGGGAAACTCCTCAGTTTACTCACTTGTTTCGCCAATTTCCAAGGTCCTTAGCTTCACCTTCCCACTTTTGATCATCTCATTCCCTTCCAAGACCTCCCTTGCCTCTTTCCAAAGTTTGAACGATCGCGGAGAAGCCATCTCTGAACCTAAAATGTTGATCGGTTTAGATGGAACCGCCAATTCTTTGAGCGCTGGAAGACCTTTGCTCGAGAGAATAGTAGATAGCAGGGTCTCCTCTGTGAAGTCTTGATCCCGAGGCTTGGATTCTTTAGCCGCCTAGTAGAATAGTAGATGGAGAACCTCGACCCTTGTAAAGGAGGTCACCAGCTCCTCTCTCCTCATCATTCTCAGTAAAACCCCGTCCAAACTCAATATCTTCAGTGCGTTGAATTTCGAGAGATGCGAACTCAGGGAGTTTGCGCAATAGACTGAAACGAGACGAAGGTGCTTGATTGAAGAATAAGATTCGACGAGACTTGAGAGAAAGTCCACTGAAACTTGACATGTTGACCTTGCTCCTCATGAGGAAGTAAATGCATCTCCACATATGAACTCCAAATAATCGAGAGAACTAGCAACCAGAAGAAAGTGATAAATTGCTGCTGTCTCTAAATTTCCTCCCGCCAAGCTACTCTCTTCACCTCTCCATTTTAATTAACCCCCGTTATTGAGGGAACCATCGTCCCAGATGATTCTGGGTCTGAGAGCTAGCTGCTTCACGTTCGATAGACTTTTGAAGGTTTCTGAGTATTCCGAAAGATAAATGAAGAACGAATAGTCTAAATTGAACGATATTGAAGCTCGAGTTAATTCGGAGCAGAACACTATTCTCATTTAGATCGTGTGGGAAAGATTGGAGGTCAGTTTGCTGCTTGAGGTGTGAGCTAGCGCAAGTGGCTAAGTGGAGAGACAAGGGACCTTTCCGACTCACCCAGGATCCAGATCATGTTCTGTGCTGTCAGTTTCCATTTGAAAGCTGCAGCAGAATTCAGAAAGAGCCTCTTCAGGGAGTGAGCTAGGAAAGGGAGTGGGAGGCTCCTTCCTTGAACGATAGCCACCAATGGGACGAGATGGAAGTCTAGAATCGACAGTCACCTTGACCTTTCTCCCCTACTTCAAACGATCTGAAACTCTGTAGGATCGCATATGAGAACACAGTCAATTGGTCAACAGAATCTACTCCATTTTGAAAATGAAGTCTCATCAGAAACTTTAGAGGCAACGACGATTCTGGGGAGTCTTCAACATGGAAAGTAGGGAGACTTGAAGAATGATGTCAATCGAGTTTGAAAAGAACAAGAAAAACAAATCTGGATGACTGCAGAGACGCAAATTTGCGGAACACAAAGAAAGAAGTGGACTTTGACTTCGTGTTTCTTTCTCTCTCCTCTCGTTCTCTCTGCTCCAAATCAAAAGTAGCAATGCCTTTCCCTCGATAAGCTGTACACTCGTTGATCGATCTCCCTTCTAAATTTTAAGTCCAAGACTCCTCACCCATCTTCAAACCTCTTTCACCGAATAAATTGAATTCCGTGAAGATGAAGAAGGGAGGGAAAAGTTTGGTGACAAGCATCTCCTCATACCGATCTCATCTCGACTGACTCGCGCAGTCTCGATCTCTTCTCAAGAATGGTACGATTTTCATCTCTTCGATTGAATGTCATCCGATTTTTTTCAGCTTTCCTGCGTCTATTCTCAATAGAATGAGGTTTGGTGAACGAGCTTGGATTTGAAAGGTCAAGGCCGGTCTGGACCCACTCTTGAAAATCGAAAAAGAGATCTAATCTCCCGAATGCTTGCGTTAGTCCCGGTAAAGATCAGAAAATTAGATTCCAGATAAAGTGACTGGTACACAGGATGGGAGTCATTGATTGAGAGAAAAAGATTGAATGCTAGTGTGGTACAACAGAGCCTAATGCGTGAGAAGAAGTGAGCAAGCGAGGGAATTTATTGACGAGCTTGATTCGACTGGTTCGATTGATTCGATTGCTGAGCTTGTTGACTTTGTCTGTAAAGCTGCATAGCAACTTGCTGAAGCTGAAAGAAAAGAGCGAAGAGTGGAAATGTAAGGAAAGGAGTGTTGAAAAGAGTTTCTCGAAGTCTTGACACAATGCCTCATCTTATCTCCAAACTTACCTGCTCTGGAGTGAGATTGTTAGCAGCTGGATTGTTAGCAAGCTGAGCTTGAACAGCTGCCAAAGCGGCTTGATTCATAGGAGCTTGAGGTCGCTGTTGTTGATTCTGATTCTGGATTGCGCTGACGGCAGCCATTAGAGAAGGCGATGGAGCGTTCCCAGTTTGACCATTAGAGTTTCCATTTCCAGAGCTAGAACCATTGCTTTGTGATTGAGGTCTACCTTGTTGACCTTGGTTGGAACCTTGATTGGAAGAATTAGAGCTACCTCCTCCTCCTCCTCCTTGCTGAGCCTGTTGAGCCTGTTGCCTAGCTTGAGCATCAGCCTTCTGCTGTTGAATTCGATGAATGTGCATAGCTTGAATTTGTCTCATCCTAGCTTCTTCTTGATCAGCTTTGGCAGCAGAGAGCTGACCTGGAGTTGGAGTTGGACCATTCTTGATTTGAGCGTGAGTCTCATGAGACGTTAGATTAACCTTCCTTGGTCCACCTCCACTCTGAGAGTTTTGGTTAGTCATACTGGCTTGAGCAGCTTTGTTAGCCAAAGTAGCTTCTCTACGTTTCGAGTTCTTTTTCATCACCTCGATGAGGTTGACTCTTCTGAGCTTCTTCCTAGAGCCATCGTGCTTCTGATTGATCTTCTTGGTGATCCTTTCTCGTTTGGCTGCCAGAGAATTCTGAGGCAGAGCAGGGATTGTGAGATCAGAATCTGAGGCTGGTGGTGGACCTCCATTAGCTGCGTTGCTCTGCTGTTGATGTTGAGCAGCAGCTGCTGAAGTTCCTGCACCCATCTTGGCATCGATTTGAGCAGCTACGGCAGCTGAGAGAGTCGGAGGTGGAGGAGGTGGAACTCCTTTGGCGATTGCTTGACTGATTCTGGAGGCTCTGTCGAAGCAGTCCCAAGGATCTCTCCTGTCTGTGGGGACTGACATTCGAGTCGAGTTGAAGAGGTCAGAGACCAGCTGCCAGTGACTGTTGTACTGTTTGGCTAAAGCCAATAGATACTGATCCTCTTCTGGAGTCCAAAGGAATTGAGCAGCTCGGATATCTGCCGAAGGAGGAGCGGCAGGCGTGTGGTTGACGGGCGGTACTTCCTTGGAACCTCGACCAGCCTTGCGACTGAAGAGGACGGATCCTGGGGGAGCGACTCCGCCCATCAGAGCCAGGTTTTCCAGTTCGCTAGGAGACAGACCTTTGTTTGGATCTGCTATCTCAGAAGCGATCATCCAATCCGAATCCTCGATCCATCGACCCCTCGCTCGATTCTTCGAGGGCGCCAGCGTGCTAACCAAGATTGGCTTGGCATCTAGCAATCTCGAGACGTGAGTCAATCTCGGTGGTAGATTGAGACTTCCCTCGTCCCAACGCCTATCTGATTTTCCAGTCGGATCAGGTAGAGAAGGCGAATCGTAGAGAGGTAGTTCCGGGAAGAGCTTCGAAGCTGTCATCTCCTCTGATTCGAGCAGCGCCGAGACTTCTTGAGAATCGATTCCTAACATCTGACTGACCGAATCGGGATCCACAGACGCGATAAGAGAGGAAGGAGAGACGACGGTAGCGCCGATGTCCATGCTGAAGACGGGAGCCCTGACCGAATGAATTAAAGAGACTGGAAGTTCGATGCTAGAAGCCAGCGTAGAATCCTTGTTGGGAGCATCGATGCGAACCGATCTCTTGTTGGTTGCATCCGTCTCTGCGTCCAAGCCATCGGCAGCTTTGGCATCTCCACTGATAGAGAGAGTCGGCATTCTTTCATTGGCTTGCTTGAGAGGTTCTCTGACCACTTCGACAGGCGGAGGTTTGGCTTCTGATTCTTGTGCGAGTAGCGATCTAGTGACCTCTTCGACCTCTCCGTCATCAGCGTCTCCATCTGCGTCTGCGTCTGCGTCTGCATCTGCGTCCTCGTCTTCTCCTTCAGCGTCCGGTTCGGCGTCGATATCCATAGTCATATCCTTATCGGTTTCTTGAATCTTGCTAGCTTCATCTGTTTCGACCTCTTTCTCCTTGCCTCTTCGGCTACTCCGTTGAGCAGGTTGGACTTCTTTCTCTTGCAACTCTTCAGCGTCGGCATCCTTCATTTCTAAATCGCCATCTGCATTGACTGCTTGCTCTGAGTCAGACATAGTAGAAGACTTGCGAACCTTAATGCAAAGAGCACGTCTAGCAGCAGCAGAAGGAGCTCGATGCCAAGCTTCAACAGCATGAGCGAGCTGATAAGCGACAGCGATTTTCCACCTTCTTTCTTCTCTGAAATCCGTTTGCATCCATTTCTAAGTGAATCGAAAGAAGAGAGACAGACATTCGAGATTAGAAACAAAGTTCACAAGGGTTCTCAAAGCTGTCATTCTTTCTTTCGAAAAGGTTTGGACTCACCATTTCTTCCAACAAATGATCCCAAGCACTCTTCCTAACAACAGGTCCTTTCTGTTTCTTAATTTGTCTAAAACTCCACTCATTCTTAGATTTCAACTTTTCAATTCTAGCCATAGCCTTGATGAACCTTTGCTCTTGAAAAGCGACAGACCAATCGTTGGTGGACAAGCACTTATCAGCTCTTGCCACCAATCCAGCTCCCGGAGAAGCTCTCGTCCTGACGTACCATCGCCACAGATCCACAGGTCCAGAATTGGCTGGACCAGGAGGGACACCAGTCGAACCAGACACAGTGAGAAGACTAGTAGAAGGAGAAGCTTGAGAAGGGTTGAGACTTGAAGCTGGAGTATTTGAGAGTTGAGCTGGATTGATCGAAGCCCCTGGCTGAAGGGCTGGATTCGATAGTAGTGGATTCGCTTGATTGTTGAGAATAGGAGGCTGTTTCCTAACACCTCTGTGATGAATTGCACCTCCAGAGACTCCAGTTCCAGTGAATCTCCTATGAGGATCCGGAGGAAGAGGTCTCAATCCACTTGCATAGATTACTGAGAGGGGATTAGGAGCTAACTGTTGTAGAGTAGGATGAGGAGGTGGTCGAAGATTTGCGATTTCTTCTTCTGCAGCTTGACTTGAGTTTTCAGTGTCTTCTATTCTAACTGAGGGAACAGTTAAATTGGTAGCTTGTGATTGAAGTTGAGATTGGGATTGAGAGACACCATCCGTAGATTGAGATTGAGAAGCTGATTTCCCTCTGGTAGACATTCTAATTGGAGTAGGTTCAGCCTTAACAGGCGATCCAGAATTTCCTCTTTTGTTCGATTTCTTCTCTTCTTCTTGTCCTCCTTTTTGAAGAGTCGCTGCTCTAGCTCTAGACCGACTACCACTTCCAGAAGCTTTTCTCCCGCCAGATTCTTTGGATTCATCTCCATCGACGTACATCTGATCCTTGGAGTTTTGATCATCTTCTTCCTCATCACTCGAGGGAGCGGGACTTGGACTCAAACTAGAAGAATCCGGTGAATCTCTTCCTTCATCCTTCCTATCGATCTTCGTGCCGGTTCTTCTCCGCCTTCCACCTCTAGAGGTACTTCCAGTAGCAGTGGCAGGCGAGGCTCCCGCGGCGCCTTTGGATCCAGAAGCTGTCGATTGAGTCTTGCCAGACGATTCCTTCTTGACGACGGGAGAAGCTGGAGGCTGCTTTCCACGAGCACCTACTCCTCTCAGTCCGATTCCAGGAGTAGAAGAATTGACCAGACTTGCTAGAGTTGGATCGGCTCCATCCCATTCCCAACCATCTTCATCTTTAGGTTTATAAAGAACGGCTCCTAGCTCCTCTGCTAATCGCTCTCTCATGGTGTCTGTAGATGGGAATCGAATAGTTGCGATAGAAGTCGAGGAGCTGATAGATAGGAGAAGACAGCAATTTGGACGTCGGATCAGCATACATCTATGGAAAGTGAGGAGGCATCGAGAGAGACGCTTGATTCCTAGAGCTCGCAATTCTACACTATCATTTTGTCTGTCTGGCCCAAATAATCATAACTCAAATTGAATGTACTCACTCTAGGCCGAATTCCTCCTTGAAATCTTCCCAATCCTTGCCACCTTCGCCTTCCTCTGGTGCTTCACTTGGAGGAGCACCTGGAGGGAAGTGAGCTGGACCACCTTCCAACTGATCCGTCAACTTCTCCTGCCTAGAGTACATCAAAAAGAGTTCATACAGAGAGCCTGCGTGTACACGTCGTACATTCCTGTGGGAGGGAAGAAGGATGAGGAGGGAGTAAGACATGAGCTTCCAGCTTCTTGAGGAAAGAGTGAGAGATAGATAGAATAGAATCACGCACTGTGCATCTCTCTTTGCTCTTTCGATCTTCGAATTCCTTCTTTCTTCTATTTGTTCTAAAGTGATACTACTGGTTGAAGCTGAAGCTTGAGAGCTATTAGTGTTCTGAGAATTGTCTTCATGTGGTGGATGGTTTCTGTCAGAGGAACGAGGCATCTTGGATTTGATGCGTTGCGCTCTCTTAGAATGAGAGGATTGATGATTGGAATAGAATTTAAAGAGAGTAGAGTAGACTTGATACTTCTTTGCTTCTTGAATGGATTGATTGGATGCTTGGATGGATTGTATGCTCCCTCCGACTGCAGCTGCGAAAGCCTTCCTCCCCTCCCCTCCCTTCCCCACTTCACCCTCCCATTTCAAGCTGAATTCTTTCAAGATGACCTCTGAGAGTTCAATGGACTCACGAGCAGCATTAGCATCTTCTTTATTGATTCAAACTCCACCAGGTCAAATTGCTACAATTTATGGAGATCTTCAATCTCTACTGCTCTCTGAATCTCCTGATGAACCTTCAATCGTTAACAATCAATTCGCTGCAACTTCAGAGCCAGTTTTAATAGTTTACAATACTGAACAGTTAACCACAGTCAACGTTCAAGCAGAAGGAGTAGGGATCATCTCAAATGCCAGCACCGTAACTGCTGCTGCAACTGATAGATACAGGCTACCAAATCAGAACTTGACTTTCGCTTTCAATCACATGGATAACTCTGTCTCTGATGTAAAGAGCTATAAATCTAATCAGAAGCTGGAAAAGACCAGGTGAGTTTGAGAGACAAACGAAAGACAGGAACGTGAGCAGGGAGGCATTGAACTAGCGATTAGGGTGGATAAGCTTGGAAGCGAAGTAGAGTTTCCTTCGACTTGTATTCTATGACTCAGCCTTTCTCTCCCTTTTCTTAGATCTTCTATCGATGCTTCTATCTCTGGATATGTGAAAGCTCATTACCCAGGTGGAGTCTCCTCGGTCTTTACTGTCATTAAACCACCTCTATCAGCAACTCCTACTCCTACTCCTCCTCCTGCTACTACCTCAACTCCAATTCCTGCAGCAGAAGAAGAACCTGAATCCACTGGACCGAAGGAAGCAGATGATGCGGTAGATGCTGTAGAGTCGATGGAAGCCGTTGAGAAGGATGAAGAGGTCAAGGAGCCAGCAGATCTAGACCAGGAGATCAAGGAGGACAAGAATTTGGAAGATGAATATGAAGGAGATGACGCTGAAGTTCAATACGTACTTCATATCGTTGGAAGTAAGAATAACTTGAACAACTTTTGGTGAGTTGATTAGAAGTTGAGGATCCTTGAGAGTTTGAATTGGCCAAGTCCCAGATAAATCCCACCTCAGAATTCAGTCTCGACGAGTCTCTTGCAGACTGAGTACTAACAATTCCCGATTTTTCTCATCTTCCAGGGCCGGTCGTTGGCGTTCAACCTACGTCTACGATCCCACAAACAACACCCTAACCGGTTCAATCTTACTTCGAGTTCATTATTTCGAAGGTGGAAATGTTCAATGTACCACTTCTCATTATCCAGAACCCATCAATCTAATTTCTAATCCTTCAGATCCTACTTCTTTAAGTAGAGAGATTCTCAAATCCGTCAAGAAAATTGAAGATGAATATCATTTGAGCCTTTCTACTAATCTTGAAGATATGAAAGAGAAAACTTTCAAGGGGTTGAGAAGACAATTACCTTTGACCAAACAGAAGATGGATTGGGATAAGGTGAGAGAGAGAGAGAAAGAGTTTGTGATTTGAAGATTTGAGTTGGTGGATAGGGAAGGCTGATTCAGTTTTGGTCTCTTCCTCTCTTTCTTTGACGAACAGGTGTTGAATTATAAACTTAAGAATGAACTTTCAAGATAAAGGAATGTAGGAGGTTTGGAAAAGGGGAAAAGCTTTCTGTAGGAAAGCAAAGACAGAGATTGGGGGGTCTAGAAGGGGAGACTCTCTGTAAGGGGTGTGGGAAGAGGAGAATTCAGCTAAGTTCAAAATTCCGCTTGTACATAAATGATGCATGATGCATGGAAACTATTTCGTGAGAAGGAAGTTCCCCAAAGTATGGGCTTCTTTTAGTTCTTTCCAAATTCCAGCGAAAATATGTTATGTATCGCACGATGAGGATACCGGTTTTCAATCACCTCCGATCTCGAGGGCCAAAGTTCTAGAGTCCAGACCCTCTGCTCACCCAGATCTCTGAATCCGAAAAAGGAACTGTCAAAAGCAAAATGAAAGATCGCACTTTTCGCATCCAAGGTCCTCTTCCTAAACATTGCATTCTCATCTTCATCTTAGCTCTATCGAACCACTCCCTTCCTCTACCCTCTCCTCCTCTACTCCTCCACTCGCCTTTCTCTAGTTCCGAGGCGAAATGGCTGATTCAAAAGGAGCAGAAGAGGAAACTTCAAGCCATCGCAGCAATAGCAACAGCAACGTCCTCAGACCACAATCTCATTCAAACCATCAGTTGCCTCTATCACCTCTTTCAAAACCTGCCATCACTTCACCTTCACCTTCATCTCCATCTTCACCATCTCCATCTGGTTTTCATTCTCCTTCACCTCTGTCCTCCAAGATCTTTGGAAGCTATTCAATCTCTTCAACCAATTCCCATCCTTCAGTCCCGAAGCAGACTTTAGAAAGAGGCTACTCAAATAATAGCAGTCTCTCTTCTACTTCAACTAGTCAAGATAGTTTCTCAAATAGTGATGCCGATTCTACAAGTACTGCCAATACCAAAGAGAACCTCAATGCCAGTCCTTTCGATTCCTCTTGGTCTATCCAGCAATCCACTTCAAAGACCTCTGAAACTCCTCAGGAACAAACTGGTGGGGATTCTTCAGATGGATCAAGTGGAACTATATCAAATGGATCTACTGGAAAGATGTCTCTATCTGAGTTACTCAACTTGAAGCCGGTCTCCAAGTTGGATTGGGAGAGATGGATCAAAGGAGGTGGTCTGGGAGAGAGCTCAGAAGGAATCAATGGCAAAGCCTTCGGCTCCAAAGCTTGCGGTGAGTAACTAGAGAATGTGATTCGGAGTATAGATGATAGAGAGCCTATTCCGGTTGGAGCAGGAAGTTGAGAGCTGAGAGTGTTTCGATGCAGAGCTGTGCTATCAATAAAATTGATATCAGTGAATTTACTTATTCTTTTACCGCTCATCTCTCTCTCTCTCAACTCTCTGCAGATTTCTGGAATCAGAATGGATACCTTCCTGCACCTCGAAACCCGCAGACTCTCAAACTCAAGCGCAGAGAAGTCCTGTTACGACATGGATTCTCAAACCCCGCAGCTCTCCTTCCTATACTAGCAAGATCCACAAGGCTAGCGAGACAGAACTTCCAGATCGAGTACGCTGCTTTCAGTGTGGTTGGATTTGAGAATCTCGACGAGGTTCTGGTTTTCGGAGGATTCAAGAGTCAAAACGGAATGCATAGAATGGCTAGAACAGGAAGCGTCTGCTCTCATGCTCTACTTGGAACTCAAGTGCCAGTACTCTTCCACATTCCAGATCTAGATGCAGATTTTCGATTCGCTCGTAACCCGAACCTCTTCTCTCAGGATGGATCTGCAAGATTGAGGTTCTACATCTCGGTGCCTCTCACTCTCTCTTCCGGAAATGGAGACGAATCTGTCGTGGTTGGAAGGATGTGTCTACTGAGTCAACATCTAAGGGAATGGAGTGATTTAGACAGCGAAATGCTGAAAGATCTATCTTCGATGACTTCCGATTCGTTGGAGAAACTTCAACAGAGGGAGAGAGCTAAAAAGATGGAATTGATCCAGAGAAGTTTAACCTTTTTAACTCGATCTATCGATGAGGGTGATCTTTTAGATCATTCCAAATGCTACGATTCCTCCTGTGGTTTACCTGAGATGCAGAAACCTTCCAATCGCTACTCGACATCCCACAGCAAGAACAGCTCGATAATCACTTCAGATGGCTTTCACTACTGCCCAAGAAGAGTGGAGCTAGCATGTAGCTCAATCCAGACGGTCTTAGGAGCTGTGAGTTCCCCGTTTCTTGCTCGTGGATGCTGAGGCGTTGCCTTTCCTTCGCTGACACCAATTTCCCCCTTCTCTCCTACGCTCCTTCAGAGTTCGGTGCTGGCCATCGATCTTTCAGACTTCAAGACCTACAACCCTCGACCCTTCAACCCTAGTCTTTCTCCTAGAAACTCTCTCTTCCCTCTATCTCCTTGGTCTCCTCATTCGAACCTCAGGAGCTCCATCAACTCGTCAGACTCCCCTTTCTCAGCAGAAAGAAGAGGATCGACACAAGTCTCTGGATCTTCAGGTTTCAAGAATCACAGTCACAGTCGCCTTAACTCTAACGTCTCTGTAGCGTCTCCGAAAGAGGTGGATTTCTGTCCAGTCCCTTCTACTGGTCTAGGTCTCATTTCTGGAGCTGGTGAGGTTGAAATCGGAGACTTAGCAGAAGAAATGGGTACCGAAACTCAACGAAAGCAAGTCTCAAATTGGCTTGGAAATTGGAAACTCAATGAACGAAAGACTCTTCCTGTCATCTATGATATTTCTTCTCCCTTCAAGAGCAGTACTGTTGACGATGAAGACGTCAATAACGTCTCTGGAGATGGCAAAGACTTTGAAGCGGGAGGGATCTCAAATCCTCTAGTTTCTCTCTTACCAGATCCAGAAACGACCGCTCAATACGTCGCTCTGCCTATCTTCAATCTTTCTGATCAGCCGATGTTTGTCGTTCTCGCTACCTTTGAGAAGAAGACGCTGATAGAGCAAGAAAGTCTACTTTTTGTTGAGAATGCTAGGTGAGTAGATTGGCTGATCTCGGGATGGTTCTTCTCACGCATACGCGTCCGACTTACTTCCTCTTCTCGCCTCTCGCTCCTCGCGTCAACAGCATGGTCATTAGGAGCTCTATCATTCGTCAGCAGATCGGAGCAGCAGAAGAAACTGCAAAGCTGTTCGTCCAGCAGGTGCAACACGAACTAAGAACGCCCCTTCATGCCATCCTTGGGATCGCGGATCTGCTCCAGCAGTCAGTTCCAGAGGAAGGAGGAGATGCTCCTGTGGACTTGACGGATCCTACAGTCCTCAATTCGCTCTTGACTGGAATTCAATTGGCCGGAAACAACCTCGATACGATCTTAGAAAGTGTTCTAGATCTGTCCCAAGCAAGTGGAGTCAGCGATCTGAAAGAAGCAGCCAAGATGGAGATGCTCGATCTTTCTCGAATGCTAGAGGGTCTCTCCCTCAACGCTTTAACGCACCTCAGTCTCACGCTCAACGTCGGCGAGGGCAATCTGGCTCAAGAGATGAAAGCAACCTTCACAGAGTCGGACAAGGGGACTCGTCTTCCGCCTTTGATGATCAACATCGATCCCGTCCTCCTGAACACTCTCTGCGGAGTGAACAGTATCAGCAAACTCAAGAAGATCCTCGGTCAAATCATCTCCAATGCCGTTAGATTCGTTTCTGAAGGCACAGTATCAATCTCTGCTCGACTCATTCAGATTGCGAACTCACAGGCCCTCGAATTGAGGGTCAAGGACACAGGTAAGTGAGGGAGGGGGGAGGGAAATGATTAGAATGACACCTGCGGCTGACTCTTTGATGTTTCCCACTCTTCAGGTTGCGGTATGACGAAGGATTTCGTTGAGACAGAGCTTCTTCGTCCCTTTAGGAAAGGCAACTTCTACCGACAAGGAGTCGGATTGGGTATGGCGCTTGCTGGAAATCTTTGCTCGGCCATTGGAGCTGACTTGAAGGTGGAGAGCGAGATTGGAGTTGGTACCGAAGTCCTGCTGGTCCTCCCATGCGAGGCCGTACCCAAGAAGAAAGATTCTCTTATCTCACCCCAGTTCAAGTCGGTCTACTTCGTGGGATTCGAATCCGAGAGTTCCAAACAAGTCAAGGACTTCCTATCGGCAAATCTCTTAGGCACCGATCTCGAGCTGTGTGAAGATGCTGAATCGGCTGAAGGTGAGTGAGAATGGAGACCTCGAACAAGGCGAGACGAGACTCGAG
The DNA here is from genome assembly GCA_012976225.1 of Golubevia sp. BC0850. Taxonomy (NCBI): domain Eukaryota; kingdom Fungi; phylum Basidiomycota; class Exobasidiomycetes; order Golubeviales; family Golubeviaceae; genus Golubevia; species Golubevia sp. BC0850. Next base: position 905,782 of record JAAVVG010000002.1, read on the forward strand.
CTGACTCTTATCTTCTATCTTGATTTCTAGTACTTATCTGTTCACAAGACACGGTGGCTTTAGATGGCGTCCTCGTTGCCTCGCAACCGAAATGCTCTCGAATTCTGGTCGTCTCTTCCTCTCTCAGTGAGTCTCGATGTTCGCTTCTCACTTCAAATCTAGCGACCGTTCTTACCTCTTGGTCTTCTTCTCCACTCTCAGCGATTCCACGTAGCAACTCACTTCTTCCAGGTATCGCCATCCTTACACTCACACTTCCGTATGGGCCAACAGCGCTCAAGACGACCCGCGAGTTCTTGAGAGCTGAGTTGCGCCCGCCGATGGAGCAAAGATTCAGCGATCTTCACCTCATCAACGACCAGGCAACATCTGATCCAGCAACTTTTGCGGCCAAGGAGAAGGAGAAAGCTCTGACAGCAGCTGCGATCACCTCTGTAGCTTCAGTTCTTCCTCCTTCTGTCGGTCAAAAGATTGAATTCAAAGTCTTGATTGTGGAAGACAACCCCCTGAACCTCCGCCTCTTGACGACTTTGTGTTCGAGGATGAAAATCCCAACTGAGAGTGCTATGGACGGGGTGAGTTATCGAGTTTGTGGAGGAGAGAATAGAAGGATGAAATGAAGGACTGTGACTAAGCATCATCTTCTACCTTTTACTTGTCTCTTTGTTTTGCAGGCAGATGCAGTCATTAAGTTTCTTGCTTTCAAGCCGTCTCTAGTGTTACTTGACATCAGTCTTCCAATCCAGGTAAGTCTGACGCAGCAATTTGATACCTTCGAGCATGGTTGAAGACTTACATCGTTTCTGTCCACTTCTTCTTCTCAGGATGGATTTGCAGCTGCTGTACAGATGAGAAGTCACGTCTCCAGTCATCAGACTACCATCGTCGCCGTGACTGCTCTGTCGTCGCCAGAGGACAAGATTCGTGGTCAAGATGCCGGAATCAACGATTGGAGAGTCAAACCTGTTAGCATGCGGGAGCTGCGTCAAGATCTCGACACTTGGAGGCGCGAGTGGAACGAAAGGTCTCATGTCGCTGAAACTGAAGAATCCTCCTCTTGAAGACGACTGGAAGATCAGATCTCAAGAATCAATTATCACGACCTCACGACTATAGAACCCTCATCTCAACTTTCAAATTCCCATCAAGCCCAGTCCGATTTTACCTCACAATGACTTGCATTAGCGAGAATATCATACACGCAATTTTCTCTCTGCCATTCATTCATCAAAGATCTCTCTCTCTCTCTCACACACACTATCTCCATCGTCACGGGCTTTTGTTCTCATCGATTTCTCAATCAATATGTCATCGGTTTCTCAATCAATATGTCTACTTTACACGTCACCATCAGTCACCGATTTTTCGTATTTCTTTTACCTTGATTTTTTGCTGTTGTTTCTATACTTTCAGCAACTTCTTTGATTTGTTAATGAGAGCCATTTCTAGACCAGTCAAGTCAATTAGTCCCTCCTCGTGTGGAAGTGTCATCAAAGTCGAGTTCAGTCGAGTTCTAAATCTAGGTTTGATCCTTTCGGTTCTCTATTCGTAAAATTACAATACAAATACAGTAGATTGCAATCGTTTTATTAGAATCCCAAACTTTGTCTCAACTCATCTTCCAATCCGCCTAAATTCCTATCCTCTTTCTTCATTTGTTCTCCCTTCTGAATCTTGCTCTCAATACTTTGAGCATGTTCTTCTCTCATCCTGACCTCTTTCTCCGCCTCTTCATCCTGTTTCCAAGTCTCCTCCAACTCCTCCTTCTCATTCTCCGAAAGAGTCTTGACTTCCTCTACACATCTACGGCAGTCGCAAGGACCGAAAAGATATTCTCTCCAAAGAAGAAGTCTTCTACGAGCAAGTGAAGTTCCTGGGTCTTGATATGAGATTGTTAGCTCTTCTCCAGCTTTGATACGATGGTTGGCTAGAACTGTGACTCGAGTTGCTGGTCTAACGCCTCCGCGACCTGGAAGATGCCTGCAGTAAAGAAGCAAAGCGAGAAGCATAAGAAACGAGGATGAGGGAGGGGAGGAAGTGTGAATAGAAAAGCGAGACTCACCTGACAGAGCAATTAGCTTCGCAGCTATGATTCAGCTGAGAATGAACCAAGAACATAGATCCATGAGACTCCATGTTGATGTTAGATCTTCCAAGCATACTAACGAAAGCATCCCAACTGAATAGATCCTTAGCCACCGCCTCTGGGAAGTCGTCCTTGACAATCCAACCTCTCTGATTCTTCCTTTCCTCGTTCGAAGGATCTAATCCTTTCTTGAGTAGCTCGTAAGCTTGCCTCATACTCCTGTTGAAAGTCTCTCTTTCAACTTCCCAGCCTGGGTTCCTGGCTCTTCGATGCAATTCGGAAACAGTGGCGTAAGAATTGAGATGGGTAAGAGTTTCTTCTAATGTAGTTGGAGGCCCTTCGGTGGTGGCGGAAATGATAGCTCCTGGAGCTTCTGGTTGAATTGATCTGGATGCCGGAGGATTTGTTGAATGAGATTGTAAGACCATTGCTAGCTGTCGTGAGACAGAGAAAAGAGATAACCAATTGTGTTGATGAATGAATTGAAGGAAAGGTTTGATTGATGGATTGTTGCCTTGACACATGACTCCATGATGAGATGTCATAGCTTTGGTTTGACATCTGAGGAAAGAGAGGAATTGGAAGGGCAAGGTTGTAAGAGGGGAAAAGAAAAGGAAAGATAGAGCTTTGAGCAGCTTGAAGTGCTCTGCCATTCCTCCCTCTGCAGATTCTGACGGAACTGATTGGCATAGCGTCCTGATCTTCTGAACCCCTGCTCTGTTAGAAATTGCCTTTAAGCGAGATAGGCTTTCTCGTTCCCTGCAATCTTCTCCAAGCTTCCCCTTCCCATCCTCTGTTTCAACTCACGATCGGTTGCAAAAGCTGGAGGTGCATCCTCCCTTTTTGCAGTCAACAGCCAATCTACTACTTGCAGTAGGTAAGAAGCAATGAGAGCAGATCTTTCCATCCAAGCAATCGGGAATGGCACTTGAAGGAGGGGCATTGATGTAGGAATCTTCAACAAAAATGGTTTCTCCCTGCAATGAAGAAGAAGGTGTGTTAGCAACACTGGTAAAGATCAACTGTTCTGTATTCCGAGAATTCTATTCACCTCTGCGAAGTCTCTTGTAGCTACCAGACCTCTGCCTTTTGTCTGAGAGAAGACGTGAGATTTGATACCAGGTGGAATGGCGAGTAGAGGATCTAATCTTGAAACTGGAACTGTTGGATCACTAGGTAGTCCACCTGCAGCATTTGAGCTCTGTTTCTTTTTCTTCTTCTTTGATTTTGATTTCTTCTTCTTGGATGAAGAACTGGTCGAGGTTTGCTCCTCTCCATATCCATCCTCCTGTTCCTCTGATTCTACTTTTTGGGAATCATCTGATCCAGGAACTTGCTTTTGAGTATCTTCTGCTGACTTTGTGGCTTCAATTGCCCGGTTAGTGGAAGTTGAAGTCATGTTGAGGGGAAGCGGAAACGACTTCTCCAAAAAAAGTTTCGACAAGTATATAGTCTCCGCACTAATCCGAGCAGGCTTCGTCACCGCAAAAGCCTGAATAGTCATGATGAAAGATGTTTGATAAACTACACATTAAGATGATTATGGGTTGAATAAATAGAATGAGCTCGATGAGACAGCACAGTTGCGAATTGAATTGCCACATGAGGAGAAGTTGACATCAAGAAAGGTCTATTCCGTTAGAATGGCATGCGCGATTTTCTCTGCCAAAGCATCTAATTGGGGAAGGCGCAGGGGAACGGGGGGTGAAGAGGGGGGAAGATCAGTAATTGAGCTTCTGAACCACATAGTCGACCACTGAGCCCACTTCCCGCGGCTTGATAACATAGTGGGTGACTTCGTTCTGTTCACAGTGACTACTTACAAACAGTAGCTTGAGGATGACCTGGAGGTAATAGGTTGAAAGCACTTGCATCCACAACCCTTAGACTTTGAACTCCAATCACCCTTGCTTCAGAGTCAACGACAGCCATTGGATCGTCCTTTCTTCCCATCTTGCAAGTGCAAGAAGGATGATAGATCAAGATTACGTTGCTCTTGATGTAAGCCAGAATTTCCTCGTCTGTAGAGACCTTTTCCAAACCCGGTGAGACTTCTTCTCCGATGATGACGTTCTTCATTGGATCTGAAGTTGAGATCTCTCTAGCTCGCTTGAACGAGGCCACCGCTACTTCTTGATCTGCATTAATGCTGAGCCAATTAGGATTGACCACTGGAAGATCGTTGGTATCTCCTGATTTGATGGTAACGTTACCTCTTGAAACTGGAGCAACTAAACCAGCACCAATTCCAAAATAGGCGTTGGCATTGCTTGAGTTGGCAGAGTCGGTGACGATGTATTCGATTTCAGGCCAGTCTTCAGGGAATTGAGAGAGGTCTTGAAGAGTTTGATTGGAAAGCGCGGTTCTGTTTGGAAGTTTCTCCCAGCCAATGTAGCTGAAAAATAAGGGGGAGGAGAGAAAGAAAGAGAATAGGAGTAAGATTCAGAGCATTGATCTCAAATGTCTAAAATTCCATGTACACTCACTCGAATCCAGGAGAAGAGTAGATGGAGGGTCTGAAGTTGGTGTAGTTATGAAGAGATTCCTGTGCGTATTCTGGATTGTTCAGAGCCCCAATTCCAATCACGTTGGCTTGGTAAGTAGGTCCGAAATGGATGTGATCCCACATTCCCTGTCCAACTCCTGGACGGTCAGCGATGACCGGAATGTCTAGAGCTTCCAGAGCAGCACGGGGGCCAACGCCAGAAACCTAGGGGCGAGGAGAAGTGTCAGCGAAAAGTCGGTCAGCTAGGCGAGCTGTTCGAGTCGGCACTTACCATTAACATTTGAGGTGAATGAAACTGGAAGGGAGAACAGAAAAAGAGGGAGTCGACAGTCAGCGCCAACTCTAGAAATCATTCTTCCATATCCCCTGCGATTGAACTCACCGCACCGCCACTGACGATCACTTCTTTTCTGGCAGAAAGATGATAAGTCTGACCGTAGGTCGAAACATCAACACCAATGGCCTTCTTCTGATCATCAAAGACGACTCTTTTCCCCAGAGTTCGAAGATACACAACCATGTTTGTCCTTCCACTTTCGAATGCGCTCTCAGTGAAGGCAACGTAGGAAGAGACTCTAGTCTGAGTTTCCGGATGTATAGTATGAGGGGTATACTGGTGACCAATGAGCCTTCCGGAAACGAAGTCGTTGAGCTCCTTGAAGCCTAACGCGGAGAAAGCCTTCTTGGTCCAGCTCGAGATTGGAAGAGGGAACCTGACGTATCCGACCGAAAGAGGACCTTGCTTTGATGAATAAGCATTTGGATCAACTTCCGGTACAGAGGAATTGTCAGGCCTGCCAGGAGAGCTCGAAGTATAATTGACGCTCTTCTTGAAGAATGGAAGCAAAGAATCGAAAGTATACGATTGATCCCCCACGTCGTCTGCCCATTTCTGATAGGAATCGATGGTCCCACGTTGATAGACTATGTTATTGAGCCCAGAACTAGGAAGGAGATTAGGAGAGAAGAGGGTTGGCTGCTTCGGACGTAGTCCGATTTAAGGCGCCTTCGAGACTCACCAACCGGAAAGTGTCTTTCCCCTGACATAATGAAACTGCTCCCCACCTAGGACTTCTTGAGGTGTAGTCGCAATTCCCCAATCTACGGGGAGGAAATCGTTAAGTCCATCGATGTTAGCCTTGTCGTAAGCTCGCCCCAAAGCTGGAACTGAAGAAGTATTCCCAAAGTCAGAGGTGTACATTCCCCCAGCTTCTATTACTCCGACTGAGAAGTTTCCGCTTTCTGCCAATCGATACGCCACGGCGAGACCTGCAGTACCGCCACCAGCAATGACACTTTTTACAAGGGGAAGAAAGAGAAGTCGTCAGAAAGGAGGTCTTTTCCTCTTTCCCACCACTTGCTACTCACTAGTCAAAGGTTTGATTCTTCCCAGACACCCCAAAATGAGTTCCAGGACTGAGGTAAGCCAGAGTAGTAGTGGCCAAACTGCTCAGAAAGAGCGTTTGAAGAGTAGTTGAGGTGCTCCACATTCTGAAAGAAGGCGAGATTACGATGGATAGTATCGAGTCCTTGTCCTTGCTGGTCTCGTAGAGCTTGTAATAAAGTCAGTTAAAGACAGTTGAAAACTGACTTTGGCTGTTCTGTTGTTGTGAAGAAAAAGTTTGAGGGAAGATTCTTTCAACGTTCTGCGCAGCGGGAAGTTAGATTGACCCCAAATGCCGTTCGCCTGCTGTACGTCGAGCATGGAATGTCGCAATGAACGAAGTCTCAGAGATGTGGCATCGACTTCAACATGAGACCAAAGTTCTGATGCCAACTCGCAGGAAACTCGAATCTTGCCAGCGAAAGGGTGGTATCACTGGAGTGGGATGGTAATTCTCGAGACTGAACCAGTGTGGCAAAACTTCGTCGAATCCAAGCTCGTTCACCGTTTCATCTAGCTAAGACTAGAGGTTCCAAATCGACAAAAGTGGAACGATAACTAAGTGAAGAGATGAAAATCGTACCATTCTTGAGAGGAGATTGAGACTGCGCGAGTCAGTCGAGGTGAGAGTATCTGGGGGTAATATAAAAGGGTGATGCTTGCCACCAGACCTTTCCCTCCCTTCTTCATCTTCACAGCGATACTCATCTCTTCACACCAAACCTGTCAGATCTCTTAACCTTTATCTTCTTCTCAAAACTCTACCCAGACTTCAACAACGCAGGCCGCTTAACAACTCAACCCTCTCATCTCAACTCGACCGCATCCAAACCCTTCGACACATCCAAGCTCTCACCTTTATTGATTCCTCCATCTTCTTCTCCAATCACTGAACCTAAACAATCTGAAACAATTCAAATAATCAATCCAACATGGTTCAAATCTCTTCAATCCTCTCCTTCACCCCTCTACTCTTCCTAGCCATCAACCTACCCACCGCCTTCTCTCTCTGCGCAACTGTCGATCAATCCACTGCTGAGGCCGGAGAAAAGACAGGCCAGGATCTAGGTACTCACATGAACATGAAGATGGGAGACTCAGGAAACACTATGCCTAGTGGAATGTATCAGCCAGTCAGGATGTTCAAAGGGAACCACTACCCTACTTTGGAAGAAATCCTGAACCCCACTCCAGCCTCTTATGTCAAAGAAGTCAAGGACGAGCAAAAGAGTGAAGAGCTATTGGGAGTGCGCTTCGAGAGCTACTAGATTTTAGGGGAGTCGTTATCGCGTTATCCGTTATTGATCTATTTTGTTTCTTGCTTTGTCTCTTTCTCTCAATTGTACAACCTACTAAATTTCAACCGTCTTTCTCTATCACAATGTTCTTTCAGTCAATTTCTCTTCGAAAGTCTGCTTTCAAAATAGTGACTTGTGAGCTCTAAGATCGTAATTGCTATCTCTGGATCTTGTTCTGGACTTTCTGTTCTTAGATACTCTTTTTCATGATCGTGTCTTGAAAAAGACTTCAAAGGGAGAGGAAAAGGAGAGAGGTTATCAAAACCTTCAGTTTCCTCTTCTTTCTTTCCTCCTTCCTTCTTCCCTCAAATCTTCCATCAAGCCACAAGATGAGTAAAATGGTGACCTACTATGACCCGGTCTCCCCTTGAGGTTATATAGGACTCAAAATGTGCCAGAGATATCAGAAAGCTTGGGACCTAGATATAGAAGTCGTTCTAATCAATCTCGCCTACGTAATGAACCAAAGTGGAAACTCTCCTCCGGTCAAGGTCATCAGCAAAGGAATTTGGATGTTCGAGGATATGGCCAGAGCGAGCTGAGAAGTTCTTTGGAACTGAGCTCAACGAGGACTTACTTGATGCTCCGAGTCTACGACAATCTATCTTCTATCTCACCTCTCTTGCTTGACTCTTTGGCTCTTTGATCCGTGATCTTGAAGACTCCAGCAGACTTCCCCAGTAACACAGCGTCAGCAATCTGCTTATTGAGAGCCATCATGGAGGACTTGAAGTCCAAGCACTTGCTCATGGAATCTTGTCTAACAATCTCTGATCCGGGGCGGTCCTGATGCTCCAACCCAGACTACCGAGGATCTATACGGCCTATTAGGGCCACTTTTCGAAAGGTAAGGTCAAGGTCAACATCTGAAGGAACTCATGAAGAAAAGCTGGAACAAGGAAAGTAGGGATCAGTTGAAGCAGATATCGAAAGATTTGGCCGATGATGGGTGCTTTGGAATCCCTTGGATGATAATTACTAGAAAATCAGATGGAGCTACTGCGTGAGTATCCGGCAGAGGGAGAGGGAGAAGAAGAAGGTGCTGCTTAAAAGGAGAAAGGAATCTGACCTCTTTTCTTCCTTCTCTCTGGGCTTTCCATCTCTCTTCTATCTTCAATCCCTTTGTATCGCAGTAAGTTATTTCGTGACTCAGACAGATTCGAACGAATGGCGGCGTGGCTAGGTCAGAAATACCTTGAACCTTTCGCCGATGAAGGGTTCCGAAGCTTTGAAGACTCAAATACTCAAAAGATACCCACATTTAGCATAAGTAGAATCTAGTCTCTTCTTGCATTTAACTTTCTCGTTTGCTCCAACTTCACCTCCAAGGTTCAAGACGTCGCTAACAGAATTAAAGAGATGTGTCGACTGAAAGCGAGATGTAGCTCTAAATAAGGGCAAACGAAGACTATAGAGATCTGAAGATGATAGCTGTATCTCTTGATTTGAGAATGGAATCTTGAGCCCCTTAAAGAGCCATGCGAGATTTTCGGTAGAGAGTCAAGAGTTGTACAACGTTTGCGAGAGATGGAAACGACGTTCTTGCTTTTGAGTGTCTATCGATGAAGCCAGAGACAATGAACCTATGAATTTTCAATTTTATTACAGTTGAACAATTCGATGAAGTCTGAAGATCGAGGTAGTAATTAAATGAGCTGCACTTCTTAGGGTTAGGGCGTGCTCCCAAGTCCCAAGGCTGCGCCTCCCCCTTTGCATCATAGTCAGTCTCAACAGGCCTGTATTCCGTTTTGTGAGCTTTTAGAATCTTGATGTGCTTGATATGAGTTATGCACTAGGAGCAGAAATACTGTGAGGATGCGAGTGAGAGATGGAGTGGAACCGTGCTGAAAGTTCCTTCGGTGGACAAACGCTAGATCAACTTGATTCCAGGTATGAACTCTATATTTCTGGTGGTTTGTCTCAAGCTTAATTGACATGACAGTCTGTATATATGCTCGTTTCACTCGCAATGACGAGGATTCTGAACTCTGCTTGAAGCTGGAAGGCTACAAGCTGAGAGCTACGATCAGGAGTTACAAGTAGGTCAGACGTCTCGCCTTTCGATGGGTGATGGTAATCCCACAGAGGGAAATGAGTCTCATTGGCTCTTTCAGAATATGAGTCGAAGAAAGGTCCAGAGAGACTTGACAAAATTCAGAAGGAGCGCGGTATAAAAGCGGATTTACTCATGATTCTCTTCTTCTTCCCAAGACCATCATCGATTCAATTTCCTCAACATCCATCTTTCATGAGTGAGTATAGATCCGACCGAACACTCTCATAGAGGGTCTAGGGAATCGTTCATTCATTGACTGGAAGAACTCGACCGGTCTTTTTTCGCTCATCTCAATGCGGAATGAAGTATTTTCGACCAATGCTTACTTCTTACTCTCTTCCAACTCTCTCCATCTCGCCCCTTTCTTCCAATCATAGAGATGCCTTTCGTTGAGATTATCAACAATGTCCAAGATCCTGATACCGTAGAAGATGCAACTGCAAATCCTGACCTGGTTATTTTTAGACTGAAGGATGAGAAGGGAATCTTCACCACTTATCGCTCTTCTCAAGATGTCACTGCCCAGAACAGTGAGTTGGAGCTATGCAACCAAAGCATATGTTCTTGTCTCTTTTGTTCATCATCTGCCTTTTGCTCTCTATGTATGCTGAGAGCTGACCGTCTCTTGCCTCTTGGTCTACCGCTACTCCTCTCTTTCGTTCATCTGTCCTTCGCCTCCTTCTCCTATCTCTTTTACTCCTTCCAATCGTTTTAAAGTCATCGAGGCTGTCGAGCACGACGTGGAAGGACCGGCTCTTTACTTGGATGGAAATCTCTTGAAGGCTGCTTCCATTCCTCCTCTTGAGATGGGAGTTCTCTTCGAACTTTAAGATCTAGCTAACCCAAAGTTCGGTTGGCTGATTGTCAGAGAGTACAGAAGAAACACCCATTTCGGAACTCATGCAGTCTCCTTAGATCTTGATTTAGTTCCCACCGTCTTTGATGGTGAGTAAAGTGTGGGAAATCTTGATTTGGTGACATCTCTGACCGTCTGATCTGACTGCTGACTGACGCTTTCGATTTTCCACAGTTCTTGAAGCGTTAAAGGATGGATCCGATTTGGATTTTGCTGTCAATGGCCAATTAATCTGGAGAAATGTTGTTCTTAAACAAGACAGTAGTCTCAAATCGATTGGACTTGACAACGACAGTGGACAAAATCTCAACTTCTTTCATCAAAATCTGAACCTCGAGATTCAATCAGCTTCTACCAATGAATCTCAAGGCCCTAGGTCTACCAAAGTAAAACTGAGATCTGTTCTACTGTAAGAGTTCTGAAAGCTGGTCTCAAGCACCTGCTTCCCAAGAATGCAAATCTCTACTCTTATCAGCTCATCTCCAAGGGTGCTCGTTTTTCCGAAAGTGCTATCTTGGGAGACCTAGATCTCAAAGATGGCTCTTTACTTCATCTTACTCCAGCTCCAGACTCTGGGATTCTTCTGCATCTACAGAATGATCATGGGGGTTACTTCGATGCTAGAGTTAAACCTTCGATGACGGTCAAAGGACGTAAGTCGAGCTTGTCAATCTATCCCCTTATGGTCGGAGCCAACTGCTGACACATTTGCTTTATCAGAAAATTTCCTCTCAATTTTTTTTACACATTCAAGCAGTTGGTCCAACAAAAGAGAGGCTATCCTGTTTCTCATCAAGTTCTTCGCTTCGCAGAAGTCGAACTCGAAGACGATGCTACCCTCGCCTCTTACGAATTAAGCAGTGGTTGCAACGTGGACATCTTCTTGAAGACTTACTCAGCTACTGTTAAGAAGACAAACGGGTTGGTGACTAGACAAATTAAGGTCAGAGCTTCTGATACTATCAGTGCAGGTGAGTTTCGTCGCTGGTCGATAGTCGGAAGATGTGAGCTTTCTGATCATTTAACCACCCTCAATGTTTCTTCCTTTCCATTCATGTAGTCAAAGGGAAGATTTTCTATTCTGTTGGAACTCATCCAGCCGCTCAGACTCTGTCTTGTCAGGGCGAGGTCTTCAACAACGATCAATCAATTCTTTGCGAACTTGGCTTGCACCACTCCGGAGTTGAGTTGGAGTTGACTGAGGGCACAAGTCTCAAGACCCTTACTTTTCAAATCCACATCAAGACAACAGGTGGGAGAACCTTTCCTCTTTATGTCCTTGCTGGAGACACGATGGACGAGGTAAAAGGAGAGATTCAGGACAAGGAAGCAATTCCGCCTGATCAACAGAGACCAGTCTACAGTGGAAAACAGCTGGAAGATGGCCGTATTTTAGCCGATTGTGAGTAAAACCAGAATGGAATCGAAGGTGAGGCGAGAAAGCGCGGAGGGCTCACATTTGTCTTCTGCCCATCATTCTTTATTTCTTTTAGACAGCATTCAGCCCGAATCGACGTTACCTTTAGTTCTCCGTTTGAGAAGATGTGCTTGCGGCCAGTATTTCGGTTATGAAGAAAGGGAAATGAGTTGCAAGGCTGAATCTCCTCTCTCCTGTCCACCTCTCTCACCCAACTCTTCTGGACGAATCCTCAACTTCTCTCGATACATTCAAACAGGATGCGAAGGAAGAATGACTGTCGCTGGAAGAGGTCATTGGCCTATGAGCTTGGAGGATCCTTTTTCTAAAGTCATCGCCGGTGTCTAGGTTGGGATTTCAAAGGAGATGAAAGAGTGCATGCTTTGTTGGATTGAAGCTTGTTTTTGATACGTTTGTTTTTGATAAGAATTTCTTAAAGTAAGAACCCCTCCTTTAGTTGGGACTTAAGGACAAAAGATGAAGCTCTCGATCTTGAGCTTGACGACAAAGGACTTGACTGAGGAGGACATTTGCGGTACTCGAAGAGGAGCAGAAGTGCAATCATTGTCTACGAACAATCGGAAAGCAAAGGAATTCGCCTTTCCGTTTCATTTTTGTTTAGTGTGTAATTTAGTTTCGATTCTTTTCATTTCACTCAAGCGGTCCCATCCCTCTCGATCTACATTTTTCTTCGCCAGATTAGAGGTCGCAACTTCATTCACATCTGAATCCCCTGGACTCTTATTGAAGAAGCACCTGAACAGTTGAAAGTTCTCCCACGTTGTCTGAAATAAACAACGAAAATAGAAAGGAAACTAGCTTCAGCGTGCGCCCTCAAATATCCGCTTTGAAAGGTTGACTCACTGTAGGCAAGGATATCGCCCTGTTCCAATGATCTGCCCACAAAGAAGAAGAAGTGTCTACTCAAAGAGATTCCTACACAGTCCTCCAATTTCTCCTGCAAAGCCAGAGCGGTAGCGAAAGGATGGATGTCAACTGAATGAGTAGCTTTAGATGGAGGAGTAAAGAGAACTTGAATTCTGGCAGTACTAGTGTCTACTTCTTCATTCTTGGGATGTTTCAGTCAAAAAAGAGTGGCTTCTATGGTTCCAAGTTCGGCGATAATCGAAGCGTCGTTGAGCTCCAGCCCGTTCAAACTTAACGTCTGACGTTTGACATCGATGTTGAGAAGACCGTGAATCTTTTCTTTGACTTTTTAGAATGTGAAAGAGTATGAAGTCAGAATGGAAGTGAAAGGCTGGTCACTCAATCTCTAACTACAAGAAAGAAAATGGTTAAAGCGTGAGACGAAGAGACACTCACTTGTTCTGATTCTGTCCCAAGACTTGAGTCTGACTTCAATGATTTCGGCACTAGGAGAGACAAAAATCGATACCGGAAACTTTGAAAGAGACAAGTCCACCTTCGATCCTGATAGAATGTTCAAGGAGCTCAATTGTGAGGGGGCTGGCACTTCTTTACCCTCAAATTGGAAGGATTGACGATCGACAGGATAACCTCTCTTCGTGTAGATCTGCTGTGCTACTCTTGATTAAAAGCGAAATGGGTGAAAATGTGAGCAAAGACGCTGATGGCTTCGAAACTTCTCTTCTCAACGCTTCAGCAAAACCCACAGTCGCTACAAGACGAAAGAGACGCGATTCTCAGATGGAACGAGTCCTCTCCGTTGTCCAGTTAAACTTGAATCAGCATTTTAAAACCCAATATCTCTTTCAGACGAAGGGGTGAGCCATTTGAGATGTCAAAGGTTCCAATAGCAGAGCTCTCAAGCAGACGCTTGCCGTTGAACTCCACTTGGTACGAATGAGAGGCAGTGGAACCCTGAAGATCTTTGACAATCTTGACTTTGAATGTTCCGACTTTCTCGCGAGTGGATACTTTGAAGCTAGAAGTTTTGCTCTCGGATGACTTGCGTTTGCTGCCAACCCTGTGGCGGACATCAGCTTTGAGATCGGTGTAATGAAAGTGAAGCGTATCGCCGTCTTTAAGACGAACAGATTTGAAACTGAGATTCCTGTCGTTGAGAGCGACCTGTCTATGAACCAGAGTTCCTTTATGGGCAAATAAGGACGACGCGAGAGAGCATCGAAGACTTGGAGAGAGAGGAGGGGTGAATGGAGATTTGGGTCAGAGACAACAGACCAAAAAGCAAAGGCGTTGAATGAGCTTACTTTGTCCTAGCTTCTCTGGATAGTTTGCTTCGAATGAGATCGCGTGAGTATTGTAAGTCTCCCCGGCTCTACGTTCGACGATTGACAAGCTCCAGGTAGAACGAGTCTCGTGTAACTCCAGAATAGCTCCAGTCTCCATCTTGACTCTAGCGGAGCTGTCTTTAGATTCAAGACGAACTCCATTCAGAAAGAGAGATGGAGCCTTCATCTCATGTTGAATTGAATCTATGACTGGTATATGGTAAGGGAAAGGATTTCGGTGGATGAGGAAAGAAGGGCGAAGATGAGGAAAGGGCAACTTCAACTTGATCTTGGCTTTAAATGGGTAGATTCTCAGGCTTACTTACTCTCTTTCGGGTCGATGAGGGGATCAGTACGAAAGACGATGGGATCTCCGTTGAGCAAAACTGAAAAGATGATCTTGTTTGAGACTGCGCCGGAGCCCGAAAGAGGAGAGATACACATACGTTCTTTCCCAGATGCTTCAGAAGACATGATTTCAATGATCTCCATGGAGAGGAAGAGAGAAGAGAGAAGATGAGGAGGAGGAGGTGTGGAACCTGGATCGAGAGAGAGCTGACGCATTGGGATTCGATCATATTTTGACCCTGTGAGGAGCTAGATAGACTCACTGTTTTTGTTTTTGGAGAGGTCAGCTTAGATTCTTCACCAAAGAATCACTAATGAGGAAAAAGGGAGAGAGCAAAGATTTGATTTTCAGATCAAGACCTGATCGCACGCGACTATGTGTAATTCTTCCTCCGGGCGTCGCTGACACCTTCTTAACTCGATGAAAATGCTGTATCTAGAATTTTCGACTAGAATCTGCCGAGTGTTTGTTGTAAGTCAATTGTGATCCTTTCGATCCTGGTTTCTCTCCTCCGAGTTGCCATCGTTCTACAAGGCAGAAAGGTACCTCCATGAGCGCCGCAACGACATCTGTAGAATTAATAAAGTACATGTTAACAAATGAGAGGCGGATTGAAAGGGAAAAGAAACCTTGAATGAGAGACAAGCTTCTACATTCTTGCTACCTTCTACTGAAAAATCTACTTTCTCCTCCTCGTCAACTCCTCGATCATCCTTTCAGCTCTTCCTCTGACCCTTCCAACCCTTCTACCCGTCCTGTTAAGTAGAGGTCTATCTCCAGCACTCTTTGAGTCAAACAAAACGACTTTCCCTGCTCTACCAGCTCTAGCTGTCCGACCTGCTCTGTGAAGTAATTCTAGAGATGAATTAGCAGCTGCTAAACCTCCACCACTAACTTGAGGTCCGCTCGCCGACAACAATTCCGATTCAGGTCCTGGAGCTGAGAAAGGGTTGTAGGAAGAAGAACGAGAACCTCTAGAGGGGGAAGCGTCTGGAAGGAAGACGTGGGTGTCGGGGGAGAAATCTAGACCTCTGGCTAGGAGAGAGGTAGTGATTAAAACTCTTGTTGACTGAGATGAGATGACGCTGTTCTCTAGAGGGGGAATTTCTTCGAAATCTGGGTCTACATCGGATAGGTCTTCGAAGGTAGATGGAGCTGCGACATCGGGGACGCTGCTTGGTCTCCTTGGTCTTGACTTCCTTGGAGAAAGGAATCCGGAAAGATGAGAGTTACTTCTCATGCTTCTAGAGTCTCCGGATCCGGTGATAGCTACGTTTCTGTGAAAACAAGAGAAGAGAGATCAGCAATAAGCTATGCAACACGCAAACGATCAGCTGCCACACCTCGCTCTTCTCTCTTCAGTACTCTTTGGATCCAACGCTCGTTGCAAACTCACTCGATACCTCTCTGGGTCAAATACGAGCTTAAGAGCTCCACTCCTTGACTTTTATTGACAAAAATCAAAATTCTAGCTCTTTTATTCGTATTCTTCTTGACGCTGGCGTCGAATCTAGCTTGATCTTCATCCAAGACTTTCTTGACTTGAGCAGCTACAGCGGCATGCTTACTGGAACCAGGATCTACGAAAGAAGGCTTGAGATTTGGAGGAAGTCGATGTAATCCTGGAGATAGAAGTGAAACCAAGTTGGGATGGTGTGAAGCTAAATACCGAGATAGAGATTGAGGCACAGTTGCTGTTGCTAGAATGAGATCGAAAAGAGGTCCTGAGGACGCACTAGAGGTAATGTTGGACTTGATTTCTCCTTCTTGGTCTGATTCTTTGGGATCTTCTTGATCTTGAATGGTGCTTTGAGCAGCGTTGAATCTGTGTCTCTTCTCCCCAGCTTCCCTCATTCGATGAAGAACAGCTCTGGTAGCTCCTATGAAGTCTCTATCGAAGAGAGCGTCCGCTTCGTCTACTACTACAGAGGTGGCTCTGTCTAGGCTAACCAGCTGCCTTTTCCAACTTCCTCTATTCTCCTCCAGCTTTCCATCTTCCACCAATTTCGCTCGAGCTTGCGATTCTCCTCTTCGTTCCTCACTGCTTTTGATTACATCTAGAAGTCTGGAGGGAGTGGAAACGATGATGTCGACAGCAGGTCTAGAATTTGAACTTGAAGATTCTCCTATATCTCGAAGAGAGGCTTCCGCGGAGGCTGCTCCAACGTCCTCTTTCATAGCTTCCAACCATCCACCTGAAGAGAGACAAAGGACTCTTAGCTTGTCAATATGACAAAGACCCTTGGCACTAGCAGCTAGTTGACGTGCGAGCTCGTGAGTTGGAGCTAGGATGATGGCTCTTGGTTGGACTAGCGGACTGAAACTAGAGGAGGAGGAAGAACGAATCTCCAAGGCTTTTTTCTCATTCTTGATGAGTCGATCCAGAAGTGGGAGTAGGTAGGCGTAAGTTTTTCCAGAACCTGTCTCTGCTGCTAGAAGAGTTTCGGAACCTTGAGTAGAACCTTCGATTAAGCAGCTTCCGTCTTCGATCTGGATAGAGGCTGGCAGCTTCTCTTTGTGTCTCTTTAAAGGATGCAGAAACCTTTGAAGAGCCAGACTTTGAATTACTGTAGGCTTGATCTTTGTTTTTCCTAATTGAACTTGAATCATTTCCACGAGTCCTTTGGATAGTTTAGAGGAGGTGAAGGAATGGGCTGGAGAATCTGGTGGGACTGAAGTGATGGCACCTGAGGGCGTGAGGGAAGGAACTCTCATGGCGGGCGTTGAAGATGGTCTTGATCTTGATTCTCGAGGTTTCAAAGATTTCCTAGGCGAGAGGGATGAATTGAAAGAAGATATCCTTTCACCTGATCTCCAATTCGATTCTTCTCCATTTCTTGATATGACCGAAGGAGATGATCTGTTGAAATCTTTTGGGCGCCTCGCCGGTGGTGGAGTTGGAGTGAATTCAGGTGATAGTCTGAATCTAGATGAGATGACCGGTTCTGTAGAAAGGGGAACAGGAGAGGGAGGTGAGATGGGAAGCAGTAATTTTCCGACTGGCCTTAGCTCTGCTATACTCACTGGTGCTCCGCTGCTGAGCTGCTCGTCTTGAATAAGAGTGGAAGGTGCTTCTACCTTTGAAGCTACATTTACACTCGATGCGTTCTAGCCTGTTCCTTAAGAAGCTCAGCCTCATCTTGTCGTGGAAGGTTGTTGCGACTTTTGCGAAGGAAGGAAGAAAATTGTCGTGCTCCACGTGGATCGTGGAACCTCGGAAAGAGGCGATCATTAATCATTTCGTTCGTTCCGGTTCTTCTTGCCTACAACATCGTACAAATGCTTGTCATTACTCTACCTTCTTCGTACGGATGGGTCGGACTCGCCGCTACCGGTGTCTTATGGCTGAACTTCGTTCAAATGGCCTCAGTCGGGGCTGCAAGAAGGGCTGCAAAGATGTGAGTAGTACGAAGTATCCCTCTGTTACAAGGCGTTGACAAACTCAGACTCACTCTAAATCCATACTATGCTATCATCTTATAGTCAATATCCTCAACTGTATGCCGATAAAAGTGAGGCAGCTGCTTCCAAAGAAGCCTAGTGAGTTCATCGCACTTGAAATTCTGTTCGCGATTCCACGTCACTTACCAATCCTTCCTTTTCCAGCCGTTTTAACTGCGTTCAAAGAAGTCATCAAAACTTGTTGGAAGGTCTTCCAGCTTTCCTTTTCTCAATCATGTTCGCTGGGTGAGTTCTTCATCCCTTCCCACCTTCCATCGGAGGTGAGCGGTGAGCTCTCTCTGACTTTTCTATCTTTTCCTTTTCTTCACTCAGATTGAAGCACCCAAAAGTGGCTGCCATTTTAGGAGGTACTTATCTCCTAGGAAGAATTATCTACCACATCGGTTACAGCTCAGGTGAGTTTCCGGCGGCTGCACTATTAAATTATAAAGAGGAAGGAATTTTGACTGCCTACCACCTTTCCCTCTTTCGAATTTCCCTATCTCATCATAACCCATTAGGTGAACCCAAGAAGCGCATGCCAGGTGGAATCCTTGCTACTCTATCTTCCTTAGGACTCTATGGAACTGCTACCTATACCGCTATCGGATTGTTGCAACAAACCAAATGGGAGTTCTAAAGGAAATGACGATCCTTTCTTCCAATCCTCTCCTTCTTCTGCTCTATTCTTAGTCGGAAATGTGAACTGCGTTTCATGCCCCTTTTGCCAAATCAAATCTACATCTACTAGAGAAGGAACTTAACAACTGTTGGTTTGACCCCACTTTGACTTGCGAACGTGCGACGAAAGACGCCGACATTGAGACTTCCTTCTTGCTGTTGAGAGCTGGAAGACCTATCTGGTGCAATTCTTTTCAAAATTTTGGCCATAGAGGTATCTTTGAATGTCCCTTCAAATGCCAGCAGAGAATGTCGAGGGATCCAATCAGTTGCCTTCGCTCGTCTCCTTGCCTGCTGGTAATTGCCACCCAATACAGTTTGAGATCTGATACCGTTGAACAGAAAGATCTAAAAAAAACTTCTTTGGAGTGACTAGTAGGAAGCAGGAACCCTTTGAACCCAATCATATTGTAACGCTATCTCCATTCTCCTTCTCTCCACTGACTCCCTTCCCCCAACTTCCCCGCCTTCTTGCTTCATCATGTCGAGCAACAGCAACGAGGGAAAAGAAGAAACGAGTCCTTCAAGTAGTTCAGAAGTTCCCATCAACTCTAGCAATCGACGCTCTGCCTTTCCAGCTCTTTCCTCCATGTCCAATGACCTTCCAGAATCCAAGCAATCAACCAAGACATCATCTCTAGGTCGTTCCACTTCTTTACATTCTTCTTCACCTCGTAGATCTGGCTCAACTGGTTTCAATTCCTCAGCTTCAGGTCAAACCTCTCCTTCTGGAAATCCAAGTGGTAGTCAACAATCTTCAAGACATCTCTCCTTCCATCATACAAGACCTGTCGTACCACCTCCTTCTAACAACAGAGATCTATTTGGAATAGCTGTCAAATCTTCAAATTTAGCAACTTCTTCTGATGGTCTTCAAGCTTTACTTAGAGATCATCCTGAATTAGTTTCCTCATCTCTAGCTGCTGCTGCTGGTCCGACCTTTCAAGAATTCAGTGAGAACTCAACTAGAGGTAGTAGAAAAGGTTCTCAGAAGGGGAGTGGGAATAACACTCCAAAGAAGGAATATGGTGATTTGCCACCTAACGATGAGGAAGACGAGGAAGAAGAGGAAGAGGAATTAAATGATGGTTCTCCAGAAGGTGATGCTGCTGTGGGAGGAAGAGATCACCAAGCTCCTGGCTTCCCTGGTCTATCTGAACCTCCTTCTGTTGCTCCAAATCTAGGTGCTGCAGGTGAGTTGAAGCGAAGCTGGATAGGGAGAAAGCAGAGGGGAACTCTGAGCGAGGAAGGAAGGTCGCATCGATATCACTTCATTTGGAGAAGCTAGGCGCTGCTTCTGGTCCCAAGTGTCTACAGAATTCAGATCTTTCAGGCTTTTCATTAAACCAATCTGGTAAAAGGAAGAAACGGAGCGAAGTTGGTCACTGACTCGAGAGTGGAGAGCAAGGAGATTCTATCTTCCTTCTCTCCCTCCCACCCATCGTCCTTCAATTCCGCTCATCTCTCCTTTCGAGCCCTGGTCAACGAGAACAAGCTATCAGAAGACTGATCAAGACCACTCTTCTCCTCTTCTTCTTCTTCAACTCCTCCATACGTTCTTGTTGATCTCTTATCAACTCGAACCCTCCTCGATCACTCCGCTCCACTCCATATCTGATATTACACTTCTACCTTGGGTTTCCTTTTCATTCTTTTTAATACTTGAACATACCAATACACTCTTCCAACTCCTCATCCTTGCACATCAAATCCACCCTCAATTCTCTCCCTCCTTCCCCACACCAATGTCTCTCCATTCTCGATCTTCTTCCTCTTCTCTCTCTTCCAACCCCCTCTCCTCCTCACTCTCAAACCTTGCATCTCCATCTCCACTTTCCCCTTCTGAATACCTCGACACTCTATCACCTCCCGCTGTCGATGAAAACTCAACCAACTTCCAATCGATTGCGGAACCAACTGCAACTGGGGAATTAGGAGCCAAACCGGATTACAGTTCTCAGAAGATTGTGGTGGCTATGGTGGGGCTACCTGCCAGAGGGAAGAGTTACTTGAGTAATAGGCTCATGAGGTACCTGAGGGTGAGTAGCATTTGTTCTGGAGGAGGGTCGGTTTTGAAGTCGGGAGGAAACGGCGAAGATCAGAAGGTAGAGGGAAAGGAGTTGGGCCTTGTTGAGAATTGCTGAGATTCGAGAGAGGATCAGAGTATTGAAATCCTTGAAACCGAGCAAGTTGAGAGAGCGTAAAGTGTCACACGAGTAGAGGCTGGTTACCTACCTACCTACCTACCTCTGGACTCCCTTTGCTCAGTCGGCTCTGCTGACCATTGCATCTAGAAGATAGAATCAGTATGGTCAAACACGAGAGGGTAAATCTGCCCATTGTGATTGTGATGAAATGCTCATCCAATCATTCAATACCTATCACACCACCTTCTCCTACCCTATGCAGTGGCTCGAATACGACGTCAAGGTCTTTAACGTTGGCCAATTGCGTCGTGCTCTAGCTAGGGCCAAGCTAAAGCAGTCAGGAGTCACCGAGGATCACACAGCCTCTTTCTTCGATCCATCTAATCCGTCTGCCTACAAACTCAGAACTCAAATGGCCGAAGAATGCCTGGAACAATTGATTGGTTGGTTAAAGAAAGGAGGAAACGTTGGAATTCACGATGCTACCAACAGTTCAAAATCTCGCAGAGCCGCCATCGCTGCTAGAGTGGCTCAAGAGCCAGATCTCAAGTTGATCTTCTTGGAAAGCGTCTGCACAGATCCAGCTGTGATTGCTGCCAATATTGCAGTCAAAGTTGGATCTGGCGATCCAGATTATGCTGGAATGTCTCCTGAAGCGGCAGAAGCTGATTTCTTAGCTAGGATCAAACATTACGAAGAAGGTTATGAAGCTGTAGATGCTGATGGAACCGAAAGCCATTTGAGTTATTGCAAGATTACAGATATTGGAAGGAGTGTGGTGGTTAATCAGATTCATGGTTATCTGGAAAGTCGAATTGCCTTCTACTTGATGAATCTTCACCTCACGCCTAGAAATATCTTCTTCTCGAGGGTGAGTCAAACATTTCAGACTTAGATTAGGATTGAAGAAGCTGACCTTTTCCACTCTCTCTCATATCTGCTTCCTTGATCCCTAAGCATGGAGAATCTGAATACAACGTCCAAGGGAAGATTGGAGGAGATGCGGATCTTTCACCTCGAGGCTGGGCTTATGCCAAAGCACTTCCTCAGCTCATCAAAGACAACATCGGTTCGGCTCCTCTGACAGTCTGGCACAGTACTTTACGTCGTACTGGTCAGACTGCTTCTCTTCTTCCATATCCCAAACTAGCTTGGAAATCGTTGGACGAGTTGGACGCTGGAGTCTGTGATTCGATGACCTACGACGAAATCGAAACTTTCTATCCTGAAGATTACGCTAGTAGAGATGAAGACAAGTTCAACTATAGATACAGAGGGGGAGAAAGCTATAGAGATGTTGTGGTCAGATTAGAACCTATTATCATGGAACTCGAGAGACAAGAGAACATTCTCATCATTGGTCATCAAGCGATCTTGAGAGCTCTCTACGCTTACTTCCATGCGTTAAGTCAAGAAGATCTTCCTTATATCAAGATTCCTCTTCATGCTGTTATTCAACTTACTCCAAAAGCGTATGGATGTGATGAGAAGCGATTCCAACTTCCGATCGAAGCGTGAGTTCTGCTGGTTGAAAACTCAAGCTCTGATCCCAGCTAAATGCTGACATGTTCTCGCGGAGGGGTTTTTTCTTCTCATTCCCTTCAGCGTTGATACTCATCGTCCAAAGCCGCCTCCTCGTGAACAAGTGCAAGAGCAGCCTTCGGACGAAGAAGAAGAAGAGGATCCGTCTCAGGCTGCTACGTCTCTCCCACCAAGCCAGAAGAAACGTGAGTCAACATTCTCTGCTCGGTTTTGCTTCTGTTTCTAATGACCGCCAACCTAATCCGCTTCTCTTTCTTCACTCCGCAGCTGTTGGAGCTTGATTCTAGTCCCAGGTTCTTGTAGATAAAAGTTCTCAGTAAATCTTTTCAAAATCGAACAATTAGCAAATGAAATGCATCCTCACCGTGTAACACAACAGTCCTACTTTCAATCGAACTTGATTTCAAATGTCAACGTCAAACTCGTGATAGCGTGAAAAAGGATGGAAAAGAAGGTCAGTAACACCCCCTTCTCTCTTTTCCCCTCCGAGATCCCTGTTTCTCCTTGCTTTTGCGTTTGTTTGTTTTCATGATCGGAAAATTTCGGGCACAGTGAGACGAAACACTTCCACGCCCAACTTTGTTGGACTTAGGTTTCGCTTCTGACCAGACAAGTGCTAGTTGGTGAGCAGCAACGTGGTCGTTCTTCTCCTACCTTCTCTGGACCCGCGACGTGCTACTGTGGATTTTACTGACTCCCCATATGTATGCACTTCGGTGAACATGATCGAGAAAGCTTAACCTCTTTCTTTTCTCAGTTGCAAAAATTCCTCAACGCATGGTCAGTATTCAAGGAGCTCAAAATATAAGATGGAGGGTTCGTCAATTGTTCCCTGTTTTCTCCTTCCCTCATCCCACCCCGCCTCGCCTTGTTGGAACTTCCCAACTAATCGTTCCATTCATCTTCCAATTGGCTCGGCTCGGCTCAGCTCACATCATGAAGACCTCAATCCTAGCCCTCTGCCTCGCCTTCTTGTGCCATGCTCAAGCAGCACCCACTCCAGAGGCTGCAATGGATTATGTTCCAGCTCATGGAAACCTCAACTCTGGATTTGCTGATCCTCTGACCTTGGCCATGAGGGTAGAGGAATCGAGAAGGCAGAAGTACGGCAACATGAATAGTTCAGATGCTCAAAGCAAGATCGCTTTCACTCAGCTAAACACTGTTCCTTTAGGTGGCTGCGGTTCTCACTGCAGATCTACTCTTTCTTTTTCCGGGAAAGGTGAGCCAACCTCTGTTGAGAAAGATTTCGAGAAAAGTCTAGAACGTCGAGTGCAAGATCACGCTCTTCAAGAAAAGAATCCCCAGGTCGAGCTGATTGTTTCCCCCTGGTCCTGTTGATTTCATTAGAGGCTCAAAAATTTGCTGTTGGTAATAACATCCCTTCGGTCGGATTCAAGACCAAGGATTCTTGGGCCGGAAACCTCCCCATTGCCAGCTCCATGGACAGAGAGGTGAGTTTTGCCACCGCTCAGACTGTCGAGTTCAAATCGTGCTTTTGCTGAGTAGATCTTCATTTCTTCATCCGATTTCACTCTGAAAGCTTTTCTTTTGGCTTTGGGGAGCTGAGACTCCTTCTAATGATCTTGTTATTTGGCTAAATGGAGGGTGAGTCGATTTTACTTACCTTCGATTTCGACTTTTCGAGAGCTTTTCTCACGTTCCATTTGCATTACTTTCTTACTCATACTTTAACCTGACCCAAATCTTTTAAATGTCGATCTTTTCGCCCCCTCTCTACATTCAAACAGGCCTGGTTGCTCTTCTCTCGCAGGATTCTTGCAAGAGAATGGACCTATCTCCTACCAACCCGGCACTTCTGCTCCGATCGATTCCTCCAAGACGACCTCGTGGACTCAAGAAGCCAATGTTCTTTATATTGAGCAACCAGTTGGGACTGGCTTCACTGTGGGGTCTCCATACGCTCAAAACGAAGACGACGTTGCAGCGACCGTCTCTGGTTTCCTGGACAGCTTCTATCAAACCTTCCCAGAAATGAAGAGCAAGAAGCTGTGGATCACTGGAGAGTCTTATGCTGTGAGTGTCTCTGACTTGTTGATCCGTTGTTAGCTTTTTGGTCGATTCTGAACCTTTGCCCCGTGTCTTTGTCTTTGCACTCAGGGAACCTTCATTCCATACATCTCTTCTGCTCTTTACAAGCGAGGGAACAAGCACAATCTTCAGGGGATCATGTTGATAGATCCCTCGATTGCCAATCCTGGTTTACTCAACTACTTGGTTACTTCCGACTTCGTGGCAGTCAACAATGAGAAATACCTCCATCTCAACGACGCTCAAGTAAAGAAGATCAATGACGAGGCAATTCGTTGCGGATACGGAATCAACGGAAAGAACACTACATCTTACGCCGCTAGGAACCTAAAGTATCCACCAACTGGTCCAATCGAATCTTTCAGCGAAGATTGTTACGTTTTCGACTATCTAATCGAAGCCGCTCAAACTCAAAACCCAGATTACAACATTTACGACATCTCTGAACAGCAGACTCCGAGCCCTCCAAACGTTTTAGGAAATCCAAATGATCCAGACCAAGCCTCTAAATCTACCTGGTTTGACAACAAGGATCTTCAAACTTACATCAACGCTCCTCATAAAAAGTGGAACCTTTGCCAGACTGTCTTTCCAAATGGCGATGGAAGCCCAACTCCAGATCAGACTGTCTTAGGAAGTGTCATCGACCAAGCCCCCTCTAAGAGAAATGTGATCGCAAACGGTGACCTAGATGGTCTTATCATGACTAATGGGTAGGTAGTAACATGCCCGGGGAAGTTGAGGAAGCTGAGGAGAGAGAGAGAAAAGAGTGTAGCCGGTCGAAGAAGTGACAGAGCATCGCCGTTCACTTTTGTGCCTTTACTGACAGATTAAAACTCCCCCCCCCCTTCCTTTGCCTCGCTTTCCTCTTTTTCTTGATTTTTCTTTCAATGTGAAACCCCGCCACCTCCAGAACTGCTCTGGCTTTACAGGTGAGTTCTCTCTTACCCCTAGTTCCCACGCATCTCCTTCTCAATTTCCTCCGTTTTCTTACTGACCCGCTCTCGTCACTTTTTACTAGAACCTCACTTGGGGAGGAGCTCGTGGATTTAGCAAGCCTCCCTCGACCAACAGATTGTATGATCTGAAAGGAGAATGGTCTGGTGGATTCGTTACAGAAAGAGGTTTGACTTTCGGCACCGTTTTCAAATCTGGTCACATGATTCCAGAATCGACTCCCTACACCGGTCGCAAGCTGCTTCAATACCTCTTAGGAAAGACCAAAAACCTTGGGGCTTAGACTCTTCATATATTCCAATCGCCCACTTTTCGACTTCCTTTGACACTCGATGGATGTTCTTCGTCCATTTTTTCCCTGTTGACTCCAAACCTCATCTTATCGATGTCAGACAGCTCAAATTACAATTACAATACGTCCCTTACTAGACTACTTATGCCTACCAATGATCAATCGATGAAATCCAGATCAATTGTCAGTCGGTACGTGAGTTCAGCGTAGAAAAGTTGTATCTTCTCTCGAATTGGATCTTCTGACCTGACGGACCTCTGCTTCCTTCTACAGACAATCGGCAACTTTCTTTGATCCCTCATTTTTCTTAAAAATCATCATCACTACTCAGCGATTCTCCAACCTTCTGAGCTTCTAGTGTCAGAGGCTCTCTTCTTGAACTCATTCCAAAATTCAGATTCTCGCTCTCGTCAATCTATCTTCAAGGCAACTCCCAATCTCTTCGTACGAGCTTTAGAGAGTTTCGAACTTTTGGGAGAGCTGATCTCAATCAGGCTCAGACGGGCAAATCATCCAGGTCTCTTTCATGTGGTTCCCTTTGTCGTTTTTGTTTTTCGCGTGGCTCCGAACTTGCTTTTCGACAATGTTCTTATACTTTTCTTCGGTTCTCAATCAGAATTCCTGTTTGTCTCTCATCTGATTCGGACGAATCTAACGTTCCACTTGCTTCTTCGAGTGTCATTCACAAGACACTCATCACAGCTTCAAAGACTGGGATCTTAAGTCTGAAACGATCACCTCTAGTCTCCAAAATCGAATCACACTTCACTCCTCGACTGCCTTCCCCCTCAATGGATGCACTTGAAAACATAAACCTGTTCGAAGCTAGAGAGGTGTATTTGATCCCCCAAAGAGATGTCGCTTTTAGTCCATTTCTGCTGATGATCCCTCTCTGTAGCCATGTCTCATTATCCTATCATGTCTCTCATGTTTCAAATGAAGAGTACCGAAGATCGTTGGTGAGGCAGCTTGCTCCTTTGGATTTGTTGCCAGCTGAGTGACAGAGAGAATTGTGAAGAGAGCGTCGATTCAACAACTTGAAGGGCTCAGAGTTTAGCTGTGAAAGATTGAAGTCATCTTAGCACTCACGAATCTCTTTCGGTTTCAAAAGCTACAACGAAACCTTTTCACTAGTAAACATCTCTAGCTCTTGCAACTCTTTCCTTCTCTCGACCCAAAGCTCCTTGCTTCTAGTAGATGCGGCCTCTTCGTAGTTCTGGTTCCAGCAACCCATCGGAACTGCTACTGCTTTGAGATTCGGCAAGTATCTTGAAATGAGGAGAGAGGCTAGGACGGTATCTTCTTCGTAGTCCCCATCTTGAGATTGGGAGTTATCCACGAGGTAAAAAGGGAAGTAGATGACGTTCAGGCTTCATGGGAGTCGCTGCTGAGGTCTTTCAAAAAGGACATCTTAAGAGTTGAAGTCAAGAAAGATAAATTGAAGCTGTTTGAAGAGACTGTAACCCACCACTTTAGGCTCTGGAACGTCATCGAGCCCAATCACCCTTATGTGAGTCAAGGTCTCCTGCGGTCTTTCTAACAGTAGAAACTTTGATAGCCTGATCTGGACGTCAGGGACAAGGCTCTGAGAGTCGAATCTCTCAAGCTTAAGACACAGAATTCAGGAACAGGTAAGCCAGTCATTGCGCAAAGAACAGGGGGATCAAAGGAATGGTCAGACAGGTCACAGGTGACAAGTGACAACTCGAAGTCTCACACTCACATCCTCATCTCTTCTCTTTCTTCATTATCCTCCTCCAGCGTCCACCTTCTGACTTGTTCTACTAACTGACAAGATAGATCTTCTGGTAAACTGTCAAGCTTGATTGGTAGTCTTTCCTTGACAGCTCCTGTCTTGAGTTCTAATTTATCCATTTTTATTGAAAGAAGAAATCATATGAAGGTGGTGGTGAACTCTTTTGTCGAGCTTGATCTCCCAGCCTCCTCTGAACTTTGATTGAAAGATGAGGAATAGAAGAAAGTAGAGGAAAGAATGGAGTGGATGATTAGGAAGAGAAGATAGTTGAATTTGAAATCTTCTTTTGTACAGCGTCTCGGTTGTCCTCGGTGCTCGAAAGTCGAGAAGAGGTCAAGAGTTCCATCTTCTGACGAACTCTCCTCCTTCTCTACATTGAATCAAATTGTCCGCTATCTTATCAGAGTGATAAGACCGGGGCTTCATTTCATCAGCGGCCTGGGACCTCGAGAGAGCATGATAAAGCACTTTTCGCCAGCCTCGATCGACGTTGTTGTGCAACTTTCGAAGAGCCAAAGCCATATCAGAAAATGAAAAACAAAGATCACGCATTACACAAGGCTCAGATGAAGATAAGAAAAGGGGGTAGGAGGAAGGATAGACAAGAGAGAAATGAATTCACGAGAGAACGTCCCTTCCTTTCCAGAAATCTCATATTAAGGAAACCCCTTGATAAGATACTTCGGCACTCAGACACACAGTAATATTAACTCCTTCATCTTCCTTAATCTTATCGAGAGACGAGATAATCTAGAGAATCGTCTGCCACCGTTCAAAGGCATGCCAGCGCTGCACAGGCTGCGACATGAATTAGGAAGAGTTACAAATTCAATATTCAGATTCAAGATTTCAGGTTTCCAAGTTGAATTTGAACCGTAAGATCCCCTTTGGAAAACAAGGGATGGAGGCATGGATAGGTGCTCGACATCTGCTTTTGTGCATGGGTCTCTCTCTGGTCTCGAGTTGAGAGAAGTCCAATCTTCTCAAGTACTTCCAATCACATCAAAGGCGCCTTTCTTTCTGGGTCCAAGTGAAAGATCTATGCCCAATCAAGCTCAGGCTGGCGAATCAGAGATAGGCGTGAGTCATCAATCTCGAATGGACAGAGTCGAGGAGAAGGCAAGCAAGCAAGCCAGTAGAAGTCAAGGTTGGACAGATTGAGCTGACTTCGTTCCAATTCTTCTGCTCATCACGTTCCAAATCTCTTCTTTAAACACGAACTTCAACCTTCAATCAAAACAACACAGTGCCTCCTACTTAGGCAGTTAGGTAGAGACGTTCGAGTGAGATTGTCAGATCCACTCGAACTACCTTCTAGTGCCACCTCAACCAATCGTCTCTCGGTTTCGAATCAAAGAGGGATACTGGCAGCTGCTACTTCTCAAGGTGAGCATCGATTCCACAGGGCGGATCGACGGAGTTTGTCAGACTGAGCTCTCTTTCTTTCCTCTTCTATCTCTCCAGGTTTCCTTCTACATCCTCTTTCTTCTCTGCGAACTCTCTTCAATTCTTCTGAAAGGAATTCGGATCCAAGATTAGACAGTCCTGATGTGCTCATTGATTCTCTTCAGAACGCAAACTTAGCATCTAAGGTTAACTTCGTGAGGTTTGGGAACAGTGAGTCTTTGATCTTGATTGGGTTGGAGAATGGGAGGATCGCTGCTTGGGATGTGCAGGGATGTTTGAATGGGAATAATGTGAGTAGTAGACAATGGGCCTATGCCTTGAATGGGAAGCAGGAGACGATAGGAACGGCAAGGAAGAAGGAAGAGGTGTCCTTACTCAGATTCGAGGTTCATCTTTGCAGACTGCTAATCCCCTCTATCCGTGTGTTGTGTATTCTATTCGCGTGTGGAAGGAACCCGCGTTCGTACTCGAGCCTCCATCGGCAGGTCTACGCCTTCTAGAGCTATCTCCCAACCCTTCAGACAGACCAGAGCTCTGCGTAGCTCTCTACGCTCAGTCCGCCTCAACTTCCACTTCAACTGAATCTGGGACTGCTATCGTCTTCAACGTTCAATCGGGTCAATGGGGAGCTCAGCTAGAAGCAGGTCAAGAATGCACCTCTCTGTGCTGGTCAGTCAAAGGGAAACAAGTAGCCCTAGGTCTATCGAATGGAGAAATCGTTCAAATCACACCAGAAGGAGAACAAAAGGATAGGCTACCAAGCCCAAGTTCTTTAACTGGAAATAACTACGTTTTGGATCTCAAATGGTTGGAGAATCACGTCTTCTACGCAACTTACAACCAGCATCCTTCTTCGGATTCAGATGACGAACCGCCTCACGGGGAAAATGTCTTCATGATTCTTAGGGATCCAAAAAGTCCTACTCCTTTGACCTACGTTCAATACCAGATAGATCCATCTCCTGCGTTCGGAGACACCTCCAGGAAGTCCAAGAGATTCTCCGCTTGGCTTAAAGGTTGGACGCCGACCAAGCATCTCGTCTTCGTTGGGAATGCACCTTCCTCAGATATCGGCTTAATCGGTCTTACAGATATGGAGAACAATTGGAAGACCTTGGAACTGGAGGAGATCTCCAAACCGATCCTGCCTTTCACGAAGAAAGATCAGACGGAAACTGGACCTGTTGGATTGGAGTTAGATCTCACTAGCAATGAAGGAGTCCTCGATCCAGGGGCTGCTGCCAGAGGAGATGATGAGAACCTCAAGCTTGGTCCGATGCCTATTCTGTTGATCTACACGACAGATGGTATCCTCTTAGCCTACCACGTTATCAATACGGAAGGTGGAAGCTATCCTGGAATGATTCAATCTCAAGCCTCCTCTTCTACAACTTCCAACTTCTCAGCAACTCCATCTCCAGCCCCTCAATCGCAAAGTCAGCCCTCCAGTACCCCTTGTCCCTCTCCTTTCGGGTTTGGTGGCTCCTCCGCTGCTACAACTGCAACGCATGCTGCATCTGCAGCTCCAGCCTTCGGCCAGGGCTCTGCCTTTGGCTCTACCTCTTTCGGTCAAAGTTCATCTTTCGGGGCACCAGCTGCCCCCTCTCCTTCTGCTTTTCGATCTTCAACTCCTTCTTCAGGCGGATTCGGTGCGTTTGGAGGAGGTACTTCGACTGGATTCGGGTCTTCGACTAGCGGGGCCAAACCTTTCTCCTTCGGATCGACTTCTACCTCAACTCCAACTCCCAGCACACCTGCGCCTGCCCCAGCCTCAAGCGGCTCAGCTTTTGGCTCAACATCTGCCTTCGGTTCTTCGTCTGCCTTTGGTTCCTCAACTACTTTCGGTTCTCCTGCTACTTTTGGATCGTCTTCAGCCTTCGGTCAATCTCCAGCCTCCAAACCTCAATCTCAAGAAAGCAAGACTGAAGCCACTCCCTTCACTACTCCCGCTGCTGGCTCTGCATTCGGAGGCTTTGCTTCCAAGACCAGTGCCTTTGGTGCGAATAGCAGTGGAACCTCGATCTTTGGCGCAGGAGCTGCGAAAGAGTCAGCCCCAGCAGTTTCGACCTCTTTCTCAAGTCCTTCGGCAGGCGCGTTTGGCATGCCTGTCAAACCTTCCATGTCTTTCGAACCCACCATTTCCGAAAGAGAAAGGAAAGCTGAAGAAGAAGAGAAGCGG
This sequence comes from Golubevia sp. BC0850, assembly GCA_012976225.1. NCBI lineage: Eukaryota > Fungi > Basidiomycota > Exobasidiomycetes > Golubeviales > Golubeviaceae > Golubevia > Golubevia sp. BC0850. The sequence goes on from JAAVVG010000002.1 coordinate 936,401, forward strand.
ATCGCTGAATCTGGAGGAGGAAGCGGTGGATTCTCGTTCGGTGGAATGGACAACATGCTAGGAGGAAATAAAGCAACAGAGAAGAGTGAAGAAGCTTCGGAAAAGAAAGGTCGAGCTCTAGATGATGACGAGGAACAAGTTTCAAACGAACAGGAAATGGAAGATGATGTCGAGGATGAACCTGGATCAAACAAGAGAGGAAAGTCAGCGACTCCTTCACCTCAACCTCCAGCCCGAGTCGCGACCTCCTTCGAAAACTCGACCTCCAAGCCTGCTTTCGGGTCGGCAAGTGCCTTTGGAAACGGAACTCAATCGCATGGAGGAAGCGGATCCTTGACGCCTTCCTTTGGATTCGGCGGCTTTGGAGCTGCAGCTGGCAAATCTGCTTTTGGAAAGCACTCTGGAACTCCTCCACCAGCTGGATCAGCTTTCGGACAGAAGACGAGCTTCGGCTTTGGGAACAGTGGCTCTCCTTCTCCTTTCGCTGCTCCAGTGAAGCAAGAGGAAGCCAAGATAGAGGAGCTCAAGGATGAAGACTCAGACGTTCGGGAGCCAGAAGTTTCAGCTGAAGAGGACCAGGAGAAGGCTGAAGAAGTGGTTGAGCAGCCTGAAAGCAGTCGAGCTCCTGCAGAAGTTCCGACTACTCCACCTGCCCCTGGTTTCTCTTTTGGAAAGAAAGATGAGATCAGGAAAGCTGAAGATGAAGATGAAAATGATTCTTCTGATCCTTTGGGTCCTTCCGATTCGGTTAGCCAGAAGGGCGAGAGGGAAATGACTCCACCTTTCCCGTTCTCATTCGCTAAGCAGGAAACAGGTAAAGGGCCCAAATCTACAGCTCCTGCCCCGTTCTCCTTTGGACCCCAGGCGGTTCCAACTTCAGCTTGCGGATCAGCTTTCGGAAGCGGAAAGGTGGAAGACAGCAAAGCACCTCCAGCTTTCTCCTTCGGAGGGTTTGGTCAACCCAAGACTGAAGACAACAGCAAACCTGTGTCAGCTTTCTCGGGTTTTGGCCAACCCAAACAAGAAGTCTCTGAGAAGAAAGAGGTTCCCAAACCCACCTCAGCTCCAACCTTCACTGCCCCACCGACTGGAGGATTCTCTTTCGGGGGAGTTCAGCCAGCCGCTGTCAAATCGTCAACCGAAGGAGACAAGGCTGGCAAAGGTCCTTCGTTCCCTCAAGCTCCTGCAGGTGGATTCACTTTCGGTCAGAGCGTAGAAAATGGAGAAGACGAAGACGAGTTCAGTCAAGAGGACGAGGAGGAACAGGATCAAGATCAAGAATCCGATGGAGAAGAGAGAGACGAAGAGAACGATGATCAAGATGAAGGAACTGAAGAAGAGGAGGAAGAAGAAGAGGAGGAAGAAGAAGAGGAGGACCACTACGACGAGCGATCCGGGGAGAACAAAGAGGACGAAGAGGAGGAACAAGAAGATCAAGATCAAGAGGAGCAGGTTGAAGACGAGCAGGAAGCTCAGGTCGCGCCTTCTCAACCCAAGCCATTCTCTTTCAAGCCCGACACCTCTTCAGCCTCTGAACCTGGAAAGTTCTCTTTCGGATCGGGAAAGTCTCCTGCCTCTCAACCTGTCTCAGCTTTCGGCCTTGGATCTGCGCCGCCTTCTGCAGCTGCTTCACCGCCATTCAATTTACGGTCAGCGTCTACTACCCCCGCCACGAAGCCAGCGGAGCCTGCACCATTCAATTTCAACTCTGCCCAGCCGGCTGCTTCTGGTTCCGCTTCTGCCAGCACTCCCAAATTCAATTTTGGATCGTCAAGCGAGAACAAGAATGGTCAGAAGAACGGATTCCAGAACTTCAAGCCTAGCAATCCCAGAAGCAGCTCTCCCTTGGCGAGCGCTGCTCCAGTCAATCGTGGCGACTTTGAGGAATCGCCGGAGAAGAAAGAGGATGAAAGCAGGAAGCTACGAAAAGGGAGTAGCTTCAGTGGATTCGGGAAACCCTCTCCCCCTCCAGCTCAGCCTTCCTTTGCCTCTCCATCTGGCTTCAGCTTTGGCAACAAGCAACCCTCGCCATTCGGATCCTCTCAGGCTCAGCCACAAGCTTCTCCATTCTCTCAACCGAATGATGGGTTCTCTTTTAATCCGAAGCCGACTCAAGCCTCTACATCTCCTACCACCACCCCTCCGAGAGCTGGATCTCCAAGCCTAGCTCAGCAGATTCCTCCTCCCTCTTCGCCACTTCCTCCTCCTGTGGCTCGTGCGCCACCCGTAGCACGTCAGCCAGAGCCGATACGAGAGAGGGTCACTCAGAGTCCTTTCCACGATCTTCAAGCCCCAAGGCTGGGAGGATCTGTCAGCATGCCGGACCCTAGCGAGGTTGAGGAGAGTGGAATGCCGGGAGAATTCCTCAGGACGTATCTCATCATGGAGAAAGAGTTGAAAGAGGTGAGTTGAGGAACGTCGATTTGAAGGACGGTAGCATGCAAAGGAGCTCTTGCTGACGTTGGCCTTCTTTTCCTCTCTTCTCTAATTTTCTTTCCCTCAGCTCAAGCGAAACGTTCATCGATGTACCGAGTTCCAAAGAGATCTTCAAGAACAAAGAGATGCAGATGGACCTCCCGAAAGCATTGCTGACTTCTCAGATCAAGCTCGTTGGAACTTTGGCGACCTCAAGACCATCGTTCACTTAGCTCAGACTCTACAAACCAACGTGGCTCGCAAGAACGACGAAACTCTGGAACATCGTCACAAGCTCGCCGAGATCAAGAGTCTAGGTCTCAAAGCTGAAGCCAAACGAGAGGAAGGAGAAAGGTACATCCGAGCTCTGGTAGATCCAGTCTACGCCAATTCGGTTCGAACAAGGGAACTTGGTCCAGCTCACGTTGAGAATCAGATGAAACTCAGGAACATGGTCACTTCCGTCCGAGATTCTCTTCGAGCTTTGGAGGATCATCTCGCTCTCATCAAGAGAAAAGTCCAAGACGAGAAGATGGGACGGACTGCTATGAAGGCTCCAAGTCTCGATTCTATTCAGAGATCGATCAGGAATATCTCGGCTGGCATAGGAGTCAAGATCTTCGACCTCGACGAGTTGCACACCTCCTTCGACATGCTCGCTCGTCACTCTCGAGGCGATCGAAGCATCACCCCGTCAGCCTCTATCCCTCGTTACGAGAGCGGTCTTGGAGCTTTCAACGTCTCGTCGATGTCTTCTTCTCTTTCACTCGATAGCAGAACGAAGCAACCTCATCAAGCTGTGACTGGAGCCTTGGAATCCAAGCGATCGTCAGCCAGACTTGCTGCTGCTTGGACTGCAGCGCACAAGAAGCCGATCTTCAATCGCAGTGCAGCTAAAGAGAAGAAGGTGGATGAACAGAAAGCCAAGTCCTACGAAATCGGAGACCTGCAGATGTCTTTCGCCAAAGGACCTGTCAGTCTAGGGAAGAGAGCTTCTCCAGCCCCACCAACTCCTGCCGCTGCTGCTGCTGCTCCTCCTCCTCCTTCGCCTTTCCCAAGTGCATTCGGTGCTTTCCCTATATCCAACCAAGCTCCAGCAACATCGGGAACCTCATCAGGATTCAGCTTCTCTTCCCCCACGACCTCCAAGTCTTTCGGTACAGCTCCAGACTTCAAGGCGGCATCGCCTTCGACTCATACCTTTGCCCTTCCCCCATCAACCAGCGTTTTCAACCCTGGAGGAAGGGATGCCGAGTCCACCTCTCCTGCCTCTGTTCGCTCAGCTCATTCCAAGAATCGCAGCAGACCCACTGCAGTCCCGCTGCCTCCATCCAACAATAGCCCTATTACCTCTTCATCCTTCTCCTTTGGAGCGCCACCCTTCGGTGGGAACAAGACATCATCTCCTGCAACTCCTAGTCTCTTTGGGCCTCCTCCACCAATCAATCAAGCTGCTGGAACTCGATTCACCTCTTTCGCTGGTCTCCAAGCACCAACGCCCATCAAGAGCAGTGCGTCTCCTACCAGCTCAGCCAACGGATTGCCTTCTCAGAAAAGGTTCGACAAAGCGGTAGCGAGTGACACACCTGAAGGCGATGCCGAATACAGTGGAAGCGATGGCGACTTTGATGGAGAGTTCGAAGGTGAAGAAGACGACCAGGAAGGATTGAGGTGAGCCTGACAGATGCCGGAGCTGTTTTCAGATTACACGTATGCTGACTATCAAATCTACTGTTCTCCTTTCAATCAGTGCTGTCGACGAAGAGGAGGAGGAAGATGATTAGTCAAGAGGAAGAATGAGAAGAAAGGGAAATTCAAAATGTATCAACCCAGTTTCATCGTTTCGTTTCCTGCAATGCATTCATGTTTTGTCCCTCATCTTCACTTCAAAAAAGTAGAACCAACAAGAAAGAGTTTGAAATCGGACGCTGAACATTTGAATGGAAGTAAAAACACAATGAACCAAGGAAATGGGGAAAGGAAAGGAGAGAGAAAGGACGACCACGATCATCCAGTGAAATCTTTGCTCAGATCTACTCCTTGTAGATGAGTGTTTTGAATCTTGAACTTTCTATTTCCAGTCCCTCTACCTTTACCACCCCTCTTTCCTCTGAAATTGCCCCTGCTTCCAGAAGGTGCCTGAGAAGTAGTAGAAAGTCCTTGAGAGGCAAGATCTTTAGCACGATCGACAGCATCAGGAGTTTTGAGTGATGACCACAGTTCGCGAAATTCTGGGATGCGAAATAGAGAGGAGAGATCGAGAGAGTCAGCAAGTTGCACGTTAATTGCTTGGAAACTTCTGCTGTAGAATCTCAACTCACCCTCATCGACTCCCTTGGCCTGTGGACCACTCATAGGATTCCAAAACACAGTTCTAGGAGCACCATCTTTGGGAGCTCTTATGACTAAGACTTCTCGATCTTCAGGTGGATCTCTTTTCGAGAGCTCTTCTACTGCTTCTTTTGCGTTTGGATAAGATTCCTTCAGTTCTGCAATCTTGATTCCAGATCTTTCGCTATCGGTAGTGTACTTTTGAGAAAGAAAAGTGATTAGTTGAGGAGGGGTTTGAATGTCGAAATCAGGCTACGATGGAAGGAAGAGAGACGAGGAGGGAAAGTTCCGTCAGTATTCATGACCGACGCAGGCGAAGCTAATGTTTGTGGAAAAGCAACCTGACTTACCTTGTATCTGTACAAACCAGTCTTTTCGTCAAACAATACTCTTTCATCCCGGGCGAATCTCTTGAAGAGGGAAGAATTCGGATCTGTGAGGTTGGGTAGATCGTACTTGAGGGAGAAATCGTAAAGTCGAACAGGGCCTTGTTCTTTCTGGAGAGAGAGAGAGAGAGAGAGAGACAGAAGCCGTAGCCAGAAATGAGTCGTAAGAGCAGGAAGCAAAGGAAAGGAAGCAAGGGTCAGTGCGATTCGAGGTGAATGTGTAGGGAAGATAAGGACAAGCAGACAAGAGGCAAGCTTCCTATCTACTTCCACCTTAAAGTCTTTAGTTCTTGAAAACACATGAATCTGGATTGGTGTCCATTCATCTTCCTGCAATAGAAAGAGTTGGGGTTCCGAGCTGAGCTACTCCACCAGCAGGAGCTTGTCCTACTCTCTCTCCCCTTTGATGGTGTGACCTGGCCTTCCACTGCACTGCCCTTTAGACGAGGATCACCTACTCATCTCCATTCACTGAAACTGTAGCGCCGTTCTCCAGCTATCCATGCCAAGGAGCCTTGCAGACTTCAACCATGCTCTTTGATTCTAGATCCAGCTTCCTTCCTGTAACCCTCCTCGTACCAAAAGGAAGTATCAAGGATGACTAACCTTCAGACTAGCTCTTGCAGTTGCTAATTGAGAGTTCTCCAACAAACCACTTCCAGTATGAGCAGGCTGAGAGTAAACTTGTCCAGGTCGAAGAGGTTGTCTGACAGAAAAGGGTTTGAATTGAAAGCAAGGACAGAGTCTTTGTATCAGATTCGACTCATGAGAATCTTTTGTGAATTTGAAGATTAAGAATTTGGCTCACCCCGACATGCTGAAGGAAGTGTGATGAAAAGAATCAAAGAAGTGGTGGTTGGGGAGTCAAGATGCGAAAAGCTCAGCTCTCGCTCTTTCGAGATGGAAAGTTATAAAATTGCAAAATGAAGAGAGTTGTCTATGAATTGATGTTGCACATTTACGGAGCAGAAAATTGAAAAGGACCCTTATCAAATCTCAACTATTCCCTTGTCCTTCGAGACCTAAGTAACTTCCTCTCGCCCTCCCAGCTCTATTGGCAAGTGCTGAAGCTAAATAAGCAGGGAAATCTGGAGAAGTGATTCTACCTCCAACTGGTCTTTCTGAATTGGATTCACTTCTCATACGAGTAGGAAGAGAAGATGCATCTGGAGGAGGAGGTGCAGGTCTTCTATGATTGCCCCTTGTCGTCGTTTCCTTCGACCTTCCATTACTTTCTCCCCCCATTTCCTCCAACCACTTCCCATTATGAAAATCCTTAAAGTCATAGACTTTACCAAAGCCTCCCATGTCGTCTTGATCACCAGCATTAACTTTTAACCACTTTTTCAAATTCCCACCTACTTCTTCACCTCTTTCAAAAGCTTCTTTTCCACAAATTTTATGCCAAGTTGGAGGTGGAAATAAATAACTAGATGGATGAGTTGCTAGAATATCTGAAGGATTGATACCTTCTATTAACATATGGGATCGATCGCTTGAAAAATTAGAAAGATAATCTCTTGATGGAATCACTCTGAAATAAGGATTTAACTTTGGGTTTAACATCTCTTGTTCCGAGACTAAATTTTTGAAAGTTGAAGATAAATAATTTTCAAGAGCTACTGGATAGAACCGATTTCCATTTTGACTTGATCTAGCCAGAGATTTTGAAGAAGAAAGAATGGAATCGAAATCGTAAACCCAAGCGTAAGGGACTCTAGTCGAAGTTGATTTCGAAAAGTCTTGAGAGAGAAATGTGTTTTGACTTTGATTCGGATGAGGAAAAGCGCTGATTGATTCCATTGGAGAGGCAGGAGAATCGGGTCTAGATTTAGAACGTTTTTTGAAGAATGAAGGTCTTCTTTTTCTGGGAAGTGTTGAAAAACTTGGATCTGGTGATTCTGTGGGTGTATCCGGAACTCCAATGTTGGGACTTGTTGGAAATTGATCTGAGAGTTCATCTATCGTAGGAGATGACGTCGAGGTGGGAAGAGTGCAAGTCACTAGGACGAAGACGTGATAATCCCAGACGACTGTTGAAAAGAGAACCAAGGAGCAAAGAAAAGGGGAAAGATAGGAAAGGACCGAGAAGACAAGCAAGTAAAAGTCAGTAGAGAAGATCGAGATTTCAAAAGGGAACGCTAGCTGATAGCAACGAGAGGACTCTATAACTACTCGACTAACCTGGAGAACCTTGGTCTGGATTAGAAGAAGCTTTCTGATCATAAAGTAGAACGGTTTGAGTCGGATTGGTGACAAAGACTACGTAACTGTGCCATGATTGGATTTCGTTGGAGTTAAGAGTACTACTGGTCTGTCTCTGGGTATCATCTGATAAAGGAGATGATTGATTAAGGGCTTCGACTAAAAGATAAACATTTTCTTCACAGTAACAAGAAGCGTAAGGAGCGTTGAGAGGGAATGAAGGTGGTCGAACATTGGAAAATCCGGTGGATCCTGTAGTTGTGCTATCTGTCATCGGCAAAGGTTTGACAGCGGCTTCCGACGCTGATGGACAGGTTGATGGTTGGAAGATTGGGAGGGCTTGAGGAGAAGATTAGGCTGAATGGGAAAGATTTTCAGCTTTGACTACGGCAAAGTTGTCAGAAAGGAAATTGAGGAGAGTTGTGTCAAGAAGAAGAGTTACTTCCACCCAAAATCAACAATCATCATCATTCCAACCAATGTCGAATCCATCAACTATGAATTCTAATTCGATTCCATCATCAAACTCAACTGCACCTTCCAACAGTCCTGGTCAAGGTCCCTCAGATTTCACTGAATCTGCTGCTTGGGTCAGTCTTCAGTCACCACAACTGCAATTGGAATTCTCAGTCAACAAGCCCCGAAGCTCACATCCAAATCCTTTCCATCACTACTCATCTTGATTTTACAGACTGGACAGACCGAAATTTCAGCTAGCGACGTTGTAGAGAAGGAGAACTTGGTTCGGTGAGCATAATGTCCTTTCAAAGATTAGAGATGAGCTTAACTTTCAAACCAGCTTCCTTAGATGGCCAGGCGATCTCATCAGAATAACAAAGGGAATCGCAGTAACTGACAGGTCGAAAGAGAGGGGCTTGCGAGCAAGGAGCATGAGAGAGAGAAGGAAATTGAAGATCGGAAGCAGAGTGCCCTTCAAGTCAAGAGCTCACTGAGCTGTTACGTCTCTGAATTTCAAAGAAGTTAGAGATTCTATAGGAACCTTGACGCTCTTCTCATCGTCTGCTCTTCCTGGCTGGCCTTCTCTGTCTTGAGGGGCTTGCTGTGATCCCACCTCTCTCTTCTCTAAATCCCATTCCTAATCTTTCAACCACGCCCTCCTCTACCCTCTCAACAGTGAAATCATGGCTCAACAAGATGGTCTAAGAGGTGAGTTAAGGCTCTTGCTTCTCTTCTCGGTCTCATTTTGGCTCATTCCCCTCGAGCTCTCTTCTCCTTTCACTTCAGCTCTCCTATCAAGGGTTTCGACCGTCAAAGAAGATTGCAAAAAAGCAGAAGTCGATAACGAAATGTTACAGACTTACATTGATAGCGTTACGAAGAGTTTGGCTGCTAGATCTTGAAACCTCAGATGGACTGGCAACCTCAATCGAGGACGACAATCATGTTGGGTTAATATGATGATACGGTTGGACGGGAAAGTAGTTAGAATCCTCCTTGGAATTCAAGTTCAGATCGAGACAAGACTCTGCCTCTACTGGATCCGGATTTTCTTCAACCTGCGATGTGAACCGACTTCACACAGTCCCACTCCAATTCCAAGAGATCGTCATCAAAGAACCTCAGATCAGCTCAGAGGTAGAACACAATCGACATTCAGATATGAGAGTATGAGCGGTGGAATAGGTGGGCAGGTCATAGACGGTCGTAGCATCTGATTCTACTCTTGTCTTTTCTACTTTCGTTTCATTTCAAGTACATTTCGTCAGCTTTTCTTCAGTCAACTCTCTTGTCTTCAATCAACTCATAAGTTTAATTTTGAATTCATCCAAGATGCATTCAGTTCCAAAAACATTTCTGTGAAAAGCGGATAGTTTTCGTAGTCACACTCTTTCACCAAAGTTCCATAAGAATGACAACAGCAAACCCCTTTTGTATATTCGTGACGTTTTTGGTGTATAGACATCTATATTTTCTAAAGATTCTTGGAAGTTTTATCTACAACTTAGATTGCATGACTTGAATACGAATCAATTCCATCATTTAAATTCCTCTCTACTCTTTGAATCTTCCAAAACCCAAATTCCAACGCTCATAGAAGGAGCCAAAAACTCAGCCCAACCATCTTGATTGACTTCGATTTCACCTTGAGTCCAACCCAAAATGTCGACATACTTCTTTCCTTTCTTATCCTTTCCAACTTCCATCCATTTCTTGCCCTGTTCAGTTCCAGTACAAAGAACGACAGCACAACCATCATGACCTTCTCCCTTTTCATCTTTATCTCCAGTTCTAACCCAACCAACACAACATCCATCATCCCAATAATCGTGTTGTTCTCCATAAGCAAAGAATTTGCGAGATTTGATCATGGTGGAAAGATTTGAGACTGGCTCTTCTGCTGGCTTGTCTCCATCGGCATGGGTTCCGTCCAAGTCGCCAAGGAAGACACATGGATAACCATCTTGACGAAGAAGAATGATTGCATGGGCTAGTGGAAGGAATGCAGGTGGTACTGGAGATTCCAAAGCTTGCCCCTTTTGAGTGTCGTGGTTTGAAACCAAAGTGACAGCATCAAGAGGTCTTTCCTTGACGATGGTTCCATCGAAGATCTTTCTCAAATCGTAGTTGCTTCCAGCATCTCCGGCTTCCTTGAAATTGTAATGAAGAGGAGCATCGAATAGAGAGAATTGCTCGTCTCCGAACTCTCCTAAATACTTAAGACATGAGTCAACAGAGTCCTTCCAGAACTCTCCCACGCTGAACATAATTGGTCCTTCTGACTAGAGATAGGGAAAGGGAAGAAAGGGTCAGAGTTAGAAAAGTGAAGAAGGGGGCCATCTGAAATTTGTTCGATCCCACTTTTAAGAACTCACCTCATCCATAGCATCCTTTCCATTCTCCTTTCTGAACTTTCTAGCCTCTTCACGAATATGATGAACGAAAGTACAAATGAAAGAACGAGAGATGTGCTTGACAGCATCGAATCTAAATCCTGAGATAGGGAAGTTTCTAACCATCCAAGCACCCCAATCAAGAAGATCTTTTTCTACATCTGGATGAGCATGATCGATATCAGCACACATTAGGAAGTCGTAGCTGTTTTGGAAAGGGAGAGGGAGATAACAGAGCAGGTCAGACCCGAAGATCAACAGAAGTGGCTTTTCGAGAAGCTAGCCTTCTGAACTCACTTGGCATTCTCCTTATCAACTTCTTTAGACCAGTACTTTCCATCTCCAACAATTCTCCAAATTCCATTCTTCTCTCCCTTAGCATCGTAATCTACTCCAGTGAAATGAGTTTGGTTCCATTTGAATTCAGAGTACTTGTCATTTCTTTGAGGGAAATCGAATTTGGTCCATCCTTCAATGTCGTAAGGTTCTCCAATGTCTTCTGTACGTTTGTTTTGGTCAACCATTTGAGCCTGTAGTTGAGATAAGGGAAGGCAGAGTCAGTCAGAAGGCGGAGCTTGAAAGGTGTGTGTAGGGAGAATTGAGCCAGATCGATCTTGAAGATGTCCAACTCTGACTCACCTTGAAGAGTTCTTTCTCATCAGCACCTCCTTTGTGGTTTAGAACTGCATCGATGTAGATAGCGATCTTGAAGGAGGGAGATTGGAGGTGGAAGGAAGGGAAGAATCAGTTCGCGAACTCCAGAAAGGGAAGATAAGCATCTCGCTCGTTTGGAGGCTTCTGATGAGGTTCAGGATCTCAAAGTCATCTTGGAGTCACCCTGCTCTCATAACAAAGGAAGGATTCTCAGGTCGAATGGGTGAGTCTCCTCCCAACAGCATTCTAAGCGAGAACAACACTCGCCCCAGTTCCTTCTCCCACCAAACTTTGTAACCTCAATCACCTCTGCAAGCCCTGACCAACGACTCAACATCCAAACACCATCTAGACACTGACGTTCAACTCACTCCATTGTCCTTCAAAGCCTTGTAGCAATCCATCAGTTCTTGCTTTGTTCCATACTTGGTTCTCTCTCCCTCGTGACCTTCTCTCTTGAACTCTCCTAGATCCCAAAGATCATAGATGTCATAACCAGTTGATTCGAAGGAAGCCCCCTTGGTTGGAGGAGGTAGCCAAACGGCGGTGATCCCTTTTGCAAGAAGGGTTAAGGGTAGGACAATGTGGAGTGAGTTTGAAAATGAGCTTCCATGACTACAGTACACGTATTCTTTCTGTTTGATGCTACTTACCGATATCTGCGAATCTTGCAGCGTTGTCTTTAAGCCACTTGTAATGAGTTCCGCCAGAAGGAGTGTACCTGAGAGAGAAGGGAAGGAAGATAGAGGGTTTGAGATAGGGTCTCTGGTCTGTCACTCTGTCTGTGCAAGTCAGATTTCTACTTACCATTCAAAGGCTTGCATCATCGTATGATTATGAGGATGATCTGGGTTATCATGCTTGTTAGCGGCTGAGGCTCTTCCTGGTTTCGGCATTTTGGATAGAGGTGGGAAGTGTTGGGAGGGAACAAGTCAAGAAGGGTCGAACAGTCGAGGGTCTCCCCTTTTTATACTTGTACAACTGAATTTCAAACACCTTTTGGCGAATCAATCTCAAGAGTCCAGACTCAATTCAACATGCATCACAATAAGGTACAGGGCAAACATTGGTGGCTGCGTGGCTGGTGCGTACACCATTTCTTCTTCCCTTTTCTTCCTTCTCTCTCTTCCAATCCATCCCTCTTGAAAGGTACTGACTTCTAATCATGCTCAAGACTTTCAGCACAATCAACATGAAACCAGTCACCTCATCTTTCAAGTCAGGCACCCAATTTTACTCGACTTCTTCCAAACGCAAAGATCCTTCAAAAGCCAATCCAACCGACAAGGATCCAAAGCAACCTTCTACTCAGTCGTCCTCTCAACCAAAATTCAAGACAGTAGCTGAAAGAGATGCAGAGCTACTGCAGAAGCTATCAGACCGAGCCGGAGAGTACGATCAAGAAGATGCTATGAAAACAAATACGAAGAAGAATCTATTTCGACTAATCTAAGACGGTTGCTTGGATGCGTGAGTTTTATTCATGGTGAGTTCTTACGATTTGATGGCCTAAAGTAGGCTATGCACTCTTCATTGATGCTCTCAACATTCCCTTTACGTTTCAGCTGACGCAGGTGGTTCTCTCATCTCCCCTACTTCTTCATCGGACAGAGTCTGACGGTCTCTTCGATTCAAACAAACGCTGGGAAAAAAAATCTTCTACACTCTCTCAACAAGCTAAGAGCTCACTCCTGGAAGAATTCAGAAGGTAGAGAGGACCAGGACAGAAGTTGGATTTCAGTCTTCTTGTCCGACCTACGGGAAAGAGGTCTCAAGATTACTGTCGTAGTGGATTTTCTGGTGCTTATATAGCTGTTGGATCAGAAGGAAAGAAGCTTGGTGGTCAGTCTAGGCATTTCATCTTTCTACTCTTCCTCAAATCCTTCATTCTCTCTCTGCCTCAAAACGTTGATTAGGTGCGAGGCTCAAATGTCGAGAAAATGTTTTGAATTTGCTGGTTCTGAGAAAATTTTTTCTGTGGAGCATTGGTTGAACCCTGCTTGAGATCCTATGAAGGAAAGAAAGTGTTGAGCCTCCATTCAGGCAAATGATGAGAGAAAGTTCGAAGTGCCAAAAAGAGTAAAAGGTCCGCAGAACATTATGATTTCGTTGATAGATTAGAAAGACAATGGAAAAGGTGAGAACATCTGGAATAAACAAAACACTGAAGTGAAACGACCCAAAGAAACGATAAGACAAGAAAACAAATTGATTAAAGCTGAGCCTCCACGAGTTCCAAATACCGACCTTTCTTCCGAAGTAGTTCCTTATGAGAACCGCTCTCCACAATATTACCATCTTCCATGACATGAATAACATCCGCTGTACGGATTGTCGAGAGCCTATGAGCGATAGTGATGGTAGTTACGTTTGAGAAACGTTTGATCTTTTGGAGAGAGAAGAGAGAAAATCAGAGGTGGTTATGACCAGTGACCTTGTCAAAAGCTGAGGCTCCAAGCTCTCAATGTTGCTACTCACGTTTTCCAAAGCCATCTGGACTTGGAGCTCCGACTCTGCGTCTAACGCTGAGGTGGCTTCATCCAGAAGGAGGATAGAGGGGTTTCGGAGAAGAGCTCGGGCGATACATAGGCGTTGTTTTTGACCTCCTGATAGTTGAGATCCTTTCAATCCAGTGTCAGTATCGAATCCATTGGGAAGAGCGCGGACGAAGTCGAGGATTTGCGCTTTGGCGCAAGCCGCCTCGAGCTCTTCGTCGGTGACGCTGTCGGGATCTGGGGCTCCAAGTCGAAGATTCCAAGCGATAGATCCTCCACCATAGAGAGTGGGCTCTTGACTGACGAAAGCCATTTCCTTCCTTAGGGCTTCCAAGGGGACTGCTCGAATGTCGATTCCTCCTAGAGTGATCGTCCCTCTTGAGGGATCATAGAATCTCTGTAGGAGACTGAGATAATTTGGAGAATGTTTCAAAAATGATTGAAGGTCAGTTGGGGAGAAGTCCAGAAATAAAGGGAGGGAGGTTGTCGTTGCACTCCAATCATCCTCTCTCCCACCATCGACTCCTCTCAACGCCCCTCTCAAAAAACACTTTTCAACTCACGCCAAGATAGACGACTTCCCGCCTCCACTTACGCCACAAAAGCTCACAGCAGTTGAAGCTTTGATGGTAAAGTTGAGTTGCTTGAGAGCTGCGTGCTTTGGTCTTTGAGGGTATCGCATCTCGACGTCGGTGAAGACTAGATCTCCTGATGGCTTGAGGTCTGGAGCTACTCCGTCAGGAGAGTCGATGATAGCGATTCGAGGTTTCCTCATGCACCAACCGATGACACTCTTGAAGGAAGCCTTTGCCCGACCAAAGTCGTTAACGAACGTGAAAATTCGACCAGCTGCGAAAGCTCCAATGATCACGGCTTCGAAAACAGCTAGAAAGTTGGGGAGGGAAAAGGGATTCCGTATGTCAGCTTCTTCCCCCTATTCGCTCGCAAACCTAAAAGACGACTAACCGTATAGCTCAGTGATAGTGACTCTCCCTTCAGCGAGTTGACGACCTCCCCAAAAGAAGATCAAGGCACATAAAAGGAAGATCATCGCTTGAGAAACTGCGAATCCACCGGCTCCCCAAATCAAATAGGAAGTTCTCTTTGGATCTGACTTGCTTCGATGATCAAAGACCCTCATCGTCTCATGTTCGCGTCCTAAAGCAGCTACCGTTTTAATTGCGTCGATGTGCTCGCTTACATAAGAGCTACTCCTGTCAGCAGAGCCTGAGGCCAACTCCTCGTAGTCTGCCAGCATCTTGATGTTGATGTATCCAGATGCAAAAAGCAGAACAACGGGACCTAGAGTGACGACTGCTTGCCTCCAGCTCAACACGAAAGCGAGGATGATCGAGCCAATCAGGTTAGCGACTGAGATGATGACTTGAGCGGTGACCAGTCCAGTAGCAGCCGAAACATTTGCTGGGTGAGTAGAGACTGACGAGAGAAGAGAGAAAGAGTAGGGTCAGCCAGACGTTCAAACGACCCATCGAACCAGTCATTACATCCCACTCACCTGCTGCAGTCAGACCTCCAGCTTGACGATCCTCAGAGTCGAAGTACCCAATCTCTTGACGAAGGAGAGCTGCCAGGCCTTCGGTCTTGAGCCTTCGAGCGACGTGCTCACTTCCCACCTCCAAGAACGTCGATTGGAAGGCAACGATGACTAAATCTATGCAAGCGATGGCCAAGAAGTAGCTACTCCAACTGTTCGCCTCCGATCGAAGACGAGAGTCATCTCCTTGGATCGATAGTGAACTCACCACTTCTCCGGTCAAGTAGCCAGCGACCGGGAAAGAAGCTCCCGCCGCTAGAGCTCCAAGTGCACCAAAGATAAACCACCACTTTTGAGCTCCCAGATATCCTTTGAACTTCTTCAAGAGAGTGACTCCAGCGATAGAGACAGAGACGGTACCAGGAGCCGTAGGAGCCGCGCTGACAGAAGAGTGGTTCGATCTGTTGTCTCCATCGACTGCAGCTCCACTGGCCTCGGCAGTGTGTTCCAGTTGACCCAAGGTAGCTGCTCGGCCAGACACTTGCCATTGTCTGTGATCGCTCGCTCTCGACGTTCTCCTAGCTAGAGGGATAGGCCTCGGTCGGTTCCGAGAAGTGAGTTCGAGCTCTCCGACCTCAGATGATCCACCAACTGTCAACCCCCCCACCTTGGTGGTGTTTCCATCAGATTCTAAGTTGATCTCTTGAGGTCCAGTAGTTCTTTCTGGTTCTTGCTGTTGTCCGTCGAAGCGATCAACCTTTTCATCCAGTTTGGTTGGAATGGTCGAAGGCGAAGAAGCGTCAGATTCCTCTTGATCCGGGTCTGCGATGGCCTTCTGTTGGTTGACCATCTTGCGATAAGTAGAATCGGATTTGCTAGCCAGGAGCTCATCGTGAGTACCTCGATCGACGACCTGACCACTCTTGATAACGAGAATCAGATCAGCGTGACTGATAGTAGATAGACGATGAGCGATCAGAATCGTGGTCATCCCTCTACTTTCCTGCTCCTCCTGTAGCATCTTCTTGATCTTGGACTCTGTGTTAGAATCGAGAGCACTCGTTCCCTCGTCGAGACAAAGGACAGCTGGCTCTCTGATGATGGCACGAGCTATAGCGATTCGTTGTCTCTGACCTCCTGAAAGAAGTCCAGTCCTTCCTCCAGAGACGATAGTGTCCATTCCTTCTGGCAGCTTCGAGACGAAATCCCAAGCCTGAGCTTTGATCAAGGCTTCCTTGCACTTCTTCCTAATCTCTTGACTCCTGGGACTGTAACGTTTCTCGATCGCTTCCAAAGTCTTCTGATTCTCTTTTTCTTGATCTTCCGGATTGAGAGAGAAAGTGAGGTCTTCAGGAGAAGGTGCTTCGTTTTCTTTGGTTCCGTCGATGTCTGGCTTGTATTCCCATTCTGTACCTGTCAAACCGGCAGCGACGTTCTCGAAGATAGAAGCTGAGAAGAGCTGAGGTTGTTGCTGAACGACTGCAATTTGAGATCTGACCCAAGATAGATTGAGCTTCCTGAGATCTTCTCCTGCGAAGAGGATTTGACCTCCGCCTTGAATCCTTTCTTCTTTGGCCTCAGAGATTCCCTTCTCATCTGGAATCTTTTCATCGACAGAAGAGTTACTCTTCTTTCTTCCAAAGAAACCTTTCTTGTCCGCCCTCTTCTCGGAATCATCTGACTCTTCGAGCGCCGAATCTCCATCGGCTTCAGCATCCTTGACGTCGCTCTCGTTCATGAGGTTTGAGGTTTCAGGATCATACTCTCTGAGAATGAGGTTTGCGATAGACGATTTTCCTCCTCCCGATGGTCCAACTTGAAATTTCAGACGAGAAAGGAGAGAGGAAAGGGTAAGATCGTCAGTTCGAGTGGGATTAAACCGACTCTTGCTTCTGAGATTGACTCACCTAGAGCGATCACCTTTCCACTCTCGGCGAAGAAAGAGACATCTTTGAGAGAGGCGACAGTTGGACGAGACGGGTAGGCGAAAGTGACTTTCTTGAACTCAATAGAGGGTCTGAAAGAAGGAGATGGTTCCAGTTTGAGTCCGCCTTGATCTCTAATGTCGATCTTGGGTACTCTCTCAATCGCTCTACGTAGAGCTGCGAGGGTTGTGAAAGCATCGAAAATTCCGCTCTGGAATCGGGAAAGAAAACAAAGAAGAGATAACAATGAGTTGAGATCGCTCAAGAGGATCGCCTGAAATTCATGGTTAGATTCTACTCACGATATGAGGGACGACGTTAGCTGCGACCACAGGAAGGGAAAGGTGTTCTCATAAAGTTAGAATTCGAAAATCTTCAGCGCAGCTTCCTCTCAATTCGACTTTGCCTACTCACCCAAAGCGAAAAGAGAGTTCAAAAAGTTCCAAAATGCTGTGAACATTGTCCCGACCAATAACCCATCAACGATTTGAATTGAACCCCACCAAAAGGCCATGGCATAAGTTAAATTCAAAACAAAGTACACGGTAGCCATCTCTAAACCTCTGCGAGAGGACAAAGAAAGAGAAGCAATGCATTAAGTTAGTTGTTATCTCGCCACCTTTCTCAACCGTCTCTTTTCAACGTACCGAATGGTTGCTCTTCTCAATCCATAAACCTCCAACTTATCCAACATAGCTTCATCGTACCTCTTCATTAAATTCTTTTCCATTCCAAAAGATTGAACAACTCTCACAGAAGATAGAATTTGCTCAACGTAAGAAGCTGCTAGCCCTTCCAATTTCAAAGCTGGAGCTCCAACTTTGGCTCCTGCATAACCTAACAAGGCAAAGCAGATCACGGTGAATGGGATTAAAGAGAATAGAACTCCGGCGACTTTTGGAGCTTTAATGAAACCTGTAACGACAGAGGCAATCAACGTCGAAAGAGACCAGACCAAGTATCCTGCCTTCTCCCCTAGACCTACACGGATCGTGTTGACGTCTTTTCCAGCTCTAGTTGCTATTTCTCCAGCTCCGTGCTTGTCGAAATGTTCAGCATCTTGAGCTAAAGTAGAGGCAACATAAGCATGTCTGAGACGGACTGACAGAGAGTGAGATGCGGACGTGACTGCGGAAGAAGGAACAAGGTATGAGCTCTCTCAGACATTTGAAACACTTCTACGTTGATGTGCTCCAAGACTCACAGAAGGTCAAGAACAACCAACAAAGGAACAAGTCGGCGAAACCAACAATCGTCATGATCCAAGCAACATAATTGGATGTGCTCTTGATTTGAGATTCAGTTGCGTCATCGGGAGTGATGTCTATTAGATGCGAAAATACAAAAGAAAAGTTCAGTAAGGACAATCAAAACAGTGAAGGATGTTGAGAAGGGACTTGGAGCTCGGAGCAATTTTGGTCCTACCAAGAATCGAAGTGTATCCCACTCAGGCCCTTCATCGACAGCCAACTCTCCGAAGAATGGATCCAGTCTATTCAACGATCAGTTTCAATAGATTTAACAGCTCAATTCAACCAGAACTCGACTTGAGCGCCACCATCTCATGTCATGCTCTTCTTCTTCCCCCGCACCACCTGACTCGCTGACTCTTCTCCCCTTCCTTCCAAAACGTCTACGCACCATTGGTCCAGATACCATATACAAGATCAAGAGCAGGAAAACTTAATCCAGCGAGTAAAGCGCAGACGATACCCAAGAAATAGAGAGTTAAAGGATGCTTGAAGACTTGAGAAGGTTTGGTAAGAGAAGGGAAAGGAGGACAGAATGAGAAGAAGTAGAAGAATAGTGGAAGATTGGCTGAGTGTCGAATTAATTGACTTGATGATGATTTCGGTTCTGTCATGCTTGCTGATTAGGGGAGGCTTTGAAGAGAGGCAGGGAGGAAGAGTTCTGCTTTCTTTAAAAGGCTTCCTTTCTTAAGATTACTCGATTACTCTGAATTGCTTGATCTTTCTGCTGCGATTTAGAAACGAGTCATGGTTTGGCTTTGGTGATGAAGCGCAGCAAATCAGAAGTTCTTGGAGTCCAAGAGTGGTCGGTCCATCGGACGCAGTAGATTTTCCCGAGGCAGACAAAAACCACCCCTTGATTATTTCTGAGTCACTACAATATGCAGTCACTACATATGTAGTCACTCCAAACCACAAGGTTTCTTCTGTGATGAGAACCAAGAACCAAGGAACTCCAAAAGATGGAAAGAAGGGGAAGGAGGTGTGGGTCAATTGAGAATGAGTTGAAAAGTATTGGCACGTAGTCACAAATCAGATTAAAGCAACTCCTCAGTATACGATATTTTCGAGATTTACAAGTCGAGCCCTATAATAACTGAATTGAAGAAAAGAAAAACTAGATTGCAACTCCCATCATTTCCACCTCCAAATCCTCCACCCTCCCTGTCAGAGTATTGACACTTTCCCTAGAAGCGTTCCCTTCAGCCAAATAGTCTCTAGCAGATACAAAAGTCTCAGCGGAACTAATAGCAGGAGAAGGCAAAGGATCTTGATTTACATTCGTTTGATTCGGTAAGAAACGTGAAAGAGCCAAAGCAGGACCAATTTCTTCCCTGGCCTCTTTTTTAGATTTCTTCATTGAGGACCTTCGAGTTGGAAGTTGAGGGCTAGTAAATGAAGCTGAATTTCTGTTTGATGGAAGATTTGAAGCTCTTTGAGTTGGAGTAGTAGGAGTTGAAGGGAAAACGACTTTCTTCGATCTTGAAATTTCTTCAGCTCTTGCTTTACAACCACATCCTCCTTGATGTCTGAGTTCTAAAGCTTTAGCTTCTCTAGCTCTTCTTTCACATCCACATTCCAAATCTTGAAGCCTTTTTCTCTCTCTTGCGATTTTCCTAGCTCTCTGTCTCATCAATTTCTCAAAGTCTAATCTTGCTCTTCTTTCTTCACATCCACATTCATCTCCACTCTTTCTAATTTCTCCGAAGAAAGTCAATTCTCTTCCATCATGAATTAGTTCAACATCTTCTTCTCCTCTGAATTCAGTATTCCCAAGTTTACAATCCAATTCAGGATAATCTTCTTCCCATTCTTCCCATTCCAAGAAAGTCATTTTCAGACCTTCTTCCAGTTTGGCCTTTCTCTTTAACCTCCTTTGGAGTTCTTGAACCTCAAAAATCTTTTGCAGACATGACTGTTCGTTACAAGTCGGAGGGATGATAGTGTCGTAATAAATGAAATCTGGAGTCCTTCGCACCCATGTCTGGGAGTGATTGGGATTTGGAACAAAGTTTTCTGGCAGTTTCGTATAACCTCGAGTGATTGTTGCTGATCCTAGGTGGCGAGTTTTTGTAATCCTAAAGTAGACTTCTGAACAAAGGAGAAGAAGAAATGAAGAATGGGAAAGTTAGCAAAGCTTTGGGTGGAGCAAAGGTAGGAATTTTTCTCAGGTTCTCACCTTCTTGATTCTCTGAGATCGTCTCTGTTCTCTTAGGTGGATCACCGTATGGATACTGTCTCGGAGTCGGAACCTGAGCGTATGGATCCATAGAAAGCTGATAAGGGGAGGATGGTGATTGAGAGAGAGAAGAAGAAGACGAGATGAAGATCTGGAAGAGTGTGGAGGGGTGTGCGTTCCTGGAGACCCTCTGCCCCTCTCTTCCTCGGCAACCAGATGCGGAGCTTCAGCTTCAATTTCGATTGTCGATTACATAGATCAGAGACACTATTCAAACAACGGAGAATTACATTTTGGGAGAAGGAGAGAGAGAGAAGAGAAGAGACGCGAGAGATACTACTACAGAGCACAGTGAACAACAGGAGCTTTAATGAAACAGACATCACCAATCCCCAGCTTTAGACTTTCTAGGAGAAGAATCCAGACCAGGGTAAAGAGTTTTAGGTAAAGAAACAGCCGGTGCTAAAGTACAATCTCCCAAAGTGCTCCCCCCAGATCCAGCACTCTGTGGACTCTTAGGAGAAGAAATGGATCCACCTATGGTCTCAAGACTTGTGTTCAAAGTAGACACCTTTTTGCGAGTTGGATGAGTTGAAGAATACGTCTTGCCTTCCGTAGTGATTCCGAAGCCTCTAGGTGATCCTCTTGGAGTTTCTTGGCCTTTTGAAGAGGGTTGAGGCGGTTGAGGTTTCGAGTAATAGAGAGTTAAACCATCTTCGTGGCCTTGTAAAGTACAGCAATTGCAATCTCCACTCTTGAGATGAGGACCTTGAGAGGAGATTGAATGATGATGTCTTGAGGGAGATTCGAAGGCTGGACGAGAAGGTGAGGTTGGAAAGCCGGTTTGAATTAGGTCTGCGGATGTGTTGGTAGCTCTTTCTGAAGAAACAAAGAGAAACCAAAAGAAGGCGATCAGCGTAAGTGAAGAATTTGGAAGGTGAAAGGAGAACGGATGAGCTCAGCTTGGAAGGCTCTCAAACTTTATACCTACGGTCAGAGATGCCACCGTACTTGTAATCAGTTGCTTGATTCGAAATTTCAGTGCTTGATCTACGAAGCTTGTCGAAGAGGTTCATCTTGGAGCACGTTGACGTGGGTCTTGAGGTGGTGTGCGAGTCGGGTCGACAGAGATGGAAGGTGGAGGACTTCCCTCAAGATTGCCTTTTTGTACTTTCAAGTTCGTTAAGGGGGTTGTTTTCCCAACCCTAAACTACATAGGATCGAAGTTCCTGTCCTATCTAGGACCAATCCGGAAGCTTGATTCAGACAGTGACGATAAAGAGAGCTTGGAAAAAGAGAGGAATGTGACTTAAATGAGAGCTCGCGTCACCTCGAGATTCTTCTACACTAATGACTTTGCTCTTTGAAAAATCATTCGAGGTCTAATCCTGTCTTGCCTGGACTTTGGTCTACTGCTTGACTCTGTTCTCGGGGAGGCGGCAACAGATTTTGAGTAGGTGGCAAATCGCAGTCGAGATTACCAACCCACATCTTGAAATTAAGAAAAACCATCGAGCGATCTGAACGTCATCCCTTACCCTTGTTTGAAAAAAAAAATGTAGTTTTGACTTTTGGGTGAAAAGTATGGAAGGAAGAAAGAAGAGGTCAAAGGTTTTCATTCTTCAGTCGACAAGGAACCACAAAAGCCGAACCAATCTCAGACCCCTTCTGCTTCTCACTTCATCATCTGATGTAGATGTCATCTCGATATGGATGGAGAGTTTGAGGCTACAAACAGAGAATCGAACAACGCTGGTCCAGAAGTATTGAATTCACACACAGGATCAAGTAAATGTCAGCGTAACAGTTTGAACTTTTGACGAAAGGGAAGATACAGACAAGACAGAGAGACGAAAGAATGGGTTAAAGACAGTTTGTGAGAGGGAAAGAAATCTATAAGTATTGGTATGAAGGGTGACTGGAGAGAACGTTGAAGAAAGGGGAGAGTTGAGGAGCAAAATTTTCAAACTGAAAGTGTTTAGAAAGGATAGAAGTTCAAAAGGGAAACTTGAAAACCGATATGTACGCCTTTCAGATAGATTCGATTCTTCGCTTTGAGATGGATCCTATGAAGCTTGACCTTTTCCGGCCTCGAGATCGGTGTTGGGACTGCTTTCGGATTGATATTGAGGGATAGACTTCTCTCCATGCATAGAAGTGCTTGGACTGACTCCTTTGGCGCTCATGATCATGTTGTGCTGTTCGTCGTGAGTTAGATCTGAAGTGATTGGTAGAACTGCGATCTCTTCTCCCATGAACGCTAGGTCCTGGCCGATTAACTCGTCTTCTTCGCTACTTCTAAAGTGACATCCGGGAATTCTGTCAATGATGAAGAGCAGGATGAGAGTCATGACGAAACTCCATCCGAAGGCTGAGGAAGAGAGGAGAAAAGTATAGTAGAAGTGAGAGTCAGCGACGATACTGGGAGCGTCCTAGCCCGCTCTCCATTTCACTCACCTGAAGCAGAATCAGCTAGTTGATATCCAAGTTGAATCCAGTTGTGGTTGATCCAACCACCTGGGATTGGATCTGATCCGTCGAAGGAAGCGACACGACTGTCTGCAAAGAAGGCAGTGAGGATGTTTCCGACGATTCCACCGATTCCGTGAGCAGCAAAGATATCGAGAGAATCGTCGATTCCTAGCAGACCTTTTAGACCGGTAGCAAAGTTACAAGCGGTTGCTCCAATGATTCCGAAAGCGACTGCAGCTGGGGCTCCAACGTAACCTGAGGCTGGAGTGATGGCAACCTGCAGAAGGAGAGAAGGAACGAGATGTTGTTCGTAAGAATCGACAAGATGCGCTTACAGTCAGCTGTTCAACTTACCAGTCCAGAGATGGCTCCAGAACAGAATCCAATTGCAGACCACTTGCGTTCCAGCCTGTAATCCCAAAGCATCCAAGTAAGTCCTCCAGTGGCAGCTGCGATGACGGTTACGCAGATTGCCATGACAGCTCTTAGATTGGCTCCAAGTGCACTACCTGGAGAGAGCAAGGGAAAGGAGGAAAGGAGGAAAGGTCAGACTCCAGTCTTCGTTCCTTCACTCAGACCGAAACTCACCTCCATTGAAACCCATCCATCCAAACCAAAGTAGAACAGTTCCTAGGATAACGTAGCTCGCATTTTGAGGTCTGTATGCCAATTGCTCGGTACCGTAGCCTTTCCTTCTTCCTAGGAAGAGTGAGATGGCTAGAGCAGCGGTACCGGAGGAGATGTGAACGGGCGATCCACCAGCGAAATCGAGACCTCCCATGACGTTTGCCCAACCGATACCGACATTCCAAGTCCAGTTAGCAATGGCTGCGAGGGAACACAGGTTGGAAGAAAGTGAAGAGGAAGGAAGAAAGAAAAAGGTGAAGTGTGAGATGAGACTTTGTTGGCGACTCGCTCTCCTACTCTCGTCTCCTTCATTCTCGAAAGCGTTTGACTCACGATTGTAGACGATGGTAGACCAGCAGAAGACAAAGATCAGAATCGGACCGAGTCTAGCTCTATCAGCGAAAGCACCACAGGCGATAACGGGAGTGATGGCAGCTGCAAAAAGATCGAACAAGAGAAGACAAGGTCAGCCGCACATTTTTTCCTTCCTCTCCTCTTAATTAAAGGATCTCAGTATCTCGAAATTAGTAACAGAAACTCACCGAACATCATTTGATAGATGCAGTAAAGCAAAGAAGGAAGAGTAGAAACTCCAACACTTGGGTTGATGTCAACTCCCATAAGACCAAAGTGTCTGAGATCACCAATGAAAGCATTTGCGGTCTCTGAGAAAGCAAGGGAGAATCCCCAGAAGAAGAATTCGAACATGACAACGGACATGACAGCCATGGACAACCAAAGTTGAGCTAGAGCTGATTTACGTCTCAGTAGACCGGCGTAGAAGAAACCAAGTCCGGGGATCATGATGAAGACCAAAGCAGTTCTAGAAGATTGTGAAAAGGAGTTGGGAGAGATGATTAGGATAGTTTGAAGGCATCCGAAAGGCGAGGGAAGGTAGGGGAGGGTTCAACTCACGAGGTCAAGATCCATGACATGTCTCCCAAGTTGTAGACCTGAGTTGCCCCATCTATAGATTTGGAATGATCGGATGGTAAGATGTCGGATGGAGGAAATAGACAGTTGCGGAAGGGTCTTCTTCCTTATCTCTTCAACCTTGCGCCCTGCCTGATCTGCGCCCTTCTTTCAAACCTGCACCGAAATCGCATTCCCAAATCTTCCCATCCCAATTTGCTCAACTCACCTGAAAGCGTTGTAATGATGTTTCCATCATCTGTGTAATCGGACGAAACCTATTCAGATGGAAGAGATGGAATGAATGAGTGGTGAGAATTAAGAAAAAGAGAAGAGCTGCGCAAGAACCTATCCCTCTTTAAACTCACCATGATAGAGTATTAGCGAGCCCGAGGGTGAAGGTAGGTAGGAAAGGGTAGAGGGAAGGAAAAGTGGGAATGAGAGAGATGGTGATGATGATGAAGAAAAGGAAGAAGAAAAGAAAGGTAAGAACTTTCAAGAGAGCTCCTTTTGAGGCAATGAGCAGACCTTATCTTTACAGTAGAGATAAGAGACGGTACCTTTTCTCTTGTCATTCTGCACTCCGACCACGAGGCAGGCCGATTTTTCTTGTTTCGAAACTCAAAGTCCGCACCGAACACCCGCAAACACGCGGGTTCTTCGAAGTGGGACTCCTGCGAGGGGAAGGAGGTAAGAGGGGACGAGAGGGGAGAACAAGGATCTTCCGCAAACCTCTACAGACTAGAGATCTAAAAGCCAAAGAGAAAAATGCGAAAGGAATCGCTTTTGAGGGTTTGTGATCAATCCCATTTTGGTTTTTACAACTACAAAAGAGGAATCATCTCGATCCAGCCAAAGTATGAGTCTTCCTCAAATCTCCCAACGTCTTCGGAACTTTCTTCTTTGCCTCCGTTCTCAATTTCTTCAAAGAAGCAGCTGTATCTTGGGTTGGTTTTCGTTCTTTAGTCTTGGGAGCAGAAGATTGAGGTGCCTCAAGTCCAGCTTGAAGGAAAGGGAAGATTCGAGTCCTGGAAGGATCAAACACTCTTCCCAGGACGTATTCATCTCTTGAAAGCCTGGTTTCGACATCTTGAATACTCTGAAGCAAGAGAAAGTATGTCAAATGGAAGGAAAAGAGAGAAGAGGAGGTGAGAAAAAGGAGGAAAGAAGGAGTCGTCGAAGGATGTTTTCCATACTTACCTCTCCTTGAACTATCATCACTGAGCCGGCCATGGCGGATGCTGGACCTGCTTCCTCATCAATTTCTGGAAAGTCTCTTCTAAGGATAGCCCCTCCTAGTACTGAAGTTTGAGAGAACCGTAAAAGATAAGGGAAGCAAGTAAGATTAGTTCTCTGCGCAGCAC
This sequence comes from Golubevia sp. BC0850, assembly GCA_012976225.1. NCBI lineage: Eukaryota > Fungi > Basidiomycota > Exobasidiomycetes > Golubeviales > Golubeviaceae > Golubevia > Golubevia sp. BC0850. The sequence continues at coordinate 961,963 of JAAVVG010000002.1, forward strand.
CACTTTCAGCTTCCCTTCTCTCTGTATGATCTCCTGGAGTTTCATTAGAGAACCCATATTCAAATCAACGCCAGAAGAAGAGCGAAGTCGCGGGCGCCTAATCTGTCGTCAGACTCCAATGACCCTCATCTCATCCACCTTCTACTTCCCTTCCCTCTCTACCTCCACCACGACGATCCTCTCAATCTGTCGCATTCAAAATACCCGCAAAATGATCGAAACTACCCCGATACCAAGAAATTCTAAATTTCTGGATCGATATCTTTGCTGATCCCCGCTTGAATCCCTTATCAGTCCCAAACTCTTGGCCACTCAAAAAGTGCTCAACCTTTCATTCGTCTTAGTCACTCACCGACTCTTCCAACCTGTTTCCCCTTTGCAGCTCCTTCCAAATGTCTTTCTCTAACTTCTAACCTCCTTGCTAAGGCACTCGAATCTGTGTGATCTTCTGCTACGATGATGTACTTGTTGAGCTTCTTGGATGGAAGAGAATCGCCCCATGGACCGATTGAACGAGCAAATGAGGTTGAGAAAGCTCTTGCATTAGCTCGTAGGGACAGAGTAGTTATCCTTGTTGTTGCTGAGAGAGTCATTTGAGTTTTAGGGAGGATTGAAAAAGGATGAGTGGTTGGTGGGAAGAGGAGAGCTCCTCCAAAAAAAAGTTTAGCAGCGTGAAAGCGAAGTCCCATTTCTTTGTTGCTCTTCACTTTCATCTCCTGCTGCCTGCTGTTTTCAAATTCTACATTTGCCTTTTAGACATTCAAAGTGACAGATTTCACTTTGGAAAATCTGCAGGTGCAGAAGAAGCATCAGATAGCTCACACCCAAAAAAGAAACCTTGCCACCGCCAACATTTTCAATCAGGCGTTGAATTGTCTATGATTCAGTTTGAATCAAAAGTAAAGATCATAATATTTTTTTACATGAAGATCCTATTATTATTCCCCTTCAATGTCCTCCCACTCATCTTCGTCTAGACGCACTCCCAACCTCAACCTCGACGCAATTTCATCGAAGTCTAACCAGATCATATCGAGAGGCCTCATTTCTCCCCCTTCATCCCTCAACCTGATCTGTTGCCCCTCCATCTCCTGCACTGCTGAAACGGCCATCAGTATCCCATCGGCGTTCGATTGAAGACAAGAGCAACCTCTCAAGACCCCTGTTGACATGATCGCACGGGGACCTTGAAGTCTCTCAGGTTGAGTGACGTGAACTCTGAAACCATTATGGGAAGAAGAGGTCGGATCGAGATCGATGGCCATGAGGAAGGCGTTGGTCTGTGAAATATAAGAGAAAGAGAAAGGTTCAGTGAAATCTGAAGGATCTATCACGTTCACAATCAGCTCCGTGGAAAACTGACCGAATAGAGCGAAGGATCTTCTCCTGCAACTTTCCGCTCCTCCAGACTAGGAATATCTCCAAATCCTACGACAATGGCTTTGCCATCCACAACCGTCAACTGAGAACCATGACGCTCTTCCTCGAGATCCTCCAGAACCGACTTTTTGCCGTAGTTGATGTTGACGAAAAGTTCAGGATCCTTCATTTCATTTGAATGATGCTCGAAAGGAGGGTTTGTCGTCTGTTCTAGGTCAATCTGTATCTGTTTGAAAAGAGTTACGTAGTCTCTCAAGAGAAGGATGTCTGTCTCTCCAGTGGCCACCAACGTTCCGGTCCTTTGATCTGGATGGATGGCGCACCATTCGTATTCATCGTCTGAACCCGAGTCTTCCCATCCTGCAGAGAATTCTCTACTACATAAAAGAAAAACAAAGAAGTCGGTCAGAAAGAGACGCGAGTTGGAGAAGGCGGAAATCGTTCAGCGGTACTGTATAAATACTCACCTTTCCAAAGCATATTCATAGAGTATACATAGAGGTAGCAGATCAGGTGCACCGATCCCATTACTCGAATACTTGTAAACCGAAGGCTTATTAGTCTCACCCTCCCTGCACCACTTTTTCAAAGACCAAATGAGTTGCCCATTCCTCCTTTCGTAAACCCAAACATCTCTTCCAACCAAGAAAACGTAGTTCTCGTCAAAATCGATGTAGTTGAACCGAGTATTACCTCCTAAACCATCACATGGAAAAATGCTCTCAACTTCCATTTTTGGAACGTTAAAAGTTACTACGAACCTATCCCAACTTGCGAGGCATAGATGCGGATAGTTGAATTTATAAGCTCTAACCGGATGAGAAGAAGATAGTCTGCCGACCGGAATGAAGTGTCCTCTTCGAGAGGGCAGATTGTTGAGCTCTGCTGGTGAGCAAAGTCGTTCGGATTTGTACACTTCGAAATGACCTTCGACTCCTGGAGTTCTGTCGAAGATCATATAGCCTTGATCGAACTGACACGGAAGAATAGAAAGGGAAGGACCAGTAAGTTCAAAGTTGAGGATGTAGGATCTTTTCGTTGAGAGATTCTTACTTCGAGATGCGGGTAGGTTCTGGTTTCTACGGCTGAAATTCCCCACATTCTTTCCCGAGTTCTAAAGTCGAGAACTTGAACCCCACCTCCCACGAGGGTGCAAATGATCGTATCTTCGATAGGACTGAAGAAGGTGAAATAAGTGGGTTGGCATCAGTTTGAACGCGAGAGCTTCCTCAGGACTCACTCTAGCTTGACGCGCCATGACTGAAAAGAAATTAATGAAGGAATTTATGGTATGTCAGAAACCTCAGCTGGAGGAAGAGTCGTCGATGCCAACAAACTTCAGTACGTACGATTGATTGCGAATCGTCTTGTTCGGGAGCAGCAACAACTTGTGGCCAAGCTTCCATAAAAGATTCGATTTGACCATCTTTGCCTTCCCAGGCCAACTTCAAAGTCAACCTCTTACGACAAAGATCTTTCCAAGAGCGAACGTGTGAGAGAGTTGGGTGAGTCGATGGGAGTTTGATTCCCGTTTTTGGATCGTCCAAGGCTTGAGCTGGATTCTCGTGGGATAAGAGTGACCAACCATTGTCGATTGACATCTTTCTCCAAGCCTCTTGAGCTGTAGAATTCCAGGCTGAGAAGGGGAAAGGAGAGATAGATGAGCGGGAGAGGTTTGAACGAGTAGGCGTGGAAGCTGCTGGAGTGCTTACTGTGAGAGACTCGCTCTGATCTTGCTAATTCTGGGGGAGACAGATGGCTGAGAATGCATAAAGCTACTTCTGGAGGGGATAGAGCTAGAACGTCCATTTCGAGACACTTTGAAGCGATGGGTCGGGAACAAAGACAAGAAGAGAGCGTTCCTTCCTGAACACCAACAACTCAAACCGCCATGTCGACGGGAACAACTTCAACCTCTGCTCCAGTGGAAGCCATCGATTCGAATGTCAACCTCGGAGTAGACGAAGGTGAGAGGAGATAACTGGAGGAGAAGAAGAAGACCACTATTTGAATTCTCTCGCAGCTTCGCCTTACTGATCCTCTCATTCACCTTTCCCCTCCTTTGTCTTTGATGATGTGATCAGATGAAGCTGCTCTCTATGATCGACAGATTCGTCTCTGGGGACTGGAAGCTCAGAACAGGTCAGTATCATTGCTGAGCAGCCAATCTCCCCCTCTTCTTCCTATCTGCAATTCTCACACGACATGAACCCCTCCTCCCTCTCCCTCTCTTCAATCCGATTCTGTACTTTCAAAGGATGAGGAAAGCTCACGTTCTAGTGTATCACATGGGAGGAGTTTCAACAGAGGTCATCAAGAACATCGTCTTGTCTGGGATCGGAACTTTAACTATCGTAGATGAAGGACTGGTGACAGAGAGGGATTTGGCTGCCGGGTTCTTCTATAGACAGGAAGAGTTTGGAACTCATGTGAGTAGCTTTGCTCTGGAAGAGGACTCTGGTGTGGCGAGAGAGAGAGGCGCAGGGGGTAGAGAGCACCGGAGCTAGAAGAAAGTCTGGAGATGCTTCAAGTTCAAATTCTGTCTTGACATTCGAGCTATCTTGAGCCCAATTTTCATTCCATGGATTTCTTCTTCTCAGAGAGTCCAAGCTGCGTTGCCTCGTATCCAAGCTCTAAACCCTCTAGTCAAAGTTCGAGCAGTCACAGATCCTTCAGTTCTCCTCGATGAAGAAGCCTTGAAAGCTGAGAATCTAGATGCAATCGTATCTACCAAAGGAACAAAAGCACAACTCGTAAGTCTCTCTTTGACTTGCCGAGTCCCATCTTGTCTCTTTCTGAATTCTCCTCCCTCTTCAGATCGCTCTAAACAATCTCTGTAGGAACCTCTCTCTCAAGTTCTACGCTTCATCAGCTCAAGGACTTGGAGGATGGATCTTCTCAGATCTAGGTGCAAGACACGAATACATGTACGAAACTTCTTCAACGACAACAGTTGAAGGACCAACTGGAAGCACCAGTCAACTGGTAAAGAGGAAAGTCAAGAAATCTCAAGATTTCGTTCCTTTAAAAATCGCTTTGAATCAATCTTGGAAAGGTGAAAAGTCTAGGAAGTTGAAGAGATTGAGATTAAGTCCTGGGTTCTTCGCTACCTTGGGTGAGCGAAAACACGAGATTGTGAAGGCTTCTTTTCGATTGAACAGGCTTATCGCTTTTCCCCCTTACTTTTCGCTTTCTTTCCTTCAGCTCTATGGGAATGTAACGCTAGAGGAGATTTCAATCCTTCTAAACCAGGAGAAGATCCATCTGCTAAACCGCTTCTAATGAGAATGGAACCTGAATCCGCAGAGACAGCTCCTGACGCGTCGGCTGCTGAATCTGAGGAAACGGAAAGGATAAATCAACAAGCTCTAATACTGAAAGAGGTTACTCTTAGGATAATGGAAGAGAAGAGTGTTCCGAAAGAAGTGGTCTTTCAAGGTCAGAATGAAGATGCTGATCTCTTCTTTCAGTGAGTGTACGCAGGGAAGTTGGCTGACATTCTAGTCTACTTACATGATCTTGGAGCTTCTGTCTAGCTGGGCTAGCTCTCTGTTCGAACGAGCTCCTCGTACCTCTGAGACTAATCCTTCCCTTGTCCCCTTCCTTGTACTTCTTCCAGAGACTTTGTCAGAGCTACCATCCTCTCCGGACCGGAAGCTGGGGACTTCTCTCCTACTTGCGCTATCATTGGGGGAGTCTTGGCTCAAGATTTGTTGAATGCTTTGGGTGGAAGAGAAGAACCTTTGGTGAATTGGTTCCAGCTAGATGGATTGGCAGGAGGAGGACCTTGCCATCAATTGTCCGTGAATGATCCTGTCGAAATCATGGCCTAAGATACTTCAGAATAGATACATACAGTTACACATTTGTTCAATGGAAACGGATTTTTTTCTGTTACAGATTCGGGTGAAATGATGCGGCAACGACCTTCCGAGTAACAGAGAGAGAAATCTCGATCCGCACCACACATCCACTTTCCACCACCAATCCACTTTTACGACTCTTCAAGCTAACGACCCTTCCTAACGATTCCGTCTAACGAACTTACGAACAAATTAATTGATCCAAATCAAACTCTCAACCTCAAGACTTATCAAGCAAGTGAGAAGACTATCTCCAAAAACGTGCTTGCTCTGCAGCACCCCTGAACCTTTAACTTTGGATTGATAGTACTTGATTCTCTACAAGATGGTGAACATGACTTGTCCAGTAGAGTACTCGGAAGTGGACCCAGTTCCTTTCTACCATGATGGCCAGTTGAACTTCAAAGGTGAGCTCCATTAAGATCCATGTTTGTGAGCCAATCCAGCCATTTCCTATGGCTCACCCGCCTGACTCTTTTCCCCCTTATTCTCTATTCTAGCTCATGATGTTGGTTGGATCGTAGCTGGTTTCTTCACCATCGTAGCCAGTACGGCTTCTTTTTGGTTGATTTGGAAACATCTGACTTACTTCACTTGCCCACAGCAACAGAAGCACATCGTCAGAATGTTGATCATGGTTCCCATCTATGCTATCGTCTCCTTCTTCAGTTACTTCTACTTTAGACAGGTGAGTAGATCTACATGAAGATAGAGTGGCTGAGACAATGGGTGGTGGAAGGACTTGGAGAGGGGAATCGGAGTGGGAAGGGCAAGAACAACACAATGAATCAAAGACGTCGAGGGATAAGATCGGAGCCGATCATCCTCAAGAACTTTTTACAAGGAAAATGAATGGCTAAAGTGGAAGAGACAGAGGCTGCTTGATCACTACCGAGAGCAGCTCTATCTGACCCCACCTTCCTCTACCCCTGACCTCATCTCATCCTTTTCTCCTAGGCAATCTACTATCAAACCATCCGAGTAAGTGTAGTTGAAAGCTGCCTGTCAAATTCTAATCCGTGAGGCGTGCGGACTGACATTTCTGTCTCGTGTCTCTTCTCTCCCACCAGGATTGTTACGAGGCCGTAGTGTGAGTTTCCAACTTTCATTTCATCCCTGAGATCAAGCCATTCCTCTTCTTACCTTAGCACCTTGTTTCAACCATTCAGAATCACTTCCTTCTTCTATCTGCTACTCCAATACGTTGGTGACACGCCGGCTGAGCAACATGAAGTCTTCCGAAAAGTCAAATTGGAGTATTGGTTCTTCCCTCTAGGATGCTGGAAGTACAGGCCGGATGGGCTTCATTTTCTGTGGCTGATGAAGGTCTGCATTCTCCAGTATGCTATCGTGAGGCCCGTCTGCACGTTGGCGGCGGTTGGAATGGAAGCTTTCGGAATCTACTGCTTGGACTCTTGGATGCCAAACTTCGGTCACATCTGGTGCGCTATCTTCATCTCGATCTCAGTCTCAGTAGCTATGGTGAGTTGATGAGCAAGCCTTTCTTCCCCAGAGAAGGAGCTTTGATGCTAACCCTCCCCTCTCCGTCTTGCCTTCCTCTCGCAGTACTGTATCATCCAATTCTACCTTCCCATCCAAGAAGAACTCAAACCCTATTCTCCAGTCCTCAAGTTTTTAGCCGTCAAGAGTGTAGTCTTCTTGACTTTCTGGCAAGATTCTTTCCTCAGTATTCTAGTCTACTTCGACGTCATCAAAGAATCGGAATTCATGACCGCTGGAGAAATTCAAGTCGGAATCAATGCTCTTTTAGAAACCTTCGAAATGGTGATCTTCGCTTTCCTACACATCAAAGCCTTCACCTATCTTATCTATCGACCAGCAGATCACGCAAGAGTCACCAAGAGAGGAGCTGCCTTCCTTCACGTCATAGATTTCAGAGATTGGTTCTTCGAGATGAAACATTCTACCAAGTACGTTTCTGCCAAGAGTAGAGGAAGAGACTACACTATGGTCGAGGACATCAGGGCAGACAAGTACAGACATCTACAGAAGGCTCTTGGGAGAGATAGGAAATCCGAATTCGAACAGAGGGTGGAGAACGAAAAGTTGGAGAACGCTTTGGACTTCTGGAAGGATCCGAATTATGTCGCTCCAGAGGACTTGGAAGGAGGAGAAGAGAAAGATGGAGGCTCAAGTACTGACGTCGAGAGAACCGCTGGAAGAAGCGGGTTCAAAGTCGAGAAAGGTTACAAGGTCAAGAATCAAAGCAAGCTCGGCAGCAACTCGAACTCGAACTCAACTCCAAGAACTGAAACCAAATTTCTCGACGTCGACGATGACGCTCGAGTCAACTATCTGGCTTATTCCAGAGGCATGCATCCAGACGACGCCCATCCTGAACTCTCTCAGTATCATCTCTACGGAACTCAGCCGATGGGAGATGGTGATCTGGACGATCCTTCGATCGCTAGAGGCTTCGCTGAAGAAGTCGAGCAAGACTACAGAAGCATGGGAATGTGGAACAGCGGTCAATCGACTCACGCCTATCAAAGGCCTGCTGAACAGGAGGGAGCGGAAGGGGCTTCCAAAGAACGTGGCTGGTGGAGATCTTTCAAAGAGAGGGTTTCTGGATCTCTAGGTGGAGGCGAAGTGGAAGCTGAAGACGAACGTCGTCGTCAGCATGTTCAACAGCAAGATCAAATGTACGCAAAACCAAGTCGAGAAACGGAGGAGATGGACGAGAAGGCTGGATTCTTGGCGTCTCCTGAAGTCGAGGACGATCTGAATCTTGCTTCTCCAGACGCAAGAGGTGCTGTTCCACTCCAGTCTCAGGATCCGATCGGTCTTCATCACCATCAAGAAGACTCTCCACTTTCTCAATTCATCTCAACGATCAGTTCCACCCCACCTGGATCTCAAAAGGACGACAAGTACACCCAGCTTCCTCCGCGTCGATCTAGAGCTTCTCTCAATCGAGAAGGCGGAACTTCCTCTCCTCTAGGAATGAATGGAAATTCTGCACCTTCTTCCTCTTCTCTTCGGGACACAGCTACCAAAGCTCAGCGACCTCAAATCCAGACCTCCAGGCGTGGCTCAAATTCTCCTCAAGAACCTCAGCAACGACAAGATGAATCTCCCATTCAAAATCTGCCTGCTCCTCAGCAGCCGCAAGTGACTCTCGTTCGAGATAACTCCTTGGCAGCAGTCTCTTCAAAGCAAGGAAGTGTCAGCGCCTATGTCTCGAGTTCCAATCTACACGGCACCGCAAGAGCAATCCCTCAATCCCAGCCATTCGAGGCCCAGCCACCTAGGTCATCTCCATCTGTCTCCTTCGCACCTTCAGCCAACACTTTCGGTAGAGGTACGACTACTCAAGCTGCAGTGAACTCAAACGCTAGCGCCTCAGGTGCAGCCCCTCTCTCTTCTTCGTCTTCTCAGCAGAGAATCATGAGGTCTATGAGCGGCATCAAGGGCAAGTCCATCAACATCGTTCTACCATCGCCTCTCCAGCCGGAAAGCTTCCCTTTCGGCGCTGAAGGTTCAGCTCCTGAGCCAAACTCGGCTCAAGCTCCTCTCCGAGAACCCTCTCCTCCTCCGATGGAGTCACCAGTAGCTCTGAACGACAAGATGGAGAGATGGCTATCTACCAACGCTTCCGGGTCTGGTTCGATGACGTCGAGACAAACGACTCCCGCTGGTCCCGTTCACAAGATCGCCTTGGAGATGAAGGGAAAGCCGTCGAAGAAGACTTCAGAAGCTTCCAAACCAAAGTTGGAGGCCAAGATCGTGGCTGGAGGTCAATCTCTAGCTCAAGTCAGAGCCGAGCAGGAGCAAGAGCAAGCGAGACTTGAGGCTGAGAAGAGATGGGATAGCCAGAAGCAGCTCAGTCAACAAGCTGTCGATTGGGCTGCGATGCAGAACAGGCATGGAAACTCAAGATTCATGAACAATAACCCAGCAACTCCTTCTGATTACCATTCTTCAGGCAGCAACTCCGACTCTAGAAGAGAAAGAAGGACCAGCGCCCCTCCAGCTCCCTCTTTCAGAGTCCTTACCTCGAACCCTGCCGCTGCTCCCGCTACGACCGTGGAGAAGCCTCAGAAGAAGAACAAGGACAAGAAGGGAGAAACTCCAATCATTCCCCTTCCTGCTCCTTCTCAATTCTTAAATGGTGATGGAGATGCGTTCGGAGCTGGAGCAGCCGCTCAAAGTCCAGGCAATTTCCAGTCTTCAAGACCAAGAACGAGCTTAGATAGTGCTCGTCCTATTGCTCCTTCTGCTGGCTTCCCGGGACCTGGAGTAGGAGCTGGACTTCAAGTTGGAAGCATCGTCTCTCCGATATCCTACCCCTCTGCGCCCGGAATGCCTCATCAAGGCAGGCAGTCGGGTCGACCTCATCCAAATCAACAGTACTCCCCTCAGCAGCAACACTGGAACGGTCAAAGACATCCTCAAAACCCAAACTCCCCCGGAAACAACTACTGGCAAAGGAACGGATACCAAGCTCCACCTCCTGCCAGAAGACAGTCGGATCAACATCAATCCTACTTTCCTTTCCATCCTTCTCAACAATCAAGACCATCTCCTCAACCTCGCAACTCCTATGATAGGTATACTGGAGAGTCACTCGAGAATAGAGAGTCTGGATGGGCTAGAGAGGAGCAGATGAGAGAGAGAGAAATGGCTCAAGGTTCAAGGCAAAATCATCCTCAACAAGCTAGACGTACTTCTGCTCCCGAGCCGCCCAGAGGAAAAAACAGGCTTACTGGATTTCAATTCGAATATCTAGATTAGGACACCAAACTCTCTCGATCTCAATTTTCTCGCTTCTTCCTCTCTTTTGCTCCATTTCAACTAGATCACCTCTTTGTACCACTTCATTCAAACCCTTTTGCTCCTTTTCTTGGATTGTTCTTCAATCTCCTCCACTTCCTACTGCTTCTTCTCGATTTCAGTTTCCATCTTCAATAATTGTTAGCCGCTGCTTTTCAAACATACCTTTTTCAATTGTACAATTCTATACTAAAGTTTTCTCCGATCAAGCGCTGTCGTCATTTTGCAATGTCTTTGACATCGAAATTATCTTTCCTGTGTACTATGCCCATCACGAGAGGTCTTGGAATGAATCGACCAGGATGTAACCACAACTTACGATTGGTCAGTATGCGAAGAATGGACAGCTCCCGTTAAAAGGCACGAGTTTGAAGCAAGTAGAAAATACAAAAAAACGATTTTTTGGAGAAAAGAATCAATTTCTTCATCAGTTGACTATCTGCAACCTCTTTGCCGTCTCCCTCAAAACCCTTTCTAAATCCCACTCAAAATGTCCAGGATCTTTTCTAACCTCTTGCCAAACCTCACCATATCTCGGATTAGCCAATTTACACCTCCTAACAACTTCTTCCAGACTTTTTTTATTTCCATGAGTTTCCTCAAATTTCAACCACCAAGCCCAACCATCTCCCCAAACCGAATCACTTTTGACAGACCTTTCAAACCATTTCCTACTTTGATCTAATTTCCTGTCATTCCAAAACAATCTAGCAACGCTATTGATAATCCTAGCATCATCACCAGTTTTCTTTAAAGCATCTGCAGATTTCGTTTTTCTTGAAGGTTTAGGTTCTAACCAAATGGAAAGATTCCATAATAAACCAGAAGAAGGACATTCTTGTAAACCTCTTGAAACCATACTTTTAGATTGATGAATTGAACCGCTTCTTTCTTCAACTTTTGAAGATTCAAACCAAAGTACTTCATTCTTGGGATTCAATAATCTAGCTTTTTCTAAAAGTGCTCTGGCTCTGATAGTTAAGCCAGCTCTTTCTTCCAATCTTGAGGCATTGATCCAGATCGGAATGGAAGTAGGACAGTTCTTGAAACCTTTCCCCAGAGTTTCTCGAGCAGATTTGACGTTCTCTCCATTTTCTGTCGATTTCAATTTCTCCACTAATTGAGCTTTCATCAGATAAAGTTTCTCTTCTTTGACGAATTTCTCCAAAGCACTCTCTACCAATTCCAAAGCTTTGTTCCAGTCTCCTTGATTCCTTTCGAAGACTGCAGATTTGATCCAAACTCTTGCTGAATTGACTTCCTGCCTTGAGATTTCCAGTAATTTCCTCGCTGCATCTTTCTCTCCATTCTCTGATTCCAACTTAGCTGCAGCTAGCGAAATCTCTTCACTTCCCATGTTATGATCGAAAGCTCTTGAAAGAATTTCTCTTGCAGCTGGAATGTCTCCATCTCCTTGCCATTTCTCCTTTGCGTACATCAACCAAAGAATCTCTGCCTTTGGACAATTCGTCACCGCCTTCTCCAGCAGAGACTCCAAGGATTCTCTGGAACCATGTTCCGTCTCCAGTTCAGAAGCGACTCTCCAGATCGAGGCTCTGTCTGGAAAGAATCTTAAAGTGTAGGCCAGGATAGATCTTGCAGTTTCCACGAAGCCTTCCCTGAGAGCTGTCTCTGCGTCTTCCACCCAGACGTTCCTTCGATCTTCTTCTTCGACTTCCAGTCCGACTGTTGCTTTGACGATAGCAGCACAGGTACCAGGCGAACCTTGTCTCTCCGCTTCCTCCGCCAGCTGCAGCCACCTTTCTCGACCTAGAACAGCTCCAGCTTTCTTGAGAGCTCCAACAGCAGTGACCATGAGCTTGTCGAGATTGTCTTGCGTCTTCTCCGGAACTTCGTTCTCTTCCTCCAGCACTCTAATGGCAGCGATCCAAATCTCGTGAGAGGTTGGAACAGTCTTCCTAGCGTTGTTCAGAACTTGCTTCGCTTCCTTGACTTCAGAAAGTCGAGCCAGAGCCAACCAAAGCTCTACGGAGGAAGGTATAGCTTCGACTGCACCAGCCAAAAGAGCTCTAGCGTTTTCTGGAGAATCCTCCAGACTGACGAGTTCCTTCCATAGTTTGGTAGAATGAGGGATGTACTCGAGAGATTTTTGAAGGACTCGCTTCTTTGAGTTTGGATCCGATTCCAATTCAGTAGCCTTCAACCAGATCTTGACGCTGGTACTAAGATGTTGAGCTGCTCTTGCGATGATGACCTTTGCGTTGTCCGTCGTGTTCAACCTTGCTCCTTCTAGCCAAACGTCTTCACTCTTCGGGCAGTGTTCGAAACCTTGAGAGATGATCTTTCTAGCTGCAGCCATCTTTCCAGCATGTTCCTCTAACCTAGCAGCAGCGATCCAACCTGGAGCGTGTTTAGGATTGGTCTTGATGACGGAGTCGAGCAGTCCTCTAGCTTTCTTAAGATCTCCAATTTCCGTATCCGACTTGATGACAACGGAGGAAAGATCGGTAAGATAACCTTTTGGATCAATAGAACTAGAAGTTCCAGAAGTACTTGCAGTTCCAGAACTAGCTTGATCCAACTTATGACTAAAGATTTTATTCCTAGCTTCACCGATTTCAGTTAAAGAGGTGGTAGTACCACTTCCACCCATTCCACCCAGAGAAGTTTGAGTCCCATCATTTAACATTTGATCCTGACTTAAAGAACTTTCACTCATGTTCTTCTCTTTAGCACCTAGTAGAACTGAATCTGGTACAGCATAACTTTTCCCATCTCTACTTCCTCTAGCAGCAGCTGCTTTCCTTCTTTTTCCAGTCAAATTTCCAGCTTCTGGTATATTTCCCCATTCATCTTCTGAAATGGAAGACAAACCTCTTTTCAAATCTGCGAATTGAGATTGGATTTTAGGTCTCTCGGATCTCAATTTCTGTAATTCTAACTTTTCTCTTTCTTCTCTTTTCTTTCTACGTCTTGAATCCATTTGATCATCTACTTGTTCCCAAATCTTGTCTGCTTCTTCATCATCCTTCTCATAAGTAGTTCCAGCGAAAAGACCAGTTTCATTCTCGGGATCTTGAAACTGATCTGGATCCGCTTCCTCTCCACCACCAGGTTCTTCATCCACTTCACCTCTTTTAGCTCTTGCGGCTGCTACAGTTTCTTCCGATGGACCTGCTCTTGCTGGACCTATATCTGATCTAGTGGTGAATCCAGAAGCACCCCTACCTAAACCTGCTACGTAATTAACTGGAGCTGGCATGTTCAAGAAAGCATGCTTAGCTGCGTTGGCTTGAGCCGCCATGATGAATGGTATCGGAGGTCTAAGGCTCTATCCAGATAGTGAAGATAGTTGTGAGTGGAAGATGGAAGGAGTGATGGTTAGCTACTGGCAGCCCTACTCAGCTCTATCTCTCCTCTTTGACCTACCTGCTTCAGTCTGGCAGATGATAGACGATCGTTGAATAGACAATTCAATCTAGAGTTAGAAGAAAGTTAGTTATGCTGATTGAGGATTAACTTGATGGAAGGGATACGGAATGAATCAGGTTGGTAGGATGAATTGGGAAGAAGCTGCAAGCCGGTTCTTCCTCTTAGCCCCCACTATCTCTCTTCAAGCTGCTATGCCAATTCACGCAGTCTCGCAGATTTTATCGAATTCACTTTCATTAGACTCGTATGCCCCTGCAGCAGCCGTAGTCGTCTCATTGATCCTACTCAAAAAGTGGTCAGCTGGAACTCCTTTACTGGATAGATTGCAGTCAACAGATCAGCAATTGCAGGCACAGGGGAAGTCTAGTGGAATTCAGGATTTGCATGGCAAGACTTATATTGTCTCAGTGAGTATTGAGCATTGAAGGGGCAGAGAAGAGAGGCAGAGCAGAGGGAAGAGAGACAGCTAGTCAAGCAGATGGGCATGGGCATGGCTGTGGAGAGGAGATGTGAAGCAGCCATGGCATATCCTTGGAGTAGAGTTCTCAGCGTGTTCAGATAATTATCTTTGGAAGAGTCACTTTGAATCTTAAAACACTGGGTAGCACTTATCTAAAATAAGGGGAGATTCCAGACTGGAGTCCGAGGTGACAGAACAGCGTCTGCCTGAGGAGAGCTGAGATAGAGCTTCCCTAAGAGAGGTATCACTAGATATGATGAAGCAGAATATTCGTTTAAAGAGAGAGATAGAGCGAGAGCACAAAGGGCAAGAGCGTCAGAGAGGACTCATCCCTATCCCTCTCCCACCCTCCATCTCAATTCTCACTCCACAGGGAGGCCTTACCCCCTTCGGACTAACAGTTCTATCAAACCTCTCAAATCTAGGCTGTCAATTAATCTGTTTAATTCCATCCTCAAATCTCTCTCATCCATCAACTCTTCAATTAATCCAACTCCTAAGAGATGGTACCAACAATCCAAACATTTTCGCAGAGTATTGTAATTTGAATCGTTCAGATTCGATAGATGATTTCATTACCAAATGGAATAAAGGAACTAGTAGTATTCCAGGTGAAAGACCTAGTTTGAGAAGATTAGATGGAATTCTATTTCTAAGTCAAGATCATGGTGGTGAGGCATCGAGTTTTAGACAGGAAATTCATGGTAGAATCAGATTTTTAGAAGGAATGATGGAGAACATTAGAAAGCAACCTAGAGAAAGAGAAGTCAGAATCGTTAGTTCAGTTAGTCCTTGGTATCCTGCTGGAATCGATTTGTTACAAGAAGAATTGAAGGAATCTGGAGTTTTTGATTCCACAATTTCTCTTGAAACTGAGAAGTTGACGAATCCGAATCCGAATTCAAACCTTAAGAAAAGAAAGAATCAATCCAGTTCAACAAAAATGCCAACAAAAGCTGCTTCCACCTCAATCCCTTTCGAATCCAAACATTCACGTCTTAGACAGGATGGATCATCAACACTTCTCTGGTTATTACTTTCAACTGCTCTTCAAAGAAGGTTTGAAGATTTAGCATCAAAGGATCCAAGATCTTCTCATTCACTTTACGAAGCTTTTGGAACTCAGGAAGAAGAGGATAAGAATTCGAATCTCAGAGATCATTTAGGTAGAGATATTCAACCTCCGAGAAAGAGAGGACTTAAGAATAACGTCAACGTTTTAAATGTTTGTGAAGGGTTTGAGAGGAATAGAGATATCATTTCTTATCTCGTTCCGGGAGGTAAGAGTGAAGAGATGGATTTGGATGATGATGACGATGGAGAAGATGTTGGTAAAGGACTAGGAAAAGTTGATGAAGAAAGTGAGGAAGAAACTAAAGTTTCTGGAATAGAAGAAGAAGTCGAGGAAACTGTTTCAAATCCCAATATCAAATTGAAAGAAGCTATTGATCCTAGGTTTAAACAACAGAGTCAATCGATTCCAAAATCAAAATCAAAATCAAACTTCATAACTCCTTCCACTTCGTCTCAGATTTCCACCTTCAGGTCTATTTCACTTCATCTTTTGCTTTTCATTCTTTATCCTCTGATTTGGTTGTTCTCTAAATCTCCTTCTGAAGCAACTCAATCTTTAGTTTGGGCTATCGTTTCTCCTATTTCTGATTCAAGTCAAGGGAATTTGTTAAATGCTGGAATACCACTTTCTTCAAATGATAGAGATAGGGATGAAACACAGGTGAATCCGGAAAAGGAATTGAAGAAGAAGATTATGGGAATTAAAATTGTCCCTGGAGAGTTGTATAGGGAGGGGAAGATCGTTGCGTGAGTTATAAGATGAGAGATGAAGTTAAGAAGTTCTCTCAATTCAGGAGTATCTTTTCAGATCCAACGATTTTTAGCTTGGAGGTGTTTGGACGCTTATCTGATTCATATCACTTTCCTCCATAATCTCCTTTCTTTCTCGCCACCAACCTAGTCTTTCTCTTCCTTCGATCCTGTTAGAAGCTGGCTCGACTATTCCTTCGTCAACTGATTCACTGGCCTCAAGAGCTCTGCCAATATCTTCTGTTCCGACGGAAACGGTGCAGAAATTGTGGGATGAAGAGTTGAAGAGGAAATGAGAGAGGTCGCTAGATGATCTCCTTTGTCTCTTCCTCCCTCTTGACATTCCACCTCCCTTACTTCTGTATCGAAGTTCGTAGATCTCGCATTTCACAATCATAACTTGTTCATGCTTTCATTCCCTTGGGTTCAATTCATCAAAGCTCTCTTGTATCATATTATCATACAATCTGCAACTTCCTTCAGCTCTTCTTAGACTCTTCTCTTCTCGAGCTCAATAACAGAACATGAATTGTCGTCTCGAATTGACAGGAATTCTTTGTGACTCATTGGCTGGAAAAGAAATGTCTCCGGTAAGAGTTGTTCCCTCAAACGGGAGCCGGAGGTGTTGGTCTCTTGGACTCTGTTCTTGAATTTCTTCTTGACTCCTTCGATTTCCCTCTTCTTTTCTTTTCAATCCTTCCACTCAAATAGTCCAAAGACAAGATGGCATCCCATGGAATTAAAACGTTAGCAACTTTAGGTCAAGGTCAAATGGGATTAGGAATCTCTTACGTAGCAGCCACCAAAGCTAAAATTCCAAGAGTTTACATGGTAGATGCCAATCCAATCCAATTAGACAAAGGTTTGAAATTCTTCGATGCTCTTTTGGCTAAAGATGTTAAAAAGAATAAGATGACTCAAGATGAAGCTGATGAAGCTAGGAGTAGAATCAAACCTCTAGAGAAGATTCAGGATTTCTCAAAGGAGAACCATACCGTAGAGATGGTCATCGAAGTGAGTAGCAGTAGGAAGAGAAGTGATGAGATGATGGTTTGATCTAGTGGGTAGATGAGGAGAATTCGGTGGGAGGAGAAGGAGAAGAGGGATCTGGATAAACTACTGATTGGAAGGAGGAGATAGCGAGTTGCGTTGCTGGCTCTCTTCAGAGCTCTCTCCCATTCCCTGGAGCTGGCAGGGCTCCGGACATGCATGTCAATTCATTGATAGAGGTTGAGTGGTGGTCCAATTTATATGCAGAGCCTTCCGGAGCTTGGTTTACTCCCAGCAGCCCATCCAGCTTGACAGACCTCCAATCTCTTAAGCTCTGGTGCTGATCTTCAAGGCAGACTCTTTGTGGTGGTGATGATGATGCCTGGAGCAACGTTTGACCTCTCACTTTCTTTGGAACCTCTCTCAATCAGGCTGCAACTGAGAACCTAGAGACCAAGCTAGCAATCTTCAAGTCTCTAGCCAATGAACTCCCACTTTCAACCATTTTAGCAACCAACACTTCTTCAATCAGTGTTTCTAAGATCGCAGCTTCAGCTTTCAAAGAAGGAGGTACTGATCAAGAGAAAATTGATGGACCAAAGAGGGTGAGTACAATATTTCGTGATCGGGGGGACAAACTCGCTACCTCTTCGATACTCTTAACACTTCCATCTTTCCATTCATTTGAAGATCATTCTAACTCTTCTTTCTCGCAATCTCTTTTGGATTTCTCGTCTCAGGCCATTGGTCTCCATTTCTTCAACCCAGTCCCAGTGATGAAGCTAGTAGAATTGATTCCAGCTCTTCAGACTTCCGAAGACGTTGTCACTAGATCAGAAGCTTTCGCTATTGCCTGTGGAAAAACTGTTACTAAAAGTGCAGACGTTCCAGGTTTCGTTAGCAATCGTCTCTTGATGCCTTTCATCAATGAAGCCGTCATGACTTTGGAGAAAGGAATCGCTACGAAGGAAGATATTGACACTACTTTGAAGTGAGTCTTGCCTCATGTCTTGGCTTCTTCTTCGATAATCTTTTCATAAGGAAGAGAGACATCAAAAGATTGAAGTAGGGACAGATACCTCCGACTGACTTGAAAACGTCTTCTTTCTTTACCGTTTCTCCCCCTCTTCTGCTTGGTTTTCCAAAAGGCTCGGAATGGCTCATCCTATGGGACCCCTACGTCTGGCAGATATGATTGGATTGGATACCTGCTACTTCATCATGCAGACAATGCAGAAAGAGACTGGAGATTCAAAGTACCGACCAAGTGTGCTTTTGTCTCGATTGGTGGACGCCGGAAGGCTAGGAGTCAAGTCTAAGGAGGGATTCTACAAGTACGATTGAATTAAAATTGGCAGAACTTTGTGAGGAATTACTTGAAGGGGAGCTCGCAGGGGGGAAGGAAGGGGCGAGGGGAGGAAGAGATGCGTCTTCATTTCCTTTTGATCTCCAAATCAATCTCGTTTTCTACCCTTCGAACATGTTCTCGTATGCATAGATTTTATTCGACTACTTAAAACATCTTTCAGCTTCTTCTTTGATGTTGGCAAGAGCACCTTGTTTCCTTCACGTGTGCTCGCCGGCCTAGAACGCGCTGCTGGAGAATCTCCTTCCCTTCCTCATCCCTCTGCATAAGGTTGATCATTTTTCTCTTCATTTGTGCGTCAATCAATAATTGAACCAATTATCATGCCTCGAAAAGCGAACACGACGACTACGATCTCCTCTTCAGCCTCGAAGCCATCCACCACCTCCAAGCAGCGAACAAACACTACCAAAAGCAGTATCAAAACTACTACCAAATCAGCCAAACCTCCAGCAGTACTCTCTCCTAGGTCAAATACAATTCATCCATCAAAGAATGCACTAACCATTCACTCTTCAGATACTTCCGACAATGAATCAGATCAAGAGACCTCCTCTTCAGATCAGGATGAACTTGAAGGAACGCGTCGAGAAGTAGAAACTCCAGTCAAACGTCGTCCAAACACAAAGAGCTCCCCTACGAAGAAGGATGCAAATGAAAAGAGCAAAGGGAAGAAGGCTGCTGTTGGAGGTTCAGAGAGGGACGCTGATGTTCGCAAAGGTAGACAGAGAGAGATTCAGCAGCAGGAGGAAGCAGTTGGTCGACCTTCCATGCCAGAGGAACAAGTAGAGGCCTTCTTGGCTAGCTACGATCTAGAAGGTGAGTATCTCACTCTAAACATTCTAGCAGAGGAACAAGCGTGTAGACTGGAGTGGGATTGAGGAAGTAGAGCATGTTGGGGATGCATCTGCCCTGAACTTGTCCCAACCCCCTTCCCCAACTGGCCCTACCCTGGCAGCGGAAGAGTCAATTCAGAGCTTCTGAAGTTGAAATCTGGGCTCTTTGAAGTGAACATTGACCCTGAAAGACGCAATTCTGAATCGATCTCCAGTCCACTTGATGCTGACCTTCCCATCTCTTGATACTCCTCCTCTCGTAGTCCAAGCTCGTCTCCAACGCCTAGTCTCTCAGCTCGAAATCACAGTCAGAAGCAGTCAAGTTCGAATCAAGTCTACCATCAACAGAATCCCCCGTGCAGTGAGAGAACTTGCTGTCGGAGAATTTGTAGACAAATACGACGCTGACATTCGCAAGTTCATGGGCCATGCTCCTACCAAGAAGGCGGAGGAAGGTAGAAAGGAATGGGAAACCATGAGAGGCCTCAACGCTCAGGGAAAAAGAAACATCAATAGTAATGATGATGGAGAAGAGGAGGGAGATGGAAGAAAGGGAACAGATAGGAAAGGGAAGGCTGGTGAGTTGTCTACCTAGGGAGAATACTTCCCTTTCCAGCTAATCACCAAAAAATTAAAGAAAATCTCATCTTTCTTTCATGTTTCGCCTCTGTCTTCTCTGTCTCAGCTCGTCGCGACAACCAAGCTTCGGTCTCTACTTCAAGCAAGGTTAAAGGGAAAGAAGCCACTTCAGTAGCCAGGAAAGGGCTGAAATCGAATGCCTCAGTTGCCAGAAGCAAGGTGAGCTGAGTTTCCGTCCCAAAGAAAAATTGATTTCATGTCATGCGCTACGAGTCTTCTTCTGACGTGCCATTCTCCCCTCTATCCTGCTTTCCTTCTTTCTTCAGTCTCAATCGAGCAAGCCTCCTATTGTAGCCTCGAGTTCAGGAGCCAGACCTCCTTCTAGCTCAACTTTTGCTCCTCGTCTACCAGCCAACCATCCAGTCCCATCGAAATCCAGGATCGCCTTAGCTTCAAACTCCCGCTCTGCTCCTTCAGAAGTCATAGATGTCTATGACGAGAATAGAAGGAAAATAGGTCGTATCGTCAACGGCGTGTTCACTCCAACTATGGATCAAGATGAAGGAGACGAGGAGGAAGACGACGCTTCGAACAGCATCTACGAGGAGGCTCCAGAAGGAAATAGAGAAGATGTGACGAACAATCGCACTAGCGTTTCGAATCACAGGAGAGTTGTATCCAACACGAATGGAAAGAGTAGGACTGCTTCCTCTTCTGCTGCTTCTTCCTCTTCTAGACCTTCTTCCACAACCGACCGGTACCCTTTCCCTTCTAAGAACGACGACGACGACGACGATGACAATGACAATGACAACGAACTCCCAGATGTAGCAGCTTTGACCCAAGAAACCCTCAATAAAGAGACTGCTAGAATGGCTCTCAGCAGCTCTACGTCTAGCCTCGGTGGATCAAGCAAGAACAAATTCTCAGCTCCTGGTTCAAATGGGATGGTACGAAACAAGTCCTCTTCTAGTTCTCGTCCACCGGTAGCAGGTGGAGGTGCCACTGGCTTCAAAGGAAAAACGAATGGGAAAAAGCAGAGAGCCTCTTTCATCTCGAAATCTGGGCTTGAAGTCGATCTCGATACTGCAAGTCCTGAAGACGTCGAAGGATTGTCACCCCGTAGCAAGAGAGAAGTCACTGAGGCTGTCGTGAGACATCGTGAGGCAGAACTCTCCAGGTGGGGAAAGGACTAGACTTACGACATCTCATCCCCTCTCTCTTAACGTTTTTTACTGCTTCTTGGCTCGTCTTTTATCATTTCTCGTGTTTTTTCTTCTTCCTTTCTCGCATTGGATCTTTCCTACTTCATCCTTCAGCTACAGCATATATCATCTCACCTGCTCACGATTTTGACTCTCTGTTTCACTTTTAACTATTTTTTGGCGAGAGCGTCTGACTGACGAGACATAAGACATCAGAAAGCCGAGGATTTTTAGAATCACAAACCGGTCTGGACTTACTGCAAACATTATAGGCGGGGCTGGGAAAGGTCAACGCGAGCAGAGTAGTGGATAGAAATGGAGCAGCAGGGGAAAGAAAAGGAGAGGGGTTCAAGTGCACTGCAGAGAAGGAAGGCATGAAACATACAACAGCACCGAAAGGGTCTAGAGGATAAAACACAATGGAAAGCATGCATCGGTGTGTTATTAGCGAGGGTGAGAATTTGAAGCAGAAGTTGGTGTCATATGGTTGAGATGGAATGTTGTTGACGATTGAGAATGACTCGATGCAGCCTTTTACCTGATTGATGTGTTTTGACGTGGCAATTCAGAAAAGATTTGTTTGAATTTGAGTATTCTCATTGGGTGAAAGGCATGTACACTGAGAGTGAAAGCGAAATGAGGTTGGATTAAGTGTTATCGGGTTGAACCTGTCTTCTTCAATGTTGACGGTTTCTCAGATTTTCTAGCAATCTCTTGTGTCGGAGAGGGAGGAGAATCTGGAATAGAACGAAACGGTCTTGGAGCTCTTTGATGACAAAAGTGGATCGACGCTCAAGGAGATTTCATTCAAAGTGAAGCGTGAAGAACAGAAAAGACCTAGACGCCTAGACCTTGATCCGTTCATCACGACATTACTAAGATCGAACGGAAGCTTTCTCTCCCTCTCTCTGGTGGTTGGTTGGAAGAGAGGATTATTCGAGAAACTGGCGCAAGTAGGAGAGGTTATTCTTCCAAGCTTAGAGAAATGGTGGAGTTTAGAGCCACTGTTACTGAAGATCTCTCCACCGCTCTGAATGGAAAAAGCGATGGGGTCGCTCCTCTCCGATTACCACTCCTAGAGGTACTGGAGCTGGATGGAGCAGGTGTATTAAAGACGTTTCCAAGCTGGATGGTCATACCCTCGATCTCCAAGTTATCTTCCTACTATCTACTCTATGGACTCCCTCCAATCGATGAAATTAAGGTAGAACTCACCCTCGAGGAGGAAACTAATGCCGCATCTGGGTGTCACCGTCTACGAGTTCTTAGTTCTTCGAAGATGAATTACTTTCCCGAAAGAGTGGAGGCTTTCCTTTGAGCCAGAAGCAATAAAGTCGAATCTGGAGTCGAGGTGGAATGAGTACGGATGGAGCCTCTGAAGAAACTCACTGTACCTTTCGACGGAATGAGTCCAAAATTTTGAAACAGCTCAAGGAAATAGCAGAACAGTCGTTGATTCGATTCATGAGCCGTTATGGGAGGTCGAGATCTGAGCTCGAAAGCTTTCGATGGTGAGTGCCCATTGCCTTTTACCCTCGGCGGTCTTTCGTCGCATGGATGCCGCTCTTCTCTTTTCTGATCCCCAACAAAAACCCTGATATTGCTTTTCGCAGGAGCGTAACTGCACGTCATAATGGAGTCTTCCCACAAACGAACTTCGAAATAGGTGGGATCGACAAAAGGAAAGACGATCATGTTGGAAAATTGTCAAAGAGAGGGTCCGTTTCTTTGTACCGTACGTTTCAAAGAATTTTGAACCTCACATTTGGCCTCAAAAAGAAGGGGGAGAATCGTAGGCAGAGACTCTGCTTCTTTCTCGACTCTTCGAGCGATGACAAGACTTCGACTTTTACACAAAGATCCAGGTCGAAAGAGATCAGTTCTGGAAAGGAACCTCTTGAGTCTTTGTGTCTCAGGCGGTACAATTCAAAACTATTTACATTCAAAGCCGCCTCGCCTCTCCTTTCCCAGAAGTGTCCGACCCAACTCTGTTCTTTAAGCTGGACTAAGGTAGCAAGCCTCCACACCCACAAGTACAACGCAAACGAAGAACTCAATGAAGAGTGCTTTCCTTGAGTGTCTTGTCGGAGGATTTGACAGCAGAAACATGGTCAGGTCAGGTCAGGTCACGATGAGCCTCCAAGGAGGGGGATCTGACTCAAGAATCGAAAGAGTTAAGAAGGAAGAGATCAAACTCCACAAACCTGGAAGAAAGTACTCAACTTCAAGTACTCACCTCTGAGTTAACAGTTCAATACAAATAGAAAGGAGATCCCTTCAGTCTTTAGAATCATTCAGAAGGCACGCCTTCAGTAAAAGCAACCCTCAAGCCCAATCACCACCAGTCTCGAGCGTCAACACCATTAGAACTTCAACTTCCCACACTTGGCGACAACGCAATGATTCACTTCTTTCATTTGAATTCATTCTGTAGAACTTTTTGATGCTGTTGTATGTTTCATTCTTTCATTCTCTGTCACCCTCTGGACTCTTCTTTCCCCTTGTTGCTCCATTAGTATCCACTAACCTGCTCTCAGACATTCCTGAAATCCTTTCAAAACCGTACCACTCATAGCAGATCCAAATTCAGCTTTTATTTTTCATGGTTCTAAAATTGCCAAGATTTGAATTTCACTTCAAAGTGTGTACCTAGAATAAGTAAAAACCGGGAACAACACGAACAAAGTACTTTTGAGTGGTGGAGTTGATTGTATTAAATGCATGAGAAAGGATAAAAGACGACCATAAAGAGAAACAAGAAAAATTGGGTGGAAAGTGGGACTAAGAGAAGAGACAAATGCACAAGGGAGAGAGAGAGAGAGAGAGAGAGAGATAAAGATTTGATTTGATTGAGTTGCGGTAGAAGAGAATTAAAGACGGAATAGCAAAGACTTCAGAAGAAAGATGAGGAGAAGTTTCTAGAGTGGGATGCCTTACGAAAGGTTTCGGCTGATGAAACAAAAGCGGAGAGGTGATCGATTTCGACCTCAGGGTAGGTCTGAATGGAAAAGTGCGTTGATTGGGAGTGTTTAGATCTGTAGGACTGTGAGGAAGCAGATAGGGTAAAAAAAGGGAGTCAGAATTGATCACCTTTGAAAATGTCTCTGTCGTCGAATCTCGACTCACCATTCTCAGGTTAGAATCCCATTCCACCCATTCCTCCCATACCGCCCATTCCACCCATTCCAGGAGGACCGCCAGGACCTTTTTCTTCCGGAGCTTCAACCACACAGCATTCACTAGTAGTTAACAAACTAGCAACTCCACTTGCATCTTGAAGAGCAGTTCTAACGACTTTAAGAGGATCAAGAATTCCAGCAGCGATCATGTCTTTGTATTCACCGGTAGAGGCATCATAACCATAAGGGAAATTACTCATTGAACTTTTTTCCAATAACCTTCCAACAACCACACTTCCTTCTTCACCAGCGTTTTCAACAATTTGTTTGGTAGGTCTTGTAAGCGCTGCTCTTAGAATCGAAACTCCTAATTGTTGATCGAAATTATCAGTCTTTACGAATTCTAAGGCTTGAGTAGCTTTTAGAAGAGCGGTACCTCCACCTGGTACAATACCTTCTTCAACAGCAGCTCTGGTTGCATTTAAAGCATCATCATACCTGTCCTTTTTCTCGCCAACTTCAACTTCTGAAGAACCACCTACTTTAATAACAGCAACTCCACCACTTAATTTAGCCAAACGTTCTTGTAATTTAGTTCTATCATAATCAGAAGTGGTAGTATCATTAATGACCCCTCTAATTTGTTCACATCTTCCTTGTAAAGCAGTCTTATCTCCTTCACCATTTAAGAAGATAGTGTCTTCCTTGGTAATAGTGACACTTCCAGAAGTTCCCAATAAATCAGGAGTAGCTCTATCCAACTTAATGTCCAACTCATCAGTAAAGACAGTACTTCCAGTCAAAATTCCTAAATCTCCAAGAATGTTCTTTCTGTTATCACCGAAACCTGGTGCTTTGACAGCACAGACTTGCAGTTGACCTCTGAGCTTGTTCAGGATACAGGCTGCAAGAGCTTCTCCATCGATGTCTTCAGCGATAATTAAAAGTGGCCTTCTGGCTTGAGCAGCTGCTTCCAGGGATGGTAGAATGTCTTGGAGAGCTGAAATCTTCTTTTCCGAAAGTAGAATCAATGGCTTCTCAAATTCACATTTTTGAGTCTTGACGTCTGTAATAAAGTAAGGTGAAATGTATCCTCGATCGAATCTCATACCTTCAGTGATTTCGATTTCATCTTCTAGCGTACGTCCCTCCTTGACTGTGATGACTCCCTCCTTTCCAACTTTCTCCATGGCGGTAGCGATGAGTTCTCCAACGTGACGATCTCCGTTGGCTGAAATGGTGGCGACCTATGATAGGTGGGAGGGGGGGGGTTGAGAAGAAACAGGAAGATGAGCTCTCATCTTCTTCTCCGAGAGCCACAGTTCTCCCTTTCACTCCTCTTCTCAATCTCGAATCGCCACGAAAAACTCTCATTCCAGCCCATCCGAAGCTCTCTATCTACTCACCTGAGCAATTTCCTCACTAGTAGTAACAGCTCTCTTGTTCTTTTCCAAGAATTCAATGACAGCGTTAACACCCTTCTGACTTCCTCTTCTCAAATCCATTGGATTACATCCTGCAGCTACGTTTTTAACTCCTTCAGCGTAGATGGCTCTTGCAAGGACGGTGGCAGTGGTAGTACCATCACCAGCGACTTCATTGGTCTTGTTAGCTACATCTTGAACCAATCTAGCTCCTAAGTTCTCGAACTTGTCTTTGAGTTGGATGGATTTGGCAACTGTGACTCCGTCTATTTGGAAAGGAAGGAGAGTCAAGAGAGGTGTGTCAAAAGAAGAAGGAAATGGGGGACCAAAAGAAAGAAGAATGGGACGGAACTCACCTTTGGTAATCTTTGGTCCTCCGAAAGCTTGTTCAATGATGACGTTACGTCCTAGAAGAAGTTGAAAATGAATCTGGGTCAATAATCGAGACCAGATCTTAAGGTTCTAACACCCTCAATACCACTCCCTCTTGATCTCTTCAGCTCAGCACTTTTCCAGTCATCTCTCTCTCTACTGTGACTTGTCTCCGTTGACTTACCTTTTGGACCCAAAGTAACACTGACAGCGTTAGCCAAAAGGTTTACACCAGCCAACATAGCAGCTCTTCCATCATTTGAGAATTTGACTTCCTTGTGAGCCAAAAGAGAAGAAGAGGTAGTGAAACTTCTTGAAGAGATTCTAGATCCTTTAGAGGTGCAACGGGCTGCGGATAGAAGTGACATCTTGAATTGGGTGCAGTTGCGGTGATCGATGAATGAAAGGAATTAGAACAAGGTAAGGTTCAAAGGATGGATCCGGCTGAGAAGCGGATAGAATGAGTGGGGAGGAGAGGAGGAGAAGGAGAAGGAAGAAGTGGAACTGGAAGAAGATGCCAGAAAACACTTTCTGACTTAGTCTATCTCCGCACTTCATTCATTCAATTCCAATCCCAACTCAACCATCTTCTCTATTCTCCCATTCTAATCATGGCAAGTATCAGATGAATCGGAAGAAGAGAGACGCAGCACTCCCTCTCCCTCCCCTCCTCTCAATTGATGACTGACTGACCAAGTGGATCATCTCACTTTTAAACCTCCCTCCCTCCTCCTCCTTTCCAGTCTCAATCAACCATTCGTTCCATCAAATCAGTGATTCCGCTTCTAGATCGAGTTTTAGTTCAACGTTTCAAGCCACAAGAGAAAACCGCTTCAGGATTATTCCTTCCATCATCTTCAACTTCTTCTCCTCTTCCAGAAGCCACCGTGGTTTCATCAGGTCCTGGTGCACCAGACAAAGATGGAAAAGTTGTTCCAGTTTCAGTAAAAGCTGGTGATAAGGTTTTGTTACCTGGTTGGGGTGGAAGTAGTATCAAGGTTGGAGAAGAGGTGAGTATGAGTGATTCGAGGTGGGCCAATGCCTTGGAAGAGAGAGTTCAGCAGGTGTGGGTTGGGCACGAAAAAGAGAGAAGATCTGTCAAATCAGATTGATCTGAGAACTTTTTGTTGGAGAAGGAGGTTTGGAGGACAAGGTACTGTGTAGAAGAGGATTGCGCTTTAAAGATCGTAATCGAACAGGTCCTCTTTTCTTCTCTGAAGTGAAGAGCAATGCTAGACCAGAAGATGAGAATGAGTCATCGAATCAATTGATTTTCGGTCCTAAGAAGCTGAAAGTTGAAGACCTATCTTGAAGGAAGGCATACATTCTAGAATCTGACATCTCTGTCTCTCTTTTTTTATCTCTTCTCCTCTGCTCCGCCTCCTCCTTCTCCTACTCTTTGATTCTCAACTCTACTCAGGAATATCTCCTCATCCGTGATTCAGAGATCTTGGCCAAGATCAACGAATAAATGCCTCGTCTCGTCTCTCTTCTCTCTCCATAGCATTTCTAGTTCTCTCCTTCTGCATCAACCTCAAAACCTTTAATTGATCTCTTAGTCTCAGATCGAAGGTTGATCTCATCTGAAATGACACACAACACCTGAAAATCACTTGTAATATGACTCTCGCCCTTTCTTTAGAATGTTCTTTATTTTCCACCACTCCAACAAATAATTCCAATTCTACTATCTCTCTCGTCTGGGAGACTTGTGGCGCTCAATCTCCAATTGAACCAACAGATGAATGAGAAGCAGAAGAAGAGAGACAGCAGATTCAAGGTGATGATAGAATTAAACGAGAGATATAGTGTCTAAACAAAAGAAGCGTATGGGGAGGGGTATCAATCCATTGGAAAAAATAAAGAATAAAAGTGAAAATAATCGAACAAGAGAAAAAAGGGTCTAATCCTGTGCTTTCTTAACCTCATCAGCAGCACCAGGTTGTTCCAACCCATCTCTCTCAGTCTTACTTTCCGGTTCAACTTCTTCCTGAGCTCCAGTTTGATCTGGGACTTGTGGAATTGCTTCTACTGGAGTTTCAGCGTCTTTGGCGGATTCTGAAACTAAAGGAGCTGCAGCACCTGGTTTTGTAGTCTCAATTGAAGTCTGGTTAGAAGGTTCAGCATTTGTTTGAATTTGAGTAGCCATAGCATTTGGGTTCTCATTCTTCAAACTTCCCTCCTTAATTTTCTGTTCTCTTTTCCAACCCATGAATAAAGGAACGTCTTGAGCTATTTTAGCTGGAATGGCCATTTCTTGTAAGAATAAGGGGATAGAACCTGCTGAATCTGATTGGACGAACATTCTGAGAGAAAGGGAGACCCCCGGGGGTTTGAGATTAGTAAAGCCATCTCATCTCTTTTAACCGGGAGAACAAGAAGTAAGAAAGTAGAAAAGGAAACAAAACTTACTTCCATTCAACATTCCTCTCCTCAGTTTCCCAAATGGCTTCAACACTTGCATACATGGCTCTAACGTAATCTTTTTCATCTGGTGCTCCTTCATGTTTGACTGGAACTGAGATGACTAAGAAACTTCTTAGACCATCTTCTTTAGATTCAACTTGATTTGATGAGTTCAAAGTTGGTGAAGGATTGGATTGAAAATGTTGTTGAATTTCTTTGACATGAGATTCTGAGAATGGAGTTTTTGAAATTGGAAGATCTAGAGTTAAGATTAGTTCCAAGAAATCTCTGTCAGCTGTGACTATTGGCATTTTATCTGATGAAAATTGAAAAAGGGGGAAATAAATGGGAGTTAGTTGAATGAGATAAAAAAGGGGGGGGGGGGAATGTTCGAATTAACGTGACTAACAGCTATTCAACCAAATCTCTGCAATCCCTTCTTTTAAAACTTGGATCTGTTTGATTCCAGTCATTCCATGCATGTATTCCTTCTCTTGACGAGGATGATCTAAAAGTAAACCATTGCGGAAATCAGAGTAATCTAAACCTGAGGAGGTTGGATGAGACTAAATGAGAATGAGATTGACAAAAGGCTGTTAGTGAAGTCAGTTAAATCATCTCAGCCTGGTTCCTGAAGAGTTGAAATTGTAGGTGATCAACTGAGATGATGCCAATCCATCTGACTAAAGCCCCCTCTCCATCTCCACATCTACATCTCAACCTGTACTAGTAAGTGACTCACACTTTCTCTCAAATGCCAACCACATTTAGCCAATCTGCCATCCATTTCAGATTTACCACTTCTACATTGAACTTTGCCTTCCTTTGTTGAGATGAGTTTCCCTTTTGGCCAACTTTCAGATTTCTTTAGAACTGAGAGAGCTTGGTCGACTAAATCTGGAATCAGAGTCGAAGTTGAGAGTGAATCTATTGAAGTTGGAAGAGAAGAAGAGCTTAAAGGTTCAACTGAAAGTTTGAATGGCATGCTGGATCTAATGCTGATGCTGATGGGAATGGAGAGCAGATGAGCGAGATGAGCTGATTAGGAAGTTAAAGTGGTTCGGCAGCGCCGAGGGGAAGGGATCTTCGATGTAACTTGGGATCTCCTCTTTCTTCTCTCCATTCCAAGACTGCATTCAGAAAGTCAGTCTTATTTTGCTTTGAACGC
Source organism: Golubevia sp. BC0850 (assembly GCA_012976225.1). Taxonomy (NCBI): domain Eukaryota; kingdom Fungi; phylum Basidiomycota; class Exobasidiomycetes; order Golubeviales; family Golubeviaceae; genus Golubevia; species Golubevia sp. BC0850. The sequence continues at coordinate 991,142 of JAAVVG010000002.1, forward strand.
TCGGATTCCCTCATCGCTGTCAAGTTGAACACCTTCATCCTCCCCTCCCAGCAATGACTTCCAGTTCTCCCTCGGTGCCCAAGACTCCGGCAGAAATGGCAACAGCCTTCAACAAATTAGTGTTGAGTTCACCATCTCTAGTTCCCTGGTCTTCAACGATTCCATTATCCAAAGCCTCAATCTCACCCACAGGACAAGTAGGACAAAACCGATTTCACATCTCAATCCGACTAGTTTCTCTAGAACCAAAATCTTTAGTTCTATGTTTATTACATCCAATCACACCCCATTTGCATATCGAGGCTTTACCATTACCTTCAAATTTGAAGATTCAATCTTTAGAAATCTTGAACCAGCAACCTAAGATTTTTGGTCTGCCTATTGCACTTTGTCTTTTGAAGGGTTTTTTAACTAGACTTGGAAGTCAGGTTTCAGAGAGTGAAATTCCAGCTTTCGCTCCTAGGGAATGGGTCATGGATGATAATGAAAGAGATCAGGTCATTGCTAGAGAGGTTGAGAAAGCTATGGGAATACTTAATGTTGCGCCTAGGTTGAGGACTGTTGGGAAGGCTACAAAGGTGAGTGATCTTCTTTTCTATAGCCTTCGTTGACGAATTTTGAAATCTGATTTATCTTTCTCTTTCTCTTTTCCTTCGATGTCAGTTGGAGGCAGACATTGGAGAAGCAGCTTGGGAAAGGTTTTATAAATCTTTGGAGAACGCTGTGGAAGAACAGGAAAAAGAGGCTGCTTCTTCAGAGATAGATTAACATGTGCCTTTCTATAGAACAGTATCAATCAAACAAAAATCCAAAGGTTTGTTCTATGTTTTTTTAGGGAGTTCTAAGACTTCTATCGAGATGGTGAGAGAGAAGAAGGGAGAGGTTCATCTCGAAGATCTCACAACTTTTGAGCTTTGCCCAATCACGCCAACAAAAACAAATACATATTGCGGTCTCTAAGTGATTATTCTATTCAGATAACAAAAGTAGATCTAGAGCTTTGATATTTGTTGTTCAGGACCTCTCAGAATCGAAGCTTGAGTCATTGAAGCAATTAAAGTAAGACTACCATCTTTTTCTTCCTTCCAACAATTAGCTGAACTATAAGTTCTCTCATCATTCCCAGCATAAGTTTTCATATCTCTCAAGAACCAAGAGTCAGAGAGATCTAAATCATCTAGATGAAATCGGAGAGAAAAATCTAAAGAGGAGCAAGCTTTGGCATGATTTAGAAACCTATGAGAGAAAGTGAGTGGGATGAAAGCGATTGCACCATCTAAGATAAAGGTTAAGAGACTTGCATCAATAGCGTCGGATCTGTTTGGATCGGATCTTAAGGGAATTTTCTCTTGAGTTTTAGAAGTTGGTTGGAGTGATTGCTTGACTTTGAACCAGTCATAGTTAACCTTTTGATGCATCTCTAAATCATCTTGAGTTGTTACTTTCTCATAGTTGATTCCAAGAGCGTTTTGAAAACTGATACCTTCAGGTGTTGGTTTTGATTCTAAATAGGATCTAAAAGCTCCAAAGGTTTTCTTATCCTATAAAGAAGGAAGAAGAATTTCGGGCTCAAGTGTCAGAGAGAAAAGTCTATAGCGGAAGAGAGTTAGAGTAGTTCTACTGAACTCACCGTATCAGCTTGAACTCTAGTCATCTCTCCCTTCTTTACAAGGCTTTCAAGGTGTTCAGATATCTCTTGAAGCTTTGAATGATGAGTGACTTGATGAGAAGGTGGAGTAGAATACTTCAACATCGTGCTCCCAGAAGAGACATAAAAATCCACTATGCAGGAAAGGCAAGATCTTTGCTTCCCATCAAAATCTTGGGATAAGAGAACTAAACGAGTTATGAAGGTTCTGGTTTGTCTTAGGGATGTAATCCTAATCTTGACCGGTCTATCTGAAGCTGTGGGACCAAGATAATTTCCTTGAATCGAGTAGATTCTGTGTTTAGAGTCTGGAGGTAATGAGAGATGAGCAGCTCTGATTTTTGGGTTTGAAGGAAGTGAAAAAGAGTTTCAAGGGATAAGTACTTGGACATATGACCCCTTGTGCAGGTTCAAAGATTCTGTGTTAAGAAAACTCACTGACAAGCCCAACTTATAGCACACCCTCCATAAGCAATTGGCAAAGCATTTCCCATTTGAAGTGGATTCTCTAGCGTCTGAAAAGTGCTCTCATCTATTCTTTTCAAGGCAAGAAGTTCCTTAAATGTCGGAAATTCCATCGCGCCTGTGGTGAATGTGCTTAAGAGATGGATTAGATTTTAAAACGTCTTATCTCTTTGGAAGAGTTTGCAGGAGAGATGTGACCCGCTTTTGACGTACCGATTGAGAGGTTGTGAGTTAAGTTAAGTTAGATGGAGATATATGAAAGCTTTTAGAATTGAGGAAAGGAAAACTCGAGAGATAAGAGAATTCCCAATGCTCGTTGGTTTTTTTCAATCTCAGCTCGCGCTTCCGGAAGCGTTTACTTCCACTCCCGAGAACGATACAAAAGGTTGACAAAATCAAAGGTTCCAACTTTCAAGCATAGAACTTGTTGATTTGATGATTTCAGCATTAAATCACGATGAGCCAACATGAACAGAAGATGGTGGCTCGTGGCTGCGTTGGGCCCCCACCCCTTTTTTCACCACTTCAACTCGTGTTCTTCATCCTTCTGCAAAACTTTCCCAGGCCTTGAAAGACATGAGACTATTTTTAAAGTTTCCTTCTGAAATGGTTGATTTTCCGAGTGCAAGTAGAGAGTGTTTTAGAGTTGCAGACCCGTTCTACGAGTACAGGACACAGGTACTGTGAGATTTGAGGGCTTGAGCAACATCGCGATGAGTGGATTGGAGTTCGAGATGTATTAGTCAGAGGAAGAATTGGAAAAGCACCCAAAAAAAGATCAATAGGTGAACATGTAAATGAGGTTGGTCACTCAAGTTCTAACGTTCTATCCAATCAGTCCTGCAAAGTCGTGACCTCTTCCTCGACAAGTCTACCATCGTGCAGTTCCAATTCCAATTGGACCTTGATTGAATCGAATGTTTGTCATCAACAAGGCTACACGATACAGTTGGCTCAAATAGGTTGCTCTTCTGGATAACCTCATGATTCAGGGGGTTGACGTTTCTCCGACACGTCCCTCCTTTGCCAGCTTTGCTTCTGTGCTTGAAGAATTCGCTACGTTCAGTGATTTTCTCGAAACAAAACAATCTTCTCCGGTAGTAGGGGGATGGAGGATTGGAATATTCTCAGCCACTGGGAGGAGATCAGCGGCGTTTGTTTGGGAAGGGTCTTGTCATCTTTGACTTTCCTCCTCCATCTCAAACCTCCTCAAATTTCACAGCTCTCTACTAAGATTATTTACTTATCTTCTGTTGCCTCTATATTCGATCCTTATTACTTTGATACAACTCAAGAGCATCGCACACCCCTTTAATCTTTGACTTCCAAATGGACCATTAGCAAGAGCCAGCCACATCTAATTTCAAATCGCATCCCATCCCATCCCATCATCTGAAGATGGTCCAAGCAGTTTCATCGTCTTCAGATCCCAACTCGAATCCAAATTCAACTCTCAGTCTCTCGCAAGAAAGGAATCCAAAATCAAGGACAGGTCGAAGAGAGAGGGATCCAATCTCTTCAACTTCCAGCTCAAGTAATTCAACTGATACAGATTCAAACATCTCAATTTCAACTTTGATTCCAAGTTCTACTACTTTCCCTGAATTGATTTCTTCGACTTCACCTACTACTTTTCAAGAGGAGGAGGAGGTGAATGATTTAGATCCAGATCATCTGCAAGCAGCTTCAGCTTCCCTCGAGAGGAAAGACTCATCTGATTATTACTCTCCTTCAATGGAACTTGAAGAACCGAATTATAAAATTCTAAATCCTTTAGATAACACATCCAAAGAACAAGTAGGATTAGATAGATCCTCATCCTTAGGTTCAGATTCTTTAACATATTCTTCCTCAATTCACGCTTCCACTTCTGATTCTATCACTTCACATTCACATTCAAATTCCAACTCGAGTGATTTCCCACCTTCTAGAATCCAACGTAATTCATCTACCAAAAGCAGAAGGAATGGAGTCGGTGGTTTAGATCGAATCAATTCTCTAAAAAGATCAGCAGTTAAACAGAACCCTACTTCATCTTCATCTGGTTCTAGTAGTTCTACTTCTAATCATTCACATTCTGGTCATAATCATGGTGTTAAGTCGAAGAAACTGGCAAGTGCAAATGGGAATGAAACTGATGTAACGGGAACTGATAGCTCGTTGGCTAGAAGTTCATCTTGGGCTACCAATTCTACAAGTCCAACTTCTCCTGATGATTATCAACAAGTTGTTAATATCCCAGTGGGTGGAGAGAAACTTTCTAGAAGCGCTCTGGAAACTATGATGGCTAGAGATAGGAAGGAGGAGGAGGAACAGGAGATAGTTGGGACTAGACCAGAGTCGGTTGAATCAGTCTGGGGAGATTCTCTTTCAGTTGAGTGAGTATTGAGTAATTGAGAATCTTGCTTCCAGAAGCGAGAGGGTCGGGAAAGTTGAGAGATAGGAAAGCTGGGGAGATGGTCAGCGACCTTCCAGAGGAGGTCCGAGGTCCGAGGACCAGTCAAGTCTCTTCTTTTTAGAACCAAGGCAAGCTCAGAAACTCGATCTGATGTGACGGCTTCACAGGAGTTTCTGACCTCATCTCTCGTATCGCGGTCGAGTCAACTAATCGCTTCGATTCTGACCAAATTTTGCCCTCTCTTCTCTTCCTGCAACAGCGACCCGTCTGAGAGCTTTCCTACGCAATCTCAAATTCCTCCTCAACCTTCAGAACTCAAGAGCACTCCGATGACGCCTCCTAGAGGGCAGTCTCTCCTAGAAGGAGATCAAGAAGCGAGCCCCTCGATACCTTTCACCTCCAGAATCAGTTACGAAGATCCTCCTCCTCCGATCAGAAGAAGCTCAAGGATAGCGGAAGATTTTAACAATTCTCAAGTATCTCCTTCAGGTCAAACCAATCCTTTAGGTAGAACTTCAAGGTCTAGCTCTTTGATTGGCTCTAATTCTTTGACAATGACATCCCCTTCCACTAGCCTCAAGACTCTACCTCCAACTCCATTGATACCACCATCTAGCTCCTCTAATGCATCTTTAATTTTAATTCCAAACCGGAACAAGCCACTCCCACAACCGAGCGAAGACCCCTCTCCTCCTTTCCTTACTCCTCCAGATAGCGCAAGTGTCAGTGCTTCTAGCAGCGTCAACCACAGCAGAGAAACGCTTTCTGCTTTCGCCAATTCAAATGGTAACGGGGGAGTCGGAGGCTATCGAGGCCAGGCAGCTCCATCTGTCAGCGTCTCTCCAGCAGCTAGACAAGAAGAGCTCGACGGAGGAGGCTGGCCATCACCGACTTCTAACTTATCCGAAGCTTCACCCCAATCTGGTTCTGGATTCAAATCTGCTATGTCTAGATCCGGCAAGGCTTTCAAGAACTCCTTCATGTGGAATGGAGGAGGAGTAGCTAATCAATCTGGAGGTGGCGGTCTTTCTGCAGGTGTTCCACTCAGATCCCCTTCTGCTAGCATGACTTCTTCAACTTGGTCAAATCATTCTTCTAGAGCTCCAACTCCTGATCCAAATCAGAGTGGATCGACCAGTGATCTTGCAAGTCTGGATGAAAGTGGAGCTAGAATCAGTTATGGAGTCGCAAAAGGGAGTCTCACCCCATCTTTGGATGAAGGTAATACTTCAGCTCAAACTCAACTTCCTCCAAGATCTCATTCTCCCTTTGGTTTCTTTAGACCTCACAGCAGAACTCAGAATCGTCCGGCTGGAGGACTTGGACTTCAGAAACTCACTAGCAAGGGGAAAGAATCTACTTCTGTAGAACTCAACTCAACTGGATCTTTCAGCAGGAAACAGAAGTTCGGGAAGGAGAAGTTACCTGCTGGGACCAGTACCGGACGCACCTCTGGTCAATCCTCTCGACCCTCAAGGAACTTTGGACTCACTTCTCTGTCACCTCCTAGACCCAACTTGGCCACTCAAAACTCGGATAGCTCCACCAATACAGCCAACACTACCACTACTGATTCTTCGTCGGTCGCAGAGAGCGGAGGAAGTGGAGGAAGCGGACGAAGCGGACCTTCTTCAGCTTGGAATCGATGGAACTCCTCCACTGTCAGAGAGAGGGGAAAGAAAGCCTCTCACAGGTTGAGTATGAGCTTGCTGGAAGCTGCTTCTACTCCTCTGATGTCTCCGAATACCAAAGCCATGGGTTTTCCATCTGCTTCACCGCGAAAATCCGATGCGACTTCTCTGGTTTCTCCAGAGTCCCAAGCTTCCCAAGCCTCAAGCGGAGCTGCTCCTTCTAGACCTGCTTTGAGAAGGCACAGGTCCAAGTCTGTCGATCATGTACAAAAGGTTTACGCTGGGAACAGAGCTCAAGAAGAGGTAGAGCCCGTCGCTTTGGCTGCTGGAGAACAATGTCAACAAGCTAGAGCCAACTCGATAGGCAAGAACAACAGAAAATCGCAACTCCTTCTAGCCGGATCTGATCAACTTGGTTCAACTTCGAAGTCTCGAAACAGCAGTGGAAAGTCTAGTATCTACACTGGTAGAGTTGGTCTGGATCTGGGTCAAGCTGAAATCGATGCGAGGGAGGAAGCAAAGGAGGTGAGGGCGGTGACGAAGGACAGTGAATACTACAGTTCGTTAGCTGCTTCAGCTTCAGCTTCAACTTCGGTACAAGGCTGGACCAAGAAATTACGATCAAATGGAATGCCTTCGCTAGCAAGACCGGAGAGTCGACTAGGCAGAGAGACTAGCACCAGCTCTGCCGCTCCTTCAGCAGACTCTGGCAATCACAGTACGAAAGCCGCCTTCTCTAGGATGACCAGCTCTTTCAGAAGTCGAAGGACTTCTTCTTACGGAGGAAGTAAGATTGCCGATCTCGAAGTCTCGCTACGAGCGCATCGAACAAGCGTCTCCAGTGTCTCAGCAGCTTCAGTTGCTTCCGCCCTTTCCTCAGCAAAGTCGATACATCAACCTCACTCTCCTGGAATGGAAAATCTGGCTGCTGCTGCTCAGCTTTCTTCAGATCTTCTGGCTCTCTACGATCAAGAGGACGGAGTGGAAACGGGTGAAGAAGCAGCAAGAGATGCCACAGTCGCCAAAGCTGTCGATGGACTAGGATTGCTACCGGAAGAAGGAACTGTGAGAGTTCCAGCTCCTGCTACTTCAAGACCACTTTCCGTCACTAGAAGCACTCATTCTAGAAGAGCTTCTCTCGGAAGGACCTTATCCTCTCTCTTCGACCCGGCTCAGTCAGAAGTGAAGCCTGCGGCTGCTCCTTCCCTGAGACACAGCACTTCCAAGGATCTGAAAGATCACAGGTTCACTAGCGCTGCTTCCGATGTCTCTCCTTCAACACCTTCAAGACCTAGAACTTCACTGGGTTTCATTCGAAACATGGGAAGAAGATCTTCTATCAGTAGCAACAAAGGGGACACCGAGGTAGTGAAAACAGCATTCACCCCGCCTCCTGTGCCTTCGACTACTCAACGATCTAGACTTCCAGTTCGTAAAGGCATTCCTCGTAAAGAAGTGGGGGATTCAGCAAAAGCTACCCCGCCTCGAGCCTCTCCAACTGGATCTCGAACGAGGACTACTTCTTCTCCTTTACTGAGCAAACCAAAATCAAGTTCACCCGTTCCCAAAGTCGCTGATCAAACAAAGAAGCCTCTCACAAGAACAGCTGTCGCTCCTACTCTCACTCCTAATTCTCAACGCGTTCAAGCAAGAGGATCAGCTCCTCCTTTGGCTTCGCCTCAAAGACCACCTCCTTCTTCTTACCGGGCTCAAGCCAGGACAGGAGCTGGAGGCATCAACACTCCGACTCCTACCTTTGTGTCGAAACAAAGCAAGGACTCTACTTCCTCTTCAAAGCTCTCCAATTCATCATCTTCAACTAATCTCATCTCTTCGTCCAAAGGCAGAGTAGCGTCCAGACGACCTGTTCCTTCGGCCTCATCGAATCCAGAACTGCTATCATCACGTCCTTCCAAGATCAGATCCAAGTCTACTCCAAGCAGCCTCGCAAATCTCAGCTCTGCGATCTCGGACACGGAGGGAGATCCACTTCCGCCTCCTCGAAGCTCTTCAAGGCAGGGTATGAGAAGTACTGTGAGCAGCGATGAGCTCTCTTCCTCTTCTCGTATTCCAGTTCGAACACAAAAGAAGGCGAGCGGAGGCAGTTGGAGCGTGGCTTCAGCAATTGGAGCAGCCGGAGGAAGGCGACGTACTCGCTCCACTCATCGACCCTCTCTCACTCTAGACACTTCTGTCACTTCAACTCTTCCGGAGAGACCTTCAACAGCTCAAGGGATGAATCGAGTCAACAGTCTAGGTGAAAGCAACTCGGCCGTCAAACCACAAAGGAAGCTTAGCCAACAGGCTCTCAGCATCGTCGATGATGTTGAATTCTTACAAGCTCTGGAGCAAGTTCGAACTCTCCACAAGGAGCAGATGGCTCAACAGGAAGCTGAAGCTTCCAAGATACAAAGAATGGCAAAGCTCGGAATGGCTCCAGGAAACAAGAAAGGCTATCATCATCCTGCTGGAAACCAAAGAGGAAGATCTAGAGAGCCCACTCTCGACCAAGAAGAGTCTTCGACCAATTCTGGGAACGCTGTGATCTCTTCGAATGGCTCGATCCAGCCAAAGAAGAGCTGCCTTGCTAGAACTGCTTCTGCAGATGCGAGGCTGGGTGGGAAGAGTCGAAACGAAATTCGAGCTGAACTTATGGGATCTCCTCAATCCAATGCGGTTCCTAGAGACAGTCTTCTCGCTGGAGATAGCACTCCATCAGCTAAAGCTGCTGCTTTGACTCTCAGAGAAGGTCTCAGAGAAGAGATGGGTCAAGCGGCTGGGAATGATGACGACTGGAAGAAAGAAGTCAAGTCTTTGGTGAGTAATTTTAACAGCCATGCCGATAGCATTCAGGTCGCTAACCACAAACATTTATTCTTTCATTCCCTTTAGTTCGTCATTCGCGAACTCGTTCAGACGGAATTGAGCTACCAAAGACACCTTGAAAGTCTTCTGGCGGTGAGTCTGGTGATACTCTCTCTGTGTCCATTTCCTTTTCGTTGCTCCAATCTGACTCTCTGTTCCCCTTTTCTCTCTTCTCTTATTTCTCATCAGGCAATTCGAATCGCCTCAGCTCCACCCTCTACCCACGCCTCTCCGTCCAATCCTCGAAGAAAGTCGGGCTCCGGACTGAGTGCCCTCACCTCAGCAAGTCCCTCCAAGCAGAGCCCCACTTCTGTCACCACAAGTGTCCATCTCAGGATCCTCCGAAATCTGCTGCCGCAACTCATCGCTCTTAGTCGCAGTCTGAGCTCTAGAATCGACGAGAACCCTACTGCCCAAGGTGTCGGGACAGCCTTCCGTTTAGTATCTGCCCAACTGGAAGCGAGCTTCGTAGCCTGGAGCTCTCAGTTCGACTCGATTATGGCTGGTCTCAGACTTTCCGAAGGAGGGAAAGGAAGGTCGAAGGATCGACTCGGTCTCATTCCTATCTGGCCAGCTGCTGGTTCAGAAGGTGTCGAGGTCGAACCTGCAACGTCCGTCACTCAACGCAGCACCATAGACGCCTTGTCTCTCACTCGTCCAAGTAGTCCAACTCAAGAAGCTCCTCCTTCTAGCGCCACCAATCATCGAACCTGGGCCGGTAGACGTCGTAGCTCAGTCTCTAACGCTGATCAATTCCACCAAATCGACTCTGTAATACCCACCGAATCTCCTGTCAGCGCCAAGGAAAGCCCAGCCGAGGCAGAGAAACAGGCCTCCAAGTCATCAATTCCATCTAGATCAACTTCGCCCTGGGGATGGAATGGTTCTTCGTCGCAGCCTTCCAGCATCGGCAAGAAGTCTGGAACCGCTTACAAGTCCACCAATGCCTCTAGAAGCAAGTCCTACAATCAGTCGCTATCAAATTCTCCCGAAGATACCAAAGGCCCCCTTCCTCCTCCTGCCAGCGTCCCCAATTTCTCGCCTTTCGATATTGTAATCATGCCAACGCAAAGAGTTCCTCGCTACGTTCTCCTCCTCCGCGATCTCGCACGAAACACTCCAGAACAATCTGTCTCCAGTGCTAGAGTTCAGCAAGCCTTGGATCAAGTTTCAAGAATAGCTCTACTCTGCGATTCCGCTTCGAAAATGGTGGATCCGATTCCTCCACCCAAAAGTCTCAGTCGACCGACGACTCCTGGTAGACTCTGGGCTTGATCCAATCTCTTCTATTTATTCCCATTTATTCAATTAAACTTCAACCCCTCCATGATTTTCGCATGCATTTTCCTACCGCTTGATTTATCTTCATTTGTTCTGTGCTTTCCTCGCCCCTTCTCTTTCACTCTTTCTCTGCCAATCCCATTGTAGCATTCCTGCTTCGACATTTTTCTTGCTTGCTGTAATATTATCTCATTTGAGACGGAAGTTTCGAAAAGTAAACTCGACAACCTGTTAACGGTCAAAGCACTCGGCGAAGCTCTCGCAGAGGAACAAAAGACAGCACTCAGATCTCATATCTCATTTCAGACACCTCTCTGTAGGGGAAGAATCAGATTAAGACGAACTCTGAAAGTGAAGAAGTCCATTGAGAGCCGAGTCAACTCACGAGCTTGTTTCTCTGTTCAGTCTGTTGGCCATAAACCTTTCCAATCTTCTAATCTTTTAACCTCAGCTGTTCCGGAAATAATCTCCAACACTAATTGGATAGATCTGAGGTAATAGTAAATTTGGAGGTAGATCTCAGTCTTCGAGAGCTCGAGGAGAATCGATAGGTTGTCTTGTTGACATTTCGATTTCAAAGTGCCTTCGAAACTATACAGAGCGAAACATCGAACGATCAGCACCTACTCTGATAATGTAAACACAGGAAAACGTCGAGTTCACACCCCAAAGCCCTCTCTATTCGCCAACCACCACCTTGTCCCTTCCTCCCGCGTGCTAGCATCCAAACCTCCCAGACCTTCCCAACATTTCTCACAAAGTCTCATTCTCTCCGTACTACCTTTCCTTTCACTTGTGATGTATTCCTTGATCTTCTTTAGCGCCGAAGGAAGAAGAACCAGGTTGACATTTGGCAATTGGCCTATGTAAAGAAGTTGCAAAGCTGTATGCCTACTTAAAGTTGAGGTTTGAGTAGAAGAAGAAGGTGAGAGTTGAGCTTCTTCAGTCTTGGGATTTGAAGAAATCGGAGAAAGTGATGATTGTTGAAGTGAGGAAGTGAAACTTTCACTATCTTCTTCTGATTCCGGTTCGTAATCTGTTGAGCTTGAGTCTTCCTTGGCAACGATTGAAGAAGAAGAAGAAGTGATACCTAAAGCTTCGAATTTAGCTTTCGTTATTTCTTCTTCTAACCTTTTCAAGATCCACCAAGTAATGGCATCGGATCGTTCGGACACGGCAGAAGTTGCGGTAGTGAAAGCATGCCCCTGTTGCTCTACCGTCATTCTACCAGGATAGCTCTGATAGAAAAGAGGAGAAAGAGGCAAATGTGATCAGCACCGAGCTCTGAACTCTCGCTGACCTCCCATCGAAGACTCACCTCTAACAACAGCTGAATGTAAAACGGGGAGAATTCAGTGACGCAGCCCTTGTCGTTTGAGTAAATAGCCAGGACCACAGAGTGAGCAGACTCGAAGGGTTGAGGGTTCGAGTCATCTCTCAAATACCTGAAAGCAGTAGTTGTAAAGGTGGAATGAGAGCGTGAGCCCAAGTCTCGCGTCGGCTCGACGAAACGGCATGAGAAACAATGACTCACCTTTCACAAAGTGGAAGAATCAGTTCTTTGATGATTTCATCTGACAGGACGACGGTTAATTGTTCCACCAGATCCAAAAAGTAAGTAATCCCATCACCGTCCATTCCGAGGTTTGGATTCTTCTTTAGATCTACCTGATCGGCATCCCCAGTCCTGTCGGAATGTCTGAAAGCCAGTTCTTCGACTACTTGCGTACATCTCAACTCGTCCCTACCTAAGATATCTAGAGAGGAATAGAAAACTTTTCGATACGTGTCAAACCCAGCTGGACCTCCCATAGGCGAAATTCCAAAACTAGAAGTGACCCAGAACATTGAAGAATAGATCTTCAAGACTTGAGAGATCATTTCAAGATATTCTAGTGAAAGGTTTGAAGTTGTCTTGACGTTCCATTTAGTCTGAAGTTCTGTTTCAGAAGATGAAAGCTGCGTTGAAATTGAAGAAATCGGTAGAGATAACGTTGGACTCGGACACATGTCGACGATAGCTTCTGTTAATGAATCAAAAATCATAGTTTGAGAGAATAAGAACGCTTTGAAGATTCTCCAAAGAGAAGTCGTAACAGCTTTGGTATCGTTTAGATTTGAAAGTTGAGATTCTTTGGTACCATTTAATTTTGATGATTTCCAACTACTCTCCCATTCTTTTGATAAAGTCAACATCCTGGCTAAAAATTGAGATGAGGATTCAAGGGAATCTGAGTTCTCTTGAAGTAAGATGGAGAGCTCTTGAGGTGTTGAATTCCTGGCTGCTCTACCTATTCCATCAGCGAGGATTCTGCTGACTGGTCCCAGATTAGAGAACAATTCGTGCCCTAACAATAGTTCTGATCTGACAGCAGTTTCGGATTTCTCGAGGCATTCAATCAATCCTTCTGAATTCGAGTTGAAGTCGTGTGAAAGCCTCAAGAGGAGGTTGGAGCTGGAGAACATGTTGAGTAGAGAGTCCGAGTAGACTTGAATTAAACAAAGTGAGGGAAGTACCTCTTGCTTTGAGGAGGTGATGAAAGGTAAGACCAAGGAAGAAAGGTAGATCGGAGTGAGGGAGGTAGATCGAGCTCCTGGGGTTGGGTTGGAGGAAGATGATCAGCTCCTCTTTTCCTCCAGCTTCTGCTCTTCGAGCCGCCTACAACCTATATATTACCACAAAGTCTCATGCACTACTCACTCTCTTCTCTCATCTCTCCCTTCTCACTCCCGGAGCTTTCCTCTCCGGCTGCACCATTCTTCAACGTCATCTTCTTGAACTCCCTCTCCCACTCATCTCCATCTTCACTCTTGAGCTCTTCACCTTTGTAAATTGCATGAATCATTTCCAGACACTCAGCAAATGCGACTAGCCACTCATCTTCGATCAACCTGACTTGATACTTGACGTTGAGACCTAATCCATTGTTCTTCTTCCTAGTTGCTCTGACTGATTGCAAACCTTGAAGGAGACCTGTCAGTATGGACAATTTAGAGATTAGAAGGAAGTCTGAGGAAGTAGAACCTATTGAAGAAGTGATTTGATTCAACCAGAAGGTCAGGTTCCTACGAGTTGTCCAATTGGTGGAACCATTTCTGGAAGAGATGATTAGATCGACTCTCTTTGTGACTGAATAAGCTACGCAGTTGGTGATTTCCTTTGACCTTTGAAGTAGATCGATTGGAGGAGGAGGAGTAGTGGTGGTGGTGGAAGAAGTTGAAGTGGAGTTAGAAGTTGAAGGTTGAGGTAAAGGTAAATTCCAGAGGCCTTGTGAAGTTGAGATAGCTGTAGTGAGGTGAGCTATATGTTGAGAGTCTAGATGAGATAAGAAGTGAGAAATTGAACCATAAAGAGTATCTGGGCTTAAGAGAGAAAGATGAGATTGAGGGAGAGATGAGGAGGAACAGGAAGGAGTAGCAGAGTTGGCTGAAGAGACAGTGGCTTGAAGTAAAGAAGTGAAAGATAGATATGTTGAATCCGCTTGAATGAATGGATTCACTTTCTCTGTCTTTTGACTTGAAGAAGAGGAGGAAGAGAAAAACATCTGTAATCAGTGTGTGGTTGTGTCGGCAACCTGTTCTCGAATACCCATATGAGTTGTTCTGGCAGCACGTGGCGCTAGCCCCTAACAACTTTCATCCCTGAAAATGTGCTCCACACGAGCTTCTTCACACAGGCACCCAGATCTAATTTTTGACATATCACCAGGAGAGTTCAATCAAGAGAAGAGAGGAACGTAAAGGAGGACGGGTGGGAGGCTGAAGGATCCAGCAAGTCCGCTCTGAACGATTGAACTGAAGTTTACTCGGATCTTCCTCCCTTGCATTCCAAATTCCAACGGGATGCCTGGATTTCCAAGAAAATGTCTCTGAAACGTGTACAAGATTCTGTCTCTTCTTACGCCAATGTTTGGAGTGTGGGTGGCACCTGTCTCTCAGATCTTTTCCACATGGGAGTTAGCGATCAAGTGACTGTCCAAGTATCGATACGGAAGTTTTTCCAGCAGCCCTCTCTTCTGAGTTCTCTATAGCTGAGGTCTTCCACTGGAAAGGATTCAGGAGATTGCAAAGGAAGAAGGGACATTCCAAGAATGCGACAAGAAGAGCGGTGTCTTGCCCAGCGTCAACATCCCCAAATAGGTATACATGTTCAAGAACTCGTGCATCTCCTTCAATTATGAGTAGAGATGATAAATTCATCGGACTGAAGGGAACTTCGATCGACTCTCATGTTGGTTCTTGTCCCTCTGTTCTGCGGCTCTAATCATCCTGAGAGCGATCATGTATCACGTTTTTTGAGGAGTTTAAACTTTGTTTTTCTCGGTGGATTAGCACTCATTTGCGCAGCTCGCTCCCTGATAAGAGTGTCGGTTCCCTATGATTGAAGCAAAGGTATTGACTCCACAATTCTCCGCCTCCAATCGCTGCATGGACCAAAAAGTGCTTGTCGAATAGGATCAAAAAGACTACACACCATAAATCTATCTCACCTTCAAGGAAACGCTAAGCATGGATTGAAGGTAAGGATCACTATTGAGGCAACAGATGTCGTGTGCACACCCCTGAACGCTCTGTATCCAAGCACACCCCTTATCATATTCCTTGATCCCCCTAGCTCAAGCCTTCTCAAAGACGTCTGATTTTATGAATGCTACAATACCCCAAATCTATATAAACCACGAGAAAAACCCGTCATTCATTCCCCAACAACAACTTTACTTTCCCCTCCCCCCTCCCTCTTTCTTTAGGTGCTTTCAGTCTTCTACTTCTACTTTCTATCCAAGTCTCTACCTTATCTTTCAAACTTTTCTTCAAACTTCTTCAGCAAGCCAGGATGCTTCTTTCAGTTTCTTTCATCACTTTCGCCCTATCTTTGACAGGTGCAGTTTCAGCACATTCTCATGATTCAAACCGTCGTTCTCTTCATCCTAGTACTCGTAAAACCTTAGCTGCCAACTTCGACGCCGCTTACTACGTTAGAGGAGTTTCGGATGCCAACGTTACTACCAATGCTACCCTATCTTCTGGTCAAACCAGTCCTCTTTTAGGTGAGCGTCGTCGTCTTCGTCTCAACTTTTCCGCTTCGCTTCAGCCGTCTTGGTGACGATTGACAGAGTTCTCTTATCCTGTGCTTCTCGGTTCCGTCTTTCACCCTTCTCTCAGGACGTTGGAAGTACTACGTTGATTCCAAAGCTGGGATCGTCTGTTCAGTCTTAGACACTGAAGGAGTTGAAGCTGTCAAGAAAGGTGAGCTCGAGATGGCGCTAATCTTGCATTCTGCACCCTGTTTTTCTGACCCGATTCTCTCTTTCACTTCTTTCGTTTTCAGGTGCTGCTATCAGAGAAATCGAAGATGGTAGAAAGCCAATCAGACTTCTCTTCCCAAATGAGCAAACGACCAAGACAAGAAACGGTCTCTCTGTCATCACCTCTTCTGGATGTGAGAAGATCGATGACCTCACCTCAATGCTGACCGCAACCGACAAGGATGACTTCGATCTAGTTGACCTTAACAACGTCGCTGATTTCTACGGAGAGCTTCAAGTCACTTCTCCGCTCGCTACCAGAATGAAGGGACCTTTGATCAAAGCCGAACTCCCTGTTAAACCTCCAAAGAAGTTCACTTCTTACTGGAAGAGTTACGCCAACAATACCATGGTTCTTAATGGCGATGGATCTCCAGGTGAGTTCTGCTTTCAGGAGACTAAAAGAAAGCTGAATGGCACTCTGATTCGATCCTTCCACCTTCGCTCTCCAATGAAGCTCCCGGACCTGAAGGTGCCAAAGCTGAAGTCGGATTCAAAATCAACTCTAAGAAGGAAATCATCTGTTACGACATCTCTGTTTCAGGAATTAAAGGAGAATACTTCAACCGTGAGTTCCAAATCGTCGAGCGCCTTCTCAACAGACACTGACTTTTATCATTGAACTCTCTTTTCTCATTCTAGCTGGAAGAACTGCCACTCACTTAGGATGGCCATCCGGACCAAGTGCTTACCCGAGAATCGCTTTCCCAAACCCAACACCTGTCGATGCCTCGAAACCAGATGGAGAGAGACGCTCTTCTGGATGTCTAAAGGGACCTTTCGCTGCTGGACGTGTTGAGAATGGAGTTGATAGTGGATCCGAGAGTGGATTGTGAGTAGCATTTGTTCTAAAACGAGGAAGGTGTAACTATACTGACCCGCTCTTCCTTCCCTTCTCTCTTTAGCACCCTCGCAAGATTCGAGTCTGATCCTTCCCTTTACTTCTTCGATTTGCACACAGAATTCTATGATGTAGGAGACGTTAGGGGAGATTTGGTCAAAGTCGAAGCTTTTTAAATCATTGACCCCCTCTCTCACCACTGTCACCTTTTGAATCTTGACTCTTAACTTATTCTTGTACTCTCCTTATCTATTTATGTAAGCGTTTCAACCACCACCCTACTTTGTAAAATGAATCTCATCTGCAAATATCCAGTCAATACGTGTGATTGAAAAACATTCACGTGTCCCACAACTACGACAGAGGACATTTCACAATCTTTCGGCACTCAAACGATGTGCGGGAGAGAGCTGAATTACATACCACGGAAAGAAAATGAGGGAATCGGAAAAAAGTGGGAACAAGAGGTTTGAGAAAGGATGACGGAACTGGGTCGATGGGGAACTATATTGATGTCGTAGCATTGTTTTATGTTGAAAAAGGATCGAACGAGGTGAGTCAAATTGAAAGGATGAAAAGGTAGTGTGTCTGGTTCGTCTAGTCGAGAGAG
The DNA here is from genome assembly GCA_012976225.1 of Golubevia sp. BC0850. Classification (NCBI taxonomy): domain Eukaryota; kingdom Fungi; phylum Basidiomycota; class Exobasidiomycetes; order Golubeviales; family Golubeviaceae; genus Golubevia; species Golubevia sp. BC0850. The sequence continues at coordinate 1,008,187 of JAAVVG010000002.1, forward strand.
GCTTCGTTGCTCTTGTTTGGGTTTTGGGTCGTAAAGTTTTGGTTGATCGGGTCCAGCGGATCCAGGTTTCGGAATCCGTTACTAAGAAAGAGGAAAACAGGGAGAAAAAGAAGAGAAGAAAAAGTAGAAAGAAAAGATGAAAGAAGACCGGGGTGAAAGCTTGAGGAGAGGGTATCTTGAGTGTCTTGAACGTGAGTGTGGAAAGGCTGGGAGACGAGACAAGAAACTTAGGGATGGATCAGCCGAAAGGTTAGAAGCACATCAGAGCATCAAGAATAAGCGAACGAGATTTACTACACTCACCATCATTTCTTCGAAATGGTATCTTGGAACATTTACCTCTTCAACGACGAGGACCTGGCTGTCTAACACCAGAATTGCTGCCCAACACTCTCTTTGGCCCACGACTGATGCGAAGAGAAGAAGAAAGTAAGAAGAAAAGAAAAAGGGAGAGAAGTCACCGGTCAGCGATGCGATCTACAAGGAAGGAGAAGAGAGAGCTTTTATTCGCCCACACCTTCTTACGCTTCTAACTTTGCTACTCACCTGAACGCAACACAAAACGCAAACAACATGACAGTAGCAAACGTGATCCAAGTTGTAGCCCACATCACAGCTTCATTGCTAGCCACGTTGACTCGTTGACGAACCATAGCAGGTTTGTATCTGGCAGTAGTTGCGACAGGGAAGTAATCGGTTCCTCTTCTTCCAGGTCTACGGCGAGCAGGGTCCAGATCTACCATCTCGAACTCTTCCGACTCTGAGGTGGAGCCTCCGTCTTCCCCTTCAATTTCAGCTTCTACCTCCTCGTATCTCTCATGGCCACGATGAGCCAGAGAACCTGAGCCAGGGAATTTGGAATGAGAAGCCAGGGTTGAGCCTCCATCGTCTTGAGAACGAGTCTTGTCACTCTTGAAAGCAGCGCCGCTGGCTTTGGACAAAGAACGATTCTTGGGAGTGGAAGATTCCTCGCAGTAGTCGGGTCGAGTGAATCTTCTGTACCTGGAAGAAGCAATAGCGAGGGTTCTAGCAGTGACTTCGCTCTCGAGAGAGTAATCTCCGGTGCTAGAAGAGCTTCTCGAGCTGTTGCCTTTGCCTCTTCCAAACCTTCCGTCGACTTCTGCTCTGGCTTGAAGAGCTGCCAGTCTTTTGAGACGTAGAAGTTCGGATAGAGCCTCACGCTCTTCAACTTGAGAGGCGTCCTCGATGGCCGAGTAGTTCGGAGAGCGACCTTTTCCTTTCTTGAGGTTGGTTGAGGGAATGTTCTCCTTCGCTTGGCTTCTCCAGCCGAGCAGACCTCGTCCAGTCTTGATGCCGGCTTCCATCAACCCTAGTCTTTTCGCTTCAGATTCAGTGATTGGTTTTCCGAAGTCGTCGTCGTCAGCCCAGTTGACAGGTTGGCGATGAGCGGCTTTGTTGATGAGATCGTAAGTGTCAACTTGAGTCATCTCTCCGTCCTTCAGAGCTCCTCTGGGAACGATGTCTTCTCCAGCAGTCCATTCTCCATCTCCAGTTGCTTTTCTTAAAAGACGTCCAAAGCTGTTGGGGCCTGCGCGAAGAGTTAGCTCTCTGCTGCGATCTGAATGGCCTAGCTCCTGAGACGTATCGAAGTCATTGCCATCTTCCACTGTCGGAGCGGTGATGAAACGAGTCGCTGGTGGATCCAGAATGATCGTGGAAGCTCTGCTGCTGACAGAGAACGCCATATTCCCGATATCAGAGACAGCGGAGGCACTCTCAGCTAGACTTCCAGTGCTTCCTCTGCGAACTTGGATAGGCAGCGCTAGACTTGTTCTGAAAGGACTTTCGTCTTCTTGACTGGGAGTGAAATGCTTCTGAAGTTCCGAGAGACTCATCGAAAGGCTCATATCTCCATTCTCGATCGTATCCTGTCTGTGGGTTACAGAAGATCTGTCCTCCTCCTCGTCTTGATCTACCTCAGCGTCATCTCCATCCCGAACCAGCTCTTCATCTTCTCCATAGACGCTTCCAAGCTCGCTGCCTAAAGTTCTAGCTCTCATCTCCTCATCCTCTTCCAATCCGTATCCGTATTTCAATCTCAGAGCGGCAGAGTCGACGTCACCAGCGATACTGGATGTGGTCTCGAAGCTCTCGAAAGAGGGTAGCGGAGCGTGAGCATGATTGAGGTCACTTGCATAGCTAGATCCAGGAGTCAGTCCATCGTGAGAGTAAGAGTTTCTAGGCTTCCTCTTGAGAATTGAAGATTGCCTGACTTCCTTGTCTGATCCTACACTGCTTGCAGCTCCGACAGAGCCGTTGAAGCTTGCGTTTGAAAGCACTCTGCGCAGAGTCCTAGAGAAGACTGCCGTCACGTCTTGACGCTTTGAGCGAGGACGAGCTGCGCGGAAGGAGAGAGCATCGGAAGGCTTGAGAGAGTCGTTCTTGTTGCGACCGGTCGAAGTCAAGTCCGTCTCCTTCGAAGCGGCTCCATTCCTCGAGGCGAGATCCTCAGCACTTGGAGTGATACGGATACGAGGCTTCCCCAGAGACGAAGCAGAGGCACGACGTCTTGCACTCTTGCGAACGCTTCCGCTACTACTTGCGCTACCAAAAGAGAGCGAAGTCGAATTGCTCGTGAAAGATTCCATAGTTTCGGATCTTGGAAGGCTGGAAGCTCCCAGAGCAACTGCCAAAGCAGCCGCAGATTCTCTCCTTTCTCTTTTGAGAGCCGAGCGAATTGTACGACGAGTCTCGATGAGATAGCGGTTCCCGGGAGCTCGACGTCTTGCAGGACTGGCATTGGCGCTCGAAATTCCATCAGCGGTCCTTGCTGTGATGTCTCCTCCATCTTCGAGGTTTTGGTCCAGCTCGTTAGCATTCATGACAGCGTCGTAAGCGTCTGAGATCTTGGCTCCTTCCTGAATAAGATTTCCAATCTTGCCGTTGAACACGCTCTGAGTTTGAGTCAGCAGAGAGTTTGCTTCTTCCAACTCTGAAACCTTGGCTAGAAGCTGTGCGATCAAAGCTCTTTCACCTGCCGTTTGGCGAGGGGCATTGTTGAGAGCTGCTTCGAAAGCGCTGGAACTCAGAGAATCATCGCTTCTTCCGGAGATGGAGCTCGTCCTGGAGATGGAGGGAGAGATTCCATCTTTGACCGGAGATCTGGTTAGAGCTGGAGTGAGAGATCCTTTCGGGAAGTGGCGGTAACGGTCATTGATAGTTGCATTGGCGACTTCATCTTGATGTTCTTCCTGCGTTTCAACATCAGATCCACTGTGGTCAGCTCTGCCAGCCTTTCTTCTCCAAACCTTCCTGGTGGAAGTTCCACTCTCTTTCTTGACCTTCTCCTGTTCCAGTTCGGCATTTCTTTGACTGGCAGCTTCTAGCTCTTTGGTCAAGCTGTCAATCTCGGTATGGAAAGTCCTGAGACGCTTGCTTCCTTGGACCTTGTTCTTCTCTGCTTCAGCTTCAAGCTCAGACATCTGCAGAAGTAGAGCGTCATTCTGTTCTTGCAGAGAAGCTAGCTGGGATTCGACGTGAGCTTTATAGACCACCGAGGATCTATTGGAGTGATTTGATGCGCCGGAAGCGTTCCTGCGCTTGACTGGAGAGCCTCCGTAGACTGAAGGGGAGCCAGGCTGAGAGCGACCGAAGACAGACCTAGGGGGACTTCCCAGCGAATTCAACCCCCATTCTTTCCTGCCTATAGTAGGTAGCTCACTTTCGACACTGCCGCTAGAGGGGAAAGCAGTGTCGTTTCTCGAATACTGCTGAGAAGTCGGAAAGCCGGAGCTCAGAAGAGGCCTCTCTCTTTCACGATTGGTTGGAGTCGAGTCCTCGAAGTATCCGTCGTCATTACCTCCATGCTGTACTGGTGTCTTGAGAGAAGAGTCGTCGATATCGGCGGAGAAGCCCATGTCGGTAGTGGGAGGAGAGCATCTAGAACTAGTCTCATCTTCTTCCTCTAGGTCCGGTCCGATTTGAGAATTGAGACGTCCTAGGATTCCATCGTGCTTGTTTCGGAGGCTAAGGTTCTTCTTCAGAAGTGCTTGACCCACGAAAGCAGCCATGCTAAGATCACGTTCACGCTCTCTGATGACTTGATTGGCTTGAATTAGAAGAGCTTCCAAGTCGTTTCTAGGTAGTTTCTCCATCCATGCTCGATCCTCTTCTTCATCTTCTGCCGAATCCTCCTCGTCCTCTTCTCCACTGCCTTCTCTGTTGAGCTCTTGTTCATAGAGGTTGGAATTGGATACTGGCTGATGATTGTCTGAATTGAGGTTGAAAGAAGGTCCTTTGGGAGAGTTGGTTGGACTTCCAGAGCTGCTTGCATCAGAGGTATTCTGAGTAGCATCTTCGCTCGATACCAGTCCTCTGTTGAGTGCATAAGGTGCTTGATATCCCTCTGCTTGATCTGTTCCCGGACCGTTCCCAAGAGAATTTCCCACTTTTGATCCTACCTTTCTCCCCAGACTTCCGCCTTTCCTACTACTTCCTAGATCACCTTCGTTCCGGCTGACGTCTTCTTCGACTATATGAGAATTACCAAATGCTCCACTAGTATTCCTGTCATTTCTAGACGAGTAGTCTGAAGAACGTCTCTCTCTTGATAAGTTCCAGCTAGAGGACTGACTAGATCCCAAAACAGCTGCCAGTTCGGGAGGTAAGTCCAAATCTAGATCCGCTTCTGCAGCTCCAGGAAGTAGAGAAGAGAGTAGAGAAGCTGAGGTTGGAAGGAGTGGACTTGGTTGGTGGGTTGGGAGGGAACCACTTCTAGAGATTGGAGGTTTGGAGGAAGCATGTGAATGTTCTCCTTTTGCTGCTGTGGAGCGTCGAGCGAAGCCTGGCAATCTTGGTCTTGAAGTAGAGTTTGGCAGACCAGTTGAGCTCATCCTCTGAAACGTTCGGATTGTAGGGGAAGTAGGTGAAGGTGAGAAGGGAGTGAATGGGGTTGTGTGTTTGGACGTCGAGATTTTGCTACTACGTCTCATGAGCGCTTCCCTTCTATCACATGTGATGATTTTGAGAGTAAGACCAAATTAAATCCTTCTACCTGCTGTACGCTTCGAGACCGTTCACTCTTGCTGCTGCTGCTGCCCCTTGGCCCCAGCTGCTGCCTGTGCACCCTGCTTCTATTGTCCTCTACAATGATCCCTCTTCTACTCTCACTCACCTATCAATCACTTGAGGGAATAGCTTATCGTCTCCCTCCCTTTCCTTGTAGTTGCGAGATGGGGCTGAGAGTGAAGAGATCCAGAGTAACTTTCAGCTGCAGAGGGTCAAAGATTGATGAGCTACCTTTGAGTGGTTCTTCGCTTTCTTCTCACTTCTCCTGTGCTTCAGTAGAGATCTTGAAGGAAAGTTACTTGGGATTGAAAGAAGAGGTGGAACAAATCGATGTTTGTGTTGCTCTCTACTGCTGCGATCCAAGCTAGTGGTTTCCTTTCCGCTCCCAAGTTTTTCAACAAATCCAAGTCTTGGGTCGAAGCAAGACCTTCCGCCACTTTCCCTCTGCTCGCCTCCAAAGCCATGGTATACAACTAGAAAGAGTAACTTCGAAAGTAGACCTTTCGATACGCAGAATGTGGAAATGCGGGTGGTATGTACCACAAGTGGCAACCCTCTGCTCTTTCAACTTTCGTTCTTGCTCATCACCCTCCTTTGATCACTTAGACCTCTCAGATCTCACTCCGACATCTAGTGTGGGTGAGCTACTGGCCGAGACTTGCAACCTGAGGCGTTGCTATAGGCTCCCAACCAGAGAAAGTGCCGTCTTCGCAAGCTTGGGCTCTTCCCAAGGCTCCCAAAGATGATCCGAGGATGATCCAGGTGAGCTCGATCGACTAAGACTTCACCTTATCTCCAGCCACGTAGACCCTAGTCACCTTCTCAGAGCCTCTTGGAGAGGCTTCCCTTTACACCCTCTCGCGGCGAAGACTTTTCCGTCACGCGTCAGATAAGGGTGTTGTGAGTTGTCAAACAAAGTCGGATGGAGACAAACTCTCTCCGTTTAGTTCTGAGCCCCTTGGAGCTTGTGAAATTAATTTATCAAAAGTCTTGAGGCGTGGCCTTGTGGCCGTGAGTAGGTCTCCAACAGAGTCCAACTGATTGGAGGTGAGATACTTGGAACGTCCAGCTGTTCAGTCTACTCACTTCTTCTTTCAGTCAGATCTCTTCGGGTATACAAGCCCCCTTTCTCAGAACTCGGTGCCCTTTGGAACTTCTAGTAGGTTCCATCAAGCATCAATTCTCAATCTCACTCCAAGGCTCCAAGCAGTCCAAGGAGCTTCTCCCCCCGCCAAAACTTTAAAACCGTTCTTCTTTCGCAAACTCCGGACGGTCAAAGGTCTCTCTCTCGTTAAATCCTCTTCGTTGACTTTCTACCTCCGACCACCTCCAAAGGTATAAAAGGAGGTCTCTGGAAGTTCATCTCTCCTCTCCCCATCCCAATTTCCTTCAGATCCTATCCTCTCAAACCACCCATCAATTTTCGTCGATTTCAACAACATGCCTTCTCTATCCTTGATTCTTCCAGCCTCATCTCCTTCTGGACTCGAAGCTGCCAAAGCCTTACTTCAAGCTGGACACCCAGTACGTGCCGCTGCTAGGGACGTTTCAAAACTCTCAGCTCTCTCAGGAGCAAAGACGGTCCAAGCAGATTTACACAAGCCAGAGACAATCAAAGCAGCTCTTCAAGGAGTTGATTCAGTCTTTTTCATCAACCCTACCAATTGGGGACCAGTCAGCTCTTTCGAAGAAGCTGAGAAGATCGGAGCAACAATTCGACAAGCTTTAAAGGAATCTCAAGTGAAACGAGTAGTTTTTCTCTCTTCCATTGGAGCTGAGAAAGAAAGTGGAACTGGGACCGTAGTTACTCTACACACTATCGAGGAGCTTTTGAAAGATTTGCCTCAAGAAGTTGTTTTCTTGAGAGCCTCTTTGTTCTTGTGAGTAGAGCTTAATTTTGGAATCAATGCCAAGTTCGTCTTTCTTTGCATGATTTGACTTCTAACCACCTCTTCTTTTCTCTTTCCTCTTCCCCGCTCATAGTGAGAATTGGACTTTGCTCGCGAAGGGAGCCCTCAACCCCCCTTACGTTCTACCTTCCACTTATCTACCAATTGATAGAGAACTTCCTCACGTCGCTTACCAAGGTGAGTCTTCAGTCAAACTTCAGAGCAAGACCTTCTCCCAGCTCCCATCTCACTATCCATCCTGTTTCCCCTCAACTACAGATATCGGAGCCGCAGCAGCCAAGTTCTTGACCTTGCCATCTTCAGCGCTCTCCAAAGACGGTCCAACCATCGTGGAAGTGACTGGACCAAAAGACTACTCACCTATTCAAGTTGGAAAGGCTTTCGAGTATCTGAACGGTGGCAACAAAGTCCAGATTATTGAAATAAAAGACGAGGAACTCGAAGGTGCTCTAGCTCAACAAATCCCTCCCAACAAGATCAAGCAATACTCTGAGATGATCAGAGGAGCCAATGCTGGAGTTTTCCAATGGGCAGAGGGAGGAAAGGGAGTGGTCAGAGAGATTGGAGTGGTAGAGCTGGAGCAAGCTTTGAAGGAGATTAAAGAGAAGCTGGCCTCGGTTGTCAACTAGCCTATAGTCCCCTTGATGTTCTACTTTATTTTCCACTCAGCCTGTCGTCCCCAGATTTTGTTAATAGTTTAATGCTCTCAATACTTCGCTTATTCCAATCAGTTAACACGCACTCCAAACGTTCTCCAGCCCGAATCACGCAACACACTCAGAGTGATCGAAATGATTTACTTTTCTCTGATTGATTTCTGTTATTGTTGCACAACTCCCTATTGTCCTCTAGGTCCGACCTTACTGACGATGTAATCCTTGACTCTCTGTTGCGCTTGTCCTCCTAATCCCTCCAAATCTTCGGCTGCAACTCCATCCATATTCAGCCTCTCTCGATCTGCCTCTCCTTCTTCTAGCAACAAAACCGCTGTCGATCCGTGTCCAGATTCCATAGCTAGATGTAGAGGAGTATTGGAGTACCTGTCGGCAGGACTGAAGAGGGAATCGATAGAGTGGCGTTCAGAACAATGAGATCTTAGCTAAGTATTCCAGACAAGTTGGCCTGTCACATGCATATGTCTGCTGTATATCTACTCACTTGACCCTAGTCTTCTCTCGTTTCGATGCATCTCGAGGCTCTGGAGGACTCAAAAGAAGTCTAATGAAAGCGTCTTTGTTGTTTGATGCAGCTCGATGAATAGGACACTGCTTGGCCTTGTCTCTAGCATTCACGTCTCCTCCACCACCATATTCTAGCAAAATCTTTCCGATACCATTGTGACCTTTCGAGGCTGCGTAATGCAGTGGAATTTGACCTTTATCGTTTGGCGTCGAGGGAGAGGCACCTCTCTGAAGTAGCTCTTGCACGACCTCTAAAGAACCTGCGGAAGAGGCTATCATTAAAGCAGTCCATCTATAAGAGATGAAATGGGGTTGAAAACGGGAGGAAGCAGAGGGTCAGAGAGGTCACTCAGTTGAAGTCCTTATCACTCGTATCTTCATTCCAGCCAATTTCAGATTGTCCTTTACCATTCGACTCCTTCTACCAATCTGCTACGAGGCAAAAGCTCTTCAACAACTTTGCAGCCTCCCAGTGCTGACTCATCTGCCCTCGTTCGGCTCACTTCCTAATCACTCACCCAGAGGCATCCTTCTCTTCCAGCTCAGCTCCAGCGTCTAAGAGGTCTCTACAGATCTCTGCTTTCCCACCAGTAGCACTCCAATGAAGAGGAGTTCTTTTGTCTGCATCCTTCTCATTCACTCGTTTCTTGGCAGTCTCCGAGTCGACAGAAGAGAGGTATTTGGAGATGAGCCCACCGCTTCCTGAAGAGAGAGAAAGTGGTCAGCCCAGTAGAACTTGCTCTCGATCTAAGCTTTCGAGTTATTGATCAACTCATGACTCACCCTCCAAAGCAGCTCTGTGAATATCAAATGTTTCTGACATTTCGGTGTTGTGAGAGGAAGAAGCTTCGATCAATTACGCGTGGCGCTGTACTCTCTTACTCCACACCTCAGGACATCATCGAATGACTTCTAGAGCTAATTCGAACAAGCACGAATACAAGCAAGACCTGAACATCAATTATGGAGAGCAGGAGGAAGGAGAATGGGTTCAGGGAGAGTCGACGAGCAGGAAGAAAGAGGTGGAAGGAAAAGGAAAAGGAAGAGCTCTGGTAAGTCGTTTGACAGAGCTCAATTGACTCATTGAAAGCAGGGGAGAACTAGAGGGAGCTTAGATTCATCACTCAGGGAGTGTCAAGATGAATGTATGCGTGCACTTATGGAGGAGCAAGTAGCTGATAACCTGCTCCCCTCCATCCTCCTTTTCCCTCCTTCAGCCAGCCCCATATCACGACTTTGATAGCGTTCCAGAGTCGTCATCCTCCTATTTGACAAGTTTCCAAACCCACTTCAACCCTTCCGAGCTGCAATATGATCCATATTATCAATGGCAAGAGCAGCAACCTCCAGCAGAGCCTCCAACTCGGCAAATGCGCCTGGTGAAAGTGTCTTCCGACGTTCTTTCTGAAATGGAAAGGATTGCTATCATAGACTCAAGATCAGAAGGTTGTTCTGTCGGGAGAGACAGATCGTTCGACCCCAGAATTCGTTTGGCAGATTTGGAGGTATCCAAGACCCACTGTCATCTGTTCTTTCTTCAATCAGGAGAAACAAACGAATTCGGGTTTGCTATCTCGGACATTGGCTCAACTCATGGGACGTTCGTACTCTCCAACTCTACTCTCGAAGAGGAGGATCTTTCAAGTTTACCAACGTCAAGTTTTCAAAGACTCTCTCCTTCCAAGAAAGCTTCTAGCCCTTTCTTTTTGAATCATCTAGATCTGATCAAAGTAGGCAACACGCTTTTCAGAGTTCACATTCACGAAAGCTGGAGCTGCAAAGATTGCTCTCTGAACTCGGAAGGAACTGATGAGATTCAATTGCATCAACCTAGCTCACAACAGAACTCGAAAGTGGCGGAGCCTTCATCTTCCAATCAAATCGACCAATCCAACAATTATCAAGATCAAAGGAGATTTGGAGATAGGAAATTGGACTCGGAAGCTCATAGAAGAGACGAGATGAAAGATTTGAAAGCAAAATGGGGTGGAAAGCAAAATGGAAATGCTGGATCTGGAAACTACACTGATAGAGCTGCAGTAAGGCGATCAAAAAACGGAAATCTACCTTCAACTTTAACATCGGCCTCCAATTCAGCTTCGAAGACATTCTCCACTGGTCCACTTTCGAGGACCTCAGTATCACCTCCAGATTCCACTCCGGCTCCTCTGGATTCATCCAACAAAGGCTATCGCCTACTCGCTCAAATGACAGGAGAGAGTGGTGGGAAAGGAAGACTTGGCAAGGAGTTGGTTCAAGGAAATCAGATGGGGAGCTCAGGGTTAGGGTATCGTCAGCTCGAAGTTCTAGGGGAAGAAGAGAGTCGGAAGAAGAGGAAGAAAAAGCAAGCCCCTCGCCAAAATGAACCGAGCTACATTTACAGTGCACAGGTGAAGAAGAGTGCTAGGAGAAGATACGAGGAAATTGAACAGTGACTAGGCGAATATTGGCTTGTATTCGTTACCGTAGAAGTCGCAATCCGATTGTGATTCTCATTTCTCCGTTTTCCCTCAAAAGCTCTCCCTAGCTCGACTCTTCAATGGAACCGGTTCTCAAAACCGAACCGTCTGCTTGATTGTTTTCGCTGAAGTCTGAAAACCGAGGACTCTCCAAGTCGCCATCGTCGAAAGCAATGGCCGGCTATACTGAGCTATTCTGTTCTCTGCTTGGACCTTGGACTTTGGAGTCTGTGAGACTGTGAGTCTGTGACCCATTTATTCCCAGACCCTTGTTCTACTGGGAAAACAAAACAGGCTGAATCAATTTTGACAGGTCGGGGGCGTACATAGAGGCGCAAGAAGAACAATTGTTCAGGCTATTCTTCTGGTTTGCCCAGGCGAGATGAGATCGGGAATTTTCTGTACGCAGATGTTGGGTCTTTCGGGGATTGTTCTTTTCGAGTTTCGATGACTGGAAAAGCCCCAAGATTGGCCGAAGATGGGAACTTCTGAATGCAGATGATGGGCGTGAGAAAGAAGGGGTGGAGATGGACGGGGCTGCTTCGGAAGGAGAAAAGAGGTGACAATAGATCGAGATTCGAGGCACTAAAATCAAGGGCTGCTGGGATGTCTCAGAAATCCAGGTAATATTTGTGCAGCAAAAGCTATGGAAAAGCCGAGAGATCGGGCACAATCAAAGGGAGGGGGTTAAGAGAATTGCGAAACCTGATTATATAAAAGCAACCAATCTTCCTGATTCTACTCCTGTTCTCCCTGGTTTTGAATTCTTCCTCAAACCATCTCTAAAGATCTCTCTTGAAATTCCTTCGAAGGCATAGAAGATAGAAAGGAAGAGAGAGAACGCTTTACGCCACCCAAAAACTCTAATCAGTCGCAACCTCCAGGTCAAGCAGCCCATTCATTCCATTCATCAATTCAGCGCCCAATTCTGGCTGTATTCAATCCTTCAAGATCCGAAGGCTCCCAATTCGTTTCAAGAGTTGCGAGAATCTCCGTTCCAACTCGTCTCTCTTACATCTTAACCCTCCAAATCAAACAAGCTCTCCATCCCTTCCTTTAGGTGCTTGACGACCGTTTCTTCAAAAGTTCTCTTTCAATCCGGGTTTATCAATTCTTTACGAGTACTCGCCGACGTAGAACGGCAAGAAGAAATCACAGGAAGGAAGAAAATTGAATTAAGGTTCAGGAAGAAGCAGAAGAGGCAAGCATCAGCAGCGTCGCTCCAAATTTCCAACCATCACTCCAACTTCCTCATCCTCTCCTCTCCTCCCGACTCTCTCTGTTAATCCAGAGGTTAGAGGGATCAAACAAACATAATCAGATTTCAAGTATCAAGACCCAAGTCTCAAGAAGCGGTCTTCTAGCCTTCTTGGTTCCTTTCCTTTCCTCCCAATTCTACTACTTCCTGTCCTTTCTCTTCTCTCTACACTTCTCTTCCTTCCTTCTTCAATATCAAGCACTCCTGTACTATTTAAGACCTCTATCCAATCATCTAATTATCTTCCCCGTTCAAGTTTAAGGCGCCAAAGGAGATAGAATTCAGTTATCAAACCAAGAAGAGCTCTTCAATCAAGTCGCCTCTCTCAATTTCCTTCTCCAACCAAGTTGCGCGTCATAGACCTTATTTAACTTCCAGCAATCAATTGTAGGACTTTGAACTCATCATAGCTGCTTTCATCTACTTCTTTCAGTGAGTCCGACGTGATCGATCAGCCGGTGGGAGAGGAAGGATGGCAAGGTGGCTGGCTACCAGTGGAACAGCTAAAAGCTTTTCAAACGTGGAGTGTGCTCGTAATTAAGGCCTGGAAATGGTCAATATGAGCATTCATCTATCTGTATCTAATCCACTCATCCTCTTTCCTTCTCACTGCCTCTGTTCGTTCAGTCCTACTCCTCCGATCGCTTTCTTCCCAGCTCTTCCCGCCCCAAAAGCTTATTTGCCCTCTTCGTTCTGTTTGCATAGTGAGTCTCTCTTCTCTCCATTCTATTCCACAACTTGGGTGCATCGCATCAAAGCATGACATAAACAGTCTCTATCTCGGAATCATTGCGAAGGAAGGAGCCTTGTAGATCCTTGGGAATAAAAGAACCCTCTGGCGCAATGTCTGACAGCCCTACTAACGCCTCCTTCTTCTCCGCTTCATCTTTCCTTGATAGGCTCCTTTACGAACTTCACGAAGTATCTCAATCAGTTGATCTATCACCAGTCTAACGAGTCAGCCTTGTAATGGAGGCGAGGGTAACAGAATCTACTTTCCAAGGTTATGTGTGAGTAGATTTTCGGGGTCGACGGAGCTCTCGGCGTTCTCTCCTCAATTTAGATTTTAGAATGATCTGCTCTTTCCCGAAAGGTCCTAAATTAAAACCCCTTTTTCTGTTCGGATCTGACTTTTGATTGCCTTTCTCTTCCAACCTTCCAACCTTCCGTCCTACCCTACTACCCGCTCTCCAATCTCACGCCATAGCGCCACTACACACGATGCTCTCATCATCTTCGAGGCTGTGAGGAGAGGTCGCTTGCCGAAGATTCCAAGACGTTTGAAGCTGAAGGACGAACGTGAGAATGCTCTGCTTACTAGTGGTCATGTCTTCGTATTCGACGAGGGAGAGAGTGGGATCAAGCGTTGGACAGATGGAATGCTTTGGAGTCCGAGTCGAGTGTTGAACAACTTCTTGGTGAGTTTCCGTTGACTTTCACTTACAAATACCCGAAGCTTACTTTGATGTCTTTCTCTCCCTGTCCTTATCCTCAACCACCCAAGATCTATCGTCAAGTTCACAGCAAGAGTTCCAAGAGTTCCAAGAACGAAGAAAGCGCCCCTACTCCTGCTGCTCTCCCCAGCGGATTGGCTTCCGGTGCTCCTTTGATGGCTCCGACTTTCTATCCGAGTGGAAATGGAAACGAAGATTCTGGTCCAAGCGGAGTCAGAAGAGACTCCGAAGGAAGCATGATGAGCGAAAACTTCTCACCAAGTGTTCCAACCTTCGGTGGATACTTTCAAGGGGCTCCTCCTCAAGATCAAATGGCCAATCAGAATCACAGACAGTTTGGAAGCGCTCCTAATTCTGCAGGTAGTGCAAGTTCTTTCAATTTCGCTCCAACTGGCCAAGTCGCCGCCTCTTCTCCTTTAGCTTTCGATCCGGCTTCGAGAAGGAACAGCATCGTCAAGGACGACATGATGGGAGAGGGAGACTCTTCAATGTCAAGAGAAGAGCAAGCATTGAACAGGGAGCTGGTTGGAAGTTTGACGAGTAACTACTTGTTTATCAAGGGTGGACTCTGCAAGAAGGTGAGTTGTCGATAGACTTTCCAGCTGCTTCTCTCCTCAATCTCTCTTCTACTCGCAGTGCCCATCCTTTTAAACTCACCTATATTTCTTACCTAACTTTCTCTTTTCGTCCTTAAAGACTATCTCGATGAAGATTAATGGATCAACTCAGCATCTCATCTCGTACTACTCCGTCGAAGACGTTCGCGCTGGAAGATTACGGAGACCTTCCTCTCTTCCAGAATTCGTCTCGATCAGTATCTCTCCTATCTTCCTAAATCCTGCCAACTTCAGGGAACCTCCTCAGACCGAGGTCGGTCCGGATGGAAATCTGAGATACGTCTCCGACAGACTTCAATCCTCTCGTACCTCTGGTCAAGGATCAAGCAGCGAAGGTACCTCGGGAAGTGAATCTAGGGTCGGAACTGGAAGAGTGGGCAAGCCATCGTTCAATCAGAACGGAAGAGTAAGTCCAACTACTCTGTTTACATCGGCTTCTCCTACTGCCACAGCCAACTCAAGTCCTAATCTAGAGGTCAGGCGCCCAGAAGGTGGAAGGCTCCCTCATCAGATAGGAGGTTCAGGTGCTATTTCTTCGGATGGAGCTTCAGCTGTCTTGGCTAGGAGGATGTCGGATGGACCTCTCCGCGGAAGGGTCAACTCTGGAGGTGGCAGGTATGAGCCTTATCCCCACCCGGCTCTCTTCAATCAAGGAGTACCAGGTGTCTCTTCGAGAGGATCTCGTCCCGTTACTCCTGCCAGTACATCGTCATTCGAAGCGGCTTCTCCTCCAGCCTCTCGAGGCGGAGACAGGCAGCCTGCGAGACATCTCTCCCACCACGCCTCTCTAGGATCTCATCTCAACCTCTGGCACCAACCTCAATCCGAAGGAAACTCTCCCTTTCAGTCTTCAGGGATGACGTCTTACCCAGGAGGCTCAGATCACGCTGGACCCTCATCGTCATCCTCTACCCGTAGAGTCGCAGCGGACCCAAATCCTACAGGTCTGGAATCCTCTTGGAGTGAGAGTCGAGTTCCACTTCTTCCTCCAAACAAGATTGGTCACGCTCACTCTCATGGAAGCGCTTCAGTCTCCTCAAGTGGTTCAGACGGTCGTCACGAGCGACACCACCACTCGGGCTCAGGTTCTTCCCATTCTTCCTTGTACGGACACCCTCAAAATCAAGATCATCTCCAAGGCCAAGGTCATCAACAACACCAAGCTCAACATCTAGGACCTTCACCGAACATCCATTCTGAACGCTCTCACTATTTGCCTCCCGAAATGCAGAACTTGGATTCGTCAAGGACCGTCTGGGAGATGGCAGCCGGACACAGCTCTTTCCCTTACGAGAATGCTCTTCCTGGAGCGAATGAGTACCAATACGGTCAACCAGAGAGGTACTACGGAGGCGAGGGAATGGGTGCGATCGCCAGCGCTGGCGAACGAGATCACCCTCCTCCTGGAAGGTCTCAAGATTGGGAGAGCCTCTGGTCTCAACCTCAGGAAGCACAACAGCAACAGCAACATCAACAACAACATCATCATCAACAGAGAATCCAGACGAGACCAGCTCGAGCTCATACCCTGTCCGCATTCAACGGAAGTCAGCCATTCTATCCTCCGAATTTCGAAGGGAGCTCGTC
Organism: Golubevia sp. BC0850; assembly: GCA_012976225.1. NCBI lineage: Eukaryota > Fungi > Basidiomycota > Exobasidiomycetes > Golubeviales > Golubeviaceae > Golubevia > Golubevia sp. BC0850. The sequence goes on from JAAVVG010000002.1 coordinate 1,023,681, forward strand.
TCAAAGACCGGAGGCAGACGCGTAAAGATTGCTGAAACAAGAGGATTGCATTCAAGTGCAGAAGTCAAATCCTGGAACTCCTTCACTTTACTCTCGTCCTCAGAACAAACCCACCAACCCCTTGCCCAGAGATCCTTCTTCAATCCTGATACCACCTCAAACAATCAATCGACGTTTCAAGCATCAAACCTGTTCTTCCTATCATCCAACGACCATCAATTCTTCAAAAGCTCAAGCCTCCTTCTCTTGTGCCTCGACAGTTCAGCCCGATATCCTCTTCCGTTTCAAGCTCGTCACATCCAACAATCATAGCAGCATCGTATCCAATAAACCCCTCCCATGCACCCACTCCATCCCATCTGCTTCAAGCGAAACGATCTGCCGAAAGTTCTCGCCCTCCTGCTCAAGTTCTCTCACTCTCTCTCTGTCTGCCCCGGTCATCAAAGCAAGTCACGACCTCCCTGACCCTTTCACTTCTCGCTACCTGCACTTCTTTTGCCCTATTGAAGAGTTTTGATTTGTGAGTAAAGAACCAATCAAGAGTCCTTGTGCGTACCTCTTGATCATTGACTCCACTGACTCATCGGACCTTCCATCCCATTTCGTTCCCCACTCTTTGCAGGTTGAGCTTTCCCTAGCTCGCAGCACTCTTTCAAGTTTCGCTCTTTCCACCTCAAGCTACAACACCCACACTCCTTAAAGCCTCGTTTTCTCACTTTAGATTCTCGTTTCTGTTCTGGTATCTCCACACTCCTAGCACCTTCGTTTTCCACTCCCCCTCCAAACAAACCTCTTCCCCATATCTTTTACTCTCCCTCTTGTTTTCAGGCTGCAATTATTTTCTTCCCCCTCCCCCACCCCCTGATCCGTTTCCGACCTCGACTCCGATTCCCTGGGTGCTGTAACAATTTTTGCGTTTTCGCTCCCCCTCATCATCTCAAATCCACCCCTCCCACCTGTCTTACCCACTCCCAATCTCCTTACTCCTCACTCCTCTCCCTCTCTCCATCAGACTTCTGTAAGCATATTGGAACCTCTCGCTCTCTCGTTTTCTTGTACCTTGTTTCCGCACCTCTCAAATGAAGGAAGTTTCAAATCAAATCAATCGACCCGCAAAGCGCAAAGTCTCTTCGCAATTCATTGACTCCACTTGAGATCTTGAGAGCGCACTGGGATCCATCGTCTCTGACGACGCTCGTTCGGTTTGGCACACAAACTGAGTGTTGCTAGGAAATAAGAAGATGCTTTTTTGGATAGAAGTACATGCTGGAGGATCGTAGGAATTACAGAACAGGAAAGGATTATAAGTATTGACGATGAACTGCGAACAAAGAGAATTAAAAAGAAGATAGAAAGCTGGGATAAATAACCTAGGAACAAATATGGAATCTGGAGTAATGTTAGGTCTCGGGCAAATAGGATAGAAGACACTAATTTTCAAAGATCTATTCCACCTCCATTTTGAAATCTCATTTTTCCTCTTGATCGTCTTCCACTTTCATTTCTTGATCCTCTCCCCCACTTTCACTTTCCTCTTCATCAGTATTTCCAGCATCTTCCTCTTCCTCTTCACTTCCACTCCCTTCACCTCTTTCTTCCCTCTCTTCTCTCCTCAACCTTTTCCTCTCGCTTTTGATAACATTGATCAAAGATTCCCCGACAGATTTCCCGATTCGATTCTTTCTAGACAACAAAGCTTGAACTTGAAAGTTTTCTTCCTTTTCTCTTTGACTTTGATCTTTTGATTCCTCTTTTCCCTCTTCCTTCACAGTTGTTTGTTTCGAATCCTCTTGATCTTTCTCCCCCATCTCCTTCGAACTTTCCCCTTCCAAATAACTATTGTATTTTAACTTTGTAACCAAATCCTCGAAAATCTGACTTTTCTCCAAAGTTTTCAAGCTTTCAGCATGTCTCAATCTAGCATCAATTTCCATAATCCCTTGAGCAGCACTTTGAACTTTCTTATTAAGTTCTTCTTGAGTGAGACCGCCACCTATTATGGCTTGATGATTACTGCCACTGCCACTGCCACTTCCACTCCCACTTGCGATTCCTTTTCCTCCATAACCATTATCTCTACCTCTTCCCCATTTACCAGATCCACTTTTCTCTCGGTTTCTACTTTTAGAAGGACTAGAATTCGAAGAAGGATGAACAGGGGTTTCTTGGTTTCCGTGGATTTCATCTTCTACTTTTAGAATCAGATCCTTTTCTAAGGAGCGGAGAAGATTAGATTCGATCGACTTGAGAAGAGGTTCTTTGAGAGTTGAAGTTGAGAACTGAGAGAGGAGAACTTTTCTTAGGGCGTCGAAATGTCCTTGACGTTTGAATCTGGGGGAGGAGGGAGCAGGAGGGAGGGGAGAGGGAGAGAGACGAGGGAAACGGGAGGTCAGCATACAGAGACTGGAGATAGCCCAAATACAAGATAGATGAAGAAAAAATGGAACTTCAAGTTGCAGGGCTTATCACCTCTCAGAACGCTCTGTGCCACCTTGTCCCAGACCCATCCAATTCAGCTCTCTCTCTGTCCTGGATCCTGCCTCTTTCACTTTGTACTCACTCATCAACTACATCCTCAGGTCTCAATCTCCATTCTTTTCCCTCTCGTTTCCCACCAATTCTACTTTCTATATCCTCATCTTCACCTTTCTCCTCCTCAACCTTCTGTTTCTCGATCTGGATGCCTCTCTCACTTCTAACTCTATTACCGTAGCGTTGATCCACAGATTTTCCATAAGCATGATTTGATTGACTATGAGTTGAAGTTGAAGATGATGTATTGACGAGAGAAGGAATGGCACCTCTTGTTGAACCTCTTGAAGTAACTCTACCTCTCCAATTGGGTGGAGCCCCTCTATGAGGAATTCTTCCAGCTCTACCTGACCATCCTGGTGGAGCTCCTCTACCTCGATAGGATGTAGAATGGCCGGAACTTGTGGATGATTGACTACCTCCACGTCCACGTCCTCGTGAGAAGACTGGCATAATTTGATGGTCGAGGGTGTGAAGGAAGAGGTAGATTGAACGTGGCAAGCGTGGAACACACAAAGTTGAAAATAAGAAGGCATCGTGATTCATGATTCAATAGAAAGGGTAATTGCTACAGATAGAAAGGATTAAAAAGCAAGAAGGGAATAGCTGAGGGGAAAGGGAAGAAGGAGAGGTAGGACAAGGTCAGTCAATCCGTCCCTGTTCGAAGCTGTGATCCCTTTCCAATCCATTCATATTCTGTGAGAGTGTAATCAGTGAACCGATAAAGATCCTCAGTCCGCCTCTCTTCACCCAATCGCGGTTACACAGGTGCGGTAGGTTTGCTCATTCAAGAACTTGAAGAGAAGAGTAAATTAGGTCCGCCTGTCGGGAAATGCATCATCTTAATCTCTCTCATTACATAATCTAATATCTTCTTCTATTATCTTCTTCGATCTTTCTGACCTACTTTCCTCAATCCTTAGCTGAATCTCTTGCTGCTTACTCACCCTTTGTGTTGTTTGGTGCAGAAGAAGAAGATCGACCTCTTTTCCATGTCGCGATCTACCTTCCTGATCGCCACTCGCTTTGAAACTTCAGACTTTAAATCTCTCAGAATCGGTTTTCCTCTTGGAATACGTGAAACTATCTGGGATTCAAGACGTGTTTACACCAGATGGAAGCTAGTACTGGGTAGAGAAAATGGTCAAAGGTTTCCAGAACAGGGGAATGAAGGAACCAGAGGAGCAGATAGAGCAGACAGACAAGGAAGTTCCCCTGAGACCCGATCTGCGCGGCTTGGAAGAAAACTTTGGGGTCCGAAGAAGGAGGGACGAACAGGAAGGGGGAGGCAGGTGAGGCCTCGGCTGATACTGATGTCAGTGAGGCCCTCTCTTCTTCCGTCATCTTCCTGGGCATCTCTGGGGCCTGATTAGATGCTTTGGAATCTAAAAGGACTATAGTCAAGCCAGAGATAGAGAACTAGGGGATGAGAAACTCTTTTCAATGGCTTGCTTCCTCCCGGGAGAAGAGTTGGCGACTCAGACACCTCAAGAACCGAATTGATTAACCAACGTGGTGGGCCTCTCAACTATTCAGGTGCTTCTTGAGGAGAAGCGGGTTCTCGAGGATGATTTTAAAGAACTGGCGAGGTGGAGGGTGCGGATCGAAATGGACGAAGTGGATGGAGCGAACCAGGAAGAACCAGGACCAGATCGAACGAAATGAATCCCGTCCTCTTTGATTTTGGGGGTCTTTTCAACAGAACGAAACAGTCAAAACAATCAGAGAAAAGGTTTCTATCATTTGTTCTATCGAAACTTCATTTCTAAAAACTTGTCTATGTTTCTAAAGTGTCGGAAGATGGAGAACGAGAATCAGAGTAAATGAATCTCGAGGATTTTGGTTTTTATGGGACTGCAAGGAAAGGTTTTTGATGGCTTGGAAATTTGCGTAGAGAAAGAAAAGAAGAAGAGGTAAAAGAAACCAAAATAGCTTGAAGATTGAAAAAGGATGGAAAGCGAAGTTGAAAGAAGAATAAAAATCGAGAAAGGTAAAGGAGAGAGACTTAAAGGAAAGAAGAATAAGAATAGAAGGAGAGAGTTTGAAGAGTTGAATTGGAAGTAAAGTAATGATTAAATTGTGGACTAGTAGAAGAGTAAGGTAGAATAGAGTTTGAGGCTAACAGGAAGAACGCTCCAAATTCTCACTGGGCCTCTTCCGTCTTTTTAGCCCACTTTCCGAAAGGCTTGAATCCAGCAGGAGCGTTTGGAGAGCCGAAATCTTCATGAAGGTTCATGAGAAGTTTCAAAGCATTTCTAGCGTGAGTTCTTGAAGGATCCTCCCAAGGTCTTGAATCTTCCATTCTTTCAGAAGGCATCTTGTTATCTTTATGTTGAGAAGAGTCGAATGGGTAAGGAAGGAATTTCTGAAAGAGAGTTGAAAAGGGTCGGCAAAGAGAGAAAGAAAAAAGGAGTTAGAAACTCCACCAACCCAATTTTGTTTCCGATCTGGAAAAAAGAAAAATCCCAACTCACCTGAAGATATTCATAAGCCACCAAAGTAGCACCAAACTGAGGACTACTTCTCAAAACTCTAGCCAAACTACCTTTGAAGAAAGCTTTTGGACCTTCATCTTTCAACAATTTCACCGCACAATCACCAATTCCCTTATAAGTAGCTTCACCTTTTCTAGCTTCCACTTGCAATCTAGTTTTAATAACGTCAGCAGGAGTAGTCAAGAAAGCAGCTGGCATTCCAGCAATAGCAGCAGCAGCTAACAATTCTCCAAAACCAAGTTTCTTTCCACCAGATTTCTTTCCTTTAGAATCGATAGTTGCACCTGAACCTTCTTGAAATGTGTCCTTCTTCAAATGCGCGTAAGCTGGGAAATAAATGGCTGAGAATGGAATGTCACGTAGAAGACAAGCCGTTGCTCCACGATATAAACCTACTAAACCTAATTGACGGACAATGTGAATCGCTCCTCTGGCTACTCGATCTGATCCTTCCGCTTTGGCCATTTCTCCGGCGATTTGAAGTCGGATCTTGACAATCTCTAGGGGGTTGGTGAAGACCTGAAAGCAGGGTCGATGAGAAAAAAGGGTATGTAGAAGTTAGATAAGCTGCTCGAGACACCTCAAGACTTCTAGCTCTTTTGAAAGCACCGGAAAGACATTGCTCTTTCTTCAATGTTCGGAAAGGGAGATACGAGATCTGGAAGAACAGATTGCCTCTCGCCCTCTGCTTCTACTTCCTCCCTTTCCCTCTTCCACCCATTTCACATCTTCCCACTTTCTGGTACTCACAACTTGACAACCACCAGCCGTACCACCAGCGATGATTTCCCATCTCAATTTGATTTCCCCAGTTTTCTCATCTCTAACTTTAGCTCTAACCAAATCATTCACAGTCAATTTGATAGCTTTCTCAGGAGCGACTCCAAGTAATTGAGGTCCCAAACCAGAATAAAAACCTTTGAAACCTTCATTTCTAAAGACTTTCTTAACACAATCAATAGAATTCTTATACATCAAAGGTTCACCCACAACACTAGATCTTTGATTTTGCATTCTAGTTTTTACCAAATCGATAGGATAAACCAAAGTTGCACCTGTAGCACCTGCAAGACCTCCCAAAGCGAAATTATATGCAGAATGTGCTAGATCTTGTAAAGCTGAAATTGGAGCTTTTTCTAACTTGGCTTTTAGGTCTTCAGTTGAAGAGTTTGGAGAGTCTGAATCTTCTTCCTCTTCCTCATCATCTTCTTCTTCTAAAGCTGCTGGAGATGGTTTATGTCTTTCTAAATCATCTGAAATGAACAACTCATGACAGATTAGGTTTTCTGAATCTGAAGCTCCTCGAACTACTGAGGTACGATAGGAAAGTAAACCTGGAGAGGAATGAGCTACTTCTTTTTGGAAACGAGCTAGATGAGATTGGAATTGTTGAGGTGCATCGGGTCGGGCGTAGACCTGGTTGAGAGGAAGCGGGTGAGGGAGAGGAGAGAAGATGTTAGATGGAAGGATAGGAGGGATAGGGAGCGAGATGGATAGGAAGAAATCGCAACACCCAAAAGCTTCAAGGGTTGCAACGAGCTTCAAGGCTTCTGCCCACTGTTTGAATTAGCCAGGAACCGATGACAAGTAGAGCTGTCAGACGTCCGATAGCAGCTCTTTCCAAAGAAGCACAGCTTGAAGGTCTACTCTACTCTACTCTCCGCGAGACCTTTCAGAAGTTCTTCCAGCTCGCCGACCAGCTGCTCCTTGAAACCCCTACTGGAGCTGCTGCTACCTTGACCGATTACCAGCTTGATTATCAACGTTTAACATTGATCACAGCAGCATCCCTTAGCCCTCAGCCAGAACCTCACGACTCCAATCCTATCCTATTCTGTTGACCCGAGTTCTTTCCGTTTGCTTCCCTTTCCCCCTTCACTTCATTGGCGACTAAACTAACCTTTGCAGTGATTTGAAATCTACCTTCACCTGGAAGATGTGGAGCTGGAATTTGATGTTGATATTGTTCTTCATCCCAAGAAAGTTTCGCTTTCTTTGATTTCTGAGCTACTGGTACTGGTTGAGGATTTGAAGAAGTGGAAGTGGAAGTGGAAGCTTCATCTTGAAGGTAAACTGGTCGGAAAATTGAGGGAAGAAACAAGGACATGACTTTGAGTGGTGGTGGAATTGAAGAACAAGAAAGATTTTAAGGGAAAGAAAAAAAGAAGGAGAAGAGGAAGCAGGGCGAGAGTGGAGAGAGTTTTTAGGGTAGGACGAGAACGGAGGAAGTCTGGACTGAGAAAGGGCTCAAGCGCTGAAACAACCAAAACTTCAAGTACTCTGGCCAAAAATCTACTGGGTACTAAGCTCTGATATCTTTGAGATCGTCTTAGAGTATATAGAGAAAAAGGGATGAAGAACGTCGTGTGTCAAAAGAAGTCGAAGAATGAGGGTGGGCCTGGGAACCAAGGCAGAGACCAAAGCTCCGAGCTTTGGTCTTTCCCGAGAGAGGATGGAGGACATTACGACCGGTATAGGGAGTTGATTCTGGAATCATTCGACCAGCCAGGCTTTGAAAACCGTGCCGAAAGTCAGCTCGTTCTGTCACGAAGCCACCCCATCCCGTTCTCTGTTGAGATCAACGAGGCTTGATGATGAATGGAGCTTTTGTGAGTTCACGAGCTCCTCACCGAGCTAGTTTCTGAGAGTGGCCAGGGAGAGAGAGCCGAGTTAGCAAGAAGGTTGGGAACTTGGGAAGGGAAGATGAGATGAAAACCAGGGGTAAGAGGACTCACTCGTAAAGCCAGAGCGGTTCTAAAGGTGGAGATGATGTACAATGGGATGTGGAGAAAAGAAAAGATGAAATCAACAAAAGGAAAGTAAGGGGTTGAGTCGTCAGCAAAAAAGCAAAGAGGTGAGGCTCCGTCACTGTCGACTCCCTACACCTTCCCCCTCAAATCTTTTGCCTTTGTTGGATCTTGTTTAAAGAACAAACCCCTCTTTCACTTGTCATGATGGACCCATCTAGATCACTTTTTGCGATGACATACATCTTGACGCTTCCCAAAACAAGAGATCATGTCAACCTCGTTGAGACAGATTACAATGATTCATTGGAAGAAGTCTCAGCCCACCGCAGGCTAAAATAGTGGCACCATATAAGAGGAAAGCTGTTCATCTACTGTAATTTGAACTTATCGAAGGCGAGATGAGGAGGAGAATTAAAGAGGAGAAGAGCAGGTACAAAAAAGGCTAACAACCTCGGAGGCTGGGGCCTAAGATTTACCCTTCTCATTATCTCATTGCTTGGAGAGAGAAAGGGTTTGACTCACGTGCATGTACTGGGTATTTGATCTCACTTCTATCTAATCGCTTTGATTGATGCAAGAGATTCCCGGTTTTGAGAGTGACTGACGTGTCGAAGAGAGGTGTTCTCGTGGGGAGTGGCGTAACAAACCGCTGATGGTTCAAGGATGACGGTGAAGAGAAAGTTTGTTTAGAGTCTCAGAGGAGGTCTTGTGGGGAAAGGTGAGGATCGGGGGGATGACAGACACACAGGCATCCTCCAAGCTCCAAGGATGATAAGGTTCCCAACGTTCAGTCTGGCTTGATTAAAGTGACGTCACACAAACTGCACCTTTTGAAAGCCTTGCCTTCCTCAATGAATATCTTCTTCCAATACTATACGTATGTACTTGTTTCCTACAATTTCCATAAAGATCAGTCAGTACGTTTGATTGCGTTTTGAACTCACATTTCTACTTTTGGTAAGTCACTTCGACTGGAGAGCGAGGTGATCGGGAGCGGTATCTCCTTCTCGGGTGCTGCGATATTTAAACCTTTTATCCTGAGAACTTCTTCATCCTCACGATTTCAATTCCTTCCTATTCTTCTTTGTTCCTTTTTCTATCTTTGTTTACTTCAATTCAGATTAGCACAAGATTCTATTAAGAGCCAGTGCAAGTTTTGAGAGGAATCGCAAATCTCCATCCTTCCCAAACAAGACCCTGGCTGCTATTCCATCTTTCTTCAACGAACAACAATTTACTCAAACTACTCATCCCTGTGAGTGCATATGGTCCTTTTGGATTTCATCCTAGGAATCTAAATCGTCATCGATTCATTTGAGAAGGTGTTGGCTCCTTTAATCATTGCGTAGTGAGGGTCTTTCTTCACTTCATTTCGAGCTCCCACCCCTTTACCTCTCAATTCCAGCGAAACTCTGCTCGCTTTTCTTTCGTTTCTTTGCTCCGAAAGCTTTCGAATGCCTTGAAGACCCTCTTCCTTCTCGATTCTGGAAGCCACTTTGAAGAAATCCTTCATCAGACCATCCTCACATTTCACCCCTCTTTCTATCTTCTTAACACAACTCATTCATCTCAGACTTCTGTTAGTAGCAAGAACATCACGATTCAATCTTCAAGTGAGTACCTAATCGGTAGTAACAGGAGGAGAGGTAAGGAAGGAGGTGGTCACGGAAGTGCTGCGTCCTTGTGAGATGGACTCAGGGGGGGTGAACTTGGGAGAGAGCAACATTGCATCGGAAATGAAAGGGATTTCTTTTAGGAAGAAAGGAGCAGGATAGAAGAGAGACAGAATCAAACGGAAAGAACCAACCAATTTGGGAAGGCAAAGAAATAGAGCTTTGAATTGAACCTCAGCCTGTCTGAGTAGAGGGGGAGACTGAGTCTGGGTCAGCAAAACTTTATCTTTCACTCAGATCCGTTTGGTTGCAGCAAATTTCGGAAGAGATTTGTCGATGTTACATTCAATGAAGTTGTTCTACATAAAAACGGGGGAAGGCAGTCCCGTCTCGCATTAGGACAGAGCAAGGGCAGCAAGGGAGATCAAAGTCAATCAAAATCCGTATCTCTAGTCTAATCCAGAACCTGGTTCTTTCTCTCCTTTTTTCCATTTCCACTTCGAAAACAGCTCAATCAAATACCCTCAACCATCTCAAGATCAACTCGACCAGCGTTGAAGCAGCCATTGACCTCAACCTTCAACCTTTTCTAACCAGCCCACCTCAAGTTGAACCCTAATCGCCAAGCCATCTACTCTCTGTGATTCTCTCTTTGGACTCCTATCGTCTGGAAACATCGTGTATGGGAATTAGCCTGCAGTGTATAAGAACCGAAGGACGTGTATCAAGGTCGTAGGGTGAGTCGAAAGCAGCTGCATGATTCAGAGGTGGGGTGGTCGAATCTACGGAAGAGGGATGAGTGTATGTGCTGGGTTCTTAGAGAATGGGACATACTAAGAGGAATCTGATTTCAGGTGTGGCCAGTCCACAGTCATTGCGGATGCAGCTATCTTGATCGAGCGTCAGGCGGATGGGAGGAGAGGAAGGGAGGTCCCCTTCCTCCCCTCGTCTTCCGCTTTGAGCTTTCGCCCATGTGCAAGTTATTGGAATGTCTCTCAAAAGAACATTGATACCTTTGAGGTTCCCACTTTGAGATCAGACGATAGGCAATCGCGTTCGAAATGCTTCTACAGCATGACTGAATGCTGACAGCTCCCCCTTCCTATCTACCGACAGACATACCATCAACTTCAATTTCAATCCATCTCAACTACATCCCCTCAAGATCTACCTCTCCAATACCTCAAGATCAAAACACAAGACCTTAGCTCGACCATGGCTCTGGCCGCTGCACCGCCTGCTCCTCGAGGAATGCACTTTCCGTCCATGGACGGATCTTCCAGCTACTCCTACTCTCCAGAACCCAATTCCACCTCTTCTCCAAGCTCTCCCTCACTTCAAAAAGATCGAGATCTGGATCCAGTCTGGAGATCCAAGAGGGTCTCTAATCCTTCCACTCCTCATAGGAACTCATCTCTGAAACCTGTCCAAGCAAGTCCAGATGGAGCTAGTTCGGCTGCAGGAGAAAGCAGCGCTACCTACTCTTCGATCACACCTTCGCAGTCCGCCTCTCAAGGAGGGCTTCGATCCAATCGAAGGGACTTCAGCCCGCCTCCTCAGCAACGAAGGGAAAGGTCGAGCGTCGACGGAGGAACCAGAAATCAGCAGCAGAGGCAGAGTCGAGTGGATTCCATTCACACGTCAACGAGGAGAACAGAAGGTGAAGAAAACGAACTGGAGATCTTGGACAGCCCTTCTTCTTCCAATTCGAAGAACCATCTCTCTTTCAGGAATCTGGAACTAGCTTCTCTTTCTACTCCCGAGCTTCATCTCTCCTCTGATCCTCTGATTCTGGTAGAAGAACCTCATCTCAAGAGGAGGTTTGATCGGAACGAGCCGCTAGCGAAGGTTGGAGGCCCAAGCTTCTCCCCTCATTCAAGGACTAGGAGCAACGAGCCAGCCGATCTCAACTTCACCAGTCTCGGCGCTGTGATGAACAGTGTCACTCCCGCCGGCAAAGAAGGAAAGATCTCTATCAGGAAGAAGACGAAGACAAGCGGAGGAAGAGCCAAAAGCGACGCTCTCGGATCAACTCCTTCTCCAAGAGAGAGGAAGCTGAGCATCAACACAGTCACTGCGAACGGCGGCAAGCAGTCTTCCAGGAAGGAGGCCAATGGATCTGAGATCAGCTCTACTGGGAGCAACGTCACTGTCGCCGCTGACAGCGCTGTCACTTCCAACGGCAGTCAAAAATCCCCAAGTCCAAGTAGTGGAGAAGGAAACTCGATCAGGAATGCTGCTAGCTGGTTCAAGCGACCTAGGAGGTGGAGTCACCATTCGGCCTCTTCTTCCAAAGTAGCTCAATCTCCTTCAGTCTCTGATGTCGCCTCAAGCAGCGAAGCAATCCAAGCTGAGAGTGCAGTCAGCTACGCAACCGCCGGTACTGGAACCACAGCCTTCACTTCTTCCTCTCACGACGATGCTCGAACAACGACGTCGCTAGGTGTCGATGGAGGTCCCTCTACGCCTCTGGCTGCTTTGGAGAAGATGAGGTCCGCTAGAGCTTTTCTTTCTTCTGAACTGGGAAGGATGGGAGAGGGTGGAATTCTGGAGAACGATCGACCAAGGCTAGCAGAACTAGCTCTTTTCGGGCTGCAAAAGGATGGAGAGGCTAGCAAGCTCAACGTCGAACCTGCTCAAGAAGTTTCCAAGTTCTGGCATTCGATTTCGGATGGAGTTCTGCTCTGTCTTCTAGCTAATCATCTCAGACCTGCAAGTGTCGAAGTGATCGATCGAAGAGACATCGATTGGGTCAAGGCCAACAACATCTCAAGGTTCCTCAGAGCTGCAAGAGATCATCTAGGTCTGAGATCCAAGGATATCTGCCAGACTCTGGATTTGACAGACGGAACGATCTCAGGTCTTGAAAGAGTTGTTCACACAATTCTAGCAGTCAGAGCTCAGAGCGCAACTCATTCTACGACTCCTAGAAGACCCTCGCTATCTAGAGAAAGAAGATCTTCCAAGTCCAGCTCGAAAGCTTCTCCTCCACTCACTCCTCCTGACGATGAAGAAGACTTGGAAATCAGTGTCGCCACTCCCTCTGATATTCCTTTCCCTCAAGACGAATCTCCCAATGGCTCTCCCAGAAGACCTAGTGGAAGCCGACAGAGCTGGACCAAGCAGCAGCATCGTCAGCTAGCGGAGAGGACTTTGAACGCTGGATCCAATTCAGGAGGAGGAGGAGGAGTTCTGTTCGACGACTCTTCAAGAAAGTCTAGACGATCTGGTGAATTCAAGAGCGGTTCAAGAGGCAAGGGCTCTGCCATCACATTCGCCGATGCTGTCTCTCCCAGGGCGTTCAGTGCTAGTGGTAGCAGCGCAGAAGAAGACGCTTCCTCCAGGATGCCTTATAGGGACAGAAAGTTGAGCGAATCGGCAATCAGCTTGACGGGCGTAGCTGAAGAGGAGGGAGGAGGAGAAGAGGAAGAGATTCAATCGCCTTCAAGACCTAGACTTCGCTCACCTTCCTCTCCCGAAGCTGATAGGGTGATTTCAATCTCCAGAGATCTAGAAGAGTCTGAGAGGCCAGTCAGTCCTTTCACTCTGGGAACTCCTGGAGCTGCCACTCCGATGGGACGAAGCAATTCTCAACGTCGAATCAGTCTGGAACTCGGCTTCGGATCTCCTCCTCTCTCTCCCGGTCTTAGAGCTTTGGGAAACAATGGCTCTACAGAAGCCTTTGACGAGTTCGCCTTTCCTGCAGCTGGATCTGGAAGCCCGGTCAGAGCTGGTCCGACGAGGAGACACAGCGCGAGGTCTCAACATCTGCCTTCATCTCTCAATCCGAGTAGGGACGCGCTTGCTGCTTCTGGTTCCGAGGCGAGCGGAATTCCATCCCCAAGACTTCCATTCCCACGTTCAGTATCTTCAAACGAATCCCCCAACGTCAAGAGGATCGGTCGACATCTCTCGCTGAATGCTGGTTCGACGAACGAGTTCTCTTCAGCCTCAAACGCCTCCTCTAGCTACGCTCCCGCTTCTCCCAAAGTTGGACCCAGTAGGCCGAACTACAGGCACATGAGGTACTCGTCAGAACTCCATCTTCCTACTGCTCAAGCAGCTCAGCGAAGCACTGGACATGGCTCGAGGTCAGAGGTATCGAATAACTCCCTCTACAACTCAAACGACGACAGGGTAGGCTCTGGAATACAGTTCCCACAAGCCCCTTCTTCTTCAAGGCCGAGGTACGACTCAGAAATGGGTAGTTCTGTCTACACGAATACTCTTGGAAGCTTCACGACCGACGATCACTCGAGTGCCATGACGAGGTTGAGCAGAGAACCGAGTATCGCTCCCACTTCGAAGCACAAGCTCGTAGTCGTCGAAGATGGGAAACCGAACATTACCTACGTGAGTTGAGAGATTGAAATAATAAAGAGGTAGGGAAGAAGAAGACGAAGATTCTATGACCCGAGCTGACTTTGACTTTCCTAATCTTTTCTCTTTCGATCTTCGATGTCTACAGCAAGTCGGAAACTGCATTGGAAGAGGTCAATTCGGTTCTGTCTACAGAGCTCTCAATCTCAACACCGGTCAAATGGTAGCAGTCAAGCGAATCAAGCTCGAGGGTCGATCTGAAGACGAAGTCACTCAACTCATGCATGAAGTGGATCTCCTCAAGTCTTTGACTCATCCAAGTGTAGTCAAGTACGAAGGTCTAGTCAGAGGACCGGACGTAGTCTCTATCATTCTGGAATACGTAGAGAATGGATCTCTTCTTCACACTCTCAAAGCTTTCGGTTGCTTCCCTGAGAAATTGGTAGCCAGCTACGTCGTCAAGATTCTAGAAGGTCTCAACTACTTGCATGAGAGTAGGGTGGTTCATTGTGATCTCAAAGCTGCTAACATTCTAACAACAAAGAATGGTAACGTCAAGCTTTCAGATTTCGGAGTCAGTCTCAATCTGTTGGCAGCTGAGAAGATCAAGACTGAGAAGACTGACGCCATTGGAACTCCTAACTGGAGTGAGTATGATCTTTTGCTTCTCTGGAGTTGATGCGAGCTCGTTGACTGACGTTGGACATCTCTCTTTCCCCCTTTACTATCTGCCAGTGGCGCCTGAGGTGATCGAACTCAAAGGTGCCTCTACAGCTGCGGATATCTGGTCGCTAGCCTGTACGGTCATCGAACTGTTCACTGGGAAACCACCTTATGGAGATATGCTAGCCATGTCAGCCATGTTCAGAATCGTCGAGGATGATTGTCCGCCGATTCCAGACAAGTGCTCTCCAGCTCTGGTCGACTTCCTCGTCAAGTGCTTCAACAAGGATCCAACCTTGAGACCTACAGCAGCCCAACTCTTCGATCATCCCTGGCTCAAAGAGAACTGGACTGGTCACAAGGAGCTAAGACCTCAAGATTCTGTTCCTTTCCTTCGTCGCATCAGTGCTGACTTCCGCAAGTTGGACATGAACGCTCTCGCCGGAGGTATCGACGAACAGCAGACCATGGAAAGGTCCTCGTCTTCTCCTCCTCCGATGCCAACCATCCGACCAGACCTCGTCGGATTGAGAGCTGCCTCTGCACCTGATGGAGGATGGAACTTGGCTCAACCGAGAGCTCACGATCCAAATTCGTCCTCTCCAGGAGTCTCGCCTCCTATCCTAGCAGTCTTTGACGAAGCGGCACGCTATGGAGGACACGAGAACGGTCTTCGATCTCCAGATTCAGCCTTGAGCCCTGCTGCAGAGAGGTCTCTGCTCGGCTCTCACGACCCTTCGGTCCTGGATCTGAACGTCATCTCTGGAGCTGAAGAAGGAAAGCCCCACGCCTTCGTCAAGAGTACCTTCAGCAAAGCCGTCCAATGCAAGATCTGCAAAGAGCCGGTCAAGAAGCACGCTGTCCTCTGTGAGGAGTGTGGTCTTGTCTGCCACGCTCGATGCACTGGAGACGCTCCTTCTCCATGCAATCTTCGAGCTCAACTATTACTCCTAGCGAGAGGCCGTGCTTCTGGAGAGTACTCTAGGGTGGGAAGCCCTGCTCCAGGTCAACCTTACTCTCCAGCTCCTTCTCCGATCCCAACTCCAAGCTCGCCTCTCATCTCGGCTGCAAGCTTCAAGCTACCTTTCGGAAAGAGCAAGCGTCTGAGCAGAAGCTCTGAATCTCCTACCACAGCCAATCTACCTCCGCCATCGGATCCTTCTGCCACGCCTACCCAAACTGTTCACCCTCTAGCTCCCCTAGCTGCTATAGGAAAGAACAGCGGAAATTCAGCTCAGCGCAAGCGAAGGATCTCTCTCATCCCTCTAGGCAGAGTCCGATCGACCTCTCCAGATTCTCGGGAGGCGGAGATGCAAAGAGCTCCCTCTTTGGGTTCGATGGTCCAAGGCAACAACCACAAGAGTGCTCGAAGGCAGTCTTCAATCAGCTACGGAAGCATCTCTGGTTCAAGTAGTGTCTCCAGCGCCTCGGCAGGTGGAATCCTTATGTCGAAGACCGGATCTAGAGGATCGGCTGGCACGAGCTCTGGAATTGTTCTCGCTCAAGGATCTTCGAACTCCGGTCACGAGCCTCGACCCAAGCCGCTGCGCCGTTCTTCTGGAAGGATGGTCAGTACTCCTCAACTAGGTCGTCATCTCAGTGATGACAGTGATGGAGAGGAAGTGGTGATCGTCGCCGATGGAATCAACGAAGTTCGTCGCAGTCGTTTCAGTGCTAATTTCCACTTCGGAAGATCAGAACAAGCTCTATCTAGGATTTCCACTGACTCACACGTTGTCAGACCCCAAGGTCAAATCACTCCTAACGCCAACTCTCACGGTTTAGACAGGAAGAAATCTCGTAGAACGACTAGCAAGTCCGACTGCACCATCGTCTAAATCCGAGAGAAGTCCTCAATTGACTCTCTCTTTCTGGACATTTCAATCAATCCCTTTTCTCTTCCTTTCTCATTCCTCTACTTAGCCTCCGGAACGCAGCAAGCATACACGATCTTGCCCTAATCTTCCTCAAAGTCTCGTCTCTCTCAAGTCTTTTTCGCAATTCGCAAATCTCAAGCACTTCTCCCATCCATCTCTTTTTCTACCTGAAGTCAACCCCATATCTCTACGTGCTACCAATCTATAACCTCGAAAAAAACGCTTTAACAAACTTGTAACAACATCTTCTCTCTCTTTTCTTATAGTGTGCACGCAAAGCCCTTGTTCTAGTTTACCCGACGTCTACCATTTCCTTTTTCTTTTCTTTTTCAAACCACCAAAATTTACGATCTTCAACTCATTTCTTGTTCATTCCTTTCAATTCCATTTCATCCTTTCAATCTGACACATCTTTTTGACGACCTCTACACTTTTTTTTACAATTCTTCTTGTTTCTCGACCTTTTTCCCCAATACTTCTCTAACTACGACGACAATGCAAATGATAATGATAATATTCTGATGAAGCTGTTCAAATTTAAGGGGTGAGAATGGTTTGAATGAAAGATAGCCTTGATCTGTAAGATAACAAGGGGCTCGCGCGCGAAAGTGTTGTGCGGTGTTGATTTGGACACGCACCGCTGGACCTTTCATAAATTAGAGGATCCAGACTCTTTAGATTGAAATCAAGAGTTTGGTCATCCATTCTCTATCTTGAATTCTTGACCAGTAACTCTCTCTCTCTCTTTCTCTTGCACGCCATGAGTTCTTCTAGTTCTTCTCCTATAGGGAGTGGACGTAGTAGAAGCAGCACTAATCAATCCCAATGGACCAGCTCATCTCTAGAACCTGAAGGATATACAAACTTTTCTTCTACTGGATTCTCTTCTTCACCACCTTCATTCACTTCAACTCATCCAAACGTCAACTTTGGCAATCGATCAACTGTCAACTCCAATTGGAATCCTTCTCCACTTTCAAATCAGAATCAGAATCAACCCACTAAGACTGCTAATCCATTGAGACCAGATTTTCAATCTAGACCTCGTACTTCAACTTTCAATTCTGCCCCTCCAACCAGTTCAATTACTCAAACCACTCAATTCGATCTGAACAAACCTAAAATTATCCTTTCCTTTGAGATTACTCAAATTAGTATCTCTGTTAGCTGTATCAGAATTGATTCAAAGTTACCAGTACTATTCACAGAGTCAATCATTTTCGATCAGGAATTTCCCGAAGTGAGTGAGTGCAGTGGCTCTTTTGATTCAACCTGTCGCACAATGCTCATTTCCTTTCATCTCCTCTTGACCCTTTTTCCTCAGTACAAGTAAGTAAGGACTAATCAATTTTGAGACTCGGAATCTACAAGGAACTGACTTGTCCGAATCTCGTTCCTCTACTCTCCAGGACTCAAAATGGAAGTTACCGATCTGAAGCTCCTTCAAGGGAAGGTGTCAGTTCTCTTACTCCTATCGAAATGGTCGTAAAGGGAATCGATAGACTACTTGAGAGACTCAAAGATGGAAACAAGTTGAATTTGAAGCAAGTAGTAGCCATCGCTTGTAGTGGTGCCGTGAGTTGATCGAAGAGAGAAGAGAAAGCGATGCAGATCGGACCAGGGGAAAGGAGGATAGAGAAGACTTACCAGTCCACCAGGTCTGAGGAGACTAAGCTAGAAAGACACAGCTCTGAAAACATCAAAGAACTTAATTAAAGATCATCGCCAGGTCGGCCCCCTTCTTACCACCCCTATCCTCGTCCTTTTGCCCGCTTTCCGCCTCTTCTTCACAGACTCACATACCCGTTCTCCTATCCAAAGACGCTTCTAAGATTCTGGGATCGCTTTCTCCACATCTGCCCCTCTCTTCTCAACTTTCCTATCCTCAATTCTACACTATCCCCTTCATTCCTAACCAAGATGATTGTTCAGCCGAGGCAGAACTTCGAATGATAGAAGCAGGCTTCGAACAAAAAGTTCAGGCAGTTCAAGAAGAGACTTCTCCTTCACATCTAAACTCTTCATCATTCAGATCTCTCCGTCAAGAAGCCAAAGAAAAAGCTTCAAAAACCTTAGGAATTTCACCTTCTTTGAGTGGAATTCCATCCCAATTAGCTAAGATCAAAGCAGGTTTAGCAGTTGGATTTGTAGGAGATGAAGGAACGGTTTCTAATGCTTGGAATAGAACTGGTTATATTCAAACAATTGGAACTATGATGTATTCAATTTTCATTGGGAAAATTGGTGGAATGAATACTACTGAAGCTACTGCTACTGGAATGTTTAATCCTATTGAGAATAGATGGGAACAGGAAATCTTACAGACCATCAATCCTGGCAAAGGTAGAGATTTAGAAGAAATGCTAGGGAAGGTCAATACTTATAGGAATGAGAAAGTTGGAAGTTGGTTAAGTCAACGTTTTGGGTTGGATCCTGGTGAGTGTAACATCCCTGCGTTAACAATTTTTCTTCAGAGACTCTGACTAACTTTCCCGATTTGCTTGGTTTACTCGTTCTTTCATTACAGACTGCATCGTAGCAACCTCCTTACCTCTAAACGCCGCAATCTATCTTTCATTCCTACCTCAACCTACCGATGCCATCATATCTTTCGGATCTTCGAATGATACTCTCTTAACTTCAAGTCATCATTACCTTCCATCTTCATCTTACTCTGTCCTCCCGCATCCACTTTCGAAGTTCTTCGGATCATCTGCTGCAAATTGGATCATAGATTATCAAGCGATCGAGGCTGCCAAAGCTAGAATCATCGCCAGGGATAGCTTTTGTAATGGAAGATGGAACGTCTTGAGTCATATGGTCGCCATTACTCCAAGTGGAGGAAGCATTGGAATGGATAATAAGATGTTCACTATCGTCGTTCCTAGAGGAGAGAGGAAAGGGATTAGAAGATTTGAACATGGAGTTAGAGTAGCTGAATTCTCGGATATTAGAGTGAACGCTAGATGCTTGATAGGTGAGTTTGAAGTTCGGTATCTTTAGAAAACAGGTCTCCAGCAAGTCAAAGTCAGTAGAGGGTTGGTACAGAACGAGACATCTGACGATTTTCCCGTCCCGTCTCTCATCTCCTTCTCAAATAGAGGGACAAGCTCTGTCTTTGAGAGCAGCTCTAGGCAGAATCGCAGCTCTGGATGGAAGACAGCCAGAGTCCCAAGCTTATCCTGGTTCAGGTGCAAGATTAGGATTCAATCCCTTCTACGAAGGTCTAGCTCCGGCGAGAATCTTCACAGTAGGAAAAGCTTCTGGAAACGAAGCGCTCTCAAAGGTTTACTCGGACGTTTTAGGCGGTGATTTCATAGCTTCTCTCGAAGAGTTTGAAAAGGTTAGAAAGGATCAAGACAAAGAATCTTTGAAACATTTAAGCATCTCTCCAGTTTCAATGAACGATTCTAGATCCAGAAGTAGCTCTATTGCCTCTGGGTCCATCGCTGCTAAAGATCTAGGATTCAATCCGGTCGAGAAACTAGGAGATCAGGTCTCTGAAAGATTTAATGAGAAGATCGGAGCTTCAAAAGCAACTATTGGTGCAGCTTGGTTTGCACTTTGCAACTACGAGAGAGAGAATGGAGTTAGTGGATCTACTTTTGAAGAGACTGTTGGATCTTATTTGAAAGGTACTCATCAAGAAAGACTTGGAACTCAATCTCAAATCCAATCGAAAGCAAGCGTCAATCGTAGATCTGTTTCCGACTCTGGTACTCAATCATTTTATGGTCATCAAGAAAGAACATTCGATAGATGGTCTGGTGAACAACAAATCGAAGATGACTTGACTACTCCAAGACCTCCTTTGAAAGATTTGGAACCAGAAAGCATCTCGGTTTATAGAGAAGAAGAAGAGGAAGAAGAAGATTATCACGCGTATGAAAATCGAGGTTTGGTAGGAGCAGCTTCAGTGACTTCTTTATCCAATTCAAATCCAAATATAAGAAAGAATCCAAGGTTAAAACCTATTCTTAGACGTCAAAGATCTTCAACCATGGGATGTCAAGGTTCTGATGATTGGAGAAGTAGAACTTCAAGTGGAAGTTCAAATCATGAGTCAACTAGGGCTGTTGAGTTTAGTGGACACCTTTCCACAGATTATGAGACTATTCAATCTCACGTTGAAAGTTTGGAGGAGATGTTGAATCAAGCTGATTTGTTAAGTTCTAATCTTGAATATCTGAATGAGAACCAAAGGGGAGAGGTTGTAGAGGTGGAGACGGACATGGAAAGAAGGATTGGAGAGAGAGAAGAGAAGAGAGAGGTCAAGAGACAGATGGAGGAGACTAAGAAAGATCAACTATCTTTGTTGGGGTTGATTAGAATGGCTTCTAGTGATGATGATGCTTATTCCATTTATGGAGGGTTGTTGGAAGAGCATGTTAGGTTGATGGAGTCGATTGATAGGATTGAAGACTAGAGAAAGGGCCGGATGGTGAGATCTGGAAAACTTTCAGCAAAACATTTAAGCAAATATAATCTCAGGTTGGGTCAGAAACAAATGTGGGAGGAGAAGAGTGAGAAGAAACATCCATACACATCATTTTCAAATTTAAAGACCATTTTCAATTCACCGCCTGTCCGATTTTCCCTTCTGTTTTCATCTTACAGTCTGTTCCTTTTGATGCTTCGAACAGAAAAACAGGAGAGAATTGGAAATTTGCAATATCGTGGTTCTCATTGGTTGTCTGGTACTCCCAGCTGCTTTGGACCGGTCCGACGTCGATGTCCTTTCCGACACCAACATCGTCATTATTCCAAGACTTACTTTATCTCTTCTAGCCTTTATTCCAATCTTACTTTTCCTCTATTACAACTCCAACTCACAACCAATCATGTCTCAAACTTACGACGCAGCTGAAATCAAGAAGCACGCATCTGGTAAGTATTAGCCTTCTTTCACATCAAGGTCAAGCGAGATGCCAAACTGAAGCAAATGACAAGGGAGTCATGAAGCTGCAGCAGGAGCATTAGCATTGGAAGGAAGCTGCTGATCGGAGTCGGGACAGTCCTAGGCGAAGGGAAACAGATGAGCAGGGAGGGAAGGACAGAAAAGAGAGGTGGTTGAGTGTGGGGCTGGAGATAAGGAGAACTCACACTCAAGGGTCAGCCCTCTCTACTAGGATTGGAGTGTAGCTGAATCAGATAGATATGATGAGATTTCGCTTTGGGAAGAGCAATTCAGTTCACGACACAGACGAGGTTGGAAGTATCTGACCCCTCCCACCTCTCCCATTCCATTTATCTCCTTTCGTCTGCTCTCTTCAGCCGAATCCGCCTGGACCGTAGTAGATGGTCAAGTATTTGATGTCACTGAGTTTCTAGACGACGTGAGTATCGTGTGACACTGAAGGACTCTTTCTTGCGCAGCTTTCAGCTGTTTCAAGGGTCCTGCAAGATAGAAATGATTGCTCATTAAATTTTCCAATCCTCTCTTCCTGATCCATCCTCCCATCTACGGTGATCCTTTTTTTGAACGTCCCACAGCACCCAGGAGGAAAGAAGATTCTTCTAAGGAACTGTGGAAAGGATGCCTCCGAAGCTTTCTGGTCTTACCATTCAGAGAAGATCATGGAGAAGCAAGCTAAGAAGTACAAGATCGGTGAACGTGAGTTCTCATTCCTAATCCAGCTTACTCTTTGAAGGGAGTGAACGAAGTTAGAAGATTTGACTGACTATTTTCACCCTCTTTCCTTCGACCCCCTCCTCTCTCTCTCCATTTCTCAGTCAAGCCTGATGCCAAGTTATAATTTCCTTTCCAAGTTCTCGCAATTGTCTCTTTGAACAAGGAAGGAATCCCAGTCCCTTCTTTCTGCTCATCTGTTCTTTGTAATCTTGAAAATCCGAATTTAGCATTGTTCATTCTTTTATTGGGTTCGAAAGTCGGATGTACTCGTCACTTTTCTTCTTCTACAGATTTTTCTCTACCAAAGGAAGAAAGAGTGGTCGGAAAGGCGGAAGTTGAGAAACCGATAGCAATGAAGAAGCAAAATGTTTTCAAAGAAAGAAAGAGACTGGAAAATTTGATGTTACATGCTGATGATTTTGTTTGTTTTGTTCGAACTGAGTTTGAATGCTGGTATTATTGGACTTGTAACTATTGAGGATAGAGAGTAGAAGGGTGAAAGCACGTTTATTTGAGAGAAAAGATAATCGACAAAACTTGAAGTGACTCAATCTTTGAGGAATTTGGACCAAGGTCTCATGAACGCGGGATTGACCCAAAGCTGATCACGGAAACATTGGTACGGTCAGCAAGATTTTTGACAGAATGAAAGTCTAGAAGAGAAACAGCAGAACAAGACTCACCTCCTGAGATTGGAAGGTGTTTACGATGAACAGTTTGCCCTTGTAGGGACGTTGAACTACTCCGCCAATCCAACCTCCCTGGTAGTTAATCCAAACTCTTTCTCCAATCTCTGGAACATGAGGTTCTCTGAACTCAAGAGCTTCCTTTAGAGAGATGGCTGTCTTTTCAGCTGGCTTTTGAACTGGAGGTGCTTTTTCTTCGAACTCTTCTTCCGCTCCATCTATGACTTTGTCATCTTCATCCTCAGCCATAAATTCATCTTCATCCAGGATAACGTTGTCGTCCAATCCATCATCTTCTGGTTCAGAGCTAGATTCATCTTCTAGTGGGTCATCGACTGTTTTCAAACCCCTTTTCAATGAAGAATAAAATTGATGAGGTTGACTTGATGTTTTTGGAGGATTGACGATTGGATTTAGAATT
Source organism: Golubevia sp. BC0850 (assembly GCA_012976225.1). Classification (NCBI taxonomy): domain Eukaryota; kingdom Fungi; phylum Basidiomycota; class Exobasidiomycetes; order Golubeviales; family Golubeviaceae; genus Golubevia; species Golubevia sp. BC0850. The sequence continues at coordinate 1,046,670 of JAAVVG010000002.1, forward strand.
GGTTTTGAAGAAGATGAAGCTTGGGAAGAAGGTGGAGTTGAAGTTCTTTTCAGAGAAGCGAATGTGGAAGAGAGTGGCAAATGCTCAGCATTTTCAGAATCGGAAGACGAAGTTTCGATTGCGACTGAAGAAAGAGGTTTTCTATTTTGTGAAGAAGGTGGAGCAATTGAAGTTGAGGTTGGATTGGAAGAATGACGCTTGAAAGATTTAGACATGGTTGAGTTGGAAAGAAGGAGAGATGGAGAGACGAGAGCAAGTATCGAACCTGAAGGGGGTCAGTGCAAGAGAGTTTGAATCAGAGGGCTGCGTCTCCCACTCTCCCTTGAACAGAGATGATTAACGAGTTAGACAAACTGATGAAAAGTACGGAAATGCTTCAAACAAAAACAAAGATTCAAATTCAGCTTCTACTCGTGACTCGGCTGGACGGTGGAGGTATCTCGTCCTCGATGCTCGATGCTTCGCCTCACACCCTGTACCATTCATCTTTCTACTATCTATTTCTATTCCAACTTTCACTTCTGTGTGATAGATTCATGCTACGGTCCACTTCCGGTCTCTGAATTCTTCTTAATCGCTTCTTCAGCTCTTCTCATCAAGTCCTTCTTCTTCTTCTCTCCCTTTTCATCGATCCCTTCCACCTCTCTCCTAACGCTTTCAGTGCACTTCCAAAGTTCTCCCAACAACGGTGTACATGCAAACTCCAAAGCTTCATCTCCCTTTGAAGTGTAAGTAGCCAGACATTTGTCATAATTCCGAACTTGATTAGAACATCTCTGTTTCACCATCTGAACCATTGGTACTGCGTCTGAGGCACACTTTGAAAGATCAGACTTGTACTCATCGCACTTGGATGGATCCCTTTGGTTTGAGAGAATGCATCGTTGGAAGGTATCTGCGACAGAGGGTGGCAGGAGCAGGATGAGCAAATGGAAGGAAGCAGCCATACTGCCACAAGGATGATAAGAGCATACTGGCTCTAGTCTTTTCTGGACAATTACTTGCTATTCATAGGTATTCCAAGCATTTGGCAGAACTCAGGAAGAAGAATCTTTGCTTTTGTCATAGCTCCATCACTCTCTTCTTTCTTCTCATCCTCTACCTCCTTTCATCTCTACTGTCACCTCCAACAAGCTGAATCTGATACTCACCAAGTTGCTTTGCACACTTCTGAGCCACCAATTCAATACTCTGCTCCATCTCACTTTCGATTCCAATCCAAAGAGCTTTTTGGTAGCGATTGGGGAGAGAGAAGATTAGGAAACCAAGAGCTCCTTCGCCACCTTCTATAGCTTCAAGATGAGGATCAGGGGACTTCTCAACAGATTAATCCCTTTAGGTTATGAAGTTCTTCCGTCAGCTGATGAATCATCTAAAGACGAACAAATTCAAGTACCAATCTCTCATCTCTCTTCCCTCTTTAGTTCACTTCAACCTTCAATCTCTTCCGACGTCGATCTAGCTTTTTACGATTCAGAACTTTTGACTAGAGAAGTCATATCCCAAGTACACTTACAGAGAAGCAAATTTGGAATCAATTCTTCCACTCCTACAGAAGTTGGAGTAGAAAGTTTGGGATTCGTAGATTTACCTTCTCTAATCGATTTCGTTTTGAGACTTCAACATGAAAGTCTACGTCTATTATCAGCTCTGAGTCAGTCGTCGAATGAAATTATTGAGGAGGAAAGTCTAGCTTTGAGACAATTGTATGAAGCTAGGGGTGACGTTGACGATGACGATAAAGGGAAATTGAAAGCTAGAGCAGAAACTCCTCTTTTACCTTCTCATCTTATTGAGTTGTTTGATCCCATTGGAATCCAAGATTATGCTTCTCAACATGGACTGTGCTATCCTAGTGAGGTCTTTCAGATCACTGGATCTGATGGAACTGAGAAGAGAATTGTGAGTAGGCTAAATCGATGGCATTTTTTCCATGACGAGACTGACTTGCCAACATCATCCTTTCTTCTCAAGTTGGCCCTCCATTCTTTACTTCGAATTTTAGCCTTTTGTCCTCATCTAGAGGCACTTTGGATTCTATCAGAACCGGAGACTCCAAATCAAAATTCAGTTACGACGGTCACCATAGCCAAGAAAGCAGCCAAAATCTGGGAGACCCTTCGTTCTAAATCTTTACTTCTTCCAAAGGTCAAAGATGAACCTCAAAAGGGAGCCGAGTCAAATTCTTCAAAGAACTCTCTTGCAGACTGCAAGCCTTTGGAAAGGTTGACTCTCTCTTCAGTCTCTTCAACCTCATCCGAAATTCTAGCTCTGATAGATTCTTATTTCGAATCGGATGGAGTTGAAAATGTTGATTCTGAAGCATCCAACATTTCGGATACGAGGACTACGGCTACCCTAGCAGTTGTGGTTATCGATTCGGTCGACTCGTTCTTTAAGAAGGAAGAATTGAATGGGAAGGCGTCGATTGTGGAATTGGGAGTTGGGCTAGTTGCGAGAGCTAGGAAGAGTGGAATGAGAGTTTATGTGAGTCATCTTACTTTCAAATGATTCATATCAATTCTCTTTCTGATGTCTCCTTCTTTCCACTTCTGAACAGGTCTTGAACTCAGAATCTCCTTCTACTTCGAACCCTCTTTCAACTTTCGACCGTCACACCTCTGTTCCCTCTCTTGGAAACGTTTTCTCTCATACCATAGATGGGACTTTATCTCTATCCTTAGGATCCGATCTTCTGGTGCACCAAGAAAATGAGGGAAGAGATGACGAACCTGCTAGAACATCGAAATCGAAAGGTGTCAATGAGACGCAGGGACAAACCCAGACTCAAACTCAATTTCGTCGGACAAAACCTTTCAGAACCATCATAGTTGAAAAATTGGAAGATGGAAAGGATTCTAGAGGGATGTGGTCAGCTTATAGAAGTGATGGAATTGATATTTTGGCGACAAGGGGGATCGACTGACCGGGGAACCGTTTGGTGAATGGAAAGGTGGGAAGAGTGTTATTGAGCGGTGTCAGACATTGTAAAATTGAAGCAAGAAATAATCGCTGTAAGTTTAGATTGTGCTTGCGTTGTTGTGCTTTTTGCCACTGTGTCGAAGTGAGAGAGCGAAAAGAGTTGTGCTTCTTTCTCTCACCCTCACCCTCACCGCCTCTATTTCTCCGTCTGGTCCTGCAAAGACAGAGAATTGCACTCAAAGAGAGGCTTTCGATTCAATTTCCTCAACAACCAATCGATCACAACCAACGATGGCTCTCCCACAAAGTAATGAGTGAGTAGAGATCACTGCCCTCTACCTGCTCTCCTTATCCTCTTCTAATCCCTTCTGCCTCCCCGTCATGAACTTGTTTCCAATAGTTTGGCTGCAACCTGGGCCTTCTTAGAGGAAGGAATCGAGGGATTCGTGAGTATCAAACAGTAAAATTGCAGCTTATCTGTCTCTGGGTCGTGTGCCTTTGCTCTCAATCGACAATTCACTCTCATTGCCTCCCTCTTGATCTGACTGAATCGATTCTTGTTCATTTCAAAGGTTTTTCTCTGACTCTGACTCTCTCCCTGCGCCCTTTGCTATTGCTTGCCACTTTCTCTTTTCCTTCCCTCCCCTCTCAATCTGACTACCCTCTCAATCATGAACCATTTTCACCACAGATGACTCGTTTAACAGATGGAATGTCGTATGATCGTTATATGCAACTTTATACTGTCGCTTATAACTACTGTACTTCCAGTCGTATGATCAGTACTGGCGCTAACGATCCTCTTGGTGGAGTCGGCGCTAGATGTGAGTACTCCCCTTCCTAAATCCTCTCTGTTTTCATTGGCCATCAGTTGGAACAAGCTTGGAAGAAAGGTGATTCAAACTAACATGCTTTCAAGTTGGGAGAGGAAGCTTCAGAAAGAGAGCTGCTTTGTCTCACCATCCTTCCTCCTGCTCCTCCTACTCTCTGCTTCAACCCACTTTAACTCATCTCACTTTTTTAAAATGAATCACCCTCTACACCCCTCTGTTGGTCTACCTTCAACCTCACAGCTGGTGCTAATCTCATGGGAGCTGATCTATATAACAAGATTACTGAGTATTTCATTAGACATCTTGGAACTGTCAGAAAGGTGAGTGAACACATCTAGTGGCCTCAGATCGATGTTAAGTGGAATTTCTGGAACATCTACATGACTTTGAAAGGGCTCATTTGGGAGTTGTAGCGATAGGAGACAAGGAACCATGAACTTGAGCTACCTAAAACTTTGGAGATGCTCAGCCCTTCTCGGATGAATTCCGTCAAGCGTCTCTTTCACTAACTGGATCAATTTCCTCTAAACCTATCTTGACTATAACAGGGAGCAGACAGTCTGACTGACGAAGCTCTACTCAAATACTACGTCAAGGAATGGGATCGCTACACTACTGGTGCTAACTTCGTTCATAGACTGTTCGTTTATTTGAACAGACATTGGGTCAAGAGGGAGAAGGATGAGGGAAGAAGAAACATTTATGCTATTTTCACTGTGAGTTACTCAAGATGAGGAGGAGAGGAGGAGAGAGGCAGGTTGGAAAACGGAATGTTGGGGAGAAGGTCCCAGTTTTAGATCAATGATTTAATTCAAGCTCAAGAAACCGAGGAGTTTTCTCTTTTGATCAAGTTGATTTAATTCGATCTCTTCCCCACCTTCTTTTCAACAGCTCGCTCTCGTTCAATGGAAGGAACAAATGTTTGTCCACGTTCAAAACAAATCTCTGCTAGTCAACTCTTTATTCAAGCAAATCGAAAAGCAGAGAAATGGTGAAACCATCGACAACAGTTTGATCAAGAAGATTATCGACTCATTCGTTTCTTTGGGTTTAGACGAGAATGACGCTGTTAGACAGAATTTAGAAGTTTACAGAGTTTCTTTCGAATCACCTTTCATTCTCAATACCGAACAATACTACAAACAAGAATCCAACGAATTCGTCTCTCAAAACAGTGTTACAGATTACATGAAGAAGGTTGAAGCTAGACTTAAGGAGGAGGAGGACAGAGTGGAGATGTATTTGCATGGAAGTACTAGAAATAAGGTGAGTCGTCCTCTTTGGGGAGATTGAGAGACAAGAGAAATTGGTCAAATCGTTTCTGACCTCAGTTCTTTTATTTTCTTCCCTTTCGTCCGAATTTCAAAGCTCGTCGGTACTTGTGAGAGGGTGTTGGTTCAAGCTCATGAGGCTCTTCTACACGAGGAGTTCCAGAAGCTACTCGACAAGGTCGCCAGCGAGGGTGAGTGGATTCACTACATCCCCAGTTCTCTTTCAAATCGCATGTACTCATCTCTCGGCTAAATGCGTCTCATTGCTGACCTCCCTCTCCTACGCTATTTCTCCTGCAGATCTTCAACGCATGTACAGCATCCTCTTCCGTGTTCCCAAAGGTCTTGAGCCACTTCGTAACAAGTTCAAGGAGCACGTCAAGCGTCAAGGAGAAGCTGCTATTGAGAAGATTGCCGGAATTGCTGACAACGTTGTGAGCTTGAAGTCCTTTTATATTTTCGAGAAGGTCTCCTCTGGTTCAGTCTAAACCAACCCTCCCCTTCGCTCTGTCTCATCCCTTTTCCCTTACCCAGGACCCAACCTCTTACGTCAAAGCCATTCTCGAGGTCCACTCTCGTGCCGTTTCGATCGTCGACACTTCTTTCAACAAGGAAGCCGGATTCTACGCCTCTCTCGACAAAGCCTGCGAAGACTTCATCAACAGCAACGCCGCTTCCAAGAAGAGCGCCAAGAACGCTCTGGAAGTCTCACCCAATCTTCTCGCACTTCACACCAACGCCTTGTTGAAGAAGTCAAACAAGGATAGTGACGACGCAAGTATCGAAACCGGACTCACCGACGTCATGACCGTCTTCAAGTACATTACCGAGAAGGACGTCTTCTTGAAGTTCTACACCAACCACCTCAGTAGACGTCTAATCAACTTCACCTCTGCTTCTGAAGACGCCGAGACCAACATGATCGGAAAGCTAAAGGAACAGTGTGGAACGGAGTACACTACTAAACCTCAATCGATGTTCACCGACATGACCATGTCGAAGGAGTTGAATGATGCTTTCAAGACCTTCACGACCAGCAGTGTAGACGAAAAGGATTCAGCCCTCATCGACGCCTATGTCTTGGTCTTGGGAGCTGCTCACTGGCCTCTGCAGACATCCAAGCACGGATTCAACGTTCCTTCTGAGCTCACTCACACTGTCACTCGTTTCGAAAGATTCTACGACAAGAAGCATTCTGGAAGAAAGTTGATCTGGCTCTGGCAACATGGAACTGCTACCATTCAAACCAAGTACTTGAGTCAGAAGCTTCAATTCCTTACCAACGCTCATCAAGCTGCTATCTTCCTACTCTTCAACACAATGGATTCCTTCACCGCTCAACAAGCATGTGATCTAACTGGAATTCCAAAGAAGATGATCGAAGATCAATGTGGTTCTGCTCTGAAGCTTAAGGTTCTACAGAAGGAGGGAGATGTCATGTCACTCAACAAAGGCTACAAGTCTAAGAACATGCGTGTCAAGCTCAATGTTCCAATAAGAGGAGAACAGAAAGCTGAGACTGCTGATGTGATGAAGAGTGTTGATGAGGATAGAAAGTTCATGATTCAAGCTACGATCGTTCGGTGAGTTTTCGTTAGGAGGGAAAGACCTGAAGGCGACACCGACTCCAACTCACATCTCTCTTTCTTCCTTCTACTCTCTGTCAACAGTATCATGAAGTCTCGTAAGACCATGAAGCATGCCGCTTTGATGCAAGAGACCGTTCAACAAGTCTCTGCCAGATTCCAACCCAAGGTTCCAGATATCAAGAAGGCTATCGATCATTTGATCGAGAAGGATTTCATCGAACGCAAAGATGGAGAAAAGGATACGTGAGTAACAACTCGCCTTACCATTGAAAATACGGCTCGTCTGACCTACGTCTCCGTCTTCATCCTCCTCATTCATTTCGCTCCCACCTCAGTTACTCCTATATTGCCTAGGCGGTTGGTCTATCTCCTTTCTACTTCTTTTCCCTTGCTCTTCTACGTGTTCTTTTTTCACCAGGTTTCTTTTAGGTTCCAACTCTCTAGAGTCTAAGAATATCTCTCTTCCAAATACTCTACGTCTCTTTACTCTTTACGTTTTCATTTTACGCCTCAAGTGACCCCCCTTCATCCCTCTTCGTTCTCTTGAAAATTCACTCTCATCATTTATCCAAAAGCTAAATTCTACCTCCTCGATTTCTCAAAGCTGAAACTCCCCCAAAGTCTTCCGCTCTCTGATGAAACGACGTCTCTTCTGTCTTTCTTTGTCTCTCCATGTACTACTTTTTCCCTTCAAAACATCGATACTCTCTTCTTTTCGTTCGAATGCCTGTCTAACTCTACCAAATGAGATTCGACGCTGTCTCGTGTGCACCTGCTGTCGCTGTCACTTCGCAACCTGGTTCCTTCCCGCACTCCTGCCTGTAGCACCAATTCACACTCTCTTTCAACCTCAACTCCAAAGTTAAACAACTTTTGATTAACATTCAATCTGAAGACTCATCTCAAAAGGAAGAATCAACGTCAAACGAAAAAGGAGAAGAAGAATAGAAAGAAGAACAAAAAGTTGGATTCAGAGGAAAAGAAGGTAATTTCAGTTTCTGAAGGTTTGATTCCAACGAGAAGAATGAATAACAATCAGGATGCAGGTCCAAGTCGTTTGGGTGGTGTTTATAGGTGAGTCGCAATTGAAGCCGCTCCTTCAAAGCGCAGTACAGGTTTAGAGGAGAGAGTGGAGAGAGTGATGGCGAGCAAGTGCTGATCTTTCATGGTGGGAAGCTCGCAAGACAAAGGCAACTGGCCTACCACCTCAAATTCAGGCTGGGGATCAGAAGCTAAGTTTATCTTGAGTTTTTCAAGGCTCTTTGAGTGGGATTGGAGAGAGAATGAGAGTCGCTGGGCAGCTCCAACGGCAAGACATCACTCTGTGAGGTGTCTCTGTGGAAGCCCTCGCTCTCACAAGATCTTGATTGAATCTCTCCATTTCTTTCACGAAAGGAGGGCTAAACATTTTGAGCTTGTGTCTCTAAGATAGAGCTCGAAGGGAATGCAGTTTTGGGTTTCAAGAGCACCGGCTGACTCTTTCCCTCCTCATCTCCAAATACTGCCTTCTTGTCTCCCTCGGTCTTCTAGCATGTTTGGTGCTGCAGCAAGTTCACAGATTGCAGATGATGCCTCCTACCCGATGGATCCCACTGTCTCCAACTCAGCAGCTGGTTTCGATTGGGAAGTGGAAGAAGCAAGGGCTTTAGATCTTGTCTTTGTGAGTATCTCATTCTGTCTTCTACTAACTCCATCCCCTGGCCGATTGAGATCGAAGAGAGCATTAACTGAATCTTCTGCTTCTGTCTCTTTCTCCTTCCTTGGCTCAAAGATCATGGACGCCACAGGATCGATGGGAAGCTAGTGAGTGTCTCCCTCCAAATTCCTCTCTTCTCTCCCTCCAGCATTACGCCTGGCAGGAGTCTCGAAGAATTTAGTCTCTCCCAAAGGGGTCCAATGTTCATCTTGCGGATAACCTTCACGAACCCTCTCCTTCTCGGTGACTAACTTCTTCCTTTGTTCTCCGCCTCAACCAAATCTGCTTTCTTGGACACTTCAGCATCGCAGTGAGTTTTGACTAATTGGGCTTTCTAGGCTCGCCTAGTAGCTGGCTGACCCCCTCTTCCTTGTGGCCCATCAGTCAGCGACGAAGAACATCGAAGCGATTTGTGACAACGTGAGTTTGTTTCCCCCTGCTTGAACCTGCATCTTCAACCTAGATCCTCATCTGACATTGTTCGATTTCTCCCGCACTCTCTTCCGTCATCCACTAGATCATCCAATCAGAACGTCTCAGAGGTCCAGGAGCTCTAAGAGTTGGACTTATCGCTTACAGAGATCACCCTCCTCAGGTGAGTGTCTCTTCCCATAGCATCTTCAGAAAGCGTTCAGAGCAGTTCTATGAATGGCCAGATCTTCGAACGGAGCTCACATTACTCCTCGAATCTTCTCCCCCCTCAGGATCACACCTACGTGACTAAGACAGTCCCCTTGAACGCTGATATCCAAGTGACGAAGGATTTTCTGAAGAAGCTTTACGCTTCAGGTGGTGGTGATGGTCCAGAGGCGGTTACAGCTGCCATGGCTGAGGTTTTGAGAATGGTGAGGTTTTTGTGGATCGACGAGGATTGCTGCTGGACGATTCGCTGACCTTTATCTCTCTCACTTCTCGTTCTCGCTTTTTCAAGGATTGGAGGCCCAAAGCTACGAAACTCACTGTCTTGATAGCTGATGCACCGCCGCATGGAATTGGAGAGGTAAGTGCAAATCTCTTAAAGCGACTAGCTTCTTTGCGCTCGATGTCGATTGAATGCCACTCTTAATTCGATCTGACCTTTTGTTGCTTGTTGCTACCCAACATCTCTGTTCTCAGTATGGGGATGGTTTCCCTAATGGAAGTCCAGATGGAAATGACCCGCTAGTAATTGCAAAGGCGATGGCAGCAGCTGGAATACCCTTGTTCATGGTAGCTTGCGAGCCTGCTCTTTCAGGTTATGCGAACGGTGAGTCATTGATCTACAGCAGTTCGGATCTTAGATCTCAAGATGGCTTTCCCAGGCGACGAGTTCCTTAAGACCTTCTATCTCTTCCCCTTCTCAGCTGCCGACTTCTTCCAAGGTCTAGTTAAGATCACTGGAGCTCTTCTGGTTCCTCTCACGACGGCTTCTCTTCTCTCTGCAGTCATTATCGGTGCTGCTGGTGAGGCGATGGATCTGGAGAGACTTCACAGAGAAGTTGGAGATGCTGTGGCTGATCGATTGCGATCTCTGAGCCTCGACGGAACTAGTAACACAGAGACGGATATGGATCAGGTGGCTAGACAGCTTCATCAGACTCTTCTTGGAAGGAACGAGAACACTAAGCAGCTACATGTTGAAAATATCTACAGAGAAAGCGAAGGTGAGTTGAGCAAGTGAGGTAGTGGTTCGAGACTTAGGCCCCCTTCAACTCGATCTTGACTCACGCTCATCCTCCTTACTTTAATATCCCTCCCTTGCGATCATCAGAATCAAGACACAATATCGAAGTCTGGAGTCAAGCGCCAGACGTTGAGCACGCCAAACGTTAGTACTTTGTCAGCGACTTTGTGCGCCTGTTAACTTCCAGCTGATCCCCTTCCCTCCCTTTAATATCGTTTCAGCTTTCATCAAGAAGGTGATTGGCTCTCGTCTCTCCGACAAGTACCTTTCCACTCGAAGCACCACCTCATCCTACAAGCCTTTTACTCCCTACCCACATCCTCGAGGAGGAACTTCCACTTCTACCGATCTCTACGGAAGCAACGCTGGCGGAAGCGCCAATCCTTCTCCTTCGGGTTCTGCTGGATCTCGAAGAGTCATCTCTGATTTCTCCTCCTTCTCAGCTTCTCCTGGCTTGAGTATCTCTCCTTCAGCTAAAGGTGGTTTCAATTCGAACAACTCTGGATCAAACTCCTTCTCGACTCCTTCCAAACTCAGTGCATCCTTCAGAGAAAGGAATGTGATGAGTGGGATGGATGACGACGACGATGATGATGAAGATGTTGGAAGAGGTGGAAACCGAGGGAATGGAATGAGGGATGATGAAGATGCTTCGGATATGCCTGCTTCGAGCGTAACGGTTAATGGGATCCTCGAGGTGGCGGGAGACGATGGGCAGAAGTTGAATTATCGACAGGGGGCTATCAGCCTTGAGCAGGCAAGAAGACTGTTGCTCATGAGTGCTACTAGAGGTTCTGTTACTGGTTGAAAAGGGATGACGATGGGGAAACAAGGGTTGAGGGAGAAGAGGTCGGCTGCCACCTGAAGACATACACTACTCTCTTCAATGTAATTAGTTGTGCTTGTATGAATGAAAGTCTTCGACTGCATTTCAAAAAAAAGTAAAAGTTGGAGGATTATGATCCACTCATTCTCATTCTTTCATTCATCTTGAGTTCGCACCCCTGAGATTGGAACTTCATTGACGCTCGAACCTCCAACAAGGGGCTTAAACTCTCGACTCTTCACTTGATCGAAGTCAGCTGCTGCAAAAATCTCATTTTGGACAAACAACACGAGGAGAGGAGTCCAAAAGTTCTGAAATTCTTCTGGCTTTGTTTGTACTTCTCATCTTGAACTTGATCACCTTTCTTCTTCTTTCAATCAACATCAGCATTGACATCAACACACAGTACTTCAACTTCAAGCCAATCACTTCTTTCAGATTCTTCTACCACTGACTTCTACCAGTCCCACCACTCAAAAATTTCGAGTTAGCGACTGAGTCGCCTCAATAGGCAGAGCAGACCAAGGTCGCTGTGCGATTCATCTTTGATGCCAGAGTCACAAAGTGAGTTCAGATCCTGTAAGGGAGAACCAACGTAGGCTATCTTTTCAATTCCGTTGACGTCTCTTTTTTCTCTCTTGCCCTTTCCAGCCTCATCTACCCTCAAACCAAGCTCGCCATTCGCAACATTCTCTCCATCTTCCAGAAAACCTTTCACTCCAGTCAGTAATTCAAAAAAGTACCAAATAGATCATTCAGTCCTCATGTCATCAAACAAAGTAGCAACTTCAACTATCACAACTTCTTCTCAAACCACCTTCACTCCACCTAGACATCGTGCTGGACAACTTCAAGAACCAGATCAACCAAGAGAAGTAGAGACTGAGCAAATGCAAAGAAGTGGGATTCAAGCTCTACAGGCTCAAAGACAGAGGGTCGATGAAGAGGAGGAGCAAAAGAAATTGAGAGAGAGGGAACTCAAGGAGAAGAAGCGTAGAGAAAAGGAGAAGGAAGAAAGAGAGAAGAGAGAAAGTGAAGATGTAGAGATGGGAGGAATCTATTCTTTGACGGATAAGCAGCTAGGTGAAAGATGGAATTTTGAAGAAGAGATTGGTGAGTTTGGAAAGAGAAAGAGCTGGTTTGGATTTGGGTCTGGAAGCTGGGTTGAGGAGGAAGGAAAGGGGGCCAGTGCGCCACATGGTGTTCTCGTGAACGAAGATCGATCTTCGAAGATTCCCAACTCTTCTCCATCTCACCAAATGTTCTCAATCTCTTGCTTCTATCTATTCCTTCCGTCCCATCTTCCTATGTCTAGGGTTCGGGTGAGTCAAATCGAAAATCGAGGGAGACCGTCTTGTCCTCGCCCACGGTCGCATCTCTAACATCCTCGCTCTTCAATCTCCTCCTCTTCGACAGAAACTGGGGTTCAGTCTGGCGCTGTACCATGCTTCAAGGTAATCATCCCTCTTCTCGCTCTAGATCTAACTCCACTTCTGACGGATCAGGATCGAATCTCGTCCCTCCTCAAGAGCAAATGGTTGCCAAACTCTGCCATCGTAGTAGAACCGGTCCTTCTCAAGCAAGAGTCCGATCCTTGTGGAACGAGTTCAAGGTCTTGAGAGGAGTCGCATCTTCTGTTCGAGCTGAAAGGAGAAGACGTAATGGAAGAGCTGGAGATGGAGACGAGAGCGGTGATCTAAGCTCTAGCCTCGCCGGGAACAAGGAGAATGATCCTGATTGGTGGCATCCAAACATCGTCAAGTTCAAAGAATTCATCATCAGTCCTTCTTATGCTTCTTTGCACATGAACTACTATCCTCAACCCATGAACGTCGCTCTGCCCGAGCACATCTACCGCGACTACTTCCAAGGGCTAGCTTGTGAGTTTGACGGAAGCTCTGCATTGCCTTTGAGTCTGCAACATCGATATTACCATACAGTGGTTTGCATGCAGCTCTTTCGGCCGAATTCCGAGCGAACCACTAACTTCGCTCCTTCCTCTTTCTTCTCGAACCTCTGTCAGCCGGTCTCTTTTGGCTCCATTCGAACAACTGCACTCACAACGACATCAAGACTAGCAACATCGTCATCAGTCAAAGCTCTAGCTGTGAATGGGGAGTTCCGATTCTGTTGGACTTCGGTTTCGCTGTTCTTCACTCGAGAGACGGTGGAACTTCTAATTTCGGAGCTGGCGGAGGTAGTTCAGTCTCTTCGAAACGTGGTCAGAATGAAGATGGAAGCAAGAAGGATCCAGAGCCGAAGAAGCTCAAACCTTTCTTCAGTCAACAGTCTTGGGGTACGCCTGAGTATCTAGCTCCAGAACGCGCTCGAGGAGACGTTCACGACGAGAGGGCTAGCGATGCTTGGAGTTTGGGAGTTACTTTCTTTGAGGTGAGTGATGATGGGACGTTTGAGTTTAAATAAGAGTCTTTGAAGTTTCGAGAAACGTTGCAGTCGTACGCGCTTTGTTTCTAAACTTCTTTTCTTTCCTCCTCTTTACCTCACTCCCCCTTCTTCAGATCGCCACTGGTAGAACTCCTTTCGAATCTGAGAGCGAGCAATTCCTCACTCCCGAAGCTCTCAAAGTCTATTACGCTAGAACAGCCAACTCGGAGTGGCAAGGAACTTGGGACAACCTCTCTTCGGAATTCGTAGAGCTGGTCTCTGGTCTTCTTCACGTCAACCCCAAAGAGAGAATGACCCTACCAGACGCTATGCTGTCTCCTTTCTTCGACCCTCTCTCGGAGAAAGACGAAGGAGACAGAAGCGTCGGACGGCTTCTAGGCGGAGAGAGTAGCTTGGAGAGAGAGATTGGAGAACTTCGTAACGAAGACGAGCAGGAGAGAAGAGACAACTCTCATCGTCATGACCGAGACGGATCTATCTCGCGCATGAGCCACAGAGGAAAGGAGTCGGACCAAGAAGCCTCATCTCGCCGCGGGTCGTCGATCTCCTCCGAAAGAGATACCTCTCCTGGTCTTGAATCTGTCATGAAAGCCTATCAAGACGGAAGCGATTCTATGCAAACAGACCTGGTCGGAGACGCTTCAGCCTGGAAGAACATGGAGACTTCTCGTTCTTATCCGAGACTGGAAGCCACGAATCTTTCGAAGGTCTCAGCTGAAGGAGACGTATCGGATCTCAACTTAGGAACTCAAGTCAATTCAGCTTCCAAAGCTCATCCATATCTCCCTCGCCGCTCGTCACCTCTCAAACCAGGATTGAGAGCTTCCGAAAGCGACGACGAGGAACCAGATGGAGCTTCTATCCCAAGCGCGCTTTCCACTCCAAGCGTCACTCCGATTCAATTCCCTCAACACTCTTCGCCAGCTCCGAAAGTCTTGAAAGATAAGACTAACCTTCCGAAACAGAAGTCGCCTCCTACTCCATCAGAGAAGCTGGCCATGGGTGTGGAGTCGTCTCTTCCTCGCACTCCACCATCGACCAACAGAGCTAGGCCTCTCTCCTTCGGAAGCGCACCTAGACCTCGTTCACCTACAGTTCAAGATCAAGGACAGTCGCCGATCGCAGAAGTCACCTCTTCCTCGAGCTTCACAGGAAACAAGACTCCACTCAGAAACGCTCTTCGTAATGCAGCCTTCGCCGCAGCTAGGAAGCTCTCACCCAGCTCTGGAGCTGAACAACGTTCCCCTGTGATCACCAACAGAGGATTCGAGTCTCCAGCTCCAGGAAATCAACTTCCCGTCTCGCCGTCGCCTGTCAGAATCAAGACAACTGCTCCGGAAGCTTCGAGACAAGGAGGAGTCAGGAAAGGACTTCAAGAGTCTCCAGCTCTCCCTCCATCTCCCACTAAATCAACCGTTCAAGTCTCACAAGTCAAAGTAGCTACTCCTTCGGTTGCAGAGGGAAGACGTAACTCGAGTCTCGCTTCTTCGAACTCGATTAGGTCCAAGACAGCTGGAGCTCTCAGAGCTGCTGTTCGCAGTGCTGAAAGGAGAGCGCTTTCTCCACCAGTTGTAGAGTCAAGTAGACGCAACACGTTGGAAGAACACGGCTCGCTTCTCTCTGCGACGACCAACTCGACCGCTCCTCCCAAGTACGACGAGGTTCAGAGACACCAGAGTCTAGAGTCTCACCAGTCCAGCGAAAGGGAAAGTCAAAGTGGAAGTGAGCCAGTCTCCATTCCAGCTAGAGATCCAATGGAGGATTCTCTGACTTTCAAATATGACGACGAGGAGAGCTCTGAAGACGAAGGCAACTCCACCCTCGAGAGAGAAGATGACGAAGATCCAACATGTCGTCAGAACGCTGCTGCCGCTGGTGGTGGTCAAGGACAGTCTCGAGGTGAGCTGCAACCGGTCTATCTTCATCAACCACGTCAAGATGAGGCTCCTCTCAATCAACCGAGACGCATGTCTAGCAACTTTGGAATCTCCAAACCCTTCTCCAATCCTATCTCAAAACCTCAGGAGGTGAAGAGAAAGCAAGTCCCGGCTGCTCTAGAAGAGGAGTCTCCAGAGATGACTGGTTGGGGTGTCCAGGAGAGAAGCAATGGAGAGTTTCAGTCTCCTCCAAGACGGAACCAAGGTCACCGTCGAACTCAGACGGCTCCAAGCGAAATCTCGGTTTCATCGATAGAGCTAGAAGAAAGATTGACTCAAATGGCTCAACTAGCTGCCACTTTGACTCAAGTCGTCGAGGAGACTCGCAAGAGCTTTAGAGACGGAACTTCTTCTTCTCAAACCGAGCACGACCTTCTTCAGGCTCAGATCAAACAAGCGCAAGCTCTTCTAGCCATGTCACAAGCTCCTCAAGAAGGTGGTGCTGGATTGGACTCTCATGAAATTCCGAGATCTCAAGCAGGAGAGACTTCTAATGAGACCTCGTCTTCTCAAATCTCTCGCGTAACTAGTGTTGACTCGTTCAATCAGAGCTCGAGTGACAGGCACGTGGCTTTCAGAGAGAAAATCGGACACTTCTCTCCAGATTCTACTCCAGGTCTCGAGTTCGTCAGTGGAGGAAGAAAGCAACAGAACTCCTTCGCTTTCCCCAGCATCTCAAGCTCTACTGCATCCAAGGACATGGAGCGTGCTCGTGGTCTCAAGATTCCTTCAAACGGTCAACCTCAGAGCGGGAGCTCAAGAACGAACTCGTACGGAGAAGGTCTGGAAGGCTACAACTCCGACAGCCGTCAAGAGAATTCCTCTCACCAGATGACGTCTTCTCAGACCGACGTGTCTCAGCCAGTCTCTGCTCCATCTCTCACCTCAGCCTCTTCCTTCGAAGCTGGCCAACCACCTTCTTTAAGCTTGTCATCTTCTAGAGCTCGCTCTCAAAGAGCAAGGAAGGAGAATTCGGATTTTACCTTTCCTTCAAAGATCCCCATCTTGTCCGAGAGAAGGAAGCCATCGGCAGCTTTCAGCTATAACACGACTCCTAAGAGACCGTCTCTCGACGAAGAAGAGGAAGATGGAGTCCTTGTCGTCGCTTCTCCCAGGTCCAGAATTCCAACTTCAAATCGCAACAGCTACATCTACACCAAAACTAAGAATACAGGCCAGCCCTACGTTCCCGAGACTCCAAGAACTGCTCAAAGGAACGAGTCGAACTTCTCTCGAAAGGTGCTAGCAGATGGTAGCTCTGTGAGGAGACAAGGAAAAGGATTCACAGGCAGACCTACAACTACAGTCGCCACCTCTGCCGAAACAGCTTCGAGAGAATTCAATCACTCTGATCACAACAGCAAGTCAAACAGGTTCGGATCGGTTGGGTCGAAAGTCGGAAGAATGGCTTCAGGCCTGACTCGCTTCAACAGCTCAGGAGCTTCTTTGGTAGGAACTGGATCCAACCCGAATTCCAAAGCTACTGGAGCGTCTGCAGCTTTCCCAAGTCAAGGTCCAAGAGGACATCGAAGGGTTCCTTCTCAAGATCAAACTCTACCCGGCTACATGGGAGACGCTCCCAACAGCAGACTTCCGAATGGGAAGGGACCAGCCACCCCTGCCAGAGGCGGCGCACTCTGGAGACTTCTAAGAGGTGTCGCAGTCAAATCGAAAGAAATGCAGAGGACTGTCTAGATTGGTCAGGACGTTTCAACTCATTCGTGCCTTCAATCCGCTCTCGCTCCTTCATTTCGAATCAAAATCTAGCTTCAAGCTCTGAACACAGAATCTCAAATCTCAGTTTACACATAACTTCTGTTCATACTTACAAAAACAAATCTCAAACAATGTCTCCTTCAAAAAGTCTATTTGACCTTGTCTTAGCCAGATTCTTTTGCACCCCTTCTCAGTCCTCAATTATCCTGTCCCTCTCATAAGAAATGAGGGAATCCCTTTTTCTTCTTCCAATTTCTTTCACTCGAGCTTTTCGAGACAATTCATTCTTTTTCTTTGTGTTTCGTCCTCAACTACAACACTCCCTGTCCCGATCATATTCACATGCTCTCTAATCTATGCCCACCTTCGTACCTTTTAGGTGAAACATAAACTTCCTTTTTCCCGGTATCATCGAATCATCATCTCCATCGACTCTTTTCCGCATCATCAGTTCAATTTCCACTTCATCACCCACCTAATTCTACCTTCATTTTGCTTGTGTCCACAAGATGCCTGAAGATTGATTAAAAACAACTGAGAGCTTTGGATGATAGAGAAAGAAGAAGAAGGAGAAAGGGAAGAAGTTTAGAAAGGAGAGGTCCTTTTAGGCAGATAGACCTCCCAGCACGCTCTTCCTATGTGCGAGGGAGAGATTGACATCTGACCCCGGAACGCCGTAACGAAGACACGTTGCTTTTAAGGTTTTTAGTTGGAGTAGGGGTTTCACGGATATAGGGGAAGGTTTAGTCGACAAGGACAGACCGAGCCAGCGATCTCGGATCCCTTCTCGTCTTCTCTCATCCCTGACTTTAGTTCAACGTTCAAAGTTGACTTGTTCGACTTTGAGTGCCCCTCTTCTTGATTCATTCAATCTGACCCTTTCTCTCTTCCCCACCTCTAGCCTGAAGGACCAATCACCGTAGGAGAGTGCTGGAAGGATTCTGTTGACTCATGTCTCAAATCTCAAGTACTTGGGAGAGTTCGGTTGACAATTCTTTTTCATCACCCCTTCTTGTCTTTTAAACAGTCAAAGAAACGATCGCTGCTCGAACTGGCTAGCCATTTGGCAACGCTCAGCTCAAGTTTGAAGGGAATGAGCTTCAAAATCAGTTTCCTCTTCACATGTACAATGTTGTGGATGCATCTGAGATGTCTTTCAAATCGGTAAACTCCAAAGTGGAGATCTGTGTCTCTAAGATCTGCATCTTCTCCATGAGTCCCAAGCCTTCTGATTCTATACTAAAGTGTGAGTCAATTTCATTACTGTGCTGACTTAATAGGCACCAGCTTTTCCTCTCTTCATCCTCCCCCCTCCCCTCTTTCTGTTCCCAATGATCTTCGCGCTGACTCAGTATTCTCTACTCGACAACCGAACAGTCAAATAAAGATCAGAGAAGTTTCTGTAGATAGACTCCCTATCAAAAGCTCGGTCCTTTCCATCGGAGGTCCTTTGATTATGCTCTTCTGAAAAAAGAAAAGAAAAAAGAAAAAAAAAGGGGTCAAGACTTTTTTTTTGAGGAACAGAAAAGAGAAGAGCGGCATACATTCGACGAAACACCGCCGAGACAAAAGGCAGTGAGCACTCACCATTTCAAGTTTTCGAGATCAGATCTCGACCTCCCACAACGGCTCACGAGCTGGATCAAGGATTGTTTCTACTAGTTCCTTGAGATGCTCCAGATTTTGCGGACTCATTCCTTCGAAAGGAATGATCAGTTTCTTCAGAGGCTCCATCTGGATTTTATCGTCTTCAACCCCAGCTTCGAGGTTGTCTTTCCTTGCTCGAAGGAAAGCCACAAACCTTTCGTGATAGTAATTCATACGAGCCGAATAACTAAGAACTCGTAGACGGGGACGCCTAGATTCGGCATCAGTTTCCACGAAAGTTAGTTCTACCTTCATTTCATGAATTGGAGGGAGTTCAGAGAGTAGAAGGTAGGAAGATAACTTCGAGATTGAGGATATGACCATCCATTCAGGGAAGTTATAATGACCACCTCTCAGTTCCAGTACCTCTAGGAGTGGTTATTGGAGGGGAGCGACTCCATCGCTTTCTCCTCTCGGAGCGATGTAGAGATGTTTGAGGGTTCCGGCACTATGGTTAAGGATCTCTCTCCACTCCGAATGACCCATTCCGTTGTATAGGACAGCGAGAAAGACCAGATCCTGGAAGATGACCGGTTGTCGCTGAAGAAGAGTTGGGATTGAGGGCATCCAAAGGACTTGGAGGGGAGAGATTCCATCTTCGATGAGTTTGCCAATTCCTGTCTTCCTCAGTAGGCGTACCTTTGGGAGATATACAGTATCAGTGGCTCTAAAATCCACCAAGTTCTCCAGCTTGGGAAAACCTTCTTCCCTAGTTGCTCCAGTTTCTCGTGTAATCCGCCATTCCAATAAATTACCACCAGAGAGAAAGAGAGAAGGCTTCCGTTCGATCTTAGTAGTGCCGTGGTAAAGTGATTGACATTCATGTCGTCCTCACTCTCCACTTCGAGAGAAACTTCCTTGAGAGTCGAACCACTCTTCCCATCGAAGAGGTCTAAGACAGATTCGTTCCACTCTACCTCTCCTCCCAGCACTAGAACCTGCCTCAAGGCTTTGTTCTCGTCGATGATCTCCAACCACTGCTTGCAGACTATTCTAATCTTGAAAACTCGATTCCCATCTAACCACTTGAAGGCGATAAAGAGGAGTTCCGATGGAAGAGAGTCGTTGATGGAAGGGGAGACCATGTCGGAAGACGCTCATTAGAGAGAAGGGGAGTGAGTTGAACATACCAAGCAAAAGAAATCACCGAATAGATGGAATTAGTGTGAGAGAGAGGTACTTACCACCCTGAATTGTGGAACGAAGGTTTGGTATGGATTGAAAAATTTGCTTCTGGCGAGAGACTGAGATTGCTGACGAATGCAAAGATGATGTAGCTATCAGAGATAGAGTCAGAGAAAGAAGGAATGGTAAAGCGGATGAAAAGAAAGGCGACTTACTCCTTGAGAGATCCGAAAAGAGCGAGCGTTTGGAATGGAAAGGATGATATTGATAGCTGAGTCCAATGAGGTGCTGCCTAGCTGATAACGTTCGACTCTCTCTCAAATTGAGATTGTCAATCTAGCAGAGTTGAAAGACTTTAAGTAAATCACAAACCATCAACCCATCAAACTCAATCCTCTGAAGAAGGATTGATCTGAGTCTCGCAGTAGCATCTCACCTGACTTTGGCAATAACCCAATTGCCAAACGCGCAAAGACAGAGCTGAAAACAAAACCACGACTCCTCAAACAACATCATATTAATTAAGTCAAGAAGTTGGAATCAAGAAGATGAGGATAGAAGAGCTCATCATCGATGGCTTCAAGAGGTGAGCATAAAAGAACCGTAGCCACCGAGAGAGGTTGATTGGTTTAGGGTTTGGGAGGGAGCAGCAAGGAGGCGAGTCCAACACACCCAGACCTTCACTCCATGATGAGTGCGTTATATGGTGGTTGGAATGGAATCAATGGGCTAAAACGATTTCAGAGACGGAGAAGAGATGGAGAGAAAAGGGTCGATAGAGAGTAGGGTTAGGATGGAGGATCCAAATCCAATCAAAGGTACATGTCCCATGATGTCACCCTTCATTCAACCTGGCTGCAACTGACGCGCTCTCAGATTTAGCAATGGATCATACGGATGTATTTTAAAGGATGAGAGGGGGCAAGAAGGAGGGAAAGAGAGGCAGGGGGGCATGCTCTGCAGTTGAAGAGGTGGGCAAAGCTGCAAGTGTTAGAACGCAGCCTTCAGAGACTCTCTGTTCTGAGAACTTGCAGGAAGTTATACGGAGGATGTATTGAACTGTCCGAGAGCATGCTCAGAAGGAATGGTTGGGTCGTTAGGGAGTGGTCTTGTGCTGCTGATAGAGAATAGCTGCGAAGCACAACACCATTCCCTTCTTTCTCTTCTCTTGTTTCGACTCTGAGAATTGGATTCATCAATCGGATTGCCTGCAAGTGGAATTCAGATTCTGGGTTACTGACCTGGTACACCCCTCCCTCCTCCCTCTCTCCCACTTCAGTTATCCAGTCAGAACTCATGTTTCTGGTTTCGATTCCTCTTTCAATGCCATCACAGGCTTAAACGGTAGTGGTAAATCAAACATCTTGGATTCGATTTGTTTCGTCTTAGGAATCACAAATTTATCAGCTGTAAGTTTATCGTCTCGTCCTCATCCCCTTCCCTTCTCCTCACTAACCCTCCATCCCCCCTTCCCACAGGTACGAGCTTCAAACCTTCAAGATTTGATCTACAAACGCGGACAAGCAGGTATAACAAAAGCCTCGGTAACAATAGTCTTCGACAATTCAGATCGAGCAACTTCACCAGTTTCCTTTGAGAATTATTCTTCAATCACTGTTACTCGTCAAATTGCTATGGGAGGTTTATCGAAATATCTAATCAATGGTCATAAAGCTACTCAACAATCGGTTCAGAACTTGTTTCAATCTGTGCAACTCAATATCAATAATCCTAACTTCTTGATCATGCAAGGTAAAATCACAAAGGTTTTGAACATGAAACCTCAGGAGATTTTGAGTATGATTGAAGAAGCTGCTGGAACTAGGATGTTTGAAGATAGGAAGGAAAAGGCTTTCAGAACTATGAATAAGAAGGATATGAAGGTTAAGGAGATCACTGCTGTGAGTTCTAGGGAGAGGTGCAGAGAGTTTGGGGTAATATTGGAGACGAGAGGTTTGCTGAACTATTTGGCTTCTTTCTCTATCCAACTTCCACTCGCAGATCTTGGCCGAAGAAATCACTCCCAAGTTAGACAAGCTCCGAGAAGAGAAGCGCTCTTTCCTAGAATACCAGAAGGCTTCTACCGAATTGGAACGTCTAACTAGACTTTCAAAAGCCTACGAATATCAATCGTTGAATTCCAAACTTTCATCTAGAACGAATCTAGTCACTTCTAAGAGATCCGAAATCTCAGCATCAGAAAAGAAAATCGAAGAATTCTCAAAACAGATCAAGGAAGTCGAGAAAGAACTTTTGGAGATTGAAGCTAAAAGAGAGGCTGAATTAGAGAAGGGAGGGAAACTTCAAGGATTGGTGACGAAAGAAAAAGAAATGGAACATGATCTCGTTAAGAAGAAGACAGGTCTGAAATTCAAGGAAGACAATCTTGAAGAAGAGAAGAAGAAATTAGGAAATGATAGAGATTATCTTAAGACTCTGGAGAAGAATCATGAAGAGAAGAAGAAGGAATTGGAGGAGCTGAACAACAACTTCAAAGAAATGAAAGAAAGTTATGAGAATTCTTTGAAGGAATTGAATGTCAAAGATGAATTGTTACAGACTTTACTGACTGGTATGGCTAGTAACAAGAAGAAGAAAGAAGATGGTGAAGACGATAATCAAGGAGGTTATATTGGAGCTCTTGCAAATGCTAAATCGAAGGAAGCCAATGCCATTACTGAGATCTCTCAAACCAAGTTAAGAATTTCACATTTGACTAAGGAGTTGTCTTCAAAGGAACCTGCTGCTAAGAAAGCTTCTAAAGAGAATCAAGGTTTGATTTCTGAACTAGAAGAATTAAAGGAGAAATTGACTGGTCTGGATCAAGAAATGAGCAAGATGAGCTGGAACTCTGAGAAGGAAGTTGAGTTGAATGAAAGGAAGTCTACACTTGAAAAGGAGATTAATGATCTAAGTGAGAAGAGAGACTTCCTCAAAGCTAGATTAGGTGGTCTTGACTTCAATTATCAAGATCCAACTCCAGGTTTCGATAGATCAAAAGTTCAAGGTCTGATCGCTTCTCTGATTACTCTACCAGCTTCTAATGCATCTTTCTCAACTGCTTTAGAAATCGTAGCTGGTGGAAGGCTATACAACGTAGTGGTGTCAGACGAAAAAATCGGTTCTTCTCTATTACAGAAAGGTCAACTCAAGAAGAGAGTCACTTTGATCCCTCTCAACAAAATTTCAGCAAACGTAGCTCCAGCCGAAAAAGTCAATGCTGCCAAATCTCTAGCACCTCAAAAAGTCGAACTCGCTTTGGAACTGATCGGATATGAAGATGAAGTTGAAAAGGCTATGAAATACGTCTTTGGTAACACTCTTGTCTGCAAGGATTCCGAAACCGCTAAGAAAGTCACTTTTGATCAGAAAGTTAGAATGAAATCTGTCACTATGGAAGGTGATGTCTATGATCCTGCTGGAACTCTTAGTGGTGGATCTAAGAACCAGGGAGGTGGAGTTCTTTTGAGAATGACTGAACTTTTGAATGTGGAGAAGGAACTGAAGGCAAAGACGGAAGAATGGAAGAAATTGGATGGAGAGATGAAAGAAGGAAATGTTGAGAAGAATAAATGGGAGGTTAAGAGAAGAGAGAAAGGAATGTTGGTTCATAGGATTGAATTGTTGGAAGGGCAGATTAAGGGAAGTAATGCAACTAGGGTGAGTCAAAGCTGATTCAAAATGTGTTTGACTCGTCCAAGCTCTTCACTGACACCCCTTTCTCGTCTTCTCAGGTCGTAGCCGAAGTCGCTGCTCTCAAAACCTCGCTTCAAGAACTCGAAACTGCTTCGGAAGCTGCAACTCAACGACTTGAAATCTCTAAAGCTTCCGTCATCTCCTTGACTAAGGAACTTGAGGAATTCAACAATAACAAGGATTCTAAACTCGATGAGCTCAAAGCCGAATTGAAGAAGATGAAGAGCGACATTCAGAAAAGTAGTACTGGAGTTAAAAGCAGACAGAATGAAATTAGAACTATGGAACTGGAAACGGAGCAAAGTGCGAAGGACGTTGAGAATCAGGAGGCCAAACTGGAAGAAGGAAAGAAAGCGCTCGGAAATAGAGAGAAAGAAGTAAAGGATGTGAAGGTTGAGATCGAACAGTTGCAGGTGAGCCTTCAATGCATGCTCCGAAGCAGAGACAGCGACGGAGAAGGAATCGAATGACCTCTAACCTGTTTCCTTTGTCATTCCACAGAAAAAATTCGATTCCCTTCAAGAAGCTCTAACAGCCGAACGAGCCACTCTATCTCGTTATGATTCTTCCTTAACTTCCTTAGCAACTGTCCTCAAAACCAAACGCCAATCAATTTCAGACCTCTCTCTACTCCTTAAACAACACAATCACGAAATCGAGAAGCTCGAAACGGAAGTCAAATCAACTGAAAAGATGCTGGAAAGTCTAGTCAAGGATTTCGATTGGATTGAAGAAGAGAAAATGGATTTCGGTAAAGAAGGTACGAGTTATGATTTCGATAAACAAGACATGAAGGAATTGAGAAAGAATTGTAAGAAATTGGAAGAACAGCAGAGTGGGATGAAGAAGAAGGTCAATCCGATGGTCTTGAACATGATTGATAGGTAAGTCTATTGAGAGAAAGAAAGGTTCTTTGGTTGATTCTGACTCCCATCTGTCGTTGCTCAACTTTTAAACAGTGTCGAGAAGAAAGAGACCAGTCTTAAACAGATGCTCTCGACAGTCTTGAAAGACAAGAGCAAGATCGAAGCTACTATCGATGAGTTGGACAGATATAAGAAAGATGCTCTGCAGACCACTTGGGAGAAAGTCAACGGGTGAGTAGCAATTGTCTTGGATGGGAGACAAACCAACGAAAGCTGACTTTTGTTTTTGTTTTTTGGTTTCGTGCCCCAGTGATTTTGGAGATATCTTCGCCGAACTTCTACCTGGGAACTACGCCAAGCTTCAACCTCCCGAGGGACAGGAATTGACTCAAGGTCTAGAGGTCAAAGTCAGACTAGGTTCGGTTTGGAAAGCGAGTTTGACTGAATTGTCTGGTGGTCAGAGGTGAGTAGAGCAACCTCACGACTAGGACTGCAACATTAAACGTCTCTGACACCCCTTCTCCTTCCTTTTATGTCTCCGTTCAGATCCTTGATCGCCTTATCGCTCATCATGTCACTCCTTCAATTCAAGCCAGCTCCGATGTATATTCTCGACGAAATCGACGCAGCTCTGGATTTGTCTCACACTCAACATATCGGACAACTCTTCAAGTCTAGATTCTCAGGTTCTCAATTCATCGTCGTCTCTTTGAAGGAAGGTCTATTTACGAACGCCAATGTTCTCTTCAGAGCTAGGTTTAGAGATGGAACTTCTATTGTCGAAAGGGTTGGTCAGAAAGGTTCGAGTGCTTCTGCTAGTGCTGGAAAGGAGAATGAGAGTGCTAACGGAAATGGGAGGGCGGAATTGAACGTCAATGGTGGTAGGAAGAAGAAGGTCGCCAACCCTCCAAGGAGAGCTTTGGCGGCTTGATCCTTCTCACTTTCATCTCTCTCCACTCTTCGTCCGTATCCCTGCCACTCTTTCTTTGGATGATCTTTCCCTTCTCTTGTTCCAATTTTTCTTGTCTCGACCATCGTCCCTTGTCACTTTATGTCTCGTCCGTCTTGATGCAGTCTTGTACTATCTTTGATATTTTTAACAACGTTCCGATCAAACTTCGATTTCTGAACAGAGAAATTTCAACCAGGCATTTTGGAGGCAGCAAACGAAAAGGACGATCATGATTTTGCATTGCTATAAAATCTAAAGAGAAAACCAAACAGAGCCTCTTTCCTTCAGACTTCGATCGATTGTTCCGCCACCGAATCCACCATTTGACTTCAGAAAAAGAAGCATATTTATGGGTCAAGCGAGGCAGGGAAGTTGTTGTTCTCCCTTTGCTCGTCCCATTTGGCTAACTGTGAGTTGTGAAAAGAATTGGTAGAGATATAGAAGGATTGAAATCAGAGACGAAACGAAACGATATTGATGAAAGGAAGGAGCAGAAAAGCCTGGAGACATTAGCGAAAACAAAATGATTGAAGATATTCCTGTTGAGCAAGAGACCGGGCAGGTGGGTTCTCTCAAGGAGGCTATCCATTCCTTTCCGTTCCCTGATTGCCCTCCTTCTACGGGAGAGGCGAATGCCCTCCTCCACTGCAATCTGTTCTCCTTAAATCCGATGAAAACCCTCGATGAAGCTCAATTTCTGGGCTTCTTCGCAGGGAAGCGAGCCTGAGGAGTTTCCTTCCCATCTCACAAGACTTTCTCCAAGGTCCTACCCCGCCTTCCTCTTTCTTTGCTCTCTTTGCGACTCTTTGACCAGCCAATCTCTCTTTGATTCTTCCAATTAGAGCTCGGCTTCCTTCGTTACCTTTCAAGATACGTAAAGAGATCTCACTATCTCCCAACCTTTCGCCTCCTTGAACCAGGACTCTATGCGTTGCCAAAGAACGCTTCTGCTCCTATCATCCCGAGATGCTGATTCTGGATTCCTCTCCTGCCCTTTGCCTTGCTGATCCCGCCCTATCTTGCTGATCCTGCCCTATCTTGAACAGAGGAGTCCTTCCTCCTCTTGTTCCTCCTCGCCTGTTCTTTATTTGATGTTGGTTTCCGAACGAGAAAGACCTTCTGAACCTAATTCCGTCAAGTAAAAGGGACCGCCTTAGAGAAGAGACTTACCCATTCGTCTGAGTAAGGAGAAGAAGAGGAGGAAGGAGAGAATCGTAAGCAATCTTCCTGAACCAATCTCGTGCGCTCCACCGACGTCATCCTCGCAACCAGCCCTACCAGCTTGTATCCGAATCGTAATACGCACTTGGACATAGAGAGTGGTAGGCACGGAAGAACTGCTTGCATGGAGTGAATTCCTCTCCTTTGGCGTTCACACACTTGTAGTAGTCGACGTAGCTAAATGGTTGAAAAGTGGAGTTGCGGGATGCCAGAGCAAAGGTTGATTGAAGAAATTGGAATGAGATTGGAATACGCGATGAGGGTTGAGGTTGAAGAGAATAGACAAGATGAAACGTTTGGAGAAAGGGAGGAAGATAGAGGAAGGTGAGCAGGTCCATCGACTGTCAAGTCAAAGCTAAGAGGCGGTTTGAGCGTAGAGACAACTCACTTTTGCCAGCTTTTGAAATCAATTCCAGATTCCATGAGAGCCAAGATAGAGAGAGAAGAAGAAGAGAGGACATGAGCAACTCACACCGAGCATGGTTGCTGTTGGATCTTCTGCCGCTCTCAACTCACCAGTGCTTCGTTTGGTTCTGGTTTGGGAACCTAGCATCGAACGAAGCGGCTATAAATGAGAAAGTCGAAATTGGAAGGAACCGATTGCTTGTGAGTAAGACGTTGAATTGATGAATTGTCTTGTCATCTTCAACCTGGTTGGTTGATATCGTCCGCTTGGCGCTTATGAAGCTCCTGGCTCTGCTACTGGTACCAGTTGAAGTTGAAGATACTTACTTTGTAGGGTGTAAGAGGAGGAGGAAGATTCAGAGTCGGTCATCTTGGATGAGGAGAGTGGTTGAGGAAGAACTCGTAGAGGCTTCACTTCGGACCTTCTCTCCAACAGAAAGGAGACCAAGCATGGCCCCACTCCCTTGCCATTTCTCTCGAGGTTGGGATTGATTTTCTTTCTGGAGATAACTTTATTGGGACTCTCGATGTAGATGAGCCCGGACACAAACAAGGAGGGCTCCTTGAACGGTGCCAGTCACCCTTTGCAGTCGAAGTCAGTGATAGGACTAGTTACAGAGTTTTACAGAGTTATAGAACCCAATACATCGATACCTTCGGGATTTACGAATCATCTCTCTGCCTGACCATCTCAGACTATAGCACTGAGGCCTTGATGTCAACGACGAGAGAAAGCTCTTCTCAACACATCACCGTCTGACCCCTCCCAATCATGATGTGTCGTGGCCTACAAAAGCCTTCTAAGGAAGATGGATCTGCGATGAGAGAGAGTGGGGAGAGAGTAGAGTCCGAAACTCCAAATCACATCTGAGCAGCCTCCCAAGTTTTCAGCTCAGATATCAATACCAATCAACTCACCAAGAGGAGGTCCTGCTAAAATCTGCCGAATGCTGCGCAAAATAGTAGAATCCACCATGTTGTCTGAAGAGGGTGAACAGAATTGATATTCAAAGTGTTGATCTCGTGAAGAAATCGTTGTAGACAAGTGACACCAGCCAAGTACTCACGAGAAGAAAGAACATCAGTATCAACAAGTCTCTTTCCATCATCCTGTTCAGATGGAGGGACCCCTGTTTCTTCGTGAACCCTCACTTTCAAGTTGGGAACGTCTTCTTTGCTGCCAAAGGTAAATGTATAATTTCTTCCCGAGAGAGGCCTGACATACAGTCGGATGGTTGAGGATAACCGAAGTTCACTTGGATTGTTGTTTAGAGGGAATTGAGGTGGGAAATTCAAAAGAACAAGAGACAGAGAACCATTTTCGTAGGTGTGGCCTTTGCGAGTTAGAGTCTGAGCCCAAGCAATGACGTTGTCGTGGGCTTGAATCTTTCCTTTTACTAGAGTAAGTTGATCAATATTTTCCAAGAAAAGAAAATCAAAAAGGAAGAAGAAACAAAGCAGAGATCAGATTCATTCCTTGACACTTCTCCTGGGTATAGTTCCACACTCATTCTGCACTCACCATGTCTGATCGTATCTGCAGCGCAAACTTCAATGAAGTAGACCTCTGAGGTGACGGTATCTATGATCTTCATGTAGTACGAGTCGAGGCAGAGATAGAAGTACGATTGATTTTTTTTGACCTCTCTGAGAGTAAACTCATCCGCAAGATCCTTCTGGTCGAAGTTGATTGTTTGATGAGAGATGGGATACTGCTTCTCCTGATAGATCAGTTCCTTGACTGAGGGCGAGTCGAGTCTCAAAAAAATATCAGGAAAGGTTAGCTCTGCTTCTCTCTTGATGGTGAAGAAGTTCGAAAGACTCACCTTCTTTGATGGATGTTGAAGCCTTGACGGTAAGGCTGAAATAGTACCCTCGGCAGACAATCCTGATGAGGATCTCTCTATCATCAGATCTGGCCAGATGCTAGACGCATCCAGCTTCGCCAAATTCTAACTCGCCAAAGCATGTATCTCCGACTAGAAGAACGCCTTCCAAGAGCAAGTCGAAAAAACCACCGCCTTCAAGATCTTGACCGACTGTTTGCCAAATCTCTACTCTGGTTTTAACGATTCGTCCCTCCCCTTGAACGGAGATCTTGATCGGAAGCTCTTTATGTTGAAATTGAAAGGGTTGATTGGTACCGATCGAGTCGAGGAGGTTGTGATTTAAAAGAGCGACGTGCTTGCAGACCAATTAACCTCTGCTTGCATCTTTTAGACCACATTCAGATTCTAACTTCCTAAGAACTACAAAAGGTAAGAAAGAAAGGATCAAAAGGGCGATTCTGTAGATTGATTGGAGAAGAGAGTACTTATTCTTGTCATACTAGCCGATGGGTTTACGGCTGGTATGACAAGAATGTGTGTCTTGAAGTACTTCTTTGGATCTAGCCCTCTATACCCCTTGACAATCAGAGTCAAGATGTAAGGTTGAGTACCGTCGCGAAGTTCGAGATGGGATCCGGTCTCGACGTTCGATTCACACAGGTTAGAATCAATATCCAAGGGGATTCCGTTCAAGTAAAGAACAGTTCGTTTCATCTCAGGATCAACGGAATTGATGACTATGGAATCAAGCAGGATAGCCGAGAGATTCGAGGGGAGAGTGAGAGCGAAGGAAAGAAGTCAAAGGACGTCAAGAATTGAAGAGTGAAGTTAGCTCTCTCGAAAAGTGTTTCCGTGTAAGCATACGGAAATTCAGTCATCCATTATTACACACTCACCATCTCTGACCAAGAGGGACCTTGGAGCACGAAGGGTGAGGATCGCATCCTTAATTCTGAAATCGAGAGTGAAGATTGCGAGGGTAGGATGAAAGATCAAATCCATCTCATTGGTGACCTCAGGAGTAGGATGTAAACCTTGTACCAACATCTGTCAGAAGAGCAAAGTTAAAGAGGAAAGCCATCGGATGCGAAAGGAGAATCAGAATGGATTCGCGAAATCGGAAAAGCGTTTCTGCCTTGAGGATCAGCTTGAAGAGCTCGCCCCCTTCTTCCACCCGACTCTCAGAGACTGCAGAGATGATGTTCTCACTTACTTGATAGAGGTTTGAGGTGAGAACAGTGCGTTGGATTATAATGGGAAGGAAGTAAGAAGTTTTCCTTGCCCATCGTTCGCGACGCGCCTGGCTCGAACTGAACGTTGGAACGCTGCATCAAGGACTCGAATACAGCTGCTAAGGAGAGATAATTAATCTCTGACATTTCTAGAACCTTCGAAGTTGAGGAAATTTGTTGAAACAATCGAAGCCAACGATCACAACCAAGATCTGCCATGGTTGACCATTCAGGTCTCTTGTCACGGTTGTCCCGATTTTCATGAAATCGGTTGAATCGGTAGAGACGATTAAAGTCTGAATCCTTCTAGCTATCTCTGAATTGGATACAAAGAAGTGAAATTTTTCGTCAGAAATTGTACTTTCCCTATCACTCCAATGTCGAAAGGAGTGGATTGTCTTGGTTAAACTTAATTTGGAGAATCGAAGAGGAGAAACTAAATGATGAAAGTCAGGTGAAGTGAGAGCTAATGTTGATAGAAATTGAGTTTGATCGATTAATTGATGGGAAGACAGCTTGGAAACCATCATCCAAACATCGATTGGAACTTTAGTTGTCGCTATTGAATAGAAGAATTCACACAGATTCGAACGAGCGGAGGAATTTGATCGTTTGAGGAGGATCCGACTGAAAGGTTCGATGCCATCCTTGAAGCCTTGTCAATCGGAACCTAGATTCAGGTTTGATCTGCTAGGTAAATCAGGTAAGAAAGAAGTTGAGAAATGGAAGTGAAAGGCGGTGATAGGAAGCAGGAAGAGGTTTTGACTATTGACACGCTCGCGTTGGAGATTGGGCAACGCGAATCTTTTCCCTTAAGCCATGTCTGATCAATCAACTCTTGGGTAAGTAGAATTAGAAAAGGGTAGAATAGAAAGTCTTGAAGCTAGTAGCAAGCAAGAATCTGGTTCACCTACCATGCTCACACTACGTTTGATACCAACTGACTCGCTCTCTCTCCCCTTCTCCCCACTCTGGCATTCCCTCTTACCCTCAGCAAATTCTTCAAACGTTCTGACGGATCTGCACCCAAAGCCACAATGAAGCAACAATCTCTCAAAGCCTCCTTCAAAAAGGGAGTCGCAAATGAGAAGAAGAAAGAGAAAGAAGCACAACTTTCACCAGCACCAACAACCAAAGCTACTACTTCCACTTCCAAATCGCCTTCTCCCTCCAAATCTACCTCTTCTTCTAAATCACCAGTCAAAAAGGCTTCAAAAGATAAGTCAATCTCTCCTGTCAAAGGAAAGAAAGATGAAGATGAAGATGTGGAAATGGTAATTGAAGAGAAAGAGGTCAATGCTGCAACTGACAAGAAAGAGAAAGAAAAGGAATCAAAGAAACGTAAAGAACCTGGAACCAAGAAGGAGCCCATTGAGATTGGGCATCAGGAAGAGGAAGATGATGAAGATGAAGGTGAGTCTCTTGGTTTATGGGATTGAGAGGAAGCATTTGGGTAGAGTGAAGAAGCAAGGTCTCAAGCGGAAGGCGGATTGTGGGTGGCAAATCTCTTTACGTCAAGATTCAACGTTATCCTTTGATTCGAATCGAATAAAACTATCTTACACGTTGGATTCTGATCGCGACGATCCAAGTTAAATCAAAAGCGTTTTGAGCTCCAGTTCCCTAAACTCTCCCCTCTGCCCCTCTCCTGCCTTCCAACTTCTCCAAAACCTCTCCTACAGTCATCCAAGCTCCATCACGTAAGAAATCTCGTGTCACATCCAAATATAAGAAAGATTCCATCGTTCTCGATTCAGACGATGATGAAGAATTAGAAGAAATGAAACCTACTGCTTCATCTTCATCAAAACCTTCTTCTTCTTCTTCAAAGAAAGTCTCTTCTGATTTAAAGATCAAATCTTCAATTTCCGATTCTTCTAAACCTTCTTCTCAGATCAATAGATCTAAATCTCCGGTTTCTACTAAAGAGAAAGGGAATGGGAAAGAGCAAGCTAGATCTAATTCTCCGGAGAAGAAATCGATCAAAGAGAAATTGGATGAGAAGGACAAGAGGAAGAAGGAGAAAGAGAAGGTCGTTGAGGTAGATGAAAATGAATCAAGTGAAGAAGAGGACGACGAAGATGAAGAGGAGGAAGATGATTCTGAAGCTGAGGAGGAAGCGACTGAAGGATTGTGAGTCATTTCTTGTTTCTGCCTTCTGTGGAGATTCTCTTCTCTCATTCGTTTGGATTCAACTTGCTCACTCTCTTCCCATTCTTCTTCATGTCTCTGTTCATGTGTTCCACTCTTTCCCCCCAAGAGCCACCCTCTTCACCAAAGGTTTCAAGGACACAACCACCGCTAAGAAAGAAAAAGGTAAAGCTAAAGGCAAAGGAAAAGTTCCAGAAGAAACTGATTTCGAAGTTCCGGATTGGAAAGAAGGTGACTCGTAAGTCTTCCAAAGATCCTTTTCCTCCTTTGTTTCTATACAGTATAGCCTTTTGACTTCTCTCTCCTTCCTTTTCCCCGATTTCTTCTTCCCTTCAGAGTTCCTTATGCAGCTCTAGCAGCTACTTTCTCTGCAATCGAAGCAACTCCAGGTAGACTCTTGACCATGCAAATCTTGACTAAACTTTTGATCAAGGTTATTGAGAAGAAACCTCAAGAGTTGGTTTATGTTGTTTATCTCTGTGTCAATAGAGTGAGTATTTGATTCTAGAAATAATACTGGAAACAATTGTGAAAGTGCATGCAGATGAAAGCTTATCATATCTCTTTGGTTCAAATCAGATCGCTCCGGATTATGCTGGAATTGAATTAGGTATAGGAGAAACGATTATCATCAAGGCAATTGCTGAAGGAACTGGTAGGAAAGTTGCCGATGTCAAGAGAGATTTGGAAAATCTTGGTGATTTGGGAACGGTTTGTCTTGTAAGTTTTGAGGAGGAAGGGAGACTTTCTAGGATTGAGAGGAAAGAGACTTCGAGTAAAATTTGTGCCGACAAATCTCCTCCTTGTCTTCGTCCCACTGACTGTTTTTTGTCTATCCCAGAACTCGAAAAAGGGAGTGAGACAAATGTTCAAACCAACAGCTCATACCGTACCAAAGCTCTTCGCCGCCCTAACTTCAATCTCTTCAGAAACCGGTACTGGATCCGTAGCAAAGAAAGTCAACACCATCTCACGTCTAATTGGAGCTTGTCAAGGAAATGAATCCAAGTACTTGATTCGTTCTTTAGAAGGAAAATTAAGAATCGGTTTAGCTCAGAATAGTGTTGTGGTTTCTTTAGCTCATGCTATGGTCCTATCAGAAAATCTGAAGAAAGGAAAGAAGATGATTACTGATAGAGAAGAATTGAAGGAGGAAATGGAAAGGGGAGTTGAAGTCGTCAAACAGGTCTTCAGTGAATTACCTAACTTTGAATTGGTTTGTAGTGCTCTTTTGGAGAAAGGTTGGAGGGGTCTGAGAGAGGTTTGTAAGCTTACTCCTGGTGAGTTCTCGAAAGGGAGCAGCAAGGTGATAGGGGTGGAAGAGGGGGTTTTGTTGAAAAGTGGAATGAGCTTGAATTTCCTCGAACTGACCCTCTTTCTCTTTCTCCTCTTATTCTCTACTCCGCTTCTGGTTTCTTCTTGCCCTTCTCAGGAGTGCCTTTGAAACCTATGTTAGCAAAGCCAACCAAATCCATCACAGAAGTTCTAGATCGTTTCGAAGGAAAGAAATTCACCTGCGAATACAAATACGATGGAGAACGTTCTCAAATTCACTTCTATCCCAATCCAAAGTATTCTATTATTTCTTCTTCTAACGACTTGAAAGACATGAAAACTTCCAACCTCTTACTTTCACCTTCAAAGAAAGCTCCAACTAAATCTACCTCAAACAATAAGTCTAACATTGGAGTCTTCTCTAGGAATTCAGAGAACATGTTAGCTAAGTATGTCGATTTAGTTGAGCAATTACCTCGTGCTTTGAAAGATGGAGTTGAATCCTTGGTCGTCGACGCTGAAGTCGTAGCTTGGCAGGTTGAAAAGACTACTACCGGCAAAGATGGAAACGAGGTTCAGGAAGAAGCTAGATTGCTTCCTTTCCAGGAATTGAGTAAGAGGAAGAGGAAAGATGTCAAAGTGTGAGTTTGGGCTTAAATGAAGTGTGACAGACACAGAATCGGCTTTGAAGGAGAGCCTGGAGTGACTGGAAGTCAATTTGGCTCTGACAAACTTCTCTTTCTTTTTTCCCCTTCTTTTCGATTGGCAGTGAAGATATTACTACCAAGTGCAAGCTGTATGCTTTCGATCTCCTGTACCTCAATGGGGAGGTGAGTTGACTCGGAGACAGTGCCGCTTTATTGCTCACTCAGAACTAATCTGACTTTCTCCTCTTTCTCTACCTCCCTTTCCAGTCATTGCTTCATCTTCCTCTGACAGTCCGTCGTGAGAAACTTCGTGAAAGTTTCCATGTAAGTGCGCTCTCCCTTCTTTGCTCTTCGTCGCAAGAAGCGACAGCTGGATAATTCGAATCTCTTGATCGCGTTCCGTCTCTGATCTGATTTTCTTGTGCTCTTTTTCTTCTTGAATTTCTCTAGGTTGTTCCAGACGAGTTCGACTTCGCCACCTCGGAAGATTGTACTACTACCGAAGAGATTCAAACTCTCTTGGATGCTAGTATCAAATCAGGCTGTGAAGGATTAATGGTCAAGATGCTGGAAGGCACTGAATCCTACTATGAGCCAAGTAGAAGAAGTATGAACTGGTTGAAGGTGAGCATCGAGAAAGTCGTTCAACCTTGACGACACGTCGACGTCCTTCTGACTTCGCTCCTTTTCCCTCGTCATCCCACTCGCAGGTCAAGAAGGATTATCGTGAGTCAAAAGATTGTCGAGCGCTTCAGCGAAAGGTCCAGAAGATGAATGCTAACGCTCGACGCACCTTTTTCTTCCCCTCTTCAGTCGCTGGTTTAGGAGACTCTCTCGATCTAGTCGTCATTGGAGCCTTCCTTGGTAAAGGAAAGCGTAC
Organism: Golubevia sp. BC0850; assembly: GCA_012976225.1. Taxonomy (NCBI): domain Eukaryota; kingdom Fungi; phylum Basidiomycota; class Exobasidiomycetes; order Golubeviales; family Golubeviaceae; genus Golubevia; species Golubevia sp. BC0850. The sequence continues at coordinate 1,081,455 of JAAVVG010000002.1, forward strand.
CAATGTCTATGGTGCTTTCTTGCTGGCCTGTTACGATGCTGAAAGTGAATCTTATCAAGCTATCTGCAAAATCGGAACTGGATTCTCAGAGAAGAACTTAGACGACTTCTACGCTCTATTGAAACCTCATGAGGTCACAACAAAGAAAGGCTACTTCGACGTTGGTGATGCTAAACCTGATGTTTACTTCGATGCTAAGGTTGTTTGGGAAGTCTTGGCTGCTGATCTGTCTTTGAGGTTAGTGTCGACGTCTTGTCCGAGGATCAGAAGGAGCTTTTTAATGCCTTTACCATTTCTGACGCCGCTGTCTTATTCTTTTCATCTCGACAGTCCGGTTTACACTGCTGCTAAAGGAATCGTTGAAGCTCGTGGAATCTCTCTTCGTTTCCCTCGTTTCATCCGTGAGTCTCGAGACAGTCTTCCCTGATTTTGGGTCTTAATATCTGACGCTCTTCTTTCCTTTTCTTTCTGCTGTCAGGTGTTCGTGACGATAAAGATGTTGAGGAAGCTACTGGATCTGAGCAGGTAAGTGCAAGAACTCTGACATCTCCCCTTTCTTCCTCTGTTCTCTATCGTTGTTTGCTGATCAACGTCTTCTTCTCCTGCAATTTCTATCATCGAACATCAGGTCGCTGAGATGTACAATCGTCAAGCCGTGATGACTCTTAAGGGTAAGAAGGAAGCAAATGACGACTACTGGTGAAGAGAAACTCCACTCCTTCCCTTCAATCCCCGTTCCACTTTCTTCCCTTCGTCTCTTCTTAATCCCCATATCAAATGTGACAAGTGAAAAACAAAGCGACAAAATTCGAATTCAAACCATGTACTAGTAAACATAAAGAAACAATTCTTTCTCCTCTAAAACGCTATCACCATTTACCATCACTTTGAATTCAAAGTCGGGCTTTTTGGCATTTGATTCAAAAGCCTGTTTGTGTGTAGGTTGAATGTAGGACATGTGTATAAGTGAGAATGAGGCGAGCTGTCAACAAGAAGGAAACGTCTTCTTTTACCCTTCTACTCACAATGATATCTCGAACTGAAGATCGCACTTTGACCATCTGAACTTTTTGGAGCTTTCGATCATGCTCAGATCTTCAACAAGCCTCCCATCCTCTGGGTCAAATTCGGTAAAGCCGTTCCAGTTACTTTCCGCTCCAAGAGATTTCGTTCGAAGAACTCATGGCTTTTACCGAGACTCCAATCTTCTTCAAAGGGAACTCTGAACCACTCGTCGTGGAAGCTGGGTTTATCTAGAGAGACCCTGACCAGCATTCCCTTTGATTCACCTTTCAACCTCTGACTATCCGGCAGTTTCATTCTCCTTTCATTCGCCCTCTCCCATCAGCAGGCCATGCTCACTCCTTCCATCAACGACTCTCTTCCTTCGGAACTCCTCTTTATCGCCTTCAAGTGGTTAGATGGGAATCGAGTTTTCAAGATTAGAATAGTCTGCAAGCAGTGGTTGGAGATCATCGACGAGAACAAAGCCTTGAGGCAGGTTCTAGTGCTGGGAGGAGAGGTAGAGTGGAACGAATCTGTCTTAGACCTCTTCGATGGGAAGAGTGGTTCGACTCTCAAGGAAGTTTCTCTCGAAGTGGAGAGTGAGGACGACATGAATGTCAATCACTTTACCACGGCACTACTAAGATCGAACGGAAGCCTTCTCTCTTTCTCTCTGGTGGTAATTTATTGGAATGGCGGATTACACGAGAAACTGGAGCAACTAGGGAAGAAGGTTTTCCCAAGCTGGAGAACTTGGTGGATTTTAGAGCCACTGATACTGTATATCTCCCAAAGGTACGCCTACTGAGGAAGACAGGAATTGGCAAACTCATCGAAGATGGAATCTCTCCCCTCCAAGTCCTTTGGATGCCCTCAATCCCAACTCTTCTTCAGCGACAACCGGTCATCTTCCAGGATCTGGTCTTTCTCGCTGTCCTATACAACGGAATGGGTCATTCGGAGTGGAGAGAGATCCTTAACCATAGTGCCGGAACCCTCAAACATCTCTACATCGCTCCGAGAGGAGAAAGCGATGGAGTCGCTCCCCTCCAATAACCACTCCTAGAGGTACTGGAACTGAGAGGTGGTCATTATAACTTCCCTGAATGGATGGTCATATCCTCAATCTCGAAGTTATCTTCCTACCTTCTACTCTCTGAACTCCCTCCAATTCATGAAATGAAGGTAGAACTAACTTTCGTGGAAACTGATGCCGAATCTAGGCGTCCCCGTCTACGAGTGCTACGTTTTCTAGATTGATCTACGGTCCCGAAACACTGGTGGCTTTCCTTCAAGCAGGAATCCTTCAAGCAGGAAGAAACAAAATCGAAGCTGGACTCGAGGTCGAAGGAGTGCGGATGGAGACTCCGAAGAAACTCGTCGTTTCCTTCAAAGAGCGCAACTCGGAAAGTTTGGAGCAGTTCAGCTCATTAGTAGAAACAGTGATAGATATGGATCTCGAGCCCACGCTATGGGAAGTAGAGATGTAGTTGGTGAGTGTTGGCTCTCGAGTTTTGATCCTCTGTCCGCCGCTGACTCGCTCGTCCTTCTTTCTTGCGGATACATTGCTTCAGAGCTTGGATAGGAGCCATCACTCGGAGAAATGGAGTCCTCCAGTCTCGTACTGAAACCCGAAATGTGAGTCATTATCGCACAGTATACTCGATGTTCGACGGGCTCGTCTTTGGTTTTTTATTTCCTTGCTTTTTGGCTTTTTCTCATTTTACCTTGATACTAATTTGACAAGTCCATCTGCTCTTCTCATTTCCTCCAGTGCCATCTCGTTCTGACCTTCAAACACGTCTCATCCATTCCGACTCTCCTCTTCAAGATCAACTACGACCCGAGACTTTTTCCTTCCTCATTGTCAATATCAGCAAACAAATCTTCGACTCCCCTCTAGAGACCACCTCCTTTCTTCTCGCCCAAGATGTTCTCAACTTCTCTCTTGCCCTTGCTCTTTTGCCTGGTCTCTTCTCCCAAAGAGTAGACCTGTTTCTTCGTCAGCTAAGTACAGTATGTACTAAAAAAACAAAGCGAAATTTCCTAGAGAACGATTAAAAGAAGGGACAGCAGATCAGGTGCAAGCGACAAGAGAAACGATTGTCTGACACTTGAGCACGATTTCACATGTTCAGGCTCCCGAACCGCAGGAAAGTAAACCTTATTGTCATTTTGTGATTTTGAATTCCACATTCAAAAGTTCGCATAAAAAAAGAAAAGAGAGAAGCGAGGGGTGAAGCGAGAAGCGAGGGACGAAGCGCGAAGCAGGGGAAGGGGGGAAAGTTGAAAAGGAGATAGAGAGAAGAGACCACTGGGAAATGAGAGCAGAAGAATTAACAAAGAAGTTGAAAAGAGATAAGATTTGAGAGAAGCTTTAAAAGGGCAAGAAAGAAGGGTGACAAGTTAAGAGGGCAGAGAGAAAACTGAAGAGAAGAGAAGTCGTAATTGAGGCTGAGTTGATCTAGAAGATTTACAGAAAGAGTAGGTAGATTGGTCATCTGAGAATGTCCTAATCTTCTACCATGCTCACTTCTTGTAAAAGACTTTACTTCTTAAAGCTGGAACAGAGGCTGATCATCATTCTGTTGTTGCTGTTGCTGCTGACCTTGTTGAGGTTGTCGCTGAGCAGCATTTCCAAAAGCCATTTGACCAAGAGCACCAGTACGTTGAGAGCCAATACGAGCAGCATTTGGACCCACTAAAGAAGAAATGAAAATCGAAAAAAGGTTAAAATTGTCAGCATATCCCACTTAAATCATTCCACTACATTAATCTCCTTGGCCATGGCATCGAGAATACTCACTTCTCATATCACCAACATTACCAAAAGTATCAATTCCTTCACCAGTAGCCAACATTCTGTTGAGTTCAGCGAATTTAGGATCTTGAGAGGTTTTAGCTCTTGGAGGACCTGAAGGTTGAGGAGTTGGAGTTTGAGCAACAGGTTGAGGAGTTGGAGGAGTTGGTTCTGAAGAAAAGAGATCCCCAACTGGAACATGTTGTTGTTGTTGTTGAGGAGGAGGTAATTGTTGTTGTTGAGGTGCAGGACTTGAACCAAAAGTAGGACCGAAAGGATTGTTGGATCCAAAAGCTGTAGGTTGAGGTTGAATTGGTTGTTGTTGCTGCTAAGAAAGGCCATAAGAAATAATAGAAAAGAAAAGAAGGTTGAGGATCGTAGTCAGAAACGCAAGAACTCAGCCAAACCAAACAAACCCCCCACCCATTCTTCATCTTTCCTGTCTCTAATTCCAAAGTCAGTCCAATTTCTCTCCTTCAAAAAGGTCTCACCTGAGTCATCAGCTGTTGATAATGTTGAGCCTGTTGTTGCAGTTCCAATTGTCTCTGTTGTTCAGCCCATTGTTGTTGCATCATTTGTTCCTGTTGAATTTGTTGTTGTAAAAATGGGTTATAACCAGTTTGCATAGGTTGTTGTTGTTGCATATAAGGATTATAACTTGTATATTGAGGTTGAACTCCATAAGTATTTTGTCCTTGAGAATTGACATCCACTAAGGGATTTCCGAAAAAGTCCACTTGTTGATTTTGTTGATTGGCGTAGGCCTGAAAGGATGGGAGAGAGGAAAAAAGAGAAGGAGGGAGAAGAAGAAGGTGGATGAGAGGAGGAGTCAAAAAGGTCAGGATTGGAGGGAAAGAGGTGAGAAGAGGGAGAAGGGTTTCAGGAAGGACTTACGTTAGGTCCATCTAAATTAATAGAATCATCAAACAAAGCATTCTGGTTTGCCATTTCCAATTCACGAATACGTTTCTCTTCTTCTTCCTTTGATAATTTGAGAGCTCTTTGAAGTTCTTCCTCGCTGAAAAAAGGATGAAAGGGGGAGGGGAGAGATAAATGTTTAGCGATCAATTCCCAGCCTTGCAAATTCGAGGTTGTGAGTGGCACCGCTTCTTATCGGACTGTTGATGAGTGGGTTCCAGTTTCTGAATTTCCAAGAAGTTGGTATTCAACCATCGATGAGAAATTGCCAATCTCATTCCAATTCGCAGCAAGTGTAGAGGAACCCGGAATCTGATCAACCCATCGCCCTTCCAATCTCTCCTCTTCCTCCACCTTTGAATTCTCAGCCCTCATTATCAAATTCAAATACTCACTCCTTAGCTTCCCTCCTAATTTTCTCCTGTTCCTCTCTAGCCATTCTCTTACTTTCCTCAATAGCCTTTCTCAATTCCTCATCTTCATTTCCCTTTCTCTTATTCATTTCATTTCTTCTCCTTCTTTTACCTTCTTCATCTTCAAAGTCATCTCTTTCTCTTTCTCCATCTCCATCTTCGCCACCCATTCTATCTCTCATGGTAGCTCTACTTCGTCTTTCATCTCTCAATCTACTTTCATCCTGGAGTAAATTCGTAATGTCTTTAGCTTTTTGTCTAACGTTTGCACCTTGATCTTTACCATATTCATCAACGTATTGAAATTCTTTCAACGTCTTTACAACATAAATGTTGTCTCTGAAATAGATTACACAGTTCTCTGAACCTGCGTGGAGGAGATAATCTAATAATGTTAAGGCTTTGAAAACGTGTCTCCAGTTTTTACCTTTGTCGTTTAGACGTTTGTCCATTAATTCCATCATTTCTACAAAGTCGTTTCTGAGGAAGAGAAGAGGAGGAAGGGGATGGGGTTAGGTTGGAGATTGGTGGGTTGATAGGATAGAAGTGAAGTGGAACCCCATTGGGATGCCTTCTTGATTGATTAGGTTGGTTAAGTGTGACTCACTGATTGTAACTCATTTGAGCCAATTCGTTCATTTGAGTTCCACTTGGACCCCAAGGATCATTTGAAGTTGCATCTCTGACTTTCACTTGAACGTCCGAATATCCTTTAATGTAATTCTTCCCCACTCGAACCGCTGACTTTGACATGTTTTGAATTGACATCTTGTCAATAGAATTGGAAGTTTGATGAGGATTAGATTCAAGATTCGTTTGATTGTAAGGGGTAAAGATGCAGAAGAGAACGGCAGCTGATAGCACAATGGGGATAGGGATGGATGGAGCAGGGACAGGAAAGGGTCAGCAACTCAACTCATCCTGTCTCTCTAAATCTGATGAGGCATCTGCATCCGAGTCTGACTTGACGATCTCAATTTACTCACCAAATAAGAGTGATGACTTTAATGGTAATGGCCTACGGGAAGGAAGCTCAATCTCGATTTGCCTTCGCGTTTCCGGTTCCAGCACAGCTTCTCTCTTTCTCCTCTCCTCTCCTCTCCACAAAGTTATGGAGGCAATAAGAGAAGCAATTGAAGGCAAAATCGACTTCAAAGGTCAAAGATTGGCTGATAGAATAAATCAAGAAACTCTAGTCTTTGTCACTGTAAGTCACATCACACCTTCCCTCTTATCTGTTCAAAGATCCATCTTTTATTTACCCTCTCTCGACTCTCTTCTTCTCCTCTCAGGTTCTATCCTTCGCTTTAGGCTGGTTATCAGATTCTCTTTTCATCTGTCTAACAATATTCGGTCTAGGCTTCCTTGGGTCCTTGGTGGTGAGTTATCATTCATTTCTTTCTTTCCTTCGTTCCATTCTTTGCCTTCCAACTGACTCTTCTTCTTTCTCTCTCTTGAATTCTCTCGTACTCAATTTCATATTGCACATCAAACCTTCGTGCCTCTCATACTCTCTACCCATCTTCATCTTTCGTCTTGAATTCAACTCTCAAATTCCTCGGTCCTTCATTAACACCCCTCAGGCATGCGTACCTCCTTGGACTTTCTACCAAAAGAACCCAGTCATCTGGTTGCCTAATCGACCTAGTAATGCCGAATTGGAGCAGAGTAGGAAGGACTCGTAGCCTCTGGTAGAGCGATTGTAATCTTTAGTTTCGTTTCATCCCCTCTTTCAACTTTCTCTCGTCTCTCTCTCTCGCCTCTTTGTCAGATCTGTGGCGAATGGTCTGAGCTGTTGAGATCATAAAGAAAGAATTAGCAAGCGGAAAGGAGGCAAAATTCATAGCTTCGCTCGAGGCAGATCCACATTCCACTTCTGCCAGCAGTAAGATCTGTTCTCCCTGGTTTTTTTTAGCTCATCCCTCAACACAGATTCATTCTGAAATATTTTTGGAATAAAAATTTTCTACATAGAATTTGTATCTGAACTTGCTCCTAAATGAATCAAACTTAGAGTGAAAAAGAGGTGCAGCTGCAGTGCCTTCACCTCCCTCAGAACAACACGTCGGCTTCTTCCTTCCCAATCATACCATCTTGCATCTAGCATCTTCAAACATGACGTCTTCTCCTCGACGATGTGATTCTTCCTCTTCGTCCCACATAACCTCTCTTCTATCCTCTTCAACCTCCACTCCATACTTTTCACTAGAATTCTTCCCTCCAAAAACTTCTCAAGGACTTTCCAATTTACAATCTAGAATCTCTAGAATGAATTTGGAGTTGAGTCCTTCTTGGACTCACGTCACTTGGGGAGCAGGTGGAACCACTTGTGAGAGAAGTTTGGAATTAGCTGGTAGAGTTCAGAGTGGTAGGTTGGATGGAAGTCCTTTAGAGAAAGTTCAGAGGGAAGGAGAGATTGAGGTTGAGGGTGAGAATGTGAGGGAAAGGGATAGAGATACAAGAGAAGAAGCAAGAGAAAGAGAAAGGAAAAGAAGAAAAAATGATGTTTGTCTACATTTGACTTGTACGAATGTTGAGAAGGGTAGTTTGGATAAAACTTTGGAGGTGAGTGACAGAATGAGTGGGTCGTGTGAGTTTAAGATGAAAAGCTCTTGGTTGCTTAGACAAGCTTTGAGATTAGATCCAGAAGGATCACAAACTTTACTCTTTGAAAGAAACGTTTCATCAGAAACATGGAGGGAGGAGAGCCTGTCGGCTTCTGTCCTTCTATCCCTCAGTAGATTCTGAGCTCCTTTACCCCCAAGGAGCTCTTCTATCTCAACTCAAGCTTTCTGAAAGATTAAAATCATTTGTTGTTTCAAGAATCTCGGGCTCCGATGATCTCATTTCAGAACTGTTTCAGAAGGAATGAGTGACTCACTCGAAAAACTTCCTTTCTTCATCTATCTCCCCTCTCCAGGATGCCAAAGCTCTAGGTATCCGAAACATTCTAGCCCTTCGGGGAGGTAAGTTTTTTCAATCCCCTTCATCTTCCGGAATTCGTTCCGATGGCTTCCAAGACCAAAAAAGACTAAAAGACGATCTCCCATTCGCCACCTTCCAGATCCACCTCGAGGAGAAGAATATTGGATTGCCTCAGATTCCTCATTTCAACATGCCACAGATTTAGTAAGATACATTCGAGCTAAATACGGAAGTTGGTTTTGTATTGGAGTTGCAGGTGAGTGAATTTGATCATTCGGTCTTCCAAAGCTTCTTTTCCTTTTCCCCTGACGAACTCCTCGGATTCTTCCTTCCCTTGTTTTTTGTTCGTCATGTTTTCCTAGCCTATCCTGAAGGTCATCCCGATTCATCAGCTTCAGTTCCCTTACCTTCAACTTCTACAGCCTCAACTTCTCAACCTCAAGGAACAAATCAAGATATGTTACATCTTCTAGACAAACAGAATTCAGGCGCCGATTTCATTGTTACTCAACTTTTCTATGATGTTGATGGATTTATTAAGTGGTATAAGAGGTGTAGAGAAGCTGGTGAGTTGCTTATCTCTCGAGATTCGTGGCTTCCAAAGCTGACGAATTTGATTCTTGCTCTTCTGTTGTGGGTGTAGAAATCACACTTCCCATCATTCCAGGAATCATGCCAATTCAAAATTATCAATCATTTAGAAGAATGACTAATCTTTGTAAAGCTAGAGTCCCAAGTGATGTGATAGAAGCTCTTGAACCTATTCGAGTAAGTGCATCAAAAACCTAAACCTCGATCAATTAAATGCTTTCGCTTGACTGATTCTGAATTTCCTTTCCTCTGAATTGTTTCCAGTTCGATGACGCAGCAGTGAAAGCCTACGGAGTTTCAAATTCGATTTCAATGATCAAACGACTTCAATCAGAAACTGATATTAAAGGATTTCATCTTTGCACTTTGAATTTAGAGAAAAGTGTCAGATTGGTTTTGGAAGGTTTGGGTTGGGTTGGAAGAGGTTTGAAGAGAGAATTGAAGCGATTGGAGAATGGAGAGGATCATCCTAAGGGTAATAGATTGTTGAAAGTGAGTTCCTAGGGGCGTTGGGATGAATCTCCAAGATTGAAGTCGACCGAATCAAGGAATCTGACTCCATTTCTACAAATTCCCATCATCCTCTCAAACAGGATGCCTCTGGAAACGCCACTCCAACCGAACTCAAAATCACTTCTTCAAACGCCTTACATCAAGTTCTAGCTCGATCGCATGCAGATTCCACAAATCCTCCCGTAACTAATGGAACTCAATCTTTTTCTTCGGGATCTGCCTCTATTCAATTGGCTTCTTCTCCTGAATCGTCGACATCTCCAACCATGCAACAATGGTTTCCTTCTCAAACTCCAGAGACGGATAGAGCCTGGGATGAGTTCCCAAATGGTAGATGGGGAGACTCGAGATCTCCTGCTTACGGTGAAATCGACGGTTATGGAGCTAGTTTGAAGATGGCGGTGAGTCGGTAGTTGTGCCGCTTTACCCTTTCTCGCTGAAGGTCACTCACGCCCCAACTCGCTCCATCTTCTTCTCTTCTCAAACAAACAGCCGAACGAAGCTCTTCGAACTTGGGGATACCCGGTCAGCATTTCAGATATCTCAGCGATCTTCGTTTCTTATCTCTTAGGAAAAGCTCAAACCATTCCTTGGTGCGATGCTCCGATCATGGATGAATCTAAAGCCATTCGAACTGAGCTGCTGTGGTTAAATTGCAGTGGTGATGATCCGGCTCAACAGAACGCAGCAGCTGTAGCTTCGACTTCAACTCCAACTCCATGTCAAATGCAAGGAAGATCTTGGTGGACAGTAGGATCTCAACCTGCAGTCGATGGTTGCGATTCTAGTGATCCAACTTATGGTTTCGGTCCTTCAGATGGTTACATCTTTCAGAAAGCTTTTGTTGAATTCTTTTTGAGCAGAGAAGATTTGTTGGAATTGAAGAAGAAAGTTGAGGTTGAAGGAGAGGGAAAGATTAGTTGGTTGGCTGGTAACAAGAAGGTGAGAATAAAGGAGGGGGTTGCAATTAGGAAGGTGAAGCGTTGCACCTCGAAAAGACTTTCGATCCGACTCTGACCCGTTCTCTCATTTGACTTTCTTAGGGCGATTTCGAAACCAATATGAGCTCAGGAGACGTCAACGCTGTCACTTGGGGAATCTTTCCTGGGAAAGAAATCGTTCAATCGACAATCATCGAGGAAGAATCTTTCAAAGCTTGGAGAGTGAGTTCTCTTGTGACTACCACTCTGCTGTGTTCCCCTTCAGTATCACTGATCAACGTCCTTTCTTATCTTCTTCCTCGACAGGAAGAAGCTTTTGCGATTTGGGATGAGTGGTCGTTGCTTTACCCAGCCAGGTCGGAGACTTCTAGACTTTTGAGATCGATTTCCGATTCAAGGTGGCTGGTTACGGTCGTCCATCATGACTATAAAGATGAAAAGTCTCTTTGGAGGTTCTTAGGTTGCGGGGCTTCTCAATAAAGAGGAGAAGGTGCATGTTGAAATTTTTGTTTCCAATCAATCGTAATTACATTCCTATAGAAATTGCAGGGTCATAGGTCAATTTGGCAATCGTCATATCGTCATCAGAAGGAACTGGAACCGCTTAGGAGAGGCTCTCACGACTCAGTATCGAACTGTTCCGAGTAAAAGGTTTTGGATGGATGGATGGATGGGCTGGGAAGGAGGGAGGAATCGTGCTGCAGCTTTCAGTCTTTTACTCTTCATTTGGAGGGATCTCTCTCAGCTCTGTCGCCGAGCAACCAAGAAAACTCACGATGAAACCTTTCTATTTGGTTCTGAGCTCTGGAAAGACTCGCGCTCTGTGAAATGCATCGTCAATCTCTCCTCATTTAACCTCGGTCATCTTCCTTCTCGGCGTGAACATAGCTAGAGCCTTATAGAACAGAAGCAATGAGCGAGAGAGAGAGAGAGAGAAACTGGAAATTCGATTACTTCAGTCAAAAGAGGGAAAAGGGGGGGGGGAAGTTGCTGAACAGGTGCTCAAAGCAAAAGAAAAGATGAAAAGAGCCGGAAACAAGGAAGACGAGTAGTCAAGAGAAATCATTGTTGATGCGTAGCTAGTTTGGTAAGAGCTGGAGGGATGATGTGTCCACGAGTTGGGTTGATCTTGAAGATCGATGTTGGAGGAGGGTAGAAAGATGATTGACATGAACCTTGCTTTATCGGCGGTGGCAGAAGGAGAAAGAGCGAGCAGGATAGACAAGAGGGTCAATACGAGAATCAGAGATGCGCTATAGAATTGCTATGGTAGAGAGACGAGGCAAGACAAGCTGTCGAAAAAGGACAGGTTGGGAGGGACTCTCAGATTTCCAACGGAATCATTTGAGTGATGGAAACGATTGAACGAATAACAGTTGCAGCTGGAAGGAGACAGACAAAATGTGTTGTGCGTCAGCTTGCAAGCAAAGGAGCGCAAGAGGTATATCGAATAGAGACGAGGAGAAGGCAACGTAAACTCACCTTTTCAAGCCTCCGAGTTCAGATCTCGAGCTCCCACGACGGCTTATGAGTCCACTCAACGACTGTTTCTACTAGTTCCTTGAGCTGCTTCAAGTTTTTGGGACTCATTTGTTTGAAAGGAACCGCGAGTCTCTTCAGAGGTTCCATCCGTACTCCTTCGACCTCGACTCCAGCTTCGACGTTGTTGCTTCTTGCTTGAAGGAAGCCCACCAATTCTTCGTGATAGTGATTCAAAAGCGAATAACTAAGAGCTTGTAGACGAGGACATCTAGATGCGGCATTAGTTTCCTCCGTAGGAGCTCGCATTACCTTCATTTCATCGATTGGAGGGAGTCCGGAGAGTAGGTAGTAGGAAGATAACTTCGAGATCGAGGATACTACCATCCAGGCTGGAAAGCTCTTTAACACACCTCTTCCATTCAGCTCCAGCACCTCTAGGAGTGGTAAACGGAGGGGAGCGACCACATCGCTTTCTCCGTTAAGAGCGATGAAGAGATGTTTGATGGTTCCGGCACTGTGGCTAAGGATCTCTCTCCAATCTGAATGGCTTCTTAGAGAGAATGGAACAGCGAGAGGGGTCAGATTCTGGAAGATGACCGGTTGTTGCTGAGGAGGAATCGAGATCGATGGAATCCAAAGGACCTGGAGTGGTGAGATTCCATCTTCGATGAATCTGCGAACTTCTGTCTTCCTCAGTAGGCGAACCTTAGGAAGATCTACATCATCGAAGGCTCTGAAATCCACCATGTTTCTACAGCTTGAAAAAATCTTCTCTTCTAGCTGCTTCAGTTTCTTGGATAATCCGAAATTCCAACCAATCACCAGAGAGAAGGCTTACGTTCGATCTTAGTAGTGTCGTGGTGAGTTGATCGAACAATGAGTATTCAGGGGATGTAAGCTGATCCTACCTCTCTTGAACTCAAGTGAAACCTCCTTGAGAGCCGAACCACTCTTCCCGTCGAAGAGCTCCAGGACGGATTCGTTCCATTTCAAGTCTCCCTTCTTCTCCAGTACTAGAAATTGCCAGAAGGCTCTGTTCTCGTCGATGATGTCTAGCCACTGCTTGCAAACTACTCTGATCTTGAAAACCCGGTTCCCGTCGAGCCACTTGAAGGCGACGAAGAGGAGCTCAGATGGAAGAGAGTCGTTGATGGAAGCCAAATTGTGCAGCACCGTGAGCGGAAAAAGGGATAAGGGTAAGAAGAAGGAACCAAGGAGGATCAGAACTCGAAGACAAGAACCTACTTTCTGTTTGCAGATGAGCTTGAAGAAGAGGGAAAGATTTTGATATGGATTGAGGTGGTTCCGTGGTTGGTCGGTTGTTCGCAGCTACGACTGCACCTGCCAAAATAGAGTGAATTGAGCTCAGATAGTGAATATGAGAGACTAGCAAGGAATAATGAATCTGTTGAATGAAAGAATCCTCACAATCAAATCTTTGAGATGGACGGCTGATGGGAAGGAGAATTGAGATTGATGTGTCCGGCACAGCAGCAACTCTCCTCTCCCTCTCCCTCTCCCATGCCACATCCCCTTCTTTTCTTCAGAGTCAAGAAAAGGGAAGTCAAGCTCCCTTCTAAACTTTTCCTACCATCAGGTCAGAATGAGTTCACCTTCAAGTCAGGTGAAGCTGAATAAAGGCAAGCAGAGACAATTGGACCCTCATCCTCAAGTAGTAACCAATCAAGAAACTTTTCTATCCGCTTCAACTTCTTCCTCCTCTTCTTCTTTCAAATCTTCTTTGAATGCATTATCAATTCCTCAAATCCTTCCAGCCAATTCGACATCTTTCATTTCAGCTTCAAGAAGAGCCAGAAGACGATCCACCAAAAATAGATCCCTTTTGCTTTCATCAATCATAGCAACCGTAGCTCTCCCACACTCTATCGGTGCCATTAATGTCACTTTACCAACAGATGGTTATGTTCAATGTGCGAACGCTGTCACTTATTTCACTGCAACAGGTCAGGTGGTAGTAGATGTTAGGTATAGTGAGTTGAGGTTGGTCCTCCCTTCTCGCCAAGAGCCTCCTCTCTCTTCAGAATCAGACGTCGTAGTCATGTTGAAGGGGATCAGAGTCAATGGAATGACAGTTGGGTTCTATTTCAATGGTGTCAGAATAAATTCGAGACACAGGGTGGGCAGGGAAGGAAAATGGCAAAGAACAACAGCTGGGTTTCAACCCTTCTGGCCACCAGGTATTACAGTCAAAGTTCGACAGAATGGCATTTTCAAGTGAAAAGATCAATTCAGGGAAGCTATGCGGAACTGGGAGTCGTGGAATTAAGAGTGATTCTTGGTCTTACCTCAATGAACGCTCTCTGACCTCCCATTTGTGATTCCCCCTTTCCCCCTCTTCACCTTTCTTCAGCCGATGATCTCGGACAAGCAATTAACGAAACGATACCAATCGGACAACAACTTTGGAATTGGTGAGTTACCTCTTGATTAAGTCCCATTCCAATCCAACCTCACTCAAACCTCTCCTCCTTTTCCAGGACCTCTGTCAACATTCCAGCCGGAACTCCCTTCATCTTACTCCTTACCGATGAAATGGCCTATCCCTCATCAAATCCATCAACAGGTTTCAGAGCTCCTTATGCTCAATCTCTATCTCATGCAACGGTCCTACCCTCTCCAACTAACGATACTTCCTGTCTACGAGTTCGAACTCGACATCGATGGGAACCAAAAGGAGGAACAGGAATCGAAGGTCCAGTAATTGGAGGAGTTCTTGGAGGTTTATTACTCTTCTTCATGGCTTTAATCTTTTGTATGTGTTGGAGAAGAAGAAGTGAGAAACATTCAAATGCAGGTTATGGAAATGGAAATGTTCAAGAAGAAAGTAGTGGTAGTGGTGGAGCTGGTTGGTCTTATATGGCAAATTTAGTTCCTGGTTTGACTCCTGCAAATGCTCCTGCTGGTACACCGACAGGTAGGAGGAGGAGAAGAGGATTGAGAACTAGAAGAAATGATGGTGAAGGTGACGTTGAACTTCCTAGTTATGGTCAAAGTCAAAAAGATGCTAAAGGTCCTCCTAAATATTTACATGAATTCGAAGATGATGAATACGAAGAGGAGTATTTGAGAGAGGATGGGAATGTTAGTTTGGATGGTGAGTTTGCAAAAAAAGAGGTAGTTGAACTCGTTAGAGCCATTTGTCAGTAATAGTCTGGAACTGACAGCTTTATTTCTTTTCTCTTTTTTTTTTTTTTTTTTTTTTTTTTTTTTTTTTTCATTTTTTTTTTTGGAAACGTCTTTAGATATCGCTGACGTCTCAGTCGACCAAGCTAGGACGCGGTACGAAGAATTCAGAAGTCAAAGTCACAGAAGAACGTTTGACGCTGAGTTCTTTGCTTTTGATTGTTTCTCCGTGAGTAATAGGGCCCAAAGCTCCCTGATTCTTTGTCCATCTGGACTGAAAAAGATCGAGCTAAACCTTTATTTCTTCTGTCCCTCTTTGCTTTTCATCCACTTCAGCTACCTTTGGCAACCAAACTTCCGCCTCAGGTTCTTTCTCGACCATTCGACAACGTCTCACTTCAGTTCTGCATGCACTACGCCTGGGAATCAGAACAGAAGGCAAGAGTCATGCTGGAAAACGTTTCTCGTTATTTGAGGTCAGGCGGGATTTTCTTGGGTACAATTCCTGACAGCGGGGAATTGAGGTGAGTTGTCGATAGCGAGGGATGACAGAGGTCAGGCATTTCAGAATTGAAGAGAAACTTTGAATCTGAAGAGGTTCATGCGTCCTCTAAGTTTTACCTTACTGAACGGTTTCCTCGTCTCTGTTCTTCCACAGACGGAGGCTTGAAGCCACTCCCACCCCTTCAGATCTTTCATTTGGAAATGACACCTATAGGATCACATTCGACAAGAGAGATGGCTGGGCACCTTTTGGAAATCGTTATCATTTCTTCTTGGTGGACGCTGTTGACGTGCCTGAATTCGTGGTGGATTGGGAGACGTTTGAGAGGTGAGTTCTTTTTCCTTGCGTTAGTTGTTCTTGAAAGACCCGATGCCTAAATCATCTAACCCTCTCTCTGCCTTTCCCACTCTTTCATTTCACAGTTTGGCTGATGAATATGGCCTGAACCTCCTCTATCGACAACCTTTCAGCTCAATCTTTCAGCAAGAAATCCAAGTTCCAGAATATCGTAATCACTTGAAACGACAGATTGGGCTGGATAATTGGAATAATCATGATATCCCTCAGGATATGTGGGAAGCTATCAGTGAGTAATTGGTGGTCGGTTGATCATACAAAGCTCTGCAGTTGAACTGTGAGCTAACCTAACCTCTCCTCTCGCTTCTCTTCCTCTCTTTAGCGATTTACACTGGCTTCGCTTTCTTCAAACGATGAGGCTGTCAGCCTTCTCTTTCGCGTTCGACAGGTGTTCCCTTCTCCACTTCCAACTCTTCTCTTGTTCTCGTTCCTCCTCCCCCCTCACCATACCATCTGTAACTCTAATTGCAATCCCAGTTCGCATCTCAATTGAAATTGCTTCTTCTTTTTCCTCTCTCCACCCAATTCGAGGACCTCTTCGCGTCCAATCTCCTCTTTGCCTCCACAGCTGGATATTTTGCTCTCGAGATTCTCATTGTGTGTAAAATTTCATTGAAAGAGTTTCGAAGGTGGAACGTGGAATCTAGGACTCGTTCGCTCGACTAGTGGTGGTGACTACTGACAAGGGGTAACAGGGCTCAAGCAGTTCTTCACAGCGATCTTCCGAACCTCCTCTCTCTTCTTGAGAACACTAGGCAAAAGGAAGGATGAATCGAGCTACAACGATTTCAAGGCGATCTTGTCTAAACGCAAGAATCTCAAAAAACCTCAACCCTTCAACGGTCAGTAGCGTCTCGACACAGGATAGGAGGAGCAGAGTCAGAGGAGAGCAGAGCAGGCTTGTGGAAGGAAGAACTGCCTCCCAATCGAACCTATCCTATCCTCTCCTCTCCGAGGCCGATGCGATCTGAATTGGAGCATTTTCAGGCTAGATCAGTCAGATTCACATCAAAGAGTGTCTAAACCTACTTGAGCGAGGAGTACTGACTTCTTCTACTCCCCATCCTACTCCACTCCTCTCCTCTCCTCTCCTTCCGTTTCCTTCCGTTTCCTTCCGTTTCCCTTCGTTTCCTTCAGCGATCCTTCACTCATGAATCAGTTCCACCTCCAAAGAGGAGTAGGTCCTTGGGATCAAGACTCTTCTTCACCACTTTGGTTGGAACGACGCTCTTCTATGGTGGAAGTTCAATCGCTGCCATGAACAATGACAGGTATCAAGGTGAGCCTAACATGTCTTGCGATCGATTCCATAAGAAGGAACATGCGGAAAGACGGAAGTTCATATCGGAAAGCGAGACGCTGGAGAAAGATTGAGGAGCTAAAGGGAGCAGGGCGAGAAGAAACTCAATGAGACTCAAGTCCTTCTCGAAACAAAAGATGGAATAGGAAGATTTGGATTCTCAGGCATATCTGTAATTCGAAATGAAGAGGATCGGGGGTGATGGGGCCAGGGACAGAGCTGAGATAGATCTCGCGAGTGAACCAGATCGGGAGAGGAAGGAAGGGCTGGCAGGCTTGAATGGACATAGAAGCTGGACACATGGTGCAAGTCAGCGAGGCACCGCTTTGAGTGTAATCTTCTGAAAGAGTCGTCTACTCAGCCGCCTTAAAACAAGACGAGAGCAGCTCCTACCAGGAACATTCGAGATCTAACCGTCCCCTTCTCTCCTCTCCCCATCCCCTCCCCTAGACTTCTTTGTCGAATCAGTACCACTCGGTTCAACCATTGTCGACTACCTAGAAACTCATGATATTTCCGCCGATCTCCAAGGAGTGAATCTAGGAGAATACGGAAACAAAGCAGTAGACCTTTCCAAGAATGCCTATGGATCAGTTTCAGAAGCAGTAGACCGAGTTCTTCATTCGGATTCTACGACTCTCAAACCTCTAGCTTCAGATGAAAGGGATGCAAGAGATCAATTAGCCGATGCCAGAAAGAGGGCTCAGAAGAGGTTTGATGAATTAGCCAACAAGGGTGAAGAAACCAAAGAAGACCTTAAGGAAAAGACTTCAAATTTAATTGAGAAAGCTAAGAATCTAGCTTCCAAAGCTGAAAAGGATGTTCTCAAAAAAGGGGAAGAAATGAAAGACGCAGCAGTTCAAAAGAAAGAGGAAGCAAAGAGATCTTTGAGATTGAAGAATAACAATGAAGCTGGAAAGAACAAGGCTTGGAATGAAGCTCTACCTGTTGATCATTCTGCTCCAACTGGTTATGTCGCTCCAAGATCTGATAGACCTTTAAAAGCTAATGATCCAGAAGCTACTTTAAGAAACGATCCAGGTTTGAAAAGGTTACCTAGGTTAAGTCCTTCTATCTCTGCTTTATCTGCTTCTGAACCAATGGTTGCTCAATTAGCCTCTACTATTGATGAATTATCTGCTTTCTTAAAAGATGAACCTGGAAAGGGAAGTGCTGCTAAATCAGTCATCCATTCTGCTCAGAAAGATCTTGAAGGATTGAACAAGAGACTGGAATTCATCAAGAAATCAGAATCTGAGAGAGTTGATAGGGAATTGGAGAAGGTTAAATCTAAATTCGATGCTCAACTAGAAAAGACTGAAAAGGAAAGCTTGAAAGCTTTGAATTCGAATGATAAGAAATGGGAGGAGGAAATGAAGTCGAATAGAGAGAAACAAATTAAAGAATACGAAGAGAAATTGAAATTGGAATTGACCACTCAAAGTGAAATCATTAATGAGAGGTTAAGAGAAGAGGTTATCTCTCAAGGAATCGAACTTCAAAGGAGATGGATGAGAGAGTTGAAATCTAGAGTCGAGGAAGAAAGAGGTGGTAGATTGGCTAGATTAGAGGAATTAGCCACTGAACTTAAACAATTGGAGAGAATTCAAAGTGAGAACTCTACAATTTTAGATTCAACTACTAATGCCCATACTCTTTGGGCAGCAGCCAGAGCTGTTTCTTCAAAATTGAACGCTACGGACTCCGCAGATGAAGAAGCTTCTTTCGCAGGTTCAGAACTCAAGAAACCTTTCAGAGAAGAGCTCAGAGTCCTAAGATCTAAATCCGCTTCTCAAAATTCCAAGACTCTGGAGGCAGCCTTGGAGACTTTGGAGAATTCAGAATGTGCTGATGTTGGAGTTGAAAGTCTCACTACTCTCTCTACTTGGTTTAATACTAGAGTAGCCCCTAGAATTCAAAAGGCTAGTTTGGTTCCTACTGATGGTACAGCTGGATTCTTATCTCATTTAACTTCTAGCATTTTATCTCCTATCATGTTTAAGAAAACTGGTTTCCCTGAAGGAACAGATACTCCGGCTGTGTTGGCTAGAGCTAGATATTATTTGGATAGAAAGGATTTGGATGGAGCTGCTAGAGAAATCAATTCTTTGGAAGGTTGGCCAAAGGCTTTGGCTAAGGATTGGCTGGAAGCTAGCAGAGCTAGATTGGAAGTTCAACAGGCTGTTGAGGTGAGTTGAAAAGGAATTGAGAATGAGTTCGTGGAAAACTTCGAAAAGCTGATTGTGTTTTTGTCTCCTTCATGATATAGGTCATCAACACGGAAGCTTCTCTAGCGACTCTTTCTGTTGTCTAAAGATCGAGTAGACATCGAAGCTCTGTTGCATCAGGAGAGTATCGCTGCTGTCAAGTCGAAATGGGACGAGCGAAGGAGAGAACAAGGATCAGAGGGGGCTGGAAGCTGCAATGTTGTATAGACACTCTTCTCTCTTCAAAAGTGCAGACCAAACACAGAATATCAAACGTTGTCATGATCGAATGATCATCAGCGACCTTGCTTGACTGACGGTTTGAAATGCTGGCTCGTTTGGCATCTGGTACTGATTGAGGATCATCGTCAGGTCTCTTAGACAGCTTGATGAGTTTCTGTTCCCTTAGAATGGTCTCTACTGGTTGGAAAGAGAGGAAAGAGAAGAGTGAAGAAAGGAAATCATGGTTCAAAGGGGAAGATGATTCGCGTTTCTAGAAAAAGAGGAAATAATCGAGAAGGAGTTCACTTTCTGTTGATCAGACCAACTTGACAAGATTTCTCATCTGTTTCATTTGTCGAGGAAAGTTCTGGCAACAGTTGTTACAGCTCTTTAGAAGAGAGTCGAAAGATGACTTGGAGGTACAGAACAGTACAAGTTAAAGATCCTTCTCCCACCAACCAGAAAAAAAAATTACCAAGGGAAGATGCCTTCCCCACAAACAAAAATTCCAGTTTTTCCATCTTTATCCAAAGCAGCTTTCCCAATGATTTCAGCTCCAGATTGAGGGGTGTTTGGACCAGAGTTTCCATTCAACTCGGTGGCACAGTATCCAGGAGTGACGACGACGACTCTCATGTCTGGCAGAGTATTAGAATAGTAAGCTGTGATTCCGTTCAGAGCGGATTTGCTGGAGTTGTAGGCAAGAGCGTTGGCCATCTTGTAAGGTGAATCTGGATTGAGTCTATCAGTCACTGATCCTAGCTCACTTCCGACATTGATGATGCTGGCCCTTTGCGTAGAGGTTCTGAGGATGACGAAGGAGGTGTCAAGCGACAGAGGACGTCAGTGGTTGTGTTTGGGTGTTCAGGGTTCCCTCGGAGAGATAGACTCACTTCAGAGCTGGAATGAAAGCCTCAGTGAGAGCAGTGACACCAAAAACGTTGACTTTGTAGGTTTGCTCCATGAGATCTTTTTTGTTGGATTCGTCAGACTCTGGGACTGTAGAGAGCTCAGGCAAAGGAGGTAGGGAGGAAGAGAAATGAGTCGTGTTGACTCAGAAAGATCGGTAACTCGCTTCTCAGCTGACAACTTACAATAGACTCCAGCGTTGTTTACCAGAATATCTAAGGTCTTCAGATCGTCTAAAGCCGCAGCTTTCTTGACACTCTCGTCATCGGTGACATCGAGCTGAACGACTTTGACTTGAGAAGTTTCGTGGTTCTCTGGATTGCTTCTGAGCTTCTTTGCAGCTTCTTCACCTTTGTCGACAGATCTTGAGCCTAGAAAGATTTGATTGTTTGGGAATTGGAGAAGGTATTCTACCAGGTAGAAACCTAGACCTTGATTGGCGCCTGAGATGAGAATTCTTGACATACTTGACAGAAGGGTTTCTTGAGGGATATGGCTGTGTTAGGAGACTTCCAGTAAATTTGGAGTATTGAATGAAGAGATGGGGGGGAGGAAAGTCTCTATCGAGATTCCCCCCTTTTTATTTGCAACCTCGGCGCTCAGTTCGCTTCGGGTGTTGTGTAACGGGCGAAGTTCAACGTTACCGACGAGAGGATTGGTCAGAACGCTCGACCCTCCTCTGAAATCAAAGAGCAGTTGCGAAAGGAGTGTCAATTCTAGTCTAGGGCGAGAATTAAAATAGTCCTTCAAATCGCAAGAGCTTTTCCGCAATCCAAGAACTTCTATAGTAAAGTGAAGGAACCTTCAACTTTCTGCAATTCATTCAAATCATGAGTAGCGTCAGGCAAGCCTGGCAAGTCCCCGACTCACTCTCTTTTATCTGAATCCTATAATCTTTTGACCTTTGTATCCATGTCTATTGTGATAGCGGTCCAAAAAGGTCGAGGCAAAACCCAAGGCTGAATTCAAGCACGCGAACTTTCGGTTCCCTTTCGCTCTCGCCAGGTAGTTCGAGTTTTGGATCGAGGATTACTTTCTAGGAAAATTAATGACTACGATCTTCAGAGAACCTCTAGAACCCCAAAGTTGCGCTCTTCTCCTTCTCCCCAAATCGCCCCGCCCCTCTTAGCTCTCATGATCCCATACCTTTGCCCTTCCCAGAATTCACTTCGCTGTCTTTCGAAAAAGGAAAGGAAATAGCTCTTTCCGTTGATGCTGTTCCCGAAGGCTCATCACTAAGGAAAAGGACAGATCCACTCATAAGTCGACGGACAGCGCTCTCCCTTTGTATCATCGCCAACTGACAGAGAAGAGAGGATGATTCAGGTCAGTTGGGATCCCACTCTCTTCCACTCAAAAGTAAAGGTGTTACGTCGTCTACCCACCTGTTTCACCTACTTCCAAAGTCCTTAGCTTCACCTTGCCACTTTTGATCATCTCATTCCCTTGCAGGACTTCCCTTGCCTCTTTCCAACGTTTGAGCGACCGCTGGGAAGAAGTCACTGAACCTATAATGTTGATCGGTCTAGATGGAACTACCATGTCTTTGAGAGCTAGAAGACCTTTGCTCGAGAGAATAGTAGATAGCAGGGTCTCTTCTGCGAAGTCTTCGTCCTGAGGATCAGGTTCGCTGAACCAGTAAAGAAGTAGATGAAGCACCTCAACTCTTGACAAGGAGGCAACCAGCTGCTCTCTCTTTATCAGATTAGACAGTAGAATGTCGTCCAGGTTTCAGATCTTCAGTGTCTTGAATTTCGAGAGATGCAAACTCATGGAGTTCGAGCAACGGATTGTAATGAGACGAAGGTGCTTCATCGAACAATAAGATTCGGCGAGACCTGAGAGAAAGTCCACTGAGACTCTTGCTGTCGAACCTGCTCCAGAAGTAGTAAATGCGTTTCCGCCTATGATTTCCAAAGAATCGAGAGAGTTGGTGACCAGAAGAAAGTAATAAACGGCTGCTGTCTCTAAATTCCCTCCCGCCAAGCTACTCTCTTCACCTCGCCATCTTTTCCATCCTCTACTGTTGATGGAACCATCATCCCAGATAATATTTGGTCTGAGAGCTAGCTGCTTGACGTTTGATATCCCTTTGAAGGTTTCCGAGTTCTCCAAAAGATAAGCGAAGGCTGAGTAGTCTATATTGAAACCTAGAGAAGCTTGAATTAAGTCAGAGCAGAACACTATTGCCAATCAGATCAAGTGGGAAAGATTGGAGGCCAGGGGCAAGATTGAAGGTCAATTTGTGGGCAAGTGGCGAAGTGGAGAGACATGGGACTTTTCAACTCATCCAGGATCCAGATCATGCTCTGTGCTGCCATGTTCCATTTGTGATCTGCATCATTTGTGATCTGCACCAGAGCCCACAAAGAATCTCTTCAGGGAATGAGTCAGGAAAGGGAGTGGGAGGCTCCTTCCTTGGCTAATAGCCACTAGTGGGAACGAGAGGGTTTCACCTGCTAGGACTAGAGTCTGGAGGTTTTGACACTTGCTCAAAATGGTTCCCAACACTTGATATTTAACTTCAGCTTGAGTCAGAATTCGCCCAGCCGCAAAAGTAAAACTGTACCATAGCCTATGAACATGGAGGGAATCGCTTTCTTCCTGAGTTGGATTGGCTTTGAAGGGTCGCATCACCAGCTGCTGAATCTGGGTACCCACTTCTGTCTCTCTTTGAAGTAGAGAGTTGATCGATCCCATGGTGAGACTAGTGAAAGTAATGTTCTGGAGCAGGAAACGATGCCAACTGGAGTAGGCCGATCTCGAAGTCGAGGCAACAGAGAGAAGCCCAGAGTCTCTGAATCTGTCGACAGAAGAGTCAAGAAGACAAGAAGATGGTCAGAATTTGGATATAGGGAAAGTAAAGAGGCAAAGAACTTGAGGTCATATTCACCTTCTTCCTCTTTCTCTTTTCTCTTGAATCTCTTTCCAACCTTTTCCGCGCTCCTCTTCCTCAGCCCAGCTCCGGATGAATCCGACGACTAGAGGAACCAAATCTTCAGATAGAGTACTGAAGCTTGCTGGATTCATTTCTAAACTTTTGAGGGCGAGTTCCTCATCGATGATTGAACGGCTGGATGGAGAGGATGAGAACTCAAATCAGGTTAAGGCTTACGACCCTTTGTTCAGTCTGTTCAGCCTGAAAGGTACTTACCCTGATCAAAGGTTCTTCTTGTAGATACGATCCATCTTTTCCCAAGTCGAAAAGACGAATGATGTGAAAGAGGTGATGGTTCGGAAGAGAAGGGTCGACTGCCCTCTCTTTAGTCTGGCACCAAACCCACCTCCCAACCGGGAGGTGAAACGACGCCCGGAGTTTGTTGCTTCGTCCCCCTACGCGGGGGGCTTGAGCAAGACTAGCCCTCTCTTCGATCAAGATATTGAGGAGTTCTTTCTCTTCCACCCATATCCTCTTTGATTCTTCTCAACTCTCTTTCGTTCTAGCTATTCAGGTTTCTCAGGCTACTAAAGCCTCCCTCAAGCTCAAGCTCAAGCTCCTCAACCATGTCAAAGCTACTCCTTCCAATCTCAACTTTAGATCTTTCAGTAGCTTCTGCCGGACTCTTCTTAATCGCTTGGGGAACCTTCTCATACCTGGCTAAGGAAAGACTCTTTCTAGGAGAAGCTCCTTTCGCAGTAGCTATCGGAATTCTGCTAGGCCCATATGGTTTGGGAAATGTCTTTGGTTGGACACAACCTGGTCAACCGGAAGAGCCTGGAGGCAGCATAGATCAGCTCACTCTAGGTTTGAGTAGGATTGTCATTGGAATTCAGCTAGTCTTGGTTGGAATTCAGCTTCCACCTGGAATCTTGACTAAGGAGTTCAAGAGTTTGGTACTGCTGTTGATCCGTGAGTGGGAAGGTATGAGGGTGGACAGATGAATTTCAGCCAGCAAAGGACCGGGACGTGGCCATGGGTAGACATGCAATCAGAAAGTATCCGGCGATATGGTTTCTCGAGTGTTAGGGGAGATCAGAGTCGAAAGGAAGAGATCCCAGCAAGCGATGAAGCAGAGAGAGCTCAGGAGAAAGGCAACAGCTCCTCCTCCTCTACACGCATGCAGGTACACTTAGGATTGAAGAATGATTCGGAACCTCTGCGTTCATCATTCACATTCTCGATTGCGTACCGATTGCGATCCTCTTTCGTGGAAGAGGCCAATGTCTTAAAACAAGTGCCCCCCCCCTATTTACTCATCTCCTCTCTCCCTTGAACCCTTGCTTCTCCCATTCCCAGCTGTAATGACTACTATGTGGCTCTTTACTACAGCTTGTCTCTATTTGGCAGTACCCGGAATTCCAATCGTAAGTCTTTGAAGCTTAGTCTTGCTGCGTCTCGAGGGACCTCTTCTGAAGCCTCCAGAACTCCCTAGAACCCCATTCTTCCAACTCTTCGCATCAGTCAATCTGATCATGAATACCTTCCCCCAATTATCTCTACTTCATTTTTCTTCTCCAGCTCGTAGCGCTAGTAATTGCCTCCTGCATGTGCGCCACCGATCCAGTTCTCTCCAACGCAATCGTCAAAGGAGCTTTCGCAGATCAATACGTCTCACCAAGACTCAGAAACATCATATCTGTCGAGAGCGGCTCAAATGATGGATTTTGCTATCCCTTCTTATTCCTAGCAGTCCATCTCTTGAAAGCTCCTTCCACCGGAAAAGCTCTGAAGTTATGGGTCTTTGACACCATTTTATATCAAGTTGGAGGATCAATTCTGTATGGAATCTTGATAGGCTATATAGGAGCTAGGATTCTAAGATTCTCTTCTAAGAGGAATTGGATCGACAAGGAGAGTTTCTTACTCTGGGGAGTCGGACTTGGTTTATTCACAGTTGGAACTGCTGGGATGCTTGGATTGGATGATCTCTTAGCCTGCTTCTTAGTAGGATGCATTCTCACCAATGACGATTGGTATAGAGTTGAAACTGAAGATGATGAGATTCAAAATTGTTTGGATTTACTTTTGTGAGTTGTCTTTTATTCGCTCGGCTGGCCAGCATGGCCCTGCTTAGCGACGAGGAAGGAGGCTAATTCGCTCTCTCAACTTGACCTGTCTTCTCTCACTTCTCTGACTTTCTTCCCTTCTAAAATTTTTTAAATAAACAGGAACGTGATCTTCTTCCTATTTGTTGGGTCTTCAATTCCTTTCAATTCTTTCAATCAGCCAGAATATGGAATCACTCCCTTGAGATTGCTAGTTCTTGCGATTTTGATCCTCTTATTTAGAAGATCACCCGCCATGCTCATGCACTACCCAGTGATCCCTAGTGTCAGAGACTTAAGAGAGGCTAGTGAGTTAGCCTTATGAGTGAAGATGATCGAATGTTTGCTGACCTTTTGATAAATCTTTCTTCCTCCTTCCAGTCTTCGTCGGTTACTTTGGTCCTATCGGAGCTGGAACGATCTTCTACTCAGCTTTAGTCCTCGAAGAATTTGAAGAAGCAGACGGGATCCCTCATCACAATCTGATCAAGATCTTAGTCAAACCGATTTGCTATGCTTTAGTTCTAGCCTCTATAGTAGGACACTCTTTAATGATCCCGGTCACCAAAGCCGTCTTTACCTACTTTGGAGTCGAAAGGATTAGAAGTGAAGAGACCGAAGATACAGATGATGAAGGAGATGGAAAAGAAGACTACGACGAAGATCAATATTCAAACCAATACGAAGATGAAGAAGAAGAGGTAGAGAACGGAGGACCGAGTAAGATCTCTACTGGAGGAACTGAAGATGGTGGAAGTGGAAGACCAACTTCCTATCATAGAACGAACACTATGGGATCAACAACTAGTTCTAGTGGTCGTGCTGGAAATTCTGAACTCTATCGTAGACCTTCAACTATCCGTAAAGGTCAAAACAGTAGAAGAAATTCGGTCAATCCAAACTACGAAGCAGATGAAACTGGAACCATTGATTCAAATGAAGAAGAACATCATCAACACGTACCTTCTTGGAGACATTCTAGTGCTCACAAGTTGTTGGGTCCAGATGCTATTGCAGTTCACAGACATTCAACAATTCTAAGACATGGTGGAAGCGATGATGGAATGGACGTGGTTTTACCAGGAGGTTGGGGAGGAGTTAGAAATGAAGGTGAAGGTAGAAGAGAAAGAAGTGGAAGTACTGCAAGAGCTGGAGGTTCGACCATTAAAGGAGCTCGTAAAGCTTCTTTGTCTACTTCTCCAGGCCAGCCGTTACAACAAAGTTCTTCTCAGATCTCTTCGACTAGTGAAGAACGTCCTCTTCTAACTGTCGATGGATCTTCTGGACAGGAAGCTGACTCTGGGAAAGCAAGTGGATCTTCCAAAACTAAACGATATGGAACTTTGGATCAAACTCCGGCTCCACTTCAGAAGGCTGTTTTGAAGGCTAAGAAACAAGCTAAGGAGAAAGCTAAGGAAGATGGTGAAGATGCGGAAGATGTTTTGGAGGAGGAACATCAGGAATCCAAGTGAGAGAGAGAGAGGTGTGATCGTTTGTAAATACAGTACTTATTCAAAATCAATAGACCTCATTTGTTTGATCCAATCTGTTTTCAGGAGAGAGCCAAGAGGGATGGATGACTCTTGCTGCCACCCGATAGTAGAGAGAAGACAATTTGGTTTCTGATTTCTCTCTGGAACCACAACACCTCAATCGCTCGAGATCGCCTATCAGCCTCAAGAGAAGCCTCAAGAAAGAGAGTAGAATAGCCAGAAAGGTCAGCTGAAGAATAAGGCAGTTGAATTGTTGAGTTGAAAGAGTAGGGAGAAGAGATAAGTGGCATGGTTGGGCGAGTAAGATGAAGAGAGAGAGCCGAGAGAGAGTAAAAGAAGGAGGGTCAATAACTGATGGGAAGAGATTAATGACGGGAGAAAAAAGACCGATGACTCACTAGCTCAAGAATACGGCTGCGATCAGAGACCAAGCCATGGCAGGGAACAAGGTCCAATTCGAGGTCTTTCGATCTCCCAGAAGAACTTGCTGGAAATTTGTCGCTAAATCTCGAATGCCCAACAGATGAACGAAGATTAAAGGACTATTAGGATTTTGAAAAAACAAATTACAGGTTGTGGATCGAGGGAACTCTGGAAACAAATGAGGAAGACAAAGCAAATTGGCAGACGTCCAGATTGAATAGAAAGCAAGAAGATACAGAAGGTGTCTTTGAAGTTGAAGATGTTCTGAGATATAGATTACATCCTAGAAAGAAGATCATTCAACACAGAACTACTTGGGTAGGCTAAGATATCTACGCTGGTGAGTATAGGCCCTCAAGAGATCAGAAAAGACTCACTGTTTGCACCGTCCCGAGTGGATCTGTCTTACCTTCACTATCCTGACCTCTTCTACTACCTCTCTTATCTCACAGCTGAATGGCTAATTGAGAACCAATCTGATGACAATAGCCTCGTCAAGGACTTCTGGAAGGCCCGAGGTGGCAGACCAAAAGGAGTTCCTAAAGCATCTACTTGAATAGCTCCTGCAAATTGGCAGCTAGGTCCTTCAGATACTGAGGAGGAAGCTTACAGACACCCAAAGGCCAAGGCCAAACGAGCTAGAAAGAAGATGAGAGATGAGATCAGAAGGGACAAGATGATTGTCAGAAGAAAAGCTGATGCAGCTAACAAGTCCAGCAACAGCCATGTCGATGTCTCTATGCAAGATTCTGATGCTGAATCCGACTCAACTCCTATGCTCAAGGATTCCATCCAAAGGAAAAGGAAGAGCAATTGACGAAATCATCCCTTCTAAACCAAGAATCTCAGCTGCTGCTTCAGATTCAGAGGATGAAGATGTGCCTCTTCCAGCTGAAGAGAGAGAGAAGAGTGGTGCTGACTCTGCTTGGAGGACTGGATCAGGAGGGGACCTATTTGCGGAGATGATTCAGATATATACCGGATGATGCACCACCTCGACAGCAAGTGAAGGGGCCTCAATCAATCTCAATCAAATCAAGAGAGAGAGAGAATAGCAATGCACAAGTCTCGGATTCAGACGATGAACTTATCCCGTCAAGCCAACCAAATGGCAAGGCTCAAGGTGGATCAAATTCAATCACAGGAGTAGGGATTGCAAATGCTTCTGGAACTCCTTCACCAACTCTGGATTTAGCAGGTCAGGAACTTGAAGTCACTTCTACTCAACCTCAAGCTCCTATTCACAACACAAACCTCAACCTCAATCTGAAATCAAGGAATAGGCCAAGCCTAGCTGGAGAGAGGCTCACAAGACAGCTCCCAGAGCCCAGCTCTCAGAGGACCCACAGACCGGGACCAAGTCCAAGTCAAAGGCTGGGACCTCCGTTCAATCTCCACCCAAGAAACCAGCAACAACTTCAACTGCATCTTCAACTTGAATATTGTGTATATCCTCATCCAACAAAGCGGTCACAACTTCAACAGCACCTTCAGCTTCAACATTCTATCAGCATACTCCTCTCCAAAAATAAAGACCTGGTATCAAGCTTCTAAACCCTCCTGGACCTTCTGCCACTCTTCCCAAGCACTCTCCAACTTTCTCTGCAAGCACACAACCTGCCGCCTCTCCTAATCTTCCACTTTCCAATTCCAAACCTCTTTCCGAACGTCTTGGAATGAGCCCAGAGTCACTTCAAATTATTCAAGATCGACAGTACAATCATCTAGTCATTGGACCAACTGGTACCAACAACACTCTGCATGCTCTACTGGAGAATCATCAAGCCAAGTCTCTAGCCCCCATAATCACTTGGAAATCATCAAAACTTCAAAGGTCAAGCTGCCAAGAACCTTATTGGATGAGGTAGATGACCATGTTTTTGATCCTAGGTTTGCTAGAAAGTTAGACTTTGATGAGACCAATTCTTCAGAAAAACGTGTGGAAGGAAATGAGTATGTTAGGGTCTTGAAGAATTTAGATGAGGAAGTTTTAGCAACTATGCACAAGTTGCAAAGATTAACTATGAGGGAAAAAAAGGTTTCACATCATTTTAACTGTAACCCAAGCAGATGCCAAAATGACTAGAGGGAATGAAAGGTGGTCAGAATTTGGAGGTGTTGGGATGCAGTCCTTGACAGGCCTTAGAGACTTGGTAGATAGACACAAGTGACTGGGGGAAACGATTAGATGCTGATCAAAGCAAGCTTCCTATGAGCTTCCTATGAGCTTCCTATGAGCTTCCTATGAGCTTCCTTCCGTTTCGTTTAATGCCTCTGCTTTCTTTCTCTCCTTTTTTATCTTTAATGCTTTCTCTGTGATTTTTTTCTGTTTTTCCATTCTCCCCCTCCCAGTAACATTGTACACATTCAACATAAACTTCATTTTCTCAAATTCATAATTCACGAATCACTGCGTTTCGCGTGGGTGGACGCGTGTTTAGCGTGGTAAAGTGGTGTTGTTTCAAGAGCTTCTTTTTTGTCCCAACACCATCCTTTCAAAATTACCATCATCTCTCTTCTTCTTTGATCCCTTTTATTCTGCCTGCTGGAAACTGCATCCGATGGCGCCAATCCCTCAAGACGTCGATGTGACGGATCCGAGCTTCGATCCTTCCTCTCTCACAGTGGCTCAACTGCGCTCTTTCCTTCAACACCAAGGTGTCATTCTACCTTCTACTGCAAGGAAACCAGCTTTGATACAAGCGTTCAGAGAACAAGTTGATTCTATGGGTAGTGGGGGTCAAGGTTCGACCAGAGTTTCTGTGAGTAGCCACCGATCGACTGAGCAAGAGGGAAGGGACAAGGATGAGCCGGCATCATCTGGAAGGCATACCAAAGCTCAAAGAGGGGAGCAGCTCTTCTAATGTATCTTTACCTTTTCTGCTCTTCTTTCAGGCGCACAAGAAGACCAAGCCAAGGCAGTCAGCTCCTGCTGCCACCATCCAGCCTCGATTGAGCTCTTCCTCTTCCTCCTCCGGACTCCCTCGCTCCACCACTTCCAAAGCGGTCAACAGAGAGCTCGATGATCACGAAGAGGAGGAGCCTGCTTTCTCAGACTTCAATCCTTTCCAGTCACCTAGCGGGAACGAATCCACAGGTCAAGGTATGGCTGCTTCCAAAGGCAAGAAAACTAGAAGGAAGGTGGGTACTAGTTGAGGAAGGAGCGTCTTCATAAGATCTCTCACTCACCTTCCAACGTCTTCTCCGCATCTTGATATCTCCTTCTCCATCTTCAAAGACGGTCGATTCTAGCGCCGGTTCAAGGCAAATGACCTCCTCTCCTCCACCAGAGGAAGATAACTCTGTCAAGAAGCGAATGCCTTCTACCCACAAGGAGTC
The DNA here is from genome assembly GCA_012976225.1 of Golubevia sp. BC0850. NCBI lineage: Eukaryota > Fungi > Basidiomycota > Exobasidiomycetes > Golubeviales > Golubeviaceae > Golubevia > Golubevia sp. BC0850. The sequence continues at coordinate 1,111,928 of JAAVVG010000002.1, forward strand.
TTCTAGTCGTTCTGGATCTGGTATCGGATACTCATCTTCCCCTCCTCCACGCTCTACTAGTGCCTCTTTCAAGAACTTCATGGATCCTGGCCTAGCTGCGACGACCAAGCCAAGAGTGATCGACGCTGTTAAGAGAGGAATCTTTAGATTCAGTCCAGCTCCAAAGAAGGAAGAGTCGGATGTAGATGAAGAAGAGGATGAGAAGAGAGCCGAGGAGGAACAGGAGCGAAGACTCGAAGAGCTACAGGAGGAAGAAGAGCTTGATCCGGAAGAGGACAGTATGATTTCCAGCGATTCTGAAGGTGTCAAGGCAGACGCATCTCGAGACGCCTATTCATCTCCGCCTAGAAGTCCTTCAGCTCAAGTTTTATCAAAAGCCAGAAGGGTCAAGTCCAAGCTCAGCAAGCAGACGTATCTCCACAACTCCGAGGAGCTTTCCACGGGAGAGAAAGCTCTCCAAGTTCTTTGGGCTACTCTGATGGTCGCTGCTGTCCTTTGGGGTCTTTGGTACGTCAGAGAGAGCAAGAATGTAGGGTTCTGCGATACTGGATCGGACTCGAATGACCTCCTACGTTCAAGACAAAGAGATGTCCTCGCCAGAGCAGCCAAAGCAGCTCTTCGCGCCGACGACTCTTACGTGGAGGATGATGACGACGATAGCCTTCTCTCTGGACCTTTCGTTCCTCAATCTTTCCGTCCAAGCTGCTCGGTCTGCCCCTCTCATGCGGTCTGCAACTCAGGTTCACTCCAACGCTGCGCTTCTCCCGACTATGTTCTTTCGCCTTCAATCTGGATCTACTTTCCTATTCTTCCAAAGGTGCTACCTCTGTCCAAAATTACTCCGCAGTGCGTTCCAGATGCTCACAAGCTAATTTTGGCCGCTGAACTGGGAGACGAGGTTAGAAAGGTCTTGAGCAGTTGGAGAGGAGGAGTTCTCTGCGGAGGAATCCCTCCACACAAAGAAGCTCTATCTCTAGGCAAAGGCAAGTTGGATGAGACTGCTCCTCTCTACAGGTTCTCGCTTCCAGAGAAGGAACTCAAGGACGATCTAGCGGACCGGAGAGACAAGGATCTAATCGACGATGGCTACTTCTCCCAACTCTGGGATCTCGCTTTGGAAGAATTGGAGCGCAGAGGTACCGTTCTGAGGATCAGCTCCTCAGTTCTAGATACTTTGGATCCAACCAAGTCTAGTCCCGACCTTCTGGTTGCCAGGAATGCTAGCGTCTCTCTCACTTGCAGCGCCAAGTTAGCTTTCGGTAGTTTCCTCCAAAAGACCAAGCTCTACCTAATCACTGCCATTCTCGGACTCGCACTCGTATCTTGGTTGAGATACAAGTTTAGGAAGGAAAGGGGAGAGAGAAAGAAGGTCAAGGAACTAGTTGGAGTCGCTCTCGAGAGATTGCAAGAACAGGTAAGTCTCGCTCGACATTCCTCATTTCCTCTTCTCTCTTGAAAGGAATGCTTTCTGATTCTAACATGTTTTCCCATCCTTTATTCCCTTCCAGGAGTACTCTCACGCTGTCGACCCGGTCCTCAATCCAGAGCCTTACCTCCCAACTTCTCATCTTCGGGACCACGTTCTCTCTTCTGAGCACTCAACCAAAGCTCGTCAAAGACTTTGGGCCCGCGTAGCTAGGATCGTGGAGGAGAACGCCAACGTCAGGACTAGACAGGCTCAAAGAAGGGGAGAGTGGTTGAGAGTGTGGGAGTGGGTCGGCGCCGTCGGTTCTGGAATGGTGAGATCTAGGTCTTCAAACCCAACTTCTGATTCTCTCAAATCAAAGAGTCACAGTCAGATCGAGCCAAAGTCAGAGACCGAGAATTATCAGATGGAATCGAGAGATGATCAAGTCATGGTGGAGAAAAGGAATGGGAAGGGGGTTTCTATGAGATGAACAAGATTTGGCTCCGATTTCTCTTTCTTCACTCTTCTTCTTTAATTCACTTCTTGTCTGCCATCCACCTCCTTCTCTTTCCCATCGTTGCTCCTCGCTTCCACCTACCTGTATTCTGCCTTTTCATTCCTGTAATCGATACACACTTCTGGAGAATGCTCAGGAACGTCATTTGACAGCGAGATCGAAGCATGACTTGAAGATTTCATAGGTGAAAGAAGAGGATTTCGAGAAAAACGAGACCTCGTAAGACTAGATTCAACCCGGATCTACCAAAAGTGAGAGCATTCATTTCGTCAAAGAGAAAAGGAGGTTGTTGTTACAAAGAATGGAGATTTGAGAGATGCTTGGGCTTTTTTTTGAGGTTTTGCTGGTTTTTTGTTGAGATCAAGAATCTGTTGAATGAAGTTTCGGAAAGCCAAAGGTAATTGAAAGACGAGCAAAGGAAGAAGGGAAGGAGACCTTAGGCGAGAGAACCCTTTCTACTTCTGAGCTGCTTCATGCTCGAGACGCCTGTAGAAGCAAGAAAATTGTTCAGGGAAGTCGAGGAAAGGGGTTCAAAGCGAGGAAGGAAGGGAGAAAAGCGTTTGTCAGTCAACTGGATCTTCCACCACCTCGCCCCCTTCTCCGCTCTCATCTCAAATCAACTCACTTCTCCCTCCTCCTCCCCACATCCCAATTATGGACCCTGGCAGTATTGACCTCCATAGTAGTGATTTGATCTCTCAAGAACTCTAAGTCCATCTTGAAGTTCTCCAAACTCTTCTTAGCTCCCGCTAGTTTCGTTTCTAGTAGAGTGATAGCTTCATCTAAAGGATAAGAGAGCATGACATTAGCTCCTAGCCAGAGATTGACAGTTGAAGTTGGTGGGATTGTGGCTGCTGAATAGAGAGTGTCGGAGAGAGAGAAGGAAGTTTGGAGAGGTTCGGAGGCGGCCTGGAGAGAGAGGGAGAGAGAAAGGTTGGAGGTGAGAGTGAGATGAGGGTTTGAGGAGAAATGAGAGTTGCAAGGAAGAGAAGAGAAAGAGTTTTGGAGGGAGAGGCAGAGAACTCGGTAAGGAAAGACGTTTCTTCCTTCTCCTTTCGAGATGATTCTTCCTTATTTTCTCCCGCTGTTGCTAATCAGAAATCACAAAGCCAAGCTCCATTTCCTCTCTCAAGATCTGTCGGGCCAGAGCCTACTTACATTCTTTTCCTTCAGAATCTTGACCATCTCCAAAGTCTTCTTGATATCTGGAATCTTATCTTCCAGCCCTCTACGACGAGCAGAAGTGTTTAACTCCATCATCTTATATTTCCTGGTACAAACAATCAGATTCAATTGATTGAAAAGAGTGTCCGGTCATGAGGTACGAAGTGTGAGATTGTTTAAAGAATTGATAGTGGAGTTGGCGGGAAAGGAGAAGAGAGACTCATTAGTGAAAGACTTCAAAGTGCAACTGAGAAGCTGCCCTTCTCTTCCATTGAGCTCATGAAGCCGTTTAGAATTAAAGGAAGACCAAGGCGGAGGTAGGAGAGGAAGATGGAGGAACAAAGGTGGAAAGATAGACTCACGACATGGCTTCCTTGAATTTGAGTAAAGTTGGCTCTACTGCCTCATCTGGACCTCCGAGATGTTTCTCCACATCTTCCTTAAAGACATTGATGAATTGGTATAAAGAAGAGTGAGAGAGATTGAAGGGAATGAGTAGCTGATTGAGTGGGTGACATGGTCTTGAACAAGAGAGCTCTCCTTTCTCCTAACGTTCGAGTGCTTTCCCTTGATGATGACTCCTTGTTGTTTAATACTGTTCCATATGCTATCAATCTCAATCCACCTATCGTCTTTGGGGAAACTGAAGCATTGGCTCTTTGAGTGGTGCCATCTACCTATCGAACACTCACCACGAAAGGAGCCATTGGAATACCATTTGGATTAGATTGTAATCCTAATCCTTTCATTCCTTCGATCGTCTGACTGTTGATTCCCCCAGTTTCTGTTGACATTTTGATGAGTGTGAGTGAGTGTGGAGTGGGCAAAGAGAGGAGGTGAGGCGGTGAGAAGGAGAGGAATCTGGAAATCATGGCAAAGACGCTCGATGCTTCTGACCACAACGACGATTTCCTCAACTTTCTTCAAGTTTTTGGTGCTGTCTTCAATCATCTTTAATCAGGCTACAGTGATCGCATTGAGAGTGAACTCAGTCTAGAGTCATCATGCTCAGCCTTTCCTGCTTAGCCTTTCCGAGACTCTCTTGCTTCCTTCTCCCACCTCCCGCTCTCTCAGGTGGCTTCCCTCTCAACAACTGCATCCTCTAATCATCTCGTGACTTTCGATGATTTTCAGTTCGAAATCGGACTTCGAATCTTCAAGTAACTTTCGTCTACCGAAGTAGCCGTCTTCAGAGAGGTCTGCAGCCAATGGTGAATGGTCTCAAGTCTCAACTCTCGAACGATGGAAGACACCAAAGTCGAAAACGTAGGGTGTTTTCCTTGTGGTAGGCCTTAGTATCTCTGCATTGTGGATCGATTCATGCCTCAACTGTGGCAGTCTAGAGAACAGACATTCGCTTCTAGATGGAGTTGGGAATATCCCATCCTGAGCCAATCTCAGGTGTCCAAGCCAAATTCACCTTACTAGAGAGAAAGAAAGAGAATGTGGAATCTGGAAAAACGGCGGTAGGTGGATTTGAAATGGCTCACCTGAGAAAGTTGTTTCCTCTTCAAGTCTTTCTCGAATCTGGAGGAGCTGAGACGGTGAAAGGAGTTGTCGACTGGACTCGGTCCCGAATTATGTCGAACTAGATATTTGAGCATGAGAAGAACGGTAACCTTTCTCTTCGGAAGTCTTCAACAAGGTAGGCCCAACATCTCCAAATTTTCGAGACCCTTCATCCTCTCCTCATCTCCTTGCTTCACTGTCTGTCTCAATCTCTCTTCAAGCCCCCCTCTATTCAAAAACCTTCTTCTCATCTCTCATCAAAGCTTGTAAAGCAGCTTTTAATCTCTTCTGACTCCGCTTCTGGATCTTCTTGGATCTGAAAGCTTCTCCAAATTCAGTTCGTCAACATCAATCTTGTCTCTCCGACAGCGTCTGAGTCTATTCGTACGTCGACGAGACACCAAACCGTCCCTATGCGAAACCTTTTCTCTCGCACTCTAAGTCGGACACAAAAAAGTGGAAAGAAACTTTTGATTCAGCATATTCTACGACACATTCGAATTCATTTTTGGGCTTCTTCTGCCAAATCAAACTTCGCCATTGATCCTCTCCAACTCAAGTTTTCCTTCAAAAGCTCTTTTGTCTCTCATTTTCCTTCGTATTTCATTTCTCCCTTTCCAAGCTTTGCACCCTTTTGAACACTCGCCAAAGATCTTTCAACCCCTCCCCTCCAAAAAAAACCCTCTAAGCTCAAAGCTTTCCACCAAAACCAGCACTTTACCCCTAAACATTTCCCATGAATTCGCATAGTGGTAAATTTTTCTTCCACAAGTGATTGACACGAGTGTCTTCTTCCCAATCACGTCCTAAATCGCAGTCTGTAACTTGAAAGCTTCTTAGATTAGGATACTTGAAGTTGGCGAATACCTTCAAAAACTTCAGAGCTGATTTTTGTATGATTAGAGTTCGCAGACTGGGAAGTGTTAATGACTGGTCTTCTTTGCATCTTGCTGCTATTTCTTCTTCACTGTATTGCATCCTTCCCAGGCTGAGCCACTACTCTTACAGATAATCTTCCTCAAATAGAGCTTCCTCATCTGATTTACTTAGGAACAGATTCCAATGATGCAGGAATTTTATTCTTAAGGATCAAAGCTCCACGTCTATCGCACCTCTCAGGTCCCCAGCAATCATTTCTTGACCATCCATTCATAGGTTTATAAGGGCTGGAAACTATGCTTTGGAAGTATCAAGAGGTTGAAGAAGACGTCAGTCTTCACGCAGCTGAGAGTCTCATCAAGATAGTTAAACGTTAAGAGTCCACCCTAACTTCACTTCGGTTGTTCGAAAATCAAGATTGGCCAGACCTTATTCTCTATTGATTTCTTCCTTCGTTGGCTCAAAGTTAATCTACTCTTTCCTCCAGTTTTGCCTCTTCTATATCGACCCTCAATTAGCAGGTTTCTGACCTTTAACTTCGATCTTCTAGCAGAGGTGATGTTCTCTCGTAACTATTCTTCGAGAAAACATTTTGAGGGAACAAAGTTTAAGAACTGCTCTTCTTTGACTCTCTTCTTAGAACCAGGACATTTCGAAGCGCTCAAGGAACCAGAAGCGAGGCTTCTTTCAGGATACTCTAGAGAATTGGCCGAGGAGGCCGGGGAGATGGGCGTCCAAGCATTGCACTAGTTTGGGATGTGAAGAGTTGAGACATTTGATTTGGCGATGAAGGAGGGAATGAGATTGCCCAAGATTCCAGATACAAACGATTCTTTCAAGAACTTTTCAGTGATTTGTCGATGTCGAGCGAGCCTCACGGTCCGCTTGATCTGATGTTGTTTGAGATTCTTACACCCGCTCCCGTCTAATGTTGACTTTCATCTCATGATCTATCTGAAGTTCTGAGAGATATCATGTTCCTTTTCTGCTACTGGTCTTCTCAAGTAGTCTACTGAAGGTAGCCTCTCTGATAAAAGCTGAACGTCTGAAATGTAAAGTTAAGGGGCAGAAGCTCAACGAAGAAGATGCGCAGAAGCAACGAAAATTCAAGGATTTCGAAGGGTGTTAGTACAGAAGAAAGCGAGAAGCTTCATGAGAATTGAGACAATATGAGAATGGAAATGGAATAAGCAAAGGACCTTTCTACTTCGAGGCATCATCTTCAACGTCAACACCTTTGGTGCCCTCCAAAGTCCCATCGATTTCTCTCTGCATCTCCTTCTCTTCTTCCAAAGTTCTAACTAATCCTGTGAATCTGAACCTTCCAACAGAGACCCATTGCAAAGTGACTAGAGCAATGACTCCACCTACTGCTACGATCGAATAATTCATGTTGTCAGCTGTGACATCTTTCGTAGTTGGTAGAACGAAAAGAACGCAGACGAAGACTGTGAAGAGAGTTCCCAAGAGATTACAGGCGTAGGAGAACCTTCCAAGATGGAAAGGACCTCTCTGTTGCATGCTGGAAGGTGAGGTGAGAAAAAGAACGAGATGAAACAATTGTAAGCAACGTTAAAGGAACTAGAGAAAGAACTCTCTCTGAACTCACCAATTTGGCCAAAGGACTCTGATCAACATAGGCATCAAGTAACTCAACATCACCGCAATAGCAGCCGAACTTAAAATAGCACTGAAAGCTACGACACTTCCGATGTATGCAGCACAGATGGCCATTCCAACTCCAACACTTAACCAGATCCCAGCCAAAGGACTTTTACTTCCTTTAGTCAGATACATGAAAGTCCCTCTTGCAACGAAAGCGTCGTCTCTTGCTAAAGCGAAGAATAACCTACTTGAAGCTGTCCAGGCAGTTAGAGCTGCAGCCCATTGAGCGAAACAAATGATAAAGAGACACATCAGAGTTAGATTCTTTCCCATGACGTCGTAGTAGAGCTGGGCGATCGGGATGGCTAAAGAAGTCGAATGAACTGAATCGATGGAGACGATGGAGAACAGCAAAGCTAGAAGATAGATGACTCCTACGAACCACGAACCAGCTACTGAGGCTGCAATAGCGACTGGAGCTGCCCATTCGGCCTGAAAGGGAGAAACGAGGTCTCAGTCAACAGAACGAGTGATACTCAAGGTTTTGAACTTACATTCTTGGTCTCTTCAGCTACTTGAGCTCCAGTCTCACATCCTTCTAAAGTGTAGACAGCTTGTAAGAAAGCTAAAAGTACGACAAATCCACGAGAGCCATATCCAGTGTAATTCTCGAAGTCTGTGAAGACGAAAGAAGCACTGTTGTGCTCTGGGGCTTTGACTAGAAGTGTGATGACAAGCACAACGGTACCTCCAAGTGTCCACCTATTGATTCATCGGGAGTATCTGAGTCAGTCAGTTGAGCTGATATTCTTGACTTTCAAATAAGCTCTGTCTCGACTCACCAGACATTGAACTTTGAGATCCCACCGATAGCTTTAATTCCAATAGTATTCACAATCCCAGCTAGAATGCAAATTCCCCAAGCTATAGCAGCGATGTCGACTCTAGTTAAAGTCTTTCCAGTCCCAACTTCAACCATGGCAGCTAAGTATAGAGCGGTAGAAAGATTCCCACTGGTTCCAGTGAGTACCAGAGCCCAAGCGTAGAGATTTCCCGTAATGTATCCCAGGAAGGGCTGGTTCGGAGCTAATTTGCACGTCCAGAAACTAGGGAGAGAGGTGGAAGTTGATGAGAAAAGAGATGGGCAAGAGAGGCCTAAAGCTTGACGCCACTCACTAAAGACCTCCAGCGGTTGGAAAGACGGAACAGATTTCTGCTAGGGCTAGAGCGATAAGTTCCATGAAGAAGGCCACTATCATCCAGCCCCAAAACAAGCCTAGAGGACCCCCACTGAAGAGTCCCGTTTGGAAGGCGCTGCTCATTCCCGTAAGGATTCCGATGCTGAGAGGGGGGGGGGGCACAGGGTGTCGAGGTCAAAGTCAGCTATCTGCCCAAGCTCAGCACTTCGAAGAATAGTCTATCAAATTTCAACAACGCCTACTCTATTAGTTTGAAAAGGCCTGACAGCACTCTTCGTTCTCGAGCTCTAGGACCCCTCGGCAAGAAGCCGGATTTCCACGTCTACTCACGCAGTCAAACTCATCCCCACGACTCCCAACAAGGACATCTCTCTCTTGAACTCTTGCTTGTAACCCAGTTCAGCCAATTTCTGCTCACTTTGAGTCATAGAAGCCGTTCCTCCATCTTCGCAGTTTTGATTGGCGTTGAGTCCTGGAGATAGAATTGGAGCAGGGGTAGCTTCTGAGATAGAGAATTGATCTCTATCAGAGGTGCTATCCGCTCTTCGAAACGGTTTCCTGAACACTGTAGACATGTTTCTTGAAGGATGAGATGAAGTTGTAAAGAAGAAAGGTAGCGAATTAGATTCGCCCCTTTTCTCTAATCCCACGCGGAGTCGACGCTAAATCCAAGGGTTCGGAGGAGAAAAATTCCTTATCATCATCATCCCCAACCACACAACACTCGATTCAGAATGAGATCTTTTTGGTCAAATTCGCCTTTGGGTTTGCTATTCATCTTTCTACTCTTAGCAATCTCAACTTGTGCTTCACCAACATTGAGTCAAACTCCTACTCAATCCATCTTCAGCTTTTCTCCTGTTTCACTCGTCTCTCGACTTGAATCGACTCTCCTCAATCGATTGAGTTTTCTATTACTTCCATCAATCAAATCCAATCCAGCTAGTAAAACTCATTCCTTCACCTTAAAGCAAGCCTTTCACAAAGGAACTCATTCCTATCCTAAACTCACAGCCAAATTAGATTATCATCCAGAACAACATCCTTACAATTTCAATCTACCATCTTCTTCAACCACTTTAAGATCCAAGAAACAAGTCGTTACAAGACCTAGAGATCCAAAAGCATTCTTGGAAGCTAGAGGGAATTCTTACGAGAAAGCTCAATGCGCAGCTCAAGATGCTCTCGATTGGGATGATGTAGAAATCGATGCTCCAGATGTTGATCATAGACCTACCCTTCTGGCTTTGGCTATGATGGCAAGTCAAGCTTATGACAATGATACTAGTCAGTGGGAACCTGGCTTCGGGGGTTTCAATTTGGTGAGTCGACAGGATGGGCAAAGGTAAAGGGTAGGGTGATCGAGAGGTGGAGATGGGGACGAGAGAAGGGTTCAGCTGATGGCAAGGTCTCAAGTTCAGATTCCTGATATAGTCCGAATGCATGGTTCTCTTTTGACTTTCTAGAGCGAATCGTTCGGTTGGGTGGAGGATGGAATTCGAGGACATGTCTTTGTCACAGAGGACAACAGTACCATCGTAGTAGCTCTCAAAGGGACTAGCGCTGCCTTACTTCCAGGAGGTGGAGAAACTGCTAAGAGAGATAAGATGAATGTGAGTTCAAAGTGAAGGACTGAAGAGAAGGTAGTCAAGTTGAACTGATCTGACTAACCCTCTTCCCCTCCCCTCCCCTCCCCTCCCTCCATCCTCAGGACAATCTCCTCTTTTCTTGTTGCTGCGCCAGAGTCTCCTGGACCTGGCCAACAGTATGTGACTGCTACGAATCAGATGGTCAATGTGGTCAAACCTGCGTTGAAAGAGCCTTGATAGAGAAATCAGTCTACTACCCAGCAACAACAGATCTCTACAACAACATTTCCTATTCCTATCCAGATTCAAATATTTGGATCACAGGTCATTCCTTAGGTGGTGCATTATCTGCTTTACTAGGAATGACCTTCGGGTTACCAACTGTAACATTCGAAGCTCCCGGAGATAGAATCGCAGCTCAAAGGTTACATCTTCCATTACCACCTAGAAAAAATCCAGATGAAAGTCCAATTGCAAGTTTACCTATTACTCATGTTTACAACACTGCTGATACGATCGCAATGGGGGAATGCAATGGGGTTACTAGTCCTTGTGCCACAGCTGGTTATGCTATGGAATCTAGATGTCATTCTGGCAAAAGTATCGTTTATGATACGGTGGGGAAATTGGGTTGGAGTAAAGGGATTGCGAGTCATAGGATTGGTGTACTTGTGGATGATCTCCTGAAAACTGATTGGGATAAGAAAGTCGGTGGGAAGGAAAAAAAGAATGGTTGGTGGGGTGAGAAGAAACCTAAGAAAGGAGAGGGAGAAGGTCAAGAAGGAGATGGAGAGGCGAAGGTCGAATGGAAATGGCCTTGGCAAAGTGGAGGAGATCCAGAAAACGATGATGGTCCTCTAGGTCCAGTTCCGAACAGGAGGAGCGAAGATGCTTGCAGAGGTGAGTGCCAGGAGAGATGATTCTGTTCAATGAATATCAAATGTAGGCTGACCTTGTCTCTTTTCTTGCCCCGTATTCTTTTAGATTGCACTGACTGGAAGTTCTCTGATTCGTAAATCGTCAAAGGGGACTCAAGTTCTCTCCTTAAGAAACTCTTCTGCAACTCGCTTTTCCCCCTCCTCATCCCTTTGACTTTCGAGCATCACCAGAGTCAAGTCACAAATACACGGAGCAATACAAACTCTCAAGCAAGTTATTCCCAAGGCTCTTCTTTAATTCTCGTTCTTCCTTCTCGTATTCATTCTCTTCAAATCTTGTAGTATACTTTCTCTCTCAAAGCAACGTAACGGATCCATTCGATTTGTCATAATTGACACTTCGCAAATACGCAGAAAACGATTCTTCATTTCGAGTCTCTTTGTGAATCGACGAGGATGCGAACATACAAAAAAGAGAGGCGAGAGTAGAGAACGATTGAGGGAATATTGATCTGGTGTTTAAAGATTGCTGAAGAAAGGTACGATTCTGTTGATGTTGATTCTTGGGAGTTTGGAGTGTTAAAAGAAAAGAAAAAAGGGAGGAAAACTTGTTTCTTCGTTCTTTGAGATACTTGACTTGTGTGTTGTTAATTATTTGCCAATTGTTGTGAGTCGTTATGAGGGGGGAAAAGGGAGAGACAAAAAAAAGGAAAACGGAAACAAGAGGGTTTTCGATAGGGATACATTAGCAAACGAGTGCGAGGAAAGGATGTTTCAAAAGCTAATGGATCTTGTTGAGGAAGTCGATAGACTGAAGCGGTGACTGAGGTTTCAGAAGTGGTGAAAAGAAAGAGAAGTCGAAATGTATCTCTGTTGAGATCGGTTTGTTTTTGTTGAAGCGTCTTTGGAAGAGTTCATTTTTTTGATTTAATTTTGACGAAACGAGGAGAAGAAGACTTGAGAGATTCGAGAGAAAGTTGTAGGTAGCTATGGGAATTCTTAATGTTCTTAATTCTTGAGAGAGGAAGGAAAGCAGAACGAGGGTTTGAGAGGAAAGTCAACTTGGGCTTTGCTAGAAGAAGGAAATAGGGGATAAAGAAGAGAGATGACCCGAATGACTTGAGAAAGAGAGCCTCTATAGATGGTTTGAGATGGTACTGGGTTTCTGTTTGCAGACAAGATTCAAGAAAGGGTTGGGATTCGAAGAAAACAGAGGTTCGTTCCTCTTGAAACGCCTATTACAAGCTGATCCAGGTCGGTCCGTTCGAGAAGAAGAAGACGCACTGAGAATTAGTATCCATAAGGAGACTGTTGTTGCTGTTGTTGAGGTGGAGGAGGTGGGATGAAGCCAGAGTATCCCATTGCTGGATAGCCATTCCTTTGAGGTGACAGAGCAAAATGACCTCCGATACCGTTTTGATGACTCTGTAGGTTTGGATGAGAGCCAAATGGAGATCCATAGCCTCCCTCTCTTGCAGCTGATCTCGGAGTCATTGGAGGCATACGTTGCTGCGGAGGAGGTCCTCTGACAGGACTGTAGCCGAGATTGGAGTTGACGCTGCTAGAGTGAGGCATAGCTTGAAGAGGCGATTGCTGGTAGGAAGAAGACGGAGAGCCGTAAGGGTTGAAGGCATCTGAACTTGGCGACCTGCCGAAGTACGAAGGTGCTAGTCCTCCTGGCACGGACATAGATTGGCTCATTCCGCCGCCTCCCAAAGGAGGAAGAGGTCCTCCGAGACCTTGCCGATGCATCTGATTCAACAGCATCGATTGGTCTGCGTAAGGAGATGAGAATCCAGCGTCACCGCCGAACGAGTCTTGACCTCCTTGCTGACCTCCTGCGAGCTGACCTCCAGGTGGTGGTGGGATGGGAAGACCCAGATCCTCGATCAGTCTACGATAAGCAGGGACTCCAGAGAGCTTGTGATCCAAGACGATGCGCTTGACCATCTCGATGTAGCGAGGTCTGTCGACTTGATCCAAAGTTGAGCTCGAGAGAACCTTCGTAATGAATTGAGATCCATGAACCTGAAAAATGAGAAAGGAAAGAGGCAATATAAGTAAGTTTTCAATGATTCTCTCCCTTTGCACCGACGCTTTGAAAACTCACCTGATCTGTCAAAATCTCTTCCAAAACGTTCTCATTCTGATTCTCGAAGATGGACTTCACGATCCGCCTGCTGGATTCCAAATCATTTTTCTGGTTGACGATCCTGAGGACTGCCAAACTAGCCAACTTGTGGGTACAGAGTTGAATGAGATGAGGTTGGAATCTGGGAGTCAACAACCTATACCTCCCGGGCAAGTTGGATTGATCCAGAAGCCAAGTCAACAGAAGAGTACCATTTGGACTAGTAGCTAGAGGAACAGAGTTCAGGACGATCGAGATCGCCACTCTCTTCTGTTGAAGTTTTGAGACTTGAGAATTCTCCAGACAAGCTCTCATCGATCTGGCACCGAACCGACCTTGAGCTACTTCCCAACACCTATCCACCATTGCGTCGAACACGAAGTTGCAACCCGGATCCTTGAAAGGCATGACACATTGAACTACGTAGTTTCCATATTGATCGAGGAGCAGTGGCGGAACGTAAGCTCTCAAGTGTTGCGCGACGATGTTGATTTGCTCGGTTGTCTTAGCAGCGTCGATTATCTTCTGAGCAGCCCAAGTTCCGTTCTTGTGAATTCCGATCATGGCGAGGTGAGGAGAGATCCTTTCCAGCATCGTGAGCTTCACATGGTCAGAGCAATTCTCGAAGAACTTCTGAATCACTGTGTTTCCGATGTAGTCTGAAGCCAAATCCACGATGTCGTTGATGAATTCCAAAGCCATCGAATCGATGTCCTCGACAGAGCAAGAACCAGAGTCTATCGTCTTCCTCAGGTCTCTCAGTCTGGCAGTGTCGAATCTACGATTGGAGGAGACTTCAGAAACCAAAGGAATAGACGTGTAGTAGGTGACTGGAGGTCTGAATTCAGCAACGGCTGCGATGTCACGTTGGATATCGGATTCAGGTTCTCCCTCGCTCAACTCTCTCATCATCAGTTGTTGATCAGAGATCGTGGCTCTCGGCATCATGTCGACAGGTAGAGGGACACCTCCTTTGTCGCTACTAGGAACAATGCTGTTCGAAGCTGAAGTTCCTGGCAGAGTCGGAGCAGCGTTCCCGAGTCCACCTACTCCAGTTCCAGTGCTCTTTCCTTCCAGAGCTCCATTAAGGTTAGAAGCGGACGTCTCATTGTCTTGATGGATCTGCTGCTGAAGTTGTTGGTGCTGTAGATGCATGAGATTCAAGACCATATTACTTCTGTAGTCTTCCAGATTTCCAGATTCCAATTGCTCTTCAGCTGAAACGAGTTTGGATCCCTTGAGACTTTGAAGTTGATCTAGAGCTTCGGCAAATCCACTATTGGAATCCGAGTTTGGGAATCCATCTTCCATGTTCTTGATTGGAACCTTTGCGAATCCAACTCTGACAGCTCCTACTTCCGTTCCTAGAGCATCTCTTCCATTCAAAGTCTTGCGAGCTCTGACAGCGTCGTCGACTCTCTCAAAGTTGATGAATCCACAGTTCTTGTGAGTCAAGATTCTGACGCTCTCGATAGGACCAAAAGGTGCAAAGAGGTTGAGGAGAGTCGTGGTCGTAGTAGCTGCAGGGATGCTGCCGATCCAGAGAGCTCTGGTTGGAGCTCCTGGAGATTCACCGCCTGGAGTGCCTGGAAGTGAATCCATTCCTCCTGGAGTTCCGGGGAAGAGACGAGAGGACGTTGAGATTCCTGGAGTTCCGCCCGAGCCTGTCGAGACCGCATCAATCTTTCCGTATCCGATTCGAACTTGACCAGTTGGACCTGACGAGGAGGACCCGATTCTGCCTCCCAGACGATTGAGAACGTCATCTCTGGCACGAATAGCATCTGCGATCTCCACAAAGTTCACGAATCCACATTCCTGGGAAGGGGAAAAAAAGAGGGAGATGAAATGGAAAAGAGTTAGTCAGATGGTTGAGTGTATGCCATTTCCCAAGTTCGATCTCGTCACCGGTGAAAGCACCTACCTTCTCAGGAAGCAATCTCAAACTCTCAATAGCTCCATAGGGAGCAAAGACTTGCATCAATTCCTGTCCAGTGGTAGTTGCATCAAGGTTTCCAATCCAGAGGCTGCGATTTGGTGTCTGACCATTTGAGCTTCCTTGTAGAGAGATCGTTCCACCAGGGGTATGAATTCCAGTATTGTTGATCGAAGAAGATCCTCCTGGGGTTGAAGGAGGTCCAGCAAGATGGGAGTCGTTCATGTGAGAGAGGTCGTGCAAAGCATCGTTGTTGGAAGAGGGACGAGCAGCCGAGCCATAAGGAGCTCCTAGTCCAGCCCCTTTGGCTAGATCGAAAGCATGATCCGACTCTTTGCTGACTCCACCAGTGCTACGTAGAGACGAGTTGATGTTAGAGGCAGTATTACTGGCGCTGACTCTCATCAATTCCAACTCTTGTCTCATCCTATTCCCAGCACCAGGTCCTCCAAGAGTAGCTACAGTTCCAGCTCTCAGTCTACCTTGAAGCTTAGCAGGGCTTGAAAGTCCAATAGAACCGGTATGACCAGTGACAGAAGGAGAAGTCAAGACGTTGGCTAGTCCAGCAGCCTCTGCTGCTTTAGCGAAAGCAGCTGGGTCGAGACCGTGCTCTAAGGCATAGGCCGTGAAGATATCGTATTCCGGGATAGCTCCTACCAGACCCGAAGAGGAGGAAGAAGTTGGGAATCCGCTCATCGAGTTGTGGCTCTTGCCAAAGTTGGAAGGTTCTCTCTCTGAAAGAGAAGACAGAGCGAAAGAGGATGGGCGACTAGAGTAGCTGAATCCGCTTCCTAATCCTTGACCTCCTCTGGTAGTAGCATTGTTGGAAGAACCGTACCCTGATCCGAGGTGTCCTTGCTCGTACTCTTCCTCTTCGGTAGCGACTCCCAGGTCGTAGACTTGTTTCCTCGAGTGAGGGTGTTGATTGTAGTTGTTGTTGTTATCGAACGCTCCAACAGTAGTGGCTCTAGGCCTCATGGATTGGTGAGAAGGCTGGTTCTGTTGCTGTTGTTGTTCTTCGAGAGACAAGGCTCCCAACCTGTTCTGAAGAGCAGCGCTGGCGAGAGAAGCAGCAGAACTACCTCCAGGATTGTTGCCGGAAGGTGATTGAGCTCCTGAGACGTTGTTGGATTGAGATTGAGAATTGGATCGACTTCTAGAAGCCATATCGTGGTGATGGTAGTCATCGTTTTCGTAGGCAGAAGAAGCAGCAGATCCATGGGTAGTAGGACTTCCGAATCCGACCGTCTTGGTAGCATACGTAGAGCTTCTCAGCCTTCCTTGAAGATTTCCTCCTGATGAGAGTTGACCTGCTCCAGCGTAGTCGTTTGCAGACTCTCCATCGTTCTCCCCTCCAGGTCTTGGGCCTCCAGCCATAGTACTAGCTCTCAATCTGTTCTGAAGTTGAGAAAGAGTGGTAGCATTGGTGTTTGGAGAAGTGGAAGACCTTTCGTTTGGATCCTGATTAGAGCTAGACCACGAGGAGGGTTCGAGTCCTCCTTGTTGACTTGAGTTAGGTCTCTCCGATCCAGACTCTCTCCAAATGCTAGGACCTATGCTTGGTAAGGTCAAAGATCCAGATCTGAGTCTGTTTCCAGGTTCGGGAGAGGGAGCAGAGTGAGAGGGAGTTGGAGAGACTCGCTCAGAGCCAAACCTGTTCGCTCCACCGTGAGTTCCAGGTCCAGGAGTAGCGATTTTGTTCATAGTTGGAGGAGATTCGAATTGATGAGACATCTCCGAAGCTGAAGTAGGACGAGGTCCGTAGGAGGATTTGGAGCCGAAGAGCTGAGAACCAGAGGAGTGGATAGCACCTTGTGATGCTCTGCTTGAGAAGGAAACTCCAAACTCCTTCGATCCGACAGTTCCACTTCTGTCCCTTTCTGATCCGGGTGCTAATGAAGACCTTCCACCATTTCCTCTACTGTTGTTTGTTCCAGCTCCCACTGCTCCTAATCCAAGTTGTACTCCACCGATCGAGTCTTCTCCATTTCCATCAGGACCGCTTGGACCTCCCAGATCTGCCCAGCTTGAAGGAAGAGTTCCTGCTCTGGCTCTACCTCTGGCTGGCTGTTGCTCATGCTCTGAAGAGAAATGTGATTGATGATGAGGATGATTACTGTCTTCTTGTTGAGAATTCGAAGCGTCTGTAGGGCTCAAGTTTGAGACAGGTGGACGATAGATGCCTTCATCTGCTTGGATCTGGCGAGCTCTGTGGGTCATGAGAAGGGGAGAGGTGTCAGAGGGTTTTTGGTTTGTATGTATAAGAGGTAGATAGACTTGAAGTGGGAGGAGGAGAGATGGAGGAGAGCATGGGAAAGAGAGAACAGCGAGGAGGGAGACTGACCTTCTGGAAAAGAGGGAAGGATTGAACCTAGAGGAAGGAGAACTTGAATCTGCTCCAGCTGAAGCTGAATGCAGGAATGAGAAGTTTGAATGGAAGGGAGTTGAAGGAAGAGAGTCAGCTAAGAACATTTGAGCTCATCTCGAGGTCATATGGAAAGCAAGGGAGGCAGGAGAACAAGGGGGGTGGGAATAGAACAGAAGGAAGGAAGGAGAAGAGGAAGGGAGACTTACGATTCTTGTGAGCATCTTGAGACATTTCTGATTGAGTTGACCAGTCGTGAGGGCTCAGTCTGACTTGGACTTGTAGACCAGTGAAGGTGAAGAGGTCTTGAAGTGAATAGGCGAGATTACCAGAGCGAAGGAGTGAAGGAGGCAAGAGGTATTAGAGGAGAGGGAATGGAGAGGGGATTGGGAATGAAACCTAAAAGGATGGATAAAGATGTTGAAATAAGAGGAAGAAGATGAAGAATTGGAATATTTACTTGAGGATTGTAGGTTGACTCTATCTCTATCTTCGATTTCCTCTCTCTCTCTCTGTGGAACTCTTGCTTGAATTAAAGGGACTTGTCAGAGTGAGGATTGAAGATTAGAGGATTAATTGATCCAGAGACCTACACAAGCTATTAAAGGGAAAGATTAAAGAGTCGTGAAGGTAGTAAGAAGAAGTGGTCGCAAAGTCAGGAAGGAGAAGAGACGACCAAGAAGACAAGGGCTATGACCTCTAAAAACCGCCTACCGAGCTGGTTCGGTCGCAACTCTCCTTAGAAAGTACAAGGTCAGAGAAGATTAGGAATGTGTGACAAACATTGAATTATCTAGCTATCAATTTCAAGACCTATCAGTAAGATTGTATGTAGTGGTCAGAGTGTGCCTCCAGAGAGGGATAACGGTGCAAGCGTGCTGCTGTAGAGAACGCGGATTCGATTTCGGTCTTCCCTCTCCTCCCACCCAACTCAACCTCCCCTCCTCAAAAATGGTCAACAGATTCTAAAGACTCCCTTTTGACCTTCATCCTTCTTCTTAATCCTCTACTCCCTCCCCCTCCCCTCTCACTCTCTTCATCCTCAACCTGACCAGAGATCTTTACTGACTCTTTGCTCAGCAAAAACCGACCCTTTCCTCTTAAATTCCATCAAAACGCTGCGCCAACTTCAACTCTCTCTCTTCGATTCTCTTCTCGGTCATGTCACAATCTTCATCAATCAATAATGAAATCGCAAATAGAAGGTCAATCCCTTCAAGAACGAGGAGAATGCCTTCAAGGCTTCTCTCTCCCGATTCAGCAACTGCCAACACCACCAACCCTTCAACTTCCACTTCCATTCCAAGTCAACCTCCACAGGCCTCTAGATCCTCAAACAGATCCAATGCAGGTATTCATTCAGCTAGGCAGCGGGAGGAAGAACAGGCAGAGAACTCGATCGCCGTGGGCAAGAGAAAGAGAAGGTGAGTTTCACTACTGTAGGGGGGTCCAAGTCATGTGGAAAAGGAGGCTCGACAACGGGGCATAACAAACACGGGGATGGAACCTAATTACCCAATACAGTTATGGGATTATCTTATGGTTCTTGAAAGGAATAGAGAGATGGGCAACAGCGACGATGTCGTCCGTAGCTCGAACTTTTGCTGGGAGAGAAGAAGTTTCGGAACCTAGAGTTTCAACCGCCCAGTCCCGATATAGACTCAGTCGAGAATCCTTCCTCCTTCCTTGACAAGATGGGTCTTGTCGCGCATTTGTAGAAAAGAGAGAATGGCTGAATTGAGTCGAAGTTGCGATCCATCGATTCCGAAACGCATACAGTCTGACCTGCTGACTGACCTTGCCTCTTCTCTCACCTCCACCCTCTCACGACCCCTTCCCTCTCTTCCTCTCTTTCCCTTCTCACCTCCCTTCAATGATCCTTTTCATACTGCCTCAACTCAAATCACTCAGGCCTAGCACTATGAAAGAGCTTCCGTCAACTCTCACCTCGCGCTCGGAATCCTTTTCGCCACCAGCTCCAACCTCAAATCCGTCCCCCTCCAACCAACTTTCAACAAATCCACCAATCAGGCTCAAGCTCAGAGTCTCTCCTCTCATGAACCCTCAACAATCATCCTCTGCTTCTCCAGCTTCAGGTGTTGGTCGGCAATCTCTCTCCAGTCTCTCCGAATCCCCTCCTTCCAACTCTGAGGCGACAAATCAACTGGCCATTCAAACTGCCATTCAAGCAGTCATGAACCATGCCTCTACCTCAGCATCGTCATCGTCTAGAAGCTTTGTTCGTCAAGGCGGAGAGGGTCTATCTACTTCAGCTGGCAGCTCCGGACATCAAGACTTCAACAGCTCAGTCGGGTCGACGAGCTTTGGAGGTGGATACGACTCGGATGCAGGAGATGCCACCACGGCGCTGCTGAGAGCTCAAGAGCCCGACTATGGCTCAGATATGGACGATGGACATGGAGGTCGAAGCTGCTACAATGGAAACGGCTCGGTCCAGATCAGGAACTTCAGGTCGAGGTCTAGGAAGAATGCTTCTCCGAGTCTCGAGTCAAGTGGGCCCTCTTCGAAAAAGGAAGGAAAGTCAATCTCTAGGACAGGAGCAAGAAGCATCAAGATCAAAGGTCATCACAGATCCATCTCTGTCAATGGGTTTGGAAGCACCTTCTCCGACGCCTCAACTCTCGATCACTCCACAAGGTCGAAATCTCATGGTCGACGCTCCCCCCTTCATCACAAACCTTCCAATCTGAAGCACTCGAGAACCAGGACTAGGACTGAAGAGACTGGACTCCTCTCTGCTCATTCTGGTGGGGAGATGGGAATGGATCTGGTCTTTGAAGGGAACGATGACTTGGAGCTCAACACAGCAGAAGCGTGTGCTTACGAAGGTGAAGTCTCTTCAGACGCCGAAGAAGAGGACGACGAAGAGGACGACTTCCACGAAGCTATGCTCAATGGGAGCGACTTCTTCTCTCAACAATCTAGAGCTGCCGAGAAGACACATCTCATGAGCAGAAACGGATTCGGTCAAGTCAAAGGCTCTGACTCAACTCATGACGGCGAAAGAGCCTTCCTCTTTGGAGCAAGTGCGAGTGGATCGACGACCGACATTGATGCGGAAGATACTCCAGCCACCACTCCCAGAAGTCCAGTCAGTGTCGGAGGAGAGTTGGACATCAACATCAACTACTCGGACCATTCTGCCTCTAACAACGCCTCTCAATCTACCTCTTCAATTCAGCAGCCCCTTACTGCTTCTTCAAACTCCAATCCAGGTCAGAAGATCAGCCCTTCCAAGTCCAGACTCAAGGTGGAAGTGGCAAAGCCAACTCCACCAACCACAAGGACTAGGTCGTCTCTCAATTCTTCTACCTCAAGCACGGTCAACAAGGTATCGAATTCAGTCAAATCGAAGATCGATGGAGATGCGACTGGAAAGACTTCGACCTCATCTTCGCCAGATGGCAGCACGACTCCGAAGAGGAAGAGAGAGGCAGTCTTCGCTCACGCTCTGCCTTCTCCTCCCAAGCCTCGAGCTGACGCCGGTAAACTTTTCTTGAGTTTGCCATATGGCGAGAGCGAGGAGGAGCACGAAGAAGGGAGAGGAGGACGTCGAGGCAAGACTTCAGAGAACGGTGACCTCAAGAGAGGAGGCGATGGGAAAGGATCGAAAGTAGACGGCAAGGAAGGAACCCAAGCTCAAGAAGACGGTACCGGAAAACTTTCTGTCAAGACCAAAGATCTACCGTCTAGAAGAGGTGCATCTCAACGATCGACCCTCACTGCAACGAAATGCAATCCATCTACCAACCTCAGCCAAAGTACCAACACTCCTTCTAGAAGAGATCACAAACAGACACCATCAACGAGTCGTCTCAGCGATCAAAGCAGTAGTCAGGCGGGAGAACGGCTAGGGATGACCTCAACTTCTCCTCTGATGTCACCCTCGGACTCGGTTAGAGCTCTCCATCTCCATCTCAACCTTGGTAAACTCAGTTCCGGCTTCTCTGGAATAACTAGTCCAACTCTTCTGACACCTGGTCTTCATAGGAGCGGAAGCGGAATGGGAGTCGATGAAGAAATTGGTCTCAGTCCTTCAGCCCTTGGAGGTGGGGAAGGCTTGAAGGAACCTGCGCCACTGCAACTTCCAGAATCGGTGACATCAACTCAAAGAAGATCCCAGCCACTGGAAGAAGATGATCTCAATCGAATCGAGAGAAAAGAACAGGTGGAAGAAGATGAAGTCGGTAGAATGCTCACCTCTCCCTCAAAAAACAAGCAAAAAACAAGAAATTCTTTTGGAAAACAAGTACGACAACTCTCTCCATTCTCAACTTTTTCAAATCAAGCTCCTCCTCAATCCACTAGAGACGGACTCGAGGACGAGGAGGATTCGGTCTCCAGTCTCTCAGCTGGTTCAGATTGGCTAGCTAACGCAAGATCAGTCTCTGCAGATCTTTCACCTACTACTGAAGAACGAGCTGAAGATTTAGATATGCTTCACGACCTTGGTCGACCTGAAGACATGCCTTTGAGCGAGTTGGATTTAGCTTGGGGTTTGGAAAGTGGAGAGATGGAAGGAGTTGGAAAGGAGAACGGAGTTCAAGATAGAGCCTCATCTCCACCTGCTGGTCCAGGTAACAAAAACTCAAGGAAAGCCCCTGCTTCTCTAGTTCCGCAGAAACGTCTATCAAGTGGTGTCGAAGATGGAGGAGAAGAAGAGCAAGAAGGCGTTCAAGTGGCGAAGAAGAGGGGAAGGCCTGCAAGACGACCCAAAGCTTAGATTTCCAACATTTGAATCCTCAATTCTCCAATACAGGAGTGCTTCCCGTTCTTCGATTTCTACGTCTACACTCTTCAACTTTTCCTCAATGTGAACTCTCCTTCGATTCTTCTTTTCTACAAAATCAAAAAAATTTAATCAAATTCATGAACACTCTCTTCCCTACATAGTCTCTCTCTGTTTCTCTTCATTAAATTGTTTGATGTCCCCTTATATTGTATCTTAGAATTTGTGTCTCAACCTTTTCCTTCTCATCCCGAATCCCTCTTCTTTCTTCTCCATCAAAATCAGAACAGTGCTCCCTGTAAACGAACTCTCAAACCGTTCAAAAAAGAAAAGTTACCTCTCTCTTCTCCAGATTAAGCTGAAATTCGCTCTTCTCTTCACCACCCCTCACCTTTTCCTTTATGCCCCTTTTTCAATCATCAATCATCACCGCCACCACTACTACACGCTTACTATATACTACTTACTTACTACAGTACTAAATTCAAATCCTTCTCTAATGCTCTCTCTCATCACTTAGGAAACCCAAAAAATCGGTTGTGTGTTTGCACAAAACGGTGCGAATCAGAAAGCTATCAAAGAGGTTCCCCCTTTCCAGAGAGCGAGTTCGTTACAGAGTCGAAAGCAGACAGAGAAACAAAAGGAGAGAGGCGGCAATACCAAGAAAGAAAGAGGTGAGCAAAAGCCTAACAAAGAGAGGGGGGTTGGGAATAAGTTGCAAAAGGCTTAAGATGAGTTTGATGTTGACGCGTTGGCGAGCCGAATTTCCTTTGCAAAAGAGGGAGGTTGAAAGAGGAGTGAACTAAAATGTAGAAGTGAGAAGGAGATGAAATTAGATTCTCTCTGCTGATTTGTAGTGAAGGAAAGTAGTAGCTCGACCTGAAGAGTGTTCCGTGTCGTTGCTTTCAAGCTTGATGGTCGGATCTTTCTTCACCAGGAGCATAGAACGCTTTCGTGAGCTCGATTTCACGTCCTCGAGGTCCTGAGAAATAGAACAAAGTCGCAATCCAACGTGTCAGTCAAGGGTAAAACCTGCCGTCATCAGCCAGAGCAAGACTCTCTGGCTTTCACCGGCTTCCTCGACATCCAACATCTCCACCTCGATGTTTTGTTCGTGACCTATGTATTGGAGGATCTTTATGTTAATTTCCAACTTGGACAACTCTTTCTGATCTTGCATTGATATCGTTTCTCCAAACCGGGCCAAGAACATCCTGAGTAGGGTGATCTTCTTGAAGGTCTTAAGAAAGAACTTGGGACTTTTCGTGAGAATCGAACCTAGGAAACATTTTGCCGGCTGATTGTCGACTATACGGCCGCTGTAGAGTAAGCGCAATTGCATCAGGGTCCTCGGAAGGCTGTCACGCTCAACCAGTCGACTCTATCTCTATACAATATATTTCCAACACGAGACAACTCAATCTTCATACACAACTCTTGAAACGTCACACTTCTGTTTCAAAACATCTCCCCGGCCCAAAACGACTGATCAAATGACGTCTTCCCGAGGGTAGACAGCGAGCCAAAGATCCTACGAGAAGAAGAGACGAGAGGGTCAGCCCAATTCCATCGACCTCCACGAAACAAACAAGCCCTCAAACTCACGCTTGGAGTCAGGAACCAACCTGGACTCTTACAGTTCCAAGGCTCTTCATCTCCCTCGTTCCCATCCAATCCTCTAGGGGGTAGTTGGAAAGGACTGCCCAGCTCGTGTCTAGGAGCGAACTCGAATCGATACTTGATGAGTAAAGAAGGGATGGCCTTATGAAGTTCCATCAAAGAGATATTCTTGGAGCGAGAAAGGAAGAGAGTCAAAAAAAAGATAGAAAGGGTAGACTTCGTGTCGATTGGCATCTCCCTTCGGTCCTTCTGACAGCCGACGACGACTCACCTTCCCAATGCAAGCTCTACTTCCCTCTCCAAAGGAAAAGAAGAATTTCTCCATTCTCTTTCTCTCTTCTTCATCCGCCTCCAACCATCTCTCAGGTCTGAAAGTCTCAGCATCTAGTCCAAAGCTTTCCTTCTGGCGATGAACTACATAAGGGGAGATTCCGACCGAGATCCCTTTGGGAAAGAACCTTCCCAAGATGACACCTCCTTCCTTTGGCATATTTCTTGGAAGATCCATCGAGATTGGAGGATGCAGCCTTAAACTTTCTTTGAGCGCTGCAGCAAGGTAGGGTAGATTAACACCTTGAGAGTATTGAACAGGTAAAGAGAGTTTCCCTTGTTCGAAAGCTTGGTCGATTTCCTCTTGAAGTTTTGAGTAAGAGGATGGATTTGATAGAAGTTGACGGATGAAAGCTGAGAGAGCCACAGAAGTAGTGTCACTTCCAGCTGCGATTACGGATGTAGATACCCTATGGACATCAGACTTTGAGTATTTCTTGTTTGTCTTTGGATGATTAGAATTCATGAACTTGGTGACCATGTCTGGTCTTGACTCTTGACCAGATTCCATTTCCTGATATCTGAAGTTGAGTAGTTCCCAGGTCTTTAAAGTCACGACCTCTGACCCAGGCTCTTTCTTGATCCTAGGTAGAAGATATCGAGTTAAAGGACTCAGAAGTGGAACGCAGCCAGCGATGGCTCCCCAGTCTGAAAGGTTCGAAACACCTTTCAGGAAGTTGGATGGATCTTCCCCCTCAAGCAGATTGAAGGAGGCTCCGAATGCGATCTCTCCAACGGCATCCATGGCAAAGTGGTGAGCCCACTAGAAATTTGAAGAAGAGAAGAAGTAGAAGGGATAGAAAGGGTCAGAAGCTGCGGTGTCGACGTGAAACAAAAACTCACTTTCGAGAAATCCAAAACCGCTTTCTTCTCACTAGAAGCCTTCTTCTCCTGAGTAGACTCTCTCTTAAAGCTTGGCATTCCTTCGCTAATCCTTTCGTCAAACCGTTTCATAAGAGTTGCTATGCAACCTTCGACGAATTCTTCCAACTTGACAAGATTTCCCATCGAATAAACACTTGCTACTGCACGTCTCCTGTTAGAATGACTTTGAGGATCAATGTCACTAAAGAGAGATGATTTACCACCTTTGGCGACGAAGGAATGATAGAAAGTAGTCTTTGTGAAAGAAGAACCTAAACCGTGAGAATAAATCTGCGAGATGGCATTCGGATCAGAGATTGAAAGATGAGAAGGTCCGATTCTAAGCATTTTACCGTGCTGTTTATGAAGTTGATGAAGAGCCCAGACCTTTTGGGAGAAGAACGTTGGAAGTAGAGGAAGGGAGGGAGGAAAGGGGTCAGAGTTCGCCACCAAGATCACAGCGGTCCGAAACATCCTCCTCAACCTTGTCCTATCCACTCACATAATCTTCATTATAAGCATGCCAAATCTGCCATACTGGTAGTCCAAATCTTACAGCTGTTGGTCCTGGAATGTCAGAGAGTGGGTGAAAGAACCTGTTGTAGATCACCCAAAGGATGCACCCGAAGGAAGATGCAATTGAGGCTTGAAGGAGGATGCTCAATCCAGAGATGGGAGAACGAATCGTCTCCGTGAGGTTCACAAAGACTGATTCTGAAGACATTGGGAAAGAGGAAATTTTGGGAACGGAAGAAAGATCCTCTCTCTTTTATACCCTTGCGGAATTCATGGAGCAGAATTCTTAAATCCTCTCCTCCTCTCAAACCCCCGATCTGAGCACCTGCGAGCGGCTCGAAAGCAAGTTGAATCTAGGTATTCCGTATCCGAGCACACGGGTTAAGAGCAGGATAAAGCCGAGTGAATGGAACGGAGACCAAAGGTTTCGAAAAAGACAGAACTCATATAACTATAACAAGATGATGAAAGAACCAAAGAGGGAAAGAATGAAAAAAGAGATATGAATAGCTCTAGAAGAGATCAATAGAAGGCAGAAAGAGAGAGAGAGAGAGAGAGAGAGAGAGAAGACCATTGAGAAAAGAAAGAGAAGAACGGTGAAAGAAAAGAGCGTAGGTGTTTTTGAGGTTTTGATCCAGAAAAAGAGCAAGAGAGTAGAGAGACAGGTCGACCAAGGATATAAGAGGGTTATATATAAGAAGATGAAATGCTTGTAGATGCTGAGAAGTCACCGACTGAGGGGACTAAAGAAGATGGAAGGCGGTGGGAGGCTAGTCAGCTGCTTACACTCCACACTCCACAGTCTTGCGTCGACTAGATCTTCGTCATCTCGAGGCAACGAATGTTTTTCAATTAAAGTATAGTCTAGACGCAGCAGCTCGATCGATGCTATGCCAACTGAGCTCGGCATGCCTTCTCTTGCTGCGTAATCTCCCTCCCCAACCCTCGATGCAACATCCAGCTTCTCTCTCTTGATTCAACTGTGCCTAGTACTCACTTGTAAGTCTAAAGAGTCTACATGCTTTCCCGCTTCACTTTCCTGTGTTCCGCTTAGAGAACAGCAGCGGCACCAGCCACAACGGCAACCAAAGCCAACCCAACGCTGGCCAAAGCAGTCCTTGGTAGCTGAATTGCAGCTGAGTCGGAGTCACCTGAGCCACCTGTACCGCTTGCATCTGGGGTCTTTGATACCTGTAATTTGGAAGAAGCGGCATCTTGAACCTGCTTGACTGAAGCTTCAGACTCAGAGGCGGCGGCAGCAGCGATGGCAGCGTTCACGGAGTTGTAGTAATCATTCGAGTTAGTTGCAAAAGATTGAGAAGCGAAGGTGACTCTGTGAAGAGGGGAAGGAGAGGGACCGGAAGGGAAGGGAAGAATTGAACGATTAGTCGAAAATGCGGGGCAAACAACCTGATGAGGAAGGAGGATTCCAACCATCATGAGATACACTCCTATGAGCGATGTCTTAGGATCTATCGATCGAGCTCTACAAGGCTTTCTTTATCTCCCAACAAAACACGGGACACTCACGAGTCAGGAGCGAAGGTGGTTGTAACAGGTAGGTTGGTGTCAAAGACGTAACTTCCAGATTCCGAGAGAGAGACAACGTTGAAAGTTCCAGCAGAATTGGTAGTACCACCAGCGTTTTGAATGTCTGGGTTGAAAGCTGTACTTGTTACACTGGTTTGAGGAGCTGGAAAGAATTGAGGATCAACTACTACCTGGTTGTTCGAGGCGGCTGAAACTAGAGAGGATCCTAATAGGAGCATGGAAGAGGCGACGAGTTGAATTGATTGAACCATGGTTGGAATTGATGAATTGGATCGGACAGGATGCAGAGGAAAAGAATCAAATGGAAAGAGAAAGTGAGAGAGGAAAGAGAGAAAGAAAGAGTGGGAGATGGTTGGAGAAGAGGAGAGGAGGCCCTGAAGCGCTGAAAAGTCAAAGATCTGGATTTCCAACTCAAAACCAACTCCGCGTTTCAACGTTTCAACTTTTCACTCATTTTCAAGAAAGATGACGTTCAAAGTGGACTCTATTTCCATGAAATATCACGATATCGTATTTAAACGGGTCAAGAAGGGGGCAGAAGAAGTAAACTGAAAAGAGCATTGAACAGGAGAAGGAAGCCAGTTTCAAGATCGACCCTCTTTCATTCGGAACTTTCCCCTCTCTCATACTAATCAGGAAGCCTAGAAATTGGTATTTCAGCTGGTTGGTGCTCCCTTCCCATGTTCCCAAGACCCAGGAAGCTCAATGGAGCCAAATTTTCCCCTTCAGTGGTCACTCTCGCTCTCATGCCTCACTAGATTCTTCCAACTTCTCATCAAAGATCCCCAAGTTGGTCAAATATTGAAGATGATTGACTTCCTTGAAGCAGTCTGAACTAACAGAATTCATTCAGTCGTTGAGTCTGGTCAATTCTCGATCGTTCAGCCTTTACCCAACCTCGCCAACTCAAAGGACTTTTGAAACTCTCAGTTTTCAAAGCTTGAAATTCACAGGATCAAACTGATAGGACGGATAATTCGATACCAGTGGAATCCTTTCGAGAGTCTCACTGAATTCTTTCTTGTCGATCGGAGAGACTTCGGATCTGCTTTTAACTGTTGCGTGAAGTTAGGACTATAGGGACCAATCTTCTTCAAAATCTTCCAGTGACTAGCCAATCATCCTTAGACAAAGATCAGAGAGCCATGGAGACAGGAAGCCAAACGCAGGAGGGAGATGAAAAGGCGCCAGTAAACACAAAAGTCAAAACAACAATTCCTGATTGTTTTCTGGGGACTTCTCATACCAATTGACTGGTGAGAACCTAGCGTTACTGTAGGATGTACAACTCAAACAGGCCGAGACATACGTGACAGCCTGTCTTTTGCTTTGATCTCACAGGACAAGGTATGGAAGTTGGAAGTTTCTCTTTAGGGTTTCATGGACAGAAACTGAATCTTTCCACCTGAAAAGGGCCAGAAATGAGATCATAAGATGTTGAAGACCCATATCGGTGAGAAAGTCGTGAAAAACCCTAAATTGAATTTACGTAAAAAGGTAAGGTAGCGAGCGACAAAGTTTCGAGAGAAAAGAAAGCCCCCCATTTGGAACAGAAGGAAACGTGCGGCATGAAACATTCAAACGAGTCAAAAGCGAAAATTCGACATCCTAAAACTTCTCGACTCTGGTGAGATTTCCTCTAACATCGCCGACCTCAAATCCATAAGTGTGAAGATCGACGAAGAAGAGTGAGGGATCATTTTCAAACTTTTTGAGAGTGAAGCCAGATTGACTACCGCTGTCGACCCCATTTTCAATTCTTCCAGTGGCGAAAGGGCCCTTGATGCAGGATGCACTAGTCCTCATACTCTTGTCCTCCATGCTGTTTCCTGCTGGGTTAGGGAAAGTGATCCGTGGATAGGCACTAGCTCCCCAGCCGTTGGGATATCCTAGATGGGTGGCAGCTGTAGAACGGATAACAAAAGAAGAGCGATGAAAAGGTCAGAAGGTTCAGCAGCAGAAGAGTAGACTTAGAATGCGAAGAAGGGAAGAGACTCACTTCTCCCAGCTGAGTTCGACGGCGAAGAAAGAGGTGAGTGGCAAGTCAGTTTAAAGACGAAACAGGTTTTGAATTGGTCGAGTACACTGACCGTTGTAGTAGTCGCCTACAATTCCACTGACGGTAATGTTGTAACAAATGATCTCGAGTTTAGAGTTGATCTTGAACTCCCATCTTGAGACAGCCCCCTGGAAAGAGATCGGAAGGGACATAAACGGGACAAAGCCAGATTCCAAGAAAATTGGTCAGTTAAATACAACCTTGCGAAACCTTCTCTTTCCGTATCAGCTTTCAACCTCTTCTTCCCAAAGCCGTCACCATCATCACTCACCTCAGGACCTGGATTTGGTTGACCATCCTTGTTAAGTACTCCAGTCCAATTAGCACTTGAAGTCCAGTAAGATGTGAATCTCTTTGGTGGCTTCACGATCAACTCTGACTTGACCAGAGGACCACTCAGTCTGAACTTCTTTGGCTCAGCGACTTTGATTTCAGCGTAGAAGTCAGAGACAGAAGAAAGATCTTGCAGGTCGAAATCGGCCATATCGGATGCTTTCAAGGATGATGTGAGTTTATCAAACTTGCTGCACCCTGAGTAAGTGAGAACATCAAGGCCATGACGTTGAGTTTTGGAGCTTCCGGAGGGAAAGCGTAATCTCTTGGGATTGCGACCATCCTCTTTCTCTCTGATGGAGGCGGCTGATAGAGAAGAGGAGAGAAGCTCAAGTCAGAAAAGCTTGAATTAGACAAAGAAGCCATGCGACTCTTATTTACCTCCTCCGCTAGTTTCGTCCCATTTTGCGACTCCCTCCGTCTCGAGAATGGAGCACACGATCCCAGCCTTTGAATCAACGTAGTACTTGTATCTTCCGAGAGGTCCAATCTGTCCAGTGGGAACCGATTCGTCTAGATGTATAGTCTCGTTGGTAGTTCCAGAAGCGTAATAAGCTGCGTCAAAAGTGACGTCGAAGGTCTCCCTGGCGGCGAGGTGTGGTGTGTGGAGATGATTGTGTGCGTTGGCTCTGGCTTGAAGAGAGAACAGAGACAGAGTTAGAATCAAGAGGGAAGTCGGATTGAACATGGTGGAGAGAAATTGATGAAGTCGGATCAGACGATTTGGGGATAGATTCTCTTTTAAGCGTTTCGAGGATGGAATCGGCTCTATCTCCTTCAGGCCTCAAAAGCAATTTGAACCATAAGCGATCGTAAGTTCTTAAAAACTGGCTACTTTGAGGATGAGGGACAGTGGGGACAGGACACAGAAGGAGTGAAAGAGTGCACATGCTAGTCAAAAGAACTCTTGGAGGGAGCTCAATACAGCACACGACACTGCGAATCCCAATAGTTGTGAGTTCTGTGTTCTTATAATTGGATCTATGTTTCAAGTTAGAAGATTGCGCCTCTCAGTCACTTCGGTTTGTCTACCTCCGGCCTATCCGTCCTCCCCTTCATGGTTGGCAGGTGGCACCTCTCTGTTCGATCACGACAAGCTGGCTGTAAGCATTTTCGGATTCTTATCTGAGTTCGACCAAGAAAAAAGATAAGATAAATGAAGAGGGAGAAAGACCTTTAAGGGGCTCCACGTGGTTCAAAAGGACAACAACTTCATTTGGATTTTTCAGTTCTCACACCGCACTCACCCAAACCTCTCTATCTCATCTCATCCAGTTGACAATCCTGAAGATGGCAGTGGAATCTACCAATCACACTGAAAAGCTGCTTCGAGTCTGCGCTGAGATTTCTTCTCAATTGATCTCAGCTCATGATTCAGGTGAAACAGTTTCTTTAAATCAAATCAGAACTCAAGTTTGTAGAAAGCACAAGTTTGGATCAATGCCTCGATTAATCGACATCATAGCCTCAGTTCCAGATTCCCATAGAAAAGTTTTAATGCCATACTTAAGAGCCAAGCCAGTTAGATCAGCTTCAGGAATAGCAGTAGTGGCTGTAATGTGCAAACCTCATCGATGCCCTCACATCGCTTTAACTGGAAACGTCTGCGTTTATTGTCCAGGGGGTCCAGATTCAGATTTCGAATACTCAACTCAATCTTATACTGGTTATGAACCTACTAGTATGAGAGCTATTAGAGCTAGGTACGATCCTTTCGAACAGTCAAAAGGTAGAGTTCAACAACTTAGAGAATTGGGTCATAGTGTAGATAAGGTCGAATACATTCTTATGGGTGGTACTTTTATGAGCTTGAGTGAGGAATATAGGAATCAGTTCATCGCCCAGTTGCATAATGCGCTCAGTGGATATACCGGATTGGACGTGGATGAAGCTGTAAGGTGAGTAGTAAGAGAGTGGAAAGAAGCCTGATGAAATAGAAAAGGGACGGAAGGGTCAAGAGAAGAAGTGAGATATTTAGTAGACGAGATTCAGAGTCTTAAGACGGTCTTGGAGTCACGAATCTTGGTCTAGGAGGGAGTGCTCAATCTTTCCTCTTCCTCTTCCTCTCTCTCCTTCTTTCTCCTCTCATCCGACCTCAGATTCTCCGAACGAGCTCTCACCAAGTGTATCGGTATCACTATCGAAACACGACCGGACTACTGTCTCCGACCTCATCTTTCACAGATGTTGAGATACGGTTGTACCCGTTTGGAGATTGGAGTTCAGTCGGTTTACGAAGACGTAGCCAGAGATACCAACCGAGGTCATACTGTCAAAGCAGTGACAGAGACTTTTCATCTAGCGAAGGATGCTGGATACAAAGTTGTAGCTCACATGATGCCGGATCTACCGAACGTGGGAGTGGAGAGGGACATGGAACAATTCAAGGTAAGTCTCGAAAAGAAAGAGCCTATCTTTTACCTTTCTCTCCTTCTTCGATTTCTTTCTTTACTTAAGTAGACTGACATTCTTACAATCTCCCTGCTTCTCCAGGAATACTTCGAGAACCCAGCCTTCCGATCCGATGGTCTCAAGATCTATCCAACCTTAGTAATCCGAGGGACAGGTCTCTACGAACTCTGGCGAACAGGTCGTTACAAGAACTATACTCCTTCCTTCCTAGTCGATATAGTAGCAAGGATTTTAGCTCTAGTGCCTCCTTGGACCAGAGTCTACAGAGTTCAACGAGACATTCCAATGCCTTTAGTTTCTTCAGGAGTAGAAAATGGAAACCTTCGAGAATTAGCTTTGGAAAGAATGAAGGATTTCGGTGCTACTTGTAGAGATGTTAGGAATAGAGAAGTTGGTATTAAGGAGATTCACACTAAATTAAGACCTGCAGATATCGAATTTGTTAGGAGAGATTATGTGGCTAATGGTGGTTGGGAATCATTCTTGGCTTATGAAGATCCGGAACAGGATATTCTGGTCGCTCTTTTGAGGTTAAGGAAGTGTTCGGTTGAAGGAACTTTCAGACCTGAATTAACCAAATACAGGACTAGTATCGTTAGAGAACTGCATACTTATGGAACTGCTGTGCCGGTTCATTCGAGAGATCCTACCAAGTTCCAGCATCAAGGTTTTGGAACTCTATTGATGGAAATGGCGGAGAAGATCGCTAGAGAAGAACATGGAAGTAGGAAGATTGCTGTCATTTCTGGTGAGTCGTTGAGGAAGGAGAGTCTTTGATGACAAGTCAACAGAATCGGTCTGATCCTTTCCTCCTCTCCTTTCCATCCAAACTCTCTCGTCGACAGGTGTAGGAACAAGAGATTACTATAGAAAGCTGGGATACGAGCTGGATGGTCCTTGTGAGTATTGGATCTCTCAAATTCTTCTTTTCTCTCTAGGGATCTCTCTCCTAACTCAAACTTACTTCTCTTTTTCTGACTCTGCTCTCTTTGCCTCTTCTCATCAAACAGATATGTCTAAAATGCTCTACCCAACCGACCAACTCTTCGACTCTTCCTCCTCTGCTTCCTCCACTAGTTCGTCTCCTCAGACAGCTGTTGGAACTTCGATTTCAACGACAGCTATTGCTTCAGAGGAAAAATCTCAGATCCATCAGAACGGAGATTCAGGTTCAGCCTCTTCCGCTTCTGGAGACGATGACGACTTTGTTGAGAAGAGTGGGATAGATTGGGACGATTACGACAGTGATGATGAATGATCTTCTCTCTCTTCTCCATTCTTTTGTTCTTTGACTTTTTCTGTCTCTTTCTCGTTTCTTCCGCCAATGTAAACCTTGTATTCAGCTCAGCAATCAAAGCTTCTCATCACACAAGCCTCTGTCGACAGAATAGACCTCTCCTCGGCAATGACTGCCAAACGAAATCCCTTCTAGATGATAACTCAGGACGAAGAGGAAACTATGACTACAACAGGGCGAATCTTTTGTAAGACTTAATATCTATCGGCTTTCATCTTGAGAGATTCAGAAGGCCTCTCTGATTCGTCTTCGTCTTCCTTTTTCATCTTCTCCACATAGTGTTGCCAAAACCTGTCCACCTCCCAATCCTCATGGTCAACAGAAGCCCATCGGAAAGCGTCTTTGCCTCCGAAATCCTCGGTCTGAGGCATTGTTGAGAGATAGTGATTTAATTTTGGAACGAAAAAAGGATCCGGTCCAGTAGGTAATGATGTTGAGACCCACTCCAGGAAGAAAGCTGGAACGAAGTTGAGATGCCATTAGGCCAAGGAGAATAAAGGCAGGATGGAAAAGACAAGAACAAGGAGATTGGGGAAACTTCCGAATCGGAAACCTTGGAGCCTCGTAAGAGTCGGAAATTAACTTACCTGTCTTTTCATACCCATCGTTCCACCTGCCAAGTCAGACAGGGAAGATGTCAGAAGTGAAGAAGGGGAGAATTTAGAAGCGAATTGATAGAGAAAGGGCTCAAAGACGACGGGTGGTTGAAAGTTCCTAACTATCCAAGACCCAAGCATAACTGTCTGACTCACCTAGTCCCTATGTTATTCTCATTCCAATGCTTAGCTCCAAAACCACTCTTCATTCTAACCCAATCTGCGATACCTTCGATCAAACCAGAGTCACATCTCCCCTGAAGGTCAAGCTGAAAACAGTGTACCATCTCATGAGTGATTATTCCTTCCAATTCTCTCTTTGCTTGGTCAGGATCTTGTTTTATGACTTTTTGAGCGTAACGAGTTGAGAGGTGAATCTTTGTAAGAAGAGGAGGGTTGGGAGTCAGTGAGTCTTGACAAAGAAAGGTTATCTTCTCTTCTCTTCTCGTCTTGAATCACCTCGACTTGCGATCATCACATCAACACTTACCTCCTTATGACTTTCATCCAACTCCAAACCCTTGGTATATGCCACGCCATCCATCTTTGAGTCTAATTCCAAAGTGATGGATCTGACCTCTTTCGTCCAATTGGATCCTCCCCATCTAAGCTCTGCCAAGTCTATCCTTTCAAAAGGTAAGACCAAAAGTCGAATGAAATGTTCAATGGCTCTGGTCAACAGTTGTTCTGGTCCTGAATCGATTGAAGGGAAGAGAATCGCTTGAAGAGCTCTCGTTGACGGATCTTGTAAATCTTGGACCAGGTATCTCAATTGGATTGACTTTGAGAAGGCCCGGGGACTTGTGGGAAGAGGTTTTTCTTGGATTTGAGACATACTGATGATAGGTCGGAAGTGAGAAATGATTGAGATTTGCAAAAGGTGAGCTTATTCGTCAAAGCTCGTACACACAAGACAAATTTTACTCCTGAAAGCTTCTATGGATCCTTTGAAAATCAGTTCCGCTTAGATGCCGACCAGAAATACGTCTCCTCTCCATTTGAATCGATTTCTCTCATCGACAACTTCTTTAGACTCGCGGCGGGGCCACGAGGGCAGACTGAGTGCACAGATTAGTTCTAGCACCGCGTTGGTTCCATTCCTATGCTCCCAATACCTTCCGTCTTTCCTTCTTTCTCTCTTCAAGATTAGCGAAAACTTGTTGCGGTGGGAGGAAGAAGTCAAGCAAAGATGAGCGAGCGTCAATCATCGGTTCAAGGAGGCAACAGTAACAGCCATAGCCATGAATCGTCGATTTCATCATCTCCATCTTCATCTCCTGTTTTAATGGCAACTCGACCTCATCCTAATTCAGTTCACAGTACAAATTCAACCTCAACTTCTGGATCCGGTTCAACTATCACACCGAGTCACAGTAGCAATCACCCAACCCCCTCCTCTTCTTCTTCTCAATCCCTATCTCATTCTCATCCCCCACCTCTCTCTTCACCTTTAAGGCATCCAATTCAACCTGAACCTCAATCCAATCAGAATTTGAACCTTCAACCTCAAGGATCACCTCCAATTGGAGATCCAAATCCATCTCCATTCTCTTCAATGACTTCTTCATCTTACTTTCCACCAAATCATCAATCTTCTCTTTCTGCTTCTTCTTCTTCTTCTGGTTTCAATTCTAGATTGAATACAAACAACAAGAATGAAAGTAACGCATCAAATTCACAACATTCTCACTCGCATTCCACCTCAACTTCTTCCTCTTCTTCACCCAATCACTCTAACTCTCACTCTAACTCTCAATCTCATTCCTCTCACTTTGGATCTCAATTCGGTCCCTTCCCTTCCACCAACCCGAATCATTTCCGACCTTCGTTTCAATCTCATTCAACTTCACCTTATCCTTCACCAACTCCACCACGTTTAAGATCCAATCCACCAAGTCCAAACAATCAACCCGTTAGATTCACTGGAATCGGAGGAATGTCAGGAGTGGCAGGTTCCATCAATCGATCTCAAGCCAATTCGACATCTTCTTTTAGAAGGTCTTCAGCACCTGATGAAGATCAAACTGCTTTCGCTCCAAACACTAATAGAATGGGTCAAGCTATCGGAAGTGCGAATGGGAATGGAACTGGAACTGGAAATCATCCTCATTCTCATACCTCAACTCCATCACTTTCTCTGTCTCAACACGAAAGAAGAGATTCTACAGTTGTAGATTTATCTACTGACATAGATCCAAGCTCACATCCATCAAGTTATTCTCATCCAGCTCATCATGGTGCTTTACCTTTAAGACCTGCTTCCAGAGCTTCCATCAAAAGTCACAATTCGAATGTCAATCTACCGAATCTGAATCGAAGTGGAAGCTCAAATGGCTGGAGAATAAGTGATGAATCGCAAGTACCAGTTCAATCAGAAGTTGGAAATGTGATAGGAAGCGGGATGAACAGACCTTATTCACCAGACGCAGGTTATGGATCTTCTTCAACTTCTGCTTCTGGTGGTGGAATGTCTCTAGGAATGGCCATGGGTGGATCATCTTCTTCCAGAGCTCCTTCAAGCGCAAGTGCTAGTGGTTCTCAACTTCATTCTTTACCTCAAGTAGGTGGAGGACATCCTAGTTCTTATTCAAATCATCAATCTAATGGCGGTGGGGGTTATGCTTCTTCTTATGATGGAGATTTCGTCAGCGCTCCTCCAAGTAGGTTGATTTCTAGAGCTGGAACTCCTAGTTTCTCCATGGGAGGAGAATTTGAAGGATTGACCAATATTGAATTGGGAGAAGATGTTGATGGTGAGATGAGAGAAAGGGGAAGAGAGGATGATGATCGAGGTGGAGGCAAGAGGAGAAGGAGGAGGAATGGAACCGGTGGGAATGAGAGTGAACATTCTGATAGGAGAAATAGAAGTTCAAGATCTAGTCGGGATTTAAAAGGGAGGAATGGTTTAGGTCTTGCAAAGGGTTTCGCTTCACTATTTCGATTTGGAAGTAACTCGAATGAAGATTTAAGGGATAATGATTCGAAATTTCTGTTGAAATCTAAGTCGAAGTCGAGGGGTTTGAAACATCCTGTCAATTCAGCTTCTTCTTCAACAACGGGCAAATCCAGAGCTCTTTCTTCTGCTTGGGATTCTCCGGGAGATGAGAATTCCACTGGTAGGAAAAGAACCAAATGGCATAGAACAACTTCTTCTCATAGTGTTCGAACGAGGGGTAAATTGGATAAGGATCGAATAGTCGGAGAAGATAGTCATAGTACTGGTGGTAGCGGTTCTGGATCTGCTTCTGGATCTTTCAGCGATGGATCTGAAGATTACTCAGAATCCAATTCATCAGAATTATCAAATTTAGGAAGTAAAACTTCCAGATATCCTAAATCCTCAGAATCGAAATTCAAAAGATCAAGGGGTTCTAGATCTTCAAGAAGATCCAATTCAAATCCTACTCAATCCTATTACAATCATCTTTCTAAATCCTTACATCCTTTAAACCCTTTAAGAATCTTTTTGCCTCTTTTAAGGTTCATTTCTTTCCTTTCTTCAATTCCAACTCTATCTTTAATCATCTTGTTAACTTTGACTGTCAGTTTCGTTACTTCTATCACTTATCTTATCATGTACATTTTAAATCCAGATAAAGAAGCAGTTCCTTGGAGAAATTATTGTTCTTCTCAACCTCAATTCCCACATTCCTATGCCGATTCTTTAGCCCCTATAGATTTGTTCGTAGGAGTTTTCTCAACCGACAGTGCAGCAGCAAGTGAACGTCGACATTTGATTAGAAACACTTATGCAGCTCATACTTTACCTCTAGACCTCAATGGAAATCCAACTTCAAACGTAGTAGTCAAATTCATCCTTGGTAAACCTAGGAAGGCTAATGCTAGACGCATAGCTTTGGAGAAGGAAATCTGGAACGATTTGGTCATTCTGGATATCGAGGAAAATATGAATCGAGGGAAAACTTGGGAATTCTTCAAATGGGCTAATGAGAATGCTAGTGTTCCTATCAATCTTCCTAAGAGCTATTCTAGAGAACTTAGGAATCATTATTTGAAGGATGCGGACAAAGGGAACGAGATTCCCGAAATGGAAGTCGGTTGGAAGAAAGCGGACTTTGTTGTCAAGGCTGATGATGATGCGTTCTTGGTGTTGGATGAGTTGGAGAGACATCTCAGGATAGCTCCTAGAGAGTTGACCTATTGGGGTTGTGAGTATTCAGTGAGAGGATTCGTCCATGTCTTCGATCCCGAATTCTGAAGGCAGTCGCTGACCGACCCCTTCTTGATTCGCTTTCTTCCTTGTTCAGACCTCATTCGGAATTGGTTCATGGGAGGAGAATGCTATGCGCTTTCTTCAGATCTAGTCTCCTACGTAGCAACTTCTCCGATAGTCTCTCAATACACCAATGGGAAAGAAGACAAGAAAGTAGCTCAATGGATCAATCTTCATCCTTCCAGATCTTCAATCAATTTTGTCTCTGAACAATGTTGGATCTACGATGGACCTAAATCTGGAACCGCTTATTCTCATGGATATCTCTTCCCAGATGAAGTCGAGAGAATCAAATTGGAAGAAAGGAATGGATTACCTGAAGACGAAATCGTTAGAAGAGGAGGTGAACATAAAAGAATGAGTTACTCTAGTGTTACCAAATGGAAGAAGAAATACAAACCTCCGAAAGAAGGAATGACGATGGAAGAAGAAGTTGAAGCTCTTGTGGAAGGTGGTGGAAGATGGAAGGGAAATGATTGGTATCGAAATGAAAGTGGACGTCAAGAATCGATTTGGTTACCTAAAGAGAAAATCGTCTTTGAAGCTCAAGATGAAAGATTTGATAACTTCAAAAAGATTGGCAAACGAATGGCAAAGAAGGAATCGAATCAAGATCTCAATACCAATCAAGATGGTTCGATCGAGAGAAATTCAGTATCAAGTAACGTCGAGAAGAAACCTCGGATAGTCAAACGAACTTCCTCGATTTCGACAGAGAAGAGTCGACGAGATTCTGCTTGGCTAGGTGGAGATAGAGGAGGCGAAGTATCGACTGCCGGTGTACTCTCAAAATTGAATATCATGCCAATTCTCAAAACTCTAAGATCTCATTTTCACCTTTCAACGTTTTCTCCAATTCCTCAACCTTCTCCTCAAGTTCCAACTTCTCCAATCAATCAACGATCAGTACCTCAATCTTCGAATTCTCTTTCCTTAGTTCCAATGCCAGTTTCAAAAGAAGGTTATCCATCAACTGGAACTCAATCTGCAGCTTCCATCAGATCAAGACGTCATCTCTATAGACCTCATGGTGGAACCGTGGTTGTTCATTTTTTGAAGAAAAATGAATGGTTCATGGAAACTTCGGTCGCTCTATTAGGCAATGGAAAAACTTGGATCGATGGGGCTGGTGGAATTGCGAGTGAATGGAGAATGTGGGGAAGTCCTAGAGTTAGAGAAGATGGTTATGTCGCGGAAGGCAGAGCTCATGGAATCAATCATCATCATCAGAGGAGGAGGATAGAGGATGAACAGAGGATTGGTCAAGTGCAAGAACAGGAACATCGAGCAGGTAGAGAGGATGGAACTCAAGACTCACCAAATCAAATGCTTGGAAGAGAAATTCAGAAAGAAGGCAAAAGAGAGAAAGCTAAACGGAAAATTCCGATTCCTTTTGGTTCGCCTCTTGATAGCTAGGTCTCCTCTTCTATCTCTCTCTCTCTCACCAAAATTTCTCCAATCAAACCAAAAGCCATTTCCAATTCTTTATTCTGCTCCTCATCACCAGTAACAATGTCAAGATACCCCTCCCCTTCTTTCCCTTCTCCCTTCGCGACTCCTCCTTCTTCTCTCGCCTTTCACCCTATTATAACCACTTCGACCTCTTGCTTTTACCCTTTTTCTTTCTCTGTTTCTTGTCTATTTTCTTTTCTTGCACATCCCCCATTCTTTCATCTTTTCTCCTTCGATTGCCACTCTCTCATCACCTCTAAACATTTTGTATACGAACAATTTCCCTTGCTATCATGACAATATGATGAACGAATTTTATAGAATTGAGCAAATCAAAAAGGTTTGGTTGAGTCGGATTTAGTATGAGTCTGGGTGGCGAAGAGATGAAGCTTCTGACGACAAGTTGAGGCGAAGGTTCGAGCATCGCATACACGCAATCGAAACCCAATGAAGAAAATTTTGTTCGTTGTAGAATTTCTCATTCTCTCCTTCTTCCACTCTCCTCATTCAAGATGATCCAAGTCGCGTTGAACAGCAAGAGGAAGACTCAAGCACGACTTCAAAACGTTCCAGGGCATGTGGCGAGCTTACTAGTCAACGAAATCAGAGCAAGAGCGGACGATTCAGCTTTCGATTCGGACGATTTTGAGGAAAGAAGAAATGAAGGTAGGCTGCGAGTCCCGAGTCCCGAGTCCCGAGTCCCATTCAACTGTTTTGTAATTTCCCTTCTTCGACTGAGTCATTCAAACTGACTCTCTTTCCGCAACTCATCAGACTCAGGGATTCGACTCTCCTCAGGTTATCTTCATGCTGCAAAGATACTCGCGCCCTCAAAGACACTCGTGCCCTCTTCTGACCTTCTCTACTTCAGAACATCACCTTCACTCAAAACTCGGTCCGAAACATTTTACGCCTGTTCCACGCAAATCCTCATTACGGTGGATCCATCAGGGCTATCAACTTCTTCTACAGCTCCAAGGAGATGAGCCAGAACAACAAAGACTCTTTCCTAGAAACTTTCCAGGATTTCGACTGTACTTTCGAGTCCAAGGCTGATACGGATGCCTTACTTCGTAACATGGTCGGATTTAATTTAGGGGACGTCGAGAATCTTCAAGTCCTTATACTGCCAGGGAGTTGGTTTCCTTTTGTTGAAGAAAGAGCTGGCAAGATGATGTCATTTATTCTATTCAGTACTCTCAAAAAAGGACAAGTCTTTCGTTCCAGGTTTGAAGGATGCTCAATGTCAGGTCAGCTAGAAATGTGGTTTGGATTCTGGCATTTTCACCCTCTCTTCTTCAAGCCGTCTTTGAATTCGACCTCAATTCTAAAGATTACGCTTACCTATCAGAGTATGGAGGAACTTCCAAGGTTTATCTGAGGCAAAGCAACTAGCAATTCAACTTGACTTCGTTTCGGATCTTAACAAGAATTGGTGGGATCTTCCTGGAGAGAGAAGGAAGAGCTGGAAGGGCGGTAATAAAAAGAACGAGTGTTTCATTCTTCTTTTATGAGTCACCAAGAACCTGGATTCCTTGGAAGTAGGCAGCGCTGTGAGAGCAGGCTCAATCGTACCAGGAGAGTCAGAAAAAATAAATGACGCCATAAAGCTGAACACACGCTGTCTGTCAGGTCTGGGAGCTTCTTTCAATTCCCCCAAGCACATCCGTTTGATTGAAGTCCAACCCGGACGAAAGGACGAGATGATGGTGGATTTCTCGGTGTTCAAGACTCTTAAGATCCTCGGAATCAATCCATCAATGGTCCACGCTCTCTCCAAATGGACCTCCAGTTCTACACCGCCAGTCTTAGAAACGCTCCATCTCGTCTATTACAGCTACCTGAACAATCTACCCATCGATTTTTCCGAACAAGGTCAAATAGCTAAGTTCCTCAAAACCGGAACTACTCACACTCTAACCTCATTCATGGTTCCTTCCAGACCAATCCGCTTCGACAACACAACTGAGATGGAGTCAAGACTGAAATCACAATGGACAGCTACTAGGAGTCAATTTCAAGGAGATAAGATTTCCAAAAGCGGGAGAATGGACCTGAAGATTCACCGCCCTGGACAGATCGGTGAGTTCAAAAACGTCAACATCGGAACTGAGGTCTTCGGAGTAAAGCGAGTCTCTTTCAATCACGTATCGCGGTCTGACTGGACTT
Source organism: Golubevia sp. BC0850 (assembly GCA_012976225.1). Classification (NCBI taxonomy): domain Eukaryota; kingdom Fungi; phylum Basidiomycota; class Exobasidiomycetes; order Golubeviales; family Golubeviaceae; genus Golubevia; species Golubevia sp. BC0850. The sequence goes on from JAAVVG010000002.1 coordinate 1,153,291, forward strand.
TGAACTCTTTCTTTATCCCCTCTTCCAGTTGGAGATGCTTCCAAAGGAAAAGATTGCCCCTCCACTCATTGTTGGCTCTCAACTATCTCTACTTAGAATTGCGGCAATCCTCCGTTCTCTCTCCGTCGTCAGACTTTTCCCAAGAGAGTTCTATTAGCTGCAGGTCTGAACTTTGAACAAGACACGTCCCTGTTTCTAGCATCGTTTCAATGGTTGTGGGAGAGAGGAGGTGGAGGAAATGTTGACAGCAAAAAATGGCAGTAGGATTGATGACTGCCCCAGTGCTCTGAGTGATTGAGGGTAGGGTTTGCCAATCGTTCCGAATCAGAGAAGAGGAATGCCAGCGGATTCACTCTGACTCGTTCCAGAAAGATCGCAACGACAGTAACTACTTTGAGCAATGAATGACAACATGAAGAACATGTCGAAGGGAGGAGTGATGAAGACTTGAGGCTTGGATGGATCATGCGAGGCCTTGCTCTCTTAGACTTCCTGTGCACTCACCTGATCTCATTTCTTCTTTCCTGATTTTCGAAGTTTCAGTAGACTGTTTCCGAAAGATATGTTCCAGCCAGTTGGAGCTTCAAAAGAAGAAGACTGCAAGGATGAATCCGATGGATGGGGTACAGAAGAGACCAAAGATTCAAAGAAACGATTCCGCTTTTCCTCCTCGATCAATTCCACCATTTCCTGTTCTTCATTCTTAACCTCGTTACAAGAATAAAGGAATCACTAGATCACTTTGGCGTCTCGTCGTTGCCCACTAGATCCCCAGACGTCTCTACTTCGGAGAGGCTGTCGATCGCTAGGATTTAGGGCTCAGGTGTGAGGTGCGGCAAAACAATTCATCAAATCAGATGGAACTTCGCTTCTCAATTGTACAAGACTACAGAATCAGAGGCTGACTATCCTCGACTCGGTAAGTATCAGATCCTCTCATCTGCATCTCCAGCAGCTCCTCCTTCTGCAATCTCTTTCTATCGTCGACGGCAGCGACTGTGAACTCAAGCGCTCTTTCTAGTAGATGGGCCCCAATATCTATCATTAGGTAAAGGGGGAGATTCAAGGAATAGCCAAAAGACAGTTCTCTCCCTTCGATCAATTGGCGATGGGAGGAAACGAGAAGAGAAGGTCAGGCGAAGCTACTTGATTGAGTAATAAGGGCTTGAGAGGCTTGAGAGGCAATCTAGGATAGGCTAAGTCAAGGACCAAACCGAAACAGCCAAACCTCTCCTCTTTGACGAAAAAGAAACTCGAAACTCGAAACTCACAATTTAGAATCTAGATCTCTAGATATCTAGCTCATAGAAGCCTGAGACTCATTCCAGTTCTATGACCTCTTCCACTAATTCCCTGAGCTCTGACAAAATTGTACAACCCTTGAAGTAAGCCTTTAAAGTCTTGATCGGCATCATCTCAACTCCGTCTACCTCTTTTCCAGCCTCTACATTCTCTTTCCGCTTCCTGAGTAAATTGACAAGATTATCGAACCCTCCATCATCAGAATAAGTGAATTCTTCATTAGTAATTCTCAGTCCTTTTAGTATAGGGCATCTCTCTGCCAGCCTTTCCCAGCTCTCCATATCTTGAACCCATATCTCTGACACTGATGGTAAACCTTTCATAATATCGTATTGCTCTATGTTCAAAGTTAAGGATGAAGGGACAATCACCCACCTTGGAAAATACCTCTGGGGGTTTTGCTGCAGTTCCAAGAACTCCAAGTCGGGAAAGTTGAGTGATTGGATTTGTGATTTCTCATTTTCATAATCCTGTTCCTCTTCAAAATCCTGTTCCTCCCCTTCATCGCTTAAGTCAAGACGCAAATGCCTCAAAGTTCGAGAAGGCGTTTCTAGAATGTACCTCCACTCTGATTCTGAATGCACCTTGTTGATAGCGAGCGACGTCAGGTTCTTCAGAAAGCCAGGAGCTGCTTGGACTTGCATCCCTAGGTCCCAGCTCCAAAAAATTCGAGGTTGAGGATAATTGGAAACTCGAGTTTCTAAATTTTGGTTTTCTTCTTCTACTCCTAACTTTCTTATAAGGACTGAAGGCTGGAAATAGCAACCATCAAAGACCCTAAAATCTCTCAGCTGTGGGAACTTCCATGCTAGTTCAGAGAAAGGGAAAATGGTTTCATAATCGACGACTTCGCCCCAGTCAGGTTGAAAGTTCATAACTCGTAGAGAAGCACTTGATCTCTCCAGAACTGCTTTGAAATGCTGAGCTTGTTCTTCTGACCATTCGATCCTGGTCTGGATTGATACCTCCTCCAAAATACTTTGACTCTTATGATCAAATAAATCGAGCACCTCTGGCCTCATTTGCCTTGCTCCTCAGCCAGAATGAGGCTTCTCCAAAGACTCGTGTTGTCTTCCATCGTTTGCGACTATACTGGACAGACCTCTCTTGTTGTGGCCACTTCAATTGAAGAGAGTTGTTTGAAAAACAGGGCTCTTAAGCTTGTTGGGAGGTCGTTGATATTCAGAGGTCGCTGAGGTTGATTTGACAGTTCGAATTGCAAAGCTGGGAGAAAGAGGGAAGAACATATTGTTAGAAAGTGCTTATGAGCCATTAAGAAGACTTCCTTGTTCCAGAGAGTAACGTACTATTCCGAAATGAAAGTCTGCTTTGACCTTTGAATTGGGAGGATGTCTTTCACGATTCGCAGGCAAGATTTGAATTGCTCGGATTCTTTTCCTCCACCAGCTTCTACTTCCTTTTCGATTCAGCTTCCTTCATCAAGATGGATCTAATTCGAAGTGTCTACCATCTACTTGGAGCTGAACCGCCAGCCTCATTGCCTTACATCGTAGGAATCACCGTCGCCTCAGTGGTTCTACCCTTATCAATCTTCTTTACAAGATCAGCTCGTCCAAGACAAGGTACTCTTCCACCTTACAGAGAAAAAGTCGTCATTCTAGGAGCTTCATCAGGAGTAGGCTACTCTCTAGCCATCAATTATGCAAGAAGAGGTTGTAGAGATCTAGTATTGGTTGCTAGAAGAAGGAAGGAATTGGAAGAACTGATTAAGGAATGTGAGGTTCAAGCAAAGGAAGCTGAAGAATGGGATCAAGCTCAAGAGGCTCCAGATTGGAGAGTTAGGCAAGGTCAAACTAAATTTCATTTGGTGTTGGCGGATTGTGGGGAGAGTGAGGATGTGGAGAGGTTGTTAAAGGAGGTCAAAGAGGGTGAGTAGATGAGAGTTAATCAGGCAGAACATGCAAAGCGAAGGATGGACAATGAAATAAATTGTGTCAGTTCTCGGCATGAGCTTAGACGAAGAAAGGATAGAGAATGAGGAGTCGGATGGGAAGTCCAAGTGTCAATCGAAGTGCTCCAGACAGCTCAGAGGATTAGCTATCTGCTCTCAAACTCGCGTCTTTCAAGTCGAGATGCATAGTATTAATATCTTCAGTTAAGCCACAGAGGCCAGAGAGCTTCATAGTGGAGCTGCAAAGAGGGGATCGGATAGCAGCCTCGAGAGTCGTAAGTCTGGGTTCCAGCTCTGCCTTTCTCTCATAAATAGTCGGAAGCGGAAAGTAACCCAGACTTCTATTACTCATATGTTCTGCTATCATGTCCTATGCCAAGCTCAAGAGGACCCTTGAAAGAGAGTCGCCTCCCTCTCCCTTTCGCTGACCCCCCCCCTTCTCTCTCCCTCCCCCTAATCTCCACAGCTATCGGAGGTCTAGACACCTTACACATCTGCTTTGGAGTCTCAGCTCTACGTCCTCTACTCGGAATAGCAGGTCTAGATCCAATCAGACCTTGTCCTCCAGCAAACGCTTCGAAAGGTTCTTCCTCCAAATCCTCCCAAGATTTGAATGAACTTTCAACTTCAGAAGTGAATGTCAGTGGATTAGAAGCCATCAGAAACGCAACCGACAAAGCTTGTCAAGTCAATGTTACCGCTACTGCTATGGTTTTGGCTGCCTTTGTGAGTTCGAAGGAAGACAGAACATGGAGAAAAGAGATTGTCTGTGTCTTTTAGATTGCTTGCTGAGTGACTTTCTCTGCCTTCTTTTCTTTTTCATACTTTCTCAACCTCAAACAATCAAACCATTACTTCAACGAAGATCCCTCTAATGCAATTCACCTCCAAGCTCCCTTCAATAGTTCTAATCTCCTCAGTAGCAGCTCACATTCCAGCCCCAACTCGATCACTCTACGGAGCCACAAAAGCAGCTCAATCAGTTCTGTTCCAAGCAGTAGCCATGGAATCAGGTTCTCAATCTAAATTCCCCTCTTCAAAACGTTCAAACATCAAATTTGTATCTCTCTGTCCTGGAACCATCCTTTCGGACTTCAGGAAATCAGCGGTAGATGGTCCTCCTGAAGAATCTGGAGCTAGAGACGCTGCTTGGGATGCAAAGGGAAAGAAATCAGATGCTTTGACACCTGAAGAATGCGCTCAAAGAGCTGTGGACGCGGTGGATAGGTTTCAGAAAGGTAACATTTTGTTCCCTGCTAAATACAAATATGCTAGATTTGGACAGTTGGTTCTTCCAGGATTGGTAGAAGGAATTGCTCACAAGAAGTATGAGTATTAGCGGTTGGAAAGGAAAGTCTGTGATGAAAATCTGTAAATAGATTCTTTTACTGTTTGCTCTTTTAAGCTGAATCTAATATGGTGTCAAATGGAACAGGTTTGGCTTGTGAATTTTCGAAGTTCAGAGTCTCAAAGCATCGAGAGGTTCAAGAATCGTGTAAGCTCTCAAAGCGTAGAAAGAAACAGACAAAAAACAGTCGACGCGAGAGGCTTGGGATTGCAATGGAAATTGATGGTACAAGGTGTGACTTATTGAGTTCTTATATGAAGGGTAGAGGAATGAAGTTTGGGAGTGCTAGAAGAGAAGAGATACTTGAGGGTCGTAAATCGTGAGAGTCGCAAGTAACGTTAGGGAGTCAACAGCGAGAAGAATAAGAGGCCAACTTGAGAGACCTCCATCTCCGAGAGTCTACATGAATTCAGTTGCAGTGGAAGGATCGTAAGTATGACGAACCAGCTCATCATACAAAGAATCAGGTAAATCTCTAACCAAGGTGACTGTGATTCCGATGACGGGTTGAGCTTCTAGAGGTGGGAAATTTCGAAGTAACCTCATCGGACTGAAGAAGTTGGGTAGGGGGACAAGAAGAAGAGGAAGAAGTCAGAAAAGAGAAATGCCGGTGCTTTGAGCGAGTTCCAAGAGCATTCAGTCGAAGAAAAATCTCACCTAGGACTGTGCATCAGCTCATCCCTGATCAACAGCAGTTGAGAGACAACACAAAGGATGTTGAGATGAACCCCGAATGCTAGAAGGAAATCCCATAGTTGTAGGACTTGTTCTAGAGGGGGAGTGCAGGCGCATAGAGTTAGGACGGCTGTTGAGGATAGAGAGATTCCAGAGGGAGGGGAAAAGGTCAAGAGAGTGAGGAGTGAAAGCTTCAGTTCGTCTGAATTCGATATTTCGATCAAAGAACAAGGAATGAGTCAGTGGAGTAGCGCGAAAACTCACAAGGAAAAGCATAAATCTCAGCACTCAAATTCTTCGACCTCAGATACCCATACAAAGCTGGATCCGCGAGTTCCAAGCATTTGTCTAGTAACTGTCAGATACGAGGAGAGATCAGCACCAATGTCAATACGTTCGAGCCTGGAAGCTCGAAGCTCAAGACACATTTTCACGTCTCTCTCTTTCTCTTACTCACCTGCAAACCTCTATGAACCCCAGGCAGCGTAGGTTGAACATAGAGAGGACAACAGACCTCTATGAACCTACTGAAACAGTGGAAGGCTTCCAGTTCAGAAGGCAGAGTGTAGAGAAAAGGAGCAGCGAGGACATTCATCCCTTGAACGTAGGAGAAGTCGTAGGGGGTATCTTGTGGTTCGTCTCCTTCGTCTAGATCGCGAGAGAGAAGGTGAAAAATCGAATGAAGTGAGCGTTCAAGACATAAATGTGTGTGTGTGTGTGTGTGTGTGAGTGAGTGAGTGAGTGAGAAGAGAGAGAGAGAGAGTGAGAGAGAGAGAGAGAGAGGAGAAGAGAGAGAGAGAGAGAGAGAGAGAGAGAGAGAGCGAGAGAGAGAGGAAGAGAGCGTCAGTGAAGATCTCGTCGAGAAATGGAAGGCGAACAACGATCTCTTGGTAGTAATCACACCTCTCCCTCTCTCCCTCTCACTGCATCTACTAACCCCAATGTTTCCAAGCGAAAGCATCCAACAACCTGATCAACTTCTCCTCCTTGACCCTCCGTTTGAAGCCCTGGTCGGTGGCCAAGGTTCTGAAGGTGTCGTTGCGGATCTTGTCGTGAGCTGGAGATTTGCCTTTGGACACTAGTGATAGATAGGGCGTGACAGGTAGAGACCGGATTGAGAGAAGAAGTTTCCAGATGATTGGACGATGAGGTGTTCCGGAGGGGGTGGCGAACTGAGGAAGATGGGAGGGGGAGAAAGGCTTTAGATGAGGATGGGGTCTACGAGAAGGTTGATGTGACTTAAATTATTGATTTAAGGTTTAAAGATACATTTCGAGAACTAATTTGAGGACGAGAAAGAGATTGCCTTGAAGCTCATCTACGTTTTCCATGCTTCGGCTCGCAGCATCTCCCTCTCCAAGTCTCTGACTCTCTTGCTTTCCACTCTCTGACTCTTCAGAGTGTGTCTTAGCAACTGAGTCATTTGCATCAACTTGACAACTAACCTTATCATCTGGAATTCCCTCTGTCAAGATCATTCTCCTCAATCTCCTCATAGCATCCTCATGTTCAGCTTCCGTCTTTACCAAAGTTGAGTTCCTAGGTTTCTGCACTTGTATCTGAGATTGAGTATCAGTATTTGAAGTAGTAGGAGTCAAGAGCAAGTTGCCTGATCTTTGTCTTCTCGGTTGTTGAGTGTTGTTTGTCGAGGAAGAAACTGGTTGATGTCTTGAGAACAAGCGTTGCCATGCTGCTAAAGATGGATGAGAGGTTGCATCAAGTTGTGAAGTCTGATTGCTTGAAGATGAGTTTGGGTTTGGTGAAATGGAAGAGTTAGAAGAAATTGCTGGATTGGATTGAGAGGAAGAGGAAGTTGCAGGTGCAGGTGCAGGTGCAGGTGCCATTAAGCTTTGGAGAAACTAGATAGAATCTGCTGCGATTAGAATTTGGAGCTGTTTATTGATATCTGCTCGTATTTACTAAAGTTAAAGTTTTGAAAGTTGAAGGTGTTGTCGAGAGGAGAGAGATTGCTTCAACTCTCGTGTTGCACACAGCACAACCTTCCTTCCTTCCGGACTATCCAACAATTACCTTTCGAACTACAGTGAGACTACAATTCTGCTTATCTATCTCAATCGACAGTATCTCCAACTGATCCTCTCACTTCTCTCTTCTTCTTGCTCTTTCTTTCATCCAGCTTCTCACTCGTCCAAGTCAGTTCGCTCTCCAAGAAGCACATTTATTCTTCTGACTCTAATTACCAAGCTACGTTTTAAGTTGTACTTCAAACAATAGACTGGTAAGATCTTTATCTCTCCGACAGATTACCTGTCGAGCATCCTCTGATATCTCTTTCTCTCTTCCTTCTTTTCGTCCAGTCCATCCAACTCTTCTCTATCCTCGAATTTCAGCCCTCAAACGCACTCTACCATGAAGCAGTTTCCCTCAGAACTCATACTCGGAATCTTCAAATACCTTTCTTCTTTGGAAATAGCCATTTTCAGAGAGGTCTGCAGTGAATGGTTTCAGACAATGGAAGACAACAAGAGTCTGTGGAGAAGACTCGTACTAGAAGAGAGAAGACCAGAATGGAGAAACGCGATAGTAGAGCTATTCTATCAGAAGAGTAACAGCACTCCGAAAGATGTATCGATTGGGACGGAGCCAGAGTTGGAATCAGAGCAGATCGACCATCTCAAAGAGACCCTCCAGAAATCAAGAGAAACCCTCCAAGTCCTCTCCTTCCGAGCTAAGTCGCCAGACTTCTCATTCTACGATCTCTTTCCAAGCCTGATTCCGGTCCTTCCTAGATTGGCAGACTTCAGAATCTTTCACGACGTATCACCGGGGGATCCTTCCGTTCGCCTCCTCAAAGGAAAAACGCAGATGGATGAATTCACCGACTCAGCCAACAAGCTCTTCATTCTTTGGATAAGAGATTACGAGCGTGTACCGGAAGCTGCTCTCGGACGCTTGAATCATCTCACATCCCTCACCGTCTGGTCAGATTTTGGAGATTGGTCTTTAACCCAGTCAGACTGGGAAAAGGGATTGAGGGAGTTTCTAGTTCAATCACCAAGAACTCTCAAACACCTTTGCTTATGTTTCTCGAAAGTATCAGCCGATCCTACTGAGTTCCAAGCCCTCAACTTTCCCTCCCTGAAGGTCTTGGAGCTAAAAGCTGATAGTTTACCACTTTGGATGACCTCCATTTCAGACGTGACTCTGATCCTCTTGTTCGTATTCTCCGATCATCAAATACCACCAGAGATCTCGGAATGATAAATCGGTCCGCGGTTCAGCTGCGAGAATGTAGAAGATGGCTGTCTGCTTCTGAAGGAGTTGAGATGGTCTTGACACACGACTCCGAATATATCAAATATACCAAGCTGGGGAGGATTAGGTTTCAGGGAGCAGGAACACCTTCTGCCAGAACGTCAGTCAAAACTTCAGTCCTCACTCAAAAGAAGGAAAGAGAATGTAGAAGCTGGGTTGGAGGTGGGTGGGGTTAAAATGGTACATTTGGAAAAGTTGGTTATAACCTTCAAGCACTTCAAGAACTTGGAGGACTTTAGAGAGCTGGCGCAAGAAGTCGTAGATTTGGCTACAGTCCCAGATTATTTCGAGTTGGAGGTTTGAGTGAAGGTTCAGAAACTTCAGTTCCAATGAATGTTTGAAAGGTGAGTCTAAGATCTGTCTAGCTTAGAATCCAACATCTCCAGATTCAGTTGAACATTAGTCTAAAGAATCTAAAGAATCTAGAACTGATTTCATTAGAACTGGAGTATGTGCTGGAGTCAAAGCTGAAAAATTGGTTGAAATTGATGAAGGAGATGAAGAAGAACGAAGAAAGGAGAAAGAAGAAGCAGAAAATAGGATCAAAAAGGGGAGATGAAAGAAGGGAAGAAGTTGAACAGGAGAGATGAAAGAAAGACGACTGAGCCAACTGATGCTCCAGCTCCAGCTCAAGAAGGGGTTCTTCTTCTGCCTTTGGACTCACTCAGAAGCTTTTCTGTGCGCTCGAATGATTTTCTGGTGGCTTTCAGCGCGATCCGGGGCCAGGAGGAGACAGGGATCAGCAGGGTGAGTGGCAATCAGCAGTCATCAGTCAGCGGGGGGGGTTTTTTTTTGGTTTTTATTTTATTTTTATTTTTTTATCAAATCAATTGAATTCCACTGCGGTCAAGTACCTAAATACAAAACTACCCTGAAATACAAAGCTAAACGTCTAAGATTTACAATGTTAAAGGTTTAAAATTTTTGAGGTTTGAGGTATTAAGTTAAAGTTTGAGTTTGACATTTTAAAAAGGGGGTTTGAGGGGGTGAAAGTTTGAAAAATGATTGCAGAGTCTCAGCTTTTGCTTGAATTGCTACGACTTCTCACTTGATGGCCCTTCAACATGAAGCAAGTCCTCATAGCTCAGTTGGGAGAGCGTAGCACTGAAGTAAAGTTCACCACAACTCGTTTAAGAGTTGGAATAAGCCAAGGCAGTTTCGCTAAGGTCTCTGGTTCGAACCCGGATGAGGACAATTCTTTTGTTTGCGATCATTTCTTTGGCCTTGGGGGTCCATTTGGGGTCACTTTTCGACCTTCCCAATCCCCTTCGAAAAAAAATTCCCACCGCTAAACACTCCTTTCGACCCTGTTTCCTATTCTTTTACTCCTCTTACACCCCTTAGCACGGTCTAGAGGTGCCTAGGCCCCTGGTCGAACGACTAGCCAGGTGTGTGGGAGACTGCTAGAATGGGGTTCCCCTCTCTTTTTACCCTAGCTCTCCCTTCCATCGTTCTAATTGACTCTATGAAGGACACTCGTCCAATTTCAAAAGCTCCCTGGACAAAGTGGGCCTCCAAAGAAGAAGGAGAGGGAGGTCCTTGACACAAGAACCCCCCCCCCCTCCCGTTCTGTATAGCACTATGCACAAAGGCCTTTCTTGTAACCGATCTCTTTCAACCTTCCTCAAAGACAGACAAGACTTTCAAGTACCTAATCTCTGAATCCTGTGCGCCCAGCTCCTCAACCACAAACCCCAAGATGCTGGTTGTGACTTTTTTGGGCTGAGGTGTCTACATACCATCAGAAAGAAAGGGGATACAACTTTCCAATATGATCAAGCTCATCTATTTCGAGTAGAAGTAGTGCTCCAGAACGATAGGGTGAGCTCTAAAAAGCAAAGGTGAGATGCCACACCTGGTCTTTTGTCCCTCTACTTTCACCATTTATTCAACCTCAGATTTCAGCCTAAGATGTGCGATCTTTTTGCCATACACATACCTCCAATTGAGAGAACTTGTGAGAGGACAGCTGAAGGAGCACCCACTAGAAGGAAGCCTAAGAGACCAAAAGGAGAAAGTTTCGCTGAACTGGCAGCTGGCAGCTTCCCTTCTGTGAGATGTTGTTCAGTGAGTTTTTGCATTCAAATCTTTGTTCTCTGTCTGGATTTCGAGCTCACCAAGGGTAACTTTGCCCTCCGCTACCTTCCTAGACTTTTTTCTTTCCTGCTCTTCACCTCACTCAATTTCTCCCTTTTTGATCTTCCAAAACCCCATGGCAGACATAAGAATTTCATGATTAATGGGCTTTTATTTGATCTGGTGAAATTCTTGCAGGATGATGAGGAGCTCTGGCTTTTTTCTACTTTAAGAATCAGGGGTTGCGCGGTTGTAACCAAGAGCTTCTTTTTCCGCTCTACTCCTCCCTTTGACTTCCCCGACTCTTTGTTTCAGCCTCGAATTTTCGGTGTAGTTGAAATCAGATACGTCATGAAGTATGATATCTTCCCCGCGAGGTCTCCGTCTCAGTCGTGTGAGATTCCTGCTCTTTCAGCCCAAAAGGCTTGAACATTTCTGTCTATTCTCTCCCATTTATAAACAACACTCTCCAATTTCTCTCTTATTCAACCTACCAACTTCAACAATGAGCAACCACTTCAACTTAAGCTGCACTCCAGAGATCCTAGCCACCAGCTGGCAGCAACCCTGGAACTGCACCTACACAACTTGTGAAGAATTAGCAAGAACCTGTGGTCCAACCAGTGAAAATGCGACTATCGTTGGAAAAGACGCAGAGAAAGGCTCTGGGGAGATTTTGGGAGATGTTTTCTGCTTCTATTCTGAATCAAATGAAAGGGCAAATGAGTGCGCAGATAAGTTTGTAGGAAATGAAACTGGGCTTCCTTCTGCCGCAGGCTCCAATTTCACTTCTTCAAAATCAAATTCAGAAGGAAATGCTCAGGAGGAGGAGAAAGATTCAACGGATGGGAGCAAGAGGGAAACGGTCAACTGTTTGATTTTGAGCTTCGTCGGTTTAGTGCTGGGTGTTCAGATCGTCAATCTCGTTTAGAGATGCTAATGAACTATTAGTCGCTGTAACAAATCTATGGAACTCCGAGGTGAGTAGCAAAAACTTGGGACTTCCGGCCTGTGGAACGCTGCGATTTGTGAATCGAGTGCTCAGTACTTAAAAAATCGAAATTGATGTTGATTGTTGACCCCTTCCTTCCTTTCTTCGAATAGCGGTCAGATTGAATTTCATCAGATTTGTCATGAGGATGAGTGATCTCTAGTCTAAACATACACCTGCGATGCGAACTCCTTCTCTGTACTCGAACTCCCCTTTGTACATCTCATCTCTCATTTGCTCTGGCTCTCTCTCTCCTCCGCTTCAACTGTTTTTCCCGTGCCTTGTAAATTCAAATGCAGTCGATTCTACCGCTTTGAGGAAGGAAGTTCAGTTTTTCTCTGTCGTCTCTCCTCTTTTGGGGTCAAGTTTTCTTGTGAGTGGCGTGGATTTGGAAGGAGGCGTAGGATGGAAGTCTCGATTGCTCAAATTGAGAATCGAACACTGAAGAATAACATTTATGCATTCATGCCTTTTAAAGATCTGATGAGCAGTGGCATTGAATTCAAGGTTTTCTAGTTTTTGTTACAGAGAAAGCTCGGCGTGAGAAGTGCTTGGAAAATGTATGAGGACCAGAGGGAATGCGAGAATTGAGAATGGAACAAAGAAATTGCAGTGGAACCTTGAGGGCGAAAGGAGAAGAATGAGAAGGTATAGAGAGGTTCTGGAGGAGGAAGAGAATTGAAGTGTCGGGCTGAAAAGTAGAGAAGACGGAGAGGAGTGGGGGAAATGGAGAGATATGGAGGTAAAAATTGTCAGACCAAGACGAACAAGGATGTCAAGGGAGCCAATCGAACTGTGGTAAAGGTCTACCCTGGTACAAGAGAATTCCGAGATCTTCCTCAGCCTTTCTCGAATGTGCCTCTTTCGATTCTTCTTATTAGATAACGGAGAGCTTTAGTAAAGGGTCCGCCAATCGAAAGAGCTGTTCTCTAGTCCTGCTGTCGAAACGGAGCAGAGAGAGTAGAGGAAGAAGAGACATCTCTCCCGTGTGATCTCTGACTGCTATCTCCCCGTAAGATCGGGATACTTCGACAATATCGATGAAGTTTTACACCTCTTTAGAATAGTAGCTGCCCAGGGCTGGTAAAGAACAGTGTCTACTTGGGAAGAACAGTCATTGTCCTTCCTTCCTTCCTTCCCAGCTCTCTTTGCTACTCTCCCCTTAGGTTTCTCATAGAATGGCCTTTTTTTGACCTAAACCGTTTTTCGTCAGGCTCTCTTGGACGATCTACCTTCACGGAGGAAACTCGACTGTTCTACAAAATCATACTCATCTTCTAAGCAGCAAATTAAACTCACCTATCTATTCCCCCTCACTTCTCCTTCCGCCTGACGGGAGCCTCAATTTCTATCCATCCACCTTTCTTGCCCAACTGTAACCTCTGACCTATGAGAGCATTCTCCCTTTCATTCTTTTCCTTCAGTCCATCTTCTTCCTGCTCAGCGCTGAGGTTCTTATTGTAATAACCCTCCTTCTTAGCAGGACATGGTAAAAGAGTAGAAGCAGATAAACCGACAGTTATGAAAGAGAACAAGAAAGTTGCAAGGAAGAAAGAAGAAGTTGCTAACTTTCTTGCTCGGATAGTTGAGATGCTTCGACTGGAAGTTGGGCTGGAGGCTGATGAGGAAGGTTTGAGTGAAGGTCTCCGCGTTGAGAAGGTTGTCAGAGTTTGTGGAATTGAAGTAGTTTTAGTTCTAGTCGAAGCGATAAATCGAAGTTTCATTTTTGGTAGAGATGTGGTTGAAAGGTGGAAGTTGGATTGCTAACAAAGTGTTGTCCTTCTACCAACCACCACACCTCAACAAAAACTATCTTCAAAAATGTCAATGTTCGGATTTGGAGGTTCAAGTAATCAAGCTTCTTCCTCAATGGGAGCAGGAGGAGCTAGCACTGCTCAGTTAGAAGCTGCCACCGCAGAGGTTAGTCTTCTGCCAAACAAATCTTTTTCCTTTCAAGTCTTCAAAGGATCTTCTATCCCTATTCTAACCATAATACTTCATCAAACTCTCTTTTGTTGACTTCTTTTACACCTATTCAATCCTTTCGTCCCTTCAACAGCTCGACATGATCACCGACGTTTTCAACCGATTGGTCAATTCTTGCCATCAGAAATGTATCAACACTAGGTATTTGGAAGCTGATTTGAACAAGGGGGAAAGTGTCTGCATCGATCGGTGAGTATCACGAGATAGAATTTTGATTGCTATGGAGTCGCAGCTGAGAGATTAGGTGCTGAGCTTTGGAGGATTTGAGGAAGGAAGAGTGGTGGAGGGTAGCCGCTCTTCGTCAGGCAACATAGACTCGCAAGCTAGTCCATGCAAAGCTTTATCAGAAAGATAACTCATCAGTGGAGTACCTTGTACTTTCGAGGTGAGCTTCCAGCTGCTTGAACAGAGACTTGTTTCCTCGACTTGTGGCTCTTTCTTTCACAAGTAGCTTGGATAACCTTCGAGAGCAATCAAATACTAGCATTCAGATGGAGAACAGAACCTGTATCTCAAGATTTTCCGATCTTATCACATAGTTTGGCCTAGCCAGAAGCCAAAGAAGTTCGAAAGCCTTCGAATTCGAAACAGCAGAGCTGCTCTATCTCTCCTTCATTCTCTCTATTTTCCTGGAGTTGACTCCGATCAGGTTCTCCCATATTCTCTAGCTTCTTCTAGGATGTTTTCTTAAGATCTGTCGTCTAATCACTGACCTCAACATCTTTCCACTTTTCTTTTCCTACCTTTTCTTCCCCTTCTCCTCTCCTCCTCGCTGACCCTTCCCTCACAGCTGCGTCTCCAAGTTCTTCGCAGTAAACGCCAAGGTCGGTGAACGTATGCAGGCGATGGGAGGAGGAGCTGGTGGACAGGCACCTTCCGGTGGAATGTTTGGTTAAGGTTCAACTGAAAGAAATCAAATTGTATTCTAATACTGGCCTTGTTTTAGGTGGCAGAACTGAAGAGAGTCTACTCCAGATCTTTAATTCAGGGAGTGGGATTTTTAGAAAGAGTTTGAGGACTAGCTTCTAGATTCGAGGCTTGTAGAGAGAGAGTGTGTGAGCCTCGAAGGAGTATCCTCTTCTTTACTCGTACTGCACTAACCTCGTCTTTTGAGTGTACTTATCGGTAAGCTTATTCACCCCACGCAGGTCTTTCAGATAAGAGAATGTATGAACCTAGCTTTGAGAGATTGGCGCCTGAGGCCTCTCGACGAATGATGGAATCATTCCAGCGTGACAACAGGAGTGAGACGATGGAGGTCCTGAGCTCCGGAAAACAGATCATCTTTCGGTGAGACGACTTCTCCTGACTTTCTTCTGCGAGAGACCTTTGGGTGCTGGGGCATTGATTTCTCCGATTGAAGCCGTCTCCCAGAGACTTGAAGAGCTCTCAAAGTGTTCACATTCAGATCGACAGAAAAGAATTCGAAAGGTCATCAATTCTACGGATCAAGGGAGGTGTTCAATTTACAAAAAGAGAGAAACAAGATTTGGAAGGGGACAGACAACCCTTGTCCCTTAGCGTACCAAATTGTAGTAGAAGTAGTCGTATTCACCGCTTCCAGGGGTACCGGCATTCAAGTTCAAAGCTTGATTGTCGTCTTCGCCAAGGGTAAGGAACGTTGGGTGTTGAACTTGGTTGTCACCGAATCTTGTTCCCTGGAAAGACATCTCGTTGCTTCAGCGATAGGAAAGAATTGAAAGGTCAGCAGCATATTCTAATCGACATTCACCACCTCCTTTCTACTTACTGTCTTCCGTTGTAATCGAAGAACTGCTGCTGTTGATCTGAGTTATCTTCGAAAGAACACTCCGAAAACACCAAAACTTGGTTTGCAGTGTCGACTGATCCAGATTCTGTGAAAATGGGAGGGAGGATCAGCGATCAGGTCTCTTCCTTTAACCTTGCGCTTCTCCGCCATTTAACTCACGAGTTTGAAGGCACTTAGATGAATCTCCATGAGGTCTGATGTGACCAGTTGTTCCAAAAGAGGTTGGTCTAGTCATCATATAATCCGAGCGACAGCTGTAATAGTCAAAAGTGGTAGCGTCTTCCTTGGTGAAGACTTAAGGGACAAGAGGTGGAAAAAAGGGGGCGGGGGTTTGAAAGGCAGAGTTCAGTCGTCTGTTCAGGAAAGGATTTATTCATACATTGAGTATTCAGCGAATCATCTTGTTCAGAGAATAGTACTCACCTGAGCCGTCCGCCTTGGTGCTGATCAACACTAAAGCTTGGTTTCCTTTGCTGTCAGTGGTCATGACTGCATCGTCAGTGCCGAAGAACTTATCAGCATAGTTGATGGTTCCAGTATATCTTGGTTCAGACTCGCAAACGGTTTCTCCCCGTCTCTGAATGGGAGAGGCAGAGACACAGGCGAGAGCTGAGAGAGCCAAGGTGAGAGAGGTGAAGGACTTCATTGCTTTTGAGGTTCTGGAAGATGTTGCTTGGGATTTGAGATTTGAAAACAGGTAAGTGAAAAGAAGAGAAGAAAGATTGGATGCAGAATTGAGATTCGACTCTAGGAGGTCTCTTTTATATGTACCTTTCCTCCCCCTCCACTCGGCGAAGGATGTACTGCAGAGGATCTTCGTTAGCTATAGAGCTTCTCTGTGGAGATCCTTGACTGAATACATAGCTTCCTTCCTTTCGGAGTGACCTGGTCCTTGGTCTCAGTGGCGCCGTGGCGCAGAAGCTCTAAAGATAACATCGAAGAGTGACGGACTTCCAACTCCAAAGATTCATTAGTCGGCGGAGGTGAGTGGATCGTAGGTAAATGGGATCTCCGGTTCAACGTTCAACATTCAACTTTGACGGAGCTCCGAGTGATCTCAGACTATGTCGTACAGAAATTTTGGTTGCTTAGTCTTCGGAAGAGGAGATGAAAGACGGAGCAGGAAGAAGAGGGAGACTCGAGACTCATCTCCGTGCAAAACCGATAGCTTTTCTACCCAAGTGTCGCTCTGAATCGTCTTGTTTCCTCGAAGTGCCTGCAATTTGCAGTATTTCTCTACAAGACCTAGTACTCAACACTTTCGAATCCCATGCCCTCATGCCTTGAAACGGAGGCATCGGGATCACTTGGGAACATGAAACACCCCTTGTTTCGTTTCGAATGCGACAGTCAAAGAATGAAGAAGACAAAAGAAAGACAGCGTTGTGTTACTGCCATGTGCATTTTATATTTACGCAAGAAGGAAACAACAATAAGAAAGGAGGAGGAGAAGAAAACAAGAGGAGAAATAAGGTAGGTTAAAGGGCATGAAGTGCTTGCAGGTAGCTAAGCTTTTTTTTGAGGATTGCCAGTAGGGAAAAGAGAATGGAAACAGTAATTGAATTGAAGTATACAATTTGAGGATTAGAAAATCGAATTTAGGGTTCGGAAGATTGAACGACAGAAAGATTGAGGAGAGAGAGAGAGAAAGAGAGAAGTGGGTTGGAAGATTGCAAAATCGAGAATGGAAGAGAGTAAAAGCATTGCGAATTGCGTTAGTTGCGAATTGCGTTAGAAAATGAAACTTGAATTTCCTAAATTTTGTGATCAATGGGAAAGACTGAAAAGAGTTGAGTCGCGAAACCTAGCCGGGATGATTAACTCTTGAACCTTGCTTTTTTGAAATCCCTTCTTTACTTCCTTAATTTCTTCGCCGCACCTCCATTAGTTTTAACCTTCTTCTTAGGTTTCTGTTCTTCTTCTTCTTTTTCGACCTCAAGGTCCTCTTGGTCCTCAACCTCTCCATCTAAACTTTCTCCCTCTCCACCTTCCAATTCCTCATTATCATCATCATCGCCCTCAAACTCCAGTTCCTCACTATCACCATCACCTTCAAAGTCACCTTCATCTTCACTTCCCTCCACTCCCTCATCATCATCATCATCACTAACTTCCCCACCTTTCAACCCTTTCATCTTCCTATTCTGAATACTTTTAAGATCCTGTTTACCCAAATGAATTCTCCCAACCATGTCACCCATTTCATCTGTATCAACATTCTTTCTCTTTCCTTTCCCTTGAGTAAGTTTCTCCTCTTTCGTTTTAGGTCTTTTCATAGCTTGGCTTAAAAGATCGATTGGAGCAGGTTTTCTCCTTCTAAGAATGAAATCAAAACTAGGACCACATTCAACCAATTCAACTCTAGGAGTTTTATTCCCACTAGCTAATAATTGAATCGTATAAACTCTGAAATAAATCAATTGACCATTTCCAGAAAGATCTATTCCAGTTGAAGTAGTTCCCTCATCGATTTTAGAGGCTTCCGAATATAAGGCTGCCAAATCTGAAGGTAGAGTTGAAGAAGTCGAAGATGATTCTGTGAGAGGTGCAGCTGTTACTGAAATGACATGTTGTAAACCATTCAAGGCGATTTGACCTTCTCCTGCAATGGTTGAGGGAGCTGTGGGAAGTTCTTCTCCGTGATAGAAATCTAGAAGAATTGATTTTAAATGTTGATGGGGAGTTGAAGGTAGAGTTGGATCTAAGAGAGTTGTATCGGTTTGGAATTGTGGTCCTGAGAAATGGAAGAGAGGTCGAAGTCCTAGACCTGGTTTTGGGCCCTGGGAAGCGGGAGAGGAAGGGGGGGGGGGAGAAAGAGATGAAGGTTAGATCTTTCCGTCCGCTCTTTCTCTTTCTGAAGCAGGAGATGGATTTGGAGCAATAGTGCTAGAAGGGTATGAAAGAGAACGGTGACACTCTCCATGCGACTGTATGCTACCCTTCTACTTTCTTCCTATCCCATCCAAAGCACATCTCTCTCCCCTCTGTCTTCCAAACTCACCTTAAAGTCAGTCATAGGAATTGCATTCTCAATACCCATTTCAATCAAATCCAAAAGTTTCCCATCAAACAACCTACACCAAATCAAATTGTCCTTTCTTTTCTTTTTATCATCTCCCACCAAAAACAGACTTGCGTCATTCTTTCCACTCCAGAATTCTAAAGATTGTTGTCCTTGAGGTTCAAAAGGGTTCACATCATTCTTTTTTGAAAAGGAAATCGCGTCTGGTTTCTTCAAGGCTGATAATTGAGTTAAGGCAGTTTGAACTTTTTGAGAAATCTTGTTACCTCGAACAAAGATCGCTTTTTTCACGTTTTCGGATTCTTTCGCTTCTCGTTTGTCTAAAGCTCTTTTGGATCGAGCATTCTTGGGTTTGGTCACTCGAAGCATGGAGAGAAGAGGAAGGGAAGGAGGGGAGGGGAGGGGAGGGAAGAGAAGAGAAGAGAGAGTGACAAAAAAGTTGCAGAGCCGCCCTCCAAAACTTCTTCCGAACTAACAAGACCATCTGTGATTCGACATTGCTCTAAGTTGCTGAGATGATCTCATCAACATGCTGGATTCCACGAGGTAAATCCTTACAACATCCAAAGAAGTACGATTTAGATGAAGATGAGCTTAAAAGAGTTTCAACTTTAGCCAATTTACATTTCGATGATGCCAAAGCTCAATTAGAACATGCTCAAAAAATGGCTCAAGACATGAAATCTGGAAATGACAATTGGGAAGATGAAGAAGAAGATGAAGACGATAATGAAGAGGAAGAGGAAGAAGAAGAAGCAGTTCAAGGAGAAGAGTCGATGGAAACAGATCAGGTAGATGGCAAAAAAGCAACTCTGCCAAAGAAGAAAGATCCAAACGATCTATCAGAATACAATCTGGATGATTATGATAATGAAACTTCAACTGGAACTCAGATGGGTGCTTTCTCAAATATTAAAGGTTTACAGTTCTATAGGAATAATGAGGAGGATCCTTATATCACTATGAAGGAGGTGAGTTACCTTGCAATAAAGAACAGAGCTAGTATTGACGGCAGAAGAGCATGGAGAGTGATTCAAAGGAATTAGGAGATCCAATTCTAGTCACGGAATCTTGGGAAAGCAAGGAGAACCAAGTCGAGAAGCTCTTTCTTCTCTACCCACCCTACTATCTCTAACCTTCCCTCCTTCCCTCCCCACCAGAACGAAGAAGAAGACACCGAAGAACGTGAAGAATTAGAAATCCTACCCACAGACAATTTATTAGCGATCGGAAAAACCGAAGATGAAGTTTCTCAACTAGAAGCATATCTCTACACTTCAGCTTCATCTTCAACTTCAACAGAAAGAACTCTTTACGTTCATCATGATTTGATGTTACCTTCCTTTCCTTTATGTTTGGAATGGTTGGATTATACTCCTGCCAGTTTTTCAGCTGATCAAAATGGAGGGGAAGGGAATGTGGTTAAAGATGGAGGTCAGGTTGGAAGTTTCATGGCAGTTGGAACTATGGATCCGGAAATTGAAATTTGGGATATGAACACTGTTGAAGGATTGTTCCCTACTGGGATTTTGGGTAGGAAAGATTTGACTGAAGGATTGAATGCTATGAGTGGAACTGGGAAGAAGAGTGAGTCTCTAAAGAAGTTCGAGGTTTTGTGATCCATGCCTCACAGATTTGACTTCTTTCTTTACTCACACCAATTTCCAAACTCAATTTTCAACTCCTTCATCTCTTGGTTTTCAGAGAAGAGAATCCCCAAAGCCAGAATCCCAAACCCAACTCATCACGTAGATGCAATTCTCTCACTTTCATGGAATCGTCAAGCACGTAATCTATTAGCATCTGCTTCTGCAGATTCGACTATAAAATTATGGGATCTTTCAAGACCTTCAAAAGGTGATTCTTCAAGTGCTTTACGATCTTTCAATTTACATTCTGATAAAGTTCAAAGCGTCGCTTGGAATACTAGCGGAAGTTCTAGAGGTTCTAGTCCTCAACCTTCTGTGTTATTGAGTGGAAGTTATGATAAGACTGTTAGAGTTTGGGATACTAGAAGTCCGGATCAGGGAGTTTTGGCTAAGGTTGGTGAGGATGTTGAGGAATTGAGGTGGAATCCTTGGAAGGAGAATAATTTTGTGGTGAGTTCTGAGAATCCTAAGAGAGTTAGAACCAAGCGAGAGGTTCAATTTGAGAAGCAAGAGAAGGGAATGGAATACTGATGTTCACTTACTTCTCGTTGTCTTTCAGGTCTCCTTGGAATCAGGTCTACTTCTATCTTACGATGCAAGAATGTTACCTTCTTCAACAACTTCAACAACCGGACCAACACCAAATCTATTCACTCTTTCAGCTCACGATTCAGCCTGTACGTCTTTCGACATCTCACCTCACATCCCAGGATGTATAGCAACAGCCTCAACAGATCGCACAGTCAAACTCTGGAACGTTTTAGATGGAGACATTTCAGGAATGGGAGTTTCTTCTTCTCCAACTGCTTCTAATGGTAAAGAGATTTCATTAGTCACCTCAAGAGATTTAGATGCTGGAAAAATCTTTAGTTTGAGTTTCAGTCCTGATGATCCTTTGACGCTGGCTGCCGGAGGTAGTTCGGGAGTTCTTAGGATTTGGGACACACTGGGGAATTTGGGAGTTAGGAAAACTTTTGGTGATAGGTTGAAAGAATTTGGAAGGGGTGAATTGGAGAAAGAGAGAGGTGGGGATGAATTGATTGTACCGGAAGGAGAGGGTGAAAGTGATGATAGTGAGGATGAAGATGAAGGGGAGGGTGAGGGTGAGGGAGAAGAAGCTGAGGAGGTCATAATGCAGGAATAGAGAGGTTTTCATAGATTTGTCTTTTGGTTTTCAGCTGCTTTATATCTTTAATTATTCAGTTCATTTTGTGCTTCATTTCATGAGAACAGCGTGGGTGGCAAAGGCCAGTTCTTCCTCGGCGTGATCGCCATCGGCCTTTCTCACTCTCGTTTTTTTTACGAAATTTAAAATCTTTCAATACCACACCAAGTTTCCCAACTCTCGTTAAACGTCAACAACAACAGTAACTCTTTTCCCCTTTTCAAAAACTCTTCAAAACTCAATTCAAATGTCTTACGGTGGATCATACGGAGGAGGAGGTGGTGGATATGGAGGAGGAGGAAGAGACAGGTGAGTTTTTCAAATCCCTCAAACCCATCCACCCCCACACCTTCCCCCATCTCATCAATAGGTCCATCGCTTTTAGCTTTCATTGCCATCATTCGATTTTCCAAACCCCCACAAATCACAAATCTAGAGGCCTTCGCTCCTGACGAGTTTTCAAATTCTTGCTCTTTTTTTCTGCCCCCGTCTCTCTTCCCTTTTCCTCTTTGCAACGAACCCTTTTACTGACCCAAAGTTACGGTGGTGGCTATAACAGCTATGGTGGTGGTGGGGGAGGAGGATACGGAGGAGGAGGGGGAGGTTATGGAGGAGGACAATCATTTGGTGGACAGGGAGGTTTCGGAGGAGGTGACAGAATGTCTAACTTAGGTCAAGGTCTAGGAAAGATTGACTGGAACACTCATGAACTTTCAAGATTCGAGAAGAACTTCTATGTGTGAGTGCCCGTTTGCTGTTCTCTTTCAACACCCAACTTCACTCTCCTCTCATGCTTCCTCCTCCTCCGCGCCCCGCCTCCTTACTGAGCTCCTCAATCCCCTTCCCTGATCCCTCCCCCTCTTTTCCTGTCGCCCCATTTCTACCACCACAGTGAAGACAAGCGTGTCTCTGCTCGTTCAGACAGAGAGGTCAATGAATTCCGTGCTGCTAAGCAGATCTCCACCCAAGGTCAAGGAATCCCAAAGCCAATCACCACTTTCGATGAAGCTGGATTCCCTGATTACATCCTTACTGAAATCAAGAAGATGGGATTCACTGAACCATCCGCTATTCAAGCTCAGGCTTGGCCAATGGCTCTCAACGGTAGAGATCTAGTGTGAGTTTCAAAAAGACAGCAGGTGGTGGGAAAGCAGGAGCAAGACTCGGGATTGCAATCGATGGATCGAAGACTCGCTGGGACCATCTAGAAAGCAAAGAGGCTTACCTTTCTTGCCTTTTCATCCACCTCCTCTCAGCGCCATCGCCGAAACTGGTTCTGGAAAGACCATCGGTTTCGCTCTTCCAGCCATGGTTCACATCAACGCCCAGCCTCTCATCTCTCCAGGTGATGGTCCAATCGCTCTCTTCTTGGCACCAACTCGTGAATTGGCTGTTCAGATTCAAACTGAATGTCAAAGATTTGGAACTTCTTCCAGACTAAGAACCGTCGCAGTCTATGGTGGTGTTCCAAAAGGACAGCAAATCAGAGATCTCTCGAGAGGTGCTGAGATCATCGTCGCCACTCCAGGTAGATTGATCGATATGCTAGAGTCTGGAAAGACTAACCTCAGAAGAGTCACCTACCTCGTCATGGATGAAGCTGATAGAATGCTGGATATGGGTTTCGAACCTCAAATCAGAAAGATTCTAGGACAGATCAGACCTGACAAGCAGACTCTCATGTTCTCAGCTACTTGGTGAGTTTCAGTTTCTTCTTTGGAAAGCTCTCGCAGAAGGACGAGACTCATACATTCGACTTTCTCGTAGAACGTTAAGACTGACGCTATCCCCTTTGCTCCTTCTCTGCAGGCCAAAGGAAGTTCAACGTCTTGCCAACGATTTCCTCAACAACATGATTCAAGTTAACATTGGATCTACAGAACTAGCAGCCAACCACCGCATCAAACAGGTCATCGAAGTCTGTACTGAATACGAGAAGCGTGGAAAGCTCATCAAGCACTTGGATACCATCTCTCAGGAGAACGCCAAGGTTCTGATCTTCACTGGTACCAAGCGTGTCGCTGACGACCTAACAAAGTACCTTCGTCAAGATGGATGGCCTGCGCTCGCCATTCACGGAGACAAGCAGCAACAAGAAAGAGATTGGGTTCTAGCCGAATTCAAGAGTGGAAGGTCTCCTATTATGGTAGCAACTGCTGTTGCTTCTCGTGGTCTAGGTATGTATGAGAGTTCCGACGAGAGATAAAGAAGAAGAGAAGGGAGAAAGAGGATCGAGTGAAGGAGTAGAAGAGATGAGAGAAAAGAAAGGTCAAGTACGATGGAGATCGTCGAGAGAGTGAGAGAGAGAGAGAGAATCCAAGTATTTCGTTCGATGAATCAGAGTTCACGCTGCTTGGTAAGGTATTCTTATTCAGAACCCGACCCCAGATCGTCTCCTCATCTTCCAAAAGAAAGCAAGCTCTCTCTTTCTCTGAAGGACGTCTTAGATCGGTAAGAAAGGGCGAGAGTGAGCTTCAAGAACTCTCTGAATTGAGAGAAACCTCGTTGACTTCTGTCTGCGGGGAGAAATGCTCGCTCTCCTATGCGTTGAAAGTCAAAACGCATCCGCATAGTCCTATGCCCTTCCTCTATCGTCTAACCCTCTCTCTTCCACGCCAGAGCTGTCCAGTTATCGACTGCAATTCCAACGAACTGAAGTCTTTTCAAAGTTTCCTGAAGTCTCTCAACAAGATCATGGTGCTGTGGTCCAGCTTCAAAAGCTCTGGCATTGCTTTGGCTGAACGATCCTTTTCGTTCGGTCTCAGCGTACTCCTCCAATTCCTTTCCTTCCCCATCTATCATCTTTTCATCATCCAACTCCTCTCGAATCCCCCCTCCAACTCCTTCTAACCCCTCCCCCCTCTTCTTTGCTGGCCTAGCTTGCTAACCATCGTCACATCATTCTTCCTTTCTCACTCCCTCCATTCCCACAACGTTGCTCCTGTATGTGTCTTCAACACGTACTCTCCAATGGCAATGCAACGTTGTTCTTCCTCTACTTTTCGACTTGGTCCGACTCCACTTCAATCGTCGCTCGTCGCGCTTCAAACACTCCAACAACTCTCTTTCACTGGATCGCCTCGTTGGCATCATCAATGATTTCGTTTCTTCTCAACGTCCTCTTTCATTCTTCGTGATCTTCGTATCCCGTATTTTGTTATGACTTTGTTTATCGACTTCGATTCTTGATTTTGACTTGGAACGTTCCTCAACACTTCAATTCGGATCCTTCAAAACTAACTTTCTTCTTTCGCTTCGCAACTCGATCTTCTACATTTTGGTTTGAATCACAGATGTGAAGGATATTGGATATGGTGAGTTTTGATCGAGTCTCGTTGATGAGCCAACTTTCCCCACTGATGCACCTCCTCTCGCTCTTCTCGCAGTCATCAACTACGATTTCCCAACCAACACTGAAGACTACGTTCATCAGATCGGTCGTACCGGTCGTGCTGGTGCGAAGGGAGTCGCCTACACTTTCTTCACTCCAGAGAACTCCAAGTCAGCTCGTGAACTCGTTGGAATTCTTCGCGAAGCCAAGCAGGAGATCCCAAGAGAGATCGAGGAGATGGGACAATATGGAGGTGGAGGCGGAAGAGGTGGACGTGGATTCAGAGGTGGTCGCGGAGGCGGTGAGTTTTGGAGAGAGGTAGGGGGACAAAGTAGATTCCGCTCGAACGTCACTGACTTCTTCCTCTTCTCCACCGCCATCACTCTGCTTTCTCAGGACGTGGCGGAGGAAGAGGTGGTTCAGGAGCGAACTCATATGGATCCTCCGGTTCCAGGTGGTAGACGAGAGCGGTCGTCGGACCATTCTCTCTCAAGTCACGGTCTCCTATTTCGCCTCTCTTTTCTTTACCGTCCAGTCTACTCTCTCCTTCCCTTTGCTAGTCTATTTTATCTTCTTCAAGGTCATTCTTCCAAAATCGATGTCGTCGACGTCACAACTCTTCTTTTTCTTTTATAATCCAGTATTCTTTCTCTGCTTGTAACTATCATTCCCGGTCCTCAAAATGCATATAACAAATAGAATTTCGTCCATTCTCTCTCTTTCTGTATGTTATTGATCTGGTTTCACAGTCGACTGTTGTTCGAGGGAGATGAGCAATTCCGTCGATTCAAATGGCATGCTCACTCTGAGGAAAGAGGAAGATTCCATTGCCTATAGTATCTTTGAAGCTGTGTGCTGTATCTCACCCCAGCTCTCAGCTCTTCCAAGAGAAGATCCCAATCGAATTTGAAGCATCTCCTGCCTTGGTATAGTTTTGACGAGCTCTCAATCTTCTTCATGCCTCTTTTTTGTTCTCCTCTGTATTACAGCTGGTATCCGTTGGGAGCTTTCCAAAAGTGAAAGACTTGTTGGGTCCCCCAGCTGAAGATCTCTTCAGCGATGACAATCGCAACATCTAATGGAAGATTGTCCAAAGCATCAGGTCGATCCTTTCCTGATTTCTTCTTCGATTTTTGACTTTGAGGCGCCATCCGATTTAGAGGTGTTGGTTGTGTGAGAGCTCTTTTCCCTTTCTTCTTCTTCTTCTCTCCCCTCCCAGTCGAACCCTCGTCTTCAAAATGACGCCTTCAGATCAACCTCTGAATGGAAGGCAAGATGATCAGTACCCACCAGTTCGGCTTCCTGGCTTCATAGATGCAACTCCGTTGTTCTTACAGGCTTCAAATCGTGAGAATCGCAAAGAGTCCAGAGAGCAACACCCGACAGTTACGTTACAGCTCTTTCTGCCTCTCTCTGATGACTATACTGACTACTACCCTTCCTTTTTCGATCTGTTTCTGTTTGCACAACTCATCAAACCGCTCATCTTGCGCTTCTCACCACCATCTTTGGCTCCATCCGCTTCTCTTGCACCAAAGAACTCGAACCTTCCCAACTCGTTCACAGCGCTGGGTTCACAATGATGGACGCAATGGCTGCAATTCAAGTGAGAAATTTTGCTTATATCGAACTCTGGACATAGTTTACGCGCTGAACTAGACAGTAGAAGCTCACTTCAACTCTCTCCTTCTTCCATCGCAGGTCTTAGATCCCAGAATGGATTCCGGAATGGATCCTCCAGTCTCGCAGGATATACAAATTCTAAATAACGTCTCTTCCAAAGATTTTGGTGTTCAGTCTACGTCCTCCGATGCTACTGGAAAGGAACCTACGCCTTTCACTGCAACTTTCGATTTAGAGAAACATCCGAACTCTGCTCTCGCCGTGGATGAGGTCTGTTGGATCATGGACGCTACTGCCGCTAGGGAGGTGAGCATCATTCTGTTAACTTCTTTCGAGCGTTACATGAACGCGGCGCAGTGGAAAGTTACAGATTACCTGTACTCATCTCTTCCCTCCCTCGTTTCTTTTTCCTTTCGTTCAAAGGTCGCTTTTCACCAAGGTGCCTCTTTAGCTCAAACACTTTATACATGCTTATATGTTCATCAACTCTCTTCACCTTCAAATTCGCAAACACCACAACAGACCGGGTTCGCTTCTGCTTCTACTGATCAAGAACCTTCCAGCAGTTCTGAACCCGCAACTTTACCTCCTAAAGAACTAACGAACCTAGTGCTCTCATCTTATTTAAAAGGGCTTCTAGCTTGTCACGCTTTAGTTTGGGAAGAGCTTTGTTCTGGGAATGTGGTCGAGGTAAGTTCCTTCCACAGTTCCACATCTGTTCTCCTTCAATTGCCTCTTGGCTCTCTTCTGCCCTCCTTTCTTCCCTTTGATCCTGATCCCTTCTTCTCTTTGTCCTAACATCACTTGCTTCCTTGCCATTTCTCTCTTTCATGCTTTGCTTACCTGACTCCCGACTTAAACCAGAACGAAGATTTCAACGGAGATCTCGCGGGACTTCCACTTCTCGAAGAATATATCGAATCTATGGGAACTCAAGGATCCCCTAAGGCAGCTAGGAAGAAAATTGAAGAGACGATCTTGGCGATCGATGAAGCTAGATTATGGGTGGAGGAGTGCAAAGGTTAGTAGCGTCAAGAAGGTTTGAATGAAAGCAAAACGCCAGAGGAATCTAGTAGGCACTGACATTTCGGTTCGTCCAACTCTTCTTCTAAATTGATGAAATTAGATATGAAAAGTCTTTCCGAAGAAGATGCAAGAGCCTTGGAGGTCAGACTGCGATTTAGAAAGGTAAATTACAGACCTCATGAAACAACATGAGACAACTTCAGTATCGCAGTTTCTAACCTTTCTCTCTCTTTTCATTTCCATGACTCGATCTCAAAGGAGCTCCTTTTCACCATCATCGTTTCTAAACCATCGCTTCAAGTCTCCTCCGAAATCATCTCCAGAGTGTCATCGGTGCTGGAAAACCTTTCTTCAATCTATCACAATCCTCTTTCAACATCAAGGTCTCCTCCATCTTCAAGACTCCGAACCTCCCAAAGGTCGATTTTCGATCCTACTCTAGCTAGAAAGTTGCCATCTCCGACACCTCCACGAGAAGCCATACTTCCGAACGAAAAAGAGATTGTCGCTTTTTGGAAGAAAATCTGCGAGGATTTGAAAGAGTTGGCTAAAGCCGGCGAGGTGGGAGGAATTTGGGGAGATGTTGAAGCTTGGAGAGTGAGTGTTATCTCCTCGAGAATGAAGTTTGGTCGGGTATATAGTGACTGACCTGAAGTTTCCCCTTCCCTTTCTTCCACTTCGGATAAAAGATGCTGCTCACCATGCAGGCTTGTGCTTTTCAGACTCAGCCTAGCAGTGCCTGGATTCGTTCTCTTTGGCAAGTGCGTTCTTCAAATGTCTCATCTGCATCGCCGCGTCTCGAGACTCGAGTCGAGCTGACTTTTCTCCTTTCCCCTTCCTTACCCTCTCGAAACAGACCTTCGTCTACTCTCCAGGCACCAATTCAACAGGTGGAAATCTACCCCTGGAACATTTATCTAGCTCATTTTTCGAGTTCAAAGCTGGAGTTGAGAAATCATTCCTAAGAAGAATAGTCTTAGGAAGTGGCAATATCTTTGAAGAAGATGGAGATGAGAGAAGGAGTATGCTAGGAAGGTCGATTGCTGGCTTCATGGATAGAGCTTCTGGGGTGAGTAAAGAACCGCATTCTCCAAACCGTAAAAGATTATAGACTCGCTGATCTTGCCCTTTTTCTTCTTCTCTGTCGCGAACGAAACAGCAAATGGTCAATTATTTTAGCATCTTCTCGCAGAACAGGTCAAGACAAAAGCGAAGCTTTGCGAAAGCATATGGAAGCTTGGTGGAATTGACGACTCAGGCTTCTGATCTCGGCAAACGGATCTCTGAAGTCATCTCAGTGGGTCCTTGTTATCTTGAAAGTCGATGCTGTCCATCTCTACCGTCTCACAGTTCCACCTCCCTTTCCTTTTCTACCCCTTAGCCTCTTCCATTTCATCAAGATACGATTTTTGCTTCTCTCCAGACTTTGGCTCTAGAATTAATGCAGCATTTAATCTTCTCAGGCTTTGAACTTCAACTTTATCGATTGGACGAGTGGTACTGTATCTACTGGATGGGAAACAAGGTTTTCGAAGAGCATATGCAGACTCTGAATGGGCTTCTGCAAGATCGAAGAGATAGGCTGAATTGGAAAGGAGGTGACGAACGAGCCGGTCTGACAGAAAAGGAAATAAGAAGCTTGGAATCAATCGACTTTCTTGAGAGCCAAGTCGAAATGATCCAGGCTCTTCATAATGCTTCTGCTGGGATGATGGAGGTGAGTTGATTTCTTCAGCCTTCTACATCTTCTAATGTTCACTCTTCTCATTATCTTCCTCTCGCTCTATCGTCTCGTCTACAGATGCTTCGAGCCACGTCTTCATCTTCCAAACCTTCCTTCCCGCTTTCTTCCTCGTCAACCTCTTCTTCTACCTATCCTTCCTCTCTTTCGC
The DNA here is from genome assembly GCA_012976225.1 of Golubevia sp. BC0850. Taxonomy (NCBI): domain Eukaryota; kingdom Fungi; phylum Basidiomycota; class Exobasidiomycetes; order Golubeviales; family Golubeviaceae; genus Golubevia; species Golubevia sp. BC0850. The sequence continues at coordinate 1,182,336 of JAAVVG010000002.1, forward strand.
TGGAAAAATCGACCTTTCTACTACGGTTCAAGTTTCTCAATCCGAGCTCTTCAACCCCAGCACTCAATCAAGTCGAGAACTTCTTCTGGCCTTCGTGGGTGGAAGAAAGAACGAGATCCGTTCTTGTGCAAGACTCTGAATCATTAAAACTCAGCATCAAGTTCTTCGAGGAAGCCACTGATGTTTTAGAAAAGTTGATGAAGAGGAGTGGAAGAGAGAGGAAAACGGAGCTGTGCGAAGCAAGATTCGGAGAGGTGAGTTGAAGAGACGACACTGGACGACACTATTGCGTTTAGGAATTTGCTCACCTTCTTTTCTTTGGGCTCTCTTTCTCCCAATTCATCAGCTTATGAGGGGCTTGAGAACCACTTGCCAGAACAATCAAGAGGTCTGCAAAGAGATCGCGGAGATGAGTGAAACGAGACAAGGGCAAGGCAAGGGGTGGAAAGTCGAATGGAGTTGGGAACCTCAAACTCGGGGAGAGGATCAAATTCAATTTCAAGCCCAACAGTTTCAGTCGCATCCTTGGTTTCCAGCCGCTAGATTGGTCAAAACCTGAATGCCTACAAGTGCTCTAGACACTGTTTTTCCTACTTTCCAGTTTGCTATTTTTATTCGCTCTCGAAATGAACTATACTTTGTTAAGTGTTATGTACCTTCATCTCAAGGTCACACGATTTCCAAAAGTCGTGAGCCTTTAAACCAGAAGGGGTTACCTTGGTTTCAGTTTAGTTGCTTCTCTAAGACTGAGATCGTGACCGTTGGAAAGCGGACAAGGGCGAGCAGAAAGAAATTTCAAACGACGGCCATAAAATGATAGTACAGATGAACCTTGATTAATGGGTAGCATGATGAATAGTATTACAAATAGTGAAAACATTGACATGGACATAGACCCAGAACAGAGACGAGAGACAGAGTCGACGTTTAACCACTGCGAGAGAGATAGAGAAGAAGGGCGATGAAGTCAGTATGAGATTCGACTGCCGAAAAGATCGAATGAAGAAAGATAGCGAAGAAAGAAGACTCACCCGAATCCGTAAAGGGTCTTTCCTTGTCTCTTGAGAGCGTAGACGACATCGAGGGATGTGACGGTCTTTCTCTTGGAGTGCTCAGTGTAGGTGACACTGTCACGAATGACTGACTCTAGGAAGAGTTTGAGAACTCCACGGGTTTCATCGTAGATCAGACCAGAGATACGCTCTGAGAGAAGAAAGGGAAGGGAAGAGGGCAGTTGGTAAGTAAAGTGATGGTGACGGCGACGCTTGCTCTTCTTCATCCTCCAAACATCTGAAGAAATGATACTCACTAACTCCACCACGTCTAGCTAGACGTCTGATAGCTGGCTTGGTGATTCCTTGGATGTTGTCACGAAGAATCTTTCTGTGACGCTTGGCACCACCCTTTCCGAGACCTTTACCACCTTTACCTCTTCCAGACATTGTTGTTGATTAGTTTTTGAGTTGGGGGAGTATTTGTTGAGTGTTTGAAGAAGAATCCGAAGATTTGAAGTTGATGAGGAGAGGGGGGAATTTGAAGTTCGTGAAGAGGGCCTGCCTCTCTATACCTTTTCAGAGACGCGACTGGACGAAATCGATTGATTCGATTGAATCGATGGATCGAACGCGTGCCCCACGTGGACACACGTCTCGATCGACTCCCATCGATTCAATCCTTCGACGCGACTGTAGACTATAAAACGCAAGGCCTCCCACTTCGAAGTTAAAATCCCCCCTCTTCTGAAAAACCGCTTTTTCTCTCTTCAACCTACTCTTTTATCTTTTAATCAAATCACAATGGCTCGTACCAAACAAACCGCTAGAAAGTCAACTGGAGGAAAGGTGAGTCTTTCAAAATTAGACGCGTCGTCGCCGTCCACCACCAGCGCTAACCACCATCTCTACCCTCATCGACCTTTCTTCAGGCTCCACGTAAGCAACTCGCTACCAAGGCTGCTCGTAAATCAGCTCCATCTGCCGGAGGAGGTGAGTCAACCGTCGCGACTCTTTCTTCACCCTCACCGTCTCTTTTCTGACCATCCTTGTCCCCTCCCTTCACCCTTCAACAGTCAAGAAGCCACACAGATACAGACCAGGAACCGTCGCTCTTCGTGAGATCAGAAGATACCAAAAGTCCACTGAGCTCTTGATCCGCAAGCTTCCATTCCAACGTTTGGTTCGTGAGATCGCTCAAGACTTTAAGACTGATCTTCGTTTCCAATCTTCCGCCGTCATGGCTCTACAAGAATCTGCTGAAGCTTACCTAGTCAGCTTATTCGAGGACACCAATTTGGCTTCCATTCACGCCAAGAGGGTGACCATCATGCCAAAGGATATCGCTCTCGCCAGAAGATTGAGGGGAGAGAGAACTTAAGCACTTTCATCTTAGATCTTTTGTATTCCTTTTCCATTCTCTCTGGTGATCATTAGAAGTTCGCGTTCTTTCATACCTGTTTTGCCATCTGGTTCTATCATGTAATTTTACTCAGTCTCACAATTTATTCACCTGTCTCCATCTTTGCTTTCGACTTCGACTGATCTAGGTATTTGTGACGAAGCTTCTAGAGAACCTCATGGTGGGAGACGTTGGGAGAAGATATCGAGTCCCTGGAGGTGTAATTCGGATAGAAAGGAGAGCTCTCTTTTGGCCCAAGATGAAGTCAAATCTCACCTTTGAAATCGAATTCTTGTTCTGTCAGCCCCGAGTCTGGCCATGAGATGAAAGCAAACTAGAGTTTGAGACAAATCGTTTGGAACTATGATGGAAAGAGAAGAATACCTTCCAGAGAATCGAGATATTCTAGTCTTTCAGGAACAGCTTTGTTCTCTTTTCTCTTTCGTTTCAGTTCCAATTTGGTTCAATTTCAAATCTGTTTACAAGTGAATTTCAGAGAGATGACCATTGATCACTTTGATAGAGATATAGTCAAGAAAGGGAGCTTCCCAAATAAAAAGGCGCTCCTACCAACACTCCCCATCTCTATTTCTTATCACTCTCCCTAGTTCTCTTCTTATAAACATCCGGAGTTTCCAATCTGTCTCCTAAAGACCACATTCCACGTTTAGCGGCTCTGAAAACCAAGACCAAACGCAAAAGATAAAGTAAAGGTCGAATCAGTAAAAAGCCTTTCCCTTTCCCCTTTTTTCTCAAAACTCACTTGGCCTTTTTCTCAGCCCTCTCCAATTTTGCTCTCCCACTTTGAGCCTTACTGAAAAGTCTTGCGAAGAAATCTGCACTTCCATAAGCCGCGCCAGTGGCAGTATAAACGCTTGCTAGACCTTCTTTGACTAGAGCTAGGGAAACGTTTGTTCGTCCGAAGATGTAGGGTGGGAGAAAGACGTAGGGAGTTCCTACCTGGAAGAAAGAGAAGGTTTTGAGAGATTAGTTGCAGTGGGGAAAAAGGGGGGGGAGGGAAAGGGAGGGAAGAGGGAACTTACTAGACGTTTGTATTGATCGACGTGAGAGACCTGAGGGAGAGAGAGATAGACGAGATTAGAATCGAAGTTAGATCTTCCTTCGGAAAAGTTGAGAGTTCACTTCAAATTCGAGAGAGCTCGAGAGGAGAAACAACCTCCAAAGTATCTCCTCTCCATTCTTCAATTCTTCCCCGCTTGTTTTTCTTCGCCAATCTTCTCTAGCACCTCTCATCAACTAGCTCACTCACCTCTACCCAAACCGATCTGCCCTCTACCAGCTGTTTCAACTTTGCCTTTGCCTCCTTTGAGAAAGGTTGAGCTTCATGACCGAAATGAGCCGATTCGGGAGCGTCTGCACCTGCTAACCGTACTGAGAGTGTGTTATCCTTGAGAGCAGCTGTAGTGTTCGGAGTTCTATAAATTAGATTTCGAAGGATAGGAGGTCCTGGAGTGTGGTACTGATTGGGAGAGGGGGGAAGAAGTGAGTTGAGCTTGGCTGCTTAGAGCGATAACACACAAGGGTGTGAGACTCACTAGTCTGAATCCATCTGCATCACCAACACTATCCAAAGGATGAAAGTAGGGGTTGAAATGAGTGGCTTTCCTTCTCAAAGTGTGTTTGTTGTTGCCCTCGACTCACCTTGTAACTTTCCCAACCAACATTTTCCTCCATTTGATAACAGCAGGAGTTAGATATTCTGCATTCTTGATTCTCCTTGTATATCTCCAGTGAATTGCGAAAGCCAAAGCGGTTCCACCTGCAGAAAAGATTCCGACTACGATTGGACTTGATAAGATTGAAGAAGTGAAAGAGTTGAAATCTTTCTCTAACTTCTCAACGTCTACGTCAACTTTTGATAATTCATCCTTCACTTTTTGAACTCCTTTTGGTTTTGGATCGTTATCGGAGGTGAATGGTATCCATCCCATTGGAGTTGTGATTGGCTTTCAAGGTTTGAATTGCAGTCAAAGTGTTGCTCTCACTCTTCGTCCTTCTCCCACTCGAGTCGTCGATATGAGTTCGACTTCATCTGGAGCGATCTCTTTGATTTTACTTCAAGTTTCTTCAAGATTAGTAACTTTCATTTTGAATCAATCTTTAGTTAGATTAACTTCACCAGCAATCTTTGGAGCAGCTAACATCCAATTGGAATTACTTCTAAGTTCAATCCTATTCCTTTCCAGAGAAGGTGTTAGATCCGCTTTACTGAGAACAAATTCGTCTGAAGCATCCTCAGCTACTTCGTTGACTTCTTCAGATCGTTCCAAGCACAACATTGCATTCTTACCAATTCCAATCGGCGCTTTCATTTCTCTAATAGCAACTTTTCTATACACCGAGAACGCACACTTTTCCTTAAAGTCTCAACCCAATTTCAATCTTTCAGTTTGTTTATATGCTTTAGGTGCTTTGGTTGAGCTATGCTCAGAACCACTTTACATAAGAGCTCAAACTCAAATGAAGGTCAATCTTAGAGTTAGAGCTGAAGGTTCGGCTGTTTTGGCTAAATGCTTAGTTACTGTCATTACTGTTGCTCTTCCTAGAATGTCAACTAACAATCCCAAAGTTCAAGAAGCTGGTTTAATAGCTTTTGGCCTTGGTCAGGCCGCTTATGGTTTGGTTACTTTTGGGGTTTACCTTTTGGCATATCTCAAAACCGATGGATTGGAGGGTTTGAAAAATTTGCTTACGATTGAGAAGCCAGTGGAAAAATCAGAGTAAGTTCTTAATTTGCTTAAAATCTCTGAAAACGAACGATTGACCTAGAAACCTCTTCCCACTCTCAAAAGTCAACTCGTACTTTCTTATTTCGATCCTTCGACATTAAGTCTAGCATGGGCGATGGTGAAGCAATCGATTCTCAAACATCTCTTAACAGAAGGAGACAAATTTGCAGTTGCAAAACTTGCAACTTTGTCAGATCAAGGAGGTTATGCTCTAGCCAGTAATTACGGTAAGTTCTCTCACATCGTTTCCCAGATTCAAAAAGGCCTCTCTAATCTTCTCTTCCCTTCCCTTTCACTTCACAGGTTCTCTAGTAGCTAGAATGATCTTCCAACCAATAGAAGAATCTTCTCGCCTAGTCTTCTCCAGAGAACTAGGTTCAGTAGAATCAGAATCTACGAAAGGTTCAAGCTATTCTTTAACCTCGCTTCAAAAATCTCAAAATCTCTTATCATCACTTTTCAAACTTCATTTTCTACTTTCTTTATTTTTCTTAACTTTCGGTCCACCGTTATCATTTCCTCTGCTTTATTTCATAGCGGGTTCAAAATGGTCTTCAACTTCTGCTCCCTCAATTTTAGAAGCTTATTGTTACTATCTTCCGATTATGGGTCTTAATGGTATCGTAGAAGCATTTCTTCAAGCTACTGCTAACAAAAAAGATCTGGCCTTTTATTCTAAAATCCTGATTTTCGCAAGTTTGGTTTTTGGTTTCAGTCTTTTTGGTTTCAATCGATGTGGAACTTCAATTTTAGGTTTGGAGGAAACTCATCCTAAAGAAGTTTTTCTCGTTTGGTCAAGTTCGATTAGTTTGGCTATAAGAGGTACTTCTTGTTGGGCATATCTGATTAGGTTTTTCATTCATAGTAAAAGAGAACTTGGTACTGTTGATCAGAAAAGATTGGAACTGAAAGGCATTTATCCTTGGAATCCTTTACCTAGAATTCCAACTTTGATGGTGTTTTTACTTTCTAGAACTGTCTTGAATATCAATTATAGGGATTCCGGAATTCCGAAAGTTGAGGGGATCAGAGACTTGTTACCTCATTTTAAAGTTGGGGCAGGTTGTTTGGGAGCTTGTTTGATTACTTGGTGAGTTCTTTCAAATAAGGTTTCATGATCGATTTTCTTGATGACTTGAATTGTCAATCTTATCCTTTCTTTCTTTGCTTCTCTACAGCCTCATCTTTGAAAGAAGGTCAATCATTCAAAGTCTCTCTGCTTTGAGAGGTTCTCGAACGAAGACCAAAACAGAATAGATATTCAACCTTTGTAGCCTTTTACACTAGACATGTTAAACTAACATCACTCGTTCAAGCATACGATTCTGGAGAGTTTGAAAGGCTTCTTTGTTCTTATGAGACGATATGATTTTGGATATTGACATGACACAGTTCGAGATCTTCTTTCTTTTTCCCCCATTTTTTCCGTTCTTCTTCTTTCCCTTTCCTTCTTGATCCCTTAATATCCTCTATTACACTACTGACCCTCCCTTCTCTCTCCTCCAACCCCACCAATCGTGCTTCACCCCTCTTGTTCCCCCGGTGATTCGTCTACCTTCATTTCATCTCCCGGGTCTAGCCTCTCATCGCCACCTGTCAAAGGCGTGGGCAAGTTCAAAGGAACGATCTCCTCCTCAGCAATCCCAACTGGTGGTCCACTTGCAGCCATCCTGCTACTTCCAGGAGCAGAAACCGTAACTGAGTTCCTATCGATCAAGTCATGCAATCTCGATTGCTCTTTATCTTGATTCAAAAGCCTAATCCTAGCACTTTGATATGCCTTTTCCGCTTCCAAAGAATCAACTCTTGAACTCTTGTCTTGCAATTGAGTCGAAAGTTTCTCAATAGTAGCTCTTAATTCCAAATTTTCTTGTTGGAATTTCCTTTCATCTCCTAGATTCTTCCTTTCTTCAAGTTTGGAATGTTGATCTTCAGCTGCTTTCTTCCTTGCTTGAGATTTGGAGAGTTCAGCAATCTTGTTCCCAGCTAGTCTAAGTTCATTTTCTAATCTATCGATTTTCCTCTCTGAAATCTCTTTCCTAGAAACTTCAATCTTGAGTCCATTTTCAGAACTGACTAACATCATTTCCATCTCTTTCCACCTATTCAAAAGAATCTCCATTTCCTTTCTTTGCTCTTCATACTTTCTAACATCATCATCCCAATAACTTAGACAAGTTGACAATTGACTAATCTTATCCTCATAGTTCTTGATCTTCAAAATCTTAGGTTGACTCTCCTTCAATTCCGTTTCTATTTCGAAGAGATTAGCTCCAAGTTCTTGAAGTCTGTTAGTTTGATCTTTGATGATTCCTTCAGCAGTCTCGAGTTTAGCTCTACTCTCTCTGGCTTCATTAGTCCAGCTCTTCTTCTCATCTCTAAAGACCTTCAACTTGGCATTGAGTTCATTCGTCCAACTAACTTGTCTTGCCGTCGTTCGAGTTGCTTCTGCTCTTTGTCTTTCTTGAGAAGTTAGAGCTGCAGAGAGCTGAGCTCTAAGAGATCTGACCGATTGATAAAGATTTTGTCTCTCTGCTTCTAGAGCCGTGTCTGAAATCCTATCTCTATGTAACCTACCTATATGTCTTAGGTGTTGCTCTTTTAGGTAGAGTTCAAAGTTGAGCTCGTTTCTTAGCAACAGGTTCTCTCGTTGAAGATAAGACAGTTCAGTGTAAACTTCAGATCTTGCTGGTCTTAGTTGAGGAGAAGCTGTGACATTTGAGTGAGCATAAGTCGATAGAACTGGAGATCCATGATTCAAGACGTTCGACTGAGAAGCTGAAGCTGAAAGTGGATGAATGAAGTGATTTTTCGGTGGAGCTGCCAGAGCAGGAGCGGAGGTGAAAGTGGAAGGAGTGACGTTTGCGTATTGGATTGGATGAGACTGAGTGGAAGTTTGATTTGAAAGTAGGGACATTGCAGAGGAAAGAGATCCAGACCTGTTCCTACTTCTCCTTGGACCTATAGTTTCTCCTCCGATGGTCGGTGAAGGTGGACTCGAGACGGAGACATCTAAGTTGGTTCGGTTCGAGATGCCTCCACTCGAAGAGCTAGAGGCCGTCATGACTGGAGCAGCTAAACCAGATCTAACCTGAGGTAAGTTGGCGAGGAATTGCTGTTGAACTCCAGCGCTCGTCAGAACTCCTGATTGAATCGGAGGCAGAGAACCCCACGTCGAAGACCTACTCATGCGAGTTTGAGTTCCGGAGGCATCACTTGGCTGGTGTCCGAAGATAGGTGGAGGTGGGAAGGAAGTCCCCATACTTGTAGATGCGATTGCAGCAGCTCCTAGAGGCGGCAGGGGAGCACCAGATCGAAGAGTAGCGTACGTTGATAGAATCTCGTCTGCGTCGACAGTAGGTCTGACCCCTCGGAAAGGAGCCATGCTGTTAGAAGGTCGATGTGATTCATGAGGTCCTTCCGAAGCCTGAGAGAACTGAGAAGAGACGCTTCGCTGATGGAAGTGACCTTTCGCTCCTCCTCCGACTCTAGCCCCTCGAGGAGAAGCAGAGTGATCGAAAGACATTTCATCCGACCCTATCCTCTCCCTTTTATGACGCATTGAAGTTTCAGCAGTCGAAGTTGGAGTTGAGAGATAACCATTTCTTGGAGTTGAGAATTGATTGACTCTTGAAGAGCCTTCATTGTCTTCAATCGGTCGATGCCAACTTCCTAAATAGAGACTACTACATTCAGCAGTGATGTCAGCAGCGTCATGTTGCATCCATCTCATCTTGTCACAGATCTCACTTTCAGCGCTTAGCTGGATGAGAGCTGGATGTAAGATGTGTCTTCTTAGAATCGGAGCGCATCTAGCTTGAATAGAGGCTTCGTCCATCAGATCCTCCCAGTCTCCTTCAAAAGGAGAATCGTCATCGTAATTTGCTTTCCTGAGATAGTCGATTGGAGCTCGCAGGAACCTGATCATGTTGCATGGGAAGAGTCCATAGAGTAAGGTGAAGAATTGAGAGGCGTCTGGAGGTGCAGTAGGAGTAGTATCGAAAGTCGATTCTGTTGAGAGAGAGCGTCGGAGCAGGAAGTCAGCAAGGCGGGAGATCGAGTGCATGTATGCAAACCTATCAATCTCAACTCACGAAGTCTTCTCCATTCTATGCCTTTGCGAATGTTCAATCTCCTTCCGATTCTTTCCATTTCACCGAATTCTTCATCGTGTTCCCTTCTCTTCCTGTCCAGGTCATCGCCATCTCCTACTCTGTCTTCCCAGCCTGGTCCTAGTCTCCTCCAGTCCACTACTCTTGCAAAGATACCCAGTAGAACAGGCAGACCTCCGGCTCCACCACTTGCGATCCAATTTGGAATGTGAGGTAGAAGAATCACCATGGCTGTTAATGCAAGAGAAGTTAGAGTTTTGCTTGTATCCAATTGAAGAGATAGGACTATGAGCACAGGCAGTCTTGTTGAAGTGATTCTATAAGCATGATTTGAGTATAATCTCAGGAAGATAGTCAATAGTAGAATTAGAGGGACTCTTGAAGAAGGTTCTGAGAAACTGTCTGCTAAATGATGAAAGAATTCTGTCGGCTTCTCTTGACCATAAGTCAACAGAATAGCTTCTAGATTTCCTTTCCAAGTTGTTCCTACTAGATCCATTGGTCCAGAAGTGTCTTCTTTGAAAGGTTCCTGCGAGGCAGCCTCTTCCTCTTTCTTCCTAGCTAATTCGTCCTCGACTTGAGATTCTTTTGCGTTTCCCTCCGCCTCCTCTCTCAAATCTGCTACGTCATCGTCAGCTTGATTTCTAGATGAGGTGACTACTGCTTCCGATAGATAGAGATCGAAAATTCTTTGAGTAAACCTGAAGTACATGTTTAACCTTTGAACTTTGGAGCCTTCGGAGGAGAGACCAGGATGAGAAGAAGATCCATTACTTGATACACTTGTCTTTGACCTGATTGGAGAAGTTGAAGAGGTCGGATAAGGTGCATCTCCTTGTTTCCTCTTTCCTTTCTTGAGACTGTCCATCATCAGCGAATTAGGCCAAGAGGCTACTGGAGGAGGTTCGTCTTTGTAAATGCTAGAAGGAGTTGAAGCCATCGATAGGGTAACCAACTGTCTAGCTCTAGCAGCAGATACGCTACTGGCTAATGGGTTCTTCAGAATTGGTCTTAGAACCAGATCCCACCATTCCATTATGATGCAACTCGGACCCAGAAGAGAGGACAATTGACGTAAGATCGTGATGAGAAACGTCAACTTGTCCAAATCGGATTGATCCATTTCATCTGAAAAGATCTTCATCAATTCATTATTGATCCTACTCGAGACTTGAGATCTAAGAGTAGAGGTTGATTCCTTCGAAGTAGAAGATCCACCACCTTCTCCTCCCTTCCCACTCCCGCCATTTCCACCCGCCTCATTCCCTTTCCCACCAGATGCATTCCCGTTTGAGTTGATACCATTTTCATTTCCTTCCCTACTTCCTCTCAATTGACTTTGTTGTTGAAGAGAAGGTTCTGCCAAGATGTGATTGATTGTGACAATGCATGGAGATAGATCTTCAGATGGAGTCACTAGAAGAGTTCTTAATCTCAGAGCAAGTTCCTTTAGTAAAACTTGAACTGGTTTCGGAATTGGAACTTGTTGTTGCTGTGAATTTGAATTCGAGTTGTGAGGATCTGGGATGGTTCTAGTTCCAAAAGTTGGTGGTGGCATGATAAAAGATGGAAGGTTTGGATTCTATCCAAGATGAAGTTGATGCTGCTTTGCTTTTCTAGTGAAGGTGAATGTCTTGATCGTTTGAAGATGGAAAATGAGACAGTGAAAGGAGCAAGTTGGTAGGAAGGGGAAGCAAGCCTTCTGTCGAGTCAAAGATGAAAAGAAAAGATTCTCCCTTAATTGCTTTTGAATTCTTGTTTAGGTTGAAGAATCAGAGAATTGAGAATAACGATTTGTTGAGAAAGCAGTGGCCATGAGGGTGCTGTGGAAACTTTAATCAGAAGAGGTTGTGGGTTGAGGGTGAGATGTGCAGAGATGATTCGACACGCAGAATGAGCAGATATGATAAGAGAAACCCTCTTTCACCATTCGATGGACGCTGCTTTGAATTTCTCAAAGTGAAAGAAAAAAGATCTTTGGAGAAAGTGAGCACAACTTTGGGAGGAAATCTTTTGATTTGTCTCCGAGGACCCTATAGCTCGACAGTTGAAGAAGTGGCACGAAGCCTTGAAGTTCCCCCCTCTGAGTCAACAATGCCTGAAACTTGAGTTCGAGGTATTTGTATTGAGTCGATGTATGCAAGAGTTTATCATCAAAGACAGATGCAGCCGCAGTGAAGCAGTGGGGGGCGAGGGCTCTTGTCCAAAGTCGAATGTATGCGTGCTCCTAATCTGTGGACCCGTTCGGTCCAAGATCTGGATTGTTCGAAGGAAAGCTTTACTACACTTCCTCTATTGACGAGACCTGGCCAGGAATCTGAGCGATATAGCTGGGAAAGGTCCCCAAGAAAAACCGAGTGGCAAGTGGGTTTCAAAGAGTTTTATCACCGTGCTAACCTCTACTACTCATTGATAGCCTGCTAGATAGCAAAAACTTAATAAGCACAGCTTGAACGAAGAATCGGAGGACTCCGAAAACAGTCACTGTGGTGGAAGTGAGTAGACGGAGAAGAGCTGTAAGCATACTAGTATAGCTGGAGCTCAGAGCCACTTTTGAAATTGTCTTCTTCTCCATACTTCCTCTGTTACAAGTTTTATCTGCTTTTACTTTCAGAAAGAGTACCTTTCTGCGGAATTTTGAGGATCAGGAGGTTCCAGGGGTTTCCGAAACGCGCCTTCTCTATCCAAGTTGGGAAGTGGCTTATCTTCTCCTTCTTTCATCCTTCCAACAGTCCTTCAATCTCGTTCTCTATCATCTCCTCTCCTCTCCAATTTCAATCTTCAAGTCTTCAAAAGCAACGTCTCACCTGACCTTCCTCCGAACCAAATTCGAACGTCCTCCTCTCCTTTGTTCAAGAGCCAGCACGTCACTTTCAGAATGGGACAACAAGCCTCATGTCCTGCTACAGAACCTTCAGATTCCAATAATCAAGATACAGAAACCATCATCAACTCAAATTCAAAGAGAGAAAGATCTGAATCCGATGACTCTGAGAATGAGTTGGCTACTGCAGATTTAGAGACCGAAACTGAGCCCTCAAGTTCAAATAGAAGATCTACTAGAAAGCGCAAGACTGGCTCAGATTCTTCTTTGGACCTTCCAGAACAATCTTCTTCTTCTACCAATGCCCCCACTTCAAGACGTCAATCCAGTCGTAACTCCTCCTCCTCCTCCACTCAAGCACAACAGCAACCCAAACAAACCACTGCTTCTAGATTACGCTCTCTAGCTCGTTTAGGTAGTAGTAAGAACGCTCGTCAGCAAGCAGCTGTCCAGAATGAGGATGAGGACATGAAGGAAAGAGAAGATGAGGAAGAGGGAGTAGATGATGACATGGAAGTCGATGGAACCTCAAAGGCCAAGTCAAAAGGAAAGGGCAAAGGGAAAGGAAAGGAGAGCGAGAAATCAAACGAATCTGGTATCTCAACTCAAGGAAGAAGTTCAAATCAGAATGCAACCTATGCAGCTGAGTCAAGTCAATCAGCACCTCAAGCACCCACTTCAGATGGACCAGCATCGTCTCCAAGTTCTTCTGCAGCTAGAAGTCTAAGTGAAGGACTGGCTGCTACCTTAGCTAGACTGGCTGGTCCAAGACCAGCTTCTAGAGGTGGAGCTTCTGCTGCTTCTGCTAATGGAGCTGCTTCTTCAGGACCTTCTTCAGGCATTCCTGAAGGTCCACTCTCCGCCATAAGAGCTCTTGGAGCCCTGGCTTTAGGATTTCCAATTGTCAGTGGTTCCGCAGGAGAGGTCGGCGGTCCACTACAAGCCCTTCTAACCGACATCATGGGTCCTACGAGCCTTGCGATCCCAAGACCCACCAACCCCTTTCAATCTCAAGATGCAAGCACTGGAACAACAACCCCTCCTCAAGGTGGAGCAAGCTCGAATCCAACTGAAGCTGGAAGTAGAGCTGGATCTATGCCAGGAGAAGGAGGATCAGGGAACGCTGCTGGAGCAGGTGGGAACGGGGGTACAGCCCCTCAAAGACTCCCGGGTCAAAGAGGAGGGACCTCTATCATCGTCCAAGGTGCTCTCATTGCAAGAGTGAGTAGACTGGGAGAAACCGGAGGAGACATTCGTCTTTTTATCTTGTTTGACGAATCCACTAGGCTTTTTCACTGATCTCATCTCTCGATCTCTTTCCTCCCACTTCCTTTCAGACTCTACCTTCGCCTGCTAATCCTACTGAACCGGAATCTCAAGAATCTGAGCTTTCGGAGGAATCCATCCCAGAAGTCACCACCGAAACCTCAGCCAGAGCTGCCAGAGCCACCCGTCGTGCTCGTCGCTCAGAGGGAGCCCCTCCTCCACCTCCGACGAACCCATCTCCTGCTCCTCAACCATACACTGCCGCGGGAGCTATTCCTTCCAACGATGGTGCCCAAGGAGGAGCTCCCCAAGCTCAGGCAGCTACGATCGAGGATCAAGCTGGAATGTTACAACGTCTTCTCTCCGTAGCCTCCTCCGCGACTGCCCTCTCTCTGATCACCTCCGATCAACAATCCGCTATCTCTAATAGAGCGTCTCAAGCGGCCTCTAGAAGTGAAGGAGCCAGGGACGTTCGCAGTGCCGTCACTGATGCTCTGCTCGGTGCTGGAGCCCAACGTCCCATCGCCGGAAATAGTCGTACAGCTGGTGCGAATGAGCAGAGAACTCCAAGCGGATCTTCACCTACTTCAAATGACACTGCTGCCCTGGCAAGCGGTCTCAGAAACTCTCTTCGTGGACGCTCCTCTCGCGGTGAAGCGTCCGAACAAGAAGGATCTTCTCCCACCGCTCCGGAAGGTCGTGCTGCTCCTGGTTCTCTCGATCAACGTTGGGCAACCGCTCGTAGCCAAAGCAATTGCGACGAAGCAGAGGATTCTCAAGGTTCAGACGATTCTCAAGATCCAAACATGTCACCTTCAGATCAAGCAGCTCAAAACGCATCAAGAATGGGTAGAATGCTACACGACACTCTTCGTCAAGGATTCGGAAGAATGGTCAGTGGTGATGATGCTTCTAATTCTTCAACCTCTAATTCCTCAAATCGTCAACGTACGTCAACCGCCGCTTCTTCAGCTTCTTCCACTTCTCCTCAAGCCTCTCAACTAGCAAGCATCAACGAGACTCTAGCTGCTGCTAGAAATGGTCACATGGAGCGTGGATCTGTCGATGGAAGTTTCCAACGTTTCATGTATGAATTGGTTCAAGACTTAGGAGTTGCCGTCAGAGGAGTCAGAGGGACCAACCTCGATGGGGCAGCAGCAACAGCAGCTAATCAAGAGGGAAACAACTCCATCACTGACCCAGCTGTCAGTGAGCGTAGAGATGGAGATCTTTCAAGTGGAAGATTGTCCTTTTATCGTCTTTTCAGATTTGAAACTGCTCAACCAACTTCCAACACCTCTCCCCCACCGTTGATTCCTGCTTTGATCGTAGGAGTCCGCTCCATGGGTGCTGCAGGTGAAGGAATCGGTGCCATGTTTGGTGGTGGTGGAACTGGATCCGCTTTAGATGATGACGAAAACGACAGCGACGAGGACGAAGAAGTAGGACAACCTGCTTTCAGATCTACCTCTTCTACTACCAATCAAGATGGAATCTCTGTAACTCAAGGAGAGAGGAGAAGTACTAGCAACAACAACAATGCAGCTGAGCAACCAACCAATCGCTTCTTGCTGTTCGTTGCTGGAGGAACTTTTAGCGAAACTCACCCCCTTTTGGCTTCGTCTAACAACGTAGCTAGAAGAGACGTTTTGGCTCTTATTGAGATTCTCTCCATCTTCAATGCTTTAGGATTGGCTACTGGTATGGTAGGTATCTTGGAAGGTTGGGAGAAGTCGAGCTCGTGGCATACATTCCAATCTTTCATACTGAGTGACTTTCTCCCTAATCTTTCTCCTTCATTCGGCTTTCAGGGAGGACCTCCAAAACCTCCTACTGCTACTCAAAAGGAGCTCGACCAAGCTAACTTCAAAGCCGTCTTGGGAAACGATCTCGCCGAAGCTGCCTTGAGGGGAGACATTCACGAGTCTACTGCTGAGAAGTGCCTTATCTGCTGGGAGGAGTGGAGCGTGAGTTAATATATCAATGAGTTGTTAGCTGTGGTCTGTGGCTGCTTTGAATCTGACATCAACCAACCCTTCTCCTCTCCACAGGACGAAGATAGATGCAGAGCTTTGAATTGTAAACACGCCTTCCATCAAGACTGCATTTACGAGTGGCTGACAAAATCTTCCAATAGTTGTCCTTGTTGTTAGTATCAAGCACGCCTTGACAAGCTCCAGTCGATCCAGTACTCAGCAGCCACTCATCTCTTCTCCTCGACTTTCCATCTCTTCTCTCTCCCCTCAGGTCGTAGACCAGCAGTGTCCAAACCGGGAGCCTCCGCTCAGTCTTCATCTCCTGTTCCAGTGATGTAAGAGGTCGGATCCTAGTCCAACCTCGACCGAAAGGAGCTGGCATCTCCTATTCGACTACCTTTATTTCCGTCCCCCTTCGCCTTCACCATTGCCGTTAATAGAGTCCCACGCATTGACTACAAGCAATTGAACACACATGCATCTAGCAAAACTGAGAGCCTCAAAACACAATTGCCCCCAAAACAGAAATAAAACCCTCTTGTTCCCGTTCTCTCTTTTTTCGAACTCCATCCCTGCGCTTCCATTCTTCCCGACAACACCTGTATCTTTAACATCACAAGATTTGACTTTTTTACCAATCACGAGAGCTAAACAACAATTAGACTTTCTAGACCCTCTCGCATCACCGCGTCCTAAAGGAGCGTCCGACGTAAAGCGCTCCCGATTCAATTTTAGAGACCCGTTGCTCGCCCTGAAGGGGGCGAATTTCTTCTACTTAACGTTTTGCTTTCCATTCTTTGTCTTCCCTCTTTCTCGTTCTCATTCTTCCTCTTCTTCTCTTCACGAGATGCCTTTCTCCAGTCCAAGGCAGATGCCGGAAGCTCTGGATCTGGCTTGTCTTCCATCAGCAGTTCCACTTCGCTTCACCAGAGAACGAGTAGAAAGTCAAAGTTCTGCAAGTGAAACACGCCTTCCATCAAGACTGCATTTACGAGTGGCTGACAAAATCTTCCAATAGTTGTCCTTGTTGTTAGTATCAAGCACGCCTTGACAAGCTCCAGTCGATCCAGTACTCAGCAGCCACTCATCTCTTCTCCTCGACTTTCCATCTCTTCTCTCTCCCCTCAGGTCGTAGACCAGCAGTGTCCAAACCGGGAGCCTCCGCTCAGTCTTCATCTCCTGTTCCAGTGATGTAAGAGGTCGGATCCTAGTCCAACCTCGACCGAAAGGAGCTGGCATCTCCTATTCGACTACCTTTATTTCCGTCCCCCTTCGCCTTCACCATTGCCGTTAATAGAGTCCCACGCATTGACTACAAGCAATTGAACACACATGCATCTAGCAAAACTGAGAGCCTCAAAACACAATTGCCCCCAAAACAGAAATAAAACCCTCTTGTTCCCGTTCTCTCTTTTTTCGAACTCCATCCCTGCGCTTCCATTCTTCCCGACAACACCTGTATCTTTAACATCACAAGATTTGACTTTTTTACCAATCACGAGAGCTAAACAACAATTAGACTTTCTAGACCCTCTCGCATCACCGCGTCCTAAAGGAGCGTCCGACGTAAAGCGCTCCCGATTCAATTTTAGAGACCCGTTGCTCGCCCTGAAGGGGGCGAATTTCTTCTACTTAACGTTTTGCTTTCCATTCTTTGTCTTCCCTCTTTCTCGTTCTCATTCTTCCTCTTCTTCTCTTCACGAGATGCCTTTCTCCAGTCCAAGGCAGATGCCGGAAGCTCTGGATCTGGCTTGTCTTCCATCAGCAGTTCCACTTCGCTTCACCAGAGAACGAGTAGAAAGTCAAAGTTCTGCAAGTGAATCTTTTCCCAATACCCCTCCTCCTCCTCCTCCTTCTTTCGATCCATTCTCAAGTTCAAGTCCCTCACAGCCACTCAGATCAGCAACCTCTCTTTCAGAACACAACAGAAAGAAGAGAGGGCTCTTCGGAAAGGCGAAAAAGAGTTCTCCAAATCAGTCATCCCAATTTCCAGATTCATTCACCACTCCTCCAAATCTCAAGAAGAGGTCAAACTGGCTTTCAAAACTTTCAAGTCGTCGTGGATCGGGCAATGAAGAGGATCCGAATCTTTCACTGATCAAGAGCATTCGTAATGAGCCAGCTTTCGAACGTCCACTTGACAAAGCTCAGCAAAAAGCTCAACAGGAGGCCATGATAGAATCGAAGAGGAAACTTCTACACAGAGAAGCATACGATAGTATGTTTGGATCTATTCCTATTTCTGGTTCCTCCGTCTATCCTCTCAACTCCAAAACCTCTCCCAAAGAGGTTCCCATCACGTATTCCGCATACGTCGACCTCTATCGAGTCGGTGGATTGGAT